>CM065912.1:34622911-36010411 GCA_033439115.1 Firmiana major | reverse complement strand
GAACCGATCGGCAAGCCACTGAACCGGCCGAACCGGACTGAACCGGTGATCTGAACCGGGTTGAACTAGACCGGACCGGTTCAGCCAAAAAGAAAAGGAAAAAAGGAAGAAAAAGGGAAAAAGTAAAAGAGAAAAAATTTGAGAAAAATTCCAGTGATGCAATCGAGCTTCGGGTAAGTCGGTAAGTAGTCGAATTGACCGATTTAATTTTTGAAATATTTAATTTGATAAATAATCGACTGAAAGTTTACCCGAAAATATATTTAATTGTGTAGCTCGACGATTGGCATCAACCGAGAGCTCGAGACAGTCTCGATTTGTGTATGATCATGGAATCTCGGGTAAGTAACCCTTATTTACGACAATTTACATCGTTATGCGTGATGATAAATTTCGGATTTAATTTTCGCATAAATGAATTTAATTCTGAAAATTTGGATAAATTGTCATAAATAATTAATTGAGATATCTGAGAATTTAGAACGAGGTTCAATAATTATTGATGGGCCCAATGAGCCCAATAGGCCTCAATAATGTAAATAGTAAGTGTGGTAAACGGGTTTAAGGTCGATTAAGCCTCATTATGGTATAATCGGGCCCAATATGGGTAAACGGACCAATGATTTAAATTAAGTCCAGAAAATATGAAATACAATTAAATTGTACTGTAATTGACCTGATGAATGTGTATCCGCAGTTTCAGAGATTGGATTGGGAGCAAATCGGACTGCGTGACGAGACATCGGTATAAAGGTCAGACTGTACAGAAAATGAGGTAAGGAAATTATGTGAGTAGCTAGAGATAGCTAAGCGTATTTTAATAGCTTTTCTGTACACTGAATATGTATATATACCCTGATTTTGTATAATGATCATAAAAGTGGTTTAATTGATTTTAAGGATCGAAATAGGTGAAAAGACTATTTTACCCCTATTGAGGGAAGTTCACCTAAGGATGATGAAAGCATGACATGCATGAAATGCATGATTTAAGAAAATTTCGGAATTAAGAATTTTATTGGTTTTAATCAAAGCAAATCGATGGATTGGCTAGTAATTGCATGAATTTCACATGATAACACTACGTAAGTGTTATTTATATTTAAATGGAAATTTCTTTGGAAAATAGGCCAACTATCAAGTTTATATGGAAACAGATAGTGCCGACACGTAGTTCGCACTATATCTGCGTTTGTGAATGTGCATAAATGTGCTTGAGTGGTTGCTCGCACCGACTTGTGTGACATCATATGCATGAAATGTGCTAGAGCATGGTGCTCGCACTGATTTTTATTATTGTGAAATGAGAGCTGCTGGAGCCTAGTTCGCACTCTGTTTTGACATGTTTTGATTTGTTTTGACGTGGTATGCATAAAATGATGCTGGAGCGATTGCTCGCACTAGTTTTAATGATTTGACATGCATGAGAGATGCTGGAGCTTAGCTCGCATCCTGTTTTGATTTGATATTGTATAAAGCCGTGCTGGAGTGTAACTCGCACGAGATTTGATTTATTTGAGCATGCATTTGTGCTAGAGCGTTGCTCGCACAAAGTTTTATATGGTTTTCATAATTCATTTGAATGCCGTACTGGAGTTTTTCTCGTACGAGGTTTTCACTGAGTTGTTTTACATATCCATACTAGAGCATTGCTCATATGTGGATTTTACTTGAATTTATAATCAGTTTAAGTCGTACTGGAGCGCTGCTCGTATGCAGATTTCATTGATTTTTATGAAACCGTGCTCGAGCTTCGCTTGCACGAGATTTTATGATATCATGAATATGCATGGAGCCGTGTTTGAGTTTCGCTTGCACAGGGATTTATATGACATGCATATAGCCGTGTTGGAGCCTCTTGTAGACTGTGTGTCATAGTGAGATGATATGCTCACACGTGCATTCTGAGACAGAGATGATTTGGGTGGATAAGACCTATTGCAGGCACCCCTGATTAAGCTTGGGTTCACGGAGTACGTTGTACCGTGTATGTCACGCGGAGTACGTTGTACCGTAGGGATTGTTGGAGTGGAGTGGCATTAGCCACGAGGCAGCAAGCCTTGCCCTCGCAATCCTGGTGTTATGCTGTTCGGCGGGTAGGACGACCCACCTCCCGTTTCAGGTGTGATACCCCGCACACTAGGTACCGTGTTGCCAGGGATCACTAGGATATGGCCATAGTCCTCGATGTTACTGATAAAATCAGTTGTTTGTCTCACATGATATAACTTGTGGTTTGTTAGACCAAGGTAGACCCGAAGGAGGGGTCAGGCCCCCGATTTGACGATTTTATGATTTCATGATTTTATGATTTATGACCCTGAAAGAAGGGTGGTTTTATAACCGAAGTTTTATAATGAATTTTAAATGAATTGTTTTATGAGATGATTGACTCGGAAGGGTTAGTTTTACTGCAGTTTTAATGAATTAATTTAAATGCAGTAGCATGATGATGTTTTCCATGCTTTCATTTGAGATCCATGATTTTTCTTGCATGACATGAAAGACTGCATGATTTTGATTAAATTCATGCTTATTATGATTTAATGATGTCACATAAAATGCTATGATGCATAAGTAGTATGATTTATATATGCACCAGCAGTTTTATAAACTAAGTCATTGGTGTTTGCATGACTTTGTGCTTGATGATTTTAATGAAAAGAAATGGATTTTAAGGGCATGGCATTATGAGCATGTAGATAGTGGAGCTATCTACTTACTTGCATAATTGCCTTACTGAGCGTGTGGTTTGCTCTCCCCCCTTATTTTCCCATCTTTTTAGAGCATTTGCAATAGTTATTAAGCGGTTGAGGACTTGCATGCTTGGTATCCGCTGCTTCCCATCGAGAGATAGGTATACACATTTGTATAGTTTTGTATCTAAATATGTAATGCACAGTACTGTAAACGGATATGATGTCGGGGATGTAGAGTTATAAATATCATTGGGTATGTATTTATTTAAAGTCAAAGAATAGTAAACTCTGATATATGAATGTGAATATGAAAATGGATTGGTAATAGTGTGAGGTGACTAACACTGAATCATAGCCCAACTGTTTGTAGGATGGTCACGACGAGAGAAATGTGAGAATTAAATAATAAATAAAAAAATGAAAAATTTACTCTGATTTTAGGTAATTTGGGTCGTGACACAAAACATGCATTCAGATAGCTTTTATAGCTAAATATTTTGCCTTAGCTGATTGGAGATAATAGTTAGTCATGACCATCCCCGCTGATGGGTTATAGTCAATGATGTACGGCCCCTGCTAATGGCGATTATAATATTTAGCAATCAAGTAGCCCACTATTAGCAATATAAATAGTAATGTTTTGGCCCTTACTATCGAAATAATAATAGTTAGTGGTGTTTCGACCCCTGTTGACAATGTATATAATAGTTGGCAATTTCGGGCCTTACTGATGGGTTATAATAGTTAATAATGGTCATGTATTTTGAGATTTCTAATATTTCCTCAATCATGAGTTCCAATAATGATCACAAGAAAATGTTTCAGATTTTGAGATATACTTTGAAATATGTTTTGATATGTGAAATATGTTTTGAAATGTGAAATATGTTTTGAATTGTAAAATATGTTTTCGAAAATGTTTTATAGACATGAACATGGTTCACAAAATATATCTCATCAAGATGACATGAATATGATGTGACCTCTACTAACAAGGATTATCTTAGTGATGTGCTCCCAGCTGACAAGATATAATAGTTAGTGGGGTCACTACTAACAAATTAGAATAGTTAGCAACAATCATATCCATATATTTCAGAATATGAATATGTTTCAAATATAAAAATATATTTCAGTATATTTCGAATAAGAAATATGCTTCGAATATGAATGTGTTCGGGATAAAGAATATATATTTCGGATAAGAAATATGCTTTGAATATGGAATATGCTCCGGATAAGGAATATAATTCAGATAAGAAATATGCTTCAAATATGAAATGTATTTCGGATAAGGAAAATGTTTCGGAAAAGAAATATGTTTCGAATTCAAGACATGTTCTGGATAAAGAATATGTTTCGATATGAGTTACGTTTTGAAATAAAATATGTTTCACTATGTGATAAGTTTCGAATATAAACTATGTTTCGAATCAGAAGATGTTTTCGATATATGAATATATTTTTATATGTGATATGTTTCGGATTATGTGTTGTGATTTCAAAAAATGGTTGTGTTTTGAGAATGAATGTGGATGTAAGCAATTTCAAGAGGAAAGAAGAGCTTACATGCTTGGATTGCATTAAACTTCGATTTTCTACGTTTAAATATGTTTAAAATTTTAAAGCCCTCTAGGTATATTCAGTTTCGGGTGGTCAGGTTTGATGGTCAATAAAGGTATTTCAAAATATCTCTATGCTAAAAAACTTGACAGCGTCTAGATAATATTCTAGTCCTTAAACCTAGAAAAAGTGTAACTTTCGATAATTTTTGAAATATGAATCGAATAAGTGATAAGAAAGAATAAATGTGAATACGTTAGACATGTATTAGAAATTCAATATCTGTATATTATTACTTCCGTACTTGTGTTGGCTACTTAATGAGCTTTCCCCAAAGCTAACCCTTTTTATTTTCCATCACAAGTTTAGACTAGAGGTGCATTGGCATCGACATCGACATCGGCTTCGAAGTTAATACTTCGAAGATCTTGCAACTCATATCGGTATATATTTATATTGTTTAATTGTATTTATTTTCAAATAGTTATGTTTTAGTACATGAGTCAGGATGTGTATTGAGTTAAAACATAATTATGAAAGTTAATTATCGTGTTATGGGATGTAAATGAATTAATATAGATAATAAGGTCATTTGTTATGATTAAAAAAGTAAATATAAAATCAATTGCCTTGTGGATATAAATTGTTTTATTTCGCACCTTGTAGGTTGAGTATGATAAAACATAAGTCGTTATGTTGTCGAAATTTTATCGAAATCGATAATCCATCTCGGTTTAATAAATGAAAGTTAATAAGAAATCAGATTGGGACCTTAGGTTCGAAACCTTAAATCAAGCTAGGTGATTTGATAACCTAGAAACATTGTAAGACTGTACTCACATGGTAAACAAATGTTATAAGAAAAATGAAAATTTTAGCATAAATTTTTATACTTCCGTAATAAGTTACCGAAAAGTCACATCCTTCAGGTTGTGACATGAGAGCATTTCCATTAACACTCGAATGACACTACCAAATGGAGCTCTGAAAGCAAGTCATGTTCTATGAGCTCATTCTCTAAAAAGCACTCATATGTTATCCTCAAATATCTCGATATTTTAACTTCTAAGATCGATTACCTACTTATAAGTAAGGAGACTTAGTATGTGTTAGTTTTTTAGCACTATCAATGCCTTGTCTTGATAATATGATGACAAAAAAAAAAAAATTTAAGAACATAGCTTTGATGCATGAGATCTCATAATTATAACTCTTTACAGTTCCCATGCAAGGTTAATTTGTTTCACGGGCTTCACCCATTTAGCGACTAATGAATCCATTATTGTCAACAATAATGGGTGAAAGGAAACTTTAATATCACTTACCTTAACATATGTTGTTGTGGTACCATATTTCACGCCAAGTGAGTTGGCTTTAGAGCATACGCTAACATCCTTATTTTTGTGACTATAAGTCTATGTTGCGTAGTAACACTCATTTGAGATAATTTTGCAGTCCATACAATAGCATCTATCCCTCCTCCTAGCAAAAAAGAAATCTATAAGGTGAGATTTGTTTTTCCTAAAAAGTGTACTCACTAGGGTTAAGTCATATGTTATAAAAAAATCTAGTATAGCATCCCCATCCTTATTTTCTTACAACATAACTAAAACTTTTATGTATGCTTTCAAAATCCTCTACACTAGTACCTATATGGCCATTAAAGTCACTGTTAATAAAAAGGATTTCTCCTACATGCACTTCTTGTATTACTTTATGTAAATTCTTTCAAAATTGTTGTTTACTAGCCTCAATTCCTATATGTGGTGCATACGCACTAATAACATTCAAAACCTCCCCTTCTAAAATAAGCTTAACCAAAATAATCATAGCCCTTCATCTCCTAACTTTGTTATATATCCTCATGATACTCTTTATCTATGATAATACCTACACCATTTTGATCTCTAGCTTTCCTTGTATACCAGAACTTATACTTCCAAGATGTATATCTAACCTTCTCCCTAACTCATTTGGTTTCCTAAAGACACATGATGTTAATACTTCTCTACTCATAACCTCTTAAATCTCAATTAACTCACTGTTAAGTAGAACTATATTTCAAGATCCTAACCTAAAGTTATGGTCATGAACTAACTTCTTTACCTACCCCGTCTATTATGGTGTGAGAACCTTTTATCTATTTAACACCATATATAGGGTCGATGTGGCGCGTTGCTTTCAGTTAAAGACTTGGGAACCTTTGCATACTTTTCACTACATCTAAGCTCCGATGTAATGCGTCACTGAGTTGGAGACTCTGTCACGACCCTCAACTTACCAAAATATGTACAAATTTTTCGCATTTTCATGCATCAATCCTTAATCATCCTTCCTCGATCGTGAACAACCACACGCTTAACAGTTGGGCTGTGTGTCGACGTCTAACTCACTCCACCATACCAATTCAATTTGAAACATTATTTATGAGTAAACACTTGTATATATATCAGAGTTGTTACATGTGTTTACATTGTTTTACATCCCCAGTAGTTACATACAAAATGCTACTGTGCTATGTCTAGTTTAGATACAAAATAATCCAAGTGTGTATACCTTTAGCGATGGGATGCAGCGGATTACCAAAAAGGGAATGCCTCCAGTCACGTCCAATCTATACTCAAATCTCTGTAGAGAGGGGAAAATAAGGGGGGTGAGCAAACCACACGCTCAGTAAGGCAATCATGCGAACAGGTAGATACTGTACTATCTACGTGATCGTGATGCCATGCTCAAAAGCATTTTATTCATTGTTTATCTCAAAACATGAGTGTATGATTGTGTTAATGGTATGTAAAGCATTCATGCTATTAAAATTCAGTGCACATTTCAACTCAAAGCATGGTATAAATCATCATGCATAATTCACAATAAAAGCATGGCATTAAACATCATGCATTTTCACAATAAGGCATGGCATTAAACATCATGCATTCGTGCACTTTAAAAACCATTAACAAATCAATTCAACGTCAGGTCCCAGCCCATCCCTCGGGCTTTCCTGACCACAAACACTTCAAACATGGATTTATTCTCAAATAGCATTATACATGTGAGATAGGCAGTTTCAACAATAGGTAATAACCTCAAGGTCTATGTACATAACCTGTGATACCGGCTACACGGATCAGGTGTGCGGGATATCACCACCATCTGCTTCCACACGGGAGGTGGGTCAAATCCTACCCGCCGGGCCATAGCAGATCTCGTCCGAAGACGGCACATCACATCACAACACAGGACAATGTCCTCCATGCTACATGCACGGTAACAACGTACTCCGTGGACCCCCAGCCTTATCCCTCGTTCGGGCTCATCAGCTGTTCCTCCAACCCTTATCCCTCGTTCGGGCTCATCAGGCGGATCTCCAACCCTTATCCCTCGTTCGGGCTCATCAGGTTGTTTTAACATGCCATGTCTCAAAACAATGTACGTGTGAGCCTATTTAATCGATGTGACACCAAGTCTACTCGAAGCTCCAAACACGGCAACATGCAAGATGGGCATCCAGTGCGAGACAAACTCAAAGCACAATGCCAAAACAATATGAAATCCATGTGAAAACTAGTGCCTCTTGCACTCTTCCATACTCACGAAATCATGTAGGTGGCTCAAAACTTGCAAAATGTGGTTATCAAAACCAAAACATACTCATTTCTTTTGCAAATCATTTCAATGTTAGCCAACCTACCAATCATTTGCTAAAAAGCAATAAAACATGAATTTCAAAGCAATATGCTTTTGTTTTCATGCACATTTCTCAAACTCCCAACTTTTACCCTTCAATCACCCAACAACAACATTTCCTAATCTCATGCATTCTAGCAAAACATTTATGCGCCCAAATTGCGCACAATATCTCTAAGAGTCCACACAATTCCCTTACCTCGATTTACTTGGTGTGACTCCTTTCCTTTTAAGCTTCTCACGCTCTTGGCTCAACTCGCCTCGGCGTATCCTCGGAAGCTGCGATTCATTCATTAAATCGATTGAGTTAACATATTTAACCCATAATTGACTTCACTAGTCAACATTATTTACTTATGCATTTCACAAATGCCTTAACTTCACATTTTACCTCTTTTAGGTAAATCTCACAATTTATCCACTAACAACATCTTAAATTCATACCCATAACATTATTGTCACCTCTAGACATCCCATTTCTCATTAATCTCAATCAATTTCACTTTCTCACACTAAACCATTTCTAGGTCATAATCATACCAATGCATTTAGATAGTTTCTAACCGTCTATACTCATGCCAACAACTCCAAAATCACTAAATAAACAATGTACCATAGTTGGAGTGTTAGAATCTTACCCAATTTTGATTTCTCCTCTTGCTCCAAATGGCAATGCCCTTAAATCCTTCAATATCCACAATGGGAAAATGCTCTTCAACTATGTTGTTCTTCTCTTTGATAAGAACAACTTTGTCTCTAATGGTCTCTCTTCAAACCTCACTGAAAATGGCTGATTTTAGAGAGAGAATGTTAGGTTTTTGGGTTGAAAGTGAAAGGTTTGTGTTTTTCCCGAAATTTTCTGATTTCCAGCACTCCTTATATAGAAATAACTTGAGGAGATCGATCTGGTCCAAGAGGAGATCGATCTGGTCCCTTAAAATCCCTCTTTTCACGGTATTTTTAAGCCTGAGATCGATCTGTCGAAGCATGAGATCGATCTGTGGAGGCATGAGATCGATCTGTCGAGGCATAAGATCGATCTGCTCCCAAACAGAGAGCTAAGGAGATCGATCTGGTCCATTGGAGATCGATCTGTTCTATTCTTTTGCTCAAATAAGAGCATTCTGGCTCTTCCAGATCGATCTCTCATCCCATGAGATCGATCTGCCCTTCAAAATTTCCAGATTTTCTGCAGTTCCTCTGCAACAACACTTACCAAACATCCTTAATTTGCTACCATGATCATTTCCTCATTCATTCATCTTTGAGACTTGAAAATGGCATCCATCCTCACTTCATACACATTAAAACTTGTGTAGGATCTTTGTGTGACCAATGGTATTTAATATAAACAAAAATGGAAGTGCACATCTTATGCAATTCTACTTCCATTTTATCAAACTATTCATAATCCACTCTACACACATTCTCCACATGTTTAAGTCCATTTCTACACATTCATACATAATGAAACTTGTATGTACGATTACCACTCTCATTACAAGTGTGTACATTACTTATGGACTTACATCACATATACTTCACTTATGAATTCATAGTACAACTCTATTTACACTTCTATGTACATATACACCATTACACATATACGGGGTCTCACATTCTCCCCAACGAATTCTCATACCTGTTCATTTCATGAAATTGGATGAATTTGAATAGCTAGTTGTCCAAGCCTACCACCACCTTTTCCTCTGTCAAGCTTGAAACCGACTAAATTTTCGTGTAACACTCAACACAGGCGGAGTTATCCCTAAAATCATCAAAACCTTAAGACACTGACCACAAAATTTTTCAAATATTCTTCCAAATTTACCAAAAATCTGAAAAATCGTTGAGTATTTATGCCACAATTTTCTCAAGGTATGTTTCTAAGATATTTTTCTTGTTTTTGTTTTAATTTTTTTAGGAAATCTAGTGTGAATTTTTTTAATTTCTTAAAAAAACACTAAACCTGACAAAAGTGAATTTCCACAAGGCAGTGTGCCACGTGAAATTTCCAAGAGAGACATTACCTTGCAGAAAGTCAACTTTTCGCGAGGTACGCTCTCTTTCCTCACTCGCCCACCTTTTCCTCACCTATTGCTTGCCTCACTTAGCCGTCTCTTTCTCATTGCTTACTTCTTACCTCACCCACATTTTTCTTGCTTACTCGTTTCTCTCTCCTAGCCTATCTACCCACCTTTCTAGTTCCATTTACATATTCATCCACGTATAAAAATGGTGTATGTAAATTGTTGAGAACAAACATTTAAAACTAGCCTTGCCAATTCTCCTCACCTATCTCTTGTTGCCTACTTCTTGACTCGCCCATTCTCCTTGCTTACTTACTACATTCTCCTTGCTTACTTACCCACTTTCTCCTCGCCTACTTAGCTCACTTTTTTGGTTTCATTTACATACGACTTCACTTAGTTATCAATGTATGAAAAATTATGTACGTAAATTGTTGAAAATAAAAGTTTAAAGCTTGCCTCGCTTATTCTCCTTACTCACTTGTCCACTTCTCGCCATCTATTTCTTGCCTTGCATATTCTCCTTATTCATTTGCTGACTTTTTCCTTATCTACTCCACACCTTCTTAGTTTTCATTGACATACCAATTTTTTTTTTTTTTTTGAAAAATTCACTTCCATGAGGTATAAAAATTTGGGTATTTTTATCTTCAAATTTAAAAATATTTTATCTTAAAATAATACTCCCTCCGTCCCAATAAATTTGTCACTTTTAACTTTTAAAATTGTCCCATTAAAAATGTCATATTAAAAAAGTCAACAAATTTTAATATTATATTTCCTTTTTTATCCTTTATTATACTTTAATTTTAAATCATTAAAAAAAACTTTTAACATCATAACTTTCTTACATCATATTTTAAATTACCTTATCATTTAACTAACAGATAATGTTTTTTTTTTTATATAGGCCAAGATGCTTTTATCTTCCCATCAAAGATTACTCTTATTTTGACTCCTTTATGAGTCACGATTTTTTACTCTTCATTTTTCAATAGGTAATTAATTTTAATTCTTATAAGAGTTCAATTTGTAATTAAATTCAATTCTTACACTTTTATATTTATGAGTTAAGAATTTGACTTCTTTATTTAACGGGATAGCTTAGTTTTTCTTAATTTCATTCCATATTTTACTTCATCAAATTATGGTCGATAAAGGACCCTTATTCCTTCCCATTGAAGCATCAATGGCACAATTAATGGGGCAGCTTGGTTTTCTTTCTTTAACAACTTCCTTTCCATATTTTTACTTCCTCAAATTATTGTAAATAAATGACTCTTCTTTCTTCCAATTTAACCATATACGGCAATTAAGTCTCTTTAGATTGTTGTAGTGTAAGGCAACAACTTCCATGGAACTTTGTTTCAAAATTTTTACTAATTGCTTTTTTTTTATTCATTTAAGCTTTTAAATAATTATGTGAATTTAGAAAATTCCAAAAAAAAATCATAAAAATTGAACAAATCTGGTAGCAAATTGAAGTAGATTAAACAAAACAACTTTTTTAACAAGAACATAAAGGTAATTTCTTCAAAAGATTTATGTAAATTTTAGACTTTTTCATTACAAAGTGTTTAGAAAAGCTATACTAAAGCCATACAAAAGCAGTATCATGGCTACAAAACATGCAAAAAGATCGATGTTATCCTATAAATTCATTAACTTGCCAACAAAACAAAAAGATTTTTTTCACAAAGCCAGGATGTCTTTAACATTCTTCAGTTTTGAAGTTGAATCTGCTGCAAAGCCTGTTGCACAATTTCTTGATCACAATGAAGTTGGATTGGAAGTTCTCCATTTCTTTCCAACCTTTGCTTACTCATATGAGGCAATCTATAATTGTTTCCTCCATTAACCTTCATAATTTCAACCATGCGAGATTGTAATGTTAAAAACACATTGTTCAAGCTCTGAGGAGATAACTCATTAAAAGATTTTTCTACAGCTGAAACTAACTCATCAATTGTTGTAGGAGCTTCTTGATACTGTAAAGATTGTATTGCTCTAAAAAATCCAAGATCCAATACATTCAAATCAGGACTATTTGGAGGTTGAAAAAATAGCTGAAAATCAAATCCATCCACACTTGAAGCTTGAAGAAATTGCTCATCAACAATGTCGATATGTGGCTTTGCATTATCCTGTTGAATAAAAATTTTTCTTTCACAGTTAAGTGGCCATTTAGCTCTAATTGTTGGTAACACCTTATCAATTAAACATGATCTTGTGACATCTTTAGTAACTGATAAAATAGGCTTTGTTTCTAAGGTTCCGGCAAGTCGATTTTTGCTATTACGCCTAGCTGGTTCCTTGTAGACAAATGGGAAAATTCCTATTTTTCCAGAAAACTCACAATTGCCAAAATCATCAAATCTTGGTCTAGCAACAGCAGCTAAAAACATCACTTTGGTAATAAATCGCTTACTTTTACAAGAACGAAAAGGTTCAACCTCATTTGGATGAAGATAATATCTCTCTGATGTTTTTGACAAGTAAAACCATTTTTCATCAATGTGCACTACATTGAACATATCAATAAACAGAGGGTTTGTAGTGAGAGTACCTGCCTGAATCATTGATAAGCAAAATTCCAATCTTGCTCTTTTGTTTACATCAGTTAAACAAGGCTTTATAGCATTAGTATGTGGCCTGATAACACCTTCCTTGATTCGACGATGAAGAGTCGACTTTGATATATTTAAAGCTTTAGCCATTGATCGAATATTTGTCCGTCTGCGAAGTGGAATTTCTAAAATACGATCAAGATCAATGGAAATCCTTTTTTTTGTCAAAGCCCTTTGTTGGTACTTACTGCTAACATCAAACAAAGTACCTTCTTCCATAAATTGTTTTGCATGATTCCACAGTCTGATCACAGTCCTAGTAGAAACTGAAAACATGCTTGCTGTTCTGCTTATAGAACCTTTTCTCAGCTTTCCATCAATACTCTGTTTTAACAGAGTTTCAAACAAAGCTCGCCTTTGCTCTTTAGATAAGTGTTTTTTCTGTTGTCTTTGATTTGTAACTACTGTTACAGAATCCATTGTAGCATGGATATTTGTAGAATCCATAATGAGATAGGAGTAAAAGACTAAGAGGTTAAGGAGTTGCTAGTTACGTTGAAACAGAGGATGAAATGATAAAAGGAAAATATTGATAAAATCCCTATTTTAAAGGAGAAAAAATAGTTTTTGAATAAAAATATTTTAAAAAAATCTTGTCAAAATCCCTCCAAATCTTTTATAAAAGTGAAAATTTTCAATTCTTGAATTTTATCTTAATTTCCCTCTTAATTTTCCTTATAATTTCCCGCTCAATTTGATGCAAACCTCTTACCAGTCATATATATCTCTTTTAAGGACATTTTGGTCTATTTACATTATTTATATGACATGACATGTTGAATTTTTGACCTCCTAAAACTGTGTGATTTGTCAACATGTGACAAATTTTGTGGGACAGAGGGAGTAACAAAATTTAGAGTGTAGAGTGTAAAATGATAAGTATATTTAAAAGTTCTTTTATAGGCGTTTGGCCATGGATTCTAAAATTTTTGGCTAAATTTTATTTTTCATAATAAAATTCTTTTGTTTGGTTATCAATTTCCCTCTCGAAAATTTGATATTCTAAATAGTGCCAAAATGGGAGGAAATATGGAGAAATTAAAACCACCCTCCTCCTATGGTTTTTTTCTTAAGAATTTAATTTTTGTTCCAAGTTGGTCCTTAACTTTTTTTATTTGGACAATTATATCTTTTGCCAACAAAGATTTTACATCCTAAATAATTATTTACAAATAAAATAAAATAAATATGTTAAATAACTAAATTATTTAGCATCTTAAATAATTAAAGAAGTAATATTAATTTAATTGTACAATTGGATTTATCAAAAATTACAATCTTAAATAAAAGCACTAATTAAAAACCTTTTTTTAAGTGATTAAAAATCATTTTTTAATTAATATATAATGATTAATTTCATTACATCTGAATATGATTTACAAGTATCAAAGTAATCTTTTTTATTTAAATTAGTAATCAATAAATATTGTGGTCATTTAAATTTTTAGTTTTATTATTTTATTTTATTTTGATAAATAGACATATAAGAGAAAAAATGAACTTAATATCAAATAAGCCAATAAAAAGAGAGATCCTATAAACAAATTTCATTTTTATTAGTCAAAATCAATTTAGTATAGAAATATTTTGTCAAATAAAAATAATTTATATATTAAAAACTTTATAAACAAAAAGACCAAATAAATAAATAAATATGCTAGATAAATTAATTACTTAACATCTTAAATAAATTAATTAATCAACATCTTAAATAAGTAAATCAATAAATAAGTAATTTACATAACATGTTATTTACTTTAAATCATTTAATAATATAATTAAGAGCATTATAAAAAAAAAAATCATTTAGTAATCTTATATTCTTTTAATCAAAGATAACAATTTTATTTTTCTTCCTGTTAGACCAAAACAAATGAATTTAACATTTGAAAATTTTCAGGTATACAATGTTTTACTAGTAATTTCCTACTAAATTATATTTTTATTTATTTTAAGTTTGAGCTATTTCCTATTATATTATTATTTTTATTTTATTTTTCAGAAATATCCTTCCTTTTCTTTCTTCCTTCGTTGTGGCGAGGACATATTTATCAGAGCATTGGATTTGGATTAGATGTAACTGTGGGCAACTTCGAAAATAAAACAAAATCCAAATCAAACCCAAGAAAGAATAAAAAGGATTAAGTTAAGAACAAAGAAAAAGGAATAAAAATCCTCCGAAAAATTTACTAAATTCATCCCCCGATCTCTTTCTTCTTCCATGGCTGACGCTCCCACATCTCCCGCAACCCTACACCCCATCAATTCCCAATCCAAATCCGATTATGATAACCCAAATCCGCAACCCGCCGGACCCGATTCTCCTCCTTCCTCTGCCACAGCAACGCAGCTCCAACCGAACCCTAACCCTAACCCTAACCCTAGCGTGCCCCTGCTATCTCCTCAACCTCCTCCCGCAATCCCCTCCTTCTCGACTACTCCGCCGCCGATCTCCGGAGCAGCCACCACCGCCCCTCCGGCGCCTCCATCGTTCCGTCCGGTTCCGCAGTTTTCACCGTTACCGAATTTTCAAGCTCCTGGCGTGCAGCCGCCCGGCGTGAGTTCGGCTCCTGGTTCTGTTCCGCCGCCGTTGATGCAGTACCAGGTGCCGGTGGGTCAGGTTCCAAATCCTGCTCTTAGACCTTTTGCCCCGATTCCAAATGGATATGCCGCAGTGCCGGGAGCTGTTCCTCAGGGTATCATGCCTCCTCCGGGTGGGTTATTCCTTCCATTTTTAAGTACTTGCATATTTTTGGTGAATTTGATCCGTATTAGTCTCTAATTTGATTATTTCTATTATTAAGTAGATTTTTGGTTTTTCATGTGTATGTACTTGTGTTTATTTCTTTTTCTGAATTATTTTTATGGTGCAATTGTTATGAATGTGATGTTAATATGCTCAGTTAATGTAAGAGAATGAGGAAAAAATTTAGAATTGAATAAAGAGGAGTTTTGGAGAGATATAGAAAAAAGGGGCATCGATGACAGGATGTTTTCTCCTACAGTGTCTTGATTGAATACGGGTGAGAGAAAGGTTGGAAGGGCTTCAATTCAATATGCTTAGAGACACCTACTTCTACCACAACTTCTCCCTTTTGGTATGGCCACGATTGCTTGGTTTTCCTTAATTGCATTTAGAGTAAAAGGAAATGCAGATTTTAAATATCGTATCCATGTTAAAGCCTTCTAAGAGTTTTAATAGAAATATGTGAAAAAATATACAGAAGAAATCTGTATCTGTTCCTTTTTGTTCTAAATCATGCATCGCTCTGTCATTTTCATTTTTAGTAGGCTATATGCTTTCTGGTAGTTATAAGGATAATTTCCCTTTCATGGGTTTATGAATTGCCAGCAGCAGACCATGTTAGCAACTGAGTGCTCCTTGCCTTTTTATTCTAAGGTATCACAATCCTCCCAATTACATTTTTTTTTCTTTCTTGTTCTCTCTCTTCCCGTTTCTCTTTCTTTCTCAATGTTTTTCTTTTTATTTTTTTTTATTTTTTTTATTTTCCCTTTCTTGTGGCTCTTGGTCTTTAATGGTGGAGATAAATCTAAATGGTGAAATATGAAAGTAGGATTTTGTGTCAAATAAATTCACTTGCTAGCATGAGATGCTGGAAATCTCATGTTATCCAACCCTGAAAATTGTGCAATTGGTGTATGGGATAAGGCTATTAGCAATTGGATGTCTAAGGTAAGTGCACTTTACATAGACATGATTATGAAATCGATGCTATTCTCTTGATGTTTCCTTCAGGTTTTCTGTTCAGCTGGTGATAGTTGCCATGCCTCTGGTGCCATCTCTTTATAGTTTTAATGTGTGGTAAAATCATTTAATTATTCTTTTTCAATTTTTTTTTTTTCTGTAAGCATGTTTAGTGGCATCGAAAACATTTATCAATATGTTTACTTTGTTAATTTGCTCTGATCTGGTTGCATAGATATTTGTTTTCCATTTATGCAGGACTTTTCCGCTATCCTTCTCCTTACCCAGCAATGATTCGGCCTACATTCCCTCCACGTCCACCTGGAGCAATTGGTGTAATTCCAGTAGTGTCACGTCCTCCTATTCCAGGTGTTCCTGGTGTTCGCCCAATTGTTCCTCCTGTCATTAGACCAGCTGCTGTTCCTAGTGCTACTCCAACAGAAAAACCACAAACTACAGTTTATGTTGGCAAGATAGCACCAACTGTGGACAATGACTTTATGCTCTCTCTTCTTCATGTGGGTTATTGATTTTTATTTTTATTTTTATTTTTTATAGTCATATATTTCTTCATTTTTGGAATACCTTTTATCTTGAAGCTTGGGCTTATCTAATGTTGTTTTTATACCTTTTTGAAGCTTTGTGGACCTGTCAAGAATTGGAAACGTTTTCAAGATCCTACTAGTGGGACTCCTAAAGGTTTTGGGTTCTGTGAATTTGAGTCTGCTGAAGGGGTTCTTCGTGCATTACGCCTACTTAGCAAATTTAATATTGACGGCCAAGAATTAGTGGTATCTTCTTTTTATTATTCCTTCCTATCCCTGTGATTTTCTTAAAGTGTTTTTATTTTCTCCTGTTCTAAAATGTTATAAGGTTCCCATCCAATTTCATTATTATTGAAAATCATGAGGTTACATGTTTTGTGAAATTGAAAATTCAGGATTGAAAATCATCAAGTAATATACCCTAAAGTATTATAGCTATTAATTTGCATAACAAACTGTTCATTTTATTACTGACAATTAGAAATTGAATTTAATGAAACTATTATTTTGTTACTAAATTTTAAAATAAATGTAACTCATAAGCCTGAATTACATATGAAATATAAATGTGAATAGCATGATGTTTAATATGTAAACATGGCAGAAAATAATTGTGAATAACATTTAGGTGTAACTGGATTTGAATTAAAGTACTTATAATTTTTATGGTTTAATCAGATGGTTCAATGTGACCTATGCTCAACCAGTATATTGCCTTGTTTTTTAAATGCTCCCAAATATTGTTCACATTAAAGTTGTTTCAAGTGGTCACCTTACAGATTGGAGAAGATAAGAATGAAATGGTCCTTTTTTTTTAGTTAATAATTGACAGTAAATGGGAAGTTTTATGCCTTTTTATTCTTGAAATAGATTGTTTTAGGTTTGGCTAAGGAGGATATGTATTAAGTGGAATATTTTGTCGGGAGTGATTGTCCACTATCCTAGAATGAAGGATAAAGCAAGATATTGTTTAGTGTCTGTCAGATACTGCTTCTATTTGAATTAGTTACTTCTGTCTGTGGTTGTTGTTGTTGTTGTTGTTGTTGTTGTTGTCGTCTTTGTTTTTCTTATCTTGTTTCATTGATTTGATTTTGCGCTTATTTCATGGTTAACAGTTAAACGTTAATCAAGCAACGAAGGATTTTCTGGAGCGATATGTTAAAATGAAAACTGAAAATGCAAAGAAACTCAATGAAGCTCAAGTTGCAGGGGCTGAGAAAGCAGGTGAAAACGCAGTAGGTGATGAGAACAATGAATCTTCAATGCCTTCTCTTGAGGATTCCAAGAATCACAGTGATACTGGTAACAAAGCAAATATTGACATTGCCAACTCCGGCATCGTGACTGATGAAGACCGTGATGCTGATCGAGATGCTTCAGAGAAGCTTGCCAGCATGATTGAAGAGAGGTTAAAGACCAATCCTCTTCCTCCACCACCTCTGCAAACTGCTCCTGATGGTTCTGGAAAATCAAATTCAGATCTGCCAGCTAAATTGAAGGACAGGGACTCTGATGTTGATGTAATGAGAAATGGTGAGTTTTTGTAGCTGTGCCTATATGGTTTTATTTGTCTGTTACTATATTTATCATGTCATTATGAAAGTATATATAGAAGTCATGAAAATCTCTATAGAAGTCCTTGAATTTCAAGGAGAATCACACTGGATGAAGTACTGATACTCATTGTTTTTTGAAGATAGGAAATTTTGATATTGAGTCTTTAATTTTGCAGATGGAGCTGAAGGTAAAAATGATGATGAGACTACCAGCGAGAGCAAAGCGACAACTGAGAATGATCGGCCTGAGACAAGCTCACCTGATCGTAGTTATGATAGGAGAAGTAGAGACAGAGAGCAGGATCTTAAGAGGGGAAAGGAGCGTGAAATTGAAAGATTAGAAAGAGAAACAGAGCGAGAGAGGATAAGAAAAGAGCGGGAGCAAAGAAGGAAGATTGAGGAGGCAGAGCGTGAGTATGAGAAGTTTCTTAGAGATTGGGAGCAAAGAGAAAAGGATAAGGACAAGCAGAGACATTATGAGAAGGAGAGGGAGAAAGAGAGGGAGCGCAAACGGAAAAAAGAGATCCGCTATGATGAAGAAGATAATGATGATGATGATTCAAGAAAAAGGTGGCGTAGGAGTGCTTTGGAGGAAAAGAGGAGGAAGAGGTTGCGGGAGAAGGAGGATGATTTGGCTGACCGACTGAAAGAAGAGAAAGAAATTGGTGAGGCCAAGAAGATGGCAGAGGAGGAGCAGCTGCAACTGCAGAAGCAGCAAGATGCATTAAGGCTTTTGCCTGGTCGCTTTGCAAATGGAGGTGAAAAGACTGTTTTGGCTGAAGAAGCTAGCACTGAAGACAAAGATAAGGCAATTGAACAGCATTACCAGCGTGAATCAAGTCAAGAAAACCAGATATTCAGTAATTGCTCGTCTTTTACATTTTGTTTTACAATTTTTGTGTTCCATCTCTCGTTTTATTTATTTATTTATTTTTAAATGGACTATGTTCTATATTATAGGTGATGGGAATATCCAAAATGGTTCTGTTGATGAGTCAAACATGGCCTTTGTTGGTGCATCAGATGCACGGCAGAGTGGGAATGCCCCAGCAAGGAAGCTGGGTTTTGGTCTTGTTGGATCTGGAAGGCGGACTACTGTCCCATCTGTTTTCCATGAGGAAGATGATGATGCACAAAAGGAAAAGAAAATGAGGCCTCTGGTTCCCATTGATTATTCAACTGAGGAACTGCAGGCTGTTCAAACTGGTGCACCACCACCAAATTTGGTTGCCGCTACTGAATTTGCAAAGCGAATATCA
The DNA here is from genome assembly GCA_033439115.1 of Firmiana major. Classification (NCBI taxonomy): domain Eukaryota; kingdom Viridiplantae; phylum Streptophyta; class Magnoliopsida; order Malvales; family Malvaceae; genus Firmiana; species Firmiana major. The sequence continues at coordinate 35,990,739 of CM065912.1, read as the reverse complement.
AACATTAATCCAAAAGAGGAAAAGCCTGATGCTGAAAGAGAACGAAGCAGACGTTCTTATGATAAATCTAGCAGGGATAAAGACCGTAATGATGAGGATAATAATCGCACCAGAGATGAGAGCAAAGAGAAGATCCCTGATCAGGATAGGGACAGGGAACACGGACAATATAAGGTGAAAACAACTGATAACCAGAAGCTTTTGGATGCCAAACAATTAATTGATATGATTCCAAAGACCAAGGAGGAACTATTTTCATATGAGATAAACTGGGACGTGTATGATCAGGTAATTGTCCTCTCTATGGTCCTTTTTCAAACTTTTAATTTTGAGAAACATCTGGCTATCTGATCAGAGTTAACTGGTTAATAAAGTGCATGATGTTAGTGTGATTATAGCTGTATGATCAATTCAAACATCAAATGCATTAGGCTTGTTAGTAGTCCCTGGATATGTGGGACTAACACGAACATGGCCATAATATATATATATATATATATATATATATATATATATATATATATATATTTCTCTTACATTTGTTGGCAATAATCATCTTTAGGCAGCTTTCTTCACCTCTATAAGTTTAGGTTAAGCCAGTTCATTGGATGTAGAATTTTTAAGGTGTTCGAATACTATATTTTGTAATTATGCTGCCAAAAAAGTGCATTAAATTATATCTTAATAATGAGAAATAAGAAATTATGTTTTAAGGATTTTTGGAATTCTTGATGCAGTATTGCCTTATCTTTTCTTTTTTGGTTACAGCCTTGTCTTTTCTTTAAAAGTAACTAGGAAAAACAGGAGATTTTAAGGAAATAGGATAGGTCATATCTAGGGAGGAATCTTGATGCAACAGTAATTGTTGCTCTATTGTAATTTGAATGTCATAGGTTCAAGTGGAAAGTCTCATGTTAATGCAGAGAAGGTTGTGTATGTGTGATCCTCCTCTCTAGACCCCATAATGTGGGAGCTTTGTACACTGGATTGCCTTTTTTTAGAGTAGGCCTTATCTATTTCTAATCTACAATTGCATACTCAAATGATTGTTTAATTCTCTGTTGGTGGTAAAACTCAATTCAGTCATTGGCTTTCATCTTGCTCGCAAATTCTAAGATTTCAGTTTTTGTTTTTGTATTCTTCTACAGCACGCATTGCATGAGAGAATGAGACCCTGGATTTCAAAGAAAATTACGGAGTTTCTGGGGGAGGAAGAGAAAACACTAGTAGACTACATTGTATCCAGTACTCAGGAACATGTTAGGGCTTCCCAAATGCTGGAGTTGCTGCAGTCTATATTAGATGAAGAAGCGGAGATGTTTGTGCTTAAGATGTGGAGGATGCTCATATTTGAAATTAAAAAGGTAGAGACTGGTCTAGCTTTGAGGTCGAGGTCCTGATTGAACATTATTGTACTGTGGTTCATGTGTTATCCCCATTGTGGGGGGTTTGAATGAGAAATGACCAATATAGATAGATTGAATTAGGAAATAGCCCTTGTTTTGTTTTACTTTAAGTACATTCTGTTAGATCAACCTTTTTGGGCCCGCTCTTTGTTGAAGATCAATATTTTGGCATTCTCCTCCGTTTTGATTTTGGCTACTATGTGGAGTTGACTTATGATTCATGTTCAGTACGTGGCGTAGCATACAGCTTTCCTGTGTAAATGGTGGTCTGTTCGACTGTTAACAATGTTGCCATCTCTAGCTGGATCTAATTCTACTAACCTATGTTCTTAAAGATTGTTACCTGGTACGCAGTGTCCGAGTTTAAAGCGAGTTTAATCGCTTGATTTATTTTATTTTATATTTTGACCGTGGATTGTCCTTCCGAGTGCTGAGAATCTAGTCTCAAAACTTGTCGATGTAACTTTAAACTCAGTTCTTTGGTCTTAAAACACAACATGCCTCGTATAACTGGACAATTAACGCAATTAAATTCAACATCATCCTAGCTAGCTTGTGTACACCACAGTTGCATGTATGATATGAGCAGGCAAAAAGTTAACTCTTTTGCTCACATGTCCTCTCCTGTTTAACCTGAGGGCAGGTGAAAATTGACAATTAGATGTATAATCTAGCCTACTGTTCAACCTGAGAAAGGATTTATGTAGCAATTACCAATGAACTAACAGCATTTCTGACCATTAATATAGAATGGAAGGGATATAAACTAACCTATTGACTAGGCAGATTTGATATGCACGGCATGCACATTTTTTTTTTCCAATTCAAGCTTTTGATGGTTTTCGTGCCTTATTTAATAGTTGGTTTTCAGCTGCCTAATAATTTGAACCCCTTTTTTCTCCTTAGGATCTAATATCTCACTTTTCAATGCTTCTTCATAATTTCCATTGATGATGCTTTTGGATCATTATTTTTCATGGTGATTTTCATGTTACCTTCAACTGTGTCATATTTCATTCTCAAAAATTTTCAACCCATAATCTTCATTTATCTCCATCACAGAGGAACTATACAATCTCAAAGTGTGGTCACTAAGATTGGGAGATCTACAAGGTAGAAATGATGGTCAACCATTTGAAGCAACCTGTACCAATTCCCTATTAGAGCTTAGTGGTGCTAATCTTTTCAGTCTTATAAGGGCATTGCAACTCCAACTCCCTTGAAGGTCCGATGAACCAAACCCAATTTCCCTGACATCGACATACCTTCTCCCAGATTTCCCCAACTCTCCACCTGCAAGGTTTCTATCCCCATCCTTTTTTTCCCTTTTGAGGTGTCATCATTCACCCTGCCATTTTGAGTTACATTTCTACCTTATCTGCACGTCCCACTATTATGCTCCTTTAATTCACATAATTAAATAGATTGATAACAAGCACATGAAGCAGTGGTATTAGAAGGGCATATAGGGTTTACCCATTTCTAGCCACTCACGTTGATACAGTATTTCCTTGTAAGGTGACTCTAAAATAAGTTGCTGTTTCACAGAGATATTCGAGGCAAGGACCACACTCTTTCTCAAGTAAACCCTGTTGAGTAAATTCAAGACTAGCATTTTCTCTCTTGTTAGTTAGCACGTTGCAGATGTTTGTTATTTGGAGTTAGTTCCTAGTCTTTAGTATTTGTTAGTTAGAAGTGACTATTTTTTAGTCAAGTTGTTTAGATAGATATGTTAGTATTGTCTTGTGAATGTAGGGGTCTACTAGTCTACATAAAGACATTGTTAACAGTTCAGTAGGTGTGGAAGAGTTATTTGATTCAATAAAATCCAGTATTTATCTTTAGATTTTTTTTCCCAACAATTTAGTATCCGAGTCAGGTTGGGAAAGTAGTGAGTGGTGCTTGTTGAGAAGTGAGACTACCAAGAGAGTGACCAGATGGCGTTCAACAACACTCAATAGTCCTATTTTCAATTGTACCAATTATCAATTTTGGACCGTGAAAATGCGAACACTTTTCAAGTCTCAAAATTTGTGGGATTTAGTGGATGCTGGATTTGAAGAACTCAATGCAGAGCAGAAGCCAAGGTTAACAGTAGCACAATGGAATGAGTTAAAGGAGAAACAAAAGAAAGATGCTGAAGCCTTGTTCCTCCTTCAACAAAGTGTCACAAAAGTCCTGTTTCCAAAAGTTATGGGAGCAAACACTTCAAAGGAAGCATGGGATTTGCTTCAAGATCGATACCAAGGGTCGAATGTTGTAACGGTAAGGCTGTAGACACTACATTGAGAATTTGAGACTTTATTGATGAAACCCACTGACTCAATACAGGATTTCTCAATAAAATTCTCTTCAGTTGTAAATCAAATTCGATCCCTTGGTGAGGAGATGACTGATCAAAAGATCGTTGAGAAGGTTTAAAGGAGCCTTTCCCCTAAATTTGATCATGTAGTTGTAGCTATTGAAGAGTCAAGGACTTGTCAGAGTATACGTTTATAGAGCTAATTAGTTTTCTTGAGTCTCATGAAGCTTGATTGAAAAGATCAATCGAGACGTCACAAGAGCGAAGTTTTCAAATGAAGATTAATGTGAAGAAACAGTCAGATGGCTCAAGAAAAGGCAGATTTGGTAGAAACCATGGACAATGGCGTGACGTTCATACCGGAAGAGGTGGTGGTAGATCAAATGGCCATGAAAGAAGCTAAAATAATGGTGAGTCTCTACCTTTATGTTCTCATCGTGGTAAAACTAACCATATTGAGAAAGATTGTTGGAACAAAAAACATTCTAAGAATTCTGTTTAATGTTACAATTGCAAAAAATATGGCCATATTGTAAGGAATTGTGCTAAAAAGGAGCAAGCAAATTTTCATGAAATGAAAGACGATTTTTTAGACAATCTATTTTTTTGTTACTTGGCTTCTAATGTTGATATGTCTTCTGAAGTGTGGAACTTAGATAATGGCTGCAGTAATCATATGACTGGAAACAAGGATTATTTAGTGGAGATTGATGATTCGTGGATTCTCATGTAACCTTGGTCAACAACAGTCAATTGCAGGTGCGTGGCTTAGGTACAATTATTGTGGACTGCAAAACTGATAAGAAACTCATTCAAAATGTCATGTATGTTCCTAGTTTAACTCAAAATCTTTTGAGTTTGGGTCAGTTATTGAAAAATGGTTATTATGCAATGTTTGACAATGAGGAATGCATGATCTTTGATAAAAGGAGTTTGTGCTTCGTGTATTCAACAAAGATGACTAAAAACAAAATATTTCTTATCAAATTTTCACAACTTAGCCTTAATGCATTCAAAGCCTCAAGTGACAATGCAATACTTTGGCATAGAAGATATGCTCATCTCAATTTCAATGGATTGCATTTGCTGCATAAGCAAAATATGGTGTCAGGTCTTCCATTGATCAGGAGCAGCAATAATAGATGTGAGCTTTGCATTTTTGGAAAACATCGTGAGAAGTTTCAAATGGGAAAGTCTTGGAGAGCCAACAAACCACTAATGCTTTGCCATGCAGGTATTTGTGGTCCTATGCAAACATCATCATTTCATGGAAACAAATATTTTTTTTTTATCTTCATAGATGATTTTTCAAGGATGACATGGGTGTATTTTTTGAAGGAGAAGAGTGAAGCTTTTGATTTCTTTAAGCAATTCAAGGTTATTGTAGAAAAGGTGTTTGAAAATTGAATTATCAAATCACAAACTGATCATGGGTGTGAATTTATATCTCAAGGATTTCAGTTGTTTTGCATAAACTTTGGCATATAAGAACTAGCTATACACCACAGCAAAATGGTGTAGTTGAGCGGAAGAATAGAACAATCATTAAAGCAGTTAAAAGCATGTTAAGAGACAAGAGTCTTCAAAATGTGTTTTGGCTTAGGCAGTGGCCACAGTAGTATATGTTCTCAATGGATCACCAACAAGAACCGTTGAAGAGAAACCCCTTATGAAGCTTGGTTTTATAAGAGGCCAAATGTAATCATCTAAAGATTTTTGGGTCCATTGCTTCCGTTTTGATCCCATCAGAATTGAGGAAGAAACTTATGAAAAAAGTGTTAAAGGCATCTTCGTTGGCTATAGCAAGGAAACAAAAGGCTATTGACTCCTTAATCTCATCATTAAAAAATTAATAATTAGCCGAGATTTCATCTTTGATAAAGATAGAGCATGGGATTGGAAAGAGAAAAGAGTTTTACATAATACCAAAGAGATCGCAGATTTGAATCTGGAATCAATAAACTCTAGTGAAACAACTCCTTTCACTATGGAAGCAACAATAGATTCTCCTCCCAAAAGAGTAAGATGATTATCAGATATTTATGCTTCTGGTGGATTTGCTTCCTTTGCTACAGAACCCATATGTTTTGAGGATACGATTGTTAGCGAAGATGGGCTAGAGCAATGGAGGAAGAGATTGCAACAATTAAAAAGAATCAGACCTAGACTTTAAACTTATCTAAAGGCAAAGACGCAATATGCCTTAAGTGGACCTACAAGACAAAGTTCAACCTAGATGGCATTTTGAAGAGGAATAAGGCTCCGCTAGTTGTGAAGGGTTATGCTCAAGTTCCAGGTACGGACTTCACAGAGACTTTTACGTCTATTGCACAGTTAAATCCCATAAGGTTAGTTCTAGCTATAGTAGCTCATAATTGTTGGTTGGTTTCATAATTAGGTGTTAAATCAGTTTTTCTTAATTGTGATTTATGTTGGTAAAGTGTCTTAGTGCTTAGTTAAGTAGTTGCTAAATAATCGGTTAATAGACCAAGTCTTTAGGAGTATTGGTATTATGACCTAATATTAGGAAGACATGGAGTAGTGGTGTAACATGGCTTAATGTTAGGAGTAATGACATTATGTTAGGAGAAGTGACATAATTTTAGGAATTTTTTGTTTGTTTTCAGTTCTATATAAAGAGTTGTGATGTGCTTGTGTTTTGTGAACTTGCAGTTATAAAATTTTATTCTTCTGTTTCTTTGCCTTTCATATATTTTCATATATTTTTTTTGTCTTGTACCTTCCATATAACAACAAATTGGCTATCAGAGCTCTTTTCTTGAGGGACTTGTGAGTTGAGTGAATCCAAACCACCTTCAAGAATGGAAACAGAAACAAAATTTTCAATTGCACCACCCATTTTTTATGGTGAAAACTATCAAGTTTGGGCTATTAAGATGTCGATCTATCTTGAAGCTTTAGACCTTTGGGAAGCTGTAGAAGAAGACTATGAAGTGCTGTCGTTGCATGCAAATCCCACCGTAGCTCAGATAAAGAATCACAAAGAAAGGAAGACAAGGAAGTCCAAAGCTAAAGTCTGTCTATTCTCAGCAGTTTCAAGCACCATATTTACAAGAACCATGAACTTGGAATCGGCAAAAAGCATATGGGACTACCTAAAAAAGGAATACCATGGAAATGAAAGAACAAAAAAACATGCAGATACTCAACTTGATTCGGGAGTTCGAGATGCTAAAAATGAAGGAGGCCGAAACCATCAAAGAGTACTCCGACAAGTTGCTGGGCATAGTTAACAAGGTGAGACTGCTTGGTAAAGACCTCTCTGATGAAAGAATTGTGCAAAAAATTTTGGTTTCTGTGCCCGAGAGATATGAGTCAAAAATTTCTTCATTGGAAGAAACTAAGGATCTATCGAGCATTTCCTTGGCAGAATTAGTGAATGCATTGCAGGCACAAGAACAAAGGCGATTGATGAGAAAAGAAGGGTCGATGGAAGGTGCTTTTCAAGCAAAGGCAGAAAACTCAAGAGGAGGTAAAGATAGGAAGAACTACAAAAAGAAGAAGGTTGGTAACAACAATAATAACAACGATGAAACCTATCCAAAATGCCCTCATTGCAAAAAGACAAGTTATCCACAAAAGAAGTGTTGGTGAGGCCTGATATTAAGTGCAGAAAATGTGGCAAACTTGGGCACATGGAGTGGGTTTGCAAGCCACAACAACATAAAGAAACAAAGGCTGTTACCGAGCAAAATGAAGAGGACCATTTGTTTGTCACAACATGTTTTACAACAAGCAACACCTCAAGTGATATTTGGTTGATTGACAGCGGTTGTACAAACCATATGACCCATGATCAAGAGCTTTTCAAGGACCTTGATAAAAAATTCATTTCCAAAGTGAAAATTGGAAATGGTGAATTTCTTTCAGTCAAGGGGAAAGGAACCGTGGCTATAGAAAGTTTATCAGGTTTGAAGTACAGTAATGACGTTTTATATGTGCCTGACATCAACCAAAATTTGTTTAGTGTTGGACAACTAATTGAAAAAGGCTTCAAAGTCATTTTTAAAGACAAATGGTGCTGGATAAAAGATGCAGGCCGTGATATGTTTAAGGTGAAAATGAGGGCAAAAAGTTTTGCTCTAAATCTAATGGAGGAAGAACAAATGGCGTGTACAAGTGCAATTAGCAATGCAGAATTATGGCACAAAAGGTTCAGGCATTTTCATCATGTTGGAGTTTTATATATGTAGAAACATAACTTGGTGAATGGGGTTCCATTGTTGGGGGACAAGCCAACCGATTGTGTGGCCTGTCAATATGGCAAACAAACCAGAAAACCATTTCCTCAAACTACATGGAGAGCAACAAACAAGCTACAGCTAGTGCATACGGATGTTGGAGGACCTCAAAAGACGCCATCCTTGAATGGTAGTAAGTATTATATTGTGTTTATTGATGACTATACCAGATATTGTTAGATTTATTTTCTCAAATCCAAATCTGAGGTTACTAACATATTTTGGAGATATAAGGCTCGGGTTGAAAATCAAAGTGGTTGCAGGATGCAAAAGTTAAGGTCTGATAATGGGAAAGAATATACAAATGACATATTTGACAAGTTTTGTGAAGAAGCTGGTATAGAACACCAACTTATAGCCCCTTACACCCTATAACAAAATGGTGTAAGTGAGAGAAAAAATCGAAGCATTATGGAGATGGCAATGTGTATGATGTATGAGAAAGAGTTGCCAAAGAAATTATGGGCAGAGGTTACCAACACTGCTGTATTCTTGCTGAATAGGCTGCCAACAAGAGTTCTAGACAAAAAAACTCCTTATGAAACCTGGTTCGGTTACAAGCCAAACTTACGTAACCTAAAGACCTTTGGTTGTCTTTGTTTTTCTTATGTGCCACAGGTGAAAAGAGATAAGCTTGATAAGAAGGTAGAACCTGGAGTTTTTATTGGCTATAGCGACTCTTGCAAAGCTTACAGAATTTTTCAACCCCAAAATGGAAAAATTCTGGTGAGTAGAGATGTGAAGTTTACGGAAGATAAATAATGGAGCTGGGAGGAGTCAGCCAAGAAGCAATGTACTAGAAGTTCCACAAGATTTTGATGATGACATAGATGATGTTCTAGTCAAAGGTACGAGGGCATTGTCTGAGATTTATGAAAGAAGCAATGTTGTTGTTTTTGAATCAGCTGAATTTAAAGAAGCCGAGAAGGATAACAAGTGGATGGAAGTAATGAAAGAGGAGCTCAAAATGATCGAGAAAAATGATACTTGGCAGCTGGTGGATAGACCTCAAGATAGGAAGATAATTACTGTCAAATGGGTTTATAGGACCAAACTCAATGTTGATGGTTCTGTAAACAAACACAAGGCCAGATTGGTGGTAAAGGGATATAGTCAAGTGTTTGGAGTGGACTTCTCAAAAACTTTTGCTTCGGTGGCACGCTTGGACACGATAAGGATGCTGCTTGCTTTGGCTGCGCAAAATGCATGGAAGATATATTAGCTGGATGTAAAATCAACTTTCCTAAACGATTATCTTGAAGAAGAGATTTATGTAGAGCAGCCCGAGGGTTTCAAGTTAAGGGACAGGAGGAGAAAGTCTACTTGTTGAAGAAGGCCTTATATGGTCTTAAACAGGCTCCAAGGACTTGGTATAGCAAAATTGATGAGCATCTTCAAAGGCTTGGATTTGTTAAAAGTCCAAGTGAAGCTACCTTATATGTCAAAGAAGCAGGTGGTAATTTACTTGTAGTTTCTGTTTATGTTGATGATTTGGTTGTGACAGGAAGTAATGAGACCTTGGTGGCAGAGTTCAAAGCTGAAATACTCAAAGTATTTGAGATGACAGACCTTGGCTTGATGTCTTACTTTCTAGGCATGGAGGTGAAACAAGATTTTGATGGAGTTTTCATAAGCCAAAGGAAGTATGCAAAAGAAACCCTTAAGAAGTTTCACATGGAAGATTGCAAAAGCACCGACACACCAATGAATCAAAAGGAGAAATTTAGTACAGATGATGGAGCTGATTAGATTGATGAAAGTCAATATAGGAGCTTGATTGGTTGTTTGATGTATCTTACAGCCACTAGACCCGACATAATGTTTGCTGTAAGTTTGCTTTCAAGGTTTATGCATTGTGCTAGTGAAGTACACTTTCGAGCTGTCAAAAGAATTGTGAGATATATCAAGGGGACAACAGATTATGGCATTAAGTATACTTGTTGTCAGGATTCTAAACTTGTTGGCTATTCTGATAGTGATTGGGCAGGATCTATTGATGATATGAGAAGTACAACAGGATTTTGTTTCAGTTTTGGATCAAGAATGTTCTCTTGGTGTTCAAAGAAGCAAGAAGTCATCGCTCAAAGTACAGCAGAGGCAGAATATGTAACAGCAAATGCCACGATGAATCAAACAATTTGGATCAGAAAAATACTTGCAGATTTGCATATGGAGCAAATTGAGTCAACACAGATTTATGTAGATAACTAAGCTGCAATTGCAATTTCAAAGGATCCTGTTTTTCATGGCAAAACCAAGCATTTCAAGATCAAGTTGTATCACTTGAGGGAAGAATAGAAGGTAGGTGAAGTTAAGCTGCTCTATTGCAAGACCGATGATCAAGTTGCTGATGTGTTAACAAAGGCTTTACCAAAAGCAAGATATGAAATGTTAAGAGACAAATTAGGCCTCTGTAGGTACTAAGGCAAGGAGGAGATTTGTTGGTAAAGTGCCTTAGTGCTTAGTTAAGTAGTTGCTAAATAATTGGTTAATAGACCAAGTCTTTAAGAGTATTGACATTATAGCCTAATATTAGGAAAGCATGGAGTAGTGGTGTAACATGGTTTAATGTTAGGAGTAGTGGCATTATGTTAGGAGGAGTAGCATAATTTTAGGAATTTTTTATTTGTTTTCAGCTCTATATAGAGAGTTGTGATGTGCTTGTGTTTTGTGAACTTGTAGTTATAAAATTTTATTCTTTTTTTTTTTTGCCTTTCATATATTTTCATATATTATTTTTGTCTTGTTCCTTCCATATAACAACAATTTAATTGAAGATGTGTATGTAGAGTAACCCAAAGGTTTTGAAGTAAAAAGAGCTGAACACAATGTGTAAAAACTACACAAAGCACTCTATGGGCTCAAGCAAGGACCACGAGCTTAGTATAGCAAAATTGATTCCTATTTTGCTAAAAAATGTTTTCAAAAGAGTGCTAGTGAACCCACTATATATGTTAAAAAAATTGGAAATGAATCTTAATGGTATATGTGTATGTGGATGATATAATATATACTGGGAATTCTATTGAGTTAATGAAAGCTTTCAAGGAGTCAATGATGAAAAAGTTTAATATGTCTGAATTGGGGCCATTGCATTATTTTTAAGGTTTACAAGTTGTTCAAGATGCAGGTGGGTATATCTCTTTATCAAAGAAAATATGCAACAGATCTTCTGAAGAGGTTTGGAATGTCAAATTGTAAAGTTGTTGTCAAAGCCCGTTTTACATCCCCACAAGGCCGCTATCCTCACCCTCACTACCTCACTGGTAGACTTTTGGGCCTGTTGGATAACTCCAAGGGCAGACAGCGCTACTCCACAACATCCACGTATTGTCCGCTTTGGGCCGAAGCCCGCACGGCTTTGTTTCATTCGGGTACTCCAGCCCACATGGCCTGCTTCCCCTCAGAACGCGTCCTCGGAGGCTCGAACTCGGGTTAACACCCTTGTTCTTGCACTCCTGATGCCCTTGAGCCAAGTATGGTCTGCTTCCCCTCAGAACGCGTCCTTGGAGGCTCGAACTCGGGTTAACACCCTTGTTCTTGCACTCCTGATGCCCTTGCTCAAGGGCATCAGGAGTGCAAGAACAAGGGTGTTAACCCGAGTTCGAGCCTCTGAGGACACGTTCTGAGGGGAAGCAGGCCATGTGGGCTGGAGTACCCGAATGAAACAAAGCCGTGCGGGCTTCGACCCAAAGCGGACAATACGTGGATGTTGTGGAGTAGCGCTGTCTGCCCTTGGAGTTATCCAACAGGCCCAAAAGTCTACCAGTGAGGTAGTGAGGGTGAGGATAGCGGCTTTGTGGGGATGTAAAACGGGCTCTGACAGTTGTCAACACTCCTCTTAATAGGGATAATAAGCTATCTTTGGAAGATGAAGTTGAAAAAACAGATGAGAAGTATTTTAGAAGCATGGTAGTAGGCTTGATGTACTTAACACACACTCGACCAGACCTCATGTTTGTAGTAAATCTCATTTCTCGGTATATGTATAGTCCAAGCAAACATCATCTTAAAGCTGTTAAAAGAATCCAAAGATATGTTTAGGATACAATCAGTTATGGAATAAGGTATCTGAAAAATGGAAGCAATGATTTTTTTAGCCTTTACTAACAGTGATTGGGGTAGATGTGTAGATGACAGGAAAAACATAACAGGGCTATTTTGGCGGTAGTGCAATTTCATGGATGTCAAAGAAATAACAAGTTTCTACTTTGTCTAGCACATAAGCTGAATACATAGGGCCTGCATCAACAGCTTGCCAAGCAATTTGGCTAAAAAGAATTTTGCAAGATTTGAATCACAAACAAGGGAAGCCAATAAGAATTTATTGTGACAACAAATCCACCATTGACATCATGAAAGAGGACCGAGCATATTGAGCTCTGATATCATTTTATTAGAGAATTGGTCTCTAAAGGAGAGGTGGAACTGCTTCATTGCAATACTGAAGAGCAACCAGCAGATATCTTGATAAAAGCATTATGTGAGAATAAAATTCAGAAGCTATGCAGTATGGTTGGAGTTCAATCACTTGCTTGAATTAAAAGGGGGAAGTGTTGAGTAATTCAAGACTGTAGCATTTTCTCTCCTGTTAGTTAGCACGTTGCAGGTGTTTGTTGTTTGGAGTTAGTTCCTATCCTTTAGTATTTGTTAGTTAGAAGTGGCTATTTTTTAGTCAAGCTGTTTAGGTAGATATGTTAGTATTGTCTTGTGCATGTAGGGGTCTACTAATCTATATAAAGACATTGTTAACAGTTCAGTAGTTGTGGAAGAGTTCATTGATTCAATAAAATCCAATATTTATCTTCAGATTTTTTTCCAACAAAACCACCGCCCTACCCCTAGTTGCAAGATCATTTGTTTTTACAGTTCCTTCGTGGTTTATAATTGCTTTGATAAACTCAACTGAATCTCATCCTTAACAGAATTTCTAGCTTTTTTCAAATCGCTAAATCCAGCATTATCCAAAATGAATTCTAATAACTCTAGGTTAAAATCTCACATGACTTTCATTAAACCCCTCTAATTACTAAAGGATTGATATGAGTATAGGAACATAGTGGAATATGACACTCTGCTCACATAAAGATTCAGTCCTCTAGCTGCAAATGGAGATCCTGCGAATGAAAACTCTTTCTCCTTTATCAGTCTATTTCTGGCCTAGAGAAGGCCCAATAGAGTCCCTTAGCAAAGTCCTTTCCTAAAAATCCTTCCGCAAAGCTAGATTCCATGGTTTTGATTGTATATAGGAAATATAATTCTATAAAACAAAAATCTCGCTCTTAAGGCGACCTGCCTCATGAGTTTAGATTAGACTGAACGCTATAATAATGGTCATGGAAAAGCCTTTTTGAGTTTATCTATGATGTGAGGCACTCGCATGCTCAACCAACCATGTTTAGAAAGATACAGCTTTGTAAACTTCACGAGTGTATGTACAAGAGAAATATTACTTTCAACCTTATCCCACTCCTGCTCTAAATGCATACAGGAATTACTTTGAACAACACATTCACAATAGATTCATATTTTTGCTGGTTAATAAACAGGAAACAAATGTTGTGGATTGTTGATTTAAGACTGTTATTCGATTGCTGATTTTCTGAATATGTTGGATCAGAAATACTCATGATTTTATGTCCACAACTAGTTGAATGTCTTTAAGAAGCACCTTTTAACCATGAGCTGAATTATTATAGACAAAAAATCATTCTCCCCATTCAATTGCAAACCTACAGATGAATCCAAGATTTATGCCTAGTAGGAGCAAATTAATATATAAAATGATGAATATAAATTAACTAAAATGTATCAAAAATTATCTTAAATTATAAATAAAGAAAACACATTACAATTGTTCTCTACGAGTTTTCATAACTTGGAAGTGTCATAAATTTTTTTTCATTTTCAACATTACAAAATATATCTTTCTCTAGATATGTAACTAAACAATCATTCATCCAAGAATTCCCCATTCAATTGTGCAAACGACTTTCACAATCTTCATAGCAAAAAAAAAAAAAAAAAAACTCTTTTCAATTGTTGCAGTAGAAATTGGTAATATTATAGCTAATTTCATAGTAAATACACCAATGGATATACTATTTTTTTGTCTAAATAAGTTTTATGGAGAGGTCACTGATACTTTTCAATTTTGTAAACTTATAATGAGATCTTACTCAACAATGTAAGTTTCAAGTTGATTATCAAGAACAAGTAGTTTCACATCAGAAAACTCAGTTGGATAAATTTGTGCAAGACAAAGAAACTTTTGTTGTCAAAAGCTATAAAAAGAATCACAAGGATTTAAAGAAGCCACACAAAAAAATAATACCATATTCAACTTATTAAAATGATTGTTGAACTCTTGAAGTTGCATATCAATTACTATGTAAAACAACTTAACTCAATAATGATGTAAATTTGTCATTGTTTGAATATTGTATCGAGTTATCCGTGACTTACAAGCATATCATCCATATTTGAAATGATAATATTGTTCTTTCCACAAAATAAACAAATCTCATTGTGTGAAGTTTCTCATCGATTATCTCTTATCATTTGTAGATGTTGCTTAACTAATTTAACTAAAGCCATTACATTCACAATATCTTGATTTCACCTTTGTAATGCTAAGGACAATTCATTTGTAATTCCTTAGATATTTTTCATCAAATGCAAGTTGAAAGCAAAGTCAAAAGATTAAGTCAAATCTAATAAGGCACAAGCTTCACCTCTTTGTTCTGAGCTAATCCCATCTTACACATAATTTCAAGCACATCAATGATAGAACTAAAAATAAGCATCAAATTGATCAAAGACCCATAATGTGAACCCCATCGTGTATTCCCAACTTGTTGAAGACTTGTTTCTTGATTTAAACCTTTTCCCTTAGAAAATTCACCAACTCTTAATACCTCAACAACTTTATTAAGTTGCTTTTATAGATAAACATCTCTTGGATACATAAAACTTCAACGATATTCATTACAATTATCACAATCTTGAAAAACAATGTAATTTGAACATGGTTCTTTTCGACGGCTACAAGTGTCAATTAAAGTTGATGAGCAAAACAATGAACATAATAAGCGAAAGTATTCATTTTCATGATCAAAGTTTTTTGACCATTGAATTCACCTTGCATGTTGCTTGCATCATCATAACCTTGCCCACGAATCCTTAGCATACTCAAATTATGCTTAGAAAATAATGTCTCAATAGCCGCTTTAAGTGACAAAGCAGTTTTGTCACTTACATGTATTATACCAATAAAATGTTCAATAACATACCTTTTTGAATCCACGTATTGTTCTTTGATTGAAACATCACGAGATTTATCAAGTAAAATGAAAAATAATCCATCTTTAAGATCTTCTATGAAAGCATTGATAGTTTCAATTGCGGCTACCGAAACAAGATCCTTTTTAATATCATGCACTATCACTTTTGAATTTCCTTGTTGTAAACCCCACAAATTTCCTACATTTAATTAGATTATATAAAAATGGAAATAATATATATTGATGAAGTGTGAAAATTGATTGTAGGGCTCGAGGACTATAGGAACCGAGAAGCCTGTGAACGACAGGGAACCCGAAATACAGGGAGTGACAAAGCAAATGCAAGCACGGAGGGATTGGAAAATTTTAATTTATTAGTTAAAAATTGTTGATGTAAAAACTTGTATCGGGAAGTTGTGAGGAATGATGAAATCCCGATAATATTTCATTTACGAAATAATAAAAAATTCCATGGAAGACACGGATATTATGTCCTGAGAAAATTTTACAAGAAAATGTGTATATATAGATATATATACATAGGCATACATGTATGTATAAGTATACATGACATTTAAATAGATGGATAATATATATATATATATATATATATATATATATATATATATATAACAAATATATATATACTATGAAAGGTATAGTATATAATATATAAGTATTAATAAATAAATAAAGCATGAGACAAATAAAAATAAAATGAAATGAAATGGAAAATAATAATACAAACAAATAAAACAACAATAACCTTAAAAACCATAAACAAATAACATATATATATTAATATAATACAAACATATATATTAATATAATATATAAATATACAAAGCTTTGTACAGAATTGGCTTTGAAAAGCCAATTCCGTCTGCCCCCATTTCGAATGGAAAGAAAAAGAAACAGAGAGGAGCTAGCAGGGGCGGGAAAACAAAGAAAGGAAAAAAAACCCAGGAAAGAAGAAGGGAGGTGCTCGGCTGGAGAAGAAGGGAAGAAAAGAAGAGAAGAGGAGAAAGGAAGGAGGAGAGGGCTGGTCGGCTGGAGAAAGAGGGGAAGAAAAGGAAGAAAAGAACGGGAAGAAGAAGACTGAAATTTGGAGCATGCCGAGCTGGAAAACTGAAGCACCTTCCCCGCTGAAATGCCAAAGCCATGAGGGGTTGAGGCTCTAACAGGGAGTTCCAAGTGTGAAAGAAATTGGCTGAAGCAGTGAACCTGTGGACCTTTCGCTTGGTGCATCAAGCAAAGCTGTCTCCTCTTCTTTCTTTCGATGTTGGAAACAGGGCAGCGAAAGAAAGGGGAAACCATGGTGGGGAAGATAGATTAGGTGGATTGGATAGAGTCTTGGTGGCTGAAGGAATGGAGTGAAAGGGGTGGGGGGAGCTGACTAAGCCAAATTGGAGCTAGAAACTGAGACCAAATTGGAGCAGACCGAGAAGCAGGGGAGGCCGACGGGAGGAAGAAGAAGACCAAAGAAATTGAGCTGGAACCGAGACAAGTGAAGAGAACAGCTAACCGAGGGAGAAAGAGAGGAAGAAGAAGAGCAATCGGGATAGTGAGGGTTGGAACCGAGAGGGAAGAAAGGAGAAAGGAAATAGAAAAAAGAAAAAAAAAAAGAAAGAAGAGAGAAAGAAAAGAAAAGGTAAGATATTTATGTATATATGTATTTTTATTATACATGTATATATATGTTGTAGATACAAGTATGTTAGTGTAGATTTTAAACTAAATGTGAAATAAAAATAAAAATGGGAGAGATGAATAATAGACAAAAAAAAATGTATATATATATATATATATATATAGATATATATATAGATATATATATGTATATATATTTATGTGATGATGAATAATGGAAATACGTAATAATATATATATGTATTCATGTGAATATATATATATATATATATATATAGGTATATACATATAGGTGTATATAATGAATGGATATGTTAGTATATGTACAAACAAGGATATATATATATATATATATATATATATATATATATATATATCTATATATATATATATATATATTTATGATAAGGAGAAATGGAAAACAATAATATATATATATATATATATATATATATATATATATATATATATATCCTTGTTTGTACATATACTAACATATCCATTCATTATATACACCTATATGTATATACCCAAATATATATATATATATATTTAGGTGCATATACATATGGGTGTATATAAAATGAATTTGTGCTATATACATATATATTCTTTATATATATATATATATTCTTTATATATATATATATATTTATGTGTATATACATGTAGATGTATATAATAAAGGTATATGTTAATATTTGTAGGTACAAAATATATAAATAGTAAAAAAAATATATAAACGTGCGTGTTGGCCTAGGTATATACAATAATACGTATACACGCAGTAGTAATGATAGGTTACGATTTTAACGCAATTCGGACAATTCGCATGAATAGGGTGCTAAATATACAATTTCGGTGTAGGTGATTGTAGAAGGAATTAAATGAGGTACTAGGAGGCGTCACCGTTCGAATTCGGGATATCTGATAAATCGAGGTATGGGGTATTATTTAACTTAGTTCTGATAATGCATTTTTGTTTCACCGATAAATGATTTTATGAAAGAGCATATGATTTGAAATGATTTATCAATGCTTTCATATTTGTGAAACTGTTTACGATGCATGTTTTAATTTATCGAAATATTCCCCGAGTACCTTCCATGTTGTGAGATGAATTTCCTAAGGTATGAAGCATATGGATGTTTTACATTTATTTATGTTTTTATATCCATATCGTTAAAGAAACTTTTGACAATTTCAAAAGTATGTAAGAAAAGAAACTTGTTTTTGAAAGGGGATTGTGGGGGCCACCTCTTGAGTCCTGTGGGAACAAAGTGCCACACAGTCTTTCAGTTTTATGAAAGAGTTTTCAGATTACAAGGAATTCGATTTTATTACTCAATATGAGTTTATGAGTTATAAAAACCAAGAAAGATTTTGGAAATTCTGTTTTGAGACTATAGGCTTCATGCATGGTTACTTCTTCTGGTGTTCCGGCTACACCACTTGGGGTGCCGGTACGTTGGCCCCTTTAGCACTTGACTCAACCTGTGTGGAAGATGTCATGCTACTGGTGGTTTATGATGATGTATTGGTAGTATATCGTGCCCGCGCAGCACTATGAATGTTCCCCGCACGGTGAGTGTCACAGGTGCCCGTGCCCTAGCTATGTGCTAGTATATGATAAGAAATAAGAAGATACTACCCATGTTTATAATTATTATCGTTGTACGAACCTGATCCAGTCTACAGCCCCCCTTACCATGGCCATAGGTATGATGACTCTCCACAGAGAATGACACGTATCACATGACTTAGTTATAGCCTAGTTTCATCGATTTAATTATGAAAATCGACTATGATGAATGAATATGTGTTTTCATGATATATACGAAATGATTATGAAATATTCATGAAATGTTTACGAAATGATTATGAAATATTCATAAAAAGTTTACGAAACGATTACGAAATATTCATGAAACGTTTATGAAATGGTTACGAAATATTCATGAAATGTTTATGAAATGATTATGAAATATTCATTAAACGTTTATGAAATGATTATGAAATATCCATGAAATGTTTATGAGTATTATGCATGAAATGGCAATTTATGTATTGCATTAAGTTTCGTTCCATGAACAATTTCATATGCTTTTATATATCAGAACTGCTTTAAGAGTATTATCTTACTGGGCTTTTCCCCAAAAGCTCACCCCTCTACCTTCAGATCATTTGCAGTGAATCTATAGACGCTACCTGCCGCGTACACGACGTAGGCTGTAGGAAAGAGCTACCCTAGGCTACCTTTTGTACACGCAGAAAGGTATACATTTACATTCCTGTACCAAACATATCTGTACGGACAGACAAATATATTGGGAATATCAGTTGGGATGTAATTTGTAAGGAAATGATGTAAAGAATATGATTCTTGGGATTAAGTTTTAAGATGATTGGTACTAAATCGTTATGGATGTATTGAGTTGGAAAGGTAGATTTGGATAGTATGCTTGGTAGTCGTGGATATCTAGGATTATTAAAATAACTGAATTGCAGGTGGGTAGGCTCATATATAAGTTGTTATGCTATCGAAATTTCTATCGGCCTTATAGGTCGAAGTAAGGAAATTAATTATAATTACGGGTAAAGAATTAGGAAAAGTGTTTTGACACTGCACAGGAATACAACCTAAGTGAATAAGGGAATAAGTGGGTAAATTAAATTCAAAAAAAATTTTCCTCGAATTTCAAGGGTCAAGGGTCGTTACAGTTTAAGTGGTATCAGAGCGAAGGTTGTCTAGTACTGTCAATGTCGAAATAAGGCTAAAATTACATCCCAATGTCTGTGCTTGTCTGGTTGTTGGTAATGTATACCTAATGACTTTAAGGTTCGAACTTTGGAATTACGCGCAGGTATTAGATCACTTGCATGATGAGTGGAAGACATGGACGTCTTCAGAGGCAGGCTCAACTACCTCCACCTCCTTCACCAGAGCCAGAGAGTCTTCGTACTCATATGGCTCAGTTTGAGTAGCGGTTGGAGCAACGCCTTGAGCGAGGTTTGGAGTTAATAGCTGCCATGATTGCCCAACATCTAGGGGTAAATGTTTTCGATTTAGTTGGCACGGCACCATTTCCTACTCCGGTGTCGATTCCTCCACAAGCACCACCACCTCCTCCTCTACAAGTTCCTCCAGTACCTATGGCGCTTCAGCCTCCTGTACAGGCCCGGAGGGAGGAGAGGGATATCGACAAGATGAGGAATTTCCTGGAGATGAAGCCTCCAGCATTTAAGAGAAAGAACAGGGATAAGAGTAGGCAAACGAAGTTTGTGAGATAGGACTTTTGGAGGGGCCAGCCTAAGAGACTGAGGGCAGATGAATCTAGGACTAAGGTTGATAGGCCCGCAGTTCCTGTACCTGCTCCACAGATTACCAGAAGCTTCCAGCAGTACGACAGATTGTGTACTAGATGTGGTAAATTCCATAGAATTACGTGTCATTGGTCCACAGGGAGCTGTTTAGGTGTGGATAAAAGGGGCACATGATTAAGGATTACCCACTGAATAAGTTTCCACAACCCCTAGAGCCACCACGACAACCTGAGAGGCAAGCTCCCTAGAGACAAGTCCCACAAAGACGGGCTACCGCAGCAGAGAAAGGCAGGAAACCTGTCACTCATGGGAGGGCCTTTGCCTAGGACTGATGTCACGGCCCAAATTACCTAAAAATTAGAGTAAATTTTTCGCTTTTTCATTTATTATTTAATTCTTACCTTTCTCTCATCGTGACCATCCTATAAATAGTTGGGCTATGATTCGGTGTTAGTCACCTCACACTATTACTAATTCCATTTTCATAATCACATTTATATATCAGAGTTTACTATCCTTTGACTTTAATTAAATATATACACAATGGTATTTATAACTCTACATCCCCGACATGATTTATGTTTACAGTACTGTGCATTACATATTTAGATACAAAACCATACAAATGTGTATACCTGTCTCTCGATGGGAAGCAGCGGATACCAAGCATGCAAGTCATCAGCCACTTACTAATTTCTGTGAGTGCTCTGAAAAGATGGAAAAATAAGGGGGGTGACCAAACCACACGCTCAGTAAGACAATTATGCAAGTAAGTAGATAACTTCACTATCTACATGCTCATAATGCCATGCCCTTAAATCCATTTCTTTTCATTTAAAATTTCATGCACAAAATCATGCATATTTCAATGCCATAGTTTATCAAAACTATTTGTGCATATAGAAATCATATAATTAATCCATCAAAGGCATTTTACGTGACATCATTAAATCATAATGAGCATGAAACAAATCCAGATCATGCATTCTTTCATGTCATGTAAGACAAATCATGAATTTGAAATAAAAGCATGAAAAACAATATCATACTACTGCATTTAAATCATTTCATTAAAATTGCATTATAAACTAACCCTTCCGGGTCAATCGTCTCATAAAACAATTCATTATAAAACTTCGATTATAAAATCACCCTTCTTTCAGGGTCACATGTCATAAAATCCTTTAAAACATAAATTAGCATAGTAAAAATCATAAAATCGGGGGCCTGACCCCTCTCTCCGGTCTACCCTGGTCTATCGACCAATAATTATATCATGTGAGACATGTAGGTGACTATCAATAACAACATAGGACTTTGGCCATAACCTCGTGATCCCTGGCAACACGGTACCTAGTGTGCGGGGTATCACACCTGAAACGAGAGGTGAGTCGTCCTACCCACCAGAACAGCATAACACTAGGATTACGAGGGCAAGGCTTGCTGCCCGTGGCTAATGCCACTCTGCTCCAACAATCCCCACGGTATAGCGTACTCCGCGTGACATATACAGTACAACGTACTCCGTGAACCTAAGCTTAATCAGGGGTGCTTGCAATAGGCCTTATCCACCCATATCATCTCTGTCTCAGTATGCACGTGTGAACATATCATCTCACTGTGACACACAGTCCACAGGAGGTTCCAACACGGCTATATGCATGTCATATAAATTCGAGTGCAAGCGAAGCTCTAGCACGGCTCCATGCATATTCATGATATTAGAAAATCTTGTGCAAACGAAGCTCTAGCATGGTGTCATAAAAATCAGGAAAATCTGCGTGCGAGAAATACTCCAGTACGACTTTAAAATGAGTTATAAATTCATTTAAAATCACGTGCGAGCAATGCTCCAGCACGAATGAATGCTCAAGTAAATCAAAACTTCGTACGACCAACGCTCCAGTACGGCTTTATGCATAAATACATCAAATCTCATGCGAGTTACACTCCAGCACGGCTTTATGCATAAATAAATCAAATCTCGTGCGAGTTACACTCCAGCACGACTTTTATGCAATTATCATATCAAAACATGATGTAAGCTAAGCTCTAGCATCTCTCATGCATGTCAAATCATTAAAACTAGTGCGAGCAATCGCTCCAGCACCTTTTTATGCATATCAGGTCAAAACAAGTCAAAACATGTCAAAATATAGTGCGAGCTAGGCTCCAGCACTTCTCATGCATTTCACAAGAATAAAAATCAGTACGAGCAACCGCTCTATCACATTTTATGCATATGATGTCACACAATTTAGTGCGAGCAACCGCTCAAGCACATTTTATGCACACTCACAAACTCAGATATTGTGCGAGCTATGCGCCAGCACTATCTGTTTCCATATAAACTTGATAGTTGGCCGTTTTCTAAAGAAATTTCATTAAATATGAATAACACCTATGTAGTGTTATCTTATGAAATTATACAGTTTCTGGCCAATCTACTGATTTGCTTTGATTAAAACCAATAAAATTCCTTAATTCAAAAAATTTCTTAAATCATGCATTTCATGCATGTCATGCTTTCACCATCCTTAGGTGAACTTCCCTCAATAGGGGTAAAATAGTCTTTTCACCTATTTCAATCCTTAAAATCATTTCAACCACTTTTAGGATCATTATACAATAACAGTGTATATATACATAATTAATGTATACAAAAACTATTAAAATACGTGTAGCTACCTCTAGCTACTCACACAATTCCCTTACCTCATTTTCTGTACAGTTTGACCTTTCCACTGATGACTTGTCACGCAGTCTGATTTGTTCCGAATCCAATCTCCGGAACTGCAGATAATTATTCATCATGTCAAATACAATATAATTAATTGTATTTCATAATTGTCTGGGCTAAATTTTAAATCATTGGGCCCGTTTATACCATAACGAGTCTTAATCGGCCTAAAGCCTATTTACCACACTCTATCGAGGCCTATTGGGCTCATTGGGCCCATCAGTATTTATTTAGCCTCGTTCTAAATTCTCAGATATCTTGATTTAGTATTTACGACAATTTATTCAAATTTTCAAAATTTAATTCATTTATGCAGAAATTAAATTCGTAATTCATTAACACGTATGACGATGCAAATTTCGTAAATAAAGGTTACTTACCCGAGATTCCATGATAGTACACAAATCGATGCTATCTCGAGCTCTCGGTTGATGCCAATTGTCGAGCTACGCAATTTAATATTTTTTCGGGTAAACTTTCAGTCGATTAATAATCAAATTAAATATTTCAAAATTTAAATCGGTCAATTCGACCGCTTACTGACTTACCTGTAACTCGATTGCATCATAGAAATTTTCTCCAATTTTTTCTCTTTTCTTTTTCCCTTTTTTTCTTCCTTTTTCCTTTTTTTTTGGCTGAACCGGTCCGGTCCGGTTCAGCACAGTCACTTTCTCACTGAACCGTGGACCGGTTCAGTCCCTTTTTGGTTATGCCGGCCTCGTCTAGCCGGTTCCCGGTGTCTCACCACCGCCGTTCGACGCGTCTTGGGCAAGGGACCTCTCGACTGGCCTCGATCGGAGCCAACTCCCATCGGTAGCCGCCGAATGCCCTCTTTTTGTCCGCGACTTCATCCCTTCGATTCATCGAATTTCGACGTCGGTGGAGTGCGTCCCGGTGGCAGGGAGGTCGCACGGTGCCGGGCTTCCTTTTTCGATCACGTGCCTGGTTGCTGGTCACCGGAGGTGGCCGCCCGGTGGTACTTCTTCCCCGTCGGTCTTCGCGGCCTGGTTTCCTCCTTTTTCAATATCTTTGTTTTCTCTCTCCTCGAAATTCTCTTCATATTTCATTTTTTTTTTACTTTGTTTATTTATTTATAATTTATTTTTAATATTATTTTAATCATTAAAATAATATTAAAATCCAAAATATCTAAAAAAATTATTATTTTATTTATTTATTCCGTAAATGAATTTATCAGTCCGATTTTACCTTTTCGGTATATTTTTCGAATATTTTCGGGATTATTTTTCGATACGAAAATTTCGATTTATTCCAATAAATTCATGTCTTGATCAATTTAACCCGAAATTTAATTATTTCTTCGTTATTGATCAAGATTTCTCAATCCCATATTTTTAATTAAATTTTCTTGTCCCAATTAATACCGAATTTTGATCTTTTGACCGTTTTACCCTTGCACGTGTTCGGGAATACCATTTCAATCCCTTTGCATTTTTAAATGCACTCAAAAATTTATATTCATTCTCTTTTTGCTCTAACGATAAAATCGGGTCTTACAATCTCCCCCACTTAAGAAATTTGATCCTCCAAATTAGAACCAAGCAAATGGATCCATAAACAACTCTGGGTACGTCCATAGTATCATATACTGTCATTCTTAAGTGACTTTTTCTCGAAGTGTAATACTACCAATGGACTTGACTAGGGAGATCATCTTAAACCTTAACACTTTCTCCTTCCATCTAATACCCAAATCGATTTTCCAATCATATGTTATACTTTCATTGAGCTAAACTGTTGGAGCTCATATCCAATCACATATGCTGGGTTCGGATATTATTTTCGAAGCATTATAAGATAAGACACATAGTGGATGCTTGCTTATTCAAGTAGTAACGCCAACCTACAGGTCTTATCTCCCACTTGTCCAATATCTCTATCCGAATCTCGTTACGTCCTTAAGACAAGTAACTGCAAACAATAATGATTCACCCTCGGTGAATTTTCAATGGTTTCTGTCTCTTGTCAGCATAGCTTTTTTGTCTATTTTGAGATGTTCTTAATTTCTTACAAAGTAACTGAACATCCTCAGAGGTTTGTCTTATCAATTCGGAACAATTCTCTATCTATCACCCACTTCTTCTTATCCAAATCAGGGAACAACTCCCTACGGCCATACAATGCCTCATATAATGTCATCCCGATACTCGAGTGACAACTGTCACTATTGGCGAATGCGATTAGTAACAACTGATCATCCCAGGAGCTTATAAAATCAATGGTACACGCTCTCATCATATCCTCCAAAACCTGTACAGTCCTCTCTGACTGACCATCTGTCTGAGAACGGAAAGCTATGCTAACACTCAATCAGGTTCCCATAGCTTCCTGACAAATAATATTCCCAGAAGTGGGAAGTGAAACGGGAATCCCCATCTGATACCATGCTCACTGGAACACTACATAACGTTTCACAATTTTCCATACACATAACTTCGCCTACGCACTCAGAGTATCTGGGGATTTTCATAGCCAGAATGTGGGTAGACTAAGTCAACCTATTGACTATCACCTAAATAGCCTCGTGATTTTTTCGGGTCCTCTGTAACCCATCATGAAATTCATAGTAACTTGCTCTCTTTTCTGTGTCAATATAGGTAGAGGCTGCAATAACCCTGCAACTTCTTTTGCTCTACCTTAATCTGCTGACATATGAGACATTTTTCCACAACTCTACAATGTCTCTTTTCATATCTGACCACCAATACCCTTTTCAGAGATTTCGATATATTTATTATTTCTCATATACATTGTATATCCCGAAGAGTTAGCTTCTTACAATTACACTATCTCATCAACTGTGGTCTTAGGGAGCACTTATACTGTCTCTGAACCTCTACAAGTCATCATCACTCACTGTGAACTCTGTCACTATGCCCTTCTGAATCTGACCCACACGATCGACACCATGCCGATTATCACGCTAAGCCTGGCAATTTCGGTCACTCAAATTCGGTTTTAACCTCAGGCTAGCTGTCACAAAATCACCGTCGTCATCAGAAGAGATTCACATCACTACTGAGGCTCACAAATGCTTTAGCAGCTCATGCTCCTTGACCATCATATGTGATATCATACCGAGGCTCTTTTTGTTCAAGGCATCAGCCATTACATTAGCCTTTCTTAGGTGGTACAATTTTCCATAGTCATAATCCTTAGAAGCTCTAACCCACTTGGTTATCTCATATTCTACTCTTTCTGTAAAAACAGATACTCGGGGCCTTTCATAATCAGTGCATATCTAAAATTTCTTACCATTTAAGTGGTGGCATACACCCAGTACAAACACTACCGCTACCAACTCTCTATCATGGGTCGGATAGTTTCTCTCATGGTCCTTGAATTGTCTAGATCTATAAACGACTATCTTCCCATTTTACATCAATACACAACCCAATCCTTATTTTGAGGTATCCATACACACTGAAACCTCTTGAGCTGTTAGTTATGGTGAGAATAATTACGGTGGTCAGTTTATTACTTCAATATACCAAAACTCCCGAAGCTACTTTCATACTTATTATACTACTAACATACAATCTTTTCCCGAATGAGAAGTGTCAACTGAGCAGCTCATTTCAAGAAACTCACAACACATCGTCTGTAAGACAGTTCCCAATTGCTACTCATGCTCTTTCCTGGTCTTCGAATACATCGAAATATCATCGCTAAAGATGACAACCAATCGGTCCAGGTAAGCTTTAAATACTTTATTGTAGTTGAGTTTCACTAAATATTTCAATCACCCAAATCCTTGACCTATGTACGCATAAACATATAATGTCATTTCAAAATCGCTGCTGTTCAAGATACTAACCCACGTCATTTCCTTTTTCTTTTATTAACAGCTTTTATAAAATTTTAATTTTTCAAAACTTCATGATTAATCAAATTCTATATTTCTTTATCGTACCAGTAAAGGTACCCAAATTTTAAATGTATATATTACGACTGTCGTTTTCAATTTATAGCTTATGTGTGTGCTTCTAGACGCTGTCAAATCTTCAGGCGGGGAAGTATTTTGAAATACCTTTATTAACCCTCAGACTTGACCACATAGACTAGGTGTAGATATATCCACCCCTTATCCTTGGTCACAATTCATATTCACTATATATCGTTTAATCCCAATTACTTTACATATCACTACTCCTCTTTCATATATCACTTATAACAAACTCTTTCATTATTGTCAGAACTTACAGTATACTTTTCAGTGATGTTTTCACCCTTATTTTCAACTTACAATCTCTATACCCATATTCAGTTAGTGAAAATCCGCTAACTAGTATCATCTTGCTTAAGGTACAAGTTTCATATCTTTTACTAACTTATAAGTAACTGAAGGCGGTATGAGTAAATGCGTGGCACCAGGATTAATTAAAATAATTAATTCATTATTCACAATCAATGTGGTATCTTCCACCACATCAGATGAAACATCAATAGTGTCCTGGTCTAAGGCATACACTCGCCCTCGTCCAACATCTTATTTCCGTGGTAACTACCACATATTCTACGTTGTTCATACTTTTACACTGCTTATACTTCTACATTGCTACATTGTTCAACTACTACGGAGCAGGTCGGGGTCCTTAAATCACAATACCCCTCAAAAGTACTAAAATTAGATACACTGGGGCCTTACCAATCATCTTACCCCGTGACTCCTCAACTCAAATCTTTTACCAACTACCTTTTCCCTATTCTAACATCTCTGTCATTCTCTATTCTCTTTTTGTCTCAATTTCAGCCCTTACTACCTTTCTCAATATCAGAGGCGTGCAACTCATGATCTTGTTCACACAACTATAATTTGCGCACTGCCTCGACATAGGTAGTGATATCTAACGGGCTAATTGGATTCTAATTGACAATCTGAGCCCTTTCATGAACTTTCAGACATCTCAACTTCACTGTTCATAGTGTTCGAGTCATATCTGCCCAGGAATATAAACTGAGTTTCATACTCGTCAATCAATCAGTTCCTCTGGGTTAGAGTAACGAATTTAATCTGTAATTTCCTTTAACAATGTCCGAGATATTCTTTCACCAAAATACATCTAGAATTATTTTCCATATCCATTCTAGATGTCTAACTCTTAAGATGGGTCGAGTAGACTTCCACTAATGCTCCGACTCGCCCTCAAATCTCATGCATACTCTGAGCAATTAGCTCGTAAAATATTCTTCACACTCCGCTCTAACCTCGTGAAACGTGTCTTAATATTGTTCGATCTCTTTGTCGGACTCTATCCGATCTCTCTATCAGACTCTGTGGGGCATGCTCAATACCAGCCTCCACGTCAATCTCATCTTGAGTCTCATGTGACGACTCAGTACGACTCTCAGGCCTACCTCTACGGCCTTAAGTTCATGTACTCGGCCATCTATCATAGCGGCTATCAGTTAATGATTCTATTCTTGCATTCAAAATTCAAATTCTTAGCTGCACTTCCATCACGATATACACAATTGTATCTAAACAATGCACAGTACATGGGGATGTAAACTTCCTTAACCACTAACACTGACTCATATCAGGACAACTCAGCTGTCACGACCCAAATTACCTAAAAATCAGAGTAAATTTTTCGCTTTTTCATTTCCTTACCCGTCATGAACAGTTACTCTACTAAACAGTTGGGCTATGATTCGGTGTTAGTCACCTCTCACCTATTTACCATTCCATTTTTATATTTCATTTACATATCAATTTATTTAAACTAAATACATCCCCAACATTACGTCCATATACAGTACTGTGCATCTATATGTTCAGATACAAAATTATACAAATGTGTATACCTGGTCTTGATAAGAAGCAGCGGATAATCGAAATGCGAAACTATTATCGCTCTCTTCTATTGAATATACCCTGTGGGGTGGAAAATGAAAGGGTGAGCATAAACAGCTCAGTAAGGCAATAATGTAAGTAGGTAGATAACTATACTATCTACGTGCTGATAATGTCATGATATAAAATTGTTTACATTTGGAGCATGAGGTATGACTAAAACGATGCCACATGTATGTATATATCATATAAGAGAAATCATGAAATCCATATATAAAACAAACATGGAAAAATTCTCATGTATGTCATCTCATGCTCGTCACATTAAAAACTTAGTTGTGTTCATCATAAATTCATCACGTTAAAACTCATTTGTTTCATCACAAACTCATCTCATTAAAAACTCATTATTTCATCATAAAACAACTTCATCAAGGTCAAACCCATCTCTCGGGAATACCTTGATTCATTAAATCACATCTCATTTAAAAATATAAATCGGGACATTACCCCTCCCTCGGGTTCGCCCTGGTCTATTCAGACCGTATGATATCATGTGAGGCATGTAGGCTACTGTATGAAAATCGAGGACTATGGCCATACTTTGTCCCTATGATCCCAGGCTACACGGATCCCGGTGTGCGGGGTATCACAACTGCAACGGGAGGTGGGGTCAATTCCTACCTGCCATAATAGCAAGTAACATCATAGAGTCATCATGACTGCATGGTACAGCGTACTCCGTGTGACATACACGGTACATCGTACTCTATGGACCCATATCATAGTCTGGGGGTACCTGCCGTAGGTCTTACCCACCCCAATACTATGTCGATAACCAACCCATGTCTCAAAGTATACGTGCGAGCATCTCAACTCTCTGTGACACACAGTCTACAGGAGGCTTCCGCACGACTATATGCATGTCAACTCACGTCTAGTGCGAGCGAAGCTCCGGCACCACGCTATGCATATCATGATATCTAAAATCTCATGCGAGCGAAGCTCCAGCACGGTTTTGTGCACACACAAATTTCTCGTACGAGCAATGCTCCAGTACGGCTTTTCATGAGAAATAAATCAGTAAACTTGAGTGCGAGAAAGACTCTAGCACTCTTTTTATTCATGTAAATACGATAGGTAGCTCAATCTTGATAAAATATCTTTTAAAATAGTAACCGATACAAACCGGTATCCTTTCGTATAATTCAAGAAATCAATAGCCAACCTATGTGTAAATTTACTTAAACCAAAGCAATACATTCATATAAAGCATCAAAACATGAAAATCATGCAATTTATCTGCCTTACTACCCTTTT
Organism: Firmiana major; assembly: GCA_033439115.1. Classification (NCBI taxonomy): domain Eukaryota; kingdom Viridiplantae; phylum Streptophyta; class Magnoliopsida; order Malvales; family Malvaceae; genus Firmiana; species Firmiana major. Next base: position 35,960,634 of record CM065912.1, on the reverse strand, counting down.
TGTAAATTTTACTATCAGGGGCAAAATCGTCTTTTTCTTTATTCACCTAAGCCCCGGTTTTCGTAAAATTATCATTTCATTTTCTAAATACTTTAAGTAACTCTAGACCCTGTAATTCCCCTCAAAATTACGTATAGGTATCTCTATGCACTTACAAAATTCCCTTACCTCAATTCTCGTCGAGCGCGTATCTAAATTTCACTGTCGGAGGCTCGTTCGATCCGATTTGCTGCCAATCCAGTCTCTGGGGCTGCAGATAATTATTTATCATGTCAAAACAGGATGCGAGCTAAGCTCCAGCACCTCTCATGCATGTCAAATCATTAAAACTAGTGCGAGCAATTGCTCCAGCACCTTTTTATGCATATCAGGTCAAAAAAATCAAAACATGTCAAAACAGAGTGCGAGCTAGGCTCCAGCACTTCTCATGCATTTCACAAGAATAAAAATCAGTGCGAGCAACCGCTCAAGCACATTTTATGCACACTCACAAACTCAGATATTGTGCGAGCTATGCGCCAGCACTATCTATTTCCATATAAACTTGATAGTTGGCCGTTTTCTAAAGAAATTTCATTAAATATGAATAACACCTACGTAGTGTTATCTTGTGAAATTATACAGTTTTCGGCCAATCTATCGATTTGCTTTGATTAAAACCAATAAAATTCCTTAATTCGAAAAATTCCTTAAATCATGCATTTCATGCATGTCATGCTTTCACCATCCTTAGGTGAACTTCCCTCAATAGGGGTAAAATAGTCTTTTCACCTATTTCGATCCTTAAAATCATTTAAACCACTTTTAGGATCATTATACAATAACAGTGTATACATACATAATCAATGTATACAAAAACTATTAAAATACGCATAGCTACCTCTAGCTACTCACACAATTCCCTTACCTCATTTTCTGTACAGTCTGACCTTTCCACTGATGACTCGTCACGCAGTCCGATTTGCTCCAAATCCAATCTTCGAAACTGCGGATAATTATTTATCAGGTCAAATACAATATAATTAATTGTATTTCATAATTGTCTGGGCTAAATTTTAAATCATTGGGCCCGTTTATACCATAATGGGCCTTAATCAGCCTTAAGCCTGTTTACCACACTCTATCGAGGCCTATTGGGCTCATTGGGCCCATCAGTATTTATTTAGTCTCGTTCTAAATTCTCAGATATCTCGATTTAGTATTTACGACAATTTATTCAAATTTTCAAAATTTAATTCATTTATGCAAAAATTGAATCCGTAATTCATCAACATGCATAACGATGCAAATTATCGTAAATAAAGGTTATTTACTCGAGATTCCATGATAGTACGCAAATCGAGGCTATCTCAAGCTCTCGGTTGATGCCAATTGTCGAGCTACACAATTTAATATTTTTTCGGGTAAACTTTCAGTCGATTAATAATCAAATTAAATATTTCAATATTTAAATCGGTCAATTCGACCGCTTACCGACTTACCCGTAACTCGATTGCATTATCGAAATTTTTTTCAATTTTTCCTCTTTTCTTTTTCCTTTTTTTCTTCCTTTTTCCTTTTTTTTTTGCTGAACCGATCCGGTCCTGTTCAGTACAGTCACTTTCTCACTGAACCTCCGATCGGTTGAGTCTTTTTTTAGTCTTGTCAGCGTCGTTCAGTCGGTTCCCGGTGTCTCACCACCGCCGTTCGACACGTTTTGGGCAGAGGACCTCTCGACTGGCCTCAATCGGAGCCAACTCCCGCCAGTGGCCGTCGAATGCCCTCTTTTCCTCCGCGGCTTCCTCCCTTCGATTCGACGAATTTCGACGTCAGTGGAGCGCGTCCCGGTGGCAGGGAGGTCGCACGGTGTCGGGCTTCCTTTTTCGGTCGCGTGCCTAGCCGCTGGTCGCTGGAGGTGGCCACCTGGTCATACTTCTTCCCCGTCGGTCTTCGCAGCTTGGTTTCCTCCTTTTTCAATTTCTTTGTTTTCTCTCTCCCCGAAATTCTCTTCAGATTTCATTTTTTTTTACTTTGTTTATTTATTTATAATTTATTTTTAATATTATTTTAATCATTAAAATAATATTAAAATCTCAAAATATCGAAAAAAATTATTATTTTATTCATTTATTTCGTAAATGAATTTATCAGTCCGATTTTACCTTTTCGGTATATTTTTCGATTATTTTCGGGATTATTTTTTGATACGAAAATTTCGATTTATTCCAAGAAATTCATATCTTGATCAATTTAACTCGAAATTTAATTATTTCTTCGTTATTGATCAAGATTTCTCAATCCCATATTTTTAATTAAATTTTCTTATCCCGATTAATATCGAATTTTGGTCTTTTGACCGTTTTGTCCTTGCACGTGTTTGGGAATACATTTCAATCCCTTTGCATTTTTAAATACACTCGAAAATTTCTATTCATTCTCTTTTTGCTCTTACGATAAAATCGGGTTGTACAACTGATGTGGTATGTAGGAATTGTGAAATCAAGGTAGGAGATAGGATCATATTAGCAGATCTAATTTTGTTGAGCATGTATGGCTTTGATGTAATTTTGGGTATGGATTGGCTAACCACCAACCGTGTAAGTTTAGACTGCTACTCTAAGACTGTAACCTTCTCCTTACCTAATAAGTTTAATGTATATTTTGCAGTTAAGGGATAAAGTTTATGATTTTGACTATTGATGAAAATTTTTTGTGAACATATTAATACGAAGGTTATATTGCATTCATCTCTGATATTAGTCGGGAATGTCCAAGTATCCAGGACATATCTGTGGTATGCAAGTTTTCGGGTGTGTTTCCTTAGGAACTATCGGGACTACCACTGGAGAGAGAGTTGGAATTCACTATATATTTGGCACTAGAGACACAGCCAATCTCGAAGTCTCCTTGTCGAATGGACTTTGTGGATCTTGAGGAATTGAAAAAGAAGTTGCAGGAACTATTAGATAAAGGGAGTTCAGAAACTCATAGGAGATATTAAGATATTTAGTCAAGCTAAGATGACTCCATTTGAAATTATTTTGAGGAAGCAGTGCGCATTACGCAATTATGATGATATGAATTGTATATTTCTAAACTCACAAAAAAAGGGAAAGATAAAGAGAATGACGAAAAAGAGATCTATAAAGGAAATAGTGATAATGAAAGAGCACAGTCACTATGCTGGAAGAATGAATCAGGGAACTAACAGTATAAATAAGACTCTAAAGATCACACTGCTTACATGATTGACAAAGATAGGGCGTGTTCGGAGTATAGAAACATCCCTGTAAACAAGGAAAGTTTTCTGACACATGATCAAATGATTTATCAAGTTACCCCTAAACTAAAAGGGGAAGTTCTAGAATTAATTTAGTAGGTGGTATTAAATTAATTACTCATACCACTGTACTGAGTGACTTTACTTGGATTAGAAATGCTGAGAGAGCAATTATAAGAACTATATGAAGGGGAGATTTTCGGACCGAGTGACCCACTTCGGAGTGTATTGGTGTTAAATTTTAAGGAGATTCGTAGTCTCTTGGGTCACAGTGTATTAAGAATGGGTGTAAGTAGGATTTCCCAAACAGAGGTTACATGCTAATAGGAAAGATTCAAACTATTATGAAAATTTAAAGTTGAGATATAAGGAAACTTTGGAATATGGATTACGTATTGAATATAAGGATTGAAATTTCTATATTCTTATGTTTTGAACGTGAGACTTAATTGGTATAAGGAAAGAATTTTACGATAATTGAGGCACAAAATGAGACAAGCTTTGAAATGAGATAAATCTTGAATATACGAATCATATTGGAATAAGAGATGTATACAAGGTACGAATATCTCTAGTATGTGAAGTGATTTGGATCAAGTGAGATATATTAAGAATAAGTTCTCATTAAGGATAAATGAGAAATTGTGATAAGTTTGGTGCCTCAAATGATGATGCCCTACGACAAAGGATCTTAAAGGAGTTTCATTGTTCTCAGTAAACCATGCACCCGAGAAGTACTAAGATGTACCACTATTTATGGAAAGTGTATTGGGGGTCAGTATAAAAAAAGATGTCACGACCCAAATTACCTAAAAATCAGAGTAAATTTTTTGCTTTTTCATTTATTATTTAATTCTTACCTTTCTCTCATCGTGACCATCCTACAAACAGTTGGGCTATGATTCGGTGTTAGTCACCTCACACTATTTACCATTCTATTTTAATAATCACATTCATATATCAGAGTTTTCAATTCTTTGACTTTAATTAAATACATAGATGATGATATTTATAACTCTACATCCCCGACATCATATCCGTTTACAGTACTGTGCATTACATATTTAGATACAAAATTATACAAATGTGTAAACCTGTCTCTCGATGGGAAGCAGCGGATACCAAGCACGCAAGTCCTCAGCCGCTTACTAATTACTGTGAGTGCTCTGAAAAGATGAGAAAATAAGGGGGGTGAGCAAACCACACGCTCAGTAAGGCAATTATGCAAGTAAGTAGATAGCTTCACTATCTACATGCTCATAATGCCATGCCCTTAAATCCATTCCTTTTCATTTAAAACTCAAGCACAAAATCATGCATATATCAATGACGTAGTTTATCAAAACTATTCGTGCATATTGAAATCATAATGCATATGCCTCAATGGTATTTTACGTGACATCAGTAAATCATACTTAGCATGAATTTAATCAAAATCATGCCTTCTTTCATGTTATGTAAGACAATTCATGAATTTGAAATGAAAGTATGGAAAACACCATCATGCTACTGCATTCAAATCATTTCATTATAACTACAGTATAAAATAACCCCATCCGGGTCAATTATCTCATAAGTAAATCTCAAATTCATAAAACAAGTCATTAAAAAATTCATTATAAAGCTTCGATTATAAAACCACCATTCTTTCAGGGTCACATATGATAAAATCATAAAATTATAAAATCGTAAAATCGGGGACTTGACCCGTCCTTCAGGTCTACCCTGGTCTATCAGACCACAAGTTATATCATGTGAGACATATAGGTGACTATCACTAACAACATAGGACTATGGCCATAACCTCGTGATCCCTGGCAACACGGTACCTAGTGTGCGGGGTATCACACCTGAAACAGGAGGTGGGTCGTTCTACCTGCCAGAACAGCATAACACCAGGATTGCGAGGGCAAGGCTTACTGCCTCATGGCTAATGCCACTCCACTCAAACAATCCCCACGGTACAGCGTACTCCGCGTGACATACATGGTACAACATACTCCGTGAACCCAAGCTCAATCAGGGGTGCCTGTAATAGGTCTTATCCACCCAAATCATCTCTGTTTCAGAATGCACGTGTGAGCATATCATCTCACTGTGACACACAATCTACAGAAGGCTCTAACACGGCTATATGCATGTAATATAAATCTCTGTGTGAGCAAAGCTCTAGCACGGCTCCATGCATATTCATGATATTAGAAAACCTTGTGCGAGCGAAGCTCTAGAACGGTTTCATAGAAATCAATGAAATTTACGTACGAGCAGCGCTCCAGTACGACTTAAACTGATTATAAATTCAAGTAAAATCCACGTACGAGCAATGCTCTAGTACCGATAGGTATAAAAACTCAGTGAAAACCTCGTACGAGAAAAACTCTAGTACGGCTTTAAAATGAATTATAAAACCATATAAAACTTTGTACGAGTAACGCTCCAGCATGAATGAATGCTCAAATAAATCAAATCTCATTCGAGTTACACTCCAGCACGGCTTTAGGCACGCGTCTTTATGCAATATCAAATCAAAACAGGATGCAAGCTAAGCTCCAGCATCTCTCATGCATGTCAAATCATTAAAACTAGTACGAGCAATTGCTCCAGCACCTTTTTATGCATATTCAGTCAAAAAAGTCAAAACCTTCAAAACCGTCGAATAGACAAAACAGGGTGCGAGCTAGGCTCCAGCACCTCTCATGTTGTCACGCCCGAAAACGCGGAAAATGAGCAATTTTTTAAAACTTTTTAACCTATTTAACTGAGTTGTGTTCCTGTCTATGTCAGTTTCTTAACTTTTATCATTTTATAAAAATTCGGCAGCATAACGACTGCATTTTGACTTAACCCAACCTGCAGAGTTTAAAACGTAGTTTATAATTTTCAACCCACATCCGCAATACCATTTACAATTCTATTCCAGGATCTCATAACATCCACAACATGTATTTATTCTGCGTAATAAAAACTCTGTACATAAATATAATCCCTTACAACTATTACATCCCGACTGTAATATACATTAGTGTCTATGCTGTACATCGTGTCTGGAACAAAAGTAAAGCTATACCTCATCGCTACAAATGATTTGACGAAAGGTCGGACTGCCTCATCCACGACCTCTAGCGCGTGAGTGCAGTAGAATCACTGTAGGTAATCTGGAAGATGGAAAGGAAGGGGGTGAGCTTTTCAGGCTCAGTAAGAGATACATTTAAAATAACCTTAATACTTAAAACAAGTAAAACACATGGTTTTACAATTCAGCATAAACATGTACTGGAGTAAAGATGCTTGAATTCATAAAAGTAGTAAAAACACGCTTAAATCATAAGTTTACATATCATGCATCTTTTTGGTAAAACTCATATATAGTATGCATATCATGTAGTGTAAACAAGTGAAAATCATCGCAAAACTCAATCATGCATATCATAACATGCTTATCACTTTTGAAAGTGAAATCGTACTATCATATGCACATTTCATAAAACATAACTCATAAGCCACCTTTAAAATCGCATCATAGAAAAAAAAATGTGCTAAAAAGTAAATAACACATAGGTAGCATGAAATGTGCGAAAACATATTTCGTTTCTCTTTGAGACATGGCTTCATCATAACTGGTCCCGAAGGACATCATTAACATAACTGGTACATATGGCCATAGTACAGGGAACTGTAAGACTGGATCAGGGTCATACAGTGCCCTACTGGACTGTATGGTACGGGGCTATGGTGGGGTGACTCATTACGTGCTTGCAAAGGACTCTTAGTCTCTAAGCAATCTCAACGCACAAACTTTAAATGGTTACTTGGTACCACAAGTCATCTCATCTCGTCAGAGTCCTGCCCGTTCCCTGACCGTCGGCTAGGAAGATCCTTGATCGTCTTTGTACCCTTTTCTCAACGAACAAGATCAACCCCAGATCACTCTGACCTCATAAAATCAATACTTCGTGCCATAGTCTCAAAACATTAAGCATGTTTTTCATAATCATTTCTCAGGTATATATGTAACCCATATAATGAAAACATAGTTTTGTAAACATTCTCAGGACTTTAACCTGTAAACTCATGGAAAACATACTCTGCTTTCATTTTCATAAGGGAAAATCACTTTTATATACATAAACATATATACTAAAATGTATCTCATGCAATAAAAGTCATTTTGAAAAGCTTAGATAAGTTTATTTCGGTTTTGAGTGAATAGTACTCTTTTCAACTTTCGAGAAAGCCCTTTTTCATGGAAACTCAACTAACTATCCACATAAACATTTGGAAGGGTTGAGGAGTACTAATGACTGAAGCTTTCGGGTATGGCTGAAATGAAGAGGGAAATTTAGCTTCTTTTGGAAGCTAAAAGTGTTAGCTCAATGCCGGCTAAAAGTGGGTAGGAAAAGGTTCTAGAAGGAAATTAAAATAATTTATTTGTTAGGGGTTGTTTGGTGGTGTAAAGTCATGGGATTGTAGTCTTCATTTTAGAAAATTCCCCACTTAAAATTCTGATCAGATTTCTTCAAAATTTCACTTCTCCATTGTTATAATATGTTTATAGTATGTCCCATAAAAATTTGGGGGCCACCTTTTTAAGAAAAATTTTATGAATGAACTCATTTTGTGCGATTTAGTCCATACCGAGCAAAATGGAATTAAGGTTTCGATTCACTTTAAAAATTCATTTGGACCCCTAAATCTCCATATTTCTTCATGATTTTTATTTCCCATGTCAATTTCACCTTATATTAATTTTCTATGGCCTTAGAATAATTTTCACAAATTTCTAGAATTTTATTCGAATTTATTTTCCTTATTAGGTTCGTTTTCTCGATTTAATTTAAAACCCGAGTTGGACTTACTTTTCCATTCCCAATCACTTAGTTTTCCCTTCTACACATCATTTCATGTAGGAACATGACATTTTGGAGAAATTCTCGGGTCTAGGACCTTACCTTAGTTTGCGTGTCATTGGGTCCCACACTAAAACCGAGTGCTTTAATCGTCTACGGGCCTGCAAAACGTTACATAGAGCTATAATTTACTTCTCATAAGAATCATAATATGGAAAAATATCAGGTTTCACATTTCTCCCCACCTTTTAAGAATTTAGTCCTTTGAATTCAAGCTGGTCCATCAAATAGATGAGGGTACTTCTCCCTCATTTGGCTCTCTAGCTCCCAGGTAGCTTCCTCTGTCTCGTGGTGTCGCCAGAGAACCTTCACTAGTGGGATAGTCTTAGATCGTAGCACTTTCTCCTTCCTGTTGAGAATCCGGATCGACTGCTCAACATAACTCATGTCCTCATGAATCTCTAGTGGCTCGTACTCGATGACATGAGAAGGGTCCGGATGATACTTCCTTAACATCGAAACATGAAAGACATCATGTATACCCGACAACTGTGCAGGTAGTGCTAGCCGATATGCTACATCTCCCACTTTACTCAAAATCTCGAATGGACCAATGAAGCGAGGACTCAGCTTTCCTCTTTTCCCGAAACGTACTACACCTTTCATTGGTGACACCTTAACAAATACGGAGTCCCCAATTTGAAACTCAAGAGGACATCTTCGCACATCTGCATAACTCTTTTGTCTACTCTGTGCCATCCTCAACCTGTCACAGATCAACTGAACACCACTACTTGCTTATTCAACTAACTCGGGAGCAAGGATCTTTCTGTCGCCCACTTCTTCCCAAGAAATCGGGGATCTGCATCTCCTGCCATATAGAGCCTCGTATGGAGCCATTCCAATGCTAGCCTGATAGCTGTTATTATAACCAAATTTTGCAAGAGGCAAGTGGTCATCCCATGAGCCCTTCAAGTCTAAGACACGCTCTTAACATGTCCTCTAAGGACTGTATAGTCCGCTTGGACTGACCATCTATTTGAGGATGATAAGCGATGCTTATGTTCAGTTGCGACCCCATAGCTTCCTGAAATCTAGTACAGAATCTAGAAGTGAAGCGAGAATCTCTATCAGATGTAATGCTCACAGGTGCCCCATGCAACCGTACTATCTCTCTGACATATAAATCAGCTAGCTTATCTAATGAATCTGTGCTCTTGATGGCAAGGAAGTGAGCGCTCTTAGTCAGTTTGTCCACAATCACCCAGACTGCATCATGACCTCTTTGGGTCCGTGGTAACCCCATAATGAAATCCATCGTAAGATACTCCCATTTCCATGTAGGAATCGGTAGTGACTTCAACAGTCCTGCAGGTCTCTGGTGTTCAACTTTAATCTGTTGGCAAACTAAACATCTGGCTACAAAGTCTGCCACATCTCTCTTCATCCCAAACCACCAATACACCTTTCAAAGATCCTGGTACATCTTGGTACTGCCCAGGTGCATAGTAAATCTAGAACAATGAGACTCCTTAAGTATGCTCTGTCTCAAGGTGTCATCATGTGGCACGCAGATACGACCTCTGTATCTCTATAATCCATCATCACTGACCGTAAACTCAGACTACGATCTCTCAGTAATTTTTGATCATTCCTCTGTCCAGCTCTAATCTGATCTAATATACTGGGCTCCATCCGTAGGCTAGCCATGTATCCATGCTCAATCTCATCTACACTGATCCTGAGCTAGGTGAACTGTTCCAACAAATCCCACTCTCTGATCATCATGTAGGACACCATACCCTTTCTACTCAGGGCATCAGCTACCACATTCACCTTGCCCGGATGATTAGGATCTCGTAGTCATAGTCTTTCAAGATCTCTATCCATCTTCGTTGTCTCATATTAAGCTCCTTCTGATCAAACAAATACTTGAGACTCTTGTGGTCAGTGAAGATCTGAAATCTCTCTCCATACAAATAATGCTGCCATATCTTGAGCGCAAAAACTACTACGGCTAACTCTAAATCGTGAGTGGGGTAATTTCGCTCATGATCCTTTAGCTGACGGGATCCATAAGCCACCACTCTACCATGCTGCATAAGCACACAGCCAAGACCCTGGTGGGAAGTGTCACTGTAAACCACATATCCCCCAGAACCACTCGGAATGGTCAAGACTGGTGCCGTAGTCAACCGATGTTTGAGCTCTTAGAGCTCTGCTCACACTGCTCAGATCATGTAAACTGTACCTCTTTACGAGTCAGTCTAGTTAATGGAGCTGCTATTCGTGAAAATCCCTCGATAAATCATCGGTAATACCCTGCCAATCCCAAGAAGCTTCTAACCTCCGTGACTGTCCTCGATCTTTCCCATCTCACTACTATATCTACCTTGGATAAATCTACAGACACCCCATCCTTCGATACTACATGTCCGAGGAATGAAATCTGCTCTAGTCATAATGCACATTTACTAAATTTACCATATAGTTTCTTCTCACGGAGAGTTTGGAGCACAATCCTCAATTGCTGCTCGTGCTTCTTTCGAGATCTAGAATAGATCAAGATGTCATCGGTGAATACTATCACAAATTTATCTAGGTATTATCGAAAGATATCATTCATAAGGCTCATAAATGCAGCTGGGGCATTAGTCAGTCCAAAGGGCATCACCAAAAACTCGTAGTGCCCATATCGGGTCCTAAAAGCTGTTTTCAATATATCAGCCTCTGTAATCCTTAGCTGATGGTAACCCGATCTCAAGTCTATCTTCGAAAACACTGAAGCCCCACTCAGCTGATCAAACAGGTCATCTATTCTCGGTAGGGGATACTTATTCTTAACTATTGCTTTATTTAAAAGCCTGTAGTCTATGCAAAGGCGAAGACTACCATTCTTCTTTCTGACGAACAGTACCGAAGCACCCCATGGTGACACATTAGGTCTTATAAACCCCTTATCGAGTAGTTCTTGCAACTGCTTCTTTAATTCTTCCAATTCTACTAGTGCTATTCGATAAGGTGGCTTGGAGATAGGTTGAGTATCAGGTGCTAGTTCAATGGCAAACTCAACTTCTCTCTCAGGTGGTAACCCCGGTAAGTCCTCTGAAAATACATCGAGAAACTCACATACCATCGAAACATCCTGTATACTTGGTGGTTCCCGACTCTCATCAGAAATAAAGGCAATGTATCCTTCACACAATAAAAATATTATACATTAATCGTGCACATATATATAAATATCATATCTTCACATAACACATAACACAAAAACTTTCATCACCATGTACTTTTATTTCTTTCTCACAAAACATACAATGAACTTTTCTGGTAAGGAGAAGGTCAAAGTCTTAGTATAGCAGTCTAAATTCATACGATTGATAGCTAACCAATCCATGCCTAATATTACATCAAATTCCTTCATGTTTAATAAAACTAGATCTGCTAGAAATTTCTTATCTCCTACCATGATTTCACAATCCTTCCACATCATATCAGTCTTTTGCACTACGTGCATGGGTGTACTTATATGTAACATGTAATCTAGTGACTCAGGTTTCCTATTCAACTTACATGCAAATTATAGTGACACAAAAGAGTGTGTGGAACCTGGGTCAAACAATACATGTGCTTCATAGTTACAGACAAGGAGAGTACCTTTAATGGTGTCGGAGGATGTATCGGTTGTCTCCTTATCAATGGCATAAACTCGACCCTGTGAGATAGGCTTCTTGCCCTTGTCTGCAGCTATGGCTCTCTTCGGTGGTGCTTGCCTCTGTGGAGCCTGAGTCGATCTCTCAATCGGTCTAGGTGCCTCTCGAGATTCCTGAGAACACATAAGTGGACAGTCTCTCACTATATGCCCTGCTTCACTACATCTGTAGCAAGTAAATGTACCCGCTCGGCAAGGTCCAAGGTGCAACTTACCACATGTCTTGCATCGTGGCACTCTCATCTTAGAACCTCTGCTAACATCTGTAGTACCCACTGTAGTCTTGGGCTTACCAGCCCCTATCTGAGGTCCTTCCACCCTCTGTCTCTTGGGCTGACCCCCTCTTAAATCATGTCAGGAAGTAACTACTCTCCTCCCCTTATCTCTGACAGATCTCCTGAAACCATGCTCTGCTTGAGTAATATCCAAGCCCCTCTCTATCTCATGGGCTCACCTCAGAGCATCTCTGAAATCCACAATGTTCTGACCCAACAGTCTATCTCTGATCTCGGATCTCAATCCTGTCAGAAATCTCTTTGTCCGACGCTCGGGATCCTTAACTATCTTTAGATCGTATCTCATCAAGGTCGTAAATCTGTTCTCATACTCATTTACCGTAGAACTTCCCTGTCTCAAATCTAAAAACTCTTTTTGCACCCTCTTTCGAGCTGCATGCGGCACATACTGCTCTCGAAATGCGACTAAGAAAGCATACTATGTGATTTTTGAGGGATCCTCTGCTAATATCGTCTGTGTGGATCTCCACCAAAACTTAGCCTGACCCTTCATCATATAACCCGCCATGGTCACTCTCTCCCTATCAGTACACCCCAACAATTGGAAGATCGCCTCAATATCCACTATCCACTCCTCAGCCTTAATCGGGTTTTTAACCCTTGTGAACTCCGAAAGATGCATGCCCAAGAAATCTCACACCCTCTGAGTCTCTCTGTCCTACCTATGCTAGAGAACTGCTAGCTGAGGGGCTGGGGCTATTGGAGGAACTGGTGGTGGAGGAGGATCAGGCATAGGAGTAGCTGTATCTACGCCAGGGGTACGTGTCCCAAACTGCTGGAGCTGTAAGCCCTTCCCTCATACCCTGTACTGTCTCCTCGAGCCTCCTTATTCTCTCTCTCTCAGTAAGGCTCTCGAGTTGAGGTGGGGATGGGGGAGCGGGTTGAGCTTGTCTCCGTGCACGGCCCCGTCTACCACTCATGATTAGTGACCTACTATCTGCACAAAATTCAAGAATTTTGTCATACTTTGACAGATATGCTTACTTTATTACCAAACTAACATAGACACTTTGGGATGTAATCTAATCCTACTTCTAGACACAGACAGTATCACACAACTATTGCTCTGATACCATGTAAACTGTCATGCCCAGAAACGTAAAAAATGAGCAATTTTTTAAAACTTTTTAACCTATTTAACTGAGTTGTGTTCTTGTCTATGTCAGTTTCTTAACTTTTATCATTTTATAAAAATTCGACAGTATAACGACTGCATTTTGACTTAACCCAACCTGCAGAGTTTAAAACGTAGTTTATAATTTTCAACCCACATCCGCAATACCATTTACAATTCTATTCCAGGATCTCATAACATCCACAACATATATTTATTCTGCGTAATAAAAACTCTGTACATAAATATAATCCCTTACAACTATTACATCCCGACTGTAATATACATTAGTGTCTATGCTGTACATCGTGTCTGGAACAAAAGTAAAGCTATACCTCGTTGCTACAAATGATTTGACGAAAGGTCGGACTGCCTCATCCACGAGCTCTAGCGCGTGGTGTAGTAAAACCACTGTAGGTAATCTGGAAGATGGAAAGGAAGGGGGGTGAGCTTTTCAGGCTCAGTAAGAGATACATTTAAAATAACCTTAATACTTAAAACAAGTAAAACACATGGTTTTACAATTCAGCATAAACATGTACTGGAGTAAAGATGCTTGAATTCATAAAAGTAGTAAAAACACGCTTAAATCATAAGTTTACACATCATGCATCTTTTTGGTAAAACTCATATATAGTATGCATATCATGTAGTGTAAATAAGTGAAAATCATCTCAAAACTCAATCATGCATATCATAACGTGCTTATCACTTTTGAAAGTGAAATCGTACTGTCATATGCACATTTCATAAAACATAACTCATAAGCTACCTTTAAAATCGCATCATAGAAAAAAAATGTGCTAAAAAGTAAATAACACATAGGTAGCAAGAAATGTGCGAAAACGTATTTCGTTTCTCTTGGAGACATGGCTTCATCATAACTGGTCCCGAAGGACATCATTAACATAACTGGTACATATGGCCATAGTACAGGGAACTGTAAGACTGGATCAGGGTCATACAGTGCCCTACTGGACTGTGTGGTATGGGGCTATGGTGGGGTGACTCATTACGTGCCTTCAAAGGACTCGCAGTCTCTAAGCAGTCTCAACGCATGAACTTTAAATGGTTACATGGTACCACAAGTCATCTCATCTCGTCAGAGTCCTGCCCGTTCCCTGGCCGTTGGCTAGGAAGATCCTTGATCGTCTTTGTACCCTTTTCTCAACGTACAAGATTAACCTCAGATCACTCTGACCTCATAAAATCATGGAAAACATACTCTGCTTTCATTTCATAAGGGAAAATCACTTTTATATACATAAACATATATACTAAAATGTATCTCATGCAATAAAAGTCATTTTGAAAAGCTTGGATAAGTTTATTTTGGTTTTGAGTGAATAGTACTCTTTTCAACTTTCGAGAAAGCCCTTTTTCATGGAAACTCAACTAACTATCCACATAAACATTTGGAAGGGTTGAGGAGCACTAATGCTACTCTAAATATCCACTAAATCCACCAACAACTAACATATATTCAAAATCAACCACATCCATCAATGTTCATCACTTTACCTCCACTTTCTCACACATTTGACTGACTTGACTTCAATCTCAATTTTCAGAATTGTTCCTAAGCTGAAATACAATATAATTATAAATTAGAATCACTGAAAATCATCCAAAAATTTATCCCATCAATTTAAACTCCATTCTTCACTTACCTCTAAAACAGGACAGCTTTTGTCTTTAATCTTCTCTCTACCGTTTCAGGCATCAAATGACGTCCATTAAATATGAAATTTTTATATATGTTAGAGGGGAGGTAAATGAAGATTTTGTCTAACTGGACTGAGGTCTGAAAATGAGTGGAAGGTTGCTAAAAAAATCTTGAAAGTCAGCAGACCAAATCACGTTACAGTTATGCTCTATTTTCATTTCTCTATCGATTCAGCTATCCAATTACCTCCATTAAATCTTAAATTTGTATATATGTTATAGTAGAGGTAGATAAAGGTTTTACCTGAAGAAATCGAGGTCTGAAAATGAGTGGAAGGTAGCTGAAAAAATTCAGCAAGTTACCAAACCCAGTTACATTGTAACAGTGAAGAAGACTGGAATGCTTGGATTTTTCAGCTATCAAATGGTCTCTAAAAATTATGGGATTTTTATATGTGTTGTAGGAGAGATATATGAGTGTTTTATATAGCTGGACAGAAGCCTAAAAATGATGGGAAGCTAGCTGAAAAATTTCCACAAGAAAGATGTGTAAGCAACGCCTGCAGCAGGGACCATGACTGAAGCTTTCGGGTATGGCTGAAATGAAGAGGGAAATTTGGCTTCTTTTGGAAGCTAAAGGTGTTAGCTCAATGCCGGCAGAAAGTGGGTAGGAAAAGGTTCTAGAAGGAAATTAAAATAATTTATTTGTTAGGGGTTGTTTGGTGGTGTAAAGTCATGGGATTGTAGTCTTCATTTTAAAAAATTCTCCACTTAAAATTTTGATCAGATTTCTTCAAACTTTCACTTCTCTATTGTTATAATATGTTTATAGTGTGTCCCATAAAAATTTGGGGGCCACTTGTTTAAGAAACATTTCATGAATGAACTCATTTTGCGCGATTTAGTCCATACCGAGCAAAATGGAATTAAGGTTTCGATTCACTTTAAAAATTCATTTGGACCCCTAAATCTCCATATTTCTTCATGATTTTTATTTTCCATGTCAATTTCACCTTATATTAATTTTCTATGGCCTCAGAATAATTTTCACGAATTTCTAGAATTTTATTCAAATTTATTTTCCTTATTAGGTTCGTTTTCTCGATTTAATTTAAAACCCGAGTTGGACTCACTTTTCCATTCCCAATCACTTAGTTTTCCCTTCTACACATCATTTCATGCATGAACATGACATTTTGGAGAAATTCTCAGGTCTAGGACCTTACCTCAGTTTGCGTGCCATTAGGTCCCACGCTACAAACCAATGCTTTAATCGTCTACGGGCCTGTAAAACGTTACATAGAGCTATAATTTACTTCTCATAAGAATCATAATATGAAAAAATATCGGGTTTCACACATGCATTTCACAATAATAAAATCAGTGCAAGCAACCGCTCTAGCACATTTCATGCATATGATGTCACACAAGTCGGTGCGAGTAATCGCTCAAGAACATTTATGCACATTCACAAACGCGGATATAGTGCAAACTATGTGCCATCACTATCTGTTTCCATATAAACTTGATAGTTGGCCTATTTTTCAAAGAAATTTCATTTAAATCTTAATAACACTTACGTAGTGTTATATTGTGAAATTTATACAAATACTGATCAATCTATCGATTTGCTTTGCTTAAAAACCAATAAAATTTCCTTAAATCAGAAAATCCTTAAATCATGCATTTCATGCATGTCATGCTTTCACCATCCTTAGGTGAACTTCCCTCAATAGGGGTAAAATAGTCTTTTTCCTATTTCGAGTCCTTAAAATATTTAAATTTATTTTTAGGACCTTATACATATTCAGTGTATACATACATATTCAGTGTACAAAAAAATTATTAAACTACGAGTAGATACCTCTAGCTACTCACACAATTCCCTTACCTCATTTTCTATACAGTCTGACCTTTCCACTAATGACTCGTCACGCAGTTCGATTTGCTCCCAATTCAATCTTCGAAACTGCGGATACATACTCATCAGGTCAAATACAATACAATTAATTGTATTTCATATTTTCTGGACTTAATTTAAATCATTGGGCCCGTTTACCCATATTGAGCCCGATTATACCATAATGGGCCTTAATTGGCCTTATGCCCGTTTTTTCATTTACTATTCACATTATCGAGGCCTATTGGACTCACTGGGCCCATCAGTATTTATTTAGCCTCGTTCTAAATTCTCAGATATCTCAATGAATTATTTACGACAATTTATCTCTAATTCCAGAATTTAATTCATTTAATACAGAAATTAAATCCGTAATTTATCTAACACGCATAACGATGCAAAATTGTCGCAAATAAGGGTTACTTACTCGAGATTCCATGATAGTATGTAAATCAAGGTTGTCTCGAGCTCTCGGTGGATGCCAATTGTCGAGCTACACAATTAAATATTTTTCGGCTAAATTTCCAATCGAATATTTATCGAATTAAATATTTCAAAATTTAAATCGATCAATTCGACCGTTTACCGACTTACCTGTAGCTCAGTTACATCACTGAAATTTTTTTCAATTTTTTTTCTTTTTCTTTTTCCCTTTTTCTTCTTTTTTCCTTTTCTTTTTGGCTGAACCGGTCCGGTCCGGTCAGCATAACGTCACTGCACTGAATCGGCCGTACCGGTTCAGGCATAATTCCCTCGTTCCGACGCCGTCCGATCGGTTCCCAGCATGAGTTCGGTGCCGTTCGGGTCGGCTGCGCCTGGGGAGTCTTCGTCAGGCCTCGGGGTTGGTCGAAACGGCGCCGATGGCCTTTCCCCCATTTCGGCCTCCCCTCCGTCGATCTCCTCCGTCAGGCATCACCAGTGCGCGTGGTGCCTCTCAGGCACTCCCACCGTGCCGGTCTCGTCGTCGCCTACCGCCTCGTGCTGGTCCGATGGCCGAGGCTCGTCGGTGCAGAGGATCGGTCCTCGGGTTTCTTTCGTTTCTCCATTTCGTTTCTGTTTCGTAATTCCAGATTTTCGCTTTTTTTTACTTTATTTTATTATTTTTTATTTATAATTTATTTTAATATTATTTTAATCATTATTTTATTCATTTAATCTGTAAATAAATTTCTCAGTCTTATTTCGACTTTTCGGTATAATTTTCAATTATTTTCGGGATTATTTTTCGATACGAAAATTTTGATTTTTTCCAATAAATTCATATCTTGATCAATTTAACCCGAAATTTAATTATTTCTTCGTTATTGATCAAGATTTCTCAATCTCATATTTTTAATTAAATTTTCTTGTCACGATAAATATCGAATTTCGATCTTTTGACCGTTTTGCCCTAGCACGTGTTCAAAAATTCTATTTCAATCTTTTTGCATTTTTAAATGCACTCGAAAATTTCTATTCATTCCATTTTTTCTCTTACGATAAAAATCGGGTCTTACAATCTCCCCCACTTAAGAAATTTGGTCCTCCAAATTAGAACCAAGTCAAAAGGGTTCATACATAACTCCGGGTACATCTATCGTATCATATACTATCATCCTCAAGGACTTTTTCCGAAGTGTAATACTACCAAAAGACTTTGACTAGGGAGATCATCTTAAACCTCAATATTTTCTCCTTCCGTCTAATACCCAAATCGATTTTTATACATTATACTTTCATTGAGCTAAGCTGTTGGAGCTCATATCCGATCACATATGTTGGGTATGTATCGTATTTTCGAAGCATCATAAGGTAGGACACATTGGGGATGCCTGTTTATTCAAGTGGTAACACCAACCTACAGGTCTTATCTCCCACTTGTCCATCTCTATCCGAATCTTGTTACGTCCTTAAGACAAGTAACTGCCACAATACTAATTCACCCTCGGTGAATTCCAATGATTTTCTGTCTCTTGTCAGCATAGCTTTTCTGTCTGCTCTGAGGTGTTCTTAATCTCTCACAATCCAACTGAACATCCTCAGAGATTTGTCTTACCAATTCGAAACAATTCTCTATTTGTCACCCACTCCTTCTTATCCAAGTCGAGGAAACAACTCCCTACGACCATACAATGCCTCATAAAATGTCATCCCGATACTCAAGTGACAATTGTCATTATTGGCGAATTTGATTTGTAACAACTGATCATCCCAAGAGCTTATAAAATCAATGGCACACACTCTCATCACATCCTCCAGAACCTATACAGTCCTCTCTGACTGACCATCTGTCTGAGGACGGAAAGCTATGCTAACACTCAATCAGATTCTCATAGCTTTCAAAAACAATATTCCCAGAAATAGGAAGTGAAGCGGGAATCCCTATCTGATATCATGCTCCCTAGAATGCTACATATTGTTCCACAATTTTTCTTAAATATAACTCTGCGAACGCACTCAGAGTATCTGGGGATTTCATAACTAGAAGGTGGGTAGACTTAATCAATCTATCGACTATCATCCAGATAGCCTCATGATTCATCCAGGTCCTCTGTAACCCATCACGAAATTTATGGTAACTTGTTCCCATTTTCGTGTCAATATAGGTAGAGGCTACAATATCTTTGCAGACTTCTAGTACTCTACCTTAATCTGCTGACATACGAGACACTTTTCCACAATCTCTACCATATTTCTTTTCATATCTGACCACCAATACCCTTTTCAGAGATTCTCACATATTTATTACTTCTGGGATGCACTGTCACGACCCAAACTACCCAAAAATCAGAGTTAATTTTTCACGTTTTATTATTTTCTTACTTAAATTCTTACCTGTCCTTGAATCGTGACCACACTCCACTAATAATTGGGCTGTGCGTCAATGCCAGTCCCACCATTCAATTACCATCTAACTTCTTTCTTCTCCAGTCATTTATAATTGTTTACATTATTTATACATCCCCTAAAGTTACTTACAAATATGTTACTGTGCTATGCTTATGTAGATACAATATGTACAAGTGTATATACCTTATGTTGATGGGCAGCAGCGGATATCCGGAATGCAGTACTGAGTCGTCGCAACTTCAACTGGAGATTATCTGTGGGAGAAAATGAAAGGGGTGAGCATATCAAGCTCAGTAAGGCAATCCTACGAACAAGTAGGTAACCATACTACCTACATGAACGTAGTGCCATGCATAAACCACCCTTTCTCCACACATTTTAAAACAATGATATGCGTTATGATGTTATGTAAAACACATTTGCACGGAAAATCAACATGCAATAATATTCAAAATCATATATTTCTCATATAAAAATTTCACAATAAAGTCAGGACTCGACCCCTCCTTCGGGTGATCCTGACTCACACGAAATCATAAAAATCAATTTACATTCACACATGGGTTTGAAAAGCATGGAAATACCATCATGCAAATTTAGTTTAAAAACCCAGTTTAAATCATCGAAATCGTCGACATGCGAGACGAGGCAATATCTGTATAACGGCAATAACCAGGACTATGGCCATATCTGTCCTCGGGAGTTCCTCAGCTACACGGATCCTAGTGTGCGGGTTCTCACCATGATCGGGAACCGCCCGGGAGGTGGGTCACTCCATCTCGTCGGTCTTATCCGATCTCATGCATCCGAAGATGCGTTTTATTGTGACGGCCAACCCCTGCCCGGCCAACCCCTGCCATCGACCATGGCCACCCCTCTTGGGCCCACGCACAACGATGGTGGTCTAACAACGGGTGGTCCAACAACGTCAACAAGTTCAACGTATCACGAAGATACCACACGGTACATCGTACTCCATGCTACTTGCACGGTACATCGTACTCCGTGAACCCATATA
The DNA here is from genome assembly GCA_033439115.1 of Firmiana major. Taxonomy (NCBI): domain Eukaryota; kingdom Viridiplantae; phylum Streptophyta; class Magnoliopsida; order Malvales; family Malvaceae; genus Firmiana; species Firmiana major. Next base: position 35,939,991 of record CM065912.1, on the reverse strand, counting down.
ATATCTCTACACTCATGCCATGTCTCAAAACGCACGTGCGGGCCAATTTAATCGGTGACACACAGTCTATCCGATGCTCCAAGCACGGCTTATCGTATGATCTCTGAAAAGTAGTGCGAGCGGTGCTCTAACACTGTCAGTAAATCAAATAAAACTAGTGCAAGCTAAGCTCAAACACTCTGTCACGAAAATCGTGTATAAAAATATGGTGCGAGTTATACTCCAGCACCCTGTCATGAAAATCATGTAAAATCTGGTGCGAGTTAGACTCTCGCACCGTGTCACGAAAAAGCATATGAAATCTGGTGCGAGTTATACTCTAGCACCTATGCATATAAACTCTAGTGCGAGCTCTCGCTCCAGCACTAATGCATGCATCACACAAATCAAACATCGTGCGAGCTGAGCTCTAGCACGTCACATGTAAATAAAAACACGTAGGCGGCTCAGTTATCCCCAAACAATTTTCACAGAAATCACATCGTTTAAGATATGCAATGCTATGCATTTTTCTTTAAAAGTGAGCCAGCCTACTCATGCATGATGTTGAAATACCTCCAGAACGAGCAGGAACCTTTTGTTCTTGCTCCTCCCAATTTTTCCTAAATTTTTAGATTTTACCCTTAACAAGGGTATTTTAGTAATTTTGCCCATACGGGGCACTAAAATTATTATTCGACCTCTAGACCCTTCAGATAAATTTTAAAGACTGCATATGAATTTAAAATTTCGTAGAGTTTACCTCTAGCAGTCCGCAGAATTCCCTTACCTTATTTTCCTGTCGAGTCTAACCTTTTCTTTTCCAATGTAGTCCCGTCGCGCAGTCCGATATGCTCCCAAATCAAATGCCCGGAACTGCGTATTAATATTCCTCAGGTCAGATAACATACAATTTAATCGTATTTAATCTTTTCTGGGCTTAATTTAAATCATTGGGCCCGTTCACCCCTATTGGGCCCGATTGCACCTTAATGGGCCTTAATCGGCCTTAAGCCCGTTTACCACTTAATTTTCACTTTATCGAGGCCTATTGGGCTCATTGGGCCCACCAATAATTTATTGGGCCTCGTTCTAATTCTCGAATAGCTAAATCGATTATTTACGACAATTTATCTAAATTTTCATAATTTAATTCAATTTATGCGAAAATTAAATCAATATCACGCATAACGAGGTAATTATCGTAAATAAGGGTCACTTACCCGAGATTCCATGCTAGTCCGTAAATCGAGGCTGTCTCGAGCCCTCGGTGGATGCCAATCGTCGAGTACACAATTAAATATATTTTTTGGGTAAACTTTCAGTCGATAATTAATTAAATAAAATATTCCAAATTTAAATCGGGTCAATTTGACAGCTTATCGACTTACCCGAAGCTCGATTGCATCATAGGAATTTTTTTCAATTTTTTCCTCTTTTTCTTTTTCCCTTTTTCTCCTTTTTTCCTCTCTTTTTGGCTGAACCGGTTCAGTCCGGTTCGGACCGGTTCAGACAGCCGGTTCACTCCGGTTCGACCGGTTCACCGTCGGTTCACCACCTTGCCGACCGGTTCTCTGCCGGCTTCCACCGCCAGCAGCTCCGTGAGGCTGTCCGCAGCTCGAATCTGCCCTCGGTTTCGGTCAAGCTCGCCAGAACGCCGCCGGTTCGGCCTCTTCTCCCCGGCCGTCGGACCCATTTCCTTCCTCTTGGCAGTCGCTGGCGATTCCCGCCGTTTCGTCGGCTGAGACCGGTGCAGAAATGATCGCCGTCGCCTGGGCTTTCGGAATCGGGCCTTGGTTCCGGTCTATTCGCCGCCGTTCGCCGCCGGTGGCCTTCTCTTTCCCGCGGCCTTCTCCTCCGTTTTTCGTCGGATTCCGGCGTCGGTAGGCTGCACCGCCGGTACCATCTTGCTCACCGACCTCCCCTCTTCCATTTTCGACCCTTGGCCCGGCCATCGGCCGCCGGACGGTGGTCGGGTCTTCTTCGGTTCTTCTCGACTCCGTTTGGCTTCTCTCTCCCCGACCCATTCTCTCTCTCTCTTCCTTTTTTTATCATTTTTATTATTTTTATTTTTATTTATTTTAATTATTTTACTATTTATTAAAATACTATAAATACCCAAAATATCTCTCAAAAATTATAATTTTATTCTAATTTAATTAATTTAATTTTTATTTAATTTATTTATTATATTTTAACCTCTTTTTCGGGTATAATTTCTCCGTATTTTCGAGATGTTGTCTCGGGTGACTTTTCGGTATATTTTTCGATTATTTTTGGATTATTTTTTCAAACTAAAAACCCCGATTAATTCCCATAAATTAATATCTTGATCAATTTAACCCAAAATAAATTTATTTCATCTTTATTGACCAAGATTTCTCAAATCCATATTTTAATTAAATTTTTCTTATCGAAATTATACCGACCTTTGGTCTTTTGACCATTTTGCCCTTATACGTGTTCGGGATTAATTTAACCCGACTTCCTTCATACATCCCTCATCTTTTCTTATTTAATTTTCGTATTTTAATTAAATTCGGGTCTTACACACTATATATCCCGAATAGTGAGCTTCTGACAATAACACTATCTCAGCAACTATGGTCCTGGGGAGCACTTATACTATCTCTAAACCTCTGTAAGTCATCATCACTCACTGTGAACTCTGTCACTATACCCTTCTGAATTTGACCTATACCATCGACACTATACCGATCATCATGCTAAGCCTGGCAAATCCGGTCACACAAATTCGATTCTAACCTTAGGCTAGCTGTCACATAATCACCGTGATCATCAGAAGGAATCACATCACTTTTGAGGTTCACAACTGCTCTAGCAGCTCAAGCTTCCTGACCATGTGATACCATCCCGAGGCTTTTTCTGTTCAAGGCATCAACCATTACATTAGCCTTTCCTGGGTGGTAAAATGTTCATAATCATAATCCTTAGAAGCTCTAACCCTTTTGTTATCTCATATTTGACTCCTTCTGTGAAAACAGATACTCGGAGCTTTTTACGATTAGTGTATATCTGAAATTTCTTACCGTATAAGTGGTGGCGCCATACTTTTAGTATAAACGCTACGGCTGCCAACTCAAAATCATGGGTCAGATAGTTTCTCTCATGATCCTTAAAATATCTGGATCAATAAATGACTATCTTCCCATTTTACATCAATACATAGCTCAATCCTTATTTTGAGGTATCCATATATACTGAGAAACCTCTTGAGCTATTGGGTATGGTAGGAATACTTACGATGGTTAGTTCATTACTTCAGTATCCCAAAACTCACCGAAATCATTTTCATACTTATTATCCTACTGACATACAATCTTTTCCGAATAATATGTGTCAACTGAGCAACCCATTTCGAGAAACTCACAACACCTCATCTGTAAGACAGTTTCTCAGTTGCTACTCATGCTCTTCCCTGGACTTCGAATACATCAAAATATCATCGCTAAAGATGACAACCAATCGATCAAGGTAAGGTTTAAATACCTCATCGTAGTTGAGTTCCACTCAATATTTCAATCACTCATATCCTTAACCTACGTACGCATAAACGTATAAGGTCATTTTGAAATCGCTTCCTTCAAGATACTAACCCACGTCATGTCCTTTTTCTTATATTAATGACTTTTATAAAATTTTAATTTTTAAACCTTTATGATTAATCAAATTCTATATTTCTTTATCGTACCAGCAAAGGTACCCAAATTTTAAATGCATATATTACGACTGTCGATTTCAATTTATAAGTTATGTGTGCGCTTCTAGACGCTGTCAAATATTTAGGCAGGGAGATATTTTAAAATACTTTTATTAACCCTCAGACTTGACCACATAGACTAGTTGTGGATATATCCTCCTCTTATCCTTGGTCACAATTCATATTCATTACATATCGATTAATCCAAATTACTTTGCATATCAAGGATATCCTTACCTTGCATACGCCTCTTATTCCAATATATCTCGTATGCAGGATCTATCACATCTCCAAGCTTATCTCATTTCATATATCCTTATAACAAACTCTTTCATTACGTGTCAACTTACAATCCCTATACCCATATTCAGTTAGTGAAAATCAGCTAACCATCATCCTCATCTTGTCTAAGGGTACAGGCTTCACATCTTTTACTAGCTTATAAGCAACTGAAGGCGGTATGAATAAATGCGTGGCACCAGGATCAATTAAAATAATTACTTCATTATTTACGACCAGTGTGGTATCTTCCACCACATCATATGAAACATCAATAGTGTCCTGGTCCAAGGCATACATTCGCACTCGTCCAACATCTTATTTTCGTGGTATCTACCATACATCCTATACTGTTTACACTGCTACACTGTTACACTGCTCTATAGCAGGTTGGGGTCCTCAAATCCCAATACCCCTCGTAAGTATTGAAATTAGATACACTGGGGGTTTACCAAATCATCTTACCCCTTAACTCATCAAATCTAATCTTTTACCAACTACCTTTTTCTCGTTATGACATCTCTGTCATTCTCTATTTTCTTTCGTCTCTATTATGGCCCTTACTACCTTTCCCAATCTCAGAGGCATGCAACTCATGATCTTATTCACACAACTGTACTCTCTGCACTGCCTCGGCATAGGTAATGATATCTAACAGTCCAATCAGACTCTAATTGACAATCTAAGTCCTTTCCATGAACTTTCAGACATCTCAACTTCACTGTTCATCGTGTCCGAGTCATATCTGCCCAGGAATATAAACTGAGTTTCATACTCATCAATCAACCAATTCCTCTGGGTCAGAGTAAAGAATTTAATCTTTAGTTTCCTTTAAGCAATGTCCGGGATATTCTGTAACCAGAATAAATCTTGAATTATTTTCCATGTTCATTCTGGATGTCTAACTCTTAAGGTGGGTCGAGCGGACTTCCACCAATGTTTCGACTCGCCCTCAAATCTCATGCATACTGTAAGCAATTAGCTCACAAAATATTCCCCACACTCCGCTCCAACCTCGCAAAACGTGTCTCAATACTGTCCGTTCTCACTGTCAGACTCTGTTCGATCTCTCTGTCGGACTCTGTGGGGCATACTCAATATCAGCCTCCACTTCAATCTCATCTTGAGTCTCATGTGGCGAATCAGTACGACTCTCAAACTTGCCTCTACGGCCTCGAGCTAGTGTACTCGCCTCTCTATCATAGCGGCTATCAATTAATGAATCTATTCTTACATTTAAAAATCAAATTCTTAGCTGCACTTTCATCTCGATATACACAATTGTATCTAAACAATGCACAGTACATGGGGATGTAAACTTCCTTAACCACTAACACCGACTCATATCAGGTCAACTTAGCTCTGATATCATTAAACCTGTCACGACCCAAATTACCTAAAAATCGGAGTAAATTTTTCGCTTTTTCATTTATTATTTAATTCTTACCTTTCTCTCATCGTGACCATCCTACAAACAGTTGGGCTATGATTCGATGTTAGTCACCTCATACTATTTACCATTCTATTTCCATAGTCACATTCATATATCAGAGTTTCCAATTCTTTGACTTTAATTAAATACATACACGATGGTGTTTATAACTCTACATCCCCGACATCATATCCGCTTTACAGTACTATGCATTACATATTTAGATACAAAACTATACAAATGTGTATACTTGTCTCTCGATGGGAAGCAGCGGATACAAGCATGCAAGTCCTCAGCTGCTTACTAATTACTGTGAGTGCTCTGAAAAGATGGAAAAATAAAGAGGGTGAGCAAACCACACGCTCAGTAAGGTAATTATGCAAGTAAGTAGATAGCTTCACTATCTACATGCTCATAATGCCATGCCCTTAAATCCATTCCTTTTCATTTAAAACTCAAGCACAAAATCATGCATATATCAATGACGTAGTTTATCAAAACTATTCGTGCATATTGAAATCATATTGCATATGCCTCAATGGTATTTTATGTGACATCAGTAAATCGTACTTAGCATGAATTTAATCAAAATCATGCATTCTTTCATGTTATGTAAGACAATTCATGAATTTGAAATGAAAGTATGGAAAACACCATCATGCTACTGCATTCAAATCATTTCATTAAAACTGCAGCATAAAATAACCTCATCCGGGTCAATTATCTCATAAGCAAATCTCAAATTCATAAAACAAGTCATTAAAATTCATTATAAAGCTTCGGTAATAAAATCACCCTTCTTTCAGGGTCACATATCATAAAATCGTAAAATCAAGGGCCTGACCCGTCCTTCGGGTCTACCCTGGTCTATCAGACCACAAGTTATATCATGTGAGACATATAGGTGACTATCAGTAACAACATAGGACTATGGCCATAACCTCATGATCCCTGGCAACACGGTACCTAGTGTGGAGGGTATCACACCTGAAACGGGAGGTGGGTCGTCATACCCGTCAGAACAGCATAACACCAGGATTGCGAGGGCAATGCTTATTGCCTCGTGGCTAATGCCACTCCACTCCAACAATTCCCACGGTACAGCGTACTCCGCGTGACATACATGGTACAACATACTCCGTGAACCTAAGCTCAATCAGGGGTGCCTGTAATAGGTCTTATCCACCCAAATCATCTCTGTCTCAGAATGCACATGTGAGCCTATCATCTCACTGTGACACACAGTCTACAGGAGGCTTCAACACGGCTATATGCATGTAATATAAATCCCTGTGTGAGCGAAGCTCTAGCATGGCTCCATGCATATTCATGATATCAGAAAACCTCGTGCGAGCGAAGCTCCAGCATGGCTGCATAGAAATCAATGAAATCTGTGTACAAGCAGCGCTCCAGTACGACTTAAACTGATTATAAATTCAAGTAAAATCCACGTACGAGCAATGCTCTAGTACGGATAGGTATAAAAACTCAGTGAAAACCTCGTACGAGAAAAACTCCAGTATAGCTTTAAAATGAATTATAAAACCATATAAAACTTTGTATGAGTAACGCTCCAGCACGAATGAATGCTTAAATAAATCAAATCTCGTGCGAGTTACACTCCAGCACAGCTTTATGCATAAATAAATCAAATCTCGTGCGAGTTACACTCCAGCATGGCTTTATGCAATATCAAATCAAAACAGGATGCGAGCTAAGCTCCAGCATCTCTCATGCATGTCAAATCATTAAAACTTGTGCGAGCAATCGCTCCAACACCTTTTTATGCATATTCAGTCAAAACCGTCAAAACTGTCAAATAGACAAAACAGGGTGCGAGCTAGGCTCCAGCACCTCTCATGCATTTCACAATAATAAAATCAGTCTGCTTTAGCACATTTCATGCATATGATGTCACACAAGTCGGTGCGAGCAACCGCTCAAGCACATTTATGCCCATTCACAAACGCAGATATAGTGCGAACTATATGCCAGCATTATCTGTTTTCATATAAACTTGATAGTTGGCCTATTTTCCAAAGAAATTTCATTTAAATCTTAATAACACTTGCGTAGTGTTATATTGTGAAATTTATGCAAATACTGGTCAATCTATCGATTTGTTTTGCTTAAAAACCAATAAAATTTCCTTAAATCAGAAAATCCTTAAATCATGCATTTCATGCATGTCATGCTTTCACCATCCTTAGGTGAACTTCCCTCAATAGGGGTAAAATAGTCTTTTTCTATTTCGAGTCCTTAAAATCTTTAAATTTATTTTTAGGACCTTATACATATTCAGTGTATACGTACATATTCAGTGTATAAAAAAATTATTGCGTAGTTACCTCTAGCTACTCATACAATTCCCTTACCTCATTTTTTATACAGTCTAACCTTTCCACTGATGACTCGTCACGCAGTTTGATTTGCTCCCAATCCAATCTCCGAAACTACGGATACATACTCATCAGGTCAAATATAATACAATTAATTGTATTTCATATTGTTTGGGTTTAATTTAAATCATTGGGCCCGTTTACCCATACTGGGCTCGATTATACCATAATAGGCCTTAATCGACCTTAAGCCCATTTTCTCACTTACTATTCACATTATCGAGGCCTATTGGGCTCACTGCACCCATCACTATTTATTTAGCCTCATTCTAAATTCTCGGATATCTCAATGAATTATTTACGACAATTTATCTCTAATTCCAGAATTTAATTCATTTAATACGAAAATTAAATCAGTAATTTATCTAACACGCATAACGATATAAAATTATAGCAAATAAGGGTTACTTACTCGAGATTCCATGATAGTACACAAATCGAGGTTGTCTCAAGCTCTCGGTGGATGCCAATTGTCGAGCTACACAATTAAATATTTTTTCGGGTAAATTTCCAGTCAAATATTTATCAAATTAAATATTTTGAAATTTAAATCGGTCAATTCGACCGGTTACCAACTTACTCGTAGCTCGATTACATCACTGAAATTTTTTCCTCTTTTTTTCCCTTTTTCTTCTTTTTTCCTTTTCTTTTTGGCTGAACCGGTCCAGTCCGATTCAGCATAACGTCACTGCGCTGAACTGATCGTATCGGTTCAGGCATAATTCCCTCATTCCGGTGCCGTCCGACCGATTCCTGGCATGATTTGGTGTCGTTCGGGTCGGCTGAGCCTAGGGAGTCTTCGTCAAGCCTCGGGGTTGGTCGAAACGGAGCCGATGGCCTTTCCCCCATTTCTGCCTCCCTTCCGTCGATCTCCTCCGTCAGGCATCACCGGCGCGTGTGGTGCCTCTCAGGCACTCCCACCGTACCGGTCTGGTCGTCGCCTGCTGCCTCGTACTGGTCCGATTGTCGAGGCTCGCCGGTGCAGAGGATCGATCCTCGGGTTTCTTCCGTTTCTCCATTTCGTTTTTGTTTCGCAATTCCAGATTTTCGCGTTTTTTTACTTTATTTTATTATTTTTTATTTATAATTTATTTTAATATTATTTTAATCATTATTTTATTATTTTTTGTCAAAATATCTTAAAAAAAAAACTATTTTATTCATTTAATCCGTAAATGAATTTCTCAGTCTTATTTCGACTTTTTGATATATTTTTCAATTATTTTCGAGATTATTTTTCGATACGAAAATTTTGGTTTATTCCAATAAATTCGTATCTTAATCAATTTAACTCGAAATTTAATTATTTCTTCGTTATTGATCAAGATTTCTCAATCCCATATTTTTAATTAAATTTTCTTGTCACGATAAATACCGAATTTTGATCTTTTGACCGTTTTGCCCTAGCACGTGTTCGAAAATTCTATTTTAATCCTTTTGCATTTTTAAATGCACTTGAAAATTTCTATTCATTCCATTTTTGCTCTTATGATAAAAATCGGGTCTTACAAAAGATGTAGCTGAATTTGTGGCCAAGTATTTGAATTGCCAACAGTTTAAGATTGAACACCAAAGACCAGCGAGGTTACTTAAGTTTCTTCCAGTGCCTACTTGGAAATGAGAGCACATTACTATGGATTTCATAATGGGATTACCAAGGACTTGAAAGGGGCATAATACAATCTGGGTGATCATAGACAGATGGACTCAAATGAATTTGGAGGACCAAACTCTTTTAAGGTGGGGAGAATGTAAACCCCACAAATTTCCTACATTTAATTAGATTATATAAAAATGGAAATAATATATATTGATAGAAGTGTGAATATTCGTTGTAGGGCTCGAGGACTATAGGAACCGAGAAGCTCTTGAACGACAGGGAACCCGAAATACAGGGAGTGACAAAGCAAATTCAAGCACGGAGGGATTGGAAAATTTTAATTTATTAGTTGAAAATTATTGATGTAAAAACTTGTATCGGGAAGTTGTGAGGAATGATGAAATCCCGATAATATTTCATTTACGAAATAATAAAAAATTCCATGGAAGGCATGGATATTATGTCATTGGATAATTTTACAAGAAAATGTGTATATATAGATATATATACATAGGCATACATGTATGTATAAATATACATGACATTTAAATAGATGGATAATAATATATATATATATATATATATATATATATATATATACTATGAAAGGTATAGTATATAATATATAAGTATTAATAAATAAATAAAGCATGAGACAAATAAAAATAAAATGAAATGAAATGGAAAATAATAATACAAACAAATAAAACAACAATAACCTTAAAAACCATAAACAAATAGCATATATATATATATATATTAATATAATACAAACATATATATTAATATAATATATTGTAAACCCCACAAATTTCCTATGTTTAGTTAGATTATATAAAAAAAATGAAAATAATATATATTAAGGAAGTGTGAATATTCATTGTAGGGTTCGAGGACTATAGGAACCGAGAAACCCGTGAATGACCGGAACCCGAAGATACAAGATGTGATGAAGCAAATGCAAGCATGGAGGGATCGAAAATAATCTTGATGAGAAAACTTATATCGGGAATTATAAGGAGTGATAAGATCCCAATAATATTTCATTTTCGAAATAATAAAAATTTCATGGAAGGCATGAATATTGTCATTATGTGATTTTATAAAAAAAAAAGAAGGAAAGAAAATGTATATATATATATATATATATATATATATATATATATTTATATATATATATATATATATATATACTAGACAAATTTAAAATGGATAAATGATGATATATATATATATATATATTGTAGTGTATAATGTATAAGACATTTAAAATAAAATGGAAACAAAACAAATAAACAAAAAATAACACTAACACTAAACAAAAAATAATAATAATAATAATACAAATATATCTATCTATATATTAAAATAACATATATATTAATATATTATATATTAAATATAACATATATATATTAATATAATATATATATGTATGGTACGGAATTGGCTTTCAAAGAAAGCCAATTCCGTTTTCTTCATTTCGAAAGAGGCAAATTAGTTCTGCTGGGTGGGAAGCAAAACAAAGAGAAGAGAAGGAAGGGTAGCCAGCCGAGGGGAAAAGGGAGGAGAAGGAAAGAAGGAAAGAAAAGAAAAAAAAAAGAGTGGGCTGTCCAGCCGAGGGAGAAAGAGAGGAAAGAAAAAGAGAGGAGAAGAGGAAGAAGAATGAGAGGGGGAAGGAAAGCTGGGTTTACAAGGAAGAGACCGAAAGGGTGAGAGTGAAGGCCGAAGGAAAGGTTGGAGTGCAGGGGGAGCTTGGCTAGTGTAGTGGCTAGAATCGGCAATTTTAGGATATGAAGCCGGCCGGAACAAAACTGGAAATTTGATTGCTGTATAGGGGAGACGGAGCCAGATTGAGGTAGCTGTAGGTGTTGTCTGTAAGGGTGAAATAGAGGAGCAGAACAAGAGAAGAAGACCGAAGCTCCTCTGTGTTCCCATTCCTTTTCAAGCTGTCGAAGAGGAGAGGAAGCTGAGGAAAATGAACGAGGGAGGTAGGAACAAAAAAACTGGAAAAAAGTAGTTGAAGTGGACCGAGGTTGAAGCGGCTGGGAATTAAAGCAAAGAGAAGCAGAACCGAGGACCACAAAGCTGGAAACAGAGGCGTGAAGTGGCTCCTCCTCGTGATGTTTTGAGCTGGGTGAGGACTATCTTTTCGGGTGGTTTGGAGCTGATACAGAGTGGACCAAGAACTGGAAGAAGTTGCAGCAGACCGAGATTGAAGGAAGCAGACCGAAGCAGGGGAGGCTGAGTGAAAAGAGCAGGACCCGAGGGCTGAAAGGGAAACCGAGAAACGAGGCTGGAACCGAGAGGTTGAGGAAGAAGGGAGAAAACAGAGAGGCAAGCTGGAACCGAGAGGTTGAGGAAGAAGGGAGAAAACAAAGAGGTAAGCTGGAACTGAGAGGTTGAGGAAGAAGGGAGAAAACAGAGAGGCAAGCTGGAAACCGAGTGTCACGACCCAAACTACCCAAAAATCAGAGTTAATTTTTCGCGTTTTATTATTTTCTTACTTAAATTCTTACCTGTCCTCGAATCGTGACCAACACTCCACTAATAATTGGGCTGTGCGTCAATGCCAGTCCCACCATTCAATTACTATCTAACTTATTTATTCTCCAGTCATTTATAATTGTTTAGATTATTTATACATCCCCTAAAGTTACTTACAAACATGTTACTGTGCTATGCTTATGTAGATACAATATGTACAAGTGTATATATATATACCTTATATTGATGGGCAGCAGCGGATATCCGGAATGCAGCACTGAGTCGTCGCGACTTCAACTGGAGATTATCTGTGGGAGAAAATGAAAGGGGTGAGCACATCAAGCTCAGTAAGGCAATCCTACGAACAAGTAGGTAACCATACTACCTACATGAACGTGGTGCCATGCATAAACCACCCTTTCTCCACACATTTTAAAACATATGATATGAAAGTTATGATGTTATGTAAATCAAGTTTGCACGAAAAACTCAACATGCAATTATTTTAAATCATTTCTTTCTCTTTAAAAATTTCACAATGAAGTCAGGACTCGACCCCTCCTTCGGGTGATCCTGACTCACACAAAACCATGGAAATTGAGTTTCTCAAAAGTATCGATATCGAAAACATACGTATATATATACAAGATACGAGACTAGGCAATACTGTATATCGGTAATAACCAGGACTGGCCAATATGTCCTCATGAGTCCCTCTAGCTTCACGGATCCCAGTGTGCGAGGTCTCACCCTGATCGGGAACTGCCCGGGAGGTGGGTCAATCCAACCTGTCAGTCTTATCCGATCTCACGCATCCGAAGATGCCGTATCCGAAGATACCCCGTATCACAAAGATACCGTATCACAAAGATACCCCGTATCACAAAGATACCGTATCCTAAGATACCCTGTATCACAAAGATACCGTATCCGAAGATACCCCACGGTACATCGTACTCCATGCTACTTGCACGGTACATCGTACTCCATGGACCCATATCACTCTAGGTACTCCAGCCCAAATGGCCTGCTTCCCACAGAGGTTTTCATAACTCAATACTCGTTGCCATGTCTCAAAACGCACGTGCGAGCCTATTAAGTCGGTGACACACAGTCTACCCGATGCTCCAAGCACGGCTCATCGTATGTTCTCATAAAAATCAGTGTGAGCGATGCTCAGCACTCTCATCAAATCAAGTAAACTTGGCAGAGCCCACTTTACATCTCCACAAGGCCGCCAACCTCATCCCTCACTCTCACCCTACTTAAGAGGTCTTTTGAGCCTGTTGGGCCTTTTGGCTGACTCCAAGGGCAGACAGCGCTACTCCACAAATCCGGTAAAACTAGTGCGAGCTAGGCTCAGCACTCTGTATATAAATCGTATGAAAATCTTATAAAATCTGGTGCGAGTTAAACTCCCGCACCCTGTCATGAAAATCATGTAAAATCTGGTGCGAGTTAGACTCTAGCACCGTGTCACGCAAAAGCATGTGAAATCTAGTGCGAGTCATACTCTAGCACCTATGCATGTAAAACTCTAGTGCGAGCTCTCGCTCCAGCACTAATGCATGCATCACACAAATCAAACATCGTGCGAGCTAAGCTCTAGCACGTCACATGTAAATAAAAACATGTAGGCGGCTCGGTTATTTCCAAATAGTTTTCACAGAAATCACATCAATTAAGATATGCAATGCTATGCATTTTTCTTTAAAAGTGAGCCAGCCTACTCATGCATGTGTTGAAATACCTCCAGAACGAGCAGGAACCTCTTGTCCTTGCTCCTCCCAATTTTTCCTAAATTTTTAGAATTTACCCTTAGCAAGGGTATTTTAGTAATTTGCCCATTCGGGGCACTAAAATTATTAATTGACCTCTAGACCCTTCAGATAAATTTTAAAGGACTGCATATGAATTTAAAATTGCGTAAAGTTACCTCTAGCAGTCCGCAGAATTCCCTTACCTTATTTTCCTGTCGAGTCTGACCTTTTCTTTTCCTCTGTTGTCTCGTCGCGCAGTCCGATATGCTCCCAATCAAATACTCAGAACTGCGTATTAATATTCCTCAGGTCAGATATTATACAATTTAATTGTATTTAATACTTTCTGGGCTTAATTTAAATCTTTGGGCCCGTTCACCCCTATTGGGCCCGATTGCACCTTAATGGGCCTTAATCGGCCTTAAGCCCGTTTACCACTTAATTTTCACTTTATCGAGGCCTATTGGGCTTATTGGGCCCACCAATAATTTATCGGGCCTCGTTCTAATTCTCGAATAGCTAAATTTAATATTTACGACAATTTATCTAAATTTCCATAATTTAATTCAATTTATGCGAAAATTAACTCAATATCACGCATAACGAGGCAATTGTCGTAAATAAGGGTCACTTACCCGAGATTCCATGCTAGTACGAAATTCGAGGCTGTCTCGAGCTGTCGTTGGATGCCAATTGTCGAGCTACACAATTCCACAATTTTTCGGGTAAGTTTTCAGTCCAAAATTAATTAAATTAAATATTCTAAAATTTAAATCGGGTCAATTTGACCGCTTATCGACTTACCCGAAGCTCGATTGCATCATAGGAATTTTCCCCAATTTTTTCTCTTTTACCTTTTTCCCTTTTTTCTCCTTTTTTCCCATCTTTTTGGCTGAACCGGTTCAGTCCGGTTCGGACCGGTTTAGACCTGTCACGCCCTCCTCCCACACGCGACTTTACCAAAAACCACAATAAATTTTTCGCTTTTTACTTACCTTTATCTCCTCAACAGTTGGGCTGTGAATAGGCATTAGTCTCCTCATCCATGCATACCTTACCATTCTTTTTCGTATCATACATACATGACATTTATATCATAAGTAAATTCGTATTCTTAAATATAATTACATCATTACATCCCCCATATTAAAACGTGTACATCACTGTGTTTATACATTGTTCAGATACAAAAGAGTACGCGTGTGTATACCTTTCGCTAGATGGGGAGTGGCAGCGGATCAAAGGAATGCAATACCCTGGCCGACTCGATCTACTGATGAGAATCTGTAGAGATGGGGGGAAAATGAATGGGATGAGCTATCAACGCGCTCAGTAAGGAAATCAGGCAAGCAAGTAGACATCCATACTATCTACTTGAAAATAGTGCTTTGTCTTTCCTTCTCTCATTTCAAAAGCATGTTTAAAATATATATAATATAGTACAGATTTAAAATCCCATGTACTAAACACATGCTGGTTTATCAATCAGAGGCATTCATGCAAAACAGTGCATATTAAATCATTTAAGAATGCCTTTATATAAAATATGCCATTTACATTCAAAACACAGTAAATATGGCATTTCTCATCACAACACAAATAAACTGGGTTTCGACCCATCCCTTAGGTCTACCCGTATCATAAAATACATGTGATATACCTTGCGAGACTCAGTGGCTAAATGCAATCTCTCTAGACTATGTAAGAGAGCCTCCCCGCCGAACAGAGCCTCCCCGCCTAACAGGCTTAAGGATGTTGGGCTTAAGGATCTTACCGTAAGAGAGTATCTCCGGACTATGGCCATATCCTAACAATGGTGATCCCAGGCAACACAGTACTCGGTGTGCGGGGTAATCATTGCTGTAACGGGTGGGGGGTCAGTCCACTATCAGCCGCCAGCTACGTAACACACGGTACAGTGTACACCTCGTGCCACTCAGACACGGTACACAGTACACCCGTGGACCCTCACAGCCAGGGTCTTTAGCCCTCGAAACCATGGAAAACCTCATAGCCAGGGTCTTTAGCCCTCGAAACCATGGAAAACCTCATAGCCAGGGTCTTTAGCCCTCGAAACCATGGAAAACCTCATAGCCAGGGTCTTTAGCCCTCGAAACCATGGAATAAATGCCACGTCTCTAAATTCACGTGAGAACATCTCAACAATGTGACACTCAGTCTACACGGAGGAAATCGTCACGGTTTTCTAACATGTGTGTATATCACGAAAAACTACAGTGCTCGTCTTGAGTGTGACACACAGTCAACACTCCGCCTCAAAACACTGTATATGCATGTCAAAATATCAACACTAGTGCGAGTGAACCTCCAGCACCAGGTCATGCATCTCATGTAAAACTCGAGTACGAGCTAATCGCTCCAGCACTCTATCATGCACAAATCATATAAAAACTGAGTACGAGCAATGCTCCAATACTCTATCATGCATGTCAAATAAATGTAGTGCGAGTCAACCTCCAGCACTAATGTATGTGAAAAACATCTGAAATCAAGTGCGAGTTATGCTCTAGCACGATTGTTTCCACATAATTCGGTAGATGGCTCTTTAAAAATAGGGATATTAAAAATCACTAAAATCAGCACTATAAAGTGTGCTTAATTTACATCGACCTCAAAACATTAGCCCATCCACCTACTCTTCTGCTACACAGCAGTAAAAACCACTCAAAACATCATTTTCATGCTTTTTACCACTTTTCCCAAAATTTCACTTTTTGCCTAACTAGGGGCAAAATCGTAATTTACCCATATCGGGTCCCTATAATTATTATAGATTTTCTCTGACCCTCAAACAATTTCAGTGAATGTAAAATCCAACGAAAATATGCACAGATATCTCTAGCTACTTGCAAGAGTCCCCTACCTCGGATCACGTCGTGTGACCTCTCTTCCTCTGTGCTGTCTAATCTCGCAGTCCGGTCAACTCTCAATATGACTCTGGAACTGCATTTAATCATTCACTGAGTTAATTACACTTTTCTTACTGTATTACACATTTAATACAGTTTATTTCACTTAAATTGGCCATTTTTCGCTTAATGGGCCTTAATCACGTTAATCGGGCCTTAATCCATATTAAGCCCGTTCATCAAGGTCTATCGACTCATTGGACCTATCAATACCCATTGGGCTTTATTCCAAGCTCTTTGGATAGCCCGTATATCATTTACGACATTTTATTCAATTTTCTGAATATAATTCACTAAATCCAAAATTTAATCCGAAATGCGTAAATTAAATCTTAAATACGCATAAATCACATAAATTGTCGTAAATGAGCTTTACTTACCCGAGATTATGCGATGGTACGCGAATCGGAGTTCGATCGGGCTTCAGTTCGGAATTAATCGTCGAACTGCACAATTTCGTATATTTAACTCCGGGTCAATTTCTGATTAAATATAATTTAAATAAATTTATCAGAAATTAAATTGGTCACTTTTGACCTCGTATCGACTTACCCGAAGTCCGGTGAAATTTCAAAAATTTTTCTTTTCCTTTTTCTTTCCTTTTTCCTCTTTTTTTTCCTTTTCTCCTTGGCTGAACCGGTCCGGTCCGGTTCAGCACAGTTACTTTTCCAGTGGACCGGCCGACCGGTTCAGGGGTGATTTAGCCGTGCCGGCGCCGTCCGGCCGGTTCCCGGCGTGCCGCTGCCGCCGTTCGACGCGTCTTGGACAGGAGACCTCTCGGTTGGCCTCGATCGGAGCCAACTCCCGCCGGTGGCCGACGAACGCCCGCTTTTTCCTCCGCGGCTTCAACCTCGCCGATCTCCCTTTTCCGGCGCCGGTGGAGCGCGTTACCGGTGACTGGTTGATCGCGTGGGTGTCGGCTTCCTTTTCCGGTCGCGTGCCTGGCCGCTGGTCGCCGGAGATGGCTGGTCCGGTGGTTCTCCTCTCCTCGGGTCTGCTCGGTTTCTCTCCTTCTCTCTCCCCGCGTTTTCTTCAATCCGTTTCTGTTTCGTTTTTTTTTTTTTTTTTTTTTTTTAACTTTATAATATATTTTTAATATTATTTTAATCCTTAAAATAATATTAAAATCCTAGAATATCCCAAAAATATCTCAAAAATTCTCAAAAATTCCAATTAAATTCATTTAGTCCGTAAATGAATTTATCAGTCCGATTTTACTTTTTCGGTATATTTTTCCACTATTTTTGGGCTCGTTTTTCGAGACAAAAATTCCAAAAATATTAATTAAATTCATATCTCGATCAATTGGACTCGAAATTCAATATTTTCCTCGTTATTGATCAAGATCTCTCGATTTCATATTTTTAATGAAATTTCCTCATCGGATTTATATCGAATTTTGGTCATTTGACCGTTTTACCCCTGTACTTGCTCGAAAATCACTTTAACCCTTATCTTGCTATTATGTAGCTTACATGCATTTTTAATTCTCAATAAATCGATTGCACGATAGTAAATACTCTTCTTATGATTCAACTATGAAATATAACGTTCGTACACATAGGAATCATAAGGTACAAGCTACATACGTAAATCAAAAACTCGGGTCTGACAATCCTCCCCAACTAAAAGAATTTGGTCCTCCAAATTAGAACCAAATCAATCCTCGAACAACTGGGGGTGCTTCTCTCGCATCAAACTCTCTAACTCCCAAGTAGCCTCCTCGGAAGTGTGATGCTGCCATAGTACTTTCACTAACTCGATAGTCTTCGATCTCAAAACCTTCTCCTTCCTATCCAGTATTCGAATCGGCCTCTCAACATATGACATGTCCTCACTGAGCTCCAAAGGCTCATAACTAATCACATGTGCCAGATCCGGGTGATACTTCCTAAGCATCGAAATGTGGAAGACGTTGTGCACGCCTGACAAATCTGGTGGCAATGCCAACCTATAAGCCTTATCTCCCACTCGATCAAGTATCTCGAAGGGTCCAATGTAGCGAGGACTCAACTTACCTCTCTTCCCAAACCTCGCTATACCCTTGGAAGGAGAAACCTTCAGAAACACAGACTCACCAACTGCGAACTCAAGTGGCCTACGTCTCCTGTCAGCATAACTCTTCTGTCGACTCTGAGCTGTCCTCAATCTCTCAACTATCAACCGGACATCCTCAGAAGCCTGTGTAACCATATCAGGAGCAAAAATCTTACGGTCACCCACTTCTTCCCACCCAATAGGGGAACGACATCTACGGCCATACAAGGCCTCATACGGTGCCATCCCGATACTCGAATGATAACTGTTGTTGTAGGCGAACTCGGCTAGTGGCAAATGATCATCCCAGGAGCCTCTAAAATCCAGCACACATGCTCTCAACATATCCTCCAGAGTCTGTATCGTCCTCTCTGACTGACCATCTGTCTGAGGATGGAAAGCTGTGCTCAAACTCAACTGGGTTCCCATAGCTTCCTGAAAATGTTCCCAAAAGTGGGAAGTGAAGCGGGAATCCCTATCCGAAACAATGCTCACTGGAATACCATGCAACCTCACTACCTCGCGTACATACAACCCTGCCAATGTACTCAGAGTATCGGTAGCTCTCATAGCTAGGAAGTGGGCTGACTTCGTCAGTCTATCAACGATCACCCATATAGCATCGTGATTCCTCCGGGTCCTCGGTAAACCCATCACGAAATCCATGGTGATATGCTCCCATTTCCATGTCGGTATAGGTAGAGGCTGCAACAATCCTGCAGGTTTTTGATGCTCTACCTTCACCTGCTGACATACGAGACATCTCGCCACAAAATCTGTCACATCTCTCTTCATACCTGACCACCAGTACACCTTCCGGAGGTTCTGATACATCTTGCCACTCCCCGGATGCAACGTGTACCTCGATGAATGAGCTTCTGACAATATCAATCTCCTGAGCTCTGGGTCCTCGGGAACACACAATCTCCCTCTGTACCTCAGTAGTCCATCAGAACTCAACTCAAAATCTATTGCTGTGCCCCTCTGCATCTGACCAATCACATCGATGCACTGCAGATCTGTCTGCTGAGCCTGTCTGATCCTATCCAACAGATCTGGCTCTAAGCGTAAACTCGCAATCATACAATCTGCATCTCTGTCCGAAGGCACAACTCCCAAACTGAGGCTAGCAAACTGCTCTAGCAGCTCATGCTCCCTGACCATCATATACGATACCATCCCAAGGCTCTTCCTACTCAAAGCATCTGCTACAACATTAGCCTTACCCGGATGATAAAGTATCTCACAATCATAATCCTTCAAAAGCTCTAGCCATCTTCTCTGTCTCATGTTTAGCTCCTTCTGTGAGAACAGGTACTTGAGGCTCTTGTGGTCGGTAAAAATCTGAAACTTCTCACCATACAAGTAGTGGCGCCATACCTTCAACGCAAACACTACTGCTGCTAACTCTAAATCGTGGGTCGGATAGTTCTTCTCATGGTCCTTCAACTGTCTGGATCCATAAGCAACTACCCTCCCATCCTGCATCAATACACAGCCCAGTCCCTGATGCGAAACATCGGTATATACTGAAAATCCTCCTGAGCTGGTAGGAATAGTGAGAATCGGAGCGGTGGTCAATCGACTCTTCAGCTCCTGAAAACTCCTCTCACAATCCTCGTCCCACACGAATGCAACATTCTTCCGAGTGAGACGTGTCAACGGAGCAGCCAACTTCGAAAATCCCTCAACGAATCTCCGATAGTACCTTGCTAAACCCAGAAAACTCCTGATCTCGGTAACTGTCCTCGGCTGTTCCCATTGAACTACAGCCTCAATCTTGGATGGATCTACTGATACACCATCCCTCGACACTACATGTCCCAAAAACGAGATCTCTGTCAACCAAAAATCACACTTGCTGAGTTTAGCATACAACTGCTGCCCTCGTAGAGTCTGCAATATGATCCTGAGGTGCTCCTCATGCTCCTCCTCGGATCTCGAATATACTAATATGTCATCGATGAATACGATAACAAACTGATCCAAATATGGCTTGAACACATCGTTCATCAAAGCCATGAAAGCTGCGGGAGCATTCGTCAGTCCGAATGGCATAACTAGGAACTCATAATGGCCATATCGAGTCCTAAATGCTGTCTTGGGTACATCTCCACTCCGAACTCTCAACTGATGATACCCAGACCTCAGATCAATCTTAGAAAAGACCTGCGCTCCCCGAAGCTGATCCAGTAAGTCGTCAATGCGTGGAAGGGGATATCTATTCCTTATGGTAGCCTTATTCAACAATCTGTAGTCTATACACAATCGGAGGCTCCCATCCTTCTTCCTCACAAACAAAATCGGTGCTCCCCACGGTGAAACACTCGGTCTGATAAAACCCCTATCCAACAGCTCCTGTAACTGTCTCTTGAGCTCCTCCAGCTCAACTAAGGCCATGAGATACGGTGGTCTCGAAATAGGCTCAGTACCAGGCACCAAATCTATACAGAACTCCATCTCTCTGTCTGGTGGTAACCCTGGCAACTCATCCGGGAAAACATCTGGGTACTCACTGACCACAGGAATATCTACCAACTCCGGATGTACCTTATCCGTATCCACTACGTATGCAATGAAACCTTCAAGATATTTATCTCTCAGTCAGCAAAATATTTTTATTTATTAACAACATATTTACTTCTTTCATTTCTTCCTATCAAACTTTACAATAACTTTCGTAGGGTTAGAAAACATAACTGTCTTAGCATAACAATCTAAAACAGCATGGTTTGCAGATAACCAATCCATACCTAATATTATATCAAAGTCACTCATACTTAGCAATATTAGATTGGCTGTCATATCCTTTTCCCCTACTCTTAACTTACAATCGTTATACACATGCTCAACTAGCTGACTGGAATCCATAGGCGTACAAATCAACATCATCATCTTTAAAGGAGTACACTTTACATGCTTTTCTAACTTACATGCAAATGATGGTGATACAAATGAATGTGTGGCACCAGGATCAATTAAAACATATGCTTCTAAATCATAAATCAGGATGTTACCTCGAATCACATCCGTAGAAGCATCAGCTGTGTCCTGGTCCAAAGCATGTACTCGCCCTCGACCCATCACCTGCTTACCCTTCTCCTCTGCCGTCGCTCTACCTCTCTGAGCAGACGTACCAGCTGGAGCTCTATCTTGCTCCCTGCCCTTCTGTGGGGCAATCACATATGTCTCTGGGCATTCTCTAGCCATATGCCCATGTTTCCCACATCGAAAACACACAACAGGGCTCAACGGACAAGGTCTACCGCCATGATGTCTGCCACATCGGCTGCACTGATCAGTAGTAGGCCTCGGTCCTCCAATCACAATGCCCTTCGTCGGAGCTATGGCCGGGTATATAGGAGGTCTGACTGGTCGCTCTCGCACCTCCTCTATCCGTGGTCCCTTACCGAAGAGTCTCCTCCCTCCTCGATAACTGAACCCTCTATCTCTAGCCGGCCTCTTCCTCTCTCTATCTCGGCTCCGACTGAACTTCCCAAACTCAGAGAAATGCCTCTCATAATCTTGCTCACAAAGCTGCGCCCTGCGCACTGCCTCATCATATGTACCAATGTCTAGTGGTACCAATTTAGACCGCAACACCGGTCTCAATCCATCAATAAATCTGCGGACCTTCCTGGTCTCCCTGTACATGGTATCGGGATCATATCTCCCCAGGGCCAAAAATCTGGTCTCATACTCATCCATTGTGAGACTCCCCTGGCTCAATCCCAAAAACTCAGCCTGTAGTCTACGCTGCGCAGTATCAGGAACAAACTGCCTCTTGAAGGCCTCTAGAAACATCTCCCAACTAATCTCAGCATGTCGGGCTCTCAATATCGGCCTGGTGGACTTCCACCAATGCTCTGCCGTTCCCTTCAGTAGGAACGCAGCAAATGCGACTCTCTCAGAAGTCGTACACTCAAACAAATCGTACAACTTCTCCATCTCGCCAGTCCACTCCTCAGCACTGGCTGGGTCCTTGACCCCTCGAAAAGATGGAGGTCCAAGCTTTTGGAACTGTCGCAACAGATCCAAATCACACCCATATCCTCTACTAACCTGAGCTGGTGGGGGTGTAGGAGTATCAGTAGTCTGTGACATCTTAAGTGCAGGCTGTGCAGGTGTATCCGGTGCAACTGCCTCTCCAGTCGCAGTTCCTGCATCATGCCTCTGTCTACCTGGCAAAGTCTGTGCCAACAGCCCTACTATCGCCTCTAGGCTACGCTCTATCCTCGTGAAGCATGCCTTAGTAGTATCTGGTACCTCAGCAGTACCTGGGGGTGTATGGGTAGTTGAAGACTCACCCTGGCTAGCCGGCCTACCTCTACGACCTCCAGCCCTACCTCTCGCCCCTCTACCACGGCGGGTAATTGCCATAATGGCTCAATTCCTGCATTCACAAACATTAATTTGTCCAACTCCCATCTTATATACACAATTGTAACTGAACAAAACACAGTGATTTGGGGATGTACATTTTCCTAATTACTAACACCTATCCACATCAGACCAACTACGCTCTGATACCACTCTCTGTCACGCCCTCCTCCCACACGCGACTTTACCAAAAACCACAATAAATTTTTCGCTTTTTACTTACCTTTATCTCCTCAACAGTTGGGCTGTGAATAGGCATTAGTCTCCTCATCCATGCATACCTTACCATTCTTTTTCGTATCATACATACATGACATTTATATCATAAGTAAATTCGTATTCTTAAATATAATTACATCATTACATCCCCCATATTAAAACGTGTACATCACTGTGTTTATACATTGTTCAGATACAAAAGAGTACGCGTGTGTATACCTTTCGCTAGATGGGGAGTGGCAGCGGATCAAAGGAATGCAATACCCTGGCCGACTCGATCTACTGATGAGAATCTGTAGAGATGGGGGGAAAATGAATGGGATGAGCTATCAACGCGCTCAGTAAGGAAATCAGGCAAGCAAGTAGACATCCATACTATCTACTTGAAAATAGTGCTTTGCCTTTCCTTCTCTCATTTCAAAAGCATGTTTAAAATATATATAATATAGTACAGATTTAAAATCCCATGTACTAAACACATGCTGGTTTATCAATCAGAGGCATTCATGCAAAACAGTGCATATTAAATCATTTAAGAATGCCTTTATATAAAATATGCCATTTACATTCAAAACACAGTAAATATGGCATTTCTCATCACAACACAAATAAACTGGGTTTCGACCCATCCCTTAGGTCTACCCGTATCATAAAATACATGTGATATACCTTGCGAGACTCAGTGGCTAAATGCAATCTCTCTAGACTATGTAAGAGAGCCTCCCCGCCGAACAGAGCCTCCCCGCCTAACAGGCTTAAGGATGTTGGGCTTAAGGATCTTACCGTAAGAGAGTATCTCCGGACTATGGCCATATCCTAACAATGGTGATCCCAGGCAACACAGTACTCGGTGTGCGGGGTAATCACTGCTGTAACGGGTGGGGGGTCAGTCCACTATCAGCCGCCAGCTACGTAACACACGGTACAGTGTACACCTCGTGCCACTCAGACACGGTACACAGTACACCCGTGGACCCTCACAGCCAGGGTCTTTAGCCCTCGAAACCATGGAAAACCTCATAGCCAGGGTCTTTAGCCCTCGAAACCATGGAAAACCTCATAGCCAGGGTCTTTAGCCCTCGAAACCATGGAAAACCTCATAGCCAGGGTCTTTAGCCCTCGAAACCATGGAATAAATGCCACGTCTCTAAATTCACGTGAGAACATCTCAACAATGTGACACTCAGTCTACACGGAGGAAATCGTCACGGTTTTCTAACATGTGTGTATATCACGAAAAACTACAGTGCTCGTCTTGAGTGTGACACACAGTCAACACTCCGCCTCAAAACACTGTATATGCATGTCAAAATATCAACACTAGTGCGAGTGAACCTCCAGCACCAGGTCATGCATCTCATGTAAAACTCGAGTACGAGCTAATCGCTCCAGCACTCTATCATGCACAAATCATATAAAAACTGAGTACGAGCAATGCTCCAATACTCTATCATGCATGTCAAATAAATGTAGTGCGAGTCAACCTCCAGCACTAATGTATGTGAAAAACATCTGAAATCAAGTGCGAGTTATGCTCTAGCACGATTGTTTCCACATAATTCGGTAGATGGCTCTTTAAAAATAGGGATATTAAAAATCACTAAAATCAGCACTATAAAGTGTGCTTAATTTACATCGACCTCAAAACATTAGCCCATCCACCTACTCTTCTGCTACACAGCAGTAAAAACCACTCAAAACATCATTTTCATGCTTTTTACCACTTTTCCCAAAATTTCACTTTTTGCCTAACTAGGGGCAAAATCGTAATTTACCCATATCGGGTCCCTATAATTATTATAGATTTTCTCTGACCCTCAAACAATTTCAGTGAATGTAAAATCCAACGAAAATATGCACAGATATCTCTAGCTACTTGCAAGAGTCCCCTACCTCGGATCACGTCGTGTGACCTCTCTTCCTCTGTGCTGTCTAATCTCGCAGTCCGGTCAACTCTCAATATGACTCTGGAACTGCATTTAATCATTCACTGAGTTAATTACACTTTTCTTACTGTATTACACATTTAATACAGTTTATTTCACTTAAATTGGCCATTTTTCGCTTAATGGGCCTTAATCACGTTAATCGGGCCTTAATCCATATTAAGCCCGTTCATCAAGGTCTATCGACTCATTGGACCTATCAATACCCATTGGGCTTTATTCCAAGCTCTTTGGATAGCCCGTATATCATTTACGACATTTTATTCAATTTTCTGAATATAATTCACTAAATCCAAAATTTAATCCGAAATGCGTAAATTAAATCTTAAATACGCATAAATCACATAAATTGTCGTAAATGAGCTTTACTTACCCGAGATTATGCGATGGTACGCGAATCGGAGTTCGATCGGGCTTCAGTTCGGAATTAATCGTCGAACTGCACAATTTCGTATATTTAACTCCGGGTCAATTTCTGATTAAATATAATTTAAATAAATTTATCAGAAATTAAATTGGTCACTTTTGACCTCGTATCGACTTACCCGAAGTCCGGTGAAATTTCGAAAATTTTTCTTTTCCTTTTTCTTTCCTTTTTCCTCTTTTTTTTCCTTTTCTCCTTGGCTGAACCGGTCCGGTCCGGTTCAGCACAGTTACTTTTCCAGTGGACCGGCCGATCGGTTCAGGGGTGATTTAGCCGTGCCGGCGCCGTCCGGCCGGTTCCCGGCGTGCCGCTGCCGCCGTTCGACGCGTCTTGGACAGGAGACCTCTCGGTTGGCCTCGATCGGAGCCAACTCCCGCCGGTGGCCGACGAACGCCCGCTTTTTCCTCCGCGGCTTCAACCTCGCCGATCTCCCTTTTCCGGCGCCGGTGGAGCGCGTTACCGGTGACTGGTTGATCGCGCGGGTGTCGGCTTCCTTTTCCGGTCGCGTGCCTGGCCGCTGGTCGCCGGAGATGGCTGGTCCGGTGGTTCTCCTCTCCTCGGGTCTGCTCGGTTTCTCTCCTTCTCTCTCCCCGCGTTTTCTTCAATCCGTTTCTGTTTCGTTTTTTTTTTTTTTTTTTTTTTTTTTTTAACTTTATAATATATTTTTAATATTATTTTAATCCTTAAAATAATATTAAAATCCTAGAATATCCCAAAAATATCTCAAAAATTCTCAAAAATTCCAATTAAATTCATTTAGTCCGTAAATGAATTTATCAGTCCGATTTTACTTTTTCGGTATATTTTTCCACTATTTTTGGGCTCGTTTTTCGAGACAAAAATTCCAAAAATATTAATTAAATTCATATCTCGATCAATTGGACTCGAAATTCAATATTTTCCTCGTTATTGATCAAGATCTCTCGATTTCATATTTTTAATGAAATTTCCTCATCGGATTTATATCGAATTTTGGTCATTTGACCGTTTTACCCCTGTACTTGCTCGAAAATCACTTTAACCCTTATCTTGCTATTATGTAGCTTACATGCATTTTTAATTCTCAATAAATCGATTGCACGATAGTAAATACTCTTCTTATGATTCAACTATGAAATATAACGTTCGTACACATAGGAATCATAAGGTACAAGCTACATACGTAAATCAAAAACTCGGGTCTGACAATCCTCCCCAACTAAAAGAATTTGGTCCTCCAAATTAGAACCAAATCAATCCTCGAACAACTGGGGGTGCTTCTCTCGCATCAAACTCTCTAACTCCCAAGTAGCCTCCTCGGAAGTGTGATGCTGCCATAGTACTTTCACTAACTCGATAGTCCTTCGATCTCAAAACCTTCTCCTTCCTATCCAGTATTCGAATCGGCCTCTCAACATATGACATGTCCTCACTGAGCTCCAAAGGCTCATAACTAATCACATGTGCCAGATCCGGGTGATACTTCCTAAGCATCGAAATGTGGAAGACGTTGTGCACGCCTGACAAATCTGGTGGCAATGCCAACCTATAAGCCTTATCTCCCACTCGATCAAGTATCTCGAAGGGTCCAATGTAGCGAGGACTCAACTTACCTCTCTTCCCAAACCTCGCTATACCCTTGGAAGGAGAAACCTTCAGAAACACAGACTCACCAACTGCGAACTCAAGTGGCCTACGTCTCCTGTCAGCATAACTCTTCTGTCGACTCTGAGCTGTCCTCAATCTCTCAACTATCAACCGGACATCCTCAGAAGCCTGTGTAACCATATCAGGAGCAAAAATCTTACGGTCACCCACTTCTTCCCACCCAATAGGGGAACGACATCTACGGCCATACAAGGCCTCATACGGTGCCATCCCGATACTCGAATGATAACTGTTGTTGTAGGCGAACTCGGCTAGTGGCAAATGATCATCCCAGGAGCCTCTAAAATCCAGCACACATGCTCTCAACATATCCTCCAGAGTCTGTATCGTCCTCTCTGACTGACCATCTGTCTGAGGATGGAAAGCTGTGCTCAAACTCAACTGGGTTCCCATAGCTTCCTGAAAATGTTCCCAAAAGTGGGAAGTGAAGCGGGAATCCCTATCCGAAACAATGCTCACTGGAATACCATGTAACCTCACTACCTCGCGTACATACAACCCTGCCAATGTACTCAGAGTATCGGTAGCTCTCATAGCTAGGAAGTGGGCTGACTTCGTCAGTCTATCAACGATCACCCATATAGCATCGTGATTCCTCCGGGTCCTCGGTAAACCCATCACGAAATCCATGGTGATATGCTCCCATTTCCATGTCGGTATAGGTAGAGGCTGCAACAATCCTGCAGGTTTTTGATGCTCTACCTTCACCTGCTGACATACGAGACATCTCGCCACAAAATCTGTCACATCTCTCTTCATACCTGACCACCAGTACACCTTCCGGAGGTTCTGATACATCTTGCCA
The DNA here is from genome assembly GCA_033439115.1 of Firmiana major. Lineage (NCBI taxonomy): Eukaryota > Viridiplantae > Streptophyta > Magnoliopsida > Malvales > Malvaceae > Firmiana > Firmiana major. The sequence goes on along the minus strand of CM065912.1, from coordinate 35,911,946 downwards.
CTCCCCGGATGCAACGTGTACCTCGATGAATGAGCTTCTGACAATATCAATCTCCTGAGCTCTGGGTCCTCGGGAACACACAATCTCCCTCTGTACCTCAGTAGTCCATCAGAACTCAACTCAAAATCTATTGCTGTGCCCCTCTGCATCTGACCAATCACATCGATGCACTGCAGATCTGTCTGCTGAGCCTGTCTGATCCTATCCAACAGATCTGGCTCTAAGCGTAAACTCGCAATCATACAATCTGCATCTCTGTCCGAAGGCACAACTCCCAAACTGAGGCTAGCAAACTGCTCTAGCAGCTCATGCTCCCTGACCATCATATACGATACCATCCCAAGGCTCTTCCTACTCAAAGCATCTGCTACAACATTAGCCTTACCCGGATGATAAAGTATCTCACAATCATAATCCTTCAAAAGCTCTAGCCATCTTCTCTGTCTCATGTTTAGCTCCTTCTGTGAGAACAGGTACTTGAGGCTCTTGTGGTCGGTAAAAATCTGAAACTTCTCACCATACAAGTAGTGGCGCCATACCTTCAACGCAAACACTACTGCTGCTAACTCTAAATCGTGGGTCGGATAGTTCTTCTCATGGTCCTTCAACTGTCTGGATCCATAAGCAACTACCCTCCCATCCTGCATCAATACACAGCCCAGTCCCTGATGCGAAACATCGGTATATACTGAAAATCCTCCTGAGCTGGTAGGAATAGTGAGAATCGGAGCGGTGGTCAATCGACTCTTCAGCTCCTGAAAACTCCTCTCACAATCCTCGTCCCACACGAATGCAACATTCTTCCGAGTGAGACGTGTCAACGGAGCAGCCAACTTCGAAAATCCCTCAACGAATCTCCGATAGTACCTTGCTAAACCCAGAAAACTCCTGATCTCGGTAACTGTCCTCGGCTGTTCCCATTGAACTACAGCCTCAATCTTGGATGGATCTACTGATACACCATCCCTCGACACTACATGTCCCAAAAACGAGATCTCTGTCAACCAAAAATCACACTTGCTGAGTTTAGCATACAACTGCTGCCCTCGTAGAGTCTGCAATATGATCCTGAGGTGCTCCTCATGCTCCTCCTCGGATCTCGAATATACTAATATGTCATCGATGAATACGATAACAAACTGATCCAAATATGGCTTGAACACATCGTTCATCAAAGCCATGAAAGCTGCGGGAGCATTCGTCAGTCCGAATGGCATAACTAGGAACTCATAATGGCCATATCGAGTCCTAAATGCTGTCTTGGGTACATCTCCACTCCGAACTCTCAACTGATGATACCCAGACCTCAGATCAATCTTAGAAAAGACCTGCGCTCCCCGAAGCTGATCCAGTAAGTCGTCAATGCGTGGAAGGGGATATCTATTCCTTATGGTAGCCTTATTCAACAATCTGTAGTCTATACACAATCGGAGGCTCCCATCCTTCTTCCTCACAAACAAAATCGGTGCTCCCCACGGTGAAACACTCGGTCTGATAAAACCCCTATCCAACAGCTCCTGTAACTGTCTCTTGAGCTCCTCCAGCTCAACTAAGGCCATGAGATACGGTGGTCTCGAAATAGGCTCAGTACCAGGCACCAAATCTATACAGAACTCCATCTCTCTGTCTGGTGGTAACCCTGGCAACTCATCCGGGAAAACATCTGGGTACTCACTGACCATAGGAATATCTACCAACTCCGGATGTACCTTATCCGTATCCACTACGTATGCAATGAAACCTTCAAGATATTTATCTCTCAGTCAGCAAAATATTTTTATTTATTAACAACATATTTACTTCTTTCATTTCTTCCTATCAAACTTTACAATAACTTTCGTAGGGTTAGAAAACATAACTGTCTTAGCATAACAATCTAAAACAGCATGGTTTGCAGATAACCAATCCATACCTAATATTACATCAAAGTCACTCATACTTAGCAATATTAGATTGGCTGTCATATCCTTTTCCCCTACTCTTAACTTACAATCGTTATACACATGCTCAACTAGCTGACTGGAATCCATAGGCGTACAAATCAACATCATCATCTTTAAAGGAGTACACTTTACATGCTTTTCTAACTTACATGCAAATGATGGTGATACAAATGAATGTGTGGCACCAGGATCAATTAAAACATATGCTTCTAAATCATAAATCAGGATGTTACCTCGAATCACATCCGTAGAAGCATCAGCTGTGTCCTGGTCCAAAGCATGTACTCGCCCTCGACCCATCACCTGCTTACCCTTCTCCTCTGCCGTCGCTCTACCTCTCTGAGCAGACGTACCAGCTGGAGCTCTATCTTGCTCCCTGCCCTTCTGTGGGGCAATCACATATGTCTCTGGGCATTCTCTAGCCATATGCCCATGTTTCCCACATCGAAAACACACAACAGGGCTCAACGGACAAGGTCTACCGCCATGATGTCTGCCACATCGGCTGCACTGATCAGTAGTAGGCCTCGGTCCTCCAATCACAATGCCCTTCGTCGGAGCTATGGCCGGGTATATAGGAGGTCTGACTGGTCGCTCTCGCACCTCCTCTATCCGTGGTCCCTTACCGAAGAGTCTCCTCCCTCCTCGATAACTGAACCCTCTATCTCTAGCCGGCCTCTTCCTCTCTCTATCTCGGCTCCGACTGAACTTCCCAAACTCAGAGAAATGCCTCTCATAATCTTGCTCACAAAGCTGCGCCCTGCGCACTGCCTCATCATATGTACCAATGTCTAGTGGTACCAATTTAGACCGCAACACCGGTCTCAATCCATCAATAAATCTGCGGACCTTCCTGGTCTCCCTGTACATGGTATCGGGATCATATCTCCCTAGGGCCAAAAATCTGGTCTCATACTCATCCATTGTGAGACTCCCCTGGCTCAATCCCAAAAACTCAGCCTGTAGTCTACGCTGCGCAGTATCAGGAACAAACTGCCTCTTGAAGGCCTCTAGAAACATCTCCCAACTAATCTCAGCATGTCGGGCTCTCAATATCGGCCTGGTGGACTTCCACCAATGCTCTGCCGTTCCCTTCAGTAGGAACGCAGCAAATGCGACTCTCTCAGAAGTCGTACACTCAAACAAATCGTACAACTTCTCCATCTCGCCAGTCCACTCCTCAGCACTGGCTGGGTCCTTGACCCCTCGAAAAGATGGAGGTCCAAGCTTTTGGAACTGTCGCAACAGATCCAAATCACACCCATATCCTCTACTAACCTGAGCTGGTGGGGGTGTAGGAGTATCAGTAGTCTGTGACATCTTAGGTGCAGGCTGTGCAGGTGTATCCGGTGCAACTGCCTCTCCAGTCGCAGTTCCTGCATCATGCCTCTGTCTACCTGGCAAAGTCTGTGCCAACAGCCCTACTATCGCCTCTAGGCTACGCTCTATCCTCGTGAAGCATGCCTTAGTAGTATCTGGTACCTCAGCAGTACCTGGGGGTGTATGGGTAGTTGAAGACTCACCCTGGCTAGCCGGCCTACCTCTACGACCTCCAGCCCTACCTCTCGCCCCTCTACCACGGCGGGTAATTGCCATAATGGCTCAATTCCTGCATTCACAAACATTAATTTGTCCAACTCCCATCTTATATACACAATTGTAACTGAACAAAACACAGTGATTTGGGGATGTACATTTTCCTAATTACTAACACCTATCCACATCAGACCAACTACGCTCTGATACCACTCTCTGTCACGCCCTCCTCCCACACGCGACTTTACCAAAAACCACAATAAATTTTTCGCTTTTTACTTACCTTTATCTCCTCAACAGTTGGGCTGTGAATAGGCATTAGTCTCCTCATCCATGCATACCTTACCATTCTTTTTCGTATCATACATACATGACATTTATATCATAAGTAAATTCGTATTCTTAAATATAATTACATCATTACATCCCCCATATTAAAACGTGTACATCACTGTGTTTATACATTGTTCAGATACAAAAGAGTACGCGTGTGTATACCTTTCGCTAGATGGGGAGTGGCAGCGGATCAAAGGAATGCAATACCCTGGCCGACTCGATCTACTGATGAGAATCTGTAGAGATGGGGGGAAAATGAATGGGATGAGCTATCAACGCGCTCAGTAAGGAAATCAGGCAAGCAAGTAGACATCCATACTATCTACTTGAAAATAGTGCTTTGCCTTTCCTTCTCTCATTTCAAAAGCATGTTTAAAATATATATAATATAGTACAGATTTAAAATCCCATGTACTAAACACATGCTGGTTTATCAATCAGAGGCATTCATGCAAAACAGTGCATATTAAATCATTTAAGAATGCCTTTATATAAAATATGCCATTTACATTCAAAACACAGTAAATATGGCATTTCTCATCACAACACAAATAAACTGGGTTTCGACCCATCCCTTAGGTCTACCCGTATCATAAAATACATGTGATATACCTTGCGAGACTCAGTGGCTAAATGCAATCTCTCTAGACTATGTAAGAGAGCCTCCCCGCCGAACAGAGCCTCCCCGCCTAACAGGCTTAAGGATGTTGGGCTTAAGGATCTTACCGTAAGAGAGTATCTCCGGACTATGGCCATATCCTAACAATGGTGATCCCAGGCAACACAGTACTCGGTGTGCGGGGTAATCACTGCTGTAACGGGTGGGGGGTCAGTCCACTATCAGCCGCCAGCTACGTAACACACGGTACAGTGTACACCTCGTGCCACTCAGACACGGTACACAGTACACCCGTGGACCCTCACAGCCAGGGTCTTTAGCCCTCGAAACCATGGAAAACCTCATAGCCAGGGTCTTTAGCCCTCGAAACCATGGAAAACCTCATAGCCAGGGTCTTTAGCCCTCGAAACCATGGAAAACCTCATAGCCAGGGTCTTTAGCCCTCGAAACCATGGAAAACCTCATAGCCAGGGTCTTTAGCCCTCGAAACCATGGAATAAATGCCACGTCTCTAAATTCACGTGAGAACATCTCAACAATGTGACACTCAGTCTACACGGAGGAAATCGTCACGGTTTTCTAACATGTGTGTATATCACGAAAAACTACAGTGCTCGTCTTGAGTGTGACACACAGTCAACACTCCGCCTCAAAACACTGTATATGCATGTCAAAATATCAACACTAGTGCGAGTGAACCTCCAGCACCAGGTCATGCATCTCATGTAAAACTCGAGTACGAGCTAATCGCTCCAGCACTCTATCATGCACAAATCATATAAAAACTGAGTACGAGCAATGCTCCAATACTCTATCATGCATGTCAAATAAATGTAGTGCGAGTCAACCTCCAGCACTAATGTATGTGAAAAACATCTGAAATCAAGTGCGAGTTATGCTCTAGCACGATTGTTTCCACATAATTCGGTAGATGGCTCTTTAAAAATAGGGATATTAAAAATCACTAAAATCAGCACTATAAAGTGTGCTTAATTTACATCGACCTCAAAACATTAGCCCATCCACCTACTCTTCTGCTACACAGCAGTAAAAACCACTCAAAACATCATTTTCATGCTTTTTACCACTTTTCCCAAAATTTCACTTTTTGCCTAACTAGGGGCAAAATCGTAATTTACCCATATCGGGTCCCTATAATTATTATAGATTTTCTCTGACCCTCAAACAATTTCAGTGAATGTAAAATCCAACGAAAATATGCACAGATATCTCTAGCTACTTGCAAGAGTCCCCTACCTCGGATCACGTCGTGTGACCTCTCTTCCTCTGTGCTGTCTAATCTCGCAGTCCGGTCAACTCTCAATATGACTCTGGAACTGCATTTAATCATTCACTGAGTTAATTACACTTTTCTTACTGTATTACACATTTAATACAGTTTATTTCACTTAAATTGGCCATTTTTCGCTTAATGGGCCTTAATCACGTTAATCGGGCCTTAATCCATATTAAGCCCGTTCATCAAGGTCTATCGACTCATTGGACCTATCAATACCCATTGGGCTTTATTCCAAGCTCTTTGGATAGCCCGTATATCATTTACGACATTTTATTCAATTTTCTGAATATAATTCACTAAATCCAAAATTTAATCCGAAATGCGTAAATTAAATCTTAAATACGCATAAATCACATAAATTGTCGTAAATGAGCTTTACTTACCCGAGATTATGCGATGGTACGCGAATCGGAGTTCGATCGGGCTTCAGTTCGGAATTAATCGTCGAACTGCACAATTTCGTATATTTAACTCCGGGTCAATTTCTGATTAAATATAATTTAAATAAATTTATCAGAAATTAAATTGGTCACTTTTGACCTCGTATCGACTTACCCGAAGTCCGGTGAAATTTCGAAAATTTTTCTTTTCCTTTTTCTTTCCTTTTTCCTCTTTTTTTTCCTTTTCTCCTTGGCTGAACCGGTCCGGTCCGGTTCAGCACAGTTACTTTTCCAGTGGACCGGCCGACCGGTTCAGGGGTGATTTAGCCGTGCCGGCGCCGTCCGGCCGGTTCCCGGCGTGCCGCTGCCGCCGTTCGACGCGTCTTGGACAGGAGACCTCTCGGTTGGCCTCGATCGGAGCCAACTCCCGCCGGTGGCCGACGAACACCCGCTTTTTCCTCCGCGGCTTCAACCTCGCCGATCTCCCTTTTCCGGCGCCGGTGGAGCGCGTTACCGGTGACTGGTTGATCGCGCGGGTGTCGGCTTCCTTTTCCGGTCGCGTGCCTGGCCGCTGGTCGCCGGAGATGGCTGGTCCGGTGGTTCTCCTCTCCTCGGGTCTGCTCGGTTTCTCTCCTTCTCTCTCCCCGCGTTTTCTTCAATCCGTTTCTGTTTCGTTTTTTTTTTTTTTTTTTTTTTTTTTTTTTTTTTTTACTTTATAATATATTTTTAATATTATTTTAATCCTTAAAATAATATTAAAATCCTAGAATATCCCAAAAATATCTCAAAAATTCTCAAAAATTCCAATTAAATTCATTTAGTCCGTAAATGAATTTATCAGTCCGATTTTACTTTTTCGGTATATTTTTCCACTATTTTTGGGCTCGTTTTTCGAGACAAAAATTCCAAAAATATTAATTAAATTCATATCTCGATCAATTGGACTCGAAATTCAATATTTTCCTCGTTATTGATCAAGATCTCTCGATTTCATATTTTTAATGAAATTTCCTCATCGGATTTATATCGAATTTTGGTCATTTGACCGTTTTACCCCTGTACTTGCTCGAAAATCACTTTAACCCTTATCTTGCTATTATGTAGCTTACATGCATTTTTAATTCTCAATAAATCGATTGCACGATAGTAAATACTCTTCTTATGATTCAACTATGAAATATAACGTTCGTACACATAGGAATCATAAGGTACAAGCTACATACGTAAATCAAAAACTCGGGTCTGACAAGACCGCCGGTTCACTCCGGTTCGACCGGTTTACCACCGGTTCACCTCCTTTTCGGCCGGTTCTCCGCCAGCTTCCACCGCCAATCGCTCCGCTGGGTCGTCCGCATCTCAGATCTGGGCTCGGCTTCGCCCAATGCCGTCGAAAAGTCGCCGGTCCGGCCGTTCTCCTCCTCCGTCGGTACCCACTTTCCTCTCTTGCTGTTTCCGGCACCGTCCGTCGGTTTCGGAGGTCGATCCAGCCGTCGTTCAGGCGGTCTCCGCGTGGGCTACCTTCGGCTGTCGGTGGTCGGGCCTAAATCGGCGCCGGCCACCGGATTTTTCTTCTCCCCCCTCGGTCTCGATTTTCTGCTCTGTCTGCCGCCTATTGCCACCGTTCGGGCCTCCATGGGGCCGGTAGCGGGTCGGCCCTTGTCGGGCTTGCCTTCGTCGGCCTCGCCTAGTCGCCTGGCCGTCGGCAGCTCCTCGGTCGGCTGCTCCGTTTTTTCCTTTCGCGTTTTCGCGAATTCTGCCTCTTTTTTTTTTTTAACAATTTGTTTTTATTTATTTATTTTTATACTAATCATTAAAATATATTAAAATACCCAAAATATCACTTAAAATTATAATTTTATTCTAATTTAATTTTATTTAATTTATTTATTATATTTTAACCTCTTTTTCGGGTATAATTTCTTCGTATTTTTGGGATATTGTCCCGGGTGACTTTTCGGTATATTTTTCGATTATTTTCGGGATTATTTTTCCGTACTAAAATTCCAATTAATCCCGATTAATTTCAATAAATTAATATCTTGATCAATTTATCCCAAAATAAATTTATTTCACTTTTATTGACCAAGATTTCTTAAATCCATATTTTTAAATTAAATTTCCTTATCGAAATTATTTCGACCTTCGATCTTTTGACCATTTTGCCCTTACACATGTTCGGGATTAATTTAACCCGACTTCCTTCGTACTTCCCCCATCTTTTCTTATTTAATTTCCGTATTTTAATTAAATTCGGGTCTTACAACTCTCCCCCACTTAAAGAATTTGGTCCTCCAAATTAGAACCATGTCATATGAGTCCATATACAACTCCGGGTACATCGATCGTATCATACTCTTAAATTCTTACGTGACCTTCTCCGGAGTGTATTACTACCAAAGGACTTTAATTAGGGAGATCATCTTAAACCTCAATACTTTCTCTTTCCCGTTTAATGCCCGAATCAACTTATCAATATACTTATACTTTCATTAAACTGGACTTTTGGAGTTCATATTCGATCACCTATGCTGGATCTGGATAGTATTGCCGAAGTATCAAAAGCGGAGACACATTGTGGGTGCCTGTTAATTCAGGTGATAACACCAACTTACAGGTCTTATCTCCCACTTGTCCAATCTCTCCAAATATTCCATCCAGCGCAACTCAATTTACCTTCTTCCAAAAGTTCGCTATGTCCTTATTCTCTTAGGACAAGAAACATTTCAATCATACTAACTCACTCTCGGTGAATTCCAATATTTTTTCTATCTGCTCTGAGGTGTTCTTAATCTCTCATCCTTAACTAAACATTCTCAGAGACTTATTATCCAAAGTCAAAAATAATTCTATCTGTCACCCACTTTTTCTTATCCAATTCGGGGAATAACCCCTACAGCCGTACACTGTCTCATATCTTGTTATCCTGATACTCAATTGCCAATTGTCGTTATTGGCGACTTCAATTAGAAATCAACTGATCATTCCAAGAGCTCATAAAATCGATGGCACACGCTTTCATCGGATCCTCCAGAACCTGTACAGTCCTCTTTGACTGATCATCTGTCTGAGGATGGAAAGCTGTGCTTAATACTCAGTCGGGTTCCCATAGCTTCCTAAAATATCCTCAGAGGTGGGAAGTGAAGCGGGAATCCCTATATAATACAATGCTCACTGGAACGCTACATAATGTTTCACAATCTTCCTTACACCTGAATCCTCATACACACTTTGAGTATTTAGGGATTTCATAACTAGAAGGTGGGTAGACAACTTAGCGACTATCATCCAAATAGCCTCGTAATTCACCTGGGTCTCTGTAACCCATCATAAATTTATGGAGACTTGCTCTCGTTTTTGTGTCGTGTCGATATAGGTAGGTGCTGCAATAACTCTGCAGACTTTTAATACTCTACCTTATCTCTTTCCACATCTGACCACCAATTACCCTTTTTCAAAGATTTCAATATATTTTTATTACCTTCCGTATGCACTGTATATCCCGAAAAGTGAGCTTCTGACAACATCACTATCTCATCAACTGTGATCCTGGGGAGCACTTATACTGTCTCTGAACCTCTCTGTAAATCATTATCACACTCTTTGTGATCTCTGTCACTGTACCCTTCTGAATCAGACCCAAACTATCGACATCCGGTCGATCATCACGCTAAGCCTGACAAATCTGGGCACTCTCATCCGGTTCTAATCATCAGGCTAGCTGTCACACAATCACTGTCATCATCAGAAGGGATCACATCTCTACTGAGGCTCACAACTGCTCTAGCAGCTCACGCTCCCTGACCATCATATGTGATACCATCCTGAGGCTCTTTCTACTCAAAGCATCAGCCTTTCCTGGGTGGTACAATTTTCACGATCAATATTTCTCAGAAGTTTTAACCCACTATGTATTCTCATGTTCGCCTCTTTCTGTGAAAACAGATACTCGGGCTTTATGATCAGTGCATATCCATAATTTCTCACCCTGTACATAATAGTACTATATCCTCAGTACAAATACTGTTGCCAACTTAAAATCATGGGTATCTTCCCATTATACATCAATACACAGCTCCTTCATAATTTTGAGGTATCCATACTCACTGAGAACCTCTTGAGCTGTTGGGTATGGTGAAATTAATCACGGTGGTCAGTTCATACTTCATCACACCAAATTCACATCACAACAATAATCTTATTTATCATCTCTTTCCAAGACCACGTTTCTTAGTTAAACGTGTCAACAAGGTATATCCTTTTAGAACTCGCAACAACCATCTGCAAAAGCAATTTCCCAATTGTTGCTTATAAATCGCCCTAGACTTTAACTACACCCGGCATATCACCGATACTGCTGATTACAATTCCAATCCTTGACTTATTTACGCATAAGCATCTAAGATCCTTCTCAACCGCTTACGTTTTCAGGTACTAACCTGCGTCATTTCCTTTTCTTATCTTAACGGCTCTTATTAAATTTTACTATGTTAGCCTTTATGATTCGTCGAATTTTTTTATATTCTTATCGTCTTAGTAAAGGTATCCTAATGCTAAAGATATTTATTACGATGATCGATTTCACGTTATAGGTTATATATATACTTTTAGACGCTGTCAAGTCTTCAGGCGGGGAGGTATTTTGAAATACCTTTATTAACCTTCAGACTTAACCACAACTACGTTATATCTCAGTCTCTGTGGTCACAATTTATATTCGTTACTAATTGCTTTAATCCTAATGACTCCATATCGTAAGGATGTTCTTACCTAGCATATATCTCTTACTCCAATACATCTTGTATTTAGGATCAAAACACATCTCCTTCGTATACCAATCATGACAAAACTCTTGTCATTATTCATTTCGTGAGTACAATCCTTTACTCCTTTAATTTCAACTGTTGCACCCCTTTTTATCACTTGTCAACACTTACAGTATACTTTTCAGTGATATTTTCACCCCTGTTTTCAACTTAAAATCTCTATATCCATATTCCGTTAATTAATCCTCCTCTATTGGGGTACTCATTATCAGTATTGTGCCCAATGATGTAGGCATTCATGCCTTCTTCTTACTTATATGCGAATGAAGGCTGTACGAATAAATGTGTGGCACCAGGATTAATGAACATATGTACTTCATTATTCATAACAAGTGTGGTATCTTACACCACATCCATGAAACATCAATAGCGTCCTGGTCCAAGACATCCTCTCGCCTTCGTCCAACAGACTACTTTCCTTCTTCTTTTTTTTTCGGCTTTGGCCTCCCTTTACGTTGCAGCTATACCAATGAAGTTTTTCTCTCTGTCTCTTTATTTTCCTGTGGGGCGATCTCGCCCAACTCTATGCAATCAAAATCAATGGTCCGTCTTATCACACTTAACGGCCATTTTCATCAATACAGTGTAGATATAGACCCTCCTTCCGTGGTATCCACCACACATTCTACACTGCTTACAGTGCTTACACTGCTACACTGCTTCGTAGTAGGTCGGGGTTCTCCAATCACAATGCCCCTCAAGAGTGCCAAAATTAGTTGTACTGAGGCCTTACCAATTCTCTTACTCCATAACTGGTCAAATCAGATCTTTTACCAATTACCACTTTCCCATTTTTTAACATCTCTGTCATTTCTCGATTCTCTTTTCTGTCTCTATTTCAGCCCTCACTACCTTTCCAAATCTCAGAGGCGTGCAGTTCATGTTCTTATTTACCCAACTGCAAATCTGCGTACTGCCTCGATATAGGTAATATCTTACGGGCTAATCAGTCTCTAATTGACAATCCGAGCCATTCCATAAACTTTTAGACATCTCGACTGTCACTTTTCATAGTGTCGAGGTAATATCTGCCCAGAATATAACCGAGTCTCCATACTCGTCAATAAATTAAATCCTCTGGGTCAGAGTAAGGACTTTTATCTATCACTCCCTTTAAACAGTGTCCGGGATATCCTGTCACCGGAATATATCCAAGATATTTCTCATATCAGCTCTTAAGATGGGTCGAGCGGGTTTCCACCAATGTTCCGCTGCGCCCTCTGATCTTATGTATACTCTGAGCAATTTACTCCTCAAAATAATCTCCACACTCCGCTCTAACTTCGCGAAGCGTGTCTCAATACTGTCTGATCTCTCTGTCGGACTCTGTGAGGCATTCTCAACATTAGCCTCTATTCCAATTTCATTCTGATTCTCATAGGTCAACTCAGCACGACTTAGCAGACTCAGGTCTACCTCTACGACCTCTGCCTCGTGCACTATCTCATCTAACGCGACTCATATTAAGCATTCCTGCATTCTCAACCATTTCTTAGTCAAGCCCATCTCGATATACACTATTGTATCTAACTAAGCACAGTAACACGAGGATGTAATTTCCTAATTACTTGCACTGACACACATCAGACCAATTATGCTCTGATACCATAATAATTGTCACGACCCAAACTACCCAAAAATCAGAGTTAATTTTTCGCGTTTTATTATTTTCTTACTTAAATTCTTACCTGTCTTCGAATCGTGACCAACACTCCACTAATAATTGGGCTGTGCGTCAATGCCAGTACCACCATTCAATTACTATCTAACTTATTTATTATCCAGTCATTTATAATTGTTTAGATTATTTATACATCCCCTAAAGTTACTTACAAACATGTTACTGTGCTATGCTTATGTAGATACAATATGTACAAGTGTATATATATATATACCTTATGTTGATGGGTAGCAGCGGATATCCGGAATGCAGCACTGAGTCGTCGCGACTTCAACTGGAGATTATCTGTGGGAGAAAATGAAAGGGGTGAGCACATCAAGCTCAGTAAGGCAATCCTACGAACAAGTAGGTAACCATACTACCTACATGAACGTGGTGCCATGCATAAACCACCCTTTCTCCACACATTTTAAAACATATGATATGAAAGTTATGATGTTATGTAAATCAAGTTTGCACGGAAAACTCAACATGCAATTATTTTAAATCATTTCTTTCTCTTTAAAAATTTCGCAATGAAGTCAGGACTCGACCCCTCCTTCGGGTGATCCTGACTCACACAAAACCATGGAAATTGAGTTTCTCAAAAGTATCGATATCGAAAACATACGTATATATATATACAAGAAACGAGACTAGGCAATACTGTATATCGGTAATAACCAGGACTGGCCAATATGTCCTCGTGAGTCCCTCTAGCTTCACGGATCCCAGTGTGCGAGGTTTCACCCTGATCGGGAACTGCCCGGGAGGTGGGTCAATCCAACCCGTCAGTCTTATCCGATCTCACGCATCCGAAGATGCCGTATCCGAAGATACCCCGTATCACAAAGATACCGTATCACAAAGATACCCTGTATCACAAAGATACCGTATTCGAAGATACCCTGTATCACAAAGATACCGTATCCGAAGATACCCCACGGTACATCGTACTCCATGCTACTTGCACGGTACATCGTACTCCATGGACCCATATCACTCTAGGTACTCCAGCCCAAATGGCCTGCTTCCCACAGAGGTTTTCATAACTCAATACTCGTTGCCATGTCTCAAAACGCACGTGCGAGCCTATTAAGTCGGTGACACACAGTCTACCCGATGCTCCAAGCACGGCTCATCGTATGTTCTCATAAAAATCAGTATGAGCGCTGCTCAGCACTCTCATCAAATCAAGTAAACTTGGCAGAGCCCGCTTTACATCTCCACAAGGCCGCCAACCTCATCCCTCACTCTCACCCTACTTAAGAGGTCTTTTGAGCCTGTTGGGCCTTTTGGCTGACTCCAAGGGCAGACAGCGCTACTCCACAAATCCGGTAAAACTAGTGCGAGCTAGGCTCAGCACTCTGTATATAAATCGTATGAAAATCTTATAAAATCTGGTGCGAGTTAAACTCCCGCACCCTGTCATGAAAATCATGTAAAATCTGGTGCGAGTTAGACTCTAGCACCGTGTCACGCAAAAGCATGTGAAATCTGGTGCGAGTCATACTCTAGCACCTATGCATGTAAAACTCTAGTGCGAGCTCTTGCTCCAGCACTAATGCATGCATCACACAAATCAAACATCGTGCGAGCTGAGCTCTAGCACGTCACATGTAAATAAAAACATGTAGGCGGCTCGGTTATTTCCAAATAGTTTTCACAGAAATCACATCAATTAAGATATGCAATGCTATGCATTTTTCTTTAAAAGTGAGCCAGCCTACTCATGCATGTGTTGAAATACCTCCAGAACGAGCAGGAACCTCTTGTCCTTGCTCCTCCCAATTTTTCCTAAATTTTTAGAATTTACCCTTAGCAAGGGTATTTTAGTAATTTACCCATTCGGGGCACTAAAATTATTAATTGACCTCTAGACCCTTCAGATAAATTTTAAAGGACTGCATATGAATTTAAAATTGCGTAAAGTTACCTCTAGCAGTCCGCAGAATTCCCTTACCTTATTTTCCTGTCGAGTCTGACCTTTTCTTTTCCTCTGTTGTCTCGTCGCGCAGTCCGATATGCTCCCAATCAAATACTCGAAACTGCGTATTAATATTCCTCAGGTCAGATATTATACAATTTAATTGTATTTAATACTTTCTGGGCTTAATTTAAATCATTGGGCCCGTTCACCCCTATTGGGCCCGATTGCACCTTAATGGGCCTTAATCGGCCTTAAGCCCGTTTACCACTTAATTTTCACTTTATCGAGGCCTATTGGGCTCATTGGGCCCACCAATAATTTATCGGGCCTCGTTCTAATTCTCGAATAGCTAAATTTAATATTTACGACAATTTATCTAAATTTCCATAATTTAATTCAATTTATGCGGAAATTAACTCAATATCACGCATAACGAGGCAATTATCATAAATAAGGGTCACTTACCCGAGATTCCATGCTAGTACGAAATTCGAGGCTGTCTCGAGCTGTCGTTGGATGCCAATTGTCGAGCTACACAATTCCATAATTTTTCGGGTAAGTTTTCAGTCCAAAATTAATTAAATTAAATACTCCAAAATTTAAATCGGGTCAATTTGACCGCTTATCGACTTACCCGAAGCTCGATTGCATCATAGGAATTTTTCCCAATTTTTTTTCTTTTTCCTTTTTCCCTTTTTTCTCCTTTTTCCCCTCTTTTTGGCTGAACCGGTTCAGTCCGGTTCGGACCGGTTCAGACCGCCGGTTCACTCCGGTTCGACCGGTTCACTCCGGTTCGACCGGTTCACCGCCGGTTCACCTCCTTTTCGGCCGGTTCTCCGCCGGCTTCCACCGCCAATCGCTTCGCTGGGTCGTCCGCATCTCAGATCTGGGCTCGGCTTCGCCCAAGGCCGCCGAAAAGTCGTCGGTCTGACCGTTCTCCTCCTCCGTCGGTACCCACTTTCCTCTCTTGCTGTTTTTGGCGCCGTCCGTCGGTTTCGGAGGTCGATCCAGCCGCCGTTCAGCCGGTCTCCGTGTGGGCTACCTTCGGCTGTCGGTGGTCGGGCCTAAATCGGCGCCGGCCACCGGATTTTTCTTCTCCCCCCTCGGTCTCGGTTTTCTGCTCTGGCCGCCGCCTATCGCCACCGTTCGGGCCTCCATGGGGCCGGTAGCGGGTCGGCCCTCGTCGGGCTTGCCTTCGCCGGCCTCGCCTGGTCGCCTGGCCGCCCGCAGCTCCTCGGTCGGCTGCTCCATTTTTTCCTTTCGCGTTTTCGCGAATTCTGCCTCTTTTTTTTTTTTTAACAATTTGTTTTTATTTATTTATTTTTATACTAATCATTAAAATATATTAAAATACCCAAAATATCACTTAAAATTATAATTTTATTCTAATTTAATTAATTTAATTTTATTTAATTTATTTATTATATTTTAACCTCTTTTTCGGGTATAATTTCTTCGTATTTTCGGGATATTGTCCCGGGTGACTTTTCGGTATATTTTTCGATTATTTTCGGGATTATTTTTCCGTACTAAAATTCCAATTAATCCCGATTAATTCCAATAAATTAATATCTTGATCAATTTATCCCAAAATAAATTTATTTCACTTTTATTGACCAAGATTTCTTAAATCCATATTTTTAAATTAAATTTCCTTATCGAAATTATTTCGACTTTCGGTCTTTTGACCATTTTGCCCTTACACATGTTCGGGATTAATTTAACCCGACTTCCTTCGTACTTCCCCCATCTTTTCTTATTTAATTTCCGTATTTTAATTAAATTCGGGTCTTACAACTGATAAATTGATCAAGATATTAATTTATTAGAATTAATCGGGATTAATTGGAATTTTAGTACGGAAAAATAATCCCGAAAATAAATTTATTTCACTTTTATTGACCAAGATTTCTTAAATCCATATTTTTAAATTAAATTTCCTTATAGAAATTATTTCGACCTTCGATCTTTTGACCATTTTGCCCTTACACATGTTCGGGATTAATTTAACCCGACTTCCTTCGTACTTCCCCCATCTTTTCTTATTTAATTTTCGTATTTTAATTAAATTCGGGTCTTACACCGAGAGGTTGAGGAAGAAGGAGAAAACTGAGAGGCAAGCTGGAAAACGAGAGTTGAGAGAGAAAAGTGGTAAAAATATGTGTATATATGTATATTTAAATTGTACATGTATATAGATAGGTGGTTGTGTATAAGTATGATAAGGTTAAGTATATATATGTATACACGCTTGAGATATAGGCTTGGTGTGTATTAAGGTGTGTGAAATGAAAATGGAAAAAAAAAAAGGGTAAAATACATATATGTATATATGTGTATTAATATACATGAATATATATGTGTGGTATATATAAGCATGCTAGTATAGTTTGAATTAGATAAATGTGTATTTAAGTGAATATATATATATATATATATATATATATATATATATATATTTGGGTATATACATATAGGTGTATATAATGAAAGGAGAGGTTAAGTATATGTACATACAAGAATATGTATGTATATGTGATAAGGAAAATGGAAAACAATAAATATATATATATATATATATATATATGTATAGGAGTGTGTATATATATATATATATATAGGTGTATATGCATATGGGTGTATTTAAGATGAATGTGTGCTAGTTTATGTACATACAAAGAATGTATATATGAGATAGGAAAAGAATGAAAACAAATAAAAATATATATATACATGGGAGTGTGTATATATATATATATTATGTGTACATACATGTAGAAGTATATAATAAGGTGTATGTCAATAATTGTACATACAAAATAATATGTGGTAAGGGAAAATATATAAATGTGCGTGTTGACTTAGGTACGTACAATAATACGTACACACGCAGTAGTAACGAATAGGTTACGATTTTAACGCAATTCGGGCAATTCGCATGAATAGGGTGCTAAATATACGATTTCGGTGTAGGTGATCGTAGAAGGAATTAAGGGAGGTACTAAGAGGCGTCACCACTCGAGCACAGAGATTTCGATAGATCGAGGTAAGGGGTTATAATTTAAAACGGTAATAGTTACTCTTCGAATCTTGATAAAGAAAGCTTGCAAAAACATGAAGTATGATTTTTCATGCATGTTTCTAAATTATATTTCTGATCAAGACTATGCTCTCTGTATTTATGTTTTTGAATAATTGTATATAATTGAATTTGATTTCGGAATAAGAGCATGTCTTCTGAAATGATCTTTCGAATAAGATGATTTTAATTCGATGTTTTCGTATATGAAAACTATAGTTGTTATGAGACTAAGGGCCCTTTATGTTGCGTGTTTACGTTTGTCAACTTCGCCTGTGTGGCGTCTGACTCGCCTGTGTGGCATTTGAACTCGCCTGTGTGGCGCCTGTATTTCACCTTTGTGGCGCCTGTATTTCGCCTTCATGGCGCCTATATTTCGTCTGTGTGGCGCCTGTATTTCGCCTTTGTGACGCCTGTATTTCGCCTGTGTGGCGCCTGTATTTCGCCTATGTGGCGCCTGTATTTCGCCTTTGTGGCGCCTGTATTTCGCCTTCTTGGCGCCTGAAATTACCTTCGGGTCCTAAATTCCGTCTACGGAGGATGACCGGGTTATTTTGCCGCGTGATAAATTTGTTATTGCCACATGATAATTATATGGCCGATGTAGTCTCAATTTAAAAATTTAACTCTGTTTTCAGAACGGATTTGTAGTATGTGATTTGAATGTACGACCAGATTACATAATATCTGTTAAGTTCACGTACTTAAAGAATTACGTTTTGAATCTCGATGTTTCTGATTTTCCTTAATCTTTGAATGTTACTATTATTAGTTTCAGAAAGTATCATTATACGCACTATCATGTTTTATACATATTTGAATTGCTAGAATCGTTTTAAATACATCTTCTTACTGGGCTTTTTCCCGAAAGCTCACCCCTCTACCTCTCAGATTACTTGCAGTGATCCGTAGGCGCTACCTGCCGCGTACACGACGTAGGCTGGTGGGGAGAGCTACCCTAGGCTACTTTTGTATATGCAGAAAGGTATACATTTACATTCCTGTACCAGACATATCTGTACACACAGACACGTATATTAGGAATATTTTTGTTGGAATGTAATTTGTAAGGAAAACGATGTAAACAATATTATTTGGGGTTTATATTTTAGGATGGCTAGTATTAAATCGAAATCGATATATTGAGTTGTAAAAGTGAATTGGGAAAGCATGCTTGGTAGTTGTGGATATCTAGGATTGTCGAAACCAACTGAAATGCAGGTGGGTTAAAGTATGGAAATTAATTATAATTACGAGTAAAGAATTAGGAAAAGTGTTTTGACACTGCATAGGAATACAACCTAAGTGAATAAGGGAATAAGTGGGTAAATTAAATTCAAAAAAAAAAATTTCCCCGATTTTCGAGGGTCAAGGGTCGTTACATATATAAACATACAAAGCTTTGTACGGAATTGGCTTTGAAAAGCCAATTCCGTCTGCCCCCATTTCGAATGGAAAGAAAAGAAACAGAGAGGAGCTAGCAGGGGCGGGAAAACAAAGAAAGGAAAAAAAAAACAGGAAAGATGAAGGGAGGTGCTCGGCTGGAGAAGAAGGGAAGAAAAGAATAGAATAGGAGAAAGGAAGGAGGAGAGGGTTGGTCGGCTGGAGAAAGAGAGGAAGAAAAGAATGGGAAGAAGAAGACTGAAATTTAGAGCATGCTGAGAGCTGGAAAACCGAGGCACCTTCCCCGCTGAAATGCCGAAGCCGTGAGGGGTTGAGGCTCTAACAGGGAGTTCCAAGTGTGAAAGAAATTGGCTGAAGCAGTGAACTCGTGGACCTTTTGCTTGGTGCAGGAAGCAAAGTTGTCTCCTCTTCTTTCTTTCGGTGTTGGAAACAGGGCAGCGAAAGAAAGGGGAAACCACGGTGGGGAAGATAGAATAGGTAGATTGGATGGAGTCTTAGTGGCTAAAGGAATGGAGTGAAAGGGGTGGGGGGAGCTGACTAAGCCAAATTGGAGTTGGAAACTGAGACCAAATTGAAGCAGACCGAGAAGCTGGGGAGGTCGACGGGAGGAAGAAGAAGACCAAAGAAATTGAGTTGGAACCGAGACAAGTGAAGTGAACAGCTAACCGAGGGAGAAAGAGAGGAAGAAGAAGAGCAATCGGGATAGTGAGGGTTGGAACCGAGAGGGAAGAAAGGAGAAAGGAAAAAGAAAAAAAAAAGAGAGAAAGAAAAGAAAATGTAAGATATTTATATATATATATATGTATTTTTAATAGACATGTATATATGTTGTAGATACAAGCATGTTAGTGTAGATTTTAAACTAGATGTAAAATAAAAATAAAAATGGGAGAGATGAATAATAGACAAAAAAATGTATATATATATATAGAGAGAGATATATATGTATATATATTTATGTGATGATGAATAATGGAAATAAGTAAATATATATATGTATTCATGTGAATATATATATATATATGGGTATATACATATAGGTGTATATAATGAATGGATATGTTAGTATATGTACAAACAAGGATATATATATATGCGATGAGAAATGGAAAACAATAATAATAATAATATATATATATATAGGAGTGTATACATATATATATTTAGGTGCATATACATATGAGTGTGTATAAGATGAATTTGTGCTAGTATATATATATACAAAGAATATATATATATATATATGAGATAGGGAAACATGAAAACAAATAAAAGTGTATAGATATACATATAGGAGTGTATATATATATATATATATATATATATATATATATATATATATATATATATATATATATTTATGTGTATATACATGTAGATGTATATAATAAAGGTATATGTTAATATTTGTAGGTACAAAGTATATAAATAGTAAAGAAAATATATAAACGTGCGTGTTGACCTAGGTATATACAATAATACGTACACACGCAGTAGTAACGATGGTTACGATTTTAACGCAATTCAGACAATTCGCATGAATAGGGTACTAAATATACAATTTCGGTGTAGGTGATTGTAGAAGGAATTAAAGGAGGTACTAGGAGGCGTCACCATTCGAATTCGAGATATTCGATAAATTGAGGTAAGGGGTATTATTTAACTTAGTTCTGATAATACATTTTTGTTTCACCGATAAATGATTTTATGAAAGAGCATATGATTTGAAATGATTTATCAATGCTTTCATACTTGTGAAACTGTTTACGATGCATGTTTTAATTTATCGAAATATTCCCCGAGTACCTTCCATGTTGTGAAATGAATTTCCTAAGGTATGAAGCATATGGATGTTTTACATTTATTTATGTTTTTATATCCATATCGTTAAAGAAACTTTTGACAATTTCAAAAGTATGTAAGAAAAGAAACTTGTTTTCAAAAGGGGATTGTGGGGGCCACCTCTTGAGTCCTGCGGGAACAAAGTGCCACACAGTCTTTCTATTTTATAAAAGAGTTTTCAGATTACAAGGAATTCGATTTTATTACTCGATATGAGTTTATGAGTTATAAAACCCAAGAAAGATTTTGGAAACTTTGTTTTAAGACTATAGGCTTCATGCATGGTTACTTCTTGTGGTGTTCCGGCTACACCACTTAGGGTGCCGATACGTTGGCCCTTTTAGCACTTGACTCAACCTGTGTGGAAGATGTCGTGCTACTGATGGTTTATGATGATGCATTGGTAGTATATCGTGCCCGCACAACACTCATGAATGTTCCCCGCACGGTGAGTGCCACAGGTGCCCATGCCCTAGCTATGTGCTAGTATATGATAAGAAATAAGAAGATACTACCCATGTTTATAATTATTATTGTTGTACGAACCTGATCCAGTCTACAACCCCCCTTACCATGGCCATAGGTATGATGACTCTCCATGGAGAATGACACGTATCGCATGACTTAGTTATAGCCTAGTCTCCTCGATTTGGTTATGAAAATCGACTATGATGAATGAATATGTGTTTTCATGATATATACGAAATGATTATGAAATCTTCATGAAATGTTTAAGAAATGATTATGAAATATTCATGAAATGTTTACGAAATAATTATGAAATATTCATGAAATGTTTACGAAATGATTATGAAATATTCATGAAATGTTTACGAAACGATTACGAAATATTCATGAAACGTTTATGAAATGGTTACGAAATATTCATGAAGTGTTTATGAAATGATTATGAAATATTCATTAAACGTTTACGAAATGATTACGAAATATCCATGAAATGTTTATGAGTATTATGCATGAAATGGCAATTTATATATTGCATTAAGTTTCGTTCCAAGAACAATTTCATATACTTTTATATATCAGAACTGCTTTAAGAGTATTATCTTACTGGGCTTTTCCCCAAAAGCTCACCCATCTACCTTCAGATCATTTGCAGTGAATCTATAGACGCTACCTGCCACGTACACGACGTAGGCTGTGGAAAAGAACTACCCTAGGCTACTTTTTGTACACGCAAAAAGGTATATATTTACATTCCTGTACCAGACATATCTGTACGCACAGACACATATATTGGGAATATCAGTTGGGATGTAATTTGTAAGGAAACGATGTAAAGAATATGATTCTTGGGATTAAGTTTTAAGATGATTGGTATTAAATCGTTATGGATGTATTGAGTTGTAAAGGTAGATTTGGATAGTATGCTTGGTAGTTGTGGATATCTAGGATTGTTAAAACAACTGAATTGCAGGTGTGTAGGCTCATATATAAGCCGTTATGATGCCGAAATTTCTATCGGCCTTATAGGTCGAAGTATGGAAATTAATTATAATTACGGGTAAGAATTAGGAAAAGTGTTTTGACACTGCACAGGAATACAACCTAAGTGAATAAGGGAATAAGTGGGTAAATTAAATTCAAAAAAAATTTCCCCCAATTTCAAGGGTTAAGGGTCGTTACATTGGTATTTTCTTCAAGACAACATTAGTGATGGTTTCATTATGATTGGCAAGAAATCTAGAAGCTTAAGAACATTTCTTTGATTGTGGGACTTCTCAATCTCATCTCTACCACAAAATGCCAAACCTGATATAAAAGAAAGTGAATACAATCAAGTGTCGCAGTTAAATGAACTCGATAATCTTTTCATGCTTTGATCATATTGCTTTGCCAAAGCAAACTGAATGTGTTTCTTTAGCGAATCTTGACAACACTGTCAAGCTTCGTTATGTTCACTGTTAAGTCCTCCAACATTAATATCAAATCTTTGTCTCTCTTTTCTTTTCTTTTGTTTTTTCCAATTTGTGAATCCATCTGAAATAAAACAATCACCAGTTGCTTGCTCTCTAATATCCGGTCTCTAAAGATAACAACACAAGTAAAACACTATATCTTTCTCTACACTATATTCTAACCAATTAGCATATTATTTGAACCAAGTAAACAAAATTACGCAACTTTCCAACTTTTCTTTAAGGAAAATTATGTTCATAAGGTTGACATGTACTTTTTACAAATAAGCTCTCTGAACCTTATCTCTATCATTTGTATTATAGTCCGAAATCTTTTTTCGTAGTTCGAGTCCGAATGAATATCATCTAAGTTTAATTTAACACGAACTTACTTTGTACGATGTTGTGTGCCACTAGCATTGATTCTGGATGATTCTTTTAAAATTGTTTTTCTCTTAATATGATATTTTTCCATATATAATTAATTAAATTAAATAGTTTGGTGCACGTAATTTATACATAATAAAAAGATATATTCAAATATAATTACACAAACAAAGTTCATTATGCTAACTTTATTATATATTTTAAATTTTAAGAAAATAAAATAATTTTAAACGTGACGAATAACTTCAAAAAAAAAATATGACTATAAACATCTTGAACCCTATATATACATAAATCTTGGACATTAAACAATTATATTCTAAGATAATAATAATAATAATAATATTTTCTTCCAAAAAAACAATTAAAAGAAAATTAAACCCAAAATGAAATGTCTTTTCACTTCAACTTATAATGTAAGAATTTTCACACTTTTTTAATAAATCCTTAATGACTTTTTTTTTTAAAATCAATAAATCCCACAAGACTCGCAATAATTAGAGCAGCCAGCGCTGTTCCAACTTTACAAGTATAGATCTTTGGATGGTGATGCGATAATGGTAAGTACATAGATTCCTTTGTAATTGCCTGACCCACTCCATTATAAATATAAATAAATTATAAATTAACTCTAAATCGAGTTATTGCATCAATATAAAAAATTTTAAATAATAAATAAATATTCTATTACATTAACAAATTAATATAAAAAATAAAAAAAATTATTTACTTGAATATCTTGTTGAAGATGAAGTTTAATTCAATACTAAAATATGATTTAATATTCAGTTTAATTCTTATAAAAGATTTAAAACTTTATGATAGCTTCTACTAAAATTTATGAATAATTTTTTAATTTAAAAATAACATAATAAGTGATAAAAGAAAAAAATTTGAAAAAAAAAATTATATAATTTAAATGAAGATAAAATGATAGATATCTATTTTTAAAAATAAAATATCTTAAAATAAAATAATTAATTGAATAAAATTATTTTATAGAAAATCATATTTAATTTATTATTCTAAGCAACTAAAAGTTAAGCTATCCGTGCAAAATATTTTCCTTTTAGTCAAAAAATTTGGCTTTTATATATTTATATAAGATAAAAGATAATTATTAAAATTTGAATCATATTTGTTGGTTCAACCGAGAGGGGGGTGAATCGATTTTCTAGTCTAAATGCTAAATTTAAACTCTTTTAAATTGAATTGCAAGTAATCAAATAATAAGCAATATACTAAAGTGCAGTAAAATAAAGGAGATAAGAGAGAGAAGCAGCAAACTCAGCAATTTATATAGGTTCGGCCAATCGCTTGCCTTCGTCCTCTCTTCTTGACCTTCTTGTCAAGCGTTTTGTTTCACTATCACAATAGTTGATACAACCTCCTTTTCAAGGTTAAGGAATAACTTCTTTACCCCTTATACAAAGATATCTATTCAACTCTTACACAATACTCTCATAGAGCAACTCTCCCCTTTTCTTTTGGATTAAGAGTGAATACAAGTAAGAACTCTCTTTTGTAGGTATGAAGAATAACTTCAACTCAAGCTATTAAACACAATACAATGAATATGATGTTGAAGGCAAAAGGAATATTGAGGAATGATCTCTTAAGAATATTCAGATTTTCTCAGCTCTATTTCTTGCTTCCCTAATGTGTTCAATGCTTGGTTTTATACAGCAGGATGGTAGGTGAAGCATTTAATGCAATTTTTTCCGTTGAAGATTTTACAGAGAGAGCCGTTGGAAACCTCCAATAGAGTACCAGATCGATCTTTCATCATGACCAGATTGATCTTCTAATTCAAATTCCTGCAATTACAAAGCAACTCAAAGTAAGGAGATCGATCTCATATTTGTAGAGATCGATCTTATAATCTGTAAAATGTTAGTGAAGATCGACCTGTCAAACCATCAGATCGATCTCATAAACTCTCTGTTCGAAGTAAGATCGATCTCCAGATTGATCTTGCAAGCATTCTCGTAGAGTGGAGATCGATCTCTAATTACCCTAGATCGATCTCAGAAACTCTCTGTCTTGAGGAGATCGATCTCAATCCATATGAAATCGATCTCATAAACTCTCTGTTTGAACATAGATCGATCTTGTAAGACCCGATTGTTTTTGTATTTCCTTATGATTCACATATTGTATGGATATGGTTATATGTTAATGGAATCATAAGACGGATGATTGGATCATATAAATCTGAATGAAGTAGTTAAACATACGTTAAATTCGCAACCGGACAATTAAGGAATTTCAAAATTAAATTTATGAGAATTGAATGGTCCAGACAGAGATACGAATTTTTAAATGAGAAATTATAGTGGGTCCAAGAAGGAAAGTAGGCTTAAATTGGTTCCGAACAAGTGCAGGAGTAAAACGATCAAAAGATCGAAATCTGGTATAAATTCGATAAGAAAATTTTAATTAAAAATATGAAATTGAAAAATCTTGATCAATAACGAGAAAAATATCGAATTACGAGTCCAATTGATTAAGATATGAATTTATTTAAAATTATTAGAATTTTCACCTCGAAAAACGATCCCAAAAATAGTGAAAAAATATATCGAAAAAGTAAAATCGAGCTGATAAATTCATTTATGGATTAAATTAATTTAATATAAATTTTTGAGATATTTTTGAGATTTTTATTATTATTTTAATGATTAAAATAATAAAAAAATATATTATAACAAAAAGAAAAAAAAGAAACAGAATTGAAAAACGCGAAGAGAGAGGAAAGAAAATGTGAAGAAGCCGAACCCGAGGAAGAGGAGACCACCGGCGACCATCCGGCGACCCAACGGTCAGGTGAAGGGCCGGCGAAGGAAGCCAGCGACCTCGCAAGCCACCAGACACCGGCGACGCGCCCCACCGGTGTCTAAAAGAGCAGATCAGCGAAGTTGAAGCCGAAAAGAAGACAGAGAGGAACGGCGGCCACCGGCAGTGATTTGGTCTCGATCGAGGCAAGCCGAAGGTTGCTCGGCACGAGACGAGTCGAACGACGGTAGCGACACACTGAGAACCGGCCAGACGACGTCGGAACAACCAAAAGAGCTAAACCGATCTGCGGTTCAGGGAGAAAGTTACTGTGCTGAACCGGATCGGACCGGTTCAGCCAAGAAAGAGAGGAAAAGGGGAGAAAAATGAAGAAAAAAAAGAGAAAAAAGAAAAAGGGAAAGATTTTCGGAGATACACTGGACTTCGGGTAAGTCGGTAAGAGGTCAAAAGTGATCGATTGGATTTTCGAGAAATTATTTAAATTATATTTGATCAAAAAATAACCTGAAATTAAATATAAATTGTGCAGTTCGACGATAAATCGTATACGTGAGCTCGATCGAATTTCGATTTGGCACCATCGCATAATCTCGTGTAAGTAATGCTCATTTACAACAATTTATATAATTATTCGCATACTAAAGATTTATTTTACGAATTTCGGATTTAATTCCGCATTTAGTGAATTATATTGAGATTTTTGAATTAATTGTCGTAAATGATATATGGGCTATCCAAAGAGTTTGGAACGAAACCCAATAGGTATTGAGAGCCCAATAGATCCGAAGAAGGGATTTAATAAGTGGAAACGGACTGGAAATGGGTTGAGGCCCATTAAGATGCAATCGGACCCAAGAAAGTAAAACGGGCCCAGTGTTTTAGAGTCGATCAGTATAAGTGAAATACTGATAAGTATATTAGAACTGATCCAAATACGTGGTTATATGCAGCTCCGTAGACTTATTTGGAGCAAATTGGACTGAGAGACCTGGTACAGGCGAAACGAGATAAGCTTGCGCGTGATTCCAGGTAAGGGAATTTTACGGACTGCTAGAGGTAACTTTACGCAATTTCAACTTCATTTGCAGTCTCTTAAAGTGTCTGAAGGGTTTAGATTTAAGATAAAAAATTTAGTGCCCGGATAGGCAAATTACCAAAATACCCTTGTGAAGGGTAAAATTTCTAAATTTAGGAAAAATTGAGAGAAGCAAGAACAATAGGTTCATGCTCATTCTTGAGGTGTTTTAACACGTTCATGAGTAGGCTGACTAGCTTTTAAATAAAAATGCACAGCATTGCATATTTTCAATAATGTGATTCTCTTTGAAAATTGTTTTGAGATAACAGAGCCGCCTACGTGATTTTATAGAAATGTGACGTGCTAGAGCTCAGCTCGTACAAGTTTTGATTTGTGTGATGCATGCATTAGTGCTAGAGCAAAAGCTCGCACTAGAGTTTTACATGCATAGGTGCTGGAGTCTAACTCGCACCAGATTTTCATATGATTTTCGTAACACGGTGCTGGAGTCTAACTTGCACCAGATTTTCACTTGATTATTTATAACACAGTGCTGGAGCATAGCTCGCACTAGTTTTACATGATTTTGACCAAGTGCTAGAGCCTAGCTCGCACTAGATTTATGAGATTTTATGATACGCGTGCTGGAGCTTGGCTCGCACGAGATTTTCCTTAATCTTATGAGAGTGTTGGAGCATCGTTCGCACTGATTTTATGAGAACATGCGATGAGCCATGCTTGGAGCGTCGAGTAGACTGTGTATCACGCCGATTAAATAGGCTCACACGTGCGTTTTGAGACAGGGCATGAGTATGGATATGAGATATGGATCTACGGAGTACGTTGTACCGTGCAAGTAGCATGGAGTACGTTGTACCGTGCTGGGATTGATTACGTGGCATCTTCGGATGCGTGGCATCTTCGGATGCGAGTGATCGGGCAAGACCGACGGGATAGACTAACCCACCTCCCGGGGTGATTCCCGATAGTGGTGAGACCCTTCACACTAGGATCCGTGTAGCAGTGGGATCACGAGGACATATGGCCATCGTCCTAGTTATTTGCCTGAGATATACATATATTGCCTAGTCTCGCATGTTGATGTTTTGAGAAACTCGTTTTGTGAATTTTTGTATGAGTCTGGATCACCCGAGGGAGGGGTTAGATCCTGACTGAGATAAGATTTTGATGAAAATTAAATTGGATTTTAAACGGAAACTGGCATGATGTTATTTCCATGCTATTTAAACCCATGAATGATGTAAACTGGTTTTACATGATATTCATTGTATCGCATGGTACTATTGCTTTGAAAGCATTTGATTTCATGATTTTGTGTGAGTCAGGAACATCCGAGGGATGGGCTGAGTCCTGACTTTTTTGTGAAATTTTAATAAGAAGGAAATGATTTAAAAGAGTTGCATGTTGAATTTTCCATACTCTTTGAAATCCACATGCGAACTTGTTTTACATGACATCATGAATTATAGCATCTTTTTGAAATGTGTGGAGAAATGGTGGTTTATGCGTGGCACCACGTTCATGTAGGTAGTATGGTTACCTACTTGTTCGTAGGATTGCCTTACTGAGCTTGATGTGCTCACCCCTTTTATTTTCTTACACAGATTTCCTCTAGTAGATGTTGAGGCGACTGAGTACTGCATTCCTAATATCCGCTACTGCTCATCATTCTGAGGTATATACACTTGTACATATTGTATCTAAATAAGAATAGCACAGTAACATATTTGTAAGTAACTATCGGGGATGTATAGATAATGTAAACACTTGTAAATGAATGGAAAAGAATAAATGAAAAACGCATGTGTTTACCTTTCATTTAATAAGAAATTAAGTTATATGATGATTGAATGGTGGGACTGACATTGATGCACAGCCCAATTGTTAATAGAGTGTGGTCACGATCAGAGGATAGATAAGTATGAAAGAAAAATGAAAAATTTACTCTGATTTTTGGGTTGTGACAGATCTACAGATCGATCTTGGACCTTTAACCTTTGCCTTAGAGGAGATCGATCTCTACCTTGACTAGATCGATCTCATAAGCATTCTGTAAGACAAAGATCGATCTCATAACCCTTAGAGATTGATCTCTTCTTCCTTAACATCTCATACATGTTCTTTAAGTCTTTAACCCTTAATCAGATCGATCTAATATTCTCGTGAGATCGATCTCTCACCCTTTAAAGCTCAGTTTCTGGCAAGGACTTGTATCTCAAAATGTTCTAATTAACCTCTTAACATGTTTTAAACATTTCTTGATTTATCATAACCATTATTGAATTACCGTTTTATCATTTCAAAATATATCAACCTAACAATATTGAAATTAGAAGTGTAAACTTTGATTTATGATAAGGTGACTCTTGGTGGTTTATGAAAAAGAAAATTTTTCTTACCACATATGCCACATGTCCATATGAAAAGGATATGTTTTTTTTTTTTTTTAAAGAAAAAGTGCATCAAGTAAAAAATTCATACCAAAATTTATTTTTATAAATATGTTTCTAATGTTAACAATGAGCAATAGTACACACACATATATATTGATGAAATGGATATGATCTATTTTGTATTTTTTTTGTTTATGAGGTAAAAGGTGAAAGGAGGATTCGAATCTTGAACCTACTCGCTCTTAAAGATGAGTAACAACCATTAAATCAAGTCTTGATTATTATTTATTCTGTAATTTTTAATGTATATAGATTCTTATGTTTTAGAAAATTGAAAAAAAAAATTTTTAAGATATTACACGTGTCAAATAATTTGATTATCTACATAAAATATTTTATTTATAGCCAAAAACTTTGGGTTTTATATATTTATATAAGGTAGAATATATATATATATATATATATATATATATATATATATATATATATATATATATATATATATATATATATATATATATATATATATATCCCTACGTGTTGCTACTGGTTATATTGTTTTTATAATAGAACCCCCTGATATGGATACTCTTAGGATCAATCATTGAATATTAATTTAGATGAGTTATTAACTTAAAAAATTTTACCCTGTAAATTGTTATTGTCTTAAAAACGTTAATGTCTTATTTTTGAATTCTTTAAACTCTTTAATAACTCTATAGTTTTTAATTTTCGTTAAAATTTCCTTACAAATATATTTTATACTTTTTTAGTTCTTGAAATTAAAAATCTTAAATATGGTTATTTTTTACAAATTAACATCTTGAAGTGTATTTTGATTCTAAATATTATATACTATATTTTGTATTTTTATCAAAATATTAATTTATTTGATAATCGAAAGCGAAATTTCATATTATGTTTTAAAATAAATTTATTATTATTATTATTATTATTATTATTATTATTATAGAGGAGTTTATTAATTTTTTATATTAATCTGAATTTAGACCATAATTTTTTATTAATTTAGAGAAATTATCAATTTAAGGAAGAGTAATTTTGAAAGGCTCTAATGTGTTTTGTCTTAAAAAAAAAAAAAATAGAGAAAAGCTTACGCTTAACTGGTAGTTCTAGTTTTCTTCTGTTAAAGACAATTTGGGTCCTGTTTCTACTTTCACGTGTTCAGGTCATGCAACGGCTTATTCCAGGTTAGTTCCTTGCAACTTATCTTCGGTGTTCAAAGTAAAAATCACATTAAAAAAAAAAAATCGTAGGAGCATCTAAGCTGGATTAAATTGCAATATTAAGTACAATCTTCAGCCCAGGGCATAATATCTAATTTGCATAGAATCTTCGCTCCCAGAGCAATATTTACTGCAATCATCATAAAACTGAAACTTGGTAAGTGATAACAACCAAATATTTCATTTTTTTAATTGCCATGAACACTTTAGGTACAGGACGCCATGCCGTTTGATAAAGCAATGCTACTAACAGAGACGTTTAGACAACTTTACAAAGATTAATAATATCATTAAGACGATGCCAACCGCGTGTTCTGGGGATCTGGCCAATGTAAGTAAGAAAATGCTTGACTATCAGATGACCCAGAACCAAGCTATGACTGATCCTGATGCCAGACCAATGACTAGAAACAATACCATAACAGTGCCAGCAGTCTCTGAATGTTGTATCTGAACAGATTTGGGAGCCATGATCATTAACACACTAGTCAAGTAGCCATTGGTTAGCCCTAGAAGGCAAGTCAGTACCGAGACAGGAATCTCAGTTCGTAAGAACTGAGGACCGTGCAAGCAACCTATATAGAGGGGAAAGAACAGTAACCTCACAACACAAGCAGCAATTGCAACCTTTGCATTTTCAAAGAGATAAACTGCAGTTAATGATTTGCCAACCAGGTCAAACACATTGTATCCCGTAATAAGCAGGATTGGATACCAGTCCTTAAGAATCAATGAGTGCACATCCTCTGTGATATATCCTGGAAATATAGACAAAGTCACAATATATAAGAGGATGGTTCCAAATCCATACCACTTGATTGTCCCTAATATATTCCACAAGGTTGCTCTCCAAACAGGCTCCTCTTTCTCCACCTCAACAGCCTCAATCTTCAACTCCTCATAGTACTTCATAACCGGAAGTTTGTGTGCCACATTGTACAAGACTATGCATATGAACATAACAACAATGCTGGTAGAAAAGTAAAGATTGGCACTTTTTCTCAGGCCATCAGCATCCTGAGGAAATACAGCTTTGGTCAGGATCCTTAGCACTGAAACGAGGACCCCTGCAGCCAACAATTCGAGAAATTAAAACTGCACCTGATTCAATAGTTATCAACTCAGATTAAATACAAGAAACACTCAATTCTGCACTTAATCAGACTATAAAAGAAAACAGCCATGAATTTTGTATCCAGGAATATACTTATGAAAATAAGGGTTTACTTTTGTTTTCAGCCTATAAAAAGCATTGCTATAGACCATTCAAAGTAGACAAAGATGTTCCAAGTAGTTCAAGATTCAGGATTCATAGGGTTAAGTGGATTGACCTATTAAGGTCCTTGAAACGTTGAAGATGCATAGTCAACAGCTTTATTACACCACAGGTGAACCAGGGCAACCTTCAGGCTTTTTAGAGCACACGTTTCTTGAAAACAACTACTATATAGAGAAAGATAGGCTATATTTGACTCAAATCACTTGTTGGGTTTCTATAATTAAGCTAAGCAGCTCAATTTTTGAGTCTTCAAATAATAAACTGCACAAGGTACTTGAAAGTTGAGCAATAGACAGCAGAATCAGTTTCATGTTAACTCAGCTTAAAAGAAAATTATTATCTCCCTTTTGAGCTCTACAAGAGCAACAGCTCCTTCAAAATGACTTAAGCCCTCATCAAGATACCGTGGCAATGTCCTTACATCGATTAAGCGTAACCAACTTCCAACTATTCATCCGATCAATAAAATTACTTAAAACCCATATCTAGTTATCTACAATTACTCCAAAAACAGAATTTTTTTTTTTCAATTACCAGATCCGGCAGTTCCTGCAACAATAGCCTGCATGTAGCGTTCAGGCAATTCACCAGCCGAGCCAATGAGCCCGCCTTGAACAAGTGCATCCGCTATACCCGACAAAGCAATAGCCCCGACCGAAACGTAAAACCCGCCATACAGCCCGACCCGACCCTTTATATAAACCGCATCCATAACGGGCACAACGAGCAGGGAAACCACGAACAGGCCCAACCCAACGTTGATCCGCACGTGAGCTTCACTCTTTTGAGCATAAAACACTATAAGCAAGAGGCAGACAAGGCCGATCAACATGTAAACAACGGCGAAGACACGGTCAACGGAGGCTTCCGGATAGAGGTAGGAGAAGTAATCGACGGCGGTGATGAAGGCGTTCCATGGGAGAAGGTATCCGACACCTAACGTGAAGTAGATGATGTAGGCCAAGTGGAATTTGTCTTCTGGCTTTGCAGGTTTCAGAGGGGGGTTGAGGAGGAGGGCGGATTCAGAGTCGGGTTCGGGTCCTCCATCGGTCGGGGGTATGCCGGAGAAACCCATTTGCGGGTTTTTTTTTAAACGCAACTAAAATTGGATATGGTTTTTTGACATTCGGGGTAGAAATTGCATTTGAATGGTTGGTGTTTCTTGTATGCGGTGTCGTTTTGTTAATGGCAGACAGCGAAGAAGGAAATAATTGATGTACATTTATCAATAAATAAATAAATAAATAAATAAATAGTTGATCTATAGCCACCACTTGATATTAAATAATCACTCTTTCTGCTTTCGCTTTTCTTATTAGTTAATTAAGAAATTGATAAATTTAATATACCATTTTACACTTGGTCATTTCTTTAAATCATCTGATCTTTTTTGGCGAGACAAATTATCTGATCTGAAGCAACATGCTTTAGATTTATTTCTTTAATAATGTTAAAGACAATTGTTTCAGAACCGCAACGAGGAACTACTTGAACTTAGATTTTATTTGATTAATTGAAAATAATTTTTAAAAAATATTTTTTTTGTTGTGCAAATGAGTTAATGAAAATATTTTTTGTTATCAGGCTGTTTTTTGAAAAATTTATTCTTTTTTTCAAATGATATTAATCTAACTAAAAAAATATTAAAAATTATCTATAATTTATAAATTAATTTATTAATATTAAAACTATTTGTAAATAAAATATTATATCTTAAATTAAAATATTAATAAATTATTAAAATAATAAATATATTGTTTATTAAATTAGTATTTATTATTAAAATAATAATATAATATCATTTATTATTGAAATTTTAAAAATTTATAAGATTAATAATATACAAAATAAAATATACGTAAATTTAAAATATATTGCAAGATTTTTTAATGTTAATATTTTAATATTTAAATTTTGTTTATCTAATTAAATTAAAAATATTTTATTAATATAATAATATTTTATGTAGGGATTTAAAAAATCATATCCAATATCTAACTTGAGTAAAATTATATTCACAAGATTAATAAATAACCTTACATATAGGTAGTTATTTTCTAGAAAATGTCTTTCCATTTTCAAAAAGTATAATACAATTCCCAACAAGAACCCAAACTATGTGATTGAATAAATCTTTATCTATGTGTTGTGGGTTGAGTACTCATTCTCCTTCCCCTTCTTCAAACTCTTATTGGTATTTTTCATAGAGAAATCTCTAATCAACGATAGAATAAGATTATTTTGCATCATATATAAAGGATTTCCTGGTTCAGACTGAATAAGCAATGTCATTTGATCATATCAAATCGATTGCGATCTTTTTTCTGTTTGTGAGGATCCCACTAGAGCGCTTTCTACTTTTAATAGGCTATGAACTAGATCATAATCATTCTCAACAAACTCATAAGAAGGGGACGACCTAATTTTTCATTAACTAAAAAATCATTTTTTGTTGACCAATTACTTTTCTGCCAACCAAACATCAGAAATTGTAGAAATTATTTTTTGAAAATTATTTTCAGTACCAAATAGAGGCCTTATAAACACTTGAAAGTTGTTTTCATTTATAATTCATGTTTTAATAAATCTTCTTATAAATGTAAGTGATTCGATAATTTTAGATATGATACAATGATATGATATAAAAATGACATAAAAATATAAATGATACGAGTTAAAATTTAACAAAAGTTTCTATGAATTTAGTAAAAATTAAAAAAATTATGTCATATTTAACGTGTCTACACGAATTATGAAATGATATATATATATATATTTGGCCGATGAAATCTCATTTCATTTCATCAAAACAATAATGCATTTTTCATATACAAGGAATATAGAAGCAATCCTTACAACAAATCCCAAACTACATAAAAAGACTAATACACTTGAGTAAACATTAAATAAACTCTCATATCATCCATTAAAAAACCTTCCTCAAGTTAGAGGGTCAAACAACGTATTGTTGTCTAAAGCACCAATCAAAGAAGATGGTATCACTAGATAACATCCCCATTTAAACATGAATAGCCACCTAATCTGCTACTAGATTAGCATTCCTCCTTACCACATCCAGTTTGATCTCAATAAAACTTGTTTATTAATTTTAGAATGTCACTAATCACAGGTTTAAGTTTCCAAGCAACCTTACCCTATCATGTTTAATCATATGAAACATTTTCTCAGCATCCATTTCAATTACAACTCTTTGATACATTTCATGTAATGCCAGCTAAATCCCACCTTCACAACCAAATTTTCTTCCATTTTTAACACTATTAGCTTCAAATTGTTTAGCTAAAAGTTTTAGCAAACATCCATCCTGTGAGAACTGTAAATTTTATGAGATTTGCTAAGTGAGAATTGTAATTTGGTGAATGTAATTATGATATGTTGATGTACACGCAAGTTTTGAATTTAATGAAGTATAAGGAGATGACGTTTTTAAGTCTTAAATGTGTATGGATCAAAATATGGACTATGGGGTAGATTAAGATGAGTTTTGCATTGAGTTTCCTGCAATTGATGCAAAAGCAGTAGAATCTGTGATTGCCAGATCAATCTCTAAGGGATGAGAGATCGATCCCATAGCTCCATAATGTAGAAAATGTGTGAGAACAAGCAGGCAGATCGATCTCCTAATGCCTCTGCCTAGCAAGGATCGGTCTTGTCACAAGGCCAGATCAATCTCCTTAATTCTCGGCCTGGAAGAGATCGATCTCTACCCTCTAGTAGATCGATCTCCACTTAGTCTTTTATGAAGAACAGATTGATCTCCACCCTCGGCCAGATCGATCTTGTAGTTGTTGAGGGAGCAGTTTGGAGTAATTGAATCGAGCAGAGATCGATCTCCTTCAACACCAGATCGATCTCATAAGCCCTTTCTATATAAGAAACACGAGACTCTTGCCTAGAAACCAAGCCCTCTCATTTCCAAACCTAAATCTTCACCATTTTTACCCAAATCGAGCTTTCTCTCTCTAAGATTCACCATATTCTAGACAAAATTCGACAAAGGGGCATTTCAGACCCGTGTTTTCGATTTACGTATGTAGCTTGTTTCTTATGATTCCTATGTGTACGAACACTTTTTTTCATAGTTGAATCATAAGAAGAGTATTTACTATCATGTAATCGACTAATTAAGAAATTAAAAATGCATGTAAGCTACATAATAGCGAGATAAGGGTTAAGTTGATTCCCGAACGAGTGCAGGGGTAAAACGGTCAAATGATTAAAATTCGGTATAATTTCGATAAGACAATTTTATTAAAAATATAAAAATTGAGGAATCTTGATCAAAATCGAGTAAAATATTTAATTTCGAGCCCAATTAATCAAGATATAAATTTATTAGAATTTATCAAAATTTTTACCTCGAAAAATGAGCCCAAAAATATTAGAAAAATATACCGAAAAGGTAAAATCGGACTGATAAATTTATTTACGGACTAAATGAATTTAATAGGATATTTTTAGATATTTTTGAGATATTTTTGGGATATTTTGGGATTTTTATTATTATTTTAAGGAATAAAATAATAATAAAAAATATATTATAAAAAAAACGAAATCAGGAAATCTGAAATTGGGATGCGGGGAGAGAGAAAAAATGGAGAGGAAACCGAGCAAGTCGACCCGAGGGAGAAGGAGTCACCGGCGAGCATCCGGCGACCCAATGGCCAGACCAGCTGCCGAAAAAGAGAGAGGAAGTTGGCGTGAACCTTCTGCCATCGGTCACGCCCTCCACCGACGCTGGACACTGGCGAATCGAAGAGGAGAAGCCGCGGAGGAAAAGGTGAGATTCGACAGCCACCGGCGGTGCTTGGTCACGATCGAGCCTAACCGAGTGTTCCCCAGGCTGCGGCGTGCCGAACGGCAGTGGTGATGCGTCGGGAACCGGCCGTAGACATCGGCATGACCAAAGGAAGCCTGAACCGATCGGCGGTTCAGTGAAGAAGGTTCTGCGCTGAACCGGACCGGATCGGTTCAGCCAATGAGAAAAGGGGAAAAAAGAAGAAAAAGAAAGAAAAAGGAAAAGGAAAATTTTCAAAAATTCACCGGACTTCGAGTAAGTCGATATGAGGTCAAAAGTGACCGATTTGATTTTCGATAAATTTATTTAAATAATATCTAATCAAAAATTGACCCGGAGTTAAATATATAAAATTGTGCAGTTCGACGATAAATTTCGAACGGAAGCCCGATCGAACTTTGATTCGCGCACCATCGCACAATCTCGGGTAAGTAAAGCTCATTTACGACAAATTATATGATTTATACGTATTTAAATTTAATTTACGCATTTTGGATTAAATTTCAGATTTAGTGAATTATATTCAAAATTTTGAATTAAATGTCGTAAATGATATACGGGCTATCTGACAAGTTGCATATTATACATATTAATTATCATATTTTTTCATGATTTAAATTCTTTTATATGCTTAATTTTTGGATTTGACTTATATTTTCTATTTTGTATTGTGAATGAAGGAAAATGGACAAAATGGATTAAAAACTGCAAATTCTACTCAAGTCACAAAATCAGAAGAAATCTTGGAATTCAAGTCAAGATCTATCACTTGTAGCTGAAGTTGACTGAATCAATCTAAAGATGACAAGTGTAAGATTTTAATTATTAAGGAAGATATATGCAAAAACTGTCTTTGGCAAGTGGTTGAAAAAGGAAAGAAGTAATTGTAATCAAACTCAATCAGAGAACTTTCCTTTGAAAACAGATTCTGAGGGCTAGGATATTTAGTATTTATAGACTAAGAGTGGCTAGGGAGAGAGATCATCTTGAATATTCATATATTTTATTTTTCTTTAGTGTTTTTCTCTGAACTTATGGCTTGCTAAATTATTTAGTCTAGCCAAAGGATAATTAAAGTTTGGGTTCTTCAAGAATTGTGAGATCTAATTAGTTTTATCTTGTTCTTTTATATCTTTATTATTTATATGTCTTCTGTTCT
Source organism: Firmiana major (assembly GCA_033439115.1). Classification (NCBI taxonomy): domain Eukaryota; kingdom Viridiplantae; phylum Streptophyta; class Magnoliopsida; order Malvales; family Malvaceae; genus Firmiana; species Firmiana major. Next base: position 35,874,056 of record CM065912.1, on the reverse strand, counting down.
TATTTAAATTATTGTTTTTATTGATTGTGCAAAAAAGGGACCTTTGTTCAGTTGTCATGATAATATATCACCAATTAGAAACCTGAATCCGTAATTGTTTAGGCATTCTAATATAAGTGGTAAATAACATAATTGATTTCAGATAGGATTTCGATTCTATGTTAAGAAGATATATAATCTAGCTTAAATGAACTTACATGTGTGTTTATTGGTTAGAATTGGTAGTCTCTCTAGTTTTCAATGCTGTTGGTAAATTAAATCTTAAGATCGTATCTAAGGTTGTTTAACTGACAAGAGAAATAATTAGAGATCGTATCCTGGTTATCAAAGAAGTAAGGAAGGATAGGTTGTTAGGTCGTACCAATAACCATAACCAATTTAGTAAAGATTAAAAGAATTTATTTTTGCATCAATGATCAATTCCATGAACCCATTCTAAGATTATTCCTTTGGTTAGATGTTTTCATTATATTGATTTTCTCTCAATTTTTATATAGCGATTTCTTTGCCTATATTTTAATTTAATTTTCGTTTTCACAAATCCCCTAATTATATTTTCTTTTTAAATCTTTTGCAGAAAAATAAATCTAACCAATCTCTTGGGAAATGACCCTACTCATTTATACTGCAGTTTTAATTTATTTTGAGTAGGATTTATTATTGTTGGTCTCGACAGCCACCACTATCCAAAGAGCTTGGAATAAAGCCCAATGGGTATTGATAGGCCCAACGAGTCGATAGACCCTGATGAAGGAAAATAATACGTGAAAAATGAGCTTACTACGGATTAAGGTCCAATTAAAGTATTTAGGCCCATTTAGAGTAAACGTGCACAATTAAGGGAAATAGACTGTATTTAATGTGAAATACAGTAAGAAAAGTGTAATTAACCTGATAAATGGTTATATGCAGCTCCAGAGAGTATTGGAGAAACAAATCGGACTGCTGGATCGAGCAGCGCAGAGAAAGTGAAATTTCTTGAGTGATTGCAGGTAAGGGACTTTTGTGAGTAGTTAGAGATACCTGCACGTATTTTCGTCTATTTTACATTCACTTAAAAACTCCAAGGGTCAGAGAAAGTGAATAATAGTTATTGTGACCTCATAGTGGCAAATTACGATTTTGCCCCTACGTAGTCAAAAAGTCAACTTTTGTGAAAAGTTGTAAAAAGTATGGAAACCACTATTTTGAGTGTTTAACTACTGTTTAGCAGGAGAATAAATAGATGGGCTAATGATTTTAAGATTGATGTGAATTAAGCACACTTTATAGTGCTGATTTTGATATTTTATAAATCATCCCTTTTTAAAGAGCCATTTATCATATTATGTGAGAATGAATCGTGCTGGAGCACAGCTCACACTGGATTTCATATATTTTCCACATATATTAGTGCTGAATTTTGATTCGCACTAGATTTTCATGACATACATGATAGAGTACTAGAGTTCTTACTCGTATTCAGTTTTATATGGTATATGCATGAGAGAGTACTGGAGTTATTAGGTCATACTCGAGTTTTACATGAGATGCATGATAGAGTGCTGGAGCATTGCTCGTACTCGATTCTTCATGAATTATACATGACATAGTACTGGAGCAATTGCTCGTACTTGATTTGATGTTATTGTGCATAGCATGGTACTGGAGCTATTGCTAGTACTTGATTTAATACATGAACTATGCATTGACCTAGTTGCTGGAGGTTTACTCGCACTAGCGTTTGAGTTTGTGATGTGAAACAGTATTTAAGCGGAGTGTCAACTGTGAGTCACGCTCAAAGGCGCACACTGTATGTGATATATAATACATGTTGAAAACCATACCTGATTTCCTGGTGTAGACTGAGTGTCACACTGTGAGAGGATATCCGCATGAGGATTTAGAGACGTGGTATGATATTCCATGGTTTTGAGGGCTAAGACCTATGGCAGGCACCCCGACTGTGATGTAGGGTCTACGGGTGTACTTTATACTGTGCATGTGGCATGGGAGTACACTGTACCGTGTGTTGTTGTGGAGTTGAGGAGGATATAGCTGGCAGTTATGATGGACTGACCCCCTTCCCGTTGCAGCAGTGATGCCTCGCACACCGAGTACTATGTTGCTTGGGATCACATGTTGGATATGATCATAATCCAGGATACTATATACATTTTCACCACAAAGTCTCACATGATATATCACTTGATTGATTGATTTAATTGCGGACAGACCTGAGGGATGGGTCAGACTCCGATTTTGTGTTGTGTATGATTTAAATGCCATATTTACTGTGATTTAAATATACATGGCATGATTTATCTAAAGGCATGATTTATATAAAGATGTATTGTTTTGCACTATATGCCTACATTTGAGAAAGAAAGCATGATTTCTGGACATGGGATTTAATCTGTACAAGTATATATATATATATATATATATATATTTAAAGACATGGTTTTTAAAGTGAGTAAAGGAAATGATGTTTTCAAGGCATAACATTATTTTGAGTAGATAGTGTAGATATCTACTTGCTTGCCTGATTTTCTTACTGAGCGCGTTGTATGCTCACCCCTTTTCTTTACATCTCTCTACAAAGCATCAGTAGTAGAGCGAGAGCTATTGAGGGATAGTATTCCTGAGTCCATGACTAGTTCCTATCGATCGCCAGGTATACATATTTTGTACGGTTATGTATCTAAACATAGAAATAGCACTGTGATGTATACGATATATATTATGGGGAATGTATTTGTATTAGATTTTATATAATCTCACTTGTATTGTAAAAGCACTATAGTCAGTAACAATATATTGACATGTATGTATGATAATGGATAAATGTGGTAAGCGAGAATTCTGACATCGAATCACAGCCCAACCATTGAAGAGAGGAAAGGTAAGTTAAAAAATGTGAAAAAATTGGTAGTGGTTTTTGGAAAGTCATGGATTGAGAACGGGTCCTGATAGAATGGTATAAGAGCAGAGGTTGGTCTGATGTGAGTCGGTGTTAGAAAATAGGAAAATATATATCCCCATAGTACTGTGCTGTGTTTAGATATAACTGTGTATACCAGATAGGAAGCGGACTAATTCATAATTTTGAATGCAGAAACTTTACCTATATGGCAAATACACGTAGTGGTAGAGGTACGAGAGGTAGGGCTCGAGGCCGTGGAGATAGGCCTGAGAGACAAGCTGCTGCCGAACCATTACCTATGCATGAGACTCCAGGTGCTACTGAGGCACCCGAGTGTGCTGAGACACGCTTTACAAGATTAGAGCGTAGTCTTGAGATGATTGTAGGGATATTGGCATAGACGATGCCAGGAAGGCAGAGACAGGAGGTAGGAGCTGTGACAGGAGAGGTAGTTGCCCCTGATACACCTACACAGACAGCTCATGCATCGAGGACTGTAGATACTCCTACACCCCCACCAGTTTCAGGTGGTAGTGGATTAGGGTATGGATGTGATCTACATAGGTTGCGAGAATTCCAAAAGTTTAGACCTCCATCTTTTAATGGGGTCAAGGACCCTATAGCTGCTGAGGAGTGGGTGGCGGAGATGGAGAAGCTTTATGGATTCTTCAAGTGTACGACATCGGAGATGGTCACATTTGCTGCATTCCTACTGAAGGGAGCTGCAGAGCATTGGTGGAAGTCCACCCAACCCATATTGAGAGCCCGACACACAGATATTAGTTGAGAGATATTTCGAGAGGCCTTTAGGAGACAGTTTGTTCCCGATACCGCATAGCGAAAACTACAGGCAGAGTTTTTTGGACTGAACTAGGGGAGTTTGTCAGTGGACGAGTATGAGACTCGATTCCTATCCTTGGGAGATATGACCCAGATACCATGTACAGTGAGGCCAGGAAGGTCCACAGGTTTATCGATGGGTTGAGACCGATTCTGCGGTCCAGGTTGGTTCCATTAGACATAGCTACCTATGAGGAAGCAGTGCGCAGGGCGCAACTGTGCGAGCAAGATTATGACAAGAATGCCTTCGAGTTTGGGAAGTTTAGCTGGAGCCGAGATATACAAAAGAAGAGGCCGGCTAGAGATTTCAGTTATCGAGGAGGGAGGAAACTCTTCGGTAAGAGATCACGGGTTGAGGAGGCGCGAGAGAAATTTGCTAGACCTCCTGCTTATCCGACTGTAGCCCCAGCAAAAATCATTGTCATAAGAGGACAGAGATCTATTGCTGGTCAGTGCAGAAGATGCGGTAAACAACATGGAGGTAGACCGTGTCCGCTGACTCGTATCGTGTGTTTGTGATGCGGGAAACAGGGGCATATTGCTAGAGTTTGCCCAGAGATGGATAGTACTGCACCACTGAAGGGCAGCGAGTCGGATAGAGCTCCAGCTGGTACGTCTGCTCAGAGAGGTAAAGAGACGGCAGAAGAAAAGGGGAAACAAGTGATGGGTCGAGGGCGAGTACATGCTTTGGACCAGGGGACAGCTGATGCTTCATCGGATGTGATACGAGGTAACATCCTGATTTATGATATTGAAGCATATGTTTTAACTGATCCTGATGCCACACATTCTTTTGTATCGCCTTCATTTGCATGTAAATTAGCAAGACACGTAGAGCATACACCGTTATGTATGATGATGTTGATCAGTACGCCTATGAATAGTAGTCAAGTTGTAGAGTATGTATTTAATGACTACAAGTTGAGAGTAAGGGAGAAGGAGATGACAGCCAATCTAATATTACTAAGTATGAGTGACTTTGATATAATATTAGGAATGGATTAGTTATCTACAAACCATGTTGTTTTAGATTGTTATGCTAAGACAGTTATGTTTCCTAACCCTACTAGACATGTTGTAAAGTTTAAAAAAAATAAATGAAAGGAGTAGTTATGATTGTTATATGATTACTTTAGAAAACCTTCAACATATCAAGGTTTCATTGCGTACGTGGTAGATATGGATAAGGCACATCCGGAGTTGTTAGATATCACTGTGGTCAGTGAGTACCTAGATGTTTTCTCGGATGAGTTGCCAAGGTTACCACTAGATAGAGAGATGGAGTTCTGTATAGATTTGGTGCCTGGTACGGAGCCTATTTTGAGACCACTGTATTGCATGGCCTTAGTTGAGCTGGAGGAGCTCTAGAGACAGTTACAGGAGCTGTTGGATAGGGGTTTTATTCGATCGAGTGTTTCACCTTGGGGAGCACCGATTTTGTTTGTAAGGAAGAAGGATGGGAGCCTCCGATTGTGTATAGATTACCGATTGTTGAATAAGGCCACCATCAAGAATAAGTATCCCCTTTCAAGCATTGACGACTTGTTAGATCAGCTTCAGGGAGCGCAGGTCTTTTCCAAGATTGACTTGAGGTCTGGGTATCATCAGCTGAAAGTTCAGAGTGGAGATATACCCAAGACAGCATTTCGTACCCGATATGGCCATTATGAGTTCTTGGTCATGCCATTCGGATTGACGAATGCTCCAGCTGCTTTCATGGCTTTGATGAACGATGTGTTCAAGCCATATTTGGACCAATTTGTTATCGTCTTTATCGATGACATATTGGTGTATTCGAGATCCAAGGAGGAGCATAAGGAGCACCTTAGGATCGTATTGCAGACTCTAAGAGAGCAGGAGTTATATGCTAAGCTCAGTAAGTGTGACTTTTGGTTGTCACAGATCTCGTTTTTGGGACATATTGTATCGAGGGATGGTGTATCAGTTGATCCATCTATGATAGAGGCTGTAGTTTAGTGGGAACAGCTGAGGACAGTCACCGAGATCAGGAGTTTTTTAGGTTTAGCTGGATACTATTGGAGATTTGTTGAGGGATTTTCGAAGTTAGTTGCTCCGTTGACATATCTTACTCGAAAGAGTGTACCGTTCGTATGGAACGAGGATTGTGAGAAGAGTTTTCAGGAGTTGAAGCGTCGATTGACCACCGCTCTGATTCTCACTATCCCTACCAGCTCAGGAGGATTTGTAGTGTATACCGATGCTTCGCATCAGGGACTGAGCTGTGTATTGATGCAGGATGGGAGCGTAGTTGCTTATGGATCCAGACAGCTGAAGGATCATGAGAAGAACTATTCGACCCATGATTTGGAGCTAGCAGCAGTAGTGTTTGCGTTGAAGGTATGACGCCACTACTTGTATGGCGAGAAGTTCCAGATATTTACCGACCACAAGAGCCTCAAGTATCTGTTCTCACAGAAAGAGCTGAACATGAGACATAGAAAATGGCTAGAGCTTCTGAAGGACTACGATTATCATCCAGGTAAGGCTAACATTGTAGCTGATGCATTGAGTTGGAAGAGCCTAAGGATGGTATCGTATATGATGGTTAGCGAACATAATTTGCTAGAGCAGTTTGCTAGCCTCAATTTGGGAGTCGTGCCTTTTGACATGGATACAAGCTATGTAATAGCTAGTCTACGTTTGGAGTCGGACCTGTTGGATAGGATCAGAGTGGCTCAGCAGACTGATCCATTTTGTATGGATGTGAGTAGTTAGATGCAGAAGGGCACAGTGACTGACTTTGAGTTGAGTTCTGATGGACTACTGAGGTTCAGAGGTAGATTATGTGTTCCCGAGGATCCAGGACTCAGGAGATTGGTATTGGCGAAAGCTCATTCATCGAGGTATACGTTACATCCGGGGAGTAACAAAATGTATCAGAACCTCCGTAAGGTATACTGGTGATCGGGTATGAAGAGAGATGTAGCAGACTTTGTAGCAAAATGTCTTGTATGTCAGCAGATAAAGGTAGAGTATCAAAAACCTGCAGGGTTATTATAGCCTCTACCTATACCGACATGGAAATGAGAGCATATCACCATGGATTTTGTGATGGGTTTACCAAGAACCCGCATGAATCACGATGCTATATGGGTGATCGTCGACAGACTGATGAAGTCAACCCATTTCCTAACTATGAGAGCGACTGATACTCTGAGTTCATTAGCAGAACTGTATGTACGCGAGGTAGTGAGGTTACATGGTGTACCAGTGAGCATAGTCTCTGATAGGGATTCCCGCTTCACTTCCCACTTTTGGGACATTTTCAGGAAGCCATGGGAACCCAGTTGAGTTTGAGCATCGCTTTCCATCCTCAGACAAATGGTTAGTCAGAGAGGACTATACAGACTCTGGAGGATATGTTGAGAGCATGTGTGCTAGATTTTAGAGGCTCCTGGGATGACCACTTACCACTAGCTGAGTTCGCCTACAACAACAGTTATCATTCGAGTATCGGGATGACACCGTATGAGGCTTTATATGGCCGTAGATGTCGTTCCCCTATTAGATGGGAAGAAGTGGGTGACCGTAAGATTTTCGCTCCTGACATGGTTACACAAGCATTTGAGGACGTCCACTTGATAGTAGAGAGACTAAGGACAGCTTAGAGTAGACAGAAGAGTTACGTTGATAGGAAACGTAGGCCACTAGAGTTTACAATTGGTGAATCCGTGTTTTTGAGAGTTTCTCCTTCCAAAGGCATAGCGAGATTTGGAGGGAAACTAAATCCTCGATATATTGGACCCTTTGAGATACTTGATCGAGTGTGAGATAAGGCTTATAGGTTGGCATTGCCATCGGACTTATCAGGTGTCCATAACATCTTCCACATATTGATGCTTCGGAAGTATCACCTGGATCCGGCACATGTGATTAGTTATGAGCCTTTAGAGCTCCGAGAGGACATGTCATATGTTGAGAGATCGATTCGGATATTGGATAGGAGGGAGAATATATTGAGATCAAAGACCATCGGGTTAGTGAAGATTCTCTGGCAGCATCATACTTCAGAGAAGGCTACTTGGGAGCTAGAGAGTCTAATACGAGAGAAGCACCCTCATCTATTTGATAACTGACTTAGTTCTAATTTGGAAGACTAAATTTTTTGAGTAGGGGAGGATTGTCAGACCCGTGTTTTCGATTTACGTATGTAGCTTGTTCTTTATGATTCCTATGTGTACGAACACTTTATTTCATAGTTGAATCATCAATCAACTAATTAAGAATTAAAAATGCATGTAAGCTACATAACAGCGAGATAAGGGTTAAGTTGATTCCCGAACGAGTGCAGGGGTAAAACGATCAAATGACTGAAATTCGGTATAATTTCGATAAGACAATTTCATTAAAAATATGAAATTGAGGAATCTTGATCAAAATCGAGGAAAATATTTAATTTCGAGCCCAATTGATCAAGATATAAATTTATTAGAATTTATCAAAATTTTTACCTCGAAAAATGAGCCCAAAAATATTAGAAAAATATACCAAAAAGGTAAAATCGGACTGATAAATTCATTTACTGACTAAATAAATTTAATAGGATATTTTTAGATATTTTTGAGATATTTTTGGGATATTTTAGGATTTTTATTATTATTTTAAGGAATAAAATAATAATAAAAAATATATTATAAAAAAATGAAATCAGGAAATATGAAATTGGGACGCGGGGAGAGAGAAAAAATGGAGAGGAAACCGAGCAAGCCGACCCGAGGGAGAAGGAGTCACCGACGAGCATCCGGTGACCAAACGGCCAGACTAGCGGTCGAAAAAGAGAGAGGAAGTCGGTGTGATCCTTCTACCACCGGTCACGCCCTCCACCGACGCCGGACGCCGACGAATCGAAGAGGAGAAGCTACGGAGGAAAAGATGAGATCTGATGGCCACCGACGGTGCTTGGTCCCGATTGAGCCCAGCAGAGTGTTCCCCAGGCTGCGGCGTGCCGAACGGTGGTGGTGATACGTCGGGAACCCGTCGAAAGACGCCGGTACGACCAAAGGAAGCCTGAACCGGTCGGTGATTCAGTGAAGAAGGTTCTGCGCTGAACCGGATCGGACCGGTTCAGCCAAGGAGAAAAGGGGAAAAAAGAAGAAAAAGAAAGAAAAAGGAAATGAAAAATTTTTGGGAATTCACCAGACTTCGGATAAGTCAATACGAGGTCAAAAGTGACCGATTTGATTTTCAATAAATTTATTTAAATAATATTTAATCAAAAATTGACTCGGAGTTAACTATATAAAATTGTGCAGTTCGACGATAAATTCCGAACGAAAGTCTGATCGAACTTTGATTCGTGCACCATTGCACAATCTCGGGTAAGTAAAGCTCATTTACGACAAATTATGTGATTTATACGTATTTAAGATTTAATTTATGCATTTCGGATTAAATTTCGGATTTAGTGAATTATATTCGAAATTTTGAATTAAATGTTGTAAATGATATACGGGCTATCCAAAGAGCTTGGAATAAAGCCCAATGGATATTGATAGGCCCAACGAGTCGATAGACCCTGATGAAAGGAAATAATACGTGGAAAACGGGCTTAATACGGATTAAGGCCCAATTAAAGTATTTATGCCCATTTAGAGTAAACGAGCACAATTAAGGAAAATAGACTGTATTTAATGTGAAATACAGTAAGAAAAGTGTAATTAACCTAATAAATGGTTATATGCAGCTCCAGAGAGTATTGGAGAAGCAAATTGAACTGCTGGATCGAGCAGCACAGAGAAAGTGAAATTTCTCGAGTGATTGCAAGTAAGGGACTTTTGTGAGTAGTTAGAGATACCTGCACGTATTTTCGTCTGCTTTTACATTCACTTAAAAACTCTGAGGGTCAGAGAAAGTGAATAATAATTATTGTGACCCGATAGTGGCAAATTATGATTTTACCCCTAGTTAGTCAAAAAGTCAACTTTTGTGAAAAGTTGTGAAAAGCATGAAAACCACTATTTTGAGTGTTTAACTGCTATTTAACAGGAGAATAAATAGATGGACTAATGATTTTAAAGTTGATGTGAATTAAGCACACTTTATAGTGCTGGTTTTGATATTTTATAAATCATTCCTTTTCAAAGAGCCATCTATCACATTATGTGAGAATGAATCTTGCTGGAGCACAGCTCGCACTGGATTTCATATATTTTCCACATATATTAGTGTTGAATTTTGATTCGCACTAGATTTCCATGACATACATGATAGAGTACTGGAATTCTTACTCGTACTCAGTTTTATATGGTATATGCATGAGAGAGTACTGGAGTTATTAGCTCGTACTCGAGTTTTACATGAGATGCATGACAGAGTACTGGAGCGTTGCTCGTACTCGATTCTTCATGATTTATACATGACATAGTACTGGAGATATTGCTTGTACTTGATTTGATGTTATTGTGCATAGCATGGTACTGAAGCTATTGCTAGTACTTGATTTAATACATGAACTATGCATTGACCTAGTTGCTAGAGGTTTACTCGCACTAGCGTTTGAGTTTGTGATGTGAAACAATGTTTGAGAGGAGTGTCGACTGTGAGTCGCTCTCAAAGGCGCGCACTGTATGTGATATATAATACATGTTGAAAACCATGCCTGATTTCCTGGTGTAGACTGAGTGTCACACTGTGAGAGGATATCCGCATGAGGATTTAGAGATGTGGTATGATATTCCATGATTTTAAGGTCTAAGACCTATGGCAGGCACCCCGACTGTGATGTAGGGTCCACGGGTGTACTTTGTACTGTGCATGTGGCATGGGAGTACACTGTACCATGTGTTGTTGTGGAGTTGAGGAGGATATAGCTGGCGGTTGTGATGGACTGACCCCCCTCCCGTTGCAGCAGTGATGCCCTGCACACCGAGTACTGTGTTGCTTGGGATCACATGTCAGATATGATCATAGTCCAGGATACTATATACATTTTCACCACAAAGTCTCACATGATATATCACCTGATTGATTGATTTAATTGCGGACAGACCTGAGGGATGGGTCGGACTCCGATTTTGTGTTGTGAATGATTTAAATGTCATATTTACTGTGATTTAAATATACATTGCATGATTTATCTAAAGGCATGATTTATATAAAGATGCATTGTTTTGCACTACATGCCTACATTTGAGAAAGAAAGCATGATTTCTGTACATGGGATTTAATCAGTATAAGTGTATATATATATATTTAAAGACATGCTTTTTAAAGTGAGTAAAGGAAATGATGTTTTCAAGGCATAGCATTATTTTGAGTAGATAGTGTAGATATCTACTTGCTTGCCTGATTTCCTTACTGAGCACGTTGTATGCTCACCCCCTTTCTTTACATCTCTCTACAGAGCATCAGCAGTAGAGAGAGAGCTATTGAGGGATAGTATTCCTGAGTCCACGGCTAGTTCCCATCGATCACCAGGTATACATATTTTGTACGGTTATGTATCTAAACATAGAAACAGCACAGTGATGTATACGATATATATTATGGGGAATGTATTTGTATTAGATTTTATATAATCTCACATGTATTGTAAAAACACTACAGTCAATAACAATATATTGACATGTATGTATGATAATGGATAAATGTGGTAAGCGAGGATTCTGACATCGAATTATAGCCCAATCATTGAAGACAGGAAAGGTAAGTCAAAAAATGCAAAAAAATTGGTAGTGGTTTTTGGAAAGTCATGGATTGAGAAAGGGTCCTGATAGGGCAAGGGACAAAGTTGTTCCTCTTGGTAAGGAGAACAACATACTAGAAAATCAAAGGTGGGCTTGAGCAAAAGGAAGAAACAAGTGTTCTACAACTTGGTCAAGAGAGGACAAGCTAGGTAAGCTCACAAGATCCTTGATTTAAGCATTATCATTGGGTATATTTGTGAATAAATGCATATGTTTGTTTAGACATTGGTTAGAGATGTTGAAAGCATGATGAAACCAACAAATGGGCTTAGTTAGAAAATTTATGTGGATGTTTTGGGATGGGTATGAGTTAACCAAAATGTTGAGTTAAAATGAGTAAGAGAAAGAGATGAGAAATGAAAATGAGGTGTATTGATGATTTAATGATGTGTGTGGATAACTCGAGAATCCAACGCGGGAAACGAGGCTAATATGAGAGCCAAGGATATTGTACCACGTAAGGTGCAAGAGGTTAAGGAAATAAACTATTTGTGCTTGTGAGTTTTCTAGTGAATGAAAACGTTTTAAAAGCATGAAAAAGAGTTTGTTGAATGAACATGTTTTATGAGATGATTTGATGTGTGGATGAATGTGTGAGTGTTTTACCGGTTTGAGCTCGATTTCTGATGTGATTTGTGTAATTGAGAACACATATGCTTTATAACAAAAAATGGGTTTTTGTGATAACCACCATGAGCTCTACGTGAAGGTAAAACGATTTATATACAACAATGACATGTTTTTACTGTGTGAGTGTTTTACCGGTTTGAGCTCGATTTGATGAGTTTTGTGTACATGGGAATACACTGTGTTATAACCGAAATGGTTTTGTGATAACCACTAAGAGCTCTACGTGAAGGCAAAACGATTTTTACTGAGACTATGGCTTGTCATGAGATGCACATCGGGATTCGCTCTTGTAGCATGTAAGGCCAGGTCGTGCTTTAGTAGCACGTAAGATTGACGCCTCCGTTCTAATAACATGAGATGACCCCGCTCTGCGGTAGTGATGGGTGGCATTGCTTTGATAGCATGTAAGGTCGGGTCGTGCTTTGATAGCATGTAAGACCGACGGCTATACGACTCTGATCAAGTCTACGGCGAACCATGGCCATGTGTGTATTATGTCGACGAAATCCCTCAATTGTGGATGTCCGCCTAGGGGATGAGTTCAATCGTTTTGATGTGTTGTGACGTTGATTTCATATGAGTTTTATAAATGCATAGTCTCGATTTCTGTGATGCTAATGATGTGATTTTACTACTGCGATTTACATTATACTATGAGATTTGATATAATGTGATTGACGATTTTTATCACGTGATTTATGCTAATGCCATTGTTTTACACAGTTATTTCTATAACGACTTGCATGCTCATTATTTTCCATCATATTGTGATTGTGATGATGATTTTCATAATTTCCTTTATCCTCCTTACTGAGCGCTTTGAGAGCTCACCATTTTTCCTCCCCCCTCCAAATTATTTGAAGTAAGTGAGATAGTATCTGCCGCGTACGTGATATAGACTAGTGGAAAGGTTCTCCCCAGGCTATCACTTGTACACACTTAAGGTATAATTCAGTTTATTTTGTATCCAGACAATGTTGTAATACAAACGCTTGTAATGAGTATGATGGGATGTAATTAGGTTGATATAAAAGAGATGATTTGGGATATTATGTAATTGATTTCATTAAGTATGAGTTGTATGATCTTGGGTATAATGCCAGTGTTAAAACGTAAGTGAGCACATGACACTGCACAAGAATACACCCAGAGTTGTTAGTTTTACCTTAAAAAAAATTTTAAATTAGCTCTATTTTTCACGCTTTCTGGCTGTCACACATCCTAGTTGGTGATGATGGATTAGTAAGGTTGAATGGTCAATTATATGTACCCATGAATAAACATTTGAAGAGACAAATCTTAGAGGAAGCTCATTACTCCAAGTACAGTATGCATCCGAGTATTACCAAGATGTACCATAATTTGCGTAGTGTTTATTGGTGGAGTGAAAGTGAAAAGAAATATGGTTGAGTTTTGTGTCAAAGTGCTTAACATGGTAGCAGGTAAAGGTAGACCATTAGAGACCAACAAGATGATTTCGGCCTTTGCTTGTCCTTACTTGGAAGTGGAAGTATGTAACCATGGACTTCATGGTAGGATTGCCTAGAACTCAAAGTCAACATGATTTTATCTTGGTAAATGTGGATAGGCTAACAAAGATAACTCATTTTCTAGCAGTTAAGCTTATTAGTTCTCTCTAGTCTTTAACAAAATTGTATATTCGAGAGATTGTAAGGCTTAATGGTGTTTCCGCAAGCATCATGTCAAAATAGGAATTCCTGATTTACTTCTTGATTTTGGAAAGCCTTCCAAATTGCTTTGGGTATTATATTACAATTCAGCACTGTCTATCATCCTCAAGTTGATGGAAAATTTGGGAGAACCATTTAGACACTCAGGAACATGTTTAGTATAAGCCTTGAGCTTTCAGAATTTTGATCATGCATGGATTTAAGGGTTAATGCATTTGAAAATCTTAAATGTATGGGCTATTTTGATTTATTGGAAAATAAAGTGAACTACGCATTGAGCCCTTGAGTAAGTTTTACTTTATAAAACCATTTAAACCTAAGGCTTTATGCCGACATAATTGCTATACGTGGAGTGTATATGATTTGATTAAAAATATAAATCCAACTTTTGTTTTGAGAACTATATAGAATTTGGAAAGGTGATTTCAAACTATGAAACTTTGAATTTTAAGTGATATTGGGCATCGTTGATGAGTTTTAGTAGACAATTAGCCAGAACACGAAAACTAAGTGCTATGCTGCAAGAGCCTCTAGAATTCCAATGATTAGTGTGATTTTGACTATACCTATTTGATTTAACCAGTGGGAGTTTGGACTTATCCACAATCGTGGCAGGGAATTGTTATTAAAACCCATTCACCATGTGTGGTAAGGAAGTAGACTTTATGGATATGCCTTAGAAAGGAGTCAATGCCTGATCTCAATGCAGATTTTAAGTATGCATTGGATCATGAATATTTTAAAAAGTATATAAACTTCTGGAAACTATGTGATTTAAAAAGTATGTGATTTAGAAACTATATGGATTTTGAAAACTCAATGATTTGAACCATATGAATTTGAACTATGTGAATTTTGAAAAGTCTTTTGGTCTTCAAGCTCTACTAATGGAAAGGCACTTAGTAGAGTTGAGATTGAATATGACATTTTATAGAATTTGAATCCATGAGTAAATATGGGAGATGTTTAGGGCAACTTATGAAAGGTGACAACTTGATGTAAGAGTTAGGATTTTGTGAGGTAAGACTCTCAGGATCATCTTAATATGACATTAATCTTGGCTCAGTTTGATGATTTCTAACTCATAAAATGATATATACTTGCAACATGTGAACTAATGAGAAAATTGGATTTGTGGATTTTCGAATAATTGAGTTTTGAAGTTTCATTTGAAGTAAAATTGACTTATGAATGAGTGGTAATATGGGAATTAAACTTTGAATTTACCAGTTATGATTATATGGATATAGGAAGTGTGATAAGGAAAAGCAATCTCATCTATTTGAGATGATCTTGATCAAATTTGGAGGACCAAATTTCTTAATGTGGGGAGAATGTGAAACTCGAAAATTTTCTAAGCTCAATTTTAGTAATTAATTTTAATTGTGGAGTTTAAGTGGATATAACATGATTATCTTGTGCATTGTTGAATATTTAACAAAGTTTGAATTTGTTACTTAGGAAAATGTTCGGCAAAGATATTGAAGGAAGAAAGATTGACCAATATTAACTAAAGAGGTATAATACTTACTTAATTTGGATTATTGTGATGATTGTGAGGACTTAGCAGACAATTTAAGGTATGAATGTAATTTTGAGTTTAGTAAATTTTGGGATTTAAATGTGATCATCATAACGTCTAAGTCCGAAGACCTAGTCGCTAGACATTAAAATTTATAGAGTCGTCATCGATCTTTTTTGCTTAGGTTTGATTAGCCATTTATTTGACTCTAAGGATAAGATTTAGTCTACATTCCTAAAAATAGATTCAGGAATACGATTACATGTCAGAAAGGTATTAGCACCCTCGCAACGCCTGTTTGATGGACAGTATCAATTAATCACATGTTATCCTAAAAGTCTTAACTAAAGTGATCTTTTTATATTTTATTATCTTATTTTGATTATTTTTTAATTTACTATTTAAATATTGAAATTTTTCTTAAATATTTTTTGACACTTTCAATATGATTTAAGAAATTCTCTCTTTTATTGTAAAAAAAAAAAAAAGAAGAAATTCTCTCTTTTCAAGAGTATTCAGGAAAATCACTTATTCATTTTAAGAGGCTCTGTCGTCGAATTAATTTTTTATTTTATGGGAAAAGTTTATCCATTTTTGTCTTTATTATTTTATCTTATGTGGTTTTGATTTTTTTTAATTTTTTTTCAAACATAATATTTTTTATATAAAATTTTTTTAATGTCTTTCCAACATCATTGGTAAGATTCAAACAACGTCCCTCACAACCTTTTAAGAAAAAGTCATATTCAATTTCTTTTTATATTAATCACTCAAAATAATATTATGTTTTAATAGCAAATTTTCTTAATTTATTGATATCTTATACTTATTTTCCATAAATATTCTTATAAATTTTTATTTACACTCCCCAACACTTTTGGGAAAATTACGGATCCAATCCCTCATTTAGGGACTTTTGTGAAAATCAATATTTATATTTTTATTCATTTATTTTTTATTATTTTTGTGGGAAATTGGCATTCACCAAAGTTTTAGGGTAAATTTATTGTACCTATATTTTTTTATTTAAGGATAAATAATTTTTCTTTATTAAAATATTCTAAAATCTTTCTGCACTTCGACAAGACTAAAACATGATTCCTCACTTAGGATTTTTTTTTTCTTTTTAAAATCGTTTCTTGCTTGCATTAAAAAAAAAAAGAATTAGTTCAAGTCATACTTGAAGGCAAACTCCATATTTGTTTTAAAAATGTTATAAAATTTCTTTTACACATGTTTTCCTTTTCTATTATTTTCTTTGTTCAAAAAATAAACCTTAGCAACACTCTTGATAAGTATTTAGAGAAAGTCCCTCACTTAGGAACCTTTAAAAAAAAAATCAACATTTATAATGTTTAGATTCTTAGGGGTTGTTTGGGATCAATTTTGTTTTATGTTTATGTTTTTGTTTTCAAAATCTTGAAACATAAAGCATAAATTGTGTTTGGTTAACTTGTTTTGTTTTACAACTTAAAAATTTGGCAACAAAATTTCCAAAATAACAGGAAACATAAATTTTGTGTTTCCTACAATTTTCAAAATATTTTGGAAACATGTTTTATTTGAAAACACAGATGAACAGTAACTTTTAATGAAGTTTTCATTTCAAATCCCACCAATAACAAGTTATCTTATTTTTATCTATAATATTAAAAGATCTTTCCGCACAATTTTTTTCCCTTTCTCAATCCTTCTCGGTCTATGTTGTTCAATGCTCATCCTCACTTTTCATTGCATTTGGTTTTCTCCTTCAAGTCTTGATCTTTTAAAATCTCCCTTTTTTATTTTATATAATAAATTTTACTTTTTTATTTTTAATTGTGTTTATATAATTTTACAAATATCATATTAAAACTTAGTTGTATTAAATTTAAACATTAATTATGTATAGATACATAGAGTATGAAATAAATCTCACCAAGTAAATTACTGTAAGAACTGAAATTAAATCGTAAATTTTTATAAGGGATGAAAATGGTCAAAAATTTAACTACATGGGATTCGGATTGGAAATAAGGATTTAAAATGCGAAGTGAGTGAGTATTCGTGAAGGGAAGTCAGTATAAATTCGATGAGAAAAATTTATTAAAAATAATGGATTGAGAAATCTTGGTCAATAAAGGTGAAATAAATTTATTCTAGATTAAACTAATCAAGATATTAATTTATTGGAATTAATCGGGATTAATCGAAATTTTTAATTCAAAAAAATAATCTCAAAAATAATCGAAAAATATACCGAAAAGTCATTCGGGAAAATATCCCGAAAATACGGAGAAATTATATCCGAAAAATGGTTAAAATATAATAAATAAATTAAATAAAAATTAAATTAATGAGTTTGGAATAAAATAATAATTTTTGGTAGATATTTTGGGTATTTTAATGTATTTTAATGATTAAAATAAATAATAAAAATAAATAAATAAATATATAAAAATAAATTAGTAAATTGAAAAAAAAGGAATCAGATTGAAACAAATCGGGGAGAGAGAAAACTGAAACGAAATCGCGAGAAGCAGAAAACGAAAACGGCAACCGAGGAAGCCCGACGAGCCACCGGCGGCCAGGGACCCCAGGCAAGGGCCGGCGAAGGAAGCCCGACGCCAGGTGAGTCGTCTGCCACCGGTGACGCCCGCCAAGGACGCCGGAGAACGCCGAAAAACGGAGGAGAAGCCGCGGGAGAAGAAATGGCCACTGGTGGCAAACGGCGGTGATTCGGACGGAACCGAGGCCAGATTCTGAAAGCCCAAGCGACGACGGTTCTTTTGAGACCGGTATCAGCCGATGAAACGACGGGAATCGTCGACGACGACGAAGAGAAAGAAATGGGTTCAGACGGTCGAGGGAGAAGAGCCGGATCGGCGACCTTCTGGCGACCTCGACCGAAGCTGAGGCCAGATTTGTGCTGCGGACGACCCAACGGAGCCACTGGCGGTGGAAACCAGCGGAGAACCTGTCGGCAAGGCGGCGAACCGATCGAACCGGAGTGAACCGACGGTCTGAATCAATCTGAACCGGACTGAACCGGTTCAGCCAAGAAAGAAGGGAAAAAGGAGAAAAAGGGAAAAAGAAAAAGAGGAAAAATTGGAGAAAAATCCCGACGATGTAATCGAGCTACAAGTAAGTCGATAAGCGGTCGAAATTGACCGATTTGAATTATGGAATATTTTATTTAATTATTATTCGACTGAAAATTTACCCAAAAAATTATGAAATTGTGTAGCTCGACAATTGGCATCCAACGAGAGCTCGAGTGTGAGACCCCGTATATGTATAGCTATGTATGTAGGAACATGGGAATGTAAATAAAATCATAAGTAAAATGATGTATTGTAATGTGAAGTGTATGCAATGTAAGTTCATAAGATTATGTACGCACTTGTAGTAAGAATTGTGATTATACGTACAAGTTGCATTACGAATGAGTAGGAAGAAATGAATTTGAATACGAGAAGAATGTGATCGAAATGGAATATGAGTAGTATAGTAAAATGGAAGGAAAGATTTACAGAAGTGTATATTTCCATTTGAGCAATATCGTATACATTTGGTCATACAAAGATTCTACACAAGTTTTAATGTGTATGTAGTGAGGATGGATCCCATTTTGAAGTCTCATAGATGAATGAATGAGAAAATGATCATGGTAGTAAATTAAGGGTGTTTGGTAAGGGTTATTGTAGAAAAACTGCAGGAAATCTGGAATTTGTGAAGGCCAGATCGATCTCATAGGATGAGAGATCGATCTGGGAGAGCCAGAATGCTCTTATGTGAGAAATGGAAGAGAACAGATCGATCTCCAAAGGAAGCAGATCGATCTCTTTAGCTCTCGGGTTGGGAGAAGATCGATCTCCCCTAAGACCAGATCGATCTCTCTAGGTCTCGGGTTGGAAGCAGATCGATCTCCCATAAGACCAGATCGATCTCCTTAAGCTTCTGTTTGACAGCAGATCGATCTCCAGTCTCGACAGATCGATCTCCTACCTTTAAAACGTCTCAGAAAAGAGGGATTTTTGAGGAACAGATCGATCTCCACCCAAGGAAGATCGATCTCATCAAGTCAAATCTATAAATGGGAGCAGTTGGATCATCAGAATTTCGGGGAAAACATTTCTATTTCACTTCAACTCAAAGAAATCTAGTTTCTCACTCCTAAATCCAGCCATTTTCAGTGAGATTTAAGGAGAGGCTATTAGAGACAAAGTTGTTCACATCAAAGAGAAGAACAACATAGTCTAGAGGCATTTCCCTATTTGAAGGATTGAAGAAATAGAGGGCAATCCTAATTGGAGCAAGAGGAAATCCAATGAGGTAAGTTCTAATGCACAAATCCAAGTACATTGGGTTAGTTAATGATTATAAAGATATTTGGGTGTGCATATTGTGAATAGAATTACCTAAAATGATATGAAATGACTATAGCTTAGAAATAGTCAAGTGTGAGAAAGTGGAGTGTGGGAGTATTTTTGATGAATGGGATATCTTGAGTGGATGAGTATGTTGTGGAAATGGTTTGGAAATGTTGATATTAGGATAAATTGGGAGATTTACCACAAAGGGTAAAAATGTGAAATTAAGGCATTGGATAGATGCTTAGTTGAATAAGAGTTAGGAATATTAACTCAAATGTTGGTGGGTGAATTTCAGTTTCGGATGATAAGTCGGAGCAAGTCGAGATGAGAACGCACGAAGCATAAAGGCGGATAGTTGCACACAAGTAAAACGAGGTAAGGGACTGTGTGTTAGCTATAGAGATGTTCGTACGTAATTACAGCAATTTCGTAGATATATTGCTAGGACTAGTACGATATTATAAGTTTATGAAATGATGTGGAAATATGAAAAGTACCATGATGTATATATATGTATTGAGAAATGGGATAGGGTAAGGAAATAGCATGATATGCATGTTTTCAATGAAATTCTCAATTTTATATTATGATTGATGATTGAGAAATGTTGATGATAGGTTGGCTAATTTTACATGTTTTAGCATGAAGAAGCATGCTGTATGAATAAACATGTTTTGAATTTTAAAAAAAAAAGAGAAAATAGCCTTCTATCAGTTTTGAGATGTGATTTGGTGTTGAAGCGCTAGCTTACACCTGTTTTAATGCCTTGATGTACCGTGTTGGAGTTTTAACTCGCACGGGGGTTTTGAGAAAGTGCGAGAACTATGCTCGTACCTGTTTTGTTGAGTTAAGGTAAACCTGGGGGTCTGGGACCCAAGGGGATACCAGCCGACGGCCAATTGAACGGGCTGGGCCTTAACGATAGATCGTGCCGCGCTGGAGCTTTGCGTCGACTGTGTGTCACGCTGCTTGCTCGCCTGGCATATGAGACATGGTTTAAGGATAAAAAGTCCATCGGAGTTGGAGTATGGACTTGGGTCCACGGTTGTACGTAGAACAGTGTAGTCACCCGTTGGTATACTATGTACCGTGCTGGGTGCACGTGAGTACGAGTATCGCGTAGATGACACACGGCGTATCTTCACCGTGAGTATACGAGGAGATGAGGTGGATTGAGATGAGCCGGAGGGTAGGACTGACCCATCCCCCTTCAGGCGAAGTGATACCCTGTGCACACCCGATCAGTGAGGCCTGGGATCACTGACTGTGGCCATAAGTCGTGGATATTTGATTGCCTAAAATTCCATGCCTGTCTTAGAGAATCGAGAAACAGAGACAATCTCAGAAAAAGAAAGAGATTTGTGAAAGAGAATGATTTGAGAAGTGAAAGAGATTTTGTGTTTCAATAAATCTCCGATTTCACATTCGTGCCATGAGGGCACTATTTATGAGCATGTTTTAAATGGAAGTTTGACATTTGATTTACACGAAAATGCTCTTGAGAAATATGAATTTAAATGCATTGTTCGTATGATATTTCCATTTATAACGAAAACATGGTTTTGGTTTATGCATGCATGGGCTATGTAGGTAGTACGATATCTACCTGCTAGCATACATTTCCTTACTGAGCCGTGGTTTGCTCATCCCACTATTTTCCCCCTCCAGGTACTGAGAAGTAAGAGAGCGGTGGTCTCTAAGTCTTTTGTGTTGAACAGCTCCCACAATCTGCAAAGGTATAAGATTTGTATACACGAGTATTTTGTATCTAATATCTCGTATCGCACAGTTATATCTTGGAATTGTAATCAGTATTATGGGGATGATATGTAAACACTTGGTATTTATACAATTAATTTTGTGTATTTACACACACACCTGGGAGTGTGAATTAAAGATTTAAATATTCCGCTGTAAATAAATAAATTTTTAGAAATTGCATCTTCTCACAGCCCAACCGTAGTAGAGAATGTATGGATAGAAGGGTTTTCGAAAGCGGGGCATGACATCGAGACAGCCTCGATTTGCATACTAGCATGGAATCTCGGGTAAGTAACCCTTATTTACGACAATTTACATCGTTATGCGTGATATGAATTTAAATTCCGCATAAATTGAATTAAATTATGAAAATTTAGATAAATTGTCGTAAATAATAAATTGAACTATTCGAGAGTTAAAACGAGGTCCAATAAATTTTTGGTGGGCCCAATGAGCCCAATAGGCCTTGATAAAGTGAAAATTAAGTGGGAAACGGGCTTAAGGCCGATTAAAGCCCATTAAGGTGCAATCGGGCCCAATAGGGGTAAATGGGCCCAATGATTTAAATTAAGCCCAGAAAATAAGAAATACAATTAAATTGTATAATATCTGACCTGAAGAATATTTATACGCAGTTCCGGAGGTTTGATTGGGAGCAGATCGGACTGCGAGACGTGACATCAGAGGAAAGGTCGACTCGACAGGAAAATAAGGTAAGGGAATTCTGCGGACTGCTAGAGGTAACTTTACGAAATTTTAAGTTCATTTGCAGTCCTTTAAAAATTATCTGAAGGGTCTAGAGGTCAAATAATAATTTTAGTGTCTGAATGGGTAAATTACCAAAATACCCTTGTTAAGGGTAAAATTTACACATTTAGGAAAAATTGGGAGGAGCAAGAACAAGAGGTTTTTTGCTCGTTCTGGAGACATTTTAATGCATGCATGAGTAGGCTGGCTAACCTTGAAAGAAAATGCATAGCATTTCATACTTTCAACGATATAATTGTTTTGAAAACTGTTTTGAGGAAACAGAGCCGCCTACGTGTTTTTATTGACATGTGTCGTGCTAGAGCTCAGCTTGCACGATATTTTGATTTGTGTGATGCATGCATTACTGCTGGAGCGAGAGCTCGCACTAGAGTTTTACATGCATAGGTGCTGGAGTCCAACTCGCACCAGATTTGTATACATATATATATGATTTTCGTGACAGGGTGCTAGAGTCTAACTCGCACCATATTTTTATACGATTTTTGAGACAGGGTGCTGGAGCTTCGCTCGCACTAGATTTTTACATGGTTTGCATACAGAGTGCTGAGCATCGCTCGCACTAATTTTTATGAGAACATGCGATGAGCCGTGCTTGGAGCATCGGGTAGACTGTGTGTCACCGATTAAATAGGCTCGCACGTACGTTTTGAGACATGGCATGAGTATTGAGATATGATATATGGGTCCACGGAGTACGATGTACCGTGCAAGTAGCATGGAGTATGATGTACCGTGTGGTATCTTCAGATACGGCATCTTCGGATGCAGCATCTTCGGATGCATGGGATCGGATAAGACCGACGAAACGGAGTGACCCACCTCCCGGGCGATTTTCGATCATGGTGAGAACCCGCACACTAGGATCCGTGTAGCAGAGGAACTCCCGAGGACACATGGCCATAGTCCTAGTTATTACCGATATACAGATGTTGCCTAGTCTCGCATGTCGACGATTTTGATGAGATCAAACTGGGTTTTAAATTAAATGTGCATGATGGTTATTTCCATGCTTTTTTAAACCCATGTGTGATGTAAACGGATTTTCATGATTTTGTGTGAGTCAGGATCACCCGAAGGAGGGGTCAAGTCCTGACTTTATTATGAAATTTTTAAATGAGAAAGAAATGATTTGAAATAATTGCATGTTGAATTTTGCCATGCGAATGGATTTACATAACATCATAACTCATATCATCTGTTTTAAAATGTGTGGAGAAAGGGTGGTTTATGCATGGCACCACGTTCATGTTGGTAGTATGGTCACCTACTTGTTCGTAGGATTGCCTTACTGAGCTTGATGTGCTCACCCCTTTCATTTTCTCCCACAGATAATCTCCAGTAGAAGTTGAGGCGACTCAGTACTACATTTCGGATATCCGCTGCTGCCCATCACTTAAGGTATATACACTTGTACATATTGTATCTAAATAAGCATAGCACAGAAACATGTTTGTAAGTAACTCTAGGGGATGTATAAATATTGTAAATACTTATAAATGACTGAGAAAAAATTAAGTTATATGGTAAGTAAATGGTGGGACTGGCATTGACGCACAGCCCAATTTGTTAGTGGAGTGTGGTCACGATCAGAGGACAGGTAAGAATGAAAGAAAATAACAAAACGCGAAAAATTTACTCTGATTTTTGGGTAGTTTGGGTCGTGACATACAAAGGTGGTATCAGAGCAGAAATTGGTCTGATGTGTGTCAGTGTCAGTAATTAGAAAATTACATCCCCGTGTTACTGTGCTTGGTTAGATACAATAGTGTATATCGAGATGAGTTTTAATTAAGAAATGGTTGAGAATGCAGGAATGCCTAATATGAGTCGCGTTAGATGAGATAGTGCACGAGGTAGAGGTCGTAGAGGTAGACCTGAGTCTGCTAAGTCGTGCTGAGTTGACCTATGAGAATCAGGATGAAATTGAAATGAAGGCTAATGTTGAGCATGCCCCACTGAGTCCGACAGAGAGATCGGACAGTATTGAAACACGCTTCGCGAGGTTGGAGCGGAGTGTGGAGATTATTTTGAGGAGCTAATTGCTCAGATTATGAATGAGATTCGAGGGCGCAGCGGAGCATTGGTGGAAACCCGCTCGACCCATCTTAAGTGTTAAACATCCAGAGCTAAAATGAGAAATGTTTATGGATGTATTCCGGTGATAGAATATCCCGGACACTGTTTAAAGGGAATGATAGATAAAATCCTTACTCTGACCCAGAGAAATTGATTTATTGATGAGTATGATTTATGAGTATGAAACTCGGTTATATTCTTGGGCAGATATTACCTCGACACTATGAACAAGTGATAATCGAGATGTCTAAAAGTTCATGAAATGGCTCAATTTTTCAATTAGAGTCTCATTGGCCCGTGAGATATTACCTATACCGAGGCAGTGCGCAGATTTACAGTTGGGTAAATAAGAACATGAATTGCACGCCTCTGAGATTGGGAAAGGTAGTGAGGGCTGAAATAGAGATAGAAAAGAGAATCGAGAAATGACAGAGATGTTAAAATGGAAAAATGGTAATTGGTAAAAGATTTAATTTGATGAGTCATGGAGTAAGATAATTGGTAAGGCCCCAGTGCATCCAATTTTGGCACTCTTGAGGGGCATTGTAATTGGAGGACCCCGACCTGCTACGAAGCAGTGTAAGCACTGGAAGCAGTGTGGGATGTGTGGTAGATACCACGGAAGGAGGGTCTATACCTACACTGTATTGATGAAAATGGTCGTTAAGTGTGGTAAGACGGACCATTGATTTTGATTGCATAGAGTTGGGCGAGATCGCCCCACAAAAAGGTAAAGAGACAGAGAAAAACTTCGTTGGTATAGCTGCAATGAAAAGGGAGACCATAGCCGAAAAGAAAAAAGGAAAGTAGGCTGTTGGATGAAGGCGAGAGGATGTCTTGGACCAGGACACTATTGATGTTTCATGGATGTGGTGTAAGATACCACACTTGTTATGAATAATGAAGTACATATGTTCATTGATCTTGGTGCCACACATTTATTCATACCGCCTTCATTCGTATATAAGTGAGTAAAAGGCATGAATGCCTACATCATTGGGCACAATACTGATAAATGAGTACCCCAATAGAGGAGGATTAATTAACAGAATATAGATATAGAGATTTTAAGTTGAAAATAGGGGTAAAAACATCACTGAAAAGTATACTGTAAGTGTTGACAAGTGATAAAAAGGGGTGCAACAGTTGAAATTAAAGGAGTAAAGGATTGTACTCACGGAGTGAATAATGAAAGAGTTTTGTCATGAGGGATATACGAAAGGAGATAATCTTTAAGATAAGATAGATCCTAAATACAAGATGTATTGGAGTAAGAGACATATTCTAGGTAGGGAATACCTTTAATATGCGAAGTAATTGGGATTAAGTGATAAGTAGGGAATATAAATTATAACCAAGGATAAAGATGGATATAACCATAACCAGTCTATGTGGTTAAGTCTGAAGGTTAATAAAGGTATTTCAAAATACCTCCCCGCCTGAAGACTTGACAGCGTCTAAAAGTATATATATAACCTATAACGTGAAATCGATCGTTGTAATAAATACCTTTAGCATTAGGATACCTTTACTAAGACGATAAGAATATTAAAATTCGACAAATCATAAAGGTTAACATAGTAAAATTTAATAAGAGCCGTTAAGATAAGAAAAGGAAATGACGCAGATTAGTACCTGAAAACGTAAGCGATTTTGAAGGATCTTATATGCTTATGCATAAATAAGTCAAGGATATGGACGATTGAAATATGTAGCGGAGCTCAACTACAATGAGTTATTTAAACTTTACCTGGATCGATTTGTCATCATCCTTATTGATGATATGTTGGGTGTAGTTAAAGTCCAGGGCAAATTGTAAGCAATAATTGAAAGTGGCTTTTACAAATGGGTTGTTGCGAGTTCTCAATATAGTCTACTTGGTTGACACGTTTAACTAAGAAAAACGTGGTCTTTGAATGAGATGATAAATAAGATGATAGATGTGACATGAATTTCGGTGTAGTGAAGTATGAACTGACCACCGTGATTAATTTCACCATACCCAAAAGCTCAAGAGGTTCTTAGTGAGTATGGATACCTCAAAGTTATGAAAGAGCTGTGTATTGATGTATAATGGGAAGATAGTCAATTATGGAGTCAGACAACTCCTTGATCATGAAAGAAACTATCTGACCCATGATTTAAAAGTTGGCAGCGATAGTATTTGTACTGAGTAGATGGCACTACTAGGTACACGATGAGGAATTTTGGGTATGCACTGATCATAAAGCCCCAAGATCTGTTTTCACAGAAAGAGGCGAATATGAGAAATAATAAAGTGGGTTAGAGCTTCCGAGAGATTTTGATTGTGAAAATTGTACCACCCAGGAAAGGCTAATGTGATGGCTGATGCCTTGAGCAGAAAGAGCCTTGGGATGGTATTACATATGATGGTCAGGGAGTGTGAGCTTCTAGAGCAGTTGTGAGCCTCAATAGTGATGTGATCCCTTCTGATGATGACAGTGATTGTATGACAGCTAGCCTGAGACTAGAACCGGATGAGAGTGCCCGGATTTGACAGGCTTAGCGTGATGATCGGCAGGGTGTCGATGGTTTGGGTTAGATTCAAAAGGGTACAGTGACAGAGTTCACAGAGAGTGTCGATGATTTACAGAGAGGTTTAGAGACAGTATAATAATATAAGTGCTCCCCAGGACCATAGTTGATGAGATAGTGATATTGTCAGAAGCTTACTCTTCGGGAATTACAGTGCATACGAAAAGTAATGAATATATATATAAAATCTCTGAAAGGGGTATTGGTGGTCAGATGTGAAAAGAGATATGGTAGAGATTGTGGAAAAGAGCCTAGTATGTCAGCAGAATAAAGTAGAGTATTAAAAGTCTGTAGGGTTATTGCAGCCTCTACCTATATTAACATGGCACGGGAAATGGGAGCAAGTCTCCATGAATGTCGTGATGGGTTATAGAGAACCCAGGTGAATTACGAGGATGTTTGGATGATAGTCGATAGAGTGACTAAGTCTACCCACCTTCTGGTTATGAAATCCCCAAATACTCAGAGTGTATATGAGGATTTATGTGTAAAGAAGATTGTGGAACATTAAGTAGCGTTCCAGTGAGCATGGTATCATATAGGGATTCCCGCTTCACTTCCCACCTCTTTGGATATTTTTAGGAAGCTATGGGAACCCGACTGAGTATTAGCACAGCTTTCCATCCTCAGACAGATGGTCAGTCAGAGAGGACTGTACAGGTTCTGGAGGATCCGATGAAAGCGTGTGCCCTTGATTTTTTTTATGCTCCTGGGATAATCAGTTATTACAAATCGAATTCGTCAAAAGTGACAGTTGCCACTTGAGTATCGGGATAACAAGATATGAGACAGTGCATGGCTGTAGGGGTTGTTCCCCAAATTGGATAAGAAAAAGTGGGTGATAGATAGAATTATTTTCGACTTTGGATAATAAGTCTCTGGGGATGTTTAGTTAAGGATGAGAGATTAAGAACACCTCAGAGCAGATAGAAAAGTATTGAAATTCACCGAGGGTGAATTAGTATGGTGGAAATGTTTCTTGTCCTAAGAGAATAA
Organism: Firmiana major; assembly: GCA_033439115.1. Taxonomy (NCBI): domain Eukaryota; kingdom Viridiplantae; phylum Streptophyta; class Magnoliopsida; order Malvales; family Malvaceae; genus Firmiana; species Firmiana major. The sequence goes on along the minus strand of CM065912.1, from coordinate 35,846,247 downwards.
GGACATAGCGAACTTTTGGAAGAAGGTAAATTGAGTTTCGCTGGATTGAATCTTTTGAGAGATTGGACAAGTGGAAGATAAGACCTGTAGGTGGCATTTCCACTTGAATAAGCAGGCACCCGCAATGTGTCCCATCTTTTGATGCTTCGAAAATACTATCCAGATCCAGCATAGGTGATAGGATATGAGATCCAACAGTTCAGCTTAATGCAAATATAAGTATATTGAAAGTTGATTCGGGCATTAAACAGGAAAGAGAAAGTATTGAGGTTTAAGATGATCTCTTTAATTAAAGTCCTTTGGTAGTAATACACTCCGGAAAAGGTCACATGAGAATTTAAGAGTATGATACGATCAATGTATCCGGAGTTGTATATGGACTCATATGACTTGGTTCTAATTTGGAGGACCAAATTCCTTAAGTGGGGGAGATTTGTAAGACCCGAAATTAAATCGTAAATTTTTATGAGGGATGAAAATGGTCAAAAATTTAACTAAATGAGATTCGGATTGAAAATAAGGATTTAAAATGCGAAGTGAGTGAGTATTCGTGAAGGGAAGTCAGTATAAATTCGATGAGAAAAATTTCTTAAAAATAATGGATTGAGAAATTTCGGTCAATAAAGGTGAAATAAATTTATTCTGGATTAAACTGATCAAGATATTAATTTATTGGAATTAATTGGGATTAATCGAAATTTTTAATTCAAAAAAATAATCTCGAAAATAATCGAAAAATATACCGAAAAGTCATTCGGGACAATATCCTGAAAATATGGAGAAATTATATCCGAAAAATGGTTAAAATATAATAAATAAATTAAATAAAAATTAAATTAATAAGTTTGGAATAAAATAATAATTTTTGGTAGATATTTTGGGTATTTTAATGTATTTTAATGATTAAAATAAATAATAAAAATAAATAAATAAATATATAAAAATAAATTAGTAAATTGAAAAAAAAGGAATCAGATTAAAACAAATCGGTGAGAGAGAAAACTGAAACGAAATCGCGAGAAGCAGAAAACGAAAACGGCAACCGAGGAAGCCCGACGAGCCACCGGCGGCCAAGGACCCCAGGTGAGGGCCGACGAAGGAAGCCCGACGTCAGGTGAGTCGTCTGCCACCGGTGACGCGCGCCAAGGACGCCGGAGAACGCCGAAAAATGGAGGAGAAGCCACGGGAGAAGAAATGGCCACCGGCGGCAAACGACGACGATTCGGGTGGAACCGAGGCCAGATTCTGAAAGCCCAGGCGACGGCGGTTCTGTGAAACCCGGATTTTTTAAAGGGATTTAAATCGTTGGATGAAAAATGCAAAATTTAAATGAGAAAAGATAGTGAATCCGAGAAGGAAAATCGGTCTAAATTAATCCCGAACGCGTGGAAGGGTAAAATTGGTCAAAAGATCCTAATTTCGGTGTAAATTCGATTAAGAAATTCCATTAAAAATATGGATTTAGGAAATCTTGATCAATAAAGGAGAAATTATGAAATTTCGAGTCCAATTGGTCAAGATACGGAGATATTACGAATTTTTGTAATTTTCGCTCGGGACATTATCCCGAAAATATGCGAAAAATACACCGAAATAATTAAAATAAATTAAATTAAATAAATAAATAAATTAATAAAATATAATATGAGATATTTTGTACAATTTATTATATTTTATTTGATTAAAATAAAATATAATAAAATAAAATATAATAAAATATAATAAAATAATAATAAAGTAAAAAAAAAAAAAGAAACAGAATCGCGAGTTGCGATTCTGTTTAAGGGAAACAGAAACAAACGAAGCCGAAGACCCGAGGAAGGCCAGCCTCCCCCTTCTGCCGTGCTGATCGGAGCCACCACCGGGGAGAAGCCGAGGAGAGGAAGCTGCAGAAGCCATCGTCGGCGCCGGTGGAGAGAGGAAACGCCGGCAACCGAGAGGGAGAAAGAGACCGAGGGAGAAAGAGAGAAAAGAGAGGAAAGAGAGAGATCGACGGCCGATGAGGGGAGGAGCGAACCACCACCGGCTAAAGGGGACCTCTGCGACGTCGATCCAGGCGCAGATCGGCCTGAAACACCACCGATCGGAAGAAGAAAAATTCGGTGCCGCAGTCGGAGGAGAGAAGAGGCCGGACCGGCCACTTTTCGACGAGCTTGGGCGAAGCCGACCACAGATCCATGCATCGGACTACCCCACGAACAAGCTGGAGGCGGAAGTCGGCGGAGAACCGACCGAAAAAGCCCCGAACGGCGAGGGAGAAGTTGAACCAGAGCCGAACCGGACCGGTCTGAACCGGTCTGAATCGGACCGAACCGGTTCAGCCAAAAAAGAGAGGGAAAAAGGAGAAAAAGGAAAGAAAAAGAGAAAAAGGAAAAAGGAAAAATTTTCGGGGATACATCGGACTTCGGGTAAGTCGGTAAGAGGTCAAAAGTGACCGATTTAATTTTCGAGAAATTTATTTAAATTATATTTGATCGAAAATTTACCCGGAATTAAATATATAAATTGTGCAGTTCGATGATAAATCGCGTACGTGAGCCGATCGAACTTCGATTTGCACACTATCATAAAATCTCAGTAGCTCGGTTTATTGACACGTTTTACGAGGTAAATTTGAGCATCGAGGAAAGTGTTCTACATCAGTCGCTAAGAGGTAAGGGATATAATTTAGAGTAGCGTTAGTACTCCTTCATCCTTACCAACTGTTTACGTATGAGAATTGGATGAGATTTTACGAAATGGATTTCCAACTGTATTCAAACCGAAGCCAAAAACCATTTCTCGAGTTTTCAGCATGTTTTATATATATGAGATACATTTTACAGCATACATGTTTATAAAAGTATTTTTTTTACTTTTGAAACGAAAGCATAGTATTTTCATGTGAGATTACGAGTTAAAGTCCCGATATGTTTTACGAAACCATGTATTCATGATACGGGTTAAAGTCCCGAAACAACTTTTAAGCTATATTTTCACAGTACGGGTATGAGTCCCAAGAAATAGCTATTATAATTATGCTTTCCATATTTACACGGGCTAGAATCCCGTAATGATTTATGAAAACTATGTTTTCTATGAGAAACGGGCTAGAGTCCCGTAATGATTTATGAAAAACGGGTTAGAGTCCCGTAACGATTTTAATATACGGGTATGAGGCCCGAAATGATTTTGATAAATTGGGTAAGAGGCCCAAAATGATTTTGTGGGGTAAAAAGGCATGACATGAAGAAAGTCAGAGGATCTGGGGTCGATCTCATATGGAGACGATCGAGGATCTACCTAGCCGACGGCCAGAGAACGGGCAGGCTCTGACTTGATATGAGAAACGTGCGTATAAACCAGACTTGGTGATGCACGTGAGTTCGTGCGTATAGTCCCCATTTAGTGGTGCACGAGAGATAGGGCAGCGTACGACCCTGATCCAGTCCTACGGCTCCCTGTACTATGGCCATGAGTACCCATGATTTAGTCCTACGGGACCAGATGTATGATGTCCTTCGGGACTAGTATATGAGATGATTGCCTGACCCTACACGATGAATTGACGGAATGATATATATATGTTTTCGCACATTTCATGCTACCTGTTATATGATTTGCTATTGAGCACATATTTTTATGATGGGATTTTAAAGGTAGCCATGAGTATATTTTACGAAATGTGCATATGACAATAAAATTTCATTTTAAAGTGATAAGCATGTTATGATATGCATGATTAAGTTTTGAGATGCTTTTACTTGTTTACACGACGTGATATGCATATTATATATGAGTTTTACTAAAAGGATGCATGATGTGTGAACTTATGATTTAAGCATGTTTTTACTGCTTTTATGAAATGTAAGCATCTCTACTCCAGTACATGTTTATGCTAATTTGTAAAACCATGAGTTTTATCATGTTTTGAGTATTTAAAGCTATTTTAAATGTATCTCTTACTGAGTCTGAAAAACTCACCCCCCTCCTCTCCATCTCCCAGATTATCTATAGCGAGTCTACTGCACATACGAGACTGTGGTCGTTGACAAGGTAGTCCGACCTTTCATCGGATACTTTTGTAACTTTGAGGTACAGTCTTACTTATATTCCAGACATGTGATACATAATAGACACTATTGTATATAATAGTCGGGATGTAATAGTTGTAAATGATTTTATATATACAGAATGTATATAATGTAATGAGATCCTGGAAGATGAAAAAGATTTTAAATTTAGACATGGACAGGAAAACAACATAGTTAATGGATAAAAAGTTTTCATTAGCCCAATTTTTTCGCGCTTCCGGGGCGTGACAGTTTTTTTTGGTATCAGAGCAAATGTTGTGTAGTACTATCATGTCTAGTAATAAGAGTGTATTACATCCCAATGTGTCTATGCATGTCTGGTAATAAAGTAAGCTTACTTGTCAAAGTATGACTTAATTTATGGATTATGTGCAAATAGTAGATCGCTAATCATGAGTGGTAGATGAGACCGTTCACAGAGACGAGTTGAACCCGTTCCACCATCTTTCTCTCAACCCGAGAGCCCTACTGATAGAATAAGGAGGCTTGAGGAGATAGTACGGGATATGAGGGAAGGACTTACAGCTCTTACCACTATGTTTACCCAGCAGTTTGGGGTATGTACACCTGATACGGAAACAGCTACTCTTATGCCTAATCCTTCTCCCCCACCAGTTCCTCCAGTAGCCTCAGCACTCAGCCAGCAGTTCCCCAGCATAGGGATGACAAAGAGACTCAGAGGGTGCTAGAATTTCTTGAGTATGCATCCTCCGGAGTTCACAGGGCTTAAGGACCCGATTAAGGCTGAGGAGTGAATCGTTCATATTGAGGCGATATTTTAATTTTTGGGGTGTACTGGTTGGGAGAGAGTGACTATGGCGGGTTGAATGATAAAGGGACAGACTAAGTTCTGGTGGAGATCGACACAGACGACATTAGTCGAGCATCCCTTAGAGATCACATTGAATGCTTTCTTAGTCGCATTCCAAGAGCAATATGTACTGCTTGCAGCTCGGAGGAAGATGCAAGCAGAGTTGTTAGATTTGTAACAGGGAAGTTCTATAGTAGACAAGTATGAGAATAGATTAACAACCCTGATGAGATACGATCCAGAGACAGTTAGAGATCCCGAGCGCCAGACAAAGAGATTTCTGGCGGGACTGAGATCTGGGATCGGAGATAAGTTGTTGGGTCAGAATATCGTAGATTTCAGATATGCTCTGAGACGAGTCCAAGAGATAGAGAGGGGCTTGGATATTCCTCAAGCAAAGCATGATCTCAGGTGATCAGTCAGAGTTAATGAAAAGAGAGCAGTTACTTCTTGACATGATTTGAGAAGGGATCAGCCCAAGAGACAGAGGTTGGAAGGACCTCAGATAAGGGTTGGTAAGCCCAAGACCCCAGTTGGTGCCGCGTGTATGATTAGAGGCCCTGAGATAAGAGTGCCACGGTGTAGGACATGTGGCAATATTCACACTAGACCTTGTTGCACAGGTACATTTACTTGTTGCAGATGCGATGAAGTAGGGCACATAATGAGAGAGTGTTCACTTATGAGATCTTAGGAACCTCATGAGGCACTTAGATAGACAGAGAGACTGACTCAGGCTCCACAGAGGAGAGCCACAGCCGCAGACAAGGGCAAGAAGCTTGTCTCCCAGGGTCGAGTGTACGCCTATGACCAGGAGATAGCAGATACATCCTTCGATGTTATCCGAGGTACTCTTCTTGTCTGTAATCATAAAGCACATGTACTGTGTTGTGACCCAAGTTCCACACACTCGTTTGTGTCACCACAATTTACATGTAAGTTTCCCGAAGTATTCCTAGAGGACTTAATGGGATTACCATAGAGAAAGAAGTTGAGTTTGCCATTGAGCTAGTACCAGATACTCAACCCATCTCCAAGCCACCTTACCAAATGACATTGGTAGAGTTGGACGAATTAAAGAAGTAGTTGTAAGGATTACTCAATAAGGGGTTTATAAGGCCTAGTGTGTCACCATGCGGTACACCAATATTATTTGCCAGAAAGAAGGATGGTAGTTTTTGTCTATGTATAGACTACAGGCTTTTGAATAAAACAACAGTTGAGAATAAGTTCCCCTTGTCAAGGACTGACAAATTATTTGATCAGTTGAGAGGGGATTCAGTGTTTCAAGGATAGATTTGAGATCGGGTTATCATCAGCTAAGGATTAAGGAGGCTGATATACTGAAGACAACATTTCGGACCCGATATGGGCACTACGAGTTCCTAGTTATACCCTTCTGGATTGACTAATGCTCCAGTTGCATTCATAAGTCTTATGAACGATGTCTTTCGAGAATACTTAGATAGATTGATGATAGTATTCATCGATGACATCTTGATTTATTCTGGATCCCAGAAAGAGCATGAATAACATTTGAGGACTGTGCTCCAGACTCTCCGTGAGAAGAAGATATATGGTAAATTTAGTAATTGTACCTTTTGGCTAGATCAGATTGCATTCCTTGGACATGTAGTATCTTAGGACGAGGTGCCAGTGGATCCGTCCAAGGTAGATGCAATATTGAGATGGGAAAGACCGAGGACAGTCACGGAGGTCAGAAGCTTATTGGGATTAGTATGGTATTACCGACGAATTGTAGAAGGGTTTTCACAGATAACAGTTCCATTAACCAGACTGACCCATAAAGAGGTTCAGTTTATAGGTCTGAATAGTGTGAGTAGAGCTTACAAGAGCTCAAACGTCGATTGAATACGACACCAGTCTTGACCATTTCGAGTGGTCTGAGGGATTTATGGTATTCAATAATGCTTCCCACTAAGGTCTCGGCTATGTGCTTATGCAGCATGGTAGAGTGGTAGCTTATGGATCTCGTCAGCTAAAGGATCATTAGCGTAATCATTCCACTCACGATTTGGAGTTAACTGCAGTAGTGATTGCACTCAAGATATGACAGCATTAATTATATGGAGAAAGATTTCAGATTTTCACTGACCATAAGATCTTAAGTACTGGTTTAATTAGAAGGAGTTGAATATTAGACAGCGGAGATGGATAGAGCTCCTTAAGATTTACGACTGCGAGATTTTATATCATCCTGATAAGGCGAACGTGGTAGCCGATTCCCTAAGCAGAAAGGGTATGATGTCCTACATGATGATTAAAGAGTGGGACCTATTGGAACAATTCGTCGAACTCAGGATCAGTATGGATGAGATTGAGCATGGATACATGGCTAGCCTAAGGATTAAACCAAGTATACTAGACCAGGTTAGAGCTAGATAGCGAAACATCAGAGATTACTAGATATGGTTAGCCAGGCAGATGAGAGATCGCAGTCTGAGTTTACGGTCAGTGATGATGGATTACTGAGGTAACAAGGCCGTATCTGTATGCCACATGATGACACCTTAAGACAGAGCATTTTGAAGGAGTCCTATTGTCCTAGATTCACCTTGCTTCCGATTTAGTGGAATAGGAAGCTAAAGGTGTTCAGCTCATCCATGACAGATCGAGGACCGCACAGAAAAGTTGTGCCAATGTGCGCAGACATCCTCTTGAATTTCAGGTTAGGGACTCTGAAATTGTTAAGGTGTCACTGATGAAGGGTATAGTACACTTCAAAAAAAATGAGGTGCTACGATTTAAGACTATTCCACTAGTAAGGGTTCTTTGATAACACCACAAGACAGAAGAAGTCACTTGGGAACTAGAGAGCTAAATGAAGGAGAAGTACTCTTACGTAGTTGATGGACCAGCTTGAATTCAGAGGACTGAATTCTTAAAAGGTGGGGAGAAATGTGAAACTCGGATTTTTTAAAGGGATTTAAATCGTTGGACGAAAAATGCAAAATTTAAATGAGAAAAGATAGTGAGTCCGAGAAGGAAAATCGGTCTAAATTAATCCTGAACGTGTGGAAGGGTAAAATTGGTCAAAAGATCCTAATTTCGGTGTAAATTCGATGAAGAAATTTCATTAAAAATATGGATTTAGGAAATCTTGATCAATAAAGGAGAAATTATGGAATTTCGAGTCCAATTGGTAAAGATACGGAGATATTACGAATTTTTTTAATTTTCGCTCGGGACATTATCCCGAAAATATGCAAAAAATACACCGAAATAATTAAAATAAATTAAATTAATTAAATAAATTAATTAATAAAATATAATATGAGATATTTTGTACAATTTATTATATTTTATTTGATTAAAATAAAATATAATAAAATAAAATATAATAAAATAATAATAAAGTAAAAAAAAAAGAAACAGAATCGCGAGTTGCGATTCTGTTTAAGGGAAACAGAAACAAACGAAGCCGAAGACCCGAGGAAGGCCAGCCTCCCCCTTCTGCCGTGCTGATCGGAGCCACCACCGGGGAGAAGCCGAGGAGAGGAAGCTGTAGAAGCCATCGTCGGCGCCGGTGGAGAGAGGAAACGCCGGCAACCAAGAGGGAGAAAGAGACCGAGAGAGAAAGAGAGAAAAGAGAGGAGAGAGAGAGATCGACGGCCGATGAGGGGAGGAGCGAACCACCACCAGCCAGAGGGGACCTCTGCGACGTCGATCCAGGCGCAGATCGGCCTGAAACACCACCGATCGAAAGAAGAAAAATTCGGTGCCGCCATCGGAGGAGAGAAGAGGCCGGACCGACCACTTTTCGACGAGCTTTGGTGAAGCCGACCACAGATCCATGCATCGGACTACCCCACGAACAAGCTGGAGGCGGAAGCTGGCAAAGAACCGGCCGGAAAAGCCCCGAACGGCGAGGGAGAAGTTGAACCGGAGCCGAATCGGACCGGTCTGAACCGGACTAAACCGGTTCAACCAAAAAAGAGAGGGAAAAAGGAGAAAAAGGAAAGAAAAAGAGAAAAAGGAAAAAGAAAAAATTTTTGGGGATACATCGGACTTCGGGTAAGTCGGTAAGAGGTCAAAAGTGACCGATTTAATTTTCGAGAAATTTATTTAAATTATATTTGATCGAAAATTTACCCGGAATTAAATATATAAATTGTGTAGTTCGATGATAAATCGCGTACGTGAGCCGATCGAACTTCGATTTGCACACTATCGTAAAATCTCGGTAGCTCGGTCTATTGACATGTTTTACGAGGTAAATTTGAGCATCGAGAAAAGTGTTCTACATCAGTCGCTAAGAGGTAAGGGATATAATTTAGAGTAGCGTTAGTACTCCTTCATCCTTACCAACTGTTTATGTATGAGAATTGGATGAGATTTTACGAAATGGATTTCCAACTGTATTCAAATCGAAGCCAAAAACCATTTCTCGAGTTTTCAGCATGTTTTATATATATGAGATACATTTTACAGCATACATGTTTATAAAAATGTTTTTTTTTTTTTACTTTTGAAACGAAAGCATAGTATTTTCATGTGAGATTACGAGTTAAAGTCCCGATATGTTTTACGAAACCATGTATTCATGATACGGGTTAAAGTCCCGAAACAGCTTTTAAGCTATATTTTCACAGTACGGGTATGAGTCCCAAGAAATAGCTATTATAATTATGCTTTCCATATTTACACGGGCTAGAGTCCCGTAATGATTTATGAAAACTATGTTTTCTATGAGAAACGGGCTAGAGTCCCGTAATGATTTATGAGAAACGGGTTAGAGTCCCGTAACGATTTTAATACACGGGTATGAGGCCCGAAATGATTTTGATAAATTGGGTAAGAGGCCCAAAATGATTTTGTGGGGTAAAAAGGCATGACATGAAGAAAGTCAGAGGATCTGGGGTCGATCTCGTATGGAGACGATCGAGGATCTACCTAGCCGACGGTCAGAGAACGGGCAGGCTCTGACTTGATATGAGAAACGTGCGTATAAACCACACTTGGTGATGCACGTGAGTTCGTGCGTATAGTCCCCATTTAGTGGTGCACGAGAGATAGGACAGCGTACGACCCTGATCCAGTCCTATGGCTCCCTGTACTATGGCCATGAGTACCCATGATTTAGTCCTACGGGACCAGATGTATGATGTCCTTTGGGACTAGTATATGAGATGATTGCCTGGCCCTACACGATGAATTGACGGAATGATATATATATGTTTTCGCACATTTCATGCTACCTGTTATATGATTTGCTATTGAGCACATATTTTTATGATGAGATTTTAAAGGTAGCCATGAGTATATTTTAGGAAATGTGCATATGACAATAAAATTTCATTTTAAAGTGATAAGCATGTTATGATATGCATGATTAAGTTTTGAGATGCTTTTACTTGTTTACACGACGTGATATGCATATTATATATGAGTTTTACTAAAAGGATGCATGATGTGTAAACTTATGATTTAAGCATGTTTTTACTGCTTTTATGAAATGTAAGCATCTCTACTCCAGTACATGTTTATGCTAATTTGTAAAACCATGAGTTTTATCATGTTTTGAGTACTTAAAGCTATTTTAAATGTATCTCTTACTGAGTCTGAAAAACTCACCCCCCTCCTCTCCCTCTCCCAAATTATCTATAGCGAGTCTACTGCACATACGAGACTGTGGTCGTTGACAAGGTAGTCCGACCTTTCATCGGATACTTTTGTAACCTTGAGGTACAGTCTTACTTATATTCCGGACATGTGATACATAATAGACACTATTGTATATAATAGTCGGGATGTAATAGTTGTAAATGATTTTATATATACAGAATGTATATAATGTAATGAGATCCTGGAAGATGAAAAAGATTTTAAATTTAGACATGGACAGGAAAACAACATAGTTAATGGATAAAAAGTTTTAATTAGCCCCATTTTTTCGTGCTTCCGGGGCGTGACAGGTTCTTTTGAGACCGGTATCAGCCGATGAAACGACGGGAATCGCTGGCGACGACGAAGAGAAAGAAATGGGTTCCGACGACCGAGGGAGAAGAGCCGGATCGGCGACCTTCCGGCTACCTCGACCGAAGCTAAGGCCAGATTCGTGCTGCGGACGACCCAACGGAGCCACTGGAGGTGGAAACCGGCAGAGAACCAGTCGGCAAGGCGGCGAACCGATCGAATCGGAGTGAGCCGGGGTCTGAATCGGTCTGAACCGGACTGAACCGGTTCAGCTAAGAAAGAAGGGAAAAAGGAGAAAAAGGGAAAAAGAAAAAGAGGAAAAATTGGAGAAAAATCCCGGCAATGTAATCGAGCTACAGGTAAGTCGATAAGCGGTCGAAATTGACCGATTTGAATTATGGAATATTTTATTTAATTATTATTCGACTGAAAATTTACCCGAAAATTATGAAATTGTGTAGCTCGACAATTGGCATCAACCGAGAGCTCGAGACAGCCTCGATTTGCATACTAGTATGGAATCTCGGGTAAGTAACCCTTATTTATGACAATTTACATCGTTATGCGTGATATAAATTTAAATTCCGCATAAATTGAATTAAATTATGAAAATTTAGATAAATTATCGTAAATAATAAATTGAACTATTTGAGAGTTAAAACGAGGCCCAATAAATTGTTGGTGGGCCCAATGAGCCCAATAGGCCTCGATAAAGTGAAAATTAAGTGGGAAACGGGCTTAAGGCCGATTAAGGCCCATTAAGGTGCAATCGGGCCCAATAGGGGTAAATGGGCCCAATGATTTAAATTAAGCCCAGAAAATAAGAAATACAATTAAATTGTATAAAATCTGACCTGAGAAATATTTATACGCAGTTCCGGAGGTTTGATTGGGAGCAGATCGGACTGCGCGACGTGACATCAGAGGAAAGGTCGACTCGACAGGAAAATAAGGTAAGGGAATTCTGCGGACTGCTAGAGGTAACTTTATGAAATTTTAAGTTCATTTGCAGTCCTTTAAAAATTATCTGAAGGGTCTAGAGGTCAAATAATAATTTTAGTGTCCGAATGGGTAAATTACCAAAATACCCTTATTAAGGGTAAAATTTACAAATTTAGGAAAAATTGGGAGGAGTAAGAACAAGAGGTTTTTTACTCGTTCTGGAGACATTTTAATGCATGCATGAGTAGGCTGGCTAACCTTGAAAGAAAATGCATAGCATTTTATGCTTTCAACGATATAATTGTTTTGAAAACTGTTTTGAGGAAACAGAGCCGCCACGTGTTTTTATTGACATGTGTCGTGCTAGAGCTCAGCTCGCACGATATTTTGATTTGTGTGATGCATGCATTAGTGCTGGAGCGAGAGCTCGCACTAGAGTTTTACATGCATAGGTGCTGGAGTCCAACTCGCACCAGATTTGTATACATATATATATATATATATATGATTTTCGTGACAGGGTGCTAGAGTCTAACTCGCACCATATTTTTATATTATTTTTGAGACAGGGTGTTGGAGCTTCGCTCGCACCAGATTTTTACATGGTTTGTACACAGAGTGCTGAGCATCGTTCACACTAATTTTTATGAGAACATGCGATAAGCCGTGCTTGGAGCATCGGGTAGATTGTGTGTCACCGATTAAATAGGCTCGCACGTACGTTTTGAGACATGGCATGAGTATTGAGATATGATATATGGGTCCACGGAGTACGATGTACCGTACAAGTAGCATGGAGTACGATGTACTGTGTGGTATCTTCAGATACGACATCTTCGGATGCAGCATCTTCGGATGCATGGGATCCGATAAGACCGACGAGACGGAGTGACCCACCTCCCGGGCGATTCCCGATCATGGTGAGAACCCGCACACTAGGATCCGTGTAGCAGAGGAACTCCCGAGGACACATGGCCATAGTCTTGGTTATTACCGATATACAGATGTTGCCTAGTCTCGTATGTCGACGATTTTAATGAGATCAAACTGGGTTTTAAATTAAATGTGCATGATGGTTATTTTCATGCTTTTTTAAACCCATGTGTGATGTAAACGGATTTTCATGATTTTGTGTGAGTCAGGATCACCCGAAGGAGGGGTCGAGTCCTGACTTTATTATGAAATTTTTAAATGAGAAAGAAATGATTTGAAATAATTGCATGTTGAATTTCGCCATGCGAATGGATTTACATAACATCATAACTCATATAATCTGTTTTAAAATGTGTGGAGAAATGGTGGTTTATGCATGACACCACGTTCATGTAGGTAGTATGGTCACCTACTTGTTCGTAGGATTACCTTACTGAGCTTGATGTGCTCACCCCTTTCATTTTCTCCCACAGATAATCTCCAGTAGAAGTTGAGGCGACTCAGTATTGCATTCCGGATATCCGCTGCTGCCCATCACTTAATGTATATACACTTGTACATATTGTATCTAAATAAGCATAGCACAGTGACATGTTTGTAAGTGACTCTAGGGGATGTATAAATATTGTAAATACTTATAAATGACTGAGAGAGAATTAAGTTATATGGTAAATAAATGGTGGGACTGGCATTGACGCATAGCCCAATTTGTTAGTGGAGTGTGGTCACGATCAGAGGACAGGTAAGCATGAAAGAAAATAACAAAACGCGAAAAATTTACTCTGATTTTTGGGTAGTTTGGGTTGTGACAATTACGATATATGCATAAAGTTCATGATGAAATTGCTATTGAATTATGGGATGCATATCAAAGTAATTGATTGTTGAATTTATATCAAGACTTAAACTCTTCTTTTTTGTATTTTGTATAATTAATTTTATTTTATTTTTTAATTGTTCATATAATTTTACGGATATAGTATTAAAATTTAGTTATATTTTATTTAAATATTAATTGTGTATAGATACAAAAAGTAGGAAATAAATCTCATATAAATTTTGAAATCATAATTTTAAGAGAAAATTTATATAATAATAATTTGAATAATTTTTTTAATGTATCAAACTTAAGAATAAAATAGTACATTATTAATAAAAATTAAATTATATAATTTTAATAAAAATATTTAATGTTTAGTATTACTAAATTATGAAATAAAAAAAATTATATTTCAAAATTTTTATTTGATGCCAAACATGTTTTCTATTTTTAGTTTTTAAAATTGTACAACAATATTAGCTCACTAAACATGTTTTCTGTTTTCAAAATTTCTAAACAAAACAAAATTTTCAAAAATAGAAAATATAAAATATAAATTTAACAATAATACCAAACGACTCCTTAGTTATCAATTATTTACAAAAATTTACAACAAATCTCACATGTTCTTTTTTATTCATAAAAAATTTCTCTTTTATAAACATATTTCAAAATCTTCCCAACACTCTTGGAAAGATTTGAGAAATTCCTCAATTAGGAAGTTCAAGATATTCATCGCTTGTGACTTTCTTTTAATCTTATCATTGAAAGAAGCTTTATTTAAATTAAGTTTAATTAAAAAAAATTGGTTCACAAATAAACTTAGTCGGTTTACTTTTATTAATTTACTTTTATGAGTTAAAGAAATATGAATTGCATTTACCCACCACATACTTCAATTTATGATAAACAATTAAAACTCATCCTCAAAGTTAACAAATAAACTGATAAATAACGGTATTTTACATGTAAGCAAATAATGACAAACAAATAACTAAAAGTTAATAGTTAAGCTAACAAATAAAGGTTTTTAAATGCCTAAAAAATAATAATATCAAGGTATTTACACGCACGGAAACAAATAACTAGCTTAACCATGAAAGACAACTTACCTGTGAATTACGTGAACAAGGAATAATGGAGGAACACCTAGCTTAAAGTGATTGATTTATCAAGTAAAACGCATATAATAGCCTACTTTACACGTGCCACACATATCATGTTTAAACAAGGTAAATGGTTGAAGTAATGAAGACAAAATCTGGTCCGCAGTGACTTTGCACCAACTTCGTCCCTTTTCATTCCTCAAGCCGATCCAGCAAACTCTTTTCCTTCTTCCTTCGAAACTTTCTTCTCCTCCCCACCGGTCAACGCAGCTTGTTTCTCCCTCCTTTGGTTCCACCGAAAGTGATCCAAAATCTCAAGCAAATGAAAACCCGAAATTCATGGAAACTCCTTCAATTTTTTATTTTATTTTATTTTATTTTATTTTTCTATTATGTGTGTGCTGGTTCGAGATGGTATGAATGGGTCCCAATGGCTTCTTTGGACTTTGGTGCCAGAGGTTGAAGATGGTGGTTTTTTTTGGTTACAGAGGAAATAAAAGAGGCTGGTTCTTTGGTGGAGGCAGAAAGCTAAGGGAGGAAGTTTTTTTTAAAAAAAAAAAAAAAAAACCGAATCCCCCCATTTGGTGATTCCTGATTGCTTGGTTAAAGGAGATTAGAAATCTCTCCTTTGATCCCCGTACTGCCATTGTCCTGGGGATCCTTGGTGGTTTTGGTGAGTATGGGGGCGATTGAAAAGGGACAGAGGATAGGGGCTTAGCTTGTCAAGCGAAGGGCTGTAGCTGGTGCCATGCAAGGCACCAGCTATCTTTTATTAAAACTAAATAAACTGAAATAATAAAAGTGAAAGAAAATATATTAAATTAACTTATTAGGCCATTAAGTTTTTAATTGTATTTGGACTTATTTTTTTTTGAATTTTAACTTTTGAAATTGAGTCCGATCACGAATCAAAATATCTGGAGCTTGAATAATATCGAATCCTTTTAGATTCCGGACAAATTGAGTGTTTTTAGTTATTTTTGAGAAACAATTAAGAGATTGAAATGTGCTGAATTGTGAGTTGTGTATATTATTTAAAAGTGATTTGGTATGAAATTGGATTGTTAGGATGATGCAATTAGGGTTGGGAAACTGTAAAATACCAAATTGGCACGATTTAAGATTAGTGAAAAATAGGTTCAATCAAGTCCTAGTTTTAGGGGTTTGGATGTTGATTTTGACAATTAAAAGAATCATAGTAAAACCTATTAAGGGGTTAATAGTCATTCACGATCAATTTGGAAATGATCAAACCTAAAGGTTAAAAAGTTACTTTTTTTTTTAAGGCTTGACCTTTAGGAAAAAAAAAGGTCGACTAGAGGTGAAAGAAAATATATTAAATTAACTTATTAGGCCATTAAGTTTTTAATTGTATTTGGACTTATTCCTTTTTGAATTTTAACTTTTGAACATGAGTCCGATCACGAATCAAAATATCTGGAGCTTGAATAATATCGAATCCTTTTAGATTCCGGACAAATTGAGTGTTTTTAGTGATTTTTGAGAAACAATTAAGAGATTGAAATGTGCTGAATTGTGAGTTGTGTATAGTGTTTAAAATTGATTTGGTATGAAATTGGATTGTTAGGATGATGCAATTAGGGTTGGGAAACCGTAAAATACCAAATTGGCACGATTTAAGATTAGTGAAAAATAGGTTCGATCAAGTCCTAGTTTTAGGGGTTTGGATGTTGATTTTGACAATTAAAAGAATCATAGTTAAACCTATTAAGGGGTTAGTAGTCATTCGCGATCAATTTGGAAATGATCAACCTAAAGGTTAAAAAGTTACTCTGTTTTTTTTTTTTTTTAAGGCTTGACCTTTAGGAAAAAAAAAGGTCGACTTGAGGTAAATTAAAATCCAAAATAAGATTTGACGATCTCAATAAATAGGGTTAAGTGAGCACTCAACAAAAGTCAAATTTGAATTTGATTGAGTCAAGCTTTTGAGGCTTGACTTTAACTGAAGGTTGACTTTGATCGAAAGTCAAATGGAGTTTGACTAATAGGTAATATAGCAAAACCAACTAAAGTGAAGCCAAGTTATGAAATTGTTGGTCCAACAATTAAAAGGTTGCAGTTTGACTTTATAGATACGCATGGAGCATGTTTGCACACAGATCAAGGCACTATCGAGGGAGTTGGTAATTTCACTAGGAGTTTGTAAGTAGTCTTTTATGATTTCATTAGTACCATTAAACTTTCATTTTCTAAAATCAAGATGAACATGCATGTGGCCTGGTTTAGATAAAACTGTGTTTTATAATCGGTTTTTTAAATCTCTTATGATTTTGATTGGTGTTTCTAAACATGTTTTCATATGTAATTGTTAGGGCCATATATGCCTATTGATTTGATTAAATGTATGTGTTTTGCATAAGTGATGATCATTGTTTCCGATTTCTTGAACTCAATTTTTGATGAACTCTAAGTCCCTTCGAGAACATTGTGTTTTCTTTTTGGGGATCTAGGCTTTTCTTAGGATAGAATAGGACTTTGTGACTGATGATTGAGATATACCCCCATAGATCTTTTTGTTTACCGATTGTCGATTGACATCGGGTCGATCTATTGGCCGCACCCATAGAAATAAGGACCAACCGAGACACCAACGGAAGGTAGAGTACCTAATCTTGGTGCACAGATTGGGCCCACCGTAGTATGCGTATTACTGTTTTGTGTTCCTAACGAGGAACACGTTACAAGAATGTCCATGTAATGGTAGTAACGCTTAACCAGTGATTGAAGTAGGTGTGCATACTCCATGAGGATATGATGACTGCTACTCATGCAATATCATGTTTTATGACTTACCACACTAGTTTAAGGGGATTATTAGCCCACCTCTTACCCACTATTAGCAAGATCATGATTTAAGTATTATGTTTTTGTATTAGTAATTTTATGATTTCATTTTAATGCTTTTAAGATAGGATTTTGCATCTATATTTTGAAATTAACAAATGCATGTGCACTTTTAGTTTTCTTAAGGTTTTCTATACATGCACCACCGTCATGACATAAACTTATCCGTTTTGTTTTATAAATGATTATTGGCATTTTAACTAAATTACCTAGTATCATGATGCTTTCATAATCGAACTTGGTTTCAAATAACTTTCCGTTTTAATTATTATCTACTATCTATGGTACAAATCTCGTGTACTTGTATTAGTTGCTTATTGGGTGTTAGCTCACTAATCCATTTTCAAATGTTTTAGATTGAACAGTCTAAATATCACCTTCGAGGAGCATTAGTTTCACACAGGTTATCAGCCACATTGAGGTGACTTTAAAAGGTTTTATACTATTTTTTAATAGACTCCAGATGGGATGTAAGATGTGTCTAATTGGATTGTAATTTAAATTTAAATGTTTATGTTTAAAAGATTGATGATGTGGATTTAGATATTAAGTGGATTTCTTCATTTTAAATTTATTGTCTATCTAACTCGCGATAAACGTGAAATGCAAAATTAATAAAATAAGTCTTCCACATAAGCGTATGTTTATGGTTTCTAGGTCATGACATATAAAAGTTGGTATCTAAAACTAGCCTGGTTAGATTTAGAATCATATGCACCATTGCAATTAACTTTTATCTAACCCTCTGTTGGTGCATTCCAATTCATAGACCCCAACTTCCTTTTTATAATATTTTCAGTTATCATAATACATTCTCGAACACAATTACAATTCACTACTTGCATTCTTAATTTTGAATATAGTTTTGTTGGTATCAAATTCTTTTCTCCTTACCACTATATCACATCTTATGTTCCAAATATACCAACAAATTATTGAAATATCTTTCAACAGATTAGCTTTGTCTTCAACTTTTAATTCAATATATCTCTCTAACAACCACCTATCAAAAGAAGTTATTGTCACGACCCTCAACTTATCAAAACTCGTTACAAAATTTTCTCTTTTCCAGTTTATTATTTATTCGCCTTACCTTACTCCGATCGTGAACAGCTACACTCTCAACAGTTGGGTCGTGTGTCGATGCCCATCTCATCCAATCCATAATAATTCGATATGCTTTATAAATTTAGAAGTAAACACTTTTATAAATGAATCAGAGTTACTGTGTACAAGTGTTTACATGGCTTTACATCCCCAATGTTACAAACAAAATGCTACTGTGCTATAGAAAGTTTAGATACAAAATTACATCAGTGTGTATGCCATACGCGATGGGATGCATCAGATACCAAAAGGGAAAGCTTCCAGTCACTCTCAGTCTATACTAAAATTTCTGTAGAGAGGGGAAAATAAGGGGGGTGAGCACACCACACGCTCAGTAAGGCAATCATGCGAACAGGTAGATACTGCACTATCTACGTGATCGTGATGCCATGCTCAAAACCACACAATTCTCATTCACATCTCAAAAGCATTATTTCGTGCTTAAAGCAAATCATGCTATTTAGTTCAGTGCACAAATCAAATTTAAAGCATGACATAAATCATCATGCGTATTTCACAATTAAGGCATGTCATAAATCATCATGCATCAGTGCACTTTAAAACCATTAACATGCTATCTCATCTCATAAAATCAACACTTGTCAGGACTCAGCCCCCTTCCTTCGGACTGTCCTGACCCACAATACATTTTCAAAATATGGATTTATTCATAAAACAATAGACATGCTAGATAGACTATATAACATGGAAATTTCCTCAAGGACTATGGTCATATCTTGTGATCCTAGGCTACACGAATCAGGTGTGCGAGGTATCACCACTATCTGCTTTCACACGGGAGGTGGGTCAAGTCCAACCCGTCGGTCCATAGCAGATCTCATCCGAAGACGGTATAACTCAATCTCAACACGGTACAACGTACTCAATGCTAAATGCACGGTATAACGTACTCCGTGGACACATATCAACACATCATACCACGTCACATCTCATAATGTACAGGTGAGCCTATTTAATCGGTACGACATCTTGTCTACCCGAAGCTCCTAGCACGGCTATCAACATGTCAAACTCTCAACAATGCACGTGCGAGCCTATTTAATCGGTGCGATACCCAGACTACCTGAAGCTCCTAGCACGACTATCAATAAGTATGATGGACATCTAATGCGAGCTATGTTCTAGCACCATGCCAAAACCAATATAAAGTCTATGCAAGCTCCACTCTAGCACAACATCATAAAAATCCATGTGAAAACTAGTGCGAGCTACGTTCTAGCACTCATGTGTATAAAAACACATCAAATCTCGTGCGAGTCATACTCTGGCACGCTTTCATTCTCATGAAATCCATGTAGGCGGCTCAATTCTTTGCAAAACATGGTTAATCAACCAAATCAAAATCATTTCTTTTGAAAATCATTTCAAATGTTAGCCGACCTACCAATCACTTGCTCAAAAGCAACAAAACATGATTTCCAAAGCGTCATGCTTTTGTTTTCATGCAAGTTTCTCAAAACCCAACTCTTTGCCCTTCAATCACCCAATTTCATTTCCTAATATCACATGCATTCTAGCAAAGCATTTAAGTGCCCAAATTGCGCACAGATATCTCTAAGAGTCCACACAATTCCCTTACCTCGATTTCCTTAGGGTGCGACTCTCTTCCTCTATGCTTCTCACGTTCTTAGCTCAACTTGCTCCAATGTATCCTCAGAAGCTGAAATTCATTTATCAAACACTTGAGTTAGTGTTGCTAACTCTCATTCAACTATACATTTACCCAATGCCTTAAATACACCTTTTACCCCTTTTTGGGTAAGTCTCATAATATTCCATAATATCATCTTAAAATCATACCCACAACACCATTATCACCTTAAGACATCCTATTCTTCATTTATTCCACTACATTTCACTTTCTCACACTAACCCATTTCTAGGTTATAGTCATTCCATTGCATTCTAAATAGTTCAACCATAAATAAGCGCACCAATCAATGCCAACATCAATAACTTAACAAATGTATTTGGATTGGTGTATTAGAAACTCACCTCTTTGGATTTCCTTCTCACTCCAAATGACAATGCTCCTTGTTCCTTAAATCTAACAAATGAGAAAATGCCACCAAGATATGTTGTTCTTCTCCTTGATGTGAACAACTTTGTGTCTAATAGCCTTCCCTTAAATCTTCTTAAAAATGGTCAGATTTAGAGAGAGAAATTAGGTTTTAGGTTGAAAAATGGAAAGGAAATGGTTGCTCCCGAAATCTGCAGATCCAATTGCTCCTATTTATATATTTAGCTTGATGAGATCAATCTGCACTGGGTGAAGATCGATCTGGTCCACTTAAAATCTCTCTTTTTCACAACATTTGAAGGCAGGAGATCGATCTGTCGAAACCTTGAGATCGATCTGTCTCTGGCAGAAAGTTGAGGAGATCAATCTGGTTAGGGATGAGATTGATATGCCTCAACTCGAGAGCTAAGGAAATCGATCTGTTTGCCTTAAGAATCGATCCTCATTTTACAAAATGTTTAGAAGATCGATCTGGCTCCATTGGAGATCGATCTGCACTATTCTTGTTGCTTAAATAAGAGCATTTTGGCTATTCCAGATCGATCTCTCATCATATGAGATCGATCTGGCCTTCATATTTTTCAGATTTTCTGCAGTTTTCTACAGCAACTCATACCAAGCAATCCTTAATTTGCTGCCATAGTCATTTTCTTATCCAATCACCTTTGAGACTTGGAAATGACATCCATTCATACTTTATACACATTAAAACTTGTGTGCATTCATTATATACCTAAAGGTATACAATACAAAACCAAATGGAAACATAAAGATTCACACCTTTTATACAACTTCATCCCATTTTACGACACTATTCTTATTCCATTCTACTGACATTCATCACATATCAAAGTCCATTCCTTCACATTCATACATAATGAAACTTGTACGTACATCACCAACCCTTATTACAAGTGTGTACATTGAATTTATGGACTTTACATCACTTATGAATTCATTTACATGTATACAAGGTTAAACCTATACGGGGTCTCACTTTTTCCCCCACTTAGAAAATTTGGTCCTCCAAATTAGAACCAATCACCCTGTGAATAACTCGGGATACCTCTCTCACATCTGTGAGATCTGAGAATTTTAGACATATTTTAATGATGTAATATGAACTTGAAGTGTAATTTATTGAGCCAAGTGAATTGTGGAAATTATATTTGGAGATTTATATGTTAAGTGTTTGAAATAAGTGTGAAGCTATGAGGTCAGATCGATCTGGGAGAAGGAGAGATCGATCTGGTGAGTTAAAAATGACAAGGAAGGAGGAATTTAAGGAGCAGATCGATCTCCAATGGAAGAGGATTGATCTCCTTATGATTCTGTTTGAGAGAATATCGATCTCATGAGGGAGGGATCGATCTCCAAATGTTTCTGTTTGAGAGAAGATCGATCTCTTCAAGGAGCAGATTGATCTCATAAAGCCATAAAGAGATCGATCTCACCCCTCGACAGATCGATCTCCTAGGCATAAAATTACCCCAAATCGTCCCCAAATTCAAATGCAGATCGATCTCATCATGAGCTAGATCGATCTCCTACCCTCAGTCTATATAAAGAACCCCTGCTTTCTCCTGTAATTTCATTTTCTCTCTCTTCCAACCCCCATTTTCACTGAGCCCTAGCTTTCTCACTCATCCAGAGCACCTATTTTCGTCCAAATCAGAGGCTGTGGTAAGAAGGAAAGTTGTTCCTCATTAAAGGGAGAACAACATACTTGGAAATCGTAAGACGGATTGAATCGAGGCAAGAGATAAGCTCTCCACAAGTTTTGGGTAATTTTTAAACCTCGATCTTGATATTTGAGATGATTTTGGTAATGATAGTTGTTGGCATTATGTTGAAGTAGCTGGAAAATGATTAGGGATTGATGAAATTACAATGTAGTTGAAGTAATAATGATATTTAGCAAATTTGGGAATTTTGATCTATAAATGGAAATTTAGACAATGTGGTGAATTAGCATAGATAATTTGGCATGAGAAATGTAGGACGTTGAGATGTTGTGAGTGAGATTGTAGTTTGGGGTAGAGTTACGAGAATCAAGAGATTTGAGGTGTTATGAGTAATTATGCTCGATTTTGAGAATTGAGGTTATTGTGATGATGAATATTGATGTTTTAACATCGTTTGGACAGCTCGAGAGTTCCAAAGTGGAGTGCGAGACTAGTCCGTGACAAGGGGAAACGATTGCACTATACAAGGTGCAAAGAGGTAAGGGAAATTAAACAAATTGTGTATGTGATTTTGAACTATTATAGCATGATTTGTGATTTATAAAACCAGCATGTTGATGTGTTGTGTTTTGATGAGAATGCACACGATTTTTATAGCTGGTTGGAGCCCAATGTTTTTATGAGTTTATAATTGGGCTCTACGTTAAGGCGATCTTGAGATTTGAGAAATGTGTTCGTGTTTTACCGGTTGGGACTCGGTTTCAATATGTTTTGTGTTGAGTACAAAACGGTTTTAAATGAGTTTTATGAGAGAAAAACCACTATGAGTTCTACGTGAAGGCAAACCAGTCTTATGTGATAAGACTTAGGTGTGTGATTCTGAGTACACACCGGGTATTGCTCTGGTAGCATGTAAGCCCGATTCTTCTCCGTTCTGGTAACGTGAGAACCCTAATTGGTGGCCGTTGCCACGTGAGAACCCTATTTGGTGGCCGTTGCCACGTGAGAACCCTATTTGGTGGCCGATGCCACGTGAGGACCCTATTCTGTGGCTGTGCCACGTGTGAATTTAAATCAGTGGCTATGCCACTGGTGTTTAGTGGCTGTGCCACGTGTGAGTTTAAATCAGTGGCTATGCCACGTGTGTTTAGTGGCTGTTCCACGTGCATTACTATTACAATGATTTTATCACGTTTATTGAGAAAGCGATTATTGCATTATTTTCACATGTTTTGTTATTGCTCTGAACTGAGCCTTTTTACTTCATGTTTTCACATGATTTGAGATATGAGAATGTCGTTTTGAGTACTTTCATGCTATTGGTTTCAAATGAGTATAATGAGTTTCACATACAAACAAATATTTTGTGATGTGCATTTTGGTTTATGTAATGAGTCCCTTACCCCCTTACTGAGCGATTTAGAAGCTCACCCTGTTTTCTTTCCCCCCAGATTTCTTCAAGTGAAAAAGGGTTTCCCTGCGACGTACGGAGTAGTGGCTAGTGGAGGACTTGAGCTTCAGGCCATATATTGTCTTTTGAGGTATCTTTTATCTTTTCATGTACCCAGACAATTATTGTAATTGCAGACACTTGATGTATAACATTGTATGGGATGTATTAGGATTAATTAACTTAATATTGAGAAATGTATATGATACGATACATGTTATCTAGTGATGAGATCCTGAGGTAGGATAAATATGATGATGCATGACATTGCACAGGAATGCACCCTTAATTGTGAATTAATGAGTAAAAAGTTTTTAAATTTGCCCTATTTTTCGCGTTTTCGGGGCGTGACACATCAAACTCTCCAATTCCCATGTGGCCTCTTTCACAGTGTGATGTTGCCAAAGAACTTTCACTAAGAGAATTGTCTTTGTCCTCAACACTTTCTCTTTTCTATTCAATATTCGAATTGGCTTCTCAATGTACGTTATGTTTTCATTAAGCTCCAAAGGCTCGTACCTTATCACATGCGTCGGGTTCGGGTGATACTTCTGTAACATGGATACGTGGAAGACGTTATGTACATTTACCAACTCTGGTGGCAACGCCAACCTATAAGCCTTATCTCCTACCTTATCAAGTATCTTAAATGGCCCTATATATCGAGGGCTCAACTTTCCCTTCTTTTCGAATCTCATAATCCTTTTCGAGGGAGAAGCCTTCAAAAACACTGACTCACCCATCATAAACTCTAGTGGTCTCCATCTCCTGTCAGCATAACTCTTTTGTCTGCTTTGAGCTGTCCGTAACCTCTCACAAATCAACTGGACATCCTCAGAGGCTTGTCTAACCAAGTCAGGAGCAAAGATATGTCTGTCATCAACCTCTTCCCATCCAATAGGGGAACGACATCTATGCCCATACAATGCCTCATATGGTGCCATCCTGATACTCGCATGAAAACTGTTATTATAGCCGAACTCTGCGAGTGGCAAATGGTCATCCCTGGAGCCTCCAAAATTCAAAGCACACATTCTCAACATATCCTCCAGGGTCTGTATAGTCCTCTTTGACTGACCATCTCTCTGAGGATGAAACGCGGTGCTAAAACTCAACTGGGTCCCCATCGCTTCTTGAAAATGTTCCCAGAAGTGGGAAGTAAAGTGGGCATCCCTATAAAAAATAACGCTCACTGAAATTCCATGCAACCTCACTATCTAGCGCACATACAAGTTCGCTAACTGACTTAGAGTACTGGTAGCTCTCATAGCTAAAAAATGTGCTGATTTTGTCAACCGATCTACAATCACCCATATAGCATCATGACCTCTGTGGGTCCTCGGTAATCCCATTACAAAATCCATGGTGAGATGCTCCCACTTCCAAGTCGGTATCGGTATATGGCTGTAATAACCCTGTAGGCCTCTGATGCTCTACCTTCACCTGCTGACAAACGAGACACTTAGCGATCTATTTAATAATGTCTTTCTTCATCCCAGACCACTAATAAACTTTTCAAAGGTTTCGATACATCTTAGTACTCCCTGGATGTATCGTGTACCTCGATGAGTGAACCTCTGTCAAGATCAACTTCCTGATCTTTAGATCGTCAGGAACACATATCCTACCTTTGAACCTCAACAAGCCATCTGAACTCAATTCAAAGTCCGTATCTGTACCCCTCTATATCTACCGACAACATTACTATACTGCTGATCTGTTCGCTGAGCCTGTTAGATTCGATCTACCAGATCCGATTCCAACTGCAGGCTAGCTATCATAAATCCACTATCAGCGTCAGGCGGGGTCATATCCAAACTGAGGTTCGTGAACTGTTCCAACAGCTCGTGTTCCCTGATCATCATGAATGACACCAACCCGAGATGCTTCCTACTCAGTGTATCAGCAACTACATTCGCTTTACCCAGGTGGTACAAAATCTCACAATCATAATCCTTTAAAAGTTTGAGCCATCTCCTCTGTCTCATGTTTAACTATTTCTGCGAGAATAGGTACTTAAGGCTCTTATGGTCGGTGTAGACCTGGAATCTCTCACCATAAAGATAGTGGCGCCATACTTTCAATGCAAACACTACGACTGCCAACTCTAAATCGTAGGTCGGGTAGTTTCTCTCATGATCCTTCAATTATCTTGATCCATAGGCTACTACCTTCCCATCCTGCATCAATACACAACCTATACACCGAGAAACCTCCTGAGCTGGTAAGAATGGTGAGTATTGGAGCTGTAGTTAACCTCCTCTTCAACTCCTCAAAACTTTCCTCACACTTATCATCCCACACAAATTCAACATTCTTTCTTGTGAAACGTGTCAAAGGAGCAACTAATCTCGAGAATCCCTCCACACACCTTCGATAATATCCAGCTAAACCCAAGAAACTTTTGATCTCTGTCACTGTCTGGGGTCTCTGCCACTGTATCACGGCCTCAATCGTCGATGGATGCACTGACACTCCATCTTTTGATACTATATGACCCAAAAAAGAGATTTGTTCCAACCAAAAGTTTCACTTACCGAGTTTAGCTTACAACTTCTTCTCTCGGAGGGTCTGCAACACTATCCTTAGATGTTGTTCATGCTCCTCTCTAGATCTTGAGTACACCAGTATATCATCAATAAACACAATGACAAATCGATCCAAATACTGGTTAAACACTTCATTCATCAGTGACATAAAGCTGTGGGAGTATACGTCAACTTGAATGGCATAACCATAAACTCATAATGTCCATACCGAGTGTGAAAAACTGTCTTGGGTATGTCTCCACTCCGTATCTTTAATTGATAGTACCCAGATCTTAGATCTATCTTGGAAAAGACCTGCGCTCCCCTAAGCTGATCCAACAAGTCATCGATGCCTGGAAGGGGGTACTTATTCTTAATGGTGGCCTTATTTAACAACTGGTAATCTATACATAGTCGGAGGCTTCCATCCTTCTTCCTTACAAACAGAACTGATGCTCTCCAAGGTGAGACGCTCAGTCTGATGAACCCCTTCTCCAGTAACTCCTGTAACTACTTCCTTAATTCTTCCAATTCAACTTAAGCCATTCTGTACGGTGGCTTGAATATCGACTCTGTACCAAGTGTCAATTCTATACCAAATTTCATCTCTCTATCTAGAGTTAACCCTGGTAATTTATCTGAAAAGACATCTGAAAATTCCCTGGCCATTGGGATGTCTATCAACTCCGGGCGTGTCTTATTCTTCTCAATTACATAAGCAATGAACCCTTCACATTATCCTTTCCATCGTTAGTAACACAAATCATCACATTACATAAACAATTGATAAACAGATTCATCTTTCAAGTATTATGAATTAAAATCATACTTTTCTCATTTATAAAGATCATGTCATTTCATTTCTTTTCATCAAAGTTTACAATAAGATTGTCTAATCTTGAAAACATCAAGGTTATAACACGATAATCCATAACAACATGGTTTGCAGCTACCCAGTCCATCCCTAGGATTACATCAAAGTCACTCATATTTAGTAAGATTAAATTAGCTGCCATTTCTTTACCTCCTATCCTCATCTTACAATTCCTATATACATGCTCAGTCAACTGACTATCCTTCATAGGGGTAGATATCATCAACGTCTTATCTAGCAGTGTGGGTTTTACATGCTTTAAAAATTTACATGCAAAGGATGACGATATAAAGGAATGTGTGGCACCAAGATCAAACAGTACAAATGCTTTAAAATCAAAGATTTGGATGGTACCTTTAACCACATCCGAAGACTGATCCGTAGTGTCCTGGTCCAGTGCATGCACTCGTCCTCTGCTCACACCCACTGCATGCTTCCCTTTTTCCTCAGCTGTAGCCCTCCTCCTCGGAGCAGCTGTCCCAACTGGAGCTCTCTCTAGCTCCCTGCCCTTCTGTGAGGCTCTCTCTATCATCTCTGGGTAATCTCAAATTATGTGCCCTGGTTTCCCACATCTAAAGTATACTGCAGGAGGTCCATAGATGGTAGAGTACCATGGTACTTGCCACACTTGCTGCACTGCTCTGTAGTAGGCCGTAACCCTCCAATCACAATTCCCTTAGCTGGAACTAAAGTCGGATACATGAGAGGATTAACTGTCCTCTACCGGATCTCCTCAATCCTCGGTCTCTTTCCAAAACATTTCTTGCTTCCCTTATAACTGAAGCCTCTATCCATCACTGGTCTCTTCTTATCTTTATCCCTCACTTTACCAACCTTTCCAAACTCTGAGGCGATTCTATCAATGTCTTGCTCACATAGTTGTACCCCGCGCACTGCTTCCTCATAGGTTGGTATATCCAAGGGAACCAATCTGGACGTGATGGTTGGTCTCAGCCCATCTACAAACTTCTGGATCTTTTCGAACTACTCATCGTGTTGGGATCATATTTTCCCAGGGAGATAAAGGTCATCTCATTCTCGTCCACCGTCCTACTCCCTTTGGTCAATCCTAAAAATGCCATCTTCATCTTTCTTTGTGCAGTATCCAAAACATACTGTCTTCAAAAAGCCTCCAAAAACACATCGCAACTAATCTCTGTATGTCGGGCTCTCAAAATAGGCTTGGTGGACTTCCACTAATGTTCTACTGATTCTTTCAGCATGAAAGAGACAAACACTACCATCTCGGTAGTAGTACACTCGAAGAACCGATATAACTTCTCAATCTCGTTTACCCAATCCTCAATAGCTACTGGGTCCTTAACTCCACTGAAAGACGGTGGTCCAAACTTCTGAAACTACCGTAGCCTATCCAAATCACAATCGTAACCCTAGCCTCTATTGGCCTGTGGTGTAGCAATAGGCGTAGGCATATCCTGTGCAGGTTGGGGTGTAGGTTTATCTGTCGTCTGAGGTCTCTTGGCTAGCCATGCCCGTGCCTCAGGAGTTACCGCCTGCTCGACATCACCCTCTGTAGTGGGATTCTGTCTACCCCTAACTCCAGGTAACGATTGAGTGACTAACTCCAAGATCATCTTAATGCTCCGCTCAATCCTCATGAAGCGTGTCTCAATACTTTCGGGTCTCTCCTCTAGACCCTGTAGAGCATGCTCAACCTCAGCCTCCATCTCAATCTCTTCCTAAGCCTTGTGTGTTTCTGGCTCAACACTACCCCCAGGTCTACCTCTACGGCCTCGAGCTTGCGCTTTTGTCCCTCTACCGCGACTGGTGTTAGGCATAATGTTTCACTTCCCTACATACACATCAATTTCTTAGACAACCCATCGACACACACAAAATTGTATCTAAACAAGCACAGTAACATGGGAATGTAATTTTCCAACTTATTAAGTATTTTGGACATGACACACGTCAAACCAACGTAACTCTGATACCAACTTCTGTCACGACCCTCAAATTACTAAAAATCGTCATAAAGTTTTCACTTTTCCAACTTACTATTTATTCGCCCTTACCTTACTCCGATCGTGAACAGCTACACTCTCAACAGTTGGGTTGTGTGTCGATGCCTATCTTATCTAATCCATAATAATTCAGTATGCTTTATAAATTTAGAAGTAAACACTTTTATAGATGAATCAGAGTTACTGTGTACAAGTGTTTACATGGCTTTACACTGTAAACCCCATGAATTTTCTACGTTTAATTAGATTATATTTTAATGGAAGTGTGGATGTTCGTTGTAGGGCTCGATAATATAGGAGCCGAGAAACCCGTGAATGATCGGGAACCCGAAGATACAAGAAGTGATTAAGCAAATGCAAGTACGGAAGGATTGGAAAATTTTAAAGTATTAGTTGAAAATTGATGATGTAAAAACTTGTATCGGGAATTCGTGAGGAGTAATGGAATCCCGGTAATATTTCATATTCGAAATAACGAGAATTTCATGGAAGGCATGAATATTGTGTCCTTGGATAATCTTACAAGGAAATGGGTATATATAGATATACATAGATATATATATATACATAGGTGTATATGTATATATAAATATACATGACATTTAAATAGATGGATAATAATATATATATGTGTAACAAATATATATATGTATATATATATATATATATATACTATGAAATGCATAGTATAAGTATAAATAAATAAATAAAGCTTGAGACAAATAAAAATTAAAGAAAAATGATGATTAGATGAAATAAAAGGAAATGGAAAAAAAATAATAAATAAATAATAACAATAACAATAAACAAGCAACTAATGTATATGTATATTAATATAATGTATAAACCTATATTTATACAATGTATAGGTGTTAATATAAGAGATATATATAATATATTATTATTATTTTATATAACTAAAATGGTGTACGGAATTGGCTTTAAAAAGAAGCCAATCCCGTACACCTGGAAAGGAAAGGAATTGGAGAGTGATATTCGAAACAGAGGAGGTTCGGGCGGGAAAAAGGAAGAGGAGAAAAGGAGGAGGTGCTCAGCTGGAGAAGAAGGGAAGAAGGAAGGAAGAGAATAAGGAAGGGGAGCTGGTTCTGCCAAGGAAGGAGAAAGGGAAAGGAGGAAAAAAGAAGAGAAAGGAAGGAGAGGGAGCTGCTGGCCGAAAGAAGAAAAGGAAAGAAGAGGAAGAAAAGAAAGAAAAGAAAAGAGAGAAAGGAAGAGGAGGGAAGAAGAAGAAGAAAAGAAGAGGAAACAGGGAACTGGGAGTAGGACCGCGAGGAAGAGGGAGGAGGAATTGCTGCTGATCGAGACCGAAGAGTAAAGTAGAACCAGGAAAAGCAAACCTGGGATAGGCGAGCTGCTCAGGAAAGGAAGAAAGGAAGAAAGAAAAGGGGAAAAGAAAGAAGAGGGAGCCGATCAGGAAGCCAAAAACGAGACCGAGGCAGGGGAGATTGAGGAATTGAAGCAGGCCGAAGCAGAACAGCAAGGATTGGAGTAGATTGAAGGGCTGAAAATGGAGTTGAATTAGCTGGGTTTCGGTCATGGAAGAAAACAGGGGCTGAACTCAGTAAAGTCGAGATTGAGTGAAGAAGAGAAATAAGGATGATGATGATGGAAGCCTGAAACCGAGAAACAGAGCAAAATTAAGACTGAACAGGTCGGAGCTAAAGCCAACGGAAGAGGAGCAAACCGAGGCAGGGGAATTGAGGGGAGAGAAGCAAAACCGTGAGAGAAGAAAAGCAAGCTGAAAAAAAAAAGAGGAAGAGAAAAGAGGTGAGATACATACATGTATATATGTGTATTAATGTACATGAATATATATGTGTGATACATGTATAAGCATGCTAGTATAGTTTGAATTAGATTAAAAAAAATGGAATGATGAGAAGTAGGTAAAAGAAAAATATATATATATAATTGTGATATTGAATAATGGAGACAAGTGATAATATATATGTATTTATGTGAAAAAAAATATATATATATATTTGGGTATGTACATATAGGTATGTATAATGAAAGGGTATGTTAGTATATGTACATATATTTGATAATGAATAAGGAAAGCCAATGATAAAATAAATATGAGTATATACTTAGGTGTATATACATATAGGAGTATATGAAAAATGTGTATATACTTGGGTGTATATACGAATGATTGTATTAAATAAATGTGTTTTAGTATATGTATAAACAATGACATATATATATATATGTGATAAGAAAAAAAATAGAAGACAATAATATATATATATATATATTAGGTGCATACACATATGGGAGTGTATATATATATATATATTTATGTGTACATACATGTAGAGGTATATAATAAGGTGTATGTCAATAATTGTACATACAAAATAATATGTGGTAAGGGAAAATATATAAACGTGCGTGTTGACTTAGGTACGTACAATAATACGTACACACGCAGTAGTAACGAATAGGTTATGATTTTAACGCAATTTGGGTAATTCGCACGAATAGGGTGCTAAGTGTACGATTTCGTTGTAGGTGATCGTAGAAGGAATTAAGGGAGGTACTAAGAGACGTCACCACTTGAGCACGGAGATTTCGATAGATCGAGGTAAGAGGATATAATTTAAAACGGTAATAGTTACTTACCGAAACTTGATAAAGAAAGCTTGCAAAGACATGAAGTATGATTTTCATGCATGTTTCTAAGTTATATTTCTGATCAAGATTATGCTCTCTGTGTTTATGTTTTTAAATAATTGTATATAACTAAATTTGATTTCGGAATATGAGCATGTCTTTTGAAATGATCTTTCAAATAAGATGATTTTATTTCGATGTTTTCGTATATGAAAAACTATAGTTGTTTTGAGACTAAAGGCCATTTATGGTGTATGTTAACGCATGTCAACTTCACCTGTGTGGCGTCTGAACTTCGCCTGTGTGGCATCTGAAACTTTGCCCTTGTGGTTCTGAAACGCTGTATGACCTTGATTTCGTCTACAGCCTCGCCGTGGCCATAGGTTCTGAATTTCACCTTTGGGTTTTGTCTCGCCGTGGCCATAGGTTCTGAATTTCACCTTCGTGTTTTGACTCGCCGTGGCCATAGGTTCTGAATTTCACCTTCGGGTTCTGTCTCGTCGTGGCCATAGGTTCTGAATTCTCTCTACGGAGGATGACTTGGTTATTTGCCGCATGATAATTTAGATGGGCCGATATAGTCTCGATTTGAAAATTAAACTTTGCTTTCAGAATGTGATTCTATATTATGTGCTTTGACATATATTCTTGTTTGTGGAATTCTGATTATACGACCAGTTTATGTAATATCTGTTAAGTTCACGTACTTAAAGACTTACGTTTTGAATCTCGATGTTTCTGATTTTCCTTAATCTTTGAATGTTACTATTATTAGTTTCAGAAAGTATCATTATACGCACTATCATGTTTTATACATATTTGAATTGCTAGAATCGTTTTAAATACATCTTCTTACTGGGCTTTTTCTCGAAAGCTCACCCTTCTACCTCTCAGATTAATTACAGTGATCCATAGGCGTTACCTGCCGCATACACGACGTAGGCTGGTGGGGAGAACTACCCTAGGCTACTTTTTGTACACGCAGAAAGGTATACATTTACATTCTTATACCAGACATATTCGTACGCATAGACACGTATATTGGGAATATTTTTGTTGGGATGTAATTTTGTAAGGAACGATGTAAACATTATTATTTTGGGATAATGTTTTGAGATGACTAGTATTAAATTGAAATGGATGTATTGAGTGGTAAAGATGAATTTGGAAAGTATGCTTGGTAGTTGTGGATATCTAGGATTGCCAAAAATAATTGATTTGCAGGTGGGTAGGCTCATATATAAGCCGTTGTGCTGCCGAAATTTTTATCAGCCATATAAGTAAAAATATGAAAATTACTTACAATTACGAGTAAAGAATTAGAAAAAGTGTTTGACACTACAGAGGAATACAACCTAAGTGAATAAGGGAATAAGTGGGTAAATTAAATTTCAAAAAAAAAAAAATTCCTCGATTTTCAAGGGTTAAGGGTCGTTACATACACCCCCAATGTTACATACAAAATGCTATTGTGCTATAGAAAGTTTAGATACAAAATTACATCAGTGTGTATACCTTAAGCGATGGGATGCAGCGGATACCAAAAGGGAAAGCCTCCAATCGCTTCCAGTCTATACTTAAATCTCTGTAGAGAGGGGAAAATAAAGGGGGTGAGCAAACCACACGCTCAGTAAGGCAATCATGTGAACAGGTAGATACTGCACTATCTAGGTGATCGTGATGCCATGCTCAAAACCACACAATTATCATTCACATCTCAAAAGCATTATTTCGTGCTTGTGTTAATGACATGTAAAGCAAATCAAGCTATTTAGTTCAGTGCACAAATCAAATTTAAAGCATGGCATAAATCATCATGCATCAGTGCACTTTAAAACCATTAACATGCTTTCTTATCTCATAAAATCAACACTTGTCAGGACTCAGCCCCCTTCCTTCGGACCGTCCTGACCCACAATACGTTTTCAAAATATGGATTTATTCATAAAATAATAGACATGTGAGATAGACAATATAACAGGGAAATTTTGTCAAGGGCTATGGCTATATCTTGTGATCCTAGGCTATAAGGATCAGGAGTACGGGGTATCACCACTATCTGCTTCCACACGGGAGGGGGGGTCAAGTCCAACCCGTCGGTCTATAGCAGATCTCGTCCGAAGATAACATAACTCAATCTTAACACGGTACAACGTACT
Organism: Firmiana major; assembly: GCA_033439115.1. NCBI lineage: Eukaryota > Viridiplantae > Streptophyta > Magnoliopsida > Malvales > Malvaceae > Firmiana > Firmiana major. The sequence goes on along the minus strand of CM065912.1, from coordinate 35,812,297 downwards.
CAATGCTACATGCACGGTACAATATACTCCGTTGACCCATATCAACACATCATATCACGTCACATCTCATAATGCACGTGCAAGCCTATTTAATCGGTACGACATCTTATCTACCTGAAACTCCTAGCATGACTATCAACATGTCAAACTCTCAACAATGCACGTGCGAGCCTATTTAATCGGTTTGACACTCAGTCTACCCGAAGCTCCTAGCACGACTATCAACAAGTATGATGGGCATCTAATGCGAGTTATGCTCTAGCACTATGCTAAAACCAGTATAAAGCCTGCATTCTAGCAAAGCATTTAAGCGCCCAAATTGAGCACAGATATCTCTAAGAGTCCACACAATTCCCTTACCTCGATTTCCTCAGGGTGTGACTCTTTTCCTCTACGCTTCTCACGTTCTTAGCTCAACTTGCTCCGGTGTATCCTCGGAAGCTGAAATTCATTCATTAAATGCTTGAGTTAGTGTTGCTAACTCTCATTCAACTATATATTTTACCCAATGCCTTAAATACACCTTTTACCCTTTTTTGGGTAAGTCTCACAATTTATTCCATAATATCATCTTAAAATCCTACCCACAACACCATTATCACCTTAAGACATCCTATTCTTCATTTATTCCACTACATTTCATTTCTCACACTAACCCATTTCTAGGTTATAGTCATTCCATTGCATTCTAAATAGTTCAACCATAAATAAGCGCACCAATCAATGCCAACATCAATAACTTAACAAATGTATTTGGATTTGTGTATTAGAAACTCACCTTTTTGGATTTCCTTCTCACTCCAAATGACAATGCTCCTTGTTCCTTAAATCTAACAAATGGGAAAATGCCTCCAAGCTATATTGTTCTTCTCCTTAATGTGAACAACTTTGTGACTAATAGCCTTCCCTCAAATCTTCTTGAAAATGGTCGAATTTAGAAAGAGAAACTAGGTTTTGGGTTGAAAAATGGAAAAGAAATAGTTGCTTCCGAAATCTGCATATCCAACTACTCCTATTTATAGATTTAGCTTGATGAGATCGATCTGCCATGGGTGGAGATCGATGTGGTCCTCTTAAAATCCCTCTTTTTCACGACATTTGAAGGCAGGAGATCGATTTGTTGAAACCTTAAGATCGATTTGTCTCAAGCAGAAAGTTGAGGAGATCGATCTGGCTAGGGATGAGATCAATCTGCCTCAACCCGAGAGCTAAGGAAATCAATCTATTTGCCTTAAGAATTGATCCTTATTTTACAGAATGTTTAGAAGATCGATCTGACTCCATTGGAGATCGATCTGCACTATTCCTATTGCTTGAATAAGCGCATTTTGGCTTTTTCAGATCGATCTCTCATCATATGAGATCGATTTGGCCTTCATATTTTTTAGATTTTCTGTAGGTTTTGCAGCAACTCATACCAAACAATCCTTAATTTGCTGCTATAGTCATTTTCTTATCCTATTACCTTTGAGACTTGAAAATGACATCCATTCATACTTTATACATTTTAAAACTTGTGTGCATTCATTATATACCCAAAGGTATACAATACAAAACCAAATGGAAACATAAAGATTCACACCTTTTATGCAACTTCATCCCATCTTACCACACTACTCTTATTCCATTCTACTCACATTCGTCACATATCAAAGTTCATTCCTTCACATTCATACATAATGAAACTTGTACGTACATCACCAACCCTTATTACAAGTGTTACATTGAATTTATGGACTTTACATCACTTATGAATTCATTTACATGTATACAAGGTTAAAGCTGTACGGGGTCTCATAGTTATAGCCTGAATGTTAACTTTCAATCCATAACAACATTCAAACCGAATCCCCTTTGTCCATTCACTTGCTAATAACATGTGCTCAACTGATTCAACTTCCTTACTATATAAACAATACCAAGGACTATTTATCACTCTCCTTTTCCATAATTTCAATCTTACTGGTATAATATTTCCACAAGCTCTCCATGAACAAATTCTTTAACTTGCTTGGAATCTTAAGTCCTCAAACCACCTTTCATAACATTTTATCCATCAAATGAGAACAATATGGATTATTACTCCTTGGTTTAATAGTTTCTTTTAAAACATGATAGCTGTTGGGATTTTTCAAGTAGATATATATTCCAAAACAAGATGAGACCAATGTAGAATTAAATCACACACAAAAGACTAGATTTAACGTGATTTGATTCAAGTTCCTACATCCACGAACAAGAAAGAAAAATATTCATTTTAAATTATAGAGATTACAAAGAGTACAAATAACCCAAAACCCTAAGTCAAGTCCCGAAACAAACCTAGTTTCCCAGCTCTATAGTGTTGATTCGATGTTTTCTCCAACTTTTCTCTAAATCCTTATAAACCCCTCTCACACGGAGATCACATTCTAAGACTACTTTATATTTATAGAGCTTTATTACTTGATCACCAAGTTACTCATTAAGTATATTTATTAATATATTTCTTACTAAAAATATACTTATTAATAAAAAATTTAAATCAATATCTAATAAATCTCTACTTTGACTTAAATTCCACTAAAATATTAGCTCCACATGCAACTCCTACTTTATTGCAGCAAATTTTCTTTTGCATGTCATCGATCTCATAACAATCTACATTAGTAAACCTCCTAAACTGAATCATCTTTGCATGATAATTCTCGAACCATAGCTCTGATACCATTTGTTGAGATTGTTCAAATAGATACGTATTCTGAAACAAGATGAGATCAATGCGAAATAAAATCACACACCAAAAGATAAGATTTGATATGGTTCGACCTAAGTGCCTACATCCACAAAAAAGAAAAAAAATCATTATTAAACATAGAGATTACAAAGAGTACAAAACACTCAAAAACACTAAGTCAAGTCTCGAAACAAACCTAGTTTTCCTTCTGCATAGTGTTAACTCAATATTTTCTCTCACTCTTCCCAAAATCCCTCTAAACTCATTTCTCACCTGGACATCATATAGTGATTACATTTCTTTCTGTATCTCACTAATTCTTGAGATTACTCTATATTTATAGAGCCCCATTTATTTGGTCACCAAGTTACTTACTAAGTATATTTACTGATAAATTTATTACTAAAAATATACTTATTAATACAAAATTTAAGTTAATTTCTAACAATAGTCAGATTTTACATCATATTGCCCATTCATAGTATGTGGCCATATCATGAAATTCATTATAAACTATAAAGATTACAAAGAGTACAAAACACCTAAAAATGCTAAGCTAAGCTCTAAAACAAACATAGTTTCCATTCTCCATAGTGTTGACCTAATGTTTTCTCGCATTCTTCCCAAAATCTCTATAAACTCCTTTCTCATATAGACATCACATAATTAATACATTTCTCTCTATATCTTACTAATTCTTGAGACTATTTTATATTTATAGAGCCATATTTACTTGGTCACTGAGTTACTCATTAAGTATATTTATTGATAAATTTATTAAAAAAATATACTCATTAATACTGAATTTGAGTCAATATCTAACAATAGCCAGACCTCACATCATATTTCCCATTCATACTATTTGGCCATATCATGAAATTATCACCACCCAATTGACATATAGGCAAATTTTTAATTGATTTGCATTGCTCCCCTGATAACCAATGCTTAATGGAATGCAAATTTCATTCTCCTCTTTCTTTATCTATTAACTCTAACACTTTATCTAGTAATACCTCACTCATCAAACCAAGATGAGTAAGTTTCTTTTTCACTAGTCTTATAATCCAATCATCATCCCAAATAAAAACTTTTTCACCACCATTACCTGCCACATTATATGGTCCTTCAAGAAATTTTTGCCTAATATAACTAGCAAAACAAATTAATTACCTTTCAGGTAATTTTGAACAATTTATCCTATTTTACAAACCCATTTGAATTTTATATGTCAGACCCGATTTTAGTTAAAACACGAAATTAAAAATGCAAAAGGATTGAAATAGAATTTTCGAACACGTTGAAGGGCAAAACGGTTAAAAGATCAAAAGTCGGTATAAATTCGAGGAGAAAAATTTATTAAAAATAATGGATTGAGAAATCTTGGTCAATAAAGGTGAAATAAATTTATTCTAGGTTAAATTGATCAAGATATCAATTTCTTGGAATTAATCGAGATTAATCAAAATTTTTACCTCGAAAAAATTATCCAAAAAATAATCAAAAAATATACCGAAAAGTCGAAATAATACTGATAAATTCAATTAGGGATTAATTGAATAAATTAATAATTTTTTTAGATATTTTTGACAAAATAATAGTATTTTAATGACTAAAATAATAATAAAAATAATTAATAAAATTATAAAAAAAGAAAGAAAAAAAAGAATTGAAAAAAAAAAGGAACTGAAACAGAATCGCATCTCGCGATTCTGTAAACGAAAAAGAAAAATGAGGAACCCAGCCCCGTCTTCATCGGTTTCACCACCGGACAGCACTAGAAAGCTGACCAGGTGAGGCAGTCGAGCCCGTCGGCACCGACAGTTGAGGAGAACGGCTGCGAACGGCGAAAGGAACCCAAAAAAATGAAAACTGAAAAGAGAAAAGGAAACAGCGGCCAACCGGCGTCGATCTGGACAACCCGACCATCGTTGAACGTCCCTGAGGCGTAGATGATCCGCTTGGTGGTGGCCACGACCGGCGAAAATGCTGACAAACGCCGAAAACGGTGAAAAGAGGAAATGGGTACCGACGGTGGAGAGAACAGGCTGGACCGGTGACTTTTTGACGGCCTTGGATGAAACCGAGGGCAGATCTGAGATGCGGACGGCCCAGCGGAGCCACTGGCGGCGGAAGCTGACGGAGAACCGACAGGCAAGGCCCTGAACCAATCGAACCGGGGTGAACTAGCGGTCTGAACCAACCGAACCGGTTCAGCCAAGAAAGAAAGGAAAAAAAGGAGAAAAAGGGAAAAAGAAAAAGAAAAAAAATTGAGGAAAAATCCCGATGATGTAATCGAGCTACGGGTAAGTCAGTAGCGATCGAAATTGACCGATTTAAATTTTGAAATATTTAATTTAATTAATTTTCGACTGGAAATTTACCCAAAAATTTATAAAATTGTGTAGCTCGATAATCGACGTCCAACGAGAGCTCGAGATAGCCTTGGTTTACGTACTAGCATGGAATCTCGGGTAAGTAACCCTTATTTACGATAATTTACATCGTTATGCGTGCTTCGAATATAATTATCGCATAAAATAAATTAAAGTATGGAAATTTAGATAAATTGTCGTAAATAATAAATTGAGCTATTCGAGAGTTAGAACGAGGTCCAATAAATTGTTGGTGGGCCCATAACCCACAGGTCCTAGGATCAAAACCTGACTCTGATACCATGTAAAGGTGGTATCAGAGCAGAAATTGGTCTGATGTGTGTCAGTGTCAGTAATTAGGAAATTACATCCCCGTGTTACTGTGCTTGGTTAGATACAATAGTGTATATCGAGATGGGTTTTAACTAAGAAATGATTGAGAATGCAGGAATGCCTAATATTAGTTGCGATAGAGAAGGTAAAGCATGAGGCAGAGGTCGTAGAGGTAGACCTGACCCTGCTAATCGTGCTGAGTTGACTTGTGAGAATTAGGATGAGATTGAAATAGAGGTTTATATTAAGCATGCCTCACAGAGTCCAACAGAGAGATCGGACAGTATTGAGACACGCTTCGCGAGGTTGGAGCGGAGTGTGGAGAATATTTTGGGAGCAAATTGCTTAGAGTATGCATAAGATTTGAGGGTAAGTCAGAGCATTGATGGAAGTCCGCTCAACCCAACTTAAGAGTTAGACATCCAGAGCTGACATGCGAAATATTTCTGGATGTATTCCGATGATAGAATATCTCGGACACTGTTTAAAGGGAATGATAGATAAAATTCCTTACCCTGACCCAGAGAAATTGATTTATTGACGAGTGTGGAACTCAGTTTGTATCTCTGGGCAGGTATTACTTCGATATTATGGGTAGTGAGCGTCGAAAAACCCAAAAGCTTATGGAAGGGCTCGGATTGTCGATTAGAGTCTGATTGGCCCCATTAGATATCGCTACCTATACCGAGGCAGTGCTCAGAATACAGTTGTGTGAATAAGATCGAGTGTTGCACGCCTCTGAGATTGGGAAAGGTAGTAAGGGCCAAAATAGAGACAGAAAGAGAACCGAGAATGATAGAGATGGCAGAACGAGAAAAAGGGGTAGATTGGTAAAAGATCTAATTTGATGAAATATGGGCTAAGATGATTGGTAAGGCCACAGTTATCCGATTGTAGCACTTTTGAGGGGTATTGTGATTGTAAAACCCCGATCTGCTACGAATCACTGTAGAAAGTGTGGTAAATACCACAGAAGTAGGACCTACACCTACATATTATTGATGAAAATGGCCGTTAAGTCTGGTAAGACGGACCATTTATTATGATTGCTCAGAGTTAGGCGAGATTGCCCCACAGAAAGGTAAAGAGATAGAGAAAACTCTGTTGAGATAGCTGCATCAAAAAGGGAGGCCACAGCCAAAGAGGGAAGGAAAGTAGGCTGTTGGACGAAGGCAAGTGTATGTCTTGGACCAGGACACTACTGATGTTTCACAGGATGTGGTGAAAGATACCACACTGCTAATGAATAAAGAAGTAATTGTGTTAATTGATCCTGGTACCACGTATTTCTTCATACCGCCTTCATTCGCATGTAAGTGAGTAAAAGACATGAATGCCTATACTCTTGGGCACAATGCTGATAAATGAGTACCCCAATAGAGGAAGGTTAACTAATGGAATAATTACGAAGAGATTTTAAGTTGAAAACGGGGGAAGAAGTATAAGTCAGCTAATTTTATTTAATGGACTATGAATAATTTAAAGTAATATTTGAGAATAAAGTAGACGGCTGCATATTATGATGTTCAAATTTCTATCCTAAGATAGTGATATGGTTTCCCCAGAGAAGTATACTGTAAGTTTTGATAAGTACTAAAAAGGGGTGCAACGGTTGAAATTAAAGGAGCAAATGGTGGTACTCACGAAATGAATAATGACAGAGTTTCGTTATAATTGATATACAAAAGAGATACTCTTTAAGATATGTTTGATCCTAAATACAAGATGTACTGGAGTAAGAGGCATATGCTAGGTAAGAATACCCTTAAAATATGAAGTAATTTGAATTAAAGCAATAAGTAGTAAATATGAATTATAACCAAGGATAAGGGTGGATATAACCATAACTAGTCCCTGTAGTTAAGTCTAAGGGTTAATAAAGGTATTTCAAAATACCTCCCCGCCTGAAGACTTGACAGCGTCTAGAAATATATATATATATATAATCTATAACTTGAAATCGACCGTGGTAAGATATAAATTTAAAATTTGGATACTTTTACTAGTACGATAAAGAACTATAAAATTCGATTAATTATGAAGGTTAAAATATTAAAATTTAATAAAAGCTGTTAATTTATGAAAAAGGAAATGACGCGGGTTAGTATAGTGAACAGAAGCAATTTTGAAGTGATATTATACGTTTATGCGTATATAGGTCAAGGATATGGGCGATTGAAATATGTAGTGGAGCTCAACTACAATGAGTTATTTAAACTTTACCTGGACCGATTTGTCATCATCGTTATTGATGATATGTTGAGTGTAGTTAAAGTCCAGGGCAAATTATAAGTAACAATTGAAAAATTACTTTTATAGATGGTTGCTGTGAGTTCTAAAAAGGGTATATTTTTGTTGACACGTTTAACTAAGAAACGTGGTATTTGAATGAGATGATAGACGTGACAGGAGTTTTGGTGTAGTGAAGTATGAACTGACCACCGTGATTATTTTTACCATACCCAACAGCTCAATAGGTTTCTCAGTGTGTACGGATACCTCAAAATCATGAATAAGCTAGGTATTGATGCAAAAAGGGAAGATAGTCGATTGTGGATCCAGACAACTCAAGGATCATGAAATAAACTATCCGACCCATGATTTAAAGTTGGCAACGGTAATACTTGTACTAAGGTTATGGTACTATTATGTACATGGTGAGAAATTGTGGGTATGCACTGATCATAAAGCCCCAAGTATCTGTTTTCACAGAAAGAGGCGAATATGAGAATACATTGTGGGTTAGAGCTTCTGAGAGATTTGGATTGTGGAAAATTGTACCACCCAGGAAAGGCCAATGTGATGGCTGATGCCTTGAGCAGAAAGAGCCTCGGGATGGTATTACATATGATGGTCAGGGAGCGTGAGCTGCTAGAGCAGTTGTGAGCCTCAGTAGTGATGTGATCCCTTCTGATGATGACAGTGATTGTGTGACAGCTAGCCTGAGACTAGACCGGATGAGAGTGCCCGAATTTGACAGGCTTAGCGTGATGATCGACATGGTGTCAATAGTTTAGGTCAGATGCAGAAGGGTACAGTGACAGAGTTCATAGAGAGTGTCGATGATTTACAGAGAGGTTCAAAGACAGTATAAGTGCTCCCCAGGACCACTGTTGATGAGATAGTAATATTGTCAGAAGCTTACTCTTCGGGATATACAGTGCATACGAAAAGTAATGAATATATATATATATATATGAAATCTCTGAAAAGGGTATTAGTGGTCAGATGTGAAAAGAGATATGGTAGAGATTGTGGAAAAGTGCCTAGTATGTCAGCAGAATAAGGTAGAGTATTAAAAGTCTGCAGAGTTATTGCAGCCTCTACCTATATCGACACGGCACGAAAATGGGAGCAAGTCTCCATGAATTTTGTGATGGGTTATAGAGGACTCAGATGAATCACAAGGGTATTTAGATGATAGTCGCTAAATCGATTAAGTCTACCCACCTTCTGGTTATGAAATCTCCATATACTCAAAGTGTGTGCCGTTAATTTTATAAGCTCCTGGAATGATCAGTTGTTACAAATTGAAGTCGCCAATAATGAGAGTTGGCACTTGAGTATCGGAATAACAAGATATGAGGCATAGTATGGCCGTAGGGGTTGTTTCCCCGACTTGGATAAGAAAAAGTGGGTGACAGATAGAAATTTCTTCTGAATTAATATAATAAGTCTCTGAGGGTGTTCAGTTGAGTGAGAGATTAAGAACACCTCAGAGCAGACAAAAAGCATTGGAATTCACCGAGGGTGAATCAGTATTGTTGAAGTTATTTGTCCTAAGGGAATAAAGACATAACGAGACTCGGGAAGAAGGCAAATTGAGTTTTGCTTAATGGAATTTTTGAGAGATTGGACAAGTGGGAGATAAGACCTGTAGGTTGGCGTTATCACCTGAATAAACAGGCATCCACAATGTGTCCCATCTTTTAATACTTCGACAATAATATCCAGATCCAGCATAGGTGATCAGATATGAACTCCAACAGTTCAGCTTAGTGCAAATATAAGTATATTGAAAAAGTTGATTCGGGCATTAAATAGGAAAGAGAAAGTATTGAGGATTAAGACGATCTCCCTAATTAGACTCCTTTGGTAGTATTACACTCCGGAAAAAGGTCACATGAGAATTAAGAAGTATGATACGATTGATGTACCCGGAGTAGTTTATGGACTCATATGACTTGGTTCTAATTTGGAGGACAAATTCCTTAAGTGGGGGAGATTATGTAAGACTCGATTTTAGTTAAAACAAGAAATTAAAAATGCAAAAGGATTGAAATAGAATTCTCGAACACATTGAAGGGCAAAATGGTCAAAAGATCGAAAGTCGGTATAAATTCGAGGAGAAAAATTTATTAAAAATAATGGATTGAGAAATCTTGGTCAATAAAGGTGAAATAAATTTATTCTGGGTTAAATTGATCAAGATATCAATTTCTTGGAATTAATCGGGATTAATCGAAATTTTTACCTCGAAAAAATTATCCCGAAAATAATTAAAAAATATACCGAAAAGCCGAAATAATACTGATAAATTCAATTAGGGATTAATTGAATAAATTAATAATTTTTTTAGATATTTTTGACAAAATAATAGTATTTTAATGACTAAAATAATAATAAAAATAATTAATAAAATTATAAAAAAAGAAAGAAAAAAAAGAAGAATTGAAAAAAAAGGGAACTGAAACAGAATCGCGTCTCGCGATTTTGTAAACGGAAAAGGAAAACGAGGAACCCAGCCCCGTCTTCGTCGGCCTCACCACCGGACAGCACCAGAAAACTGACCAAGCGAGGCAGTCGAGCCCGTCGGCACCGGCAGATGAGGAGAACAGCGACGAACGGCGAAAGGAACCCAGAAAAATGAAAATCGAAAAGAGAATAGGAAACGGCGGCCAACCGGCATCGATCTGGACAACCCGACCACCGCCGAACATCCCCGAGGCGCAGACGAGTCGATTGGTGGTGGCCACGACCGACGAAACTACCGGCAAACGTCGAAAAGAGGAAATGGGTACTGACGATGGAGAGAACAGGCCGGACCGATGACTTTTCGGCGGCCTTGGACGAAATCGAGGGCAGATCTGAGATGCAGACGGCCCAGCGGAGCCACTGGCGGCAGAAGCCGGCGGAGAACCGGTTGGCAAGGCCCTGAACCGATCGAACCGGGGTGAACTAGCGATCTGAACCGGGTCTGAACCGAACCGAACCGATTCAGCCAAGAAAGAAAGGAAAAAAGGAGAAAAAGGGAAAAAGAAAAAGAGAAAAAATTAAGGAAAAATTTCGGCGATGTAATCGAGCTACGGGTAAGTCAGTAGCGGTCGAAATTGACCGATTTAAATTTTGAAATATTTAATTTAATTAATTTTTGACTGGAAATTTACCCGAAAATTTATGAAATTTCGTAGCTCGACAATCGACGTCCAACAAGAGCTCGAGATAGCCTCGATTTACGTACTAGCATGGAATCTCGGGTAAGTAACCCTTATTTACGATAATTTACATCGTTATGTGTGCTTCAGATTTAATTATCGCATAAAATAAATTAAATTATGGAAATTTAGATAAATTGTCGTAAATAATAAATTGAGCTATTTGAGAGTTAGAACGAGACCCAATAAATTATTGGTGGGCCCAATGAGCCCAATAGATCTCGATAATGTGAAAATTAAGTGAAAAACGGGCTTAAGGCCGATTAAGGCCCATTAAGGGTGCAATCGAGCCCAATAGGGGTAAATGGGCCCAATGATTTAAATTAAGCCCAGAAAATAGGAAATACAATTAAATTGTATGATATCTGACCTGAGAAATATTTATATGCAGTTTTGGACATTGGATTGGGAGCAGATCGGACTGCGTGACGAGACAACAAGGAAAAAGGAAAGGTCAGACTCTACAGAAAAATAAGATAAGGGAATTCTACGGACTGCTAGAGGTAACTTTATGAAATTTCTAAGTCATATGCAGTCTTTTAAATTATCTGGATGGTCTAGAAGTAAGTTAATAATTGTAATGTCCCGAATGGGCAAATTACCAAAATACCCTTGTTAAGGGTAAAATTTTTAATTTTAGGAAAAATTGGGAGGAGTAAGAACAAGAGGTTCCTGCTCGTTCTGGAGATGTTTTGACACATGTATGAGTAGGCTGGCTAACCTTGAAAGAAAATGCACAGCATTGCATATTTTCAATGATGAAATTGTTTTGAAATCTGTTTTAAGGAAACAGAGCCGTCTACGTGTTTTTATTGACATGTGACGTGCTAGAGCTCAGCTCGCACGATATTTTGATTTATGTGATGCATGCATTAGTGCTGGAGCGAGAGCTCTCACTAGAGTTTTACATGCATTGGTGCTGGAGTCCAACTCGCACCAGATTATATATATATATATATATATATGATTTTCGTGACAGGGTGCTAGAGTCTAACTCGCACCAGATTTTTCACATGATTTGATGAGAGTGCTAGAGCTTAGCTCGCACTAGTTTTACTTGAATTGACAAGAGTGCTGGAGCATCGCTCGCACCCCCCACTGATTTTATGAGAACATGCGATGAGCCGTACTTGGAGCGTCGGGTAGACTGTGTGTCACCGACTAAATAGGCTCGCACGTGCGTTTTGAGACACGGCATGAGTATAGAGATATGATATGGGTCCACGGAGTATGATGTACCGTGCAAGTAGCATGGAGTACGATGTACCGTGTGGTATCTTCGGATGTGTGGTATATTCGGATACGGGGTATCTTCGGATACAGCATCTTCGGATGCGTGGGATCGGATAAGACTGGCGGGTTGGATTGACCCACCTCCCGGGTGATTCCCGATCAGAGTGAGACCCGCACACTAGGATCCATGTAGCAGAGGGGTTCACGAGGACACACGGCCATAGTCCTGGTTATTACCGATATACAGATGTTGCCTAGTCTCGCATGTTGATGATTTTGACGAGATTGAAACTGGGTTTTAAATCAGATTTGCATGATGTTATTTCCATACTTTTTAAACCCATGTGTGATGTAAACTGATTTTCATGGTTTTGTGTGAGTTAGGACCACCCGAGGGAGGGGTTGACTCCTGACTTTATTGTGAAATTTTTAAATGAGAAAGAAATGATTTAAAAAGAGTTGCATGATGAATTTTCCATGACATCATGAATCATAGCATCAGTTTTAAAATGTGTGGAGAAATGGTGGTTTATGCATGGCACCACGTTCATGTAGGTAGTATGGTTACCTACTTGTTCGTAGGATTGCCTTACTGAGCTTGATGTGCTCACCCCTTTCATTTTCTCACACAGATAATCTCCAGTAGATGTTGAGGTGACTGAGTACTGCATTCTGGATATCCGCTGCTGCCTATCATTTAAGGTATATACACTTGTATATATTGTATCTAAATAAGCATAGCACAATAACATGTTTGTAAGTGACTTTAGGGGATGTATAACTATTGTAAACACGTATAAATGACTGAGAAAGAATTAAGTTATATGGTAAATGAATGGTGGGACTGGCATTGACGCACAGCCCAATTGTTAGTGGAGTGGGGTTACGATCAGAGGACAGGTAAGCATGAAAGAAAATAACAAACGCGAAAAATTTACTCTGGTTTTGGGTAGTTTTGGGTCGTGACATTATATCACCTGAAATTGTAAATGTGTGGATTATGGAGCTTAACTATTTAAGTTTGACATCTGAAAACTAGAAATTAGTTACCAGTGTAAGAATAAAAACTTGTTCACCATTCATTACCTAACACTTTATATGGTCCTTCAAGAAATTTTTACCTAATATAACTAGCAAAAACAAATTAATTACCTTTCTAGTAATCTGGAACACTTTATCCTATTTTAAAAACCCATATGCATTTTATATCACCTAAAATTGTAAATGTGTCGATTGTGGAGCTTAACTGTTGAAGCTTGACATAATACCATACGAAAACTAGAAATTGGTTACTAGTGTAAGAGTTTATTTATCAATCTTATGTGAAAATTAGAACAACAAATAATTATAAATAATAATTATACGTAACTGTTTGAGTCTAATCGTCTAAAAAGAAAATAGGATTATCAAAACCCTTATAGGCTAGTCTTCCTCTTCTTCTTATCATTTCAAGTGGTCTCAATGGTTAGATACCAATAACGTAAAAAGTAAAGAGGGGACTCAGCCATATATATGTATACTTATACATCTTTTATTAAAACCTTAATGACTCTCTATCAAAGACTTATAGAGTTTTAAGACCTATACAACTACTATGGCACACTGACACAACAAGATGTCTAAAACCTATACCATATATGATCACAATTATTGAATTGGGCTCACTTGCATGTTTCAGATACTACGACTAAATTATCAGCTAGTTTTATTAAATCATAAATCACCAATGATAGCAGTCTATAATAAAATCTTCTAACATTCTCCCACTTGGACAATATTAATTGGGATTGTTTAATTTAAGAAAATCAATTTTAGAAAAAAAAAACTCCAAGAAGTTTAACTTTATTTTTGAAGTGGCCATGATTTTGAAAGCCATTTAGTCCTTAAAACAACATCTCAATGATCCAGTTCAATATGACAAACTAATATCGAATCATGACAGCAATTATGTCCTTTATTGATATAAGACCAATCCATGGTTACAAATATTATTGACCACATCAACGATGGACCGAATGTGCTATGTAGCAAGAAAATAACACCCATTGTGATCTCATTGTGTTATTTTGTATTATTTTCATTGTCAATCCTCAAAGATTTCTCTATGGAATCTAGATTTGCCCAAAAACCTTTATGGCATTTGAATCTCGTATATCTCACCCTTGAGGTAATATATATAGTGGTATCATATCCGAGACTTACCCCATTGACACAAAGTGTCACGACCCTCAAACCATCGAAATCCAGTACAAATTTTAGCCATTTTTAAATTTAAAATTTGACTCGTTATTTATTGATTAATCTTTACCTTTACTTTACCTGATCGTGAACAACTACACCACCAACAATTGGGCTGTTTGTCACGACCCTTTTTCATTCCCTTTTACCAAAAATCTCCATAAATTTTTCGCGTTTTACTGTTACCTTACCCGATCGTGAACAACTCACCACATACAGTTGGGCTGTGAGTCAATAATAACCACCACTTACCATTCATTCGCAATTTAATGAAACGATGTCATACATTCAAAGTTAATCATTTACTTATACAAAATATGATTACTAACATCTACATCCCCCATAATTACATTTCAAATGACTACTGTGCTTTTACATTGTTTAGATACAAAAAGGAATCACTGTGTATATACCTCTGAGTGATGGAGATGCAGCAGATGTCCAAAATACCACGCCTCAATCCTCACTGGGCTACTATGTATGCTTTGTAGGAGGGGAAAAATAGAGAGGGATGAGCAAACCACACGTTCAGTAAGGCAATAATGCAAGCATGGTAGTTAACTACTCTATCTACATGCTGATAGTGAATACATAAATCGTTTATAGTTCGGAGCATGAGGAAAACAAAACTATGCCATATGCGTATACATATATCATGTATTTAAATAATGTAAAATGGCATAATAAAAAATGGTAAATCATCATGTACAAGCCATCTCATGCTTAATTGTCAAATCACATAATAAAAAGGGAAATTCACTTAAAACATCCTTTTTAAATCACATCATAAATCTCTTTCTCAAACACATACAATCCCATCACAAACCATTTTCTCAATCATAAATATCATTACCATTCACAAATCAAATCCCACAAGGCTCGACCTCTCCCTCGGGTCTACCTTGGACAATCACAACCACACATATGTAATAAAAACCAGGTCACTGTATCAAAATTACCTATGTAGACCAACTACATCATAAATCATCCCAGACCACACGCATCCAGGTGTGCGGGGAATCGTGCTGGCACGAAGGTGGATTATCCCTCGCCAGACTTTCTCATCACATAACCATCACGTGGTACATCGTACTCCATGTGATATACATGGTACAACATACTCCGCGGACTCATATCGTGATTGGGGGTGCCATTCCTAGGTCTTACCTACTCCATACCAAGAATTTTCCATATCCATGTAGAAGAGACTCCCTGCCGAATAGAGCCTCCCTGCCCCTCCAGGGCTTAAGGATGTTGGCTTAAGGATCCTTCTGTACCCATGTAGGAGAGCCTCCCTGCCGAACAGAGCCTCCCCGCCCCTCCAAGGCTTAAGGATGTTGGCTTAAGGATCCTTCCGTAAGAGAACCTCCCTACCGAACAGAGCCTCCCTACCTCCTCGGGCTTAAGGATGTTAGCTTAAGGATGTAGGGCTTAAGGATCTTACCGTAAGAGAGCCTTCCCATCGAACAGAGCCTCCTCGCCTAACAGAGCCTCCCCGCCTCCTCGGGCTTAAGGATGTTGGCTTAAGGATGTAGGGCTTGAGGATCTTACCAACTTTCACGACCTCATACATATCACAATGTGCAAACTTGTGCGAGCAAAGCTCTAGCACGACTCATGCATCCTATCATAAAGAGACCACATACGAGCATATCTCTAGTACGGATATACTCATAAGAAAAACCACTTGAAAGCCACGTACGAGCAGAAGCTCCAGTACGGTTTATAAACATCATTATAGTTTCCAAATTAAGGTACGACCTAAGCTCCAACACGTTTCATACAAATGAAAACATCGAAATCTAGCGCGAGCGAGGCTCCAGTGCGAATTAAATCACATACACACGATAGGCGGCTCACATACATTCAAAACATCTCAAAACATGTTTAGCGCCTCACATGGGCTATTTCACAACATCATTCAATGACTAGCCAGCCTATCATTTTATTTGCTCAAATAAAAGTATTTTGTTTTGTGAAAACATTCAAAACACGTGATTTATTCAATTATTAGCCATACTATCCCTTTTTATACATCCATATAAACCAAATCATATATGTACTTATAATTGTTCACATACATTATCAACCACTTTTCTAAACCATCATGCAAATTTACAACACCCTATATACCCAAAAAATACGAGCAGCTACCTCTATATACTCGTAAAATTCCCTTACTTGGAATCACGACGTGTGATTCCACTTCCTTAGAGCTGCTTACTCGTACTGTTCGATTCGTCTCCACTGGACTCTTCAAAACTGCGCATAATCATATTTCACATAATTTTAGTCCATTATAACGCAACCCTTATGCTTGCTATAGTCAATTCAATCTATAGCCTCTATTAATGCTTACGAGGTCTCGTTTCATTACTCTACCCATAACTCGAGTCTGTGGATCTTCTTAGGCCTATTAACTCATTTCAAATCGATATTAAATCTATGTTAAGCTCATAATTTTCATTTTTCAAAAATTTCCTTCACTATGGCATTTATCAAGCATTTACATATTCATTTTCATAATTTCTCTAAACTCACAATGTGGTTTCATTTAACCATCACAAATCATTCATACTACTTCAACAACAACTTATCATAACCCATAAGTCATCAACATACCCAATTCACACTTTCTCACACTAGACTATATCCATTTTCTAGGTTATATGTGTTCCATTACTTCCAAGGTGATTTCAATTATCCATATACATGCCAATCAACTCCAAATCAATAAAATAGACAATGTACTTGGATTGGAGTCTTAGAAACTTACCAAATCTGGTTTCTCTTCTTGCTCCAAAGGAAAATGTTCCTTGCTCCTTCAATACCAATAATGAGGTTTTGGGTTTCAATTATGTTGTTCTCTTCCTCAAGATGAACAACTTAATGTCTAATAGCCTCCCCTCAATTCTTACTAGAATGAGTGGATTTTAGAGAGAAAAATCTAGGTTTTAGGTTGGAAATGGAAAGGGTGATGTTTTTCTCGAAATCTGTAGATTTTCAACGCTCATTTTATAGAAATAGCTTGAGGAGATCAATCTGCACTAGGAGGAGATCGATCTAGTCCCCTTAAATCCCTCTTTTTACGGCATTTTAAGCATGAGATCGATCTGTCGAAGCTTGAGATCGATCTGTTCCCAAATAGAGAGCTAAGGAGATCGTTTTGTATGCTTAAGGATCGATCTTTTCATTATAGAATGGTTAGAAGATCAATCTGGCCCCATTGGAGATCGATCTGCTCTATTCCATTACCCAAATGAAAGCATTCTGGCTCTTCCAGATCAATCTCTCATCCTATGAGTTCGATTTGGCCTTCATATTTTTTAGATTTTCTACAGTTTTTCTACTGTAACTTACTCTAAAACATCCTTAATCTGCTGCCATAGTCATTTTCTCATCCATCCACCTTTATGACTTGAAAATGGCATCCATTCATACCTTATACACATTGAAACTTATGTGCATTACTTGTATATCCCAAGGTCTACTATATAAAACCAAATTGAAGCATTTATATTCATGCAACTTCCTTCAATTTACCATACTATTCATTTTGAGTTCCAATCACATTCATCACTTACAAGAACTCATTTCTTCATATTCATACACAATGAAACTTGTATGTACATTACAAATCATATTACACATATGTACATTGAATCCATGCACTTACATCAATTACACTTTACATTACAAGTCCATTAGCATTCATTGATCCAATTACACACGTTACAACTATACATATACGGGGTCTCACATTCTCCCCTCCTTCAAGGAATTTATCCTCCAAATTAGAACCAAGTCACTCCTCAAGAAGTTGGGGGTACTTCTCCCATATCAAGTTCTCCAATTCCCATGTGGCCTCTTCCACCATGTGATGTTGCCAAAGAACTTTCACCAAAGGAATTGTCTTATTTCGTAGCACTTTCTCTTTTCTATCTAATATCCGAACCGACTTCTCGACATATGTCATACTTTCATTGAGCTCCAATGACTCATATCTTATCATGTGTGTCGGGTCTGGGTGATACTTCTGAAGCATAGAGACATGGAAGACGTTATGGACATTTGCCCGATGGCAATGCCAACCTATACGCCTTATCTCCCACTCTCTCCAAAATCTCAAAGGGTCCGATATATCTAGGGCTCAGCTTACCCTTCTTACCAAACCTCATAATACCCTTCGAAGGTGAAACTCTTAAAAATACCGACTCACCCACATCAAACTCTAGTGGTCTTTATCTCTTGTCAGCATAAATCTTTTGTCGGCTCTAAGCTATTCGTAATCTCTCACATATCAACTGGATATCCTCAAATGCTTGCTGCACTAAGTCCAGAGCAAAAATCTGTCTGTCACCAATCTCTTCCCATCCAATGGGGGATCGACATCTGTGTCCATACAGTGCCTCATAAGGTGCTATCCCGATACTCGCATGATAGCTATTATTATAGGCGAACTCGACTAACTACAGGTGGTCATCCTAAGAGCCTCTAAAATCCAGCACACACACTCTCAACATATCCTCGAGGGTTTGTATAGTCCTCTCTGACTGCCCATCTATCTGAGGATGAAAAGCGGTGCTAAAACTCAGTCGGGTCCCTAGTGCTTCCTGAAAATGTTCCCAAAAATAGGAAGTGAAGCGGGCATCCCTATCAGAAACAATGTTCACTGGTACACCATGTAGCCGTACTATCTCTCGAATATAGAGGTTCGCCAACTGACTCAGAGTATCGATAGCTCTCATAGCTAAGAAATGGGCGGACTTAGTCAACCGGTCCATAATAAGCCATTTGGCATCATGACCTCTACGGGTCCTCGACAACCCCATCACAAAATCCATGGTGACATACTCCCACTTCCAAGTTGGTATTGGTAGAGGCTACAATAATCATGTAGGCTTCTGATGCTCTACCTTCACTTACTAACAAACGAGACACTTAGCGACATATTCAGTAATGTCTCTTTTCATTCCAGACCACCAATAAACCTTCTGAAGGTTTTGATACATCTTGGTACTTCCTAGATGTATCGTATACTTCAATGAGTGAGCCTCTGATAAAATTAACCTCCCGATCTCAGGATCCCGGGAACACATACTCTGCCTCTGAACCTCAATGTCCCATAAACACTCAGCTCAATATCAGTACCTACACCTGTCTGTATCTGCCTCAGCCAATCAATGCACCGTCGATCGCTCTACTGGGCTTGCCAAATACGGCCAATCAATTCTGGCTCCAGTCTCAAACTAGCCATGATCTGAAGTCTCTCAGATCCAGGTGGGGTCACAACCAAACTGAGGTCCCCAAATTGTTCCAACAATTCATGTTCTCGTACCATCATATAAGACACCAACCCAAGGTTCTTCCTGCTCAAAGCATCGGTGACTACATTTGCCTTACTCGGGTGGTACATGATTTCACAATCATAGTCCTTGAAAAGTTTGAGCCATCTCCTTTGTCTCATATTTAGATCTTTCTGCGAGAACAAGTACTTAAGGCTCTTATAATCTGTGAACACCTAAAATTTCTCACTATAAAGATAGTGGTGCCATATTTTCAAAGCAAATACCACAGCCGCCAACTCCAAATCATGGGTCAGGTAGTTCCTCTCGTGATCTTTCAAATGTCTAGATCCATAGGTAACTACCTTCCCATCCTGCACAAGTACACAGCCCAATCCCTATTGTGATGCATCTGTATACACCGAGAATCTTCCTGAGCTGGTAAGAATGGTGAGAATTGGAGCAGTGGTCAATCGACGTTTAAGCTCCTCAAAACTCCTCTCACATGCCTCATCCCATACAAATTTAACGTCCTTACGCGTGAGGCGTGTCAATTGAGCAGCGAGTTTGGAGAAACCCTCTACAGATCTCTGATAATGTCCTACCAATCCCAGAAAACTTCTGATTTCAGTAACCATCTTAGGTTATTCCCACTGTACAACTGCCTCTATCTTGGATGGATCCATCGATACCCCATCCTTCGACACAACATGGCCCAAAAATGAGATCTGCTCTAACCAAAAGTTACACTTGCTGAGTTTGGCATATAACTATTTCTCTCGGAGGGTCTGTAGAACTATCCTTAAGTGCTCCTCGTGATCTTCCCTAGACTTGGAATATACCAATATGTCATCAATGAACACAATCACAAACTTGTCTAGGTATGACTTGAATATATCGTTCATCAGTGCCATAAATGCTGCGGGGGCATTCGTCAATCCAAATGGCATCACCATAAACTCGTAGTGGCCATAACGGGTACAAAATGCTGTCTTGGGCACATCTGTACTCTTGATCCTCAGCTGATGGTACCCTGACCACAAGTCTATCCTAGAAAACACTTGGGCTCCTCGGAGCTGATCCAACAAATCATCTATGCGCAGAAGGGGGTATTTGTTCTTAATGGTGGCCTTATTCAACAACCGATAATCTATACACAGTTGGAGGCTTCCATCATTCTTCCTCACAAATAGAGCCGATACTCCCCAAGGGGAGACTCTCGATCTAATGAACCCCTTCTCCAACAACTCTTGTAACTGCTTCTTTAGCTCTTCCAACTCTATCGGAGCCATTCTATAAGGTGGTTTCGATATCAACTCTGTACCAGGCACAACTCTATGCAAAATTTCATTTCCCTTTCAGGTGGTAGCCCTGTTAATTCATCCGAAAAGACATCAGAATAATCTGTAATCACGGGGATGTCCTTCAATTCCGGGTGTGCCTTATTTATATCAACCACTTAGGCAATGAACCCTTCATATTATCCTTTCCACCATTAGTATCACAAGTCATTACATCAATATTCAAAATAAACAAACAAATTTATCTCTCAAATATCATATATTAGGATTTTACTCTTTCATTTAAAACAGACATACTCTTTTCATATCATTTCTTTTCATCAAAGTTTACAATAAAATTGTCTAATCCTGGAAACATCAATGTCTTAGCATGGCAATCCATAACAACACGATTGGTAGCTAACCAACCCATTCCCAATATTACATCAAAATCATTCATATTCAATAAAATTAAATTTGCTGTCATTTCCTTTCCCACTATCTTTAACTTACAATCTCTATATACATGCTTAGTCAATTGACTATCATTCATGGGTGCGAAAATCATCAACATTTTATCCATCAATGTAGGTTTCACATGTTTCAACAATTTATGTGCAAAGGAAGGTGATATGAAAGAATGCGTGGCACCAGGATCAAATAATACCAGTGCTTCTAAATCAAAGATTCGGATGGTACCTTTAATTACATCCGTTGATGCGTCCACAGTGTCCTGGTCCAACGCGTGCACTCTTCCCCTGCTCACACCTACTGCCTGTTTCCCCTTCTCTTCAGCTGTGGCCCTCCTCCTCGGGGCAGCTATCTTAATTGGAGCTCTCTCTGGCTCCTTGCCCTTCTGTGAGGCAGTCTTCATCTTCTCAGGATAATACTTAGCTATATGTTCGGGTTTCTCACATCTAAAACACACCATAGGGGTCATCGGACAGGGTCTGGTCCCATGAAATCTCCTACATCTCCTACACTGATCAGTAGTAGGTCGTGGTGTTAGGACCCTTTCTCAATCGATGACTTAACTAAAACCACTACAAATTTTTAACATTTTTAACTCACCTTTCCTCTCATCAATGGTTAGGCTGTGATTCAATGTTAGCTTCCTCGCATACCATATCATCCATTATCATACATACACGTCAATATACTCTGACTTTAACTTCTTTTATAATACATGTGAGGTTATATAAAATCTAATACAAATACATTCCCCATAATATATCGTATACATCACTGTGCTGTTTCTATGTTTAGATACATAATCGTACAAAATATGTATACCTGTCGATCGATAGGAAATAACAGCGGACAATAGGAATATTATCCCTCAAATGCTCTTACTCTACTGCTGATGCTCTGTAGAGAGATGTAAAGAAAGGAGGTGAGCATACAACACGACCAGTAAGGAAATCAAGCAAGCAAGTAGACATCTACACTATCTACTCAAAATAATGCTATGCCTCGAAAATATCATTTCCTTAACTCACTTTAAAAGCATGTCTTTAAATATATATATATACTTGTACAGATTAAATCCTATATATAGAAATCATGCTTTCTTTCTCAAATGTAGGCATGTAGTGCAAAATAATGCATCTTTATAATATCACAATGCCTTTAGATAAATCATGCCATGTATATTTAAATCACAGTAAATATGGCATTTAAATCATTCACAACACAAAATCAGATTCTGACCCATCCCTCAGGTCTATCCGTAAATTAATCAGTCAATCAGGTGATATATCATGTGAGACTTTGTGGTGAAAATGTAAATAGTATCCTGGACTATGATCATATCCGAAAATGGTGATCCCAAGCTACACGAAATCCTAGTGTGCGAGGAATCACTGCTGCAATGGGAGGGGGGTCAGTCCATCACAACTGTCAGCTATATCCTCCTCAACTCCACAACACCACACGATACAGTGTACTCAATGCCACATGCACGGTACAACGTACTCTGTGGACCTTACATCATAGTTGGGATGCCTGCCGTAGGTCTTAGCCCTCAAAACCATGGAATATCATACCACGTCTCTAAATCCACATGTGAACCTCTCATAGTGTGACACTCAGTCTACACGAGGAAATCAAGCGTGGTTTTCAACATGTATTATATATCACATTACAGTGCGCACCTTTGAGCATGACTCACAGTCGACACTCCACTCAAACACTATTTCACATCATAAACTCAAACTCTAGTGTGAGTAAACCTCCAGCAACTAGGTCAATGCATAATTCATGTTTCAAATCAAGTACGAGCAATAGCTCCAGTACCATGCTATGCACAATATCATCAAATCAAGTACGAGCAACAGCTCAAGTACTATGTCATATATAAATCATGAAGAATCGAGTACGAGTAACGCTCTAGCACTCTGTCATGCATCTCATGAAAATACGAGTACGAGCTAATCGCTCCAGCACTCTTTCATGCATATATCATATAAAACTGAGTACGAGTAATAACTCCAGCACTCTATCATGCATGTCATGGAAATCTAGTGTGAATTAGAATCTAGCACTAATATATGTGGAAAATATATGAAATCAAGTGTGAGCTGTGCTCTAGCACGATTTATCCTCACATAATATGATAGATGGCTCTTTAAAAAGGGATGCTTTACAAAACATCAAAATCAACACTATAAAGTGTGCTTAATTCACATCAACCTTAAAATCATTAGCCCATCTATTTATTCTTTTGCTAAACAGCAGTAAAATACTCAAAATGGTGATTTTAATGCTTTTTACAACTTTTCACAAAAGTTGACTTTTTGACTAACTAGGGGTAAAATCATAATTTGTCACTATTGGGTCACAATAATTATTATTCACTTTCTTTGACCCTTAGAGTTTTTAAGTGAATGTAAAAGCAGACGAAAATATGTGCAGGTATCTCTAACTACTCACAAAAGTCCCTTACCTGCAATCACTCGAGAAATTTCACTTTCTCTGCGCTGCTCGATTCAGCAGTCCGATTTGTTCCTCCAATAATCTCTAGAGCTGCATATAACCATTTTTATCAGGTTAATTTCATGTTTCCTACTGTATTACTCATTTAATACAGTTCATTTCACCTAATTGTGCCCGTTTACTCTAAATGGGCAAAAAATACTTTAATTGGGCCTTAATCCGTATTAAACCCGTTTTCCACGTATTATTTCCCTTCATCAGGGTCTATCGACTCATTAGGCATATCAATACCCATTGGGATTTATTTCAAGCTCTTTGGATAGCCAGTATATCATTTACGATAGTTAATTCGAAATTCTGAATATAATCACTAAATGCGAAATTTAATTCGAAATGCATAAAATAAATCTTAAATACGCAATAATCACATAAATTGTCGTAAATGAGCTTTACATACCTGAGATTATGCATGGTACGCAAATTGAAGTTCGATCAGGCTTCCGTTCGAAATTTATCATCGAACTACACAATTTTATATATTTAACTCCAAGTCAATTTCTGATTAAATATTATTTAAATAAATTTATCGAAAATCAAATCGGTCACTTTTGACCTCATATCGACTTACTCGAAGTCTGGTGAATTCTCAAAAAATTTCTTTCCTTTTTTTCTCTTTTTCTCTCTCCTCCTTGGCTAAACCAGTCCGATTCGGTTCAGTTTAGAAGGTTCTCCCCTGAACTGCCGACCGGTTCAGGGATGTTTTGGCCGTGCCGGCATCGTCTGGCCGGTTCTCCGGGTGCCACTGCAGCTGTTCGACGCGTCTCTGGCCGGGGAACACTCGGTTGGCCTCGATCGGGACCAAGCACCGCCGATGGCCGTCGGATCGCATCTTTTCCTCTGTGGCTTCTCCTTTTCGATTTGTCGGCGTCCGACGTCGGTGCTACGCGTTACCAGTGCCGATGGTGCACACGGACCTCCTCTTCCTTTTTCGGCCGCTTGCCTGGCCGTGGGGTCACCGGTGCTCGCCATTCGGTGGTCTCTTATCTCCCTCGGCTTGCGTCGGTTTCCTCTGTTCTCTCTCCCCGATTTTCAATCAGTTTCTGATTTCCTTTTTTCAATTTATTTATTTATTTATTTATAATATATTTTTATTATTATTTTATTCTTAAAATAATAATAAGAATCCTAAAATATCCCAAAAATATCCCAAAATATCTAAAAAATCATATTAAATTCATTTAATCTGTAAATAAATTTATCAGTCTGATTTTACCTTTCGGTAGATTTTTTCACTATTTTTGGGCTCATTTTTCGAGGCAAAAATTCTGATAAATTCTAATAAATTTATATATTGATCAATTGGACTCGAAATTAAATATTTTCTTCGTTTTTGATCAAGATTCCTCAATTTCATATTTTTAATGAAATTTCTTCATCGAATTTATATTGGATTTTGATCACTTGATCGTTTTACCCCTGCACTTGCTCGAAATTTACTTTAACCCCTATCTCGCTGTTATGTAGCTTACATGCATTTTTAATTTCTTAAATAGTCAACTGCATGATAGTAAATACTCTTCTTATGATTCAACTATGAAAATATAACGTTCGTACACATAGGAATCATAAGGTACAAGCTACATATAAAATCGAAAACTCGGGTCTGACACGTGGTCCTCCAATAGCCATACCCCTTGGTGCAGTCAAAGCAGGGTACATGGGAGGTCTAGCAGCTCTCTCCTGCACCTCCTCGATCTTGGTTCTCTTCTCAAAATACCTTGGGCCTCCCCTCTTGGCCACTCTATCCCTCCCGAATCTCTTTCGGTCTCTATCCTTCCTAACACTAATTCTTCTAAGCTCGGAGGCATTTCGCTCAAAGTCTTGCTCTCATAATTGAGCCTTATGTATAGCCTCTTCATAGGTCAAAATGTTGAAGGGAGCTAATTTAGTTCGGATAGCCAATCTCAATCCATCCATGAACTTCTGTATCTTTCGAGTCACACTACCCATCGTGTTCGGGTCATATCTTCCCAAGGACATAAACTTGGACTCATACTTGTCCACCGTTTGGTTCCCTTGAACCAGATTCATAAATTTCATCCGCAGCTTCCTCTGTGTAGTGGCTGGAATGTACTGTATCCTAAAGGCCTCTATAAATATCTCCCATGAGATCTCGGAGTGTCTCGCCCTCAAAATGGCCTCAGTGGACCTCCAACAATGCTCGGCCTCTCCTTTCAACATAAACACGGCAAAGGCTACATTCTCAGCTAAAGTGCATCGAAAAAACCTATACAGTTTCTCCATCTTATACACCCAGTCCTCTGTGATAACTGGGTCCTTCACCCCTCTAAACACTAGGGGTTTCAATGCTTGGAACTCTCGCAGTCTGCTCAAGTCGCAATCATAACCCAAATCACTACCACTCTGCTATGAAGCAATAGAAGAATCCATATCCTGTACTGGAGGTGTCATCGTCTCGGTAACCTGAGGTCTCTTCGCCTTTGCAGCTGCCTGTCCAGTCGTAGGCTGTGCTGCGGGACCTCGTCTATCACTGGCACCCAAGGCTTGTGTGACTATCTCCACCAGGTTCTCAATACTCCACTCTATCCTAGCGAAGTGCGCCTCAATATCTTCTGCTCCACCAGCAGGGTCCTGTGGAGTCTGATCAGTCTGTGGCTCCGCACGGATCTCAAGCCTACCTCTACGGCCTCTAGCACGTGCTCTCATCCCTCTACCTTGGCGCGTAATTGGCATAATGCCTAACTTCTTGTATTATAATAATTTATTAAGCTCAATCCATCACGGTATACACAGTTATATCTAAACAAAAGCACAATAATATGAGGATATAGATTTCCTACGTTTTATTACTGACTTACATCAGGCCAACACAGCTCTGATACCAATCTCTGTCACGACCTTTTTTCATTCTCTTTTACCAAAAATCTCAATAAATTTTTTGCGTTTTACTATTACTTTACCCGATCATGAATAACTCACCACATACAGTTGGGCTGTGAGTCAATAATAACCACCACTTACCATTCATTCAGAATTTAATGAAATGATTTCATATATTCAAAGTTAATTGTTTACTTATACAAAATATGATTACTGACATCTACATCCCCCATAATTACATTTCAAATGACTACTGTGCTTTTACATTGTTTAGATACAAAAAGGAATCACTATGTATATACCTCTAAGTGATGGAGATGCAGCGGATGTCCAAAATACCACGCCTCAGTCCTCACTAGGCTACTATGCATGCTCTATAGGAGGAGGAAAATTGAGAGGGATGAGCAAACCACACGCTCAGTAAGGCAATAATGCAAGCATGGTAGATAACTACTCTATCTACATGCTGATAGTGAATACATAAATCATTTATATTTCGGAGCATGAGGAAAACAAAACTATGTCATATGCGTATACATATATCATGTATTTAAATCATGTAAATTGGTATAATAAAACATGGTAAATCATCATGTACAAACCATCTCATGCTCAATTGTCAAATCACATAATAAAAAGGGAAATTCACTTGAAACATCTTTTTTAAATCACATCATAAAGCTCTTTCTCAAACACATACAATCCCATCACAAACCATTTTCTCAATCACAAATATCATTACCATTTCACAAATCAAATCCCACAAGGCTTAACCCTTCCCTCGGGTCTACCTTGGACAATCATAATCACACATATGTAATAAAAACCAGGCCACTGTATCAAAAGTGGCTATGTGGACAAACTACATCATAAATCATCCCATACCACACGTATCCAGGTGTGCGGGGTATCGTGTTGGCACGAAGGTGGATTATCCCTCGCCAGACTTTCTCATCACATAATCATCGCGCGGTACATCGTACTTCATGTGATATACATGGTACAACGTACTTCGCGGACTCATATCGTGATTAGGGGTTCCATTCCTAGGTCTTACCAACCCTATACCAAGAATTTTCCATATCCATGTAGGAGAGCCTCCCTGCCAAACAGAGCCTCGCCGCCTCTCCAAGGCTTAAGGATGTTGGCTTAAGGATCCTTCTGTACCCATGTAGGAGAGCCTCCCTACCGAACAGAGCCTCCCCGCCCCTCAAGGGCTTAAGGATGTTGGCTTAAGGATCCTTCCGTAAGAGAGCCTCCCCACCGAACAGAGCCTCCCTTCTTCCTCGGGCTTAAGGATGTAGGGCTTAAGGATCTTACCATAAGAGAGCCTCCCCACCAAACAGAGCCTCCCCGCCTAACAGAGCCTCCCCGCCTCCTCGGGCTTAAGGATGTTGGCTTAAGGATGTAGGGCGTGAGGATCTTACCAACTTTCACAACCTCATACGTATCACAATGTGCAAACTTGTGCGAGCAAAGCTCTAGCATGACTCATGCATCCTATCATAAAGAGACCACGTACGAGCATAGCTCTAGTACGGTTATACTCATAAGAAAAACCACTCGAAAGCCACGTACGAGCAGAAGCTCCAGTACGGTTTATAAACATCATCATAGTTTTCAAATAAGGTGCGAGCTAAGCTCCAACACATTTCATACAAATGAAAACATCGAAATCTAGTGCGAGCGAGGCTCCAGCGCAAATTAAATCGCATACACACGATAGACGGCTCACATACATTTAAAACATCTCAAAACATGTTTAGCACCACACATGGGCTATTTCACAACATCATTCAAGTACTACCCAACCTATCCTTTTATTTGCTCAAATCAAAGCATTGTGTTTTGTGAAAACATTTAAAACACGTGATTTATGCAATTATTAGCCTTACTATCCCTTTTTATACATCCATATAAACCAAATCATATACGTACTCATAATTGTTCACATATATCATCAACCACTTTTCTAAACCATCATGCAAATTTACAACACCCTATATACCCATAAAATACGAGCACCTACCTTTATATACTCACAAAATTCCCTTACCTGGAATCGCGATGTGTAATTCCACTTCCTTAAAGCTGCTTACTCGTACGGTTCGATTTGTCTCCGTCGGACTCTTCGAAATTGCGCATAATCATATTTCACATCATTTTAGTCCATTATAACATAACCCTTGTGCTTGCTATAGTCAATTTAATCTACAGCCTCTATTAATGCTTATGAGGCCTCGTTTCATTACTCTACCCATAACTCGAGTCTATGGATCTTCTTAGGCTTATTAGCTCATTCTAAATCGATATTAAATCAATGTTAAGCTCATAATGTTCATTTTTCATAAATTTCCTTCACTATGGCATTTATGAAGCATTTACATACTCATTTTCATAATTCCTCCAAACTCACAATGTGGTTTCATTTAACCATCACAAATCATTCATACTACTTCAACAACAACTTATCATAACCCCTAAGTCATCAACATACCCAATTCACACTTTCTCATACTAGACTATATCCATTTTTTAGGTTATATGTGTTCCATTACTTCCTAGGTGATTTCAATCATCCATATACATGCCAATCAACTCTAAAATCAATAAAATGGACAATGTACTTAGATTGGAGTCTTAGTAACTTACCAAATCTGGTTTCTCTTCTTGCTCCAAAGGAAAATGTTCCTTGCTCCTTCAATACCAACAATGAGGTTTTGGGTTTCAACTATGTTGTTCTCTTCATCAAGATGAACAACTTAATGTCTAATAGCCTCCCCTTAATTCTTACTGGAATGGGTGGATTTTAGAGAGAAAAATCTAGGTTTTGGGTTGGAAATGGAAATGGTGATATTTTTCCCGAAATCTGTAGGTTTTCAACGCTCATTTTATATAAATAGCTTGAGGAGATTGATCTGCACTAGGAGGAGATCGATCTAGTCCCCTTAAATCCTTTTTTTATGGCATTTTAAGCATGAGATCGATCTGTTCCCAAACAGAGAGCTAAGGAGATCGATTTGGCCCCATTGAAGATCGTTCTGCTCTATTCCATTTACCCAAATAAGAGCATTTTGGCTCTTCCAGAACGATCTCTCATCCTATGAGATCGATCTGGCCTTCATATTTTTCAGATTTTCTATAGTTTTTGTGCTGCAACTTACACCAAAACATCATTAATTTGCTGCCATTGTCATTTTCTCATCCATCCAGCTTTATGACTTGAAAATGGCATCCATTCATACCTTATACATAATTAAACTTATGTGCATTACTTGTATATCCAAAGGTCTACTATATAAAACCAAATTGAAGCATTTATATTCATGCAACTTCCTTCCATTTACCACACTATTCATTTTGTGTTCCAATCACTTCATCACTTATAAGAACTCATTTCTTCATTTTCATACACAATGAAGCTTGTATGTACATTACAAATCATATTACACATATGTACATTAAATCCATGGACTTACATTAAATACACTTTACATTACAAGTCCATTAGCATTCATTGATCCAATTACACGTGGTACAACTATACATATACGGGGTCTCACACTGTGTATCGATGTCAATCTTATCCAACCAAATCATTTAAAATTTCAATTTTTTAAAAGTAAAAACTTGTATTTCTTAATCAGAGTTATCATTTACAGGTGTTTATAAACTCTCTACATCCCCAAAATTACATTAAAAGATATTACTGTGCTTGTACATATCTAGATACAAAAACCATACAAATGTGTATATGTCACGACCTCATTCCGTGACTTACCAAAAACCACTACAAATTTTTCACTTGTTACTTTACTTACCTTTCTCTCCTCAATTGTTAGGCTGTGATTCGTTATTAGTTACCCACTCTCATTCATTCAAAATACATATAGAATTTAGTATTCTTTTCGATAACATAAACTGTTATATAGTATTTGTACATATACATCCCGACTGTACAATTGGTTACATAACTATGCTTATACATTGTTCAGTTCAAAATGTTCGAGTTTGTATACCTCTCGTAAGATGGATAGGCAACGAATACAATGAATGCTATACCTTAGCTGGACTCACTCTACTGCGAATGATCTATAGAGAGTGGAAAACAAAAAGGGGATAAGCAAACAACGCGCTCAGTAAAGAAATCAGGCAAGCAAGTAGACGTCTACACTAACTACTAAAAATAATGCTTTGTCTTTTCTTCTCTCATCTTAAAAGCATGAATCAAAATTGATATAATAGTAGTACAGAATAAATCTCATGTAGTTAAAATCATGTTGAGTTATCAAATGGAGGCATTCATGCAAAACAGTGCATATTTATAATTTTGAAATGCCTTTATAGAAATCACTGCCATTTACACATAAATCATAGTAAATGTGGCAGTTCATAACACAACACAAAAATATCAATTTTTGACCCATCTCTCAGGTCTAACCGTATCATGAAAAAAAGTGATATATCATGCGAGACTCAGTGGCTAAATGAAATACTCTCCTGGAATATGACCATATCCTAAAATGGTGAAATCCCAAGAAACATAGATATGGGTGTGTGGGTTATCACTGCTGCAATGGGAGGGGGGTCAATCCATCACAACCGGCAGCTATATACTTCTCAACTCCATAACTCCACACAACACATAGTACAATGTACTTTATGCCACTCGCACGGTACAACGTACACCCATGGATCCTCTCCTCATGGTCGGGATGCCTGCCATAGGTTTTAGTCCTCACACCATGGAAATACATCATAGTCGGGGTGCTTGCCATAAGTCTTAACCCTCATACTATGGAAATCAATGCCATGTCTCTAAATCCACGTGCGAACATCTCAACAGTGTGACACTTAGTCTACATGGAGAAAATTGTCACAGTTTTTCTATAACATGTATTATATATCACGTAAAAACTACAGTGCGCGTCTTGAGTATGACTCACAATCAACACTCCGCCTCTTAAACACTATGTATATCAAAATATCAAACACTAGTGCGATTAACCTTTAGAACTAGGTTAATGCATAATTCTCTTTTCAATCAAGTACGAGCTATCGCTCAAGTACTATATCATGTATAAATCATGAAAAGTCGAGTACGAGCAATGCTCCAAGTACTCTATCATGTAAAATTGAGTATGAATAAAGCTCTTAATACTCTATATGCATCAATCACAAACTGAGTACGAGCTATGCTCCCAGTTCTTTAACATGCATAAAATCGCATTAAAATATAGTACGAGTATATCCTCCAAGATTATGTGATGCATATCTCAAAATATGGTGCGATTATTCTCTAGCACTTATGGTTTTCACACAAAACCAAATAGATGGCTATTCAAATCACATTTCACACAAGTAAATCAAATAAGCACTCAAATATGCTATTTTTGCATATACATGAAAACATTAGCCATTCTATCATGCAGCTCATGCATTTTGGATCATCACATGCTTCTAAGGTATTTGCACCTTATTTTTTTGAATAAGATCACACTTTATCTCATTGGTTCCTATCGCAACAATATGTCTATTCAGGGAATTCATATAGAGTATACTATCAAAACTCTAATTCAAATATACGTGTAGCCATCTCTAGCTACTCACACAATTCCCTTACCTCGGATCACGTCAAGTGACCTCTCTTCCTCGGTGCAACTCACTTTCGTAGTCCGATCAGCTTCCAATGTGATTTCGAAGCTGTTATAATTATTGACATTAGTATATCACTATATACTCATATAAATTGCTAAATCTCAATTAAATACCCCATCTCACTATTTTCTCCTAATAAAGTACAAAATCCCATTTTCACATAACTATCTTTATTTCTCCTTTTTTCTAATTTATGCATTTCATAAGATTAACTCATAATCTTTCATACATACATATTCTATCATTAAATCAATGTTCACACCATTTCTTCATCATGTTCTCATATTCACACCAATAACTAGGTCATGCTCATTTTTCATGATCCTTTCATTTCCAACAAGTCATACATATACCATTTAACTCATCAATACACCTAGTTTAACATATATCAACTTGGTGCATTAAATCTTACCTAGCTGAGATTTTCTTCCTTTGTCACCAAAATGGTAAAATCCTCCTATCTTCCTCAAATCTCGTTTTAAATCTCTTGTTTCCAAGTATGTTGCTCTCCTCTTTGCCAAGAACAACTTTGCTCACTTATACCTCACCCAAAACCGATTACAAACTGAAGTTTCCTAGCTTAGAAATGTTAGGTTATACTTTGGTTCTTGAATGAAATAGCAAATCTTGGAAAAATGAAGTGCAAAAGTCTAGTATTTATAGAATTGTCTCTATGAGATCGATTTGCTCTCCAATGAGATCGATCTACACTGTACCTTTTCCTCTTAAAACTGACCTTCCAGACCAATTGAGATCGATCTGCTCCTATCATGAGATCAATCTGCACAACACAGAACCTTAAGGAGATCGATCTACTCTTGCATGAGATCGATCTGTTGCAAGTCAGTAGCTTAAGGAAATCGATCTGGCTCTTTTGGGATCGATTCTTTAAACACAGAATGTTTAGCAGATCGATCTGGCCCCATTGGAGATTGATCTGACCTGTTCCATTGCTCAAATAAGAGCATTTTTGGCTCTTTAAGATCGATCTCTCATCCCATGAGATCGATCTCTCATTCGTATTTTCTAGATTTTACTACAGTTTTTTTGTAGTAACTTATCTCAAACACTCTTAATTCTTCTACTATGGTCATTTTCTCATCCAACCACATTTAAGGCTTGAAAATGACATCTATTCATACTTTCTATATATTAAAACTTGTGTGCATTCATTATATAGCCAAAGGTATACAATATATAACCAAATGGAAGTACAAAGCTCTATGCAACTTCATTCCATTTGCTGCACTACTTAAAACTCAATATAATCACTTTCCACTCATGGGAATATCCTTCTTACACTTGCTATCCACTGTAACACTTGCATGTATTCATTCCATACACATTTACAAACTTCACATATACATTTGTCATGATTTTCATTATTTGTGACTTATATACACATCACAGGTCATAAAGGTTACATTTAAAATTTTGGGTCTTACAATCCTCCCCTCCTTAAAAGAATTTAGGCCTACAAATTAGAACCAAGTTAAACTCTAAACAATTGGGGATATCTCTCTTGCATAAGACTCTCTAGCTCCCAAGTAGCTTCCTCTGAAGTGTGATGTTGCCAAAGAATCTTCACTGACCCGATAGTCTTATTTCTCATGACTTTCTCCTTTCTATCCAATATTCGGATCGGTTTCTCTACATAAGTCAAATCATCTTTGAGCTCCAATGGCTTATACTGAATCACATGATTTGGATCTGGATGATACTTCCTCAACATCGAAATGTGGAAGGCATTATGCACTCCCAATAAATTCAGTGGCAATGTCAATCTGTATGCCTTATCTCCCACTCTGTCCAGTATCTCAAAGGGTCCAATGTAGCGAGGACTCAACTTACCTCTCTTTTCGAATCTCACTATACCCTTAGAAGGAGAAACCTTTAGAAATATTGACTCTCCAACGGCTAATTCAAGTGGTCTTCGTCTCCTATCAGCATAGCTCTTTCATCTACTCTAAGCTGTCCTCAACAATCAATCGGACATCCTCGGAGGCCTGTTAACCAAATCAAGAGTAAATATCTTTCTATCACCCACTTCTTCCCATCCGATAGGGGAACGAAATCTACGACCATATAAAGCCTTATATGATGCCATCCCGATACTCGCATGATAACTGTTGTTGTAGGTGAATTCAGCTAATGGCAAATAATCATCCCAGGAACCTTTAAAATCTAGCACATAAGCTCTTAACATACCCTTCAAGGTTTGTATAGTCCTCTCTGACTGCCCATCTGTCTGAGGATGATAAGCGGTGCTCAAACTCAACTAGGTTTCCATGGCTTCCTAAAAATGTTCCCAAAAGTGGAAAGTGAAACGGGAATCCCTATCTAAAACAATGCTCACTGGAATACCATGTAAGCTCACTACCTCGTGTATATATAACTCTGCCAATGAACTTAGAGTATCGGTAGCTTTCATAGCTAAAAAGTGGGCTAACTTCGTCGGTCTATCAACTATCACCCAGATCACATCGTGATTCCTCTGGGTCCTGAGTAAACCCATCACGAAGTCCATAGTGATATGCTCCCATTTCCATGTCGATATAGGTAGAGGCTGCAATAACCCTACAGGTTTCTGATGCTTTACCTTCACTTGTTGACATACAAGACATTTTGCCATAAAATCTGCAACATCCTTCTTCAGACCTGACCACCAGCACACCTTCTGAAGATTTTGGTACATTTTATTACTCCCCGGATGTAGCATGTACCTTGATGAATGAGCTTCCATCAATATCAATCTCCTAATTTCTGAGTCCTTGGGAACACATAATCTCCCTCTAAACCTTATGAGTCCATCTGAACTTATTTCAAAGTCAGTCACTGTGCCCTTCTGTATCTGACCTCCATGTCAATGCAATATGGATCAGTCTGCTGAGCCACTCTGATCCTCTCTACTAGATCTGGCTCCAAGCGTAGACTCGCAATCACATAGTCCGTATTCATGTCAGAAGGCACAACTCCCAAATTGAGGCTAGCAAACTGCTCTAGCAACTCATATTCCCTGACCATCATATACGATATCATCCTAAGGCTCTTCCTACTCAATGCATCCGCAACTACATTAGACTTACCCGGATGATAGAGTATCTCACAATTGTAATCCTTCAGAAGCTCTAGCTATCTTCTCTGTCTCATGTTCAACTCTTTCTGTGAGAAAAAATACTTGAGGCTTTTGTGGTTGGTAAAATCTAAAAGTTCTCTCCATACAAGTAGTGGCGCCGTATCTTCAACGTAAACACTACTGCCGCTAACTCCAAATCGTGGGTTGGATAGTTCTTCTCATGTTCCTTCAGTTGGCTGGATCCATAAGCAACTACCCTCTCATCCTGCATCAATACACAACCCAGTCCCTGATGCGAAACATCAGTATACACTGAAAATCCTCATGAGCTGGTAGGGATAGTGAGAATTGGAAGAATTGGAGCGGTGGTCAATCGACTCTTCAACTCCTAAAAACTCTTCTCACAATCCTCATTCCATACAAAAGCTACACTCTTCCGAGTGAGACGTGTCAATGGAGCAGCTAATTTTGAAAATCCCTCAACGAATCTTTGATTATATCCTGTTAAACCTAAGAAACTCTTGATCTCGGTAATTGTCCTTGGCTGTTCCCACTGAACTACAGCCTAAATCTATCCACTGATACACCATCCTTCGACACTATATGTCCCAAAAATGATATCTGTGACAACCAAAAATCACACTTGTTGAGTTTAGCATATAGCACCTGTTCTCGTAAAGTCTGCAATACAATCTTGAGGTGCCTCTCATGCTCTTCCTCAGATTTAGAATATACCAAAATTTCATCTATGAAGGCGATAACAAATTGATCCAAATATGGCTTGAACACATCATTCATCAAAGCCATAAAAGCTGTGGGAGCATTCGTCAATCCGAATGGCATAACCAAGAACTCATAATGGCCATATCGGGTTCTAAATGCTGTCTTGGGCATATCTCCACTCCGTACTCTTAGCTAATGATACCCAGACCTTAGATCAATCTTAGAAAAGACCTACGCTCCCAGGAGCTGATCCAATAAATCTTCAATTCACGGAAGGGGATATCTATTCTTGATGGTTGCCTTATTCAACAATCTGTAATCGATACATAATCGGAGGCTTCCATCATTCTTCCTTACAAACAGAATCGGTGCTCCCCAAGGTGAAACACTCGGTGTAATAAAACCCCTGTCCAACAACTCCTGTAACTGTCTCTTGAGCTCCTTCAGCTTAACTAAGGCCATGCGATACAGTAGTTTCGATATAGGTTCAGTACCAAGCACTAAATCTATACAGAATTCATCTCTCTGTCTGGTGGCAATCCTGGTAATTCATCCGGAAAGACATCTAAGAGTTCACTAACCATAGGAATGTCTGCTAACTTCGGATGTACCTTATCCGTATTAACCACATATGCAATGAAACCTTCAACATATTCATCTCTCAGTCAGCATAGTACATTATCAATTATAATCATAACCACTATTTTTATTTCTTTTCATCAAACTTTACAACATACTTTTCAGGGTTAGGAAACATAATTGTCTTAGCATAACAATCTAAAACAGCATGGTTTAACGATAACCAATCGATCCCTAAGATTACATCAAAGTCGCTCATACTTAACAATATTAGATTGGTTGTCATGTCCTTTTTCCCTACTTTTAACTTACAA
This sequence comes from Firmiana major, assembly GCA_033439115.1. Classification (NCBI taxonomy): domain Eukaryota; kingdom Viridiplantae; phylum Streptophyta; class Magnoliopsida; order Malvales; family Malvaceae; genus Firmiana; species Firmiana major. Next base: position 35,775,217 of record CM065912.1, on the reverse strand, counting down.
TTATTTAACACATACTCCACTAGCTGACTATCATCCATAGGCGTACTAATCAACATCATCCAACTCAAAGGTGTACACTCTATATACTTTGCTAGTTTACATGTGAATGAAGGCTATACAAATGAATGCGTGGCACTAGGATCAATCAAAACATGTGCTTCTAAATCATAAATCAAGATGTTACCTCTAATCACATTCGATGAAGCATTAGCTGTCCCTTGGTCCAAGGCATGTACTTGCCCTCATCCCATAACCTGCTTCTCCTTCTCTTCTGTCGTCGCTCTCTTCCTCTGAGCAGACGTATCAGCTAGAGTTCTCTCTGGCTCCTTGCTCTTTTGTGGGGCAGTCTCAACCATCTCTGGGCAAACTCTAGCAATATGTCCTAGTTTCCTACATTAGAAACACATAATAGGACACATCGGACAAGGTCTACCACCATGGTATCTAACACATCTACTGCACTGATCTGTAGTAAGCCTCTGTCCTCCAATCACAATACCCTTCGTCGGAGCTATAGCCGGATACGTAGGAAATCTCACAACCTTTTTTTGTACTTCCTCGATCATTGGTTTCTAACCGAAGAGTCTCCTTCCTCCTCGATAACTAAAACCTCTATCTCTAATCGGCTTGTTTCTATCCTTCTCTCAGCCCCGACTAATCTTCTCGAACTCAAAGGCATCCCTCTCATAGTCCTGCTCATATAATTGCGCCCTGCGCACTGCCTCATTATATGTAGAGATATCGAATGGAACCAGTTTAGACTCCAACACTGGCCTCAATCCATCGATAAACTTACGGACTTTCCTAGTCTCGCTGTATATGGTATCAGGGTCATATCTTCCTAGGGCTAAAACTCTAGGGTCATACTTATCCACTAAAAGACTTCCCTGGTTCAACCACAAGAATTGGACCTGCAGCCTCCGCTGTGCCGTATCTGGAACAAATTGCCTCCTGAAGGCATCCAAAAATATCTCCCAACTAATCTCAGCATGTCAGGCTCTCAATATGGGCCTGGTGGACTTCCACCAATGCTCTGTCGTCCCTTTCAGTAGGAACGCAGCAAATACGACCATCTCTAAAGTCGTACACTCAAAGAATCCTTATAACTTCTCCATCTCTCCAATCCACTCTTCAGCAACAACTGGGTCCTTGACCCCACGAAAAGATGGTAGTCCAAGCTTTTGAAATTGTCATAATCTCTCTAAATCGCACCCATATCCCAATCCACTAATATCCTGAACTGGTGGGGGTGTAGGAGTATCTATAGCTTGTGGCATCTCAAGTGTAGGCTGTACAGGTGTGTCAGGTGCAACTATCTCTCCTGTCCTTGTCTACTTGGCCTAGTCTGTGCCAGTAACTCCACTATCATCTTTAAGCTATGCTAAATCCTCGTGAAGCATGCCTTCACAGTTTTTGGTACCTCCGTCTAACCAGTAGTCTCATCTCAGGCCTCCGGCCTACCTCTACGGCCTCGAGCCCTACCTCGACTGGTATTAGCCATATAGACTAAATTTCTACATTCACAATCTTATATTAGTTCGATTCCCATCTCGTATACACAATTGTAACTGAACAAGCACAGTAATATGGGGATGTACACTTTCCTTAACTAATGTCGACATCACATCAAACCGACTCCGCTCGGATACCATTCTGTCCCAACCTCATTCCGTGACTTACCAAAAATCACTACAAAATTTTCACTTTTTACTTTACTTACCTTTCTCTCCTTAAATGTTAGGCTGTGATTCGATATTAGTTACCCACTCTCATTCATTCACAATACACATAGAATTTAGTATTCTTTTCGATAACATAAACTGTTATACAGTATTTGTACATATACATCCCGGTCGTATAATTGGTTACATGACTGTGCTTATACATTGTTTAGTACAAAATGTTCGAGTGTGTATACCTCTCGTAAGATGGATAGGCAGCAGATACAATAAATGCTATACCTCAGCCGGACTCACACTACTGCGGATGATCTGTAGAGAGTGGAAAACAAAAGGGGGATGACCAAACGACGAGCTCAGTAAGAAAATCAGGCAAGCAAGTAGACGTCTACACTATCTAGTGAAAATAATGCTTTGCCTTTCCTTCTCTCATCTCAAAAGCATGAATCAAAACTGATATAATAGCAGTACATAATAAATCTCATGTATTTAAAATCATTCTGAGGTATCAAATGCAGGCATTCATGCAAAACAGTGCATATTTATAATTTTAGAATGCCTTTATAGAAATCATTGCCATTTACACATAAATCATAGTAAATATGGCAGTTCATAACATTATATAAAAATATCGATTTCTGACCCATCTCTCAGGTCTAACCGTATCATGAAAACAAGTGATATATCATGCGAGACTCAGTGGCTAAATGCAATACTCTCCTGGACTATGACCATATCCTAAAATAGTGAAATCCTAGGCAACACAGATCTCGATGTTCGAGTTATCACTGCTGCAATGGGAGGGGGTTAGTCCATCACAACCACCAGCTATATACTCCTTAACTCCATAACTCCACACAACACACAGTACAGTGCACTCCATGCCACTCACACGGTACAACGTACACCCGTGGACCCTCTCCTCATGGTCAGGATGCCTGCCATAGGTCTTAGTCCTCACACTATGGAAATACATCATAGTCGGGGTGCTTGCCATAAGTCTTAGCCCTCATACTATAGAAATCAATGCTACATCTCTAAATCCACGTGCGAACATCTCAATAGTGTGACACTCAGTCTACACAGAGGAAACCGTCATGGTTTTTCTATAACATGTATTACATATCACGTAAAAACTATAGTGCGCATCTTGAGTGTGACTCACAATCAACACTCCACCTCTTAAAAACTGTGTATGTATCTCAAAATATCAAACACTAGTGCGAGTAACCTCTAGCACTAGGTTAATGCATAACTCTCTTTTCAATCAAGTACGAGCTATCGCTCAAGTACTATATCATGTATAAATCATGAAAAGTCGAGTACAAGCAATACTCCCTATACTCTATCATGTAAAATTGAGTATGAGCAAAGCTCTCAAAACTCTATATCCATTAATCATAAATTGAGTATGATCTATGCTCCCAGTACTCTAACATGCATAAAATCGCATTAAAATATAGTACGAGTATATCCTCCAGTACTATGTGATGCATATCTAAAAATATAGTGCGAGTATTCTCTAGCACTTATGGTTTTCACACAAAACCAAATAGATGGCTATTCAAATCACATTTCACACAAGTAAATCGAATAAGCACTCAAATGTGCTGTTTTCGCATATACATGAAAACATTAGCCATTCTATCATGCAGCTCATGCATTTTGGATCATAACATGCTTCTAAGGTATTTGCACCCTATTGTTTTTTAATAAGATCACACTTTATCTCATTGGTTCCTATCACAACAACATGTCTATTCAGGTAATTCATATAAAGTATAATATCAAAACTCTAATTCAAATATACGTGTAGCCATCTCTAGCTACACACGTAATTCCCTTACCTCAGATCACATTAAGTGACCTCTCTTCCTCGGTGCAACTCACTTTTGTAGTCCGATCAGCTTCCAATGTGACTTTCGAAGCTGTTATAATTATTGGCATTAATGTATCACTATATACTCATTTAAATCGCCAAATCTCAATTAAATACCTCTTCTCACTATTTTCTCCCAATATGGTATAAAATCCCATTTTCACGTAACTTTCTTTATTTCTCCTTATTTCTAATTTATGCATTTCATAAGATTAACTCATAATCTTTCATACATGCATATTCTATCGTTAAATCAATGTTCACACCATTTCTTCATCATGTTCTCATATTCACACTAATAACTAAGTCATGCTCATTTTTCAGGATCTTTTTATTTCTAACAAGCCATACATATACCATTTTACTCATCAATACACCTAGTTTAACATATATCAACTTGGTGCATTAAATCTTACCTAGCTGAGATTTCCTTCCTTTGTCACCAAAATGGTAAAATCCTCCTATCTTTCTCAAATCTCATTTTAAATCTCTTGTTTCCAAGTATGTTGCTCTCCTCTTTGCCAAGAACAAATTTGCTCACTTATACCTCACCCAAAACCGATTACAAACTGAAGTTTCCTAGCTTAGAAATATTAGTTTATACTTTGGTTCTTGAATGAAATAGTAAATCTCAGGAAAATGAAGTGTAAAAGTCCAGTATTTATAGAATTGTCTCTATGAGATCGATCTTCTCTCCAATGAGATCGATCTGCCTTGCACTTTTTCCTCTCGAAACTGACCTTCCAGACCACATGAGATCGATCTGCACAACATAGAACCTTAAGGAGATCGATCTGCTCTTGCATGAGATCGATCTATTGCAAGTTAGTAGCTTAAGGAAATCGATCTGGCTCTTTTGGGATCAATTCCTTCAACACAGAATGTTTAGTAGATCTATATGGCCCCATCGGAGATCGATCGACCTGTTCCATCGCTCAAATAAAAGTATTTTTGGCTCTTTAAGATCGATCTCTCATTCATATTTTCTAGATTTTACTGCAGTTTTCTATAGTAACTTATCTCAAACACTCTTATTTCTGCTGCTATGGTCATTTTCTCATCCAACCACATTTAAGGCTTGAAAATGACATCTATTCATACTTTATATATATTAAAACTTGTGTGCATTCATTATATAGCTAAAGGTATACAATATATAACCAAATGGAAGTACAAAGCTCTATGCAACTTCATTCCATTTGCTACACTACTCAAAACTCAATATAATCACTTTCCACTCATGGGAATATCCCTCTTACACTTGCTATCCACTTTAGCACTTGCATGTATTCATTCCATACACATTTATAAACTTCACATATACATTCCTCATGATTTTCATTATTTGTGACTTATATACACATCAAAAGTCATAAAGGTTACATTTAAAATTTTGGGTCTTACAATATACCTCGTGTGATGGGATGCAGGTGACACCAAAAATCCAATCCTCAGTCTCTCTCTCTATCTACTGTAAATGCTCTGTAGAGGGGGAAAAATAAGGGGGGTGAGCCAACCACGAGCTCAGTAAGGCAATCATGCGAACAAGTAGATAACTGCACTTTCTACGTGATCGTGATGCCATGCTTAAACCACATATTTATTGTCATACTTCAAAACATGTGCTCATGCTTGTGTTTATGCCATGTAAAGAAATCATCTTATATAAATCAGTGCACAGTTATTAAAGCTTAGCATGGAAAAATCATCATGTGTAAGACTCATATTTTTATATGTAATCCTTATAATTTCCTAAGTATACCTTTGTTTATGTAATATGAATCATAAGTGATGTAAGGTCCGTAAATCTGATGTACACACTTGTTATATGGATTTGTGATATACACACAAGTTTCATTAAGTATGAAATATAAGAAATGAACCTTTCTAAGTGAAAAATGTGTATTGAATGCAAAACGATTGGTGGAGTAATTTATATGAAGTTAACATTGAGAAATGAGGATGAAATTGGCTAAGTATGGCTGCAGGACAAGGGGAGATCAATGTCCAATGCAAGGGAGATCGATCTTAGAGGCATTTTGAAGAAGGAAATCGATCCTCAGTGCAAGCCAGATCGATCTCATTAAGCCTCTGCCAAGCCAAGATCGATATCATCCTTAAAGCAGATCGATCTCATTGTGCCTCAGCCTGAAGCAGATCGATCTCATTTCTCTGCCAGATAGATCTGTGAAGCATTCTGCCTAGGAGAGATCGATCTCATGCTCTTCGATAGATCGATCTCATAAGCCTTAAAACTCAATGTAGGAAGGCTAAAAATAGCTGCAGATCGATCCCTCACTTATGGAGATCGATCTTATCAATGCAATTTCTATAAAACAGAGCTTGCTGAATTGCAATTCACGGGAAAACATTAAACCTTCCATTCTAAGCAAAGCAACCTAACTTTTCACCATAGGAAACCATCACTTTTCATACCAAATTGAGAGAAGTTGGTTTAGCAAAATTGTTCATAGTGAAGAAGAGAATAACTTAGCCCAAAAACAAGTGGTGAAACTGTTTGATTAAAGGAAACAAGGTGATTCTCCAAATTCAGCCAAAAGGAGAAAAACTGAGATTGGTAAGATTTTAATGCATCAATCTCATGTATGTTGAGCTATACAATTTTATGAGTTGATTGGTATATATATTGTTGGTTGAAACATCTTAGAACATGCTTAATCTCCATGACCTATATATGGTGAAATGTGAGAAAAAGATGAGAAAGTTGAGTAGGCATGGATTTAATGATGATTTAAGCAAGAAAAGGTGTTATTAAGCATATATACATGATTGTACAACAGTTTGATGAAGTTCATGTGTTAGAAATGAAAATGGCTGAAAGAGAGTATATTAGGTATTCGATAAAATGCCACAATGAAATAAAATCATGAACTTGAGGTATTGTAATGTTTAATATCAGTTAAATACGAATCGATAGGCTCGAGGAGTCTGAGAGATTCTTAAAAAGGAGTTATATACTCGAATTGGACTCATAAAAGGATAAAGTCCAATAATGGTGTAACTAGGCCAAATGAGATATAAATGGTCAAATGCATTGATTTGAATATCATGTAAATGAAATGAAGTATATGACAATATACTGATATGTATAATACACAATTTCAGCTCCAGAAGATATACTTGGAGTTGATTGGATTAATCACGAGAAGTGGAAATCGAAGGAAAACGATTCGATCGTGATTCGAGGTAAGAGGCTTATGCGAGCTATAGAGATAGCTATATGTATGTTTTCTTACCTGTTGTGTACGAATGTATACGATACATATATAGATACTAATATATCTAGGCGAAAACTATGCATGACAATATGTCCATAGTATGAGTTACATGACTGCTATTATTGTTGTGAAAAGAGGTTTTGTAAATGTTTTGAAAAAGAATGATAATAGACGGGCTCTCGGTTTAAACCAATTGCATGAAATGTTTCTAAAGAGTGATTGAAGGGAGATTTGCCCTCTCACTCATGATTGTATATGGAGCCCCTTTTATTTCTTTTCTGTGTGAAATCGCACTAGAGCCTAAGGGGCAATGGTAGATTGACTAGCCCTGCTTGCACATTATTTTAAAGGATTTTTGAGGAAACAAAAGAGTGCTCGATGCCTTGGGTGATGCTGTGTGTTCCACTCGAGATGCTCGCACTAGATTTTGGGAATCATGCTAGAACCTTCGAGTATTGCTGTGTGTCTTGCTCTGACTATGCTAGTATGTAATTTCCTAGTAGTACCGTGCTCGAAGCCTCAAGTATGCTGTGTGTCTTACGCTGAGTTGCTCGCACGAGGTTTTTATGATATGCTGTGTGTTGCGTAAAACGTGTTAGAGCCGTCATATATTGTTGTGTGTCTTGCATTGACCTGCTCACACGTGGTTTATGAATGTGATGTAATGAGTACAAAAATTGTGCTTGAGCCGTCATGTACTGCTGTGTGTCTTGCACTGACCTGCTTGCACGAGATTTTGAGACAACAAAAATGGGTGATAAGGATCCACGGGAGCACGATGCACCGTGACCGTTAGCCATGGGGTACGATGTGCCGTGATTTGAGTATGAGCTGAAGGGATGGTTGATCCGCCTCCCCAAGTGTAGGGTTCCTGCACATCTGATCAGTATTGCCTGGAATTCGACGATGGCCATAAGTTCTTTATGTATCTGAGTGATATAACATAGTCACTACTGTATGTGGTGACGTATGTTTCCCTTGCTGTGTGTCTAGGGATGTGATAACCCATGATTATGTCTCATGTATATTGAACTGCTGTGTATAAAGTGATTTCTAAATATGTACTCAATGCTTTTAAAGATGAACTGTGTGATTTGGAATATGCTATGTGATGCTGTGTGAATATGCATATACCCATCTAGCAAATTAATGGTTTCGCATTGATGAAAGTTGTCTTAAAAAGGAATGAATAGGTTTATAAGGAAAATGAAAAAATGTGTATATTTTAGCATGTAGATAGTGTAGTTATCTACCTACTTTCATATTTTCCTTACTGAGCGCGTTAGCTCACCCCTTTATTTCCTCCTCCACAGATACTATGCGGTAGTGAGTACACTGTAGTCATCCCTGCTATCGTGTCTTCTCTAGTCATCCAGCAGTATAGAGAGGTATACATTTGTGATGAAAATTTTGTTTCTTGTAAATTAATGCACAGTAAAGCTTGTATTTTGTATTTTGGGGGATGTATATAAAAGAAACTGATGTAAATGCTTCCGTACTTATATATAAAAGCCCAGTTTCTATTTTACTTCTTTTAATTGAATTGATTAAACTATAAATGGATCAGATGTTGACTCACAACCCAACCGTAACTGGTAAGGTAAAGGTCACAGACTGGTAAAGAGGGTCGTGACATCATGCGTAATCAAGGTCAAAACATGGTAAATCATCATGCAACGTGCACTAAAAAAAACATTTCCAATTCATATCACAAGCCAATACAAAATCATTCACTTGTCAGGATTCGACCCCACCCATGGAATATCCTGACCCATAAAACACATTTCAAAAAACAAGGATTTGTCATTCATCAATAGACATGTGAGATAGGCATACAATATAATAAGGGAAATATCCTCTAGGATTATAGCCATATCCTCTGTGATCCCAGGCTACATGGATCCTAGTGTGTAGGGTGTCACCTCTATCTGCTTCCGCACGGGAGGTGGGTCAGGCCCAACCCTCCGATCAATAGCAGAATCCATCGTCCGAAGACGACATATATAATATCACACACGGTACAACGTACCCCATGCCACCTGCACTGTACAACGTACTCCATGGACCTATATCATCACAATATATCCTGCCACATCTCAATACGCACATGCGAGCCTATTTAATGACGTGGCACACAACCTACCCGAAGCTCTGAGCACGGCTCCCAACATGTCATAAAACCACGTGCGAGTAGTCTCAAGCACGATAACAAGTATAATGGACAACTAGTGCGAGCTATGCTCCACCACTATGTCAAAATTCGTATGAAAACTAGTGTGAGATAGGCTCCAGTACAATGTCATAAAATCCATGTAAAACTCTAGTACGAGCAATTGCTCCAACACTAATGCATGTGTAACCATGTCAAATCTCGTACGAGCAACGCACTAGCACGTTTTCATTTCCACAAACTCATGTAGGTGGCTCATTCCTTGCAAAACATGGTTTTAAAACTAGATTAAGTTATTTCTCGTGCAAATTATTTAAAATGTTAGCCAACCTACCAATCACATGCTAAAAAGAAATAAAAAGGATTTTCAAAGCGTCATGCTCTTGTTTTCATGCACGTTTCTCAAATTCCATTTCTTTACCCTTCAAACACCCGTTTCATTCCTACTACCACAAATATTCTAGGAAACCATAATGCGCCCAAAATGTGCACAAATATCTTTAGGAGTCCACACAATTCCTTTACCTCGATTTACTTGGAAGTGGCTCTCTTCCTTTCCCGTATCTAGCGATTGGGCTCAACTTGCTCCGGACCTGTCTTCGGGAGCTATATTCATTTACCAATCACTTGAGTTAATGTTGCTCACTCATATTCTGACTTTAACTAGTCAGTATATCTCATTAAGTCTTTTTCGTTAAGGTTGGTCTCTTATTGCATTGGGCCATTGTTATGCCATTTCTAGCCAATTTATCTAGTAACTCCCTTAGTTACTTATTAGGCACTTGGGAGTGCATATTCTATATCTACCCTTAATTCTCTCATTCATTCATACATTTCACCAATGCCATATATGTACATTTTACCAATTGGTCAATCTCACAATTCATTTTACACCACCATCTTAAAATCATACTCACAACACCATTATCACCTTAAGATATCCCATTCATCATTAACTCCACCATATTTCATTTCTCACACCATCCTATTTCTAGGTCATTGTTGGTTCATTATACCCTAGGTAGTTTCAATCATTAAAATGTACACCAATCTACCCATAACATCATTTTCGTAAACACATTTGGAGTTGGTGCATTGGAAACTTACCTAGCTTAACTTTCTTCTCTTTCAAGTTTGGAAGACTCCTTAGATCCTTCAATCTAATGAGTTGGATGTTGACTTCAAGATATGTTGTTCTCCTCCCCAAGGTGAACAACTTTGCTCTAATATCTTTTTCTCAAATCTTTATGGAAAAAAAGTGGGTATCCTAGAGAGAGAAAGCTTAGTATTTGGGTGAAAATGGAGAGAGGTCAAGTTTCCTGAAGATTGAAGCTTTTTGTCGTCGAGTTTATATAGAAAAGGGGTGAGGAGATCGATCTGGTTAGGTAGGAAATCGATCTGCTTTTGGTTTTTGCTCTTGAAATGTTCAAGCATTACATGGTGAGATCAGTATGTTTATGGGGTAGAGATCGATCTCTTTTTGGCAGAAGTTTAAGGAGATCGATCTACACTTAAGGGAGGATCGATCTGGGGTTAGCAGAGGCAAATCTAGATCAATCTGGTCATTGGGGAGATCGATCTGCTTGATAGGGAGATCGATCTTGCCTTGGCTATTTCATGTGAAATTTCCTTATTTTGCACAAGGGATCGATCTGCACTTAATGGGAGATCGATCTAGCCTCTCATCTACAGCCTTTTTGCTGCATTCTTACAGATTTTCCAAAGGTGAATTCCCATTCCATTGCTCCAATACTCATTTTGCATTTTAATCCTACTTCGTGCATGGAGAGACTTATTTCCTATGATTTTCATGTTATGAAACTTATGTGTATTTACTTGGAAATCAGAATAGGTACACAATTTCGTAATCCATGCTTTATCGTTCCATGTTTTAAGTCCTTATCTCTAGTCCGGATGCTTTAAGTTCTATTAGTTTAGTTTGTGGCCATTTCAACCCTTATTTAACCTTTGCATGCACCCATGATACTCATTCATTCTCATTTGCAATGCATTCACAGTTGCATGATTTTAAAATCATTTGTCTTATACTTCCATTTACATATATTACAAAGTTATACATATATGGGGTCTCACATTCTCCCTCACTTAGAAAATTTGGTCCTCCAAATTAGAACCAAATCAGTTCGTAAATAACTCAGGATATTTTTTCAGCATCAAACTCTCTAACTCCCACGTAGCTTCTTCTGCAGTATGGTACTGCCAAAGAACTTTCACTAGGGGGATCGTCTTGGATCTCAATACCTTCTCCTTCCTATCCAATATCCTAATCGACTTCTCAACATATGTCATGTTCTCATGGAGCCCCAATGGTTCATATCTTATCACATGCGTCGGATCCGGGTGGTACTTCCGTAACATAGAGATGTGGAAGACATTATGAACACCTGCTAGCTCAGGTGGTAGCGCTAGCCTATAGGCCTTATCTCCCACCCTATCTAATATCTCAAAGGGTCCAATGTAATGAGGACTTAGCTTCCCTTTCTTTTTGAACCTTGTTATACCTTTGGAAGGAGAAACTCGCAAGAACATTGATTCACCCACTGCGAATTCTAATGGTCTCCGTCTCTTGTCAGCATAATTCTTTTGCTTGCTTTGAGTTATCCTTTATCTCTCATAAATCAATTGGACATTCTCAAAGGCTTGTCTTACTAAATTGGGAGCAAATATCAGTCGGTCACCAACGTCCTCCCATCCAATAGGGGAACGACATCTACGACCATACAAAGCCTCATATGGTGCCATCCCGATACTCGAATGAAAACTGTTATTATAGGCAAACTCTGCGAGTGGTAAATAGTTGTCCCAGGAGCCTCTAAAATCCAATGCACACACTCGCAACATGTTCTCCAGGGTCTGTATAGTCCTCTATGACTGACCATCTATCTGAGGATGAAACGCGATGCTAAAACTCAGTTGGGTCCCCATTGCTTCCTGAAAATGTTCCCAGAAGTGGGAAGTGAAGCTGGCATCCCTATCAGAAACAACGCTCACTGGAACACCATACAACCTCACTATCTCACGCACATATAGTTCTACCAATGTACTCAGAGTATCAGTGGCTCTCATAGCTAGGAAGTGTACCGACTTCGTCAATGTATCCACTATCACCCAAATCGCATCATAATTCCTATGGGCCCGAGGTAGTCCCATCACAAAATCCATAGTGACATGCTCCCATTTCCAAGTCAGTATAGGTAGAGGTTGCAATAACCTTGCAGGCTTCTGATGCTTTACCTTCACTTGCTGACAGACGAGACACTTTGCCACAAATTTAGCTACCTCTCTTTTCATCTCAGACCACCAATACACTCTTCGGAGATTCTGATACATCTTGTTACTTCTTGGATGTAGTGTATACTTTGTCGAGTGAGCTTCTGTCAAGGTCAACCTCTTAATCCCTGGATCATCAGGAACACATATCCTACACCTGAACCTCAGCAAACCATCTGAACTCAACTCAAAATCAGTATTCGTACCCCTCTATATCTGCTCGATAATATCACTGCACTGCTGATCAATCCGCTGAGCCCGTCGAATATGATCTATCATATCGGGTTCTAATCGTAGGCTAGCTATCGTAAAGCCACTATCAGCATCAAGCGGGGTCACATCCAACTTGAAGTTCGTGAACTGTTCCAACAGCTCATGTTCTCTGATCATCATATACGATACCATCCTGAGGTGTTTTCTACTCAATGCATTTGCTACCACATTTGCTTTACCCGGGTGGCATAAGATCTCACAATCATAGTCCTTTAGAAGCTCGAGCCACCTCCTCTGTCTCATGTTCAACTCTTTCTGCGAGAACAAATACTTAAGGCTCTTGTGGTCTGTAAACACTTGGAACTTCTCATTATGAAGATAATGGCGCCATATTTTCAAAGCAAATACCACGATCGCCAACTTTAGATCGTGGGTCGGGTAGTTCCTCTCATGATCCTTCAACTGTCTCGATCCATATGCTACTACCTTCCCATCTTGCATCAATACACAGCCTAGTCCTTGGTATGAAGCATCTGTATATATAGAAAAACCTCCTAAGCTGGTAGAAATGGTGAGAATCGAAGCTGTGGTCAATCTCCTCTTCAACTCTTGAAAGCTCTTCTCACATTTATCGTCCCACACAAATTCAACATTCTTTCACATGAGATGCATCAATGGAGCAGCTAATCTCGAGAACCCCTCCATAAACCTTAGATAATACCCAGCTAAACTCAGGAAACTTCTGATCTCAGTGATTGTCTGGGATCTCTGTCATTGAACCACTGCTTCAATCTTGGATGGGTCCACAGACTCACCATCCTTCGATACAATATGACCCAGAAATGAGATCTGCTCTAGCCAAAAATCACACTTACTGAGTTTAGCGTACAACTTCTCTCGGAGGGTCTGTAGCACTATCCTTAGGTGCTGCTCATGCTCCTCTTTAAATCCTGAATAAACTAAAATATCATCGATGAATATAATAACGAATCTATCCAACTACTGGTGAAACACCTCATTTATTAATGACATAAAATCTGCGGGAGCATTCGTCAACCTGAATGACATAACCATAAACTCAAAGTGACCATACCGTATGTGAAAAGCTGTCTTGGGTACATCTCCATCCCGAATTCTTAACTGATGGTACCCAGATCTCAGATCTATCTTAGAGAAGACTTATGCTCACTAAAGCTGATCCAACAAGTCATCGATGCGTGGAAGAGGGTACTTATTCTTTATGGTCGCCTTATTCAAAAGACTGTAGTTAATACACAGTCGGAGACTTTCATCATTCTTCTTTACAAATAGAACCGGTGCTCCCCAAGGTGATACACTCGATCTGATGAACCCCTTATCCAACAACTCCTGTAACTGCTTATTTAGTTCCTCCAACTCAATCGAAGCCATCCTGTACGGTGGCTTAGACATCGGCTCTGTACAAGGTGCCAAATCTATATAAAACTCCATCTCTCTGTTCGGTGGTAAGCCTGGTAATTCATCCAGAAAGACATCTGGAAATTCCCTAACCACTTGGATGTCTCACAATTTCGGGCATGTCTTACCCGCCTCAACCACGTATGCAATATAACCTTTCAAAGTATCCATCATTAAATCAGTACAAAGATTCATATATCTCATTCACAACCACAAGTGCTTTCATTACTTTTTAAGGGAATTTACATTACATTTTTCAGGGAAACTTACGGTAAAGCTACCTACCCCTGGAAATGTTACCGTCTTAGAAAAACAATCTACTACGACCCTATTGGCAGCCCATCAATCCATTCTTATGATTACATCAAAGTCTCCCATATACATTAAAATGAGGTTGACTGACATTTCCTTTTCCCCTATTTTCAACTTACATTCTCTAAGTACATACTCCACTAACTGACTATTATTCATGGGGGTGCTTATTAGCATCCTCCTACTCAACAGGGTAAGCTTCACATACTTAAACAATTTATATGCAAATGCAGGTGGTACTAGGATCTATCAAAACATAAGCTTCAAGATCAAAGATTAGAATAGTACCTTTCACCACATCTGACGACTAATTTGCAGTATCTTGGTCCAAGGCGTGTTCTCGCCTTCTACCAACCACCTGCTTTCCTTTCTCTTCGGCTGTCGCCCTCCGTCTCAGAGTGGGAGTGTCAACAAGAGCTCTCTCGAGCTCCTTGCCCTTCTGTGAGGCACCCTCAATCATCTCCGGGTAATTTTTGACCACATGCCCTGGTTTCCCATATCGAAAACATACTGTAGGAGATCTATAACATGATTGAGTGCCATGGTACCGATTGTACTTATTAACTGTCCTCTCCCAGATCTCCTCAATCCTCGGCCTCTTACCAAAAAATCTCCTGCTTCCTTTATAACTGAAGCCTCGACCCACTGTGGGCCTCTTTCTATCTTTATCCCTCACTTCACCAATTTTTCCATACTCTAAGGCAACCCGCTCAATATCTTACTCGCACAACTGTGCCCTATGCACTGCCTCCTCATATGTCGATATGTCAAATGGGACTAATCGAGATCTGATGGCGAGTCTCAGTCCATCCACAAACTTTTGGACCTTCTTGACCTTACTATCCATCGTGTTAGGATCATACCTACTCAGGGAGATAAATTTAGTCTCATACTCATCCACCGATCTGTTCCCCTGGGTCAAATTCAAAAAGTCCATTTGCAGTCTCCTCTACGCAATATCTGAAACATATTACCTCCGAAAGGCTTCAAAAATACATCCCAGCTAATCTCTGTATGTCGAGCCCTCAAAATGGATCGGGTGGACTTCCACCAGTGCTCTGCTGATCCCTTCAGCATGAATGCGATAAACGCTACCATCTCGATAGTAGTGCACTTACAGAACCCATATAATTTCTCAATCTCATTTACCCAGTCCTCTGCAGCTACTAGGTCCTTAACTCCACTGAAGGATGGTGGGTTAAACTTCTGAAATTGCCGTAGTCTATCCAAATCACATCCATAACCCCAATCTCTACTCCTCTGTTGTGGAGTAATAGTAGACAGTGTGTGCTGTACTGGTGGGAGTATGGGAATATCTATAGTTTGAGGTTCTTGGGCTAGCTATGCAGGCATATCAAGAGCAACAGCCAGTTTATCATCATCACCCTGAGCAGTTGGGTCTTGCCTATCCCCATCTCCAGGCAACATATGGGCAATCAATCTCAATATCATCTCTAAGCTCTGCTCAATCCTCACGAAGCGTGCCTCAGTACTCTCTGGTCTCTCTGTCGGACCTTGTAGAGCATGCTCAACATCAGCCTCCACCTCAACCTCCTCGTGAGCCTCATGTGGTAACGGCTCAACACGACCCCCAGGCCTACCCCTCTGGCCTCTAGCCCGCGCTCTCGCCCCTCTACCGCGATCAGTATTAGACATTTTGCCAAGATTCCTACATTCACACTCAATTCTTAGTCAAACTCATCTCGATATATACAATTGCATCAGACAAGCACAGTAACAAGGGAATGTAATTTTCTTAAATTTTTACACCGACACACATCAGACAAACTCGGTTCTGATACCAATCTCTGTCACAACCCTCAAACTATCGAAATCCACTATAAATTTTGGTTATTTTTAATCTAATATTTGACCCGTTATTTATTGATTAATCTTTAGCTTTACTTTATCTGATCGTGAACAGCTACACCACCAACAGTTGGGCAGTGTATCGATGTCAATCTCATCCAGCCAAATCATTTAAAATTTTAATTCATTTAAAAGTAAACACTTGTATTTCTTAATCAGAGTTATCATTTACAGGTGTTTACAAACTCTCTACATCCCCAAAATTACATTAAATGATATTATTGTGCTTGTACACATCTAAACAAAAACCATACAAATGTGTATACCTCGTGTGATGGGATGCAGCGGACACCAAAAATCCAATCCTCAGTCGCTCTCTCTATCAACTGTAAATGCTCTGTAGAGGGGGGGAATAAGAGGGTTGAGCAAACCAAGAGCTCAGTAAAGCAATCATGCAAACAGGTAGATAACTGCACTATCTACGTGATCGTGATACCATGCTTAAACCACATATTTCTTGGCATACTTTAAAACATGTGCTCATGCTTGTGTCTATGCCATGTAAAGCATTCATGCTATATAAATCAGTGCACAATTATTAAAGCATAGCATGGAAAAATCATCATGCATAATCAAGGTCAAAGCATGGTAAATCAACATGCAACGTGCACTAAAACAAAAAACATTTCCAATTCATATCACAAGCCAATACAAAATCATTCACTCGTTAGGACTCAACCCCTCCCATGGACTATCCTGACCCACAAACACATTTTAAAAAACAAGGATTTGTCATTCATCAATAGACATGTGAGATAGGCATACAATATAATAAGGGAAATATCCTCTAGGACTATGGCCATATCCTTTGTAATCCTAGGCTACACGAATCCTAGTGTGCGGGGTATTACCTATATCTGCTTAAGCACGGGAGGTGGGTCAGGTCCAACCCGTCGGTCTATAGCAAGATCCATCGTCCAAAGATGACATATATAATATCACACACGGTATAGCGTTCCCCATGCTACTTGCACTGTACAACGTACTCTGTGGACCCATATCATCACAATATATCCTGCCACATCTCAATACTCACGTGCGAGCCTATTTAGTCGGTGTGGCACACAGCCTACCCGAAGCTCCGAGCATGGCTCCCAACATTTCATAAAACCACGTGTGAGTAGTCTCAAGCACAGCAACAAGTATAATGGACAACTAGTACGAACTATGCTCCAGCACCATGTCAAAACTCATATGAAAACTAGTACGAGCTAGGCTCCAGCACAATGTCATAAAATCCATGTATGACTCTAGTATGAGCAATTGCTCCAAGACTAATGCATGTGTAACGATGTCAAATCTCGTGCGAGCAATGTCACGATCTCAATCTGTGACTTACCTAAAACCACTACAAATTTTTAACTTTTTACTTTACTTACCTTTCTCTCCTCAACAATTGGGCTGTGATTCGATATTAGTCACCCACTCACATTCATTCACATTATACATAGAATTTAGTATTCTTTTCGATAACATAAACTGTTATACAGTATTTGTACATATACATCTCGACCATACAATAGTTTACATAACTGTGCTTATACATTATTCAGTACAAAATGTTCGAGTGTGTATACCTCTCATAAGATGGATAGGCAGTGGATACAATGAATGCTATACCTCAGTCGGACTTAATCTACTTCGAATAATCTGTAGAGAGTGGAAAAATAAAGGGGGTTGAGCAAACAACGTGCTCAATAAGGAAATCAGGCAAGCAAGTAGACAACCGCACTATCAACCGAAAATAAGGCTTTGCCTTTCCTTCTCTCATCTCAAGCATGTATCATATGATATAATAGTAGTACAAAATAAATTTCATGTACTTAAAATCATGTTAAGTTATCAAATGTAGACATTCATGCAAAACAGTGTATCTGTATAAAATTAGGAATGCATTTATCTTAATCAAGCCATTTACATTTAAATCACATTAAATATGGCAGTTCACAACACAACACAATTATCGACTTTTGAACTATCTCTCTCAGGTCTAACCGTATCATGTAAACAAGTGATATATCATGCGTGTAAGACCCAAATTTAGTTAAAACTCGAAATAAGTATGTTCGTGAAAGGAAGGATTGAAATGGTCCCAAATTAAACGAACGAGATTCGGACTGAAGATAAGGATTTAAAACACGAAATTAAAAATGCAAAAGGATTGAAATGAAATTCTCGAACACATGAAGGGCAAAACGGTCAAAAGATCAAAATTCGATATTAATCGGGACAAGAAAATTTAATTAAAAATAATGGATTTGAGAATCTTGATCAATAGCAAAAAAATAATTAAATTTCGGGTTAAATTGATCAAGATATGAATTTACTGAAATTAACCAAAATTTTCACTCGGGACAATATCTCGAAAATACGAAGAAAATATACCGAAAAAGGGTTAAAATAAATTAAATTAATTAATTAGAATAAAATATAATTTTTTTAGATATTTTTAGAATTTTTAGAATAAAATAATGAATTAAATAATAATATAATAAATTAATAAAATAAATAAATAAAAGATTAAAAAAACACGAAACAGAATCGCGAGTCGCGATTCTGTAACAAAAACGGAAAGGGGCAGCCCCGAGGAACCAAGCCCATCCGCCTCACCACTGGATGCCATCGGAAAGCCGACAAGGATAGGCTGTCGAGCTCACCGGCACCGATAGCTTAGGGAAAAATGGCGACCAGCAAGAGGAACGGTGAGAAAATGGAAAAATCAAGAGGGGGAAGAAAAATTTCAGACGAACGACGTCGATTCGACCCCGACCATCGCCAGCTGAGCAACCCCCACGTGATACCGAGCAGATCGGTGGTGGCCACGACCGACAAAATTGACGGACAATGTCGAAAATGATCGAAAAGGAAAATGGGCACCGACACCGAGGGAGAACAGGCCGGATCGACCACTTTCCGGTGACCTCAGACTAAACCGACCCCAGATCCGAGCTGCGGACGACACCGCGGAGCTGTTGGTAGCAGAAATCGATGGAGAACCGGTCGACGAGGCCTTGAACCAATCGAACCGGACTGAACTGAACTGAACCAGACCGGTCTGAACCAAGTTGAACCGAACCAAACCAGTTTAGCTAAGAAAGAAGGGAAAAAAAGAGAAAAAGAGAAAAAGGAAAAAGGGGAAGAATTTTTGGGGATACACCGGACTTTGGGTAAGTCGATACGAGGTCAAAAGTGATCGATTTGATTTTTGAAAAATTTATTTAAATTATATTTAATCAGAAATTAACCAGAAATTAAATATATAATTGTGCAGTTTTACGACAAAACCCGAACGAGAGCCAATTGAGCTCCAAATTTTGTACCCCGCATCATATTGGGTAAGTATATTTTAATTACGATAATATGAGTCCTTTAATACAGTTTTGATTATTTTACAAAATTTACGGATTAATTCTGTATAAAAAGGAATATTAATCGAAATTGTACGTAATTACCGTAAATAGTATATGGGCTATCCAAGGAGTTTGGAACGAAGCCCAATGGGTATTGAGTGCCTAATAAACCCGAAGAAGGGATTTAATAAGTAGAAACGGGCTGAAAATTGGTCGAGGCCCATTAAGGGCACATCAGGCCCAATAAGAGTAAATTAACCCAATTAGTTAAATCGACTGTAGTAAACGTGAGAATTATATTTATTGGGTTAAATTGACATGGTAAATAATTATCTGCAGCTCCGGAGTACATATTGGGAGCTAAACGGATCGAGTGATCAGTAGAATTGGAAAAGTCAGACTGTACAGAGAATCAAGGTAAGGGAATTTTATAGGTGAATAGAGATTTCTATACATATTTTTAAGGGGATTTACAGGGCGTAGAAATTCTTTAAGTATCTAGAAATGAAATAATAATTTTTACGAAAATCGGGGCATGGGTGAATAAAGGAAAAAGACGATATTGCCCCTAGGAGTAAAATTTACAAAAATGGTAGTAAGGCAGATAAATTGCATGATTATCTTGTTTTAATGTTTTAAATGAATGTATTGCTTTGGTTTAAGCAAATTTACACATAGGTTGGCTATTGATTTTATCAATCATACGAAGGGTACAGGTTTGTACCTGTTACGATTTTAAGAGATGTTTTATCAAGATTGAGCCACCTATCATATTTACACGAGTAAAAAGAGTGCTAGAGTCTTACTCGTACTAAATTTTACTAATTTATTACCCATAAAAAGTCGTACTGGAGCATTGCTCGTACGAGAAATTTGTGTGTACAAAATCGTGCTGCAGCTTCGCCCGCACGAGATTTTAGATATCATGATATGCATAGCGTCGTGCTGGAGCTCCGCTCGCACTAGACGTGAGTTGACATGCATATAGTCGTGCGAAAGCCTCTTGTAGACTGTGTGTCGTAGATAGTTGAAATGCTCGAACGTATACTTTAAGATATGGGTTGGTTATCGACATAGTATTGGGGTGGATAAGACCTACGACAGGCACCTCCAGACTATGATATGGGTCCACGGAGTACGTTGTACCGTATATATCACACGGAGTATGCTATACCGTACAGTTATGATGACTCGATGATGTTACTTGATATTCTGGTGGGTAGGATTTGACCCCACCTCCCGTTACAGTTATGATGCCTCGCACACCGGGATCCGTGTAGCCTGGGATCACAAGGACATAATATGGCCATAGTCCTCGATTTTCATATAGTAACCTACATGCCTCACATGATATCATACTGTCTGAATAGACCAGGACAAACCCGAAGGAGGGGTAATATCCCGATTTATGTTTTTAAAAAAGATGTGATTTAATAAATCAAGGTATTTCCGGAGGGATGGGTTTAGCCTTGATATGGTCGTTTTGTGATAAAACAAATAAGTTTTAACGTGATGATTTTATGATGAAACTAATAAGTTTAAATGTGACGAGCATTAGATGTCATACATGATGATTTTTTCATGTTTGTTTTATATGTCGATTTCATGATTTCTCTTATATGATATATAGATACATGTGGCATCGTTTTAGTTATACCTCATGCTCCAAATATAAACGATTTTATATCATGACATTATCAGCACGTAGATAGTATAGTTATCTACCTGCTTACATTATTGCCTTACTGAGCAAATTTCGCTCACCCTTTCATTTTCCATCCCACAGGGTACATTCAGTAGAAGAGAGTGACAGTAGTCTTGCATTTTAGTTATTCGCTACTTCCTATCAAGACCAGGTATACACATTCGTATAATTTTTGTATCTGAAACATATAGAGGCACAGTACTGTACACGGATGTAATATTGGGGATGTATTTAGTTAAAATAAATTGATATGTAAATGAAATATGGAAAATATATGTTAAGGTAAGTAACATGACAGAAGGGACTAACATCGACTCATAGCCCAACTGTTAGTAGTGAAACTATTCACGACGGGTAAGAAAATGAAAAAGCAAAAAATTTTTAGGGGTTTTGGTAAGAAAAATGGGTCGTGACAAGAGGTAATATCAGAGCAGAGTTGGCCTGATATGAGTCGGTGTTAATGGTTAAGTAAATTTACATCCCCATGTACTGTGCATTGTTTAGATACAATTATGTATATCAAGATGGAACTGCAGCTAAACATTTAGTTTCGAATGCAAGAATATAGTTTTTATAATTAATAGTCGCTATGGTAGAGGGGCGAGTACACATGCTCGAGGCCGTAGAGATCAGCCTGAGAGTCGAATGAGTCATCACATGAGACTCAAGATGAGAGTGAGGTGGAGGCTGATGTTGAGCATACTCCACAGGGTCCTATAAAGAGACCAAACAGTATTGAGACACACTCCGAGAGGATGGAGTGGAGTGTAAAAAATATTTTGGAGTTGTTTACTCAATCTATGCAGGTAGTTGAGGATAGGCAGGGTAAAGCCTAAGTAGATGCCTCAGATTATAGAGATTTTCACACCCTCTGGTATATAACAAAGTAAAGAAACTAATAATTACTGAGGACTGGGTGAATGAGATAGCGAAGTTGTATGGATTCTTTCGATATATGTTGATTGAGAAAGTGACTTTTAAATATGTTTATGTTAGAGGGTGAGGCGAAGCATTGGTGGAAGTCTGCTTGACCCATCTGAAGAGTTAGACGTCCAGAGTCGACATGAGAAATATTTTTGGATGTATTTCGGTGACAGAATATTTCGAACATTACTTAAGGGAAATTACAGGTAAAATTTCTTACATTGACCCAGAGGCACTGGTTGATTGACCAGTATGAATCTCAGTTTATATACCTACCCAGGTATTACCCTGACACTATGGGCAGTGAGTCGGAAAGCCCAAAAGTCCATGGAAGGGCTTAAATTGTCGATTAGAGTCCGATTGGCTCACTACTTATGTCGAGGCAGTACGCAGAATATAGTTACGTGAATAATATCATGTGTTGCACGCCTCTGAGATTGGAAAGGTAGTAAGGGCCGAAATAGAGACGGAAGAGAATAGATAATGATAGAGATGTCAGACTAGGAAAGAGACCAGTTGGTAAGAGATTAGAGTTGATGAGTCATAGGGTAAGATGATTGGTAAGGCCCTAGTATGTCCAATTTTAGCACTTTTGAGGGGTATTGTGATTGAAGGACCCGACCTGCTACGGAGCAGTGGAGCAATGGTAGCAGGGTGAGCAGTGGAGCAATGTTAGCAGAGTAAGCAGTGTATCAGTGTAACAGTGTAGCAGTGTAAGTAGCATATCAGTGTAGGATGTGTGGTAGATACCACAGAAGTAGGGCCTACACCTACACTTTATTAACTAAAATAGGCATTAAGTATGGTAAGAAGGGCCAATTATTTAATGATTGCTCAGAGTTGGGTGAGACTGCCCCACAGAAGGGTAAAGAGATAGAGAAAACCCTATTGGTATCTCTGCACCGAAAAAGGGGTGTAGCGATTGAAATTAAAGGAGTAAATGATTGTACTCACGGAATGAGTAATGACAGAGTTTGTTATAAGTGATATACGAAAGGAGATAAGCTTTTAGATGTGATAGATCTTGAATAAAAAATATATTGGAATAAAAGGCGTATGCAAGGTACGAATATCTGGTATGTGAAATAATTTGGCTTAAGCGATATGTAGTAGATGGGAATTGCGACCGAGGATAAGGGGTGCATATATCCATAACCAGTCCATGTGGTCAAGTCTGAGGGTAAATAAAGGTATTTCAAAATACCTCCCTGCCTGAAGACTTGACAGCGTTTAAAAGTATACACAACCTATAAATTGAAATCGACAATCGTAATATATACATTTTAAATTAGGGTACCTTGTACGATAAAGAAATATAGAATTCGATTAATCGTGAAGGTTTAAAAAAATTAATTAAAAATTTTATAAAAGACATTAATATAAGAAAACAAGAAATGACGCGGGTTAGTATATTGAATAGAAGCGATTTTGAAATGACATTATACGTTTATGCGTACACAGGTCAAGGATATGGGTGATTGAAATATTTAGTGGAACTCAACTACGATGAGGTATTTAAACTTTACCTAGACCAATTTGTTATCATCCTTATTGATGATATTTTGGGTGTATTTACAGTCCAGGGAAAATTATAAGTAACAATTGAAAAAAAAAATTTTACAGATGATTTGTTGAGAGTTCTCGAAATAGACTACTTTGTTGACACGTTTAACTTAGAAAAAGTTGTATTTGAATGGGATGATAGACGTGACAGGGGTTTTGGTGTACTGAAGTAATAAACTGACCACCGCATTTATTCTCACCATACCCAATAGATTAAGAGATTTCTTATGAGTCTATGGATACCTCAAAATAATGAATGGGTTGTGTGTTGAAGCAAAAGGGGAAAATAGTCTATTATGAATCCAGACAACTCAAGGATCATAAAAGGACTATCCAACCCATGATTTAAAGTTGACAGCGATAGTGGTTGTATTGAGTATATGACACTACTATGTATACGGTGAGAAATTTCAGGTATGCACTGATCATAAAAGCCTCGAGTATCTGTTTTCACAGAAAGAGTAGAATATGAGATAACCAAGAGAGTTAGAGCTTCTAAGGATTATGATTGTGAAAATTGTACCACGCAGGAAAGGCTAACGTAATGGCTAATGCCTTGAGTAGAAAGAGCCTCGGGATGGTATTACATATGATAGTCAGGGGGCGTGAGCTGCTAGAGCAATTGTAAGCCTCAGTCGTGATGTGATCCCCTCTGATGATGACAGTGATTGTGTGACAGCTAGCCTGAGATTAGAACTAGATTTGAGTGACCGAATTTGACAAGCTTAGCATGATGATCGACAGGGTGTCGATAGTGTGGGTCAGATTCAGATGGGTACAGTGACAGAGTTCACATAGAGTGATGATGGCTTACTGAGGTTCATAGACAGTATAAGTGCTCCCCAGGACCACAGTGATGAGATAGAGTTATTGTCAGAAGCTCACTCTTCAGGATATACAGTGCATCCGAGAAGTAATAAATATATTGAAATCGTAGGAAAGGGTATTGGTGGTCAGATATGAAAAGAGACATGATAGAGATTGTGAAAAAGTGTCTCGTATATCAGCAGAGTAAGGTAGAGCAAAAGAAGTTGCAGGGTTATTGCAGTTTCTACCTATATTAACAAAATGGAAACAAGTTACCATGAATTTTGTGATGGGTTACAGAGGACCCGGATGAATCATAAGGCTATCTGGGTGATAGTCGATAGATTGACTAAGTCTACCCACCTTCTGGTTATGAAATCCCCAGATACTCTGAGTGTGTAGGTGGATTTATGTGTATGGAAAATTGTGGAACACCAAGTATTTTTCCAGTGAGCATTATATCATATAGGGATTCCCGCTTCACTTCTCACTTCTGAGAATATTTTTTAGGAAGCTATGGGCACGCGACTGAGTGTTAGCACAGCTTTCTATCCTCAGATAGATGGTCAGTCAGAGAGGACTGTACAGGTTCTGGAGGATATGATGAGAGCGTGTGTCATTTCTCTGATAAGCTCCTGGGATGATCAGTTGTTACTAATCGAATTCGCCAATAATGACAGTTGTCACTTGAGTATCGGGATGAATTCAGATGAGATATTGTATGGCTGTAAGGGTTGTTTCCTCGATTTGGATAAGAAGAAGGGGGTGATAGATAGAGAATTGTTCCCAAATTAGTAAGACAAACCTCTGAGGACGTTCAGTTAATTGTGAAGGATTAAGAACACCTCAGAGCAGATAGAAAAGCTATGTAGACAAGAGACAAACCATTGGAATTCACCGAGGGTGAATTAGTATTGTTGGAAGTTACATGCCCTTAGGACATAGCATAAGGACGTAACGAGATTCAGAAAGAGATTGGACAAAGTGGGAGACAAGGCCTGTAGGTTGGCATTACCACCTGAATTAATAGGCATCCACCATGTGTCCTATCTTATGATGCTTCGAAAATACTATCCGGATCCAGCATATGTAATCGGATATGAGCTCCAACAGCTTAGCTCAATCAAAGTATAACATATGATTGGAAAATTGATTCAGGTATTAGACGAAAGGAGAAAGTATTGAGGTTTAAGATGATCTCCCTAATTAAAGTATGTTAGTAGTATTACACTCCAGAAAAAGTCACTTGAGAATGACAATATATGATACAATAGACGTACCCGGAGTTGTTTATGCATCCATTTAACTTGGTTCTAATTTAGAGGACCAAATTTCTTAAGTGGGGGAGATTATGTAAGACCCGAATTTAGTTAAAACACGAAATGAATATGTTCATGAAAGGAAGGATTGAAATGGTCCCAAATTAAATGAACGGGATTCGGACTAGAGATAGGGATTCAAAACACGAAATTTAAAATGCAAAAGGATTGAAATGAAATTCTCGAACACGTGAAGGGCAAAACGGTCAAAAGATCAAAATTCGGTATTAATCGGGACAAGAAAATTTAATTAAAAATAATGGATTTGAGAATCTTGATCAATAACGAAGAAATAATTAAATTTCGGGTTAAATTGATCAAGATATGAATTTACTGGAATTAACCGAAATTTTCACTCGAGATAATATCCCGAAAATACGAAGAAAATATACCGAAAAAGAGTTAAAATAAATTAAATTAATTAATTAGAATAAAATATAATTTTTTTAGATAATTTTAGAATTTTTAGAATAAAATAATGAATTAAATAATAATATAATAAATTAATAAAATAAATAAATAAATAAATAAAAGATTAAAAAAAACACGAAATAGAATCGCGAGTCGCGATTCTGAAACAAAAAACGGAAAGGGGTAGCCTTAAGGAACCAAGCCTGTCGGCCTCACCACCGGACGCCACCGGAAAGCCGACCAGGCTAGGATGCCGAGCTAGCCGGCACCGATAGCTAAGGGAAAAACGGCGACCGACGAGAGAAATGGTGAGAAAACGGAGAAACCAAAAGGGGGAAGAAAAATTTCGGGCGAACAGCGTCAACTCAACCCCGACCATCGCTAGCTGAGCAACCTCCACGTGATACCGAGCAGATCGGTGGTGGCCATGACTGGCGAAATCGATGAACGACGTCGAAAATGATGAAAAAAGAAAATAGGTACCGACATCGAGGGAGAACAGGCCGGACCGACCACTTTTCGATGACCTCGGACTAAATCGACCCCAGATCCGAGCTACGGACAACACTGCGGAGCTGCTAGAGGTGGAAACCGATGGAGAACCGGTAGGCGAGGCCTTGAACCGGTCGAACCGGACTGAACTGAACTGAACCAGACCGGTTTGAATCGGGTTGAACTGGACCGAACCCGTTCAGCCAAGAAAGAAGAGAAAAAAAGAGAAAAAGGAAAAAGGAGAAGAATATTCGGGGATACACCAGACTTCGGGTAAGTCGATACGAGGTCAAAAGTGACCGATTTGATTTTTGAGAAATTTATTTAAATTATATTTAATCAAAAATTAACCCGAAATTAAATATATAATTGTGCAGTTTTACGACAGAGCCCGAATGAGAGCCGATTGAGCTCCGATTTTTGTACCCCGCATCATATTGGGTAAGTATATTTTAATTACAATAATATTAGTCCTTTAATACAGTTTTGATTATTTTACAAAATTTACAGATTAATTCTGTATAAAAAGGAATATTAATCGAAATTACACGTAATTACCGTAAATAGTATATGGGCTATCCAAAGAGTTTGGAACGAAGCCCAATGGGTATTGAGAGCCCAATAGACCCGAAGAAGGGATTTAATAAGTAGAAACGAGATGAAAATTGGTCGAGGCCCATTAAGGTGCGATCGGGCCCAAAAATTGACTCAATTAGTTAAATCGACTGTAGTAAACGCGAGAATTATATTTATTGGGTTAAATTGAAATGGTAAATAATTATCTGCAGCTCCGGAGTACATATTGGAAGCTAAACGGATCGAGTGATCGGTAGAATTGGAAAGTCAGACTGTACTGAGAATCGAGGTAAGGGAATTTTGTAGGTGCATAGAGATTTCTATACGTATTTTTGAGGGGATTTACAGGGCGTAGAACTTCTTTAAGTATCTAGAAAAGAAATAATAATTTTCATGAAAATCGGGGCATGGGTGAATAAAGAAAAAGAGTGCTAGAGTCTTACTCGCAGTAAATTTTATTGAATTATTACTCATAAAAAGCCGTACTGGAGCATTGCTCGTACAAAAAATTTGTGTGTGTACAAAACCGTGCTGAAGGTTCGCTCGCACGAGATTTTAGATATCATGATATGCATAGCGCCGTGCTGGAGCTCTACTCGTACTAGACGTGAGTTGACTTCCATATAGTCGTGCGAAAGCCTCCTGTAGACTGTGTCGCAGAGGGTTGATATGCTCGCACGTATACTTTGAGACATGGGTTGGTTATCGACATAGTATTGGGGTGGATAAGACCTACGGCAGGCACCCGCAGACTATGATATGGGTCCACGGAGTACATTGTACCGTGTATGTCACACGGAGTACGCTGTACCGTGCAGTCATGATGACTAGATGATGTTACTTGATATTCTGGCGGGTAGGATTTAACCCCACCTCCTATTACATTGTGATGCCCTGCACACCGGGATCTGTGTAGCCTGGGATCACAGGGACATAATATGGCCATAGTCCTCGATTTTCATACAGTAACCTACATGCCTCACATGATATCATACGGTCTGAATAGATCAGGACAAACCCGAAGGAGGGGTAATGTCCGATTTATGTTTTTAAAAGAGATGTGATTTAATGAATCAAGGTATTCCCGGGGGGATGGGTTTAGCCTTGATATGGTCGTTTTATGGTAAAACAAATAAGTTTTAACGTGATGATTTTATGATGAAACTAATAAGTTTTAATGTGATGAGCATGAGATGTCATACATGATGATTTTTCCATGTTTGTTTTATATGTCGATTTCATGATTTCTCTTATATGATATATGCATACATGTGGTATTGTTTTAGCCATACCTCATGCTCCAAATATAAACGATTTTATATCATGACATTATCAGCACGTAGATAGTATAGTTATCTACCTACTTACATTATTACCTTACTGAGCAAAGTTTTTCTCACCCTTTCATTTTCCACCCCACATGGTACATTCAGTAGAAGAGAGCGACAGTAGTCTTGCATTTCGGTTATCCGCTGCTTTTTATCAAGACTAGGTATACACATTCGTATAATTTTTGTATCTGAAACATATAGAGGCACAGTATTGTACACAGATGTAATATTGGGGATGTATTTAGTTAAAATAAATTGATATGTAAATGAAATATGGAAAATAGATGTTAAGGTAAGTAACATGACATGAGAGACTAACATCGACTCATAGCCCAACTGTTAGTAGTGAAACTGTTCACGACGGGTAAGGAAATGAAAAAGCGAAAAATTTGTAGGGGTTTTGGTAAGAAAAATGGGTAGTGACAATGCGAGACTCAGTGGCTAAATGCAATACTCTCCTGGACTATGGTCATATCCTAAAATGTGAAATTCCAGGCAACACAGATCTTGATGTGTGGGTATCACTGCTTTAATGGGAGGGGGTCAGTCTATCACAACTGCCAGCTATCAACTCCTCAACTCCACAACTCCACCACACGGTACAGTGTACTCCATGCCACTCGTATGGTACAACGTACACCCGTGGACCCTCTCCTCATGGTCGGGATGCCTGCCATCTGTCTTAGTCCTAACACCATGGAAATACATCATAGTCGGGGTGCTTGCCATAAGTCTTAGCCATCATACTATGGAATAGTAGCCACATCTCTAAATCCATGTGCGAACATCTCAACAGTGTGACACTCAGTCTAGACGGAGGAAATCATCACAATTTTTCTCTTAAACATGTATTATATATCACATAAAACAATAGTGTGCGTCTTGAGTGTGACTCACAATCAACACTTCGCCTTTTAAACACTGTGTATGCATTTCAAAATATCAAAGTGTGAGTAACCTCTAGCACTAGGTAAATGCATATTTCTCTTTTCAAATCAAGTACGAGCTATCACTCTAGTACGATATCATGTATAAATCATGAAAAGCCGTACACGAGCAATGCTCCCAGTACTCTATCATGTAAAACTGAGTATGAGCATAGCTCCCAATACTCTATATGCATCAATCACAAATTGAGTACGAGCAATGCTCCTACTACTCTAACATGCATAAAATAGCATTAAAATACAATATGAGTATATCCTCCAGTACTATGTGATTCATATCTCAAAATATAGTGCGAGTATTCTCTAGCACTTATGGTTTTCGTACAAAACCAGATAGATGGCTATTCAAATCACATTTCACTTATTTCAAATCAAATTTGCACTTAAATGTCCTGTTTTTGCATACACATGAAAACATTAGCTATTCTGTCATGCAACTCATGAATTTTGGGTCACAACATGCTTCTCCGGCTTTTTATCCCATTTTTGGATAAATCTACACTTTATCTCATTAATCCTTAGCACACACAACATGCTTATTTCAGGGAATTCATATAGAGTATAATATCGAAACTCTATTCAAAATGCGTGTCGCCATCTCTAGCTACTCACGAAATTCCCTTACCTCGGATCACGTCAAGTGACCTCACTTCCTCGGTTTTGCTCACTCTTACAGTCCGATCAGCTTCCACTATGATTTCCAAAGCTGTTATAAATATTGGTGTTAGTATTTCACTCTATACTCGTTTCATTTGCCAAATCTCAATTAAAAACTTCAATCTTACTATTTTCTCCCAATATAGCGAAAAATCCCATTTTCACATAACTATCTTTATTTTTCCATATTTCCAATTTATACATTTCATAAGATTATCTTATAATCTTCCATACATACATATTCCATCATTAAATCAATGTTAATACCATTTCTTCATCACTTTCTCATTTTCTCACCAATATCTAGGTTATGGTGATTTTTCATTCTCCTTTCATTTCTAACATTTTATATATATACCAATCAACTCATCAATACACCTAGTTTAACATATACAACTTGGTGTATTAAATCTTACCTAGCTGAACTTTCTTTCCTTTTTCACTAAGATGGTAAAATCCTCCTTGCTCCTTGAACTCTTGATTTCAATCCTTTGTTTCCAAGTATGTTGTTCTCCTCTTTGCTAAGAACAACTTTGCTCACTTATATCTTACTCAAAACTGATCACAAATTGAAGTTTTCTAGTGTTTCTTGGCTAGGTTTAGGTTTAGTTCTTGAATGGAATAGTAACTCTTGAGAAAATGAAGTGCAGAAGTCTAATATTTATAGAACTGTCTTGATGAGATCGATCTGCTACCCTAGGAGATCGATCTGCTCTGCATTTTTCTCTTGAAATCGACCTTCCAAACCACATGAGATCGATCTGTTGCAACACAGAACCTTAAGGAGATCGATCTTCTCTTGCATGAGATCAATCTTATTCAAGTCAGTAGCTTAAGGACATCGATCTAGTCCTTCAGAGATCGATTCCTTCAACACAAAATGTCCAGTTGATCGATCTGCTCTCCAACGAGATCGATTTTTCCCTGTTCTATTGCTTGAATTTGAGCATTTTTGGCTCTTTGAGATCGATCTCTCATCCCATGAGATTGATCTCTCATTCATATTTCCAGATTTTACTGTAGTTTTCTGCAATAAACACACACCAAACTTCATACATTTTGCTACCATGGTCATTTTCTCATCCATCCATACTTAAGGCTTGAAAATGACATCCTTTCATACCTTATACACATTGAAACTTGTGTGCATTCTTTGTATAGCCATACGTATACAATATAAACCCAAATGGAAGTGTAAACTCATTCCATTTTACTTAACCACTCAAAACTCAATATAGTCACATTCCACTCATGGAAATATACCTATTACACTTGTTATACACTTTAAAACTTGCATGTATTCATTCTATACACATTTACATTATTTGTGACTTATATACACATCACAAAGTCATTAGGTTACATATACGAAATTGTGGATCTTACAAGCAACGCTCTAGCACGTTTTCATTTCTATAAACTCATGTAGGTGGCTATAAAACCAAATTAAGTTATTTCTCGTGCAAAGTATTTAAAATATTAGCCAACCTACCAATCACATGCTAAATAAAAAGGATTTTCAAAGTGTCATGCTCTTATTTTCATGTACATTTCTCAAATTTCGTTCCTTTACCCTTCAAACACCCATTTCATTCCTACTAGCACAAATATTCTAGGAAACCATAATGCGCCCAAAATGCGTACAAATATCTCTAAGAGTCCAAACAATTCTCTTACTTTGATTTACTTGGAAGCGGCTCATTTCCTTTCCCGTCTCTCGCGATTGGGCTCAACTTGCTCCGGACTTGTCTTCAAGGGCTGCATTCATTTACCAATCACTTGAGTTAATGTTGCTCACTCATATTCTGACTTCAACTAGTCAGCATATCTCATTGAGTCTTTTTCGTTAAGGTTGGTCCATTATTGCATTTGGCCATTGTTATCCCATTTCTAGCTAATTTATCTAGTAACTCTCTTAGTTACTTATTAGGCACTTGGGAGTGCATATTCCATATCTACCATTAATTCTCTCATTCATTCATACATTTCACCAATGCCATATATGTACATTTTACCAATTGGTCAATCTCACAATTCATTTCACACCACCATCTTAAAATCATACTCACAACACCATTATAACCTTAAAATATCTCATTCATCATTAACTCCACCATATTTCATTTCTCACACGATATTTTTAGGTCATTGCTGGTTCATTATACCCTAGGTAGCTTCAACCATCGAAATGTACACCAATCTACCCATAACATCATTTAGGTAAACACATTTGGAGTTGGCGCATTGGAAACTTACCTAGCTTGACTTTCTTCTCTTCCAAGTTTGGAAGCCTCCTTAGATCTTTTAATCTAATGAGTTGGATGTTGACTTCAAGATATGTTGTTCTTCTCCCTAAGGTGAACAACTTTGCTCTAATGTCTTTTTCTCAAATCTTTATGGAAAAAGGTGGGTATCCTAGAGAGAGAACGCTTAATATTTTGGTGAAAATGGAGAGAGATCAAGTTTCCTAAAGATTGAAGCTTTTTGTTGTCAGATTTATATAGAAAAAGGGGTGAGGAGATCGATCTGGTTAGGTAGGGAATCGATCTGCATTTGGTTTTTGCTCTTGAAATGTTCAGGCATTACATGGTGAGATCGATATGTTTAATGGGGTAGAGATCGATCTCTCTTTAGCAGAAGTTTAAGGAGATCGATCTACACTTAAAGGAGGATCGATCTGGGCTTAGCAGAGGTAAATGTAGATCGATCTGGTCATTGGGGGGATCAATATGCTTGATAGGAAGATCAATCTTGCCTTGGCTATTTCACGTGAAATTGCCCTGTTTTGCACAAGGGATCGATCTGCACTTAATAGGAGATCGATCTGGCCTCTCATCTGCAGCCTTTTTGCTGCATTTTTACAGATTTTCCAAAGGTGAATTTCCATTTCATTGCTCCAATACTCATTTTGTATTTTAATCCTACTTCGCGCATGGAGAGACTTATTTCCTATGATTTTCGTGTTATGGAACTTGTGTGTATTTGCTTGAAAATCAGAATAGGTACACAATTTCGTAATCCATGCTTTATCATTCCATATTTTAAGTCCTTGTCTCCAGTCTGGATGCTTTAAGTTCTATTCGTTTAGTTTGTTGCCACTTCAGCCCTTATTTAACATTTACATGTACCTATGATACTCATTCATTCTCATTTGCAATTCATTCACAGTTGCATGATTTTAAAATCATTTGTCTTATACTTCCATTTACATATATTACAAAGTTATACATATATGGGGTCTCACACAAAGTCAACCTCAAAAGTTTTCTCAAATGTACTTGTACAAAACTATTAACACAATATATAGCACATCATATAAACTAACAATGATCATCAATTAACATTTAAAGTGAAATTTCACATAATATTCCAAACATGTAAAGGTCTCTGCATAACATGATGCAAAATATGAAATCTCAATCACAAGTAATACATTCCCACTAAACCAACAAATCGAAAGACCTTCAAGCAACTATCTCTTTTTAACTTGTGGTACCTTATTTCCAAACAAACTATACCTTGTAGGTAATTTATCAGTTACTAACAATACATTTAACTAAGTAAAGAAATCCAAAACAATAATGGATTCAAATAATTGCAATGCATCTATCATTATAGT
Source organism: Firmiana major (assembly GCA_033439115.1). Taxonomy (NCBI): domain Eukaryota; kingdom Viridiplantae; phylum Streptophyta; class Magnoliopsida; order Malvales; family Malvaceae; genus Firmiana; species Firmiana major. The sequence goes on along the minus strand of CM065912.1, from coordinate 35,741,427 downwards.
GAACCTAAAAGACTTGAAAGTTTTATTTTCCATAACTAAGAAAATTCATATCAACACTCAAATAATATCAAATTATTCACAGAGAGAAAATATGTCATCATCAAATCACAATAAATCCCACTAATCCAATAAATTGCAAACATGCTGTAATCAAATTCAAGTAATGTGCAAAAAAAAAAAACAATAAATGGAGTCATAACAAAGCATGTATTGTCTGCCTTTATGCCATAAGTGATAACTACTACAGTTCTTGGACTTTCATGATGTCACATTAATAACCACTTATAAAATTACTAACATATTATGGACAAAATTTTAAATAAGTGTCATACGATAGCCCAAGTACTCCAACTGACCTTGATACATATTATATCTCTGAAACAATAATTTTAAAGAATTTATGAGTTCTTACTACTTTAAAAATGAATAAATAAATTGTATAAATCAAGACAAAAATCAAGGAAGATTAACAAGGAATTAGCCCATTAAATACAAAACATATAATTCTACTCATTTGTATAAAGTTTATTCCTTAAAACTTTCATACGCGTAATAAGTTTAAAAAGACAATAACATCTTCCCCCCACAAGTGAGTTGCTTAAAGAAAATTTTTAACTTTCTTAAAACACATTGTCAATAAATGACAACAATATATCTTTAAAAATTAATAATTGTGCTATGTTTGATAATTTTAGATAAAAAAACCAAAACCAATATCTTAATTGATAGTTAAACCACCAAAATAAATATTTGTCAAAATGAAATTTTATTCCAACTCTCACTTTTACACAAAATATTACCAAAATGAGATACTATATCATGCCAAAATAATATTCTTTATGTGCAAGCTATCTTAAGACACAACAAGTCAATAATAAACCCCAAAATATGGTAAATTAAAGTGACTAACATCCAAGAACTTATCATTTATGGCAGACACGAAACTATGAAGACAACAATTCAAAAAAACTCAAATTGAGTGCAAAGGCTAATCAAAAACTAAAAAAGACTAGACAAACATTTTTCATACAATAGTCTTATCATAATTACAAAAGGGTTTCATAACAATTTCATATTAAGAAAACTCAAAAATCAAAAAACACATTATACCTTATGTGTTCTTGGTTCTAAACAATTAAGAATATAAAGACTTTTTAAAATTTTATCCCCTTTAGGCAGATAAATTCCCTAGGTCCATTCTTCTTTTCTTTTACAATCATAATTCATCATTATCTCCAACTTAAAAACATATAATCACCCCTTTAGGCAAGTAGTCACATGTAATAACTTAGAAACAATCTCATTACAATGTAAGAAATCTCATAATTGATATGGTTATATTAATTTTCTTATGTACACATATGTCTATGATCACTCCACGTGAGATACTAGTCTTAATGTACCTTTATGGATCACTTAACAACTTAGAATGCCTAATATTAAATTTAAGCACCTTTTAAAAACTTTCAAGTTATGTTCCATAATCATTTTATCAATCAACAGAATCTCTAAGCATGTCATATTGCTAAGCAAATTGTTCTAACAAGTAATAATTCTTTCATCATGGCATCATATTCTTTTCAAACATGACTTTAAGCAATATCAAAATTAAAATTAATAGGCAATGGAAACAACTATTAACACACATACTTTACATTTATATGAGATTTAACAAATTATATAATCAACATATCATAAATCCCAGCATGATAACATATGAATGATAGTCAAATAAAACATAATAATTATATGCACAAGATGATATATTATTGTAACGCCCTGAAAACGTGGAAATATGAGCTAATTTTTCTTTTCTTAATTCCTTATTTAAGTTGCATTTCTGTCAGTACCGATTACTTAACCTTTCATAATTAACAGTGATTCTTATATCCATTACATTTTATTATACAAGCTGTGAATTGATAACTTTACATATATACTTACCTAGATTACATCCCAAAATATTCTTTACAATCCATTGTCTATGCTATACAAGATGTCTGGCAATAAATAAAAAAGTATACCTTTTCGTGTACTGAAGGTAGCTTGGGGAGAATATCGTGTCCACCAGCCTACGTCAACTACATGACAGGCGTAAAAAGTTATCACTGTAAATAGTCTAAAAAAGTAGAGAAAAAGATGAGCTCTTCAAGCCCAATAAGACATGTGTTTAAAACAATGTCAGTATGACAGTATGCTAAAACCAAATGCCTTTCTACAAACCTTTGGTAAACAAATATATATATATATATATATGTATAAATATATATCAAATTATGCTTACTTAAAAGGTAAGTCAAAACAAATTTCAAATCACATAAATCACATGTCACAAACTTATCACTTTTCTTTCGAAGTCATGCAGAATCTATTATGGAGACTAGGCAAATGCACATAGCGAACATAAGTCATGTTCATACAAACTTAACCTCTGAAGAGGGAGACAAACAAACATAGTATCGATGACCATGGTAAGGGGACTGTAGACTGGACTAGGGTCGTATAGTGCCTACGCCACTAAGGACTAAAACGAACAATGCACGAAGTGGCGGAAGATAAGGCACCAAGTGGGCAACACATGCACAACATGGTTAAACATGCACCACAAAGGACTGAACATGCATGATGTGGCATAAGACATGAACCACGAAGGACCAAACTCCACACGGGTCATGCATGACAGATATCATGGGCTGCATGTTGCCTTAGTCTCAAAACGGAACATACAAACTCTTTTTCGGGCTTGTTAACCCGCATATTAGCAAAATCAAGTTTTATATTTCAAAAACTACGTATTTATGCAAACTTATTCATAAAACTCGTTTCCATTTCCAAAACATTTTACTGTTGCTAGAAGGTACATTCAAAAAGGCTTAGTAAAGTTGGTTTTTCTTTCGATTTTTAGGTTATGCATGAATAATGCTTTCCCGACTATCGAGTACATTTTACATACTAATTCTTACTTCAAACATAATTGTATTTTAAAAATAAGGTAACAGGATACCAATACTGTTTTAAATTACATCCCTTACCTAAACGAGGCTGGGGCAGCACTAAATCATCAGGTATCGAGTTTACCTTGTTTTGTGTGCCAATATCTCGAGTTGCCCAAAACAGTTTCAAAACCATCAAATGATGCTCAAAACCATCTTAACATATTTAAAAATGCATTACCTTACATAAACTTCATTAAATTTGGCCATTTTGCCAACTTTCCTTACTTTATCGGTTCTACCAATAAAAGTGTCGATTTAAGCTATTTTGGATAATTTCTTTTCTCCTAACTTCAAACTTATAAACTTAACAACCTAAACACTTATCCAAGTCTAAAATCAAAACACCACAACTTGTCAAATTATCAAACTTTCATACTTTTACATTTATCAACTAAACTGAGCTCTAAACCAAACTTTTCGATATTAAACAATCATTCTGCAACATCAAATTCAACTAAATTTCAGCATTTCCTTAACATTTCATGGCTAGCCGAACCTATACCTATCACTATAAATTATTTCATCAATTTTGACTTTAGCCAAAATTAAGCAAATTCATCAAATATAAACATATATCAAACTCATCATCTTCCAACAACTTTACCTCGAGTTTGACCAAGTTTGACTTAAGATTCTTCCTCCAAAAAATGATTCTCAGCTATAGATAAACATGTATACAACTTAAAATAATAAAAAACAAGCTCAAAAACCAATCAAGAAACTATAAATTTCAAGTTTCTCTCACCTTATAAATAGGGTAAATTTTGCCCCTATTCTTCTCACTAACTTTTCACCTAGCAAACAAGCTTGTTTAAGGTTAGATTTTTTATATGTTGTAGAGGACTTACGAAGGAAGATTTGAACCTTCTTGACCGAACTCTAAAAGTGATCGAAAGGTGGCCAAAAAATCGTACAAGTTCACCGTATAGATGATGCTTGCGGCAACTTTATGGGGTTGGTTCTCTCTGGTTCCAGCTGGTTTCGGGGTGTTCTTGGCTATTCCAGAAAGAACAGGAAGTTCTCTTTTATTCTAGAGAATATTGGGCTTAAAAGCCTTCTGGATGGGCTTCAAATTGGGCTTTTATGTTGGGCCAATAGATGCTGGGCCTGGGCCTGCTAGCAGCTCTGTTTTTGTAAAATCCATAAAATTATTTTCAGCCCATTTTTATCCAAATTTCCACTTCTCAAGTGCTATACTAAGCCGCTAGTATGTCCTATAAAATTTGAGGCCCACTTGTTTAGGAAAAGTTTTCCATTTGAGCCCATTTTGCTCGATTTAGTCATTACCGATTAAAATTACTTAAAGTTTTTGTTTCCTTTAAAAATTAATTCGACTACCGAGACCTCAATATTTCCACTCAATTTTCATTCCACAAGTCAATTATACCTTATGTTAATTTCCTATAGCCTCAGAATAATTTTTACAACCTTATAGAATTTATTCCAAATTTATTTCACTTACTAGACCCAATTGCTCGGTTTAGTGTTAACTTGAGTTTTAACTAACTTTTTCACTTTCAATACCTTAGTTTCACCTTCTACTCACCAAAGCATACTTTTATATAAAATCTTTGAGAGGTAATTTAACTTAAAGCCTTACCTCGATTTTTGTGCCCCGAGCTCTGTGCCACTATTTTGAGTCCTTAGGTCATTCAAGCTTGCATAATATTGTTCTGAGTATCTTAATTGCTTTCTACTTCCCAAATAAATAATCAAATGAAAAATATTTAGGTTTCACATTTCTCCTTACCTTTTAGGAATTTAGTACTCCAAATTCAGGCTGGTCCATTGAACAATTGAAGGTACTTCTCTCTCATATGGCTCTCTAGCTCCCACGTAATTTCTTCTGTTAAGTGGTGTTGCCAGAGAACCTTCACTAAGGAAGTTATCTTGGATCGAAGTACATTTTCTTTTCTATCAAGAATCTAGATAGGTTCCTCAACATAACTCATATCTTCTTGTATGTCCAATGGTTCATACTCAATAACATGAGAAGGATCTGAATGATACTTCTTCAACTTGGAAACATGGAATACATCATGTACGCCAGACAACTGTGGGGGTAAAACAAGTCTATGGGTAACATCTCCTACTTTATTCAATATTTCAAATGGACCAATAAAATGATGACTCAACTTCTCTTTCTTTCCGAAGCGCATAACACCCTTCATTGGAGACACTTTCACAAATACAGAGTCCTCAACTTGAAATTTTAAAGGACGTCTTTGCACATCAGCATAACTCTTTTATCTACTCTGTGCTATCCTAAATCTATTACAAATTAGTTTAATACCTTTAGTTGCTTGTTCCACAAGATCGGGATCAAATATTTTCCTGTCACTCATTTCTTCCCACGCTACAGGGGATCTACATCTTTTTCCATATAGAGCTTCGTATGGTGTCATCTCAATAATGGCATGGTAACTATTATTGTAGGCAAACTCTACAAGAGGCAAATGATCATCTCATGAGCCTTTAAAATCTAATACACATGCCCTTAACATGTCCTCTGAGGTCTGAATAGTCTACTCGGACTAATCGTCGGTTTGAGGATGGTAGGCAGTGCTTAAATGTAACTGGGATCCCATAACTTCCTGAAAATGAGTCTAAAATCTACACGTAAACCTGGAATCCCTGTCAGATGTAATACTCATGGGAGCCCCATGCAATTGTGCAATCTCTCAAACATACAAGTTTGCCAAGCATTTAGGGAATCTGTACTCTTGATGGCAAAGAAGTGGGTACTCTTAATCAGTCTGTCCACAACCACCCAAACTGCGTCATGGCCCCTCTAGGTTCTCAGTAATCTCATAATGAAATCCATAGTAATATGCTCTCATTTCCATGTAGGCATCGGTAATGGCTTAAGCAGCCTTGTTGGCTTCTGGTGCTCGACCTTAATCTACTGGCAGACTAAACATCTAGCCACAAAGTCTGCCACATCTCTTTTCATTCCAATCCACCAGTACACCTTACGTAGGTCCTGATACATCTTAGTACTTTCTAGGTGTATGGTGAATCGAGAATAGTAGGAGTCTCTTAAAATTCTCTATCTCAGGGTATCATCATGTGACACACAAATACGGCTTCGAAACCTTAACAGTCCATCATCATTGACCAAGAAGTATGACTACGATCTCTCTTCAGCCTCGCTAACCATATCCAATAACTTCTGATCATTTCTCAGCCCTGACCTGATCTGATCTAAGATACTTGGCTCAATCTATAGGCTAGCCATAAATCCATCATCAACTTCCTCAACACTGTACTAAGCTCGATGAACTGTCCTAATAATTTCCATTCTTTGACCATCATATAGGACACCATACCCTTTCTATTGAGGGCATATACTACCACATTCGCCTCACCCGAATGATACAAAATTTTGTATTCATAATCCTTTAGGAGCTCTATCCATCTCATCTATCACATATTCAGCTCTTTATGATCAAAGAGATACGTGAGACTCTTATAGTCAGTGAAAATCTGGAATTTCTCATAATATAAATAATGCTGCCATATCTTTAGGACAAAAACCACTGAGGCTAATTCCAAATCATGAGTGGGATAGTTCCGTTCATGATCCTTAAGCTGGCGAGAACCATAATCGACCACTCTACCATTTTGCATTAGCACACAGCCCAAACCTTGGTGGGAGGCATCGCTGTAGTTTGTAAACCCTCCTGATCCACTCGAAATGGTCAAGAATGGTGCCGTAGTCAACCAACGCTTGAGTTCTTAGAAACTCTACTTACACTGATCAGACCATTCAAATGGGACATCATTACGTGTCAATCTGGTCAATGGAGCTGCAATCTGAGAAAACCCCTCAACAAATCTCAGGTAGCACCCTGCCAATCCCAAGAAACTTCAAACCTTTGCCACTGTCCTCGATCTCTCCTACTTCAGTATTGCATTAATCTTGGATAAATCGACAAACACTCTGTCCTTAGATACAATATGCCCGAGGAAAGTATTCTGATCCAACCAGAATTCAAATTTACTAAATTTCCTATACAATTTCTTCTCACAGAGGATCTGGAGCACAATTCTCAAATGTTGCTCGTGCTCCTCTCGAGACTCAGAGTAGATTAAAATGTCATCAATAAAAACAATAACAAATCTATCTAAATACTCTTGGAAGACATTATTCATCATACTCATAAAAGCAGTAAGGGCATTAGTCAGTCCAAAGGGCATCACCAAAAACTCAAAATGCCCGTATCGGGTCCTGAAAGCTATCTTCAGTACATCGCCTCCTTAATCCTCAACTGGTGATAACCCGATCTCAAATCTATCTTAAAACACTGAAACCCCTTTCAACTGATCAAACAGATCATCTATCCTTAGCAAGGGATACTTATTCTTTATTGTCACCTTATTCAGAAGTAGATAGTCTATAAACAAATGGAGACTCCCATCCTTCTTCCTAATAAATAATACTGGAGCGCTCCACATAGATACACTCAGTCTAAAGAACCCCTTATCGAGCAACTCTTGCAACTCTTGCAACTGCTTCTTCAGTTCTACCAATTCGACTAGTTTCATTCGATAAAGTGGCTTAGAGATAGGCTGAGTGTCAGGCACTAAATCAATGGTAAACTTAATTTCCCTCTCCGGTGGTAACCCCGACAATTCATCCAAAAAAAATCAAGAAACTCACATACTACAAGTACATTCTGAATACTTGATGGTTTCTAACTATCATCAAAAACAAAAGTAATATACCCTTCAGAAAATTGATATCATCAGAATTTTTAAACATATCGACACCTTATAACTTCATAGAACTTCATACCATAAGTTTCATTTATTATTAACAAAACATACATCAAATTTATTAGGTAGAGAGAAGGTTATAGTCTTAGTGTAGCAGTCTAGACTTACCCGATTGGCAGCTAGCCAATCTATGCCCAAAATTACATCGAAACCATACATATTTAGTAAAACTAGATCTGTTAACATTATCCCATCTCCTACCTTGATTTCACAATTTTCACACACCATATTAGTCATCTGCGATTCATGTATGAGGGTGCTTATGTGCAAGATGTGATCTAGAGACTCAGGTTCTAGATGCAATTTATATACAAATTGTGAGGAAACAAAGGAGTGTTTGGAACCTGGGTCAAATAAAACATATGCCTCGTGATTACAGATAAGAACTATACCTCTAATAGTTTTAGAGTAGGTGTCGGTTGTCTCCCTGTCAATGACAAACACACGTCCTTGTGAGACAAGCTTTTTTCCCTTGATCATGGTTACGACCCTTCCCTGTGGCGCTTGTATCTAAGGAGCTTGTCGCTCGATTTACCTTGGCTACTCCCAAAGCTGAGTGGGCCTCATTTGCAGACAGTCCTTAATCTGGTGGCCTACCTTACTGCATCTAAAACAAGCACCTATAGCCTAGTGGTAAGGCCTACCATGCGGCTTGCCACAATTCTTGCATCGTCGAACTTCAATCACGGGGCCTCGGATGGTGTCTATACTATCAATAGGGGCCTTGGGCTTATTAGCCCTCGCTCAAAACTCGTCAATCTGATGTCTCTTAGGCTGACCTCACCTCAGTTTAAATAGGGATGTTTCTGCTCTCTTTCCCTTATCACTGCCTTTACTTCTAAAATCATACTCTGCTTGAGTCACATCCAGGCTTCTATCAATTTCTTGAGCCCGTCCAAGGGCATGCTTAAAATTTGTGACCTGGAGTTCCAACAATCTATCACTGATCCTCGATCTCAAGCCAACAAAAAATCTCTCGATACGACGCTCGGATCCCTAACTATCTCGAGGTCGTACCTCATCAGGATGGTGAACTAGTTCTCGTACTTATCTACCGTCATGCTACCTTAAACTAGATTTAGAAATTTTGTCTACATCTTTTTCTGAGCCGTGCGTGGAATATATTGGGTCCTGAATGCATTAGTGAAGGCATCCTAAGAAATATCCGAATGACTGTCCGCCAAAAATGTCTGTGCAGTCATCCACCAAAACTTGCCCTGACCCCTCAACATATAGCTAGCCATAGCCACCCTCTCTCTGTCTGTACACCCTAAATACTGGAAGGCTGTATCGATAACCAATAACCATTGCTTGGCCTTAACCGGATCTTTAACCCTTGTAAACTCGAGGGGTTTATTCGAAGAAAGTCTTGTAGTCTCTGAGTATCTATATCATATCTGGGCTGTGAGACTACTAGAGGTGGAACTGGGGCTGTCGGAGGAGCCTGTGGTGGAGAAGGTAAGGGAATAGGTGTGGGTGTAGTAGCACCGGTACCAGAAGTATTTGCCCCAAATTGCTTGACAAACATAGCGGTGAGTGCACTAAGCCCCTCTCTCATACTTTTCATACCCTGCTCGAGCCTCATCATCCTGGTATTAGGGCTCTCGAGCTAAGGGGGAGATGCTAGAGGGGGTTATGCCTGCCTCAGTGGACGACTGCGTCTCCCGTTCATTGTTTAGTGGTCAGTTACCTGTGTGTGAACCAAGGTTTTAGTCATAGCTTTAACATATATGCTCACTTTATAACTAGACAAGTATAGACAATTGATATGTAATCTAACTTCAACTAGTCAACATTAATAGTACTAGACAACTTTTGCTCTGATACTACGTAAACTGTCACACCTCAAAAACGTGAAAATATGAGCTAATTTTTCTTTTCTTAATTCCTTATTTAAGCTGCATTACTGTCAGTGCCAATTACTTAACCTTTCATAATTAATAGTGATTCTCGTATCCATTACATTTTATTATAAAATCTGTGAGTTGATAAATTTACATACATACTTGCCTAGTTACATCCCAAAAGATTCTTTACAATCCATTGTCTATTCTATACAAGATGTTGGCAATAAATACAAGAGTATACCTTTTCGTGTATCGAAAGTAGCCTTGGGAGACTATCTTGTCCACCAGCCTACGTCAACTATACAGCAGGCGTAAAAAGTGATCACTACAAATAGTCTGAAAAATTAGAGAAAGGGATGAGCTCTTCAAACCCAATAAACCATGCATTTAAAACAATCTCAGTATGACAATATGCTAAAACTGAATGCCTTTGTAAAAACCTTTGGTAAACATATATATATATATATATATATATATATATATATATATCAAATTATGCTTACTTACAAGGTAAGTAAAAACAAATTTCAAATGAAATAAATCACATGTAACAAACTTATCACTTTTCTTTCGAAGTCATACAGAATCTATTATGGAGACTAGGCAAATACACATAACGAGCATAAGTCATGTTCATACAAACTCAACCTCCGAAGAGGGAGACAAACAAACAGAGTACCGATGGCCATGGTAAGGGAACTATAGACTAGACCAGGGTCATATAGCGTCCTACGCCACTAAGGACCAAAACAAACAATGCACGAAGTGACGGAAGATAAGGCACTGTGACAGCCCAAAAACGCGAAAATATGGATAATTTAGAATTTTTTCTTAATTTAAACTTCCTACTCAGGTTGCATTCCTGTACAGTGTCAGTTAATTTATTTCTATCTCATCAATCAACATCCACCTAATCAAATATCCAAACATCAAAAGAAGTCTGCTTCTCCATTCATTTACTAAAACCAATCTGATTACATCCCAATATTACTCAAATACAAGTATATTACATAATTGTCTGGGTTACAAAATGAATTGAATTATACCTCTCGAGTGTACAAGTAATAGCCTGGGAGAGTCTCGTCCACCAGCCTATGTTACGTACGCTGTAGGTACCAACGCTAACTGTAAGTAATCTGAAGGGGGAAGAAAAGAGGGGGTGAGCTTTTAACTTCGCTCAGTAAGGAGTGCATGTGAGCTTTAAAAATCATCATTAAAGCATAAGTGTAATAATGTCATAATTCACATGGTTATAAATACGTGATTAAAATCATAGTTCATCAAAATATCTTATCTCATTTCACAAACAAGTTATATCTCAAAATAATGATAGAGACTAGGCATAGTATAAAAGCCATGAATGAAATCATCACATCACATCATATCATATCATCCTCAACGAGGGCATCTCACGTTACCCAAATGGAGGTATCTCTCTTTACCAAAATGGAGGCATCTCTCGTTACCAAAATGGAAGCATCACTCTTTACCAAAACGGAGGTATCCACCAATGTGTAAATTTCATGACAAACCTCTAATCTCAAATTAAAACATGCCATTATTATACAGAAAACAATTTCGCCTTCACGTAGAGCTCATAATAGTTTTGCTTGTAAATCTCATTTAAATACAAGAATATATTTATTCACCACAACTCAAATCACAAAACCAAGCTCAAATTGGCAAAACATGCACTCAAGTGATAAATCTCAAATCAAACACTTTTCTCAATAAGTATGCTCATTTGTAAACTCATTTTATGCTACCAAAGCATTTTCATCAGTGAGGAAATACATATGCACAAAAGGTTGCATCCCTTACCTCTTGCACCTTATGTGGTGAAATATTCTCTTCTCACGGACTAGCTCCGACTCACACGTCAAATTCCTGAGCTGTCTAAATAACATCAAAACATCAATTACTCATTATACCTCTACTTCATACTTCTACTCATTCAACTCTAAAATAGGGTCATTCGGACCCTTACTCAATTACTCCCTCTATTTTTCTCGGATTTGCACTTATCCGGTTATAAACTGAGTTCCTTCGATATCAATTAAACATCCATTAGTTTTAGTTTAATCCATTTTCGTTCTCTATGACATTTTATAGAACACTTCTTATACACATTTTCAAACATCATCAAATCCAACATATGGATTCCACAAAGGTATTTTAAAATTATCTATACATGTTTATCAACATCTCTATATACTCAAATCATCATTAACTCTAAGCCATTTCAACTTTCTCTCACTAAACTCATTCTAGGTCATGGTTACTTAAGCATGTATTTTGAACATTCAAACCAACAATGTATATACCAAATCAACTCATCTAAATGTTTAGATTATTATACTAGAAGTTGGTGCATTGAAATCTTACATATCTTAATTTTCCTCATTTTTAACAAATGAGGGGAGAGATTCTTTTTCTCTTTCAACCCTTTGATCTAACCTCTAGTCTTTAACTGTATTGCTCTCCTCCTCTTAAGCAATAACTTTGCTCAAATACATATCCCTCCAATCTCTTTGGAAGGTGTTGAAAATCTATAGTCAGAAACTAGGTTTTTGCTCAAATATGGAGGGTTTTCAATGTTCAGGAGAAGAAGGCATAGATTCTCTGGCCTTTTTATAGATTTTACATTATGAGATCGATCTCCAAGGGGTGGGATCGATCTCCCCTTACTTAAAATCCTCAAAATCTCGACAATTATAGGTAGGAGATCGATCTACCTATAGCGTGACATCGATCTGCTCTTAGTCGAGACAAATTGAGATCGATCTGCTATAGGGATGAGATCGATCTCTTCCAAGCAGAGCCACTTTGGGATCGATCTTCTTAGGGTGGAGATCAATCTTGCTTGAGTGAGGGATCAATCTCCCTCTTACAGAATGTTCCTGGCTTGCAATTCAAGGCTACGAGATCGATCTCTCCTTGCAATAAGATCAATCTGCCCTACGTTTTGCAGCATTGCAGCTGCAGTTTTCCCAAATTTCCAAAGTTAAACTCCCATTCATTTGCTTCTATACTCATTTTACATTTCATTCACACTTAGAGTTTAAGAACATCCATTACTCGTGATTCATATGTAATGTAACTTGTCTGTACATTCTGGAATCATATACATTACCTAGGAATTTACAAGTCCTACATTCCTCCCCTCCTTAAAAGAATTTGGTCCTTCAAATTAGAACCAAGTCATTCTTCAAAAATTTGAGGATACTTCTCTTTCATCAGGCTCTCGAGTTCTCAAGTTGCTTCTTCAGTTAAGTGGTGCTCCCAGAGGACCTTTATCAATGGAATTCTCTTTGTTCAAAGTACCTTTTCTCTCTTGTCGAGGATCCGGACAGTTTCTTCTACGTAGCTCATGTCTCCCTGGATGTTTAGTACTTCATACGCAATGACATAGGAGGGATCTGGATTATACTTCCTCAACATTGAGACGTGGAAGACATTATGAATCACAAAAAGCTGCAGGGGCAAAGTTAACCGATAGGTGACATCTCCCACTCTCTCTAATACCTCAAACAGACTAATAAATCGGGGATTCACCCTTCTTCCCGAAGCGCATGATACCTTTACTTGGAGACACTTTTAGGAACACAAAATCCCTAGTTTGAAACTCAAGTAGCCATCTACGCACATCAACGTAACTCTTCCGTCGACTCTAAGCAGCCCTTAATCTATCACAAATAATCTTTACATTCTAAACTACCTGTTCAACGAGGTCGGGAGCATATACCTTTCTGTCACCTACTTCTTCCCATGCAATAGGGGATCTACACCTCTTACCATATAGAGCCTCATAAGGTTCCATACCGATACTCATATGATAGCTATTGTTGTATGCAAACTCTATAAGGGGCAGGTGATCATCCCATGATCCTTTAAAGTCCATCGTACACGCCTGCAACATATCCTCTAAGGTCTATATAGTCCGCTCAGACTGACCATCAGTCTGAGGATGATAGGTGGTACTAAAATTCAATCGAGATCCCATGGCTTCCTAAAAATGAGTCCAAAATCTGGTGGTAAACCTGGAATCTCTATCAGATGTTATATTCACTGGGGCCATATGCAGTCTAGCTATCTCTCTAACATATCGCTCAGCTAAGGCACTCAAGGTATTTGTACTCTTGATGGCAAGGAAGTGGGCACTCTTAGTTAATCTGTCTACTATTACCCAGATTGCATAATGACCTCTTCGGGTCCTCGATAATCCCATGATAAAGTCCATGGTGATATGCTCTCATTTCCACTTAAGCACTGGTAAGGACTTAAGTAATCCTCCGGGCTTTTGATGCTTCACTTTTACTTGTTGACACACCAAACACTTGGCCACAAATTTTGCCACTTCCCGTTTCATACCACTCTACCAATACACCTTTCGTAAATCCTGATACATCTTTGTATTACCCAAGTGCATGGTGTAACGGGAGCAATGAGACTCCCTCATTATTTGCTACTCAAGGTATCATTATTCGGGAAATAAATACGACCCTTAAACCTTAACAACCCATCATCACTAACCGTAAAATCTGACAGTAGGCTCTTCTCAGCTTGGCTAACCAAATCCACTAGCTTCTGATCACTTCTCTGTCCAGTTCTAATCTGATCCAAAATACTGGGCTCTATCTAGAGGCTAACCATAAATCTGACCTCTGCTTCCTTAACTCTTATCCTGAGTCTAACGAACTATTCCAATAAATCCCATTCCCTGATCATCATAGTTGAAACCATGCTCTTTCTGCTTAGGGCATCTGCAACTACGTTCGCCTTCCCCGGATGATATAAAATCTCACAGTCATAGTCCTTAAGGAGCTCCATCCATCGTCTTTGCCTTATATTAAGCTCCTTTTGGTCAAAGATATACTTCAGACTCTTATGATCAATGAAAATCTAAAATCTTTCCCTACATAGGTAATGCTGCCATATTTTCAATACAAACACCATTGCGGTTAACTCCATATCGTGCGTGGGGTAGTTTCGCTCATGGTCCTTCAGTTGTCGTGACCCATAAACGACTACTCTTCCATGCTGCATGAGCACGCACCCTAAACCTAGATAGGAAGCATCACTATACACTGTGAATCCTCCAGATTCACTCGAAATCGTTAAAATGGGTGTTGTGGTCAATCGTCATTTAAGCTCTTAGAAACTTTGTTCGCACCGATTCGATCATATAAACGGAACATCTTTGCGTGTAAGCTTAGTCAGAGGAGTTGCGATCTTAGAAAATCCCTTAACAAACCTCTTGTAATATCCTACAAGTTCCAAAAAACTCTGAATCTCTTTAACTGTCCTCGGCCTCTCCCAATTAAGTATAACTTCTACCTTGGACAGATTAACTGACACCCCGTCCTTAGATACAATATGACCAAGGAAAGCTATCTGATCTAGTCAAAACTCACTTTTACTGAGCTTTCCATACAACTGCTTGTCTCAGAGTATCTGAAGTACAATCCTCAACTGTTGTATGTGTTCCTCTTGGGGCCGAGAATATATACGAATATCATCAATGAAGATAATCACAAATTGATCTAGATAGTCTCAAAATACCTCATTCATCAAACTCATGAAAGCAGTAGGGGCATTCGTTAAACCAAATGGCATCACTAAGAATTTGTAGTGGCCATACCTAGTTCTGAAGGTCGTTTTCAGAATATCGTCTTTCCTGATTCTTAACTGGTGATAGCCTTATCTCAAGTCAATCTTAAAAAATACAGAGACCCCTCTCAACTGATCAAACAAATCGTCTATCCTTGGTATGGGGTATTTGTTCTTCACCGTAGCCTTATTCAGTAATCTGTAGTCTATACATAGTCTGAGGCTACCATTCTTCTTCCTCACAAATAACACCGGAGCTCCCCATGGTGACACACTGGGTCTAATAAAACCCTGGTCAATCAGCTCTTATAACTGTTTCTTTAATTCTTCCAATTCAACCAATGCCATCCTATAGGGAGGTTTAGAGATTGGCTGGGTATCTGGCACTAAATCGATAGTGAACTCCAGCTCTCTCTTTGGTAGTAAACTTGGTAACTCATCTGGAAACACATCCGAAAACTGCATACTACTGGTATTTCCTCTACCCTCGGAGGTTCCCGACTGATGTTAGAGATGAGTGCGATGTAACCTTCACATCAACAATCTAATCAGTGTTTTCAATTAATCATATTTACATCTACAAGATTTCTCATAAAAACCCTCACACATTTTCATTCTTTAACATTCAAACGTACAATAAATTTTTCAGGCAGGAAGAAAGTTACAGTTTTAGTGTAGCAATCTACACTCACGCGATTGGATGCTAACCAATCCATCCCTAGAATCACATCAAAACCACACATATTTAATAAAGCTAGATCTGCTAACATCACTTTATCTCCTACCTTAATCTCACACCTTTTACATACCATATCAGTCCTCTGCGACTCACGCATAGGTGTACTTACATGTAAAATATGAGCTAGAGGTTCAGGCTCTAAATTTAATTTATATGCAAAGTGTATAGAAATAAAGGAATGCATGGATCCTGGGTCAAACAACACATGAGCCTAAGAATTATAGATAAGAAGTGTACCTCGTATAGCCTCAGACGAAGTGTCTGCGATCACCTTATCCAAAGAAAACACACGCCTCACAGTGACAAGCTTCTTTCCTTTATCAGTAGTCGTGGCCCGTCTCTGGGGAATCACCCTTTGAGGTTGCTGTCGAGGAGGCTCTTGAGGATGTGGCCTCTGTGGCTGTGGGAAGTCATTCACCATGTGACCCATATCCTTGCACCTGAAACACCTCGTAGTATCTGAAAACAAGCATCCTTATGCAGACTACAACAATCTCTGCAGATCTTAGTGTTGGGTCTGGCACCTCGAGGGGTCTCCGTAGTAATGGCAGGAACTCTAGGTCTATCAAATCTCCCTTTTGGTCTCTCGACCGCTTGTCTCTTAAAAGAAACCCTCCTAAAGTCGGGGTGGGAAGTTGCAGGTCTCTTACCCTTATCCCTGGTCATCACTCGGGACTCAGACTGGGACTGTATTAACTCTAGTCCTCTCTCAACTTCCTACACCCATCTTCGAGCATCATTAAACTCCGTAGAGCCCCATCAGTCTATCAGAATGGTTGGTCTCAACCTATAAACAAAGCGCTCTGTCCCACGCTCCTCATCCTTAACAGTCTCCAGATCATATCTCAACAAAGCAATGAATCGGTTCTCATACTCATTAATTGTCATACTGTCCTGTTCTAGATTCAAAAATTTTGCTTGTATCTTCCTCTAGGCAGCGCGAGGGATATACTGGATTCTAAAAGCTGACTGAAAAGTCTCTCAGCTGATCACTGGATGGATGGCGGTCAATATACTATGGGTGGTATTCCACCAACACCACATTTGTTCCTTAAGCATATAGGTACCCATATTAACCCTCTCCGCATCAAGGCATCCGAAAAAGTTTAAAATAACCCTCATCTCGGTCAACCACTCCTCTACCTCTATTGGACCCTTCACCCCTTTAAAAATCGACTGATTCAACTTAATAAAGTCCTTTAACCGGCCTATACCTCTATCATCGGGCCTGGTTTGTGGCGAAGGCTAAACGATGGGTGGCACTGGGTCAGTCTATATAAGAGGTGGGGGTGAATCTTGGGGTGGTTAGGAGCCGACGTAGGCGTGGTACCTGAGGCATTAGCCCCGAAATGTTGTGCAAATAACATCGCCATCTGCTCAAACCCCTGTCGTACATCCTGTTCAAGTCGATTAATTTGAGAGTTAGGATTCTCCGGCTGTGGTGGAGGTGGTTGTGCCTGCCTCTGGGGATAGCCTCTTTTTCCCCTCATAATTTATCTCTTCCGTACTTGCGCGTACACATTAAACATCGGTTACAATGTTAACTGTTAAATTCAATTCATTACTAGATAATTACAGATACTTGGGATGTAATCTATTTCCACTAAATCGACACTAACAGTACTAGGCAACATCTACTCTGATACCACCAAATCTGTGACAGCCTGAAAGCACGAAAAATATGGCTAATTTAAAATTTTTTCTTAGTTTAAACTTCCTCCTCGGGTTCCATTCTTGTACAGTGTTAATTAATTTATTTCTATCTCATTAATCAATATCCCAAGGATCTTTCAACATCCACCTAATCAAATATCCAAACATCAAAAGAAGTCTACTTCTCCATTCATTTACTAAAACCAATCTGATTACATCCCAATATTACTCAAATACAAGTGTCTGTATTACATAATTGTCTGGGTTACAAATGAATTGAATTATACCTCTCGCGTGTACAAGAAATAGCCTGGGGAGAGTCTCGTCCACCAGTATATGTCACTTTTGCTGCAGGTAATAGTGCTCAATGTAAGTAATCTGTAGGGGAAGGAAAACAGGGGGTGAGCTTTCAACTTCGCTCAGTAAGGAGTGCATATGAGCTTCAAAAATCATCATTAAAGCATAAATGTAATAATGACATAATTCACATGGTTATAAATACGTGATTAAAATCACAGTTCATCAAAACATCTTATCCCATTTCACAAACAAGTCATATCTCAAAATAATGATGGAGACTAGACATAGTATAAAAGTCATGAATGAAATCATCTCATCACATCATACCATATCATCCACAACGAGGGCATCTCAAGTTACCAAAATGGAGGCATCTCTCATTACCAAAACCAATGCATCTCGCGTCACCAAAACGGAGGCATCTCTCGTAACCAAAGCGAAGGCATCTCGCGTTACCAAAACGGAGGCATCTCTCGTTACCAAAACGGAGGTATCCACCAATGTGTAAATTTCATGACAAGCCTTTAATCTCAATTTAAAACATGCCATTATTATGCAGAAAACGATTTCGTCTTCATGTAGAGCTCATAATAGTTTTGCTTGTAAATCTCATTTAAATACAAGAATATATTTATTCATCATAACCCAAATCACAAAACCAAGCTCAAACCTACAAAACATGCACTCAAGTGATAAATCTCAAATCAAACACTTTTCTCAATAAGTATGCTCATTTGTAAACCCATTTTATGTTACCAAAGCATTTTCATCGGTGAGGAAATACATATACACAAAAGGTGACATCCCTTATCTCTTGTACCTTGTGTGGTGCAATATTCTCGCCTCACGGACTAGCTCTGACTTATGCGTCAAATTCTCGAACTGTCTAAATAACGTCAAAAGATCAATGATTACTCATTATACCACTACTTCATACTTCTACTCATTCAACTCTAAAATAGGGTCATTCGGACCCTTACTCAAATATTCCCTCTATTTTTCTTGGATTTTCACTTATCCAGTTATAAACTGAGTTCCTTCGGTATCAATTAAACATCCATTAGTTTTAGTCTAAACCATTTTCGTTCTCTATGGTATTTTATCGAACACTTCTTATACCCATTTTCAATCATCATCAAATCCGACATATGGATTCCACAAATGTATTTTAAAATCATCTATACATGTTTATCAACGTCTCTATATACTCAAATCATCATTAACTCCAAGCCATTTCAACTTTCTTTCACTAAACTCATTCTAGGTCATGGTTACTTAAGCATATATTTTGAACATTCAAGCCAACAATGTATATACCAAATCAACTCATCTAAATGTTAAAATTATTATTCTAGAAGTTGGGGCATTGAAATCTCACCTATATTGATTTTCCTCCTTTTTGCTAAATGAGGGGAGAGATTCTTTTTCTCTTTCAACCCTTTAATCTAACCTCTAGTCTACAACTATATTGCCCTCCTCCTCTTAAGCAACAACTTCACTCAAATACATATTTCTCCAATCTCTTTAGAAGGTGTTGAAAATCTAAAGTGAGAAACTAGGTTTTTTGCTCAAATATGGAGGGTTTTCAATGTTCAGGAGAAGAAGGCACATATTGTCTGGCCTTTTTATAGATTTTACATTATGAGATCGATCTCTACGAGGTGGAGATCGATCTCCCCTTGCTTAAAATCCTCAAAATCTCGACAATTGTAGGTAGGAGATCAATCTGCCTATAGCGTGAGATCGATCTGCTCTTGGCCGAGACAAATTGAGATCGATCTGCCATAGGGATGAGATCGATCTCTTCCAGGCGGAGCCACTTTGGGATCAATCTTCTTGGGGTGAAGATCGATCTTGCTTGAGTGAGGGATCGATCTCCCTCTTGCAGAATGTTCCTGGCTTGCAATTCAAGGTTACGAGATCGATCTCTACTTGCAATAAGATCGATCTACCCTACGTTCTACAGCATTCTTGTTGCAATTTTCCCAAATTTCCAAAGTTAAACTCTCATTCATTTGCTTCTATACTCATTTTACATTTCATTCACACTTAGAGCTTAAAAACATCCATTACTCGTGATTCATACGTAATGTAACTTGTCTATACATTCTGGAATCATATTACATAGAAATTTACAGGTCTTACAGACACCAAGTGGGCAACACAATCGTAACGTATTTAAACATACACCACAAAGAATTGAACATGCACGATATGGCATAAGGCATGCACCACGAAGGACCAAACTCCATATGGGTCATGCATGACAGATATCATGGACTACATGTTGCCTTAATCTCAAAACGGAACTTACAAACTCTTTTTCGGGCTTGTTAACCCGCATATTAGCAAAATCAAGTTTTATATTTCAAAATTGTGTATTGATATTAATAAAACTCATTTCCATAACAAAACTTGCATTTTCTAAAACATTTTACAGTTGCCAGAAGGTACATTCGAAAGGCTTAGTAAAGTTGGTTTTTCTTTCAGTTTTTAGGTTATGCATAAATAGTACTTTCCCAATTATCGAGCATTCTACATACTAATTCTTACTTTAAACATAATTGTATCTTAAAAATAAGGTAATGGGGTACCAATACTGCTTTAAATTACATCCTTTACCTAAACAAGGCTGGGGTAGCACTAAATCGCCAAGTATTGGGTTTAACTCGTTTTACGTACCAATACCTCGAGCTGCCTAAAACAGTTTCAAAACCATCAAATGATGCTCAAAACCATCTAAGCATATTTAAATATCCATTACCTTACATAAACTTCATTAAATTTGGCCATTTTGCCAACTTTCCTTACTTTCTCGATTTTACCGATAAAAGTGTCAGTTTAAGCTATTTTTGATAATTTCTTTTCTCCTAACTTCAAACTTATAAACTTAACAACCTAAACACTTATCCAAGTCTAAAATCAACACACCACAACTTGTCAAATTATCAAACTTTCATACTTTTACAGTTATCAACTAAACTGAGCTATAAACCAAACTTTTCGGTATTAAACAATCATTATACAACATCAAATTCAACCAAATTTTAGTATTTCCTTAACATTTAATGGCTAGCCGAACCTATACCTACCACTAGAAATTATTTCATCCATTTTTACTTTAGCCAAAATTAAGCAAATTCATCAAACATAAACATATATCAAACTCATCATCTTCCAACAACTTTACCTCGGGTTTGACCACGTTTGAGTCAAGATTCTTTCTCCAACAATGATTCTCAGCTATAAATAAACATGTATGCAACTTAGAATCATCAAAAACTATCACGACCCATTTTATCCATTTCATCTAAAAATCACTATAATTTTTTTGCTTTATTCATTAACCTACCCAGTCGTGAACAACCCTCACAAATATAGTTGGGCTGTGAGCCAGCAATAATCATCATTTACCATCCATTTTCCAATTAATCAAAAGTAATTTCATACATTTGAAAGTAAGTCACGTACTTATATATGACATGTTTGCTAACATATACATCCCCCATATTATAATTCAGAGTGATTATTGTGCTATTACATGTTTAGATACAAAAAGAATTCCTGTGTGTATACCTCTGGGCGATAAAGAGCAGGGGATGACTAAAATATAACGCCTTAGTCCTTCACGAGGCTACTGTACGATCTCTGTAGAGGGGGGAAATGGAGAGATGAGCAACTACACTCTCAGTAAGGCAGTAATGCAAGCATGGTAGATAACTACACTATCTACATGCTTATAATGTCATGCATAAAACATTTATATTTAGAGCAGGAGGAAATCATAAAACTATGCCACATGCATATACATATATCATTTACCAAAAATATGGAAATCATCATGTGAAAACCTCTCATGCTCATTATAGTAAAGACTTATGTATTTCATTGCAAATCATAATGTTCATCATAAATCATTCTCTCAAAGTGTAGCACACTGTCAAAACATTAGCAAAACTCATCAACATCATGCATCATTCCTTTAAAACACACCAAATGGCTTGACCCCTCCCTCGGGTCTATCCTAGATAACACATATCATCATCGGTATCTAAAACCATGTGATATCATATGAGACAGGCAGCCACGGTAAACCAAGGACTATGTTGGCCAACTATGTCAAAATCATCCCAGACCACACAGATCCCGGTGTGTAGGGCATCATGCTAGAACAAAGGTAGGTTAGTCCTACGCCAGACTTTCAAATCATCATCACAACCACGCGATACAACGTACTCCATGTGATCAAAACGATAAACGTACTTCGTGGACCATATCATGGTTGAGGGTGCCTGCCGAGGTCTTATCAACCTCATACCATGCATAACCTACTCAGTCTCAAGTGCACGTGCGTGCATCTCATCTGTGTGACTAGCAATCCACACGAGGCATCTAGCACGGCTTGTGCGAGTATCTCATCCGTGTGACACACAGTCTACATGAGGCATCCAGCCGACTCATTACATATCACAGTGTGAAAACCAGTGCGAACTAAGCTCTAGCACGATTCATGCATCATCAAGAAATTCCCTCGTACGAGCAACGCTCTAGTATGGCTTTATGCATAATAAAATCAATGAAAACCATGTACGAGCTAAAGCTCTAGTACGGTTATATGCATAAGTAAGTCAAGGAAAACCTGCATACGAGCTATCAGCTCCAATACGACTTATAAAACATCATTTACTCAAAATATGGTGCGAGCTAGGCTCCAGCACGTTTCATGCATATTGAAAACATCAAAATCCAGTGCGAGCAAGGCTCTAGCACGATTTAACTCATATAAGTATGATAGGCGGTTCTATTTCAACAAAACACACTCAAAACTGAATTTAGCACCTCACTTGTGCTATTTCACAGAATCAAGGAATCAGTAGCTAGCCTAACCATCAACTTTGCTTAAACCAAAGAAATGTATTTCGTAAAAATATTAAAACATGAGATTTATGCAATTATTAGCCTTACTATCCCCTTTGCAAAATTCACTTCAAAACCAAATCATATATATTTACATATACTCGTAGCCATTCACATATACCATCAATCACTTTTCTAGATAACCATGCGTTTACAAAGCCCTATATTCACCCACAAAATACGAGCATTTATCTCTAAGTACTTATAGAATTTCCTTACCTGGAATCGCGTCGAATGATTCCACTTCCTCAGTGCTGCTCATTTGTGCAGTTTGATTCACCTCCAACGAAATCTCCGGGACTGCACGAAATCATATATCACATTAATTCAGCCCAATACAACACAATTCTTGCGTTTACTATAGTCGATTCGACCTACAGTTTTCATTAACACTTATAAGGCCTCACTTCCTATTAAGTCTATTTTGATTGCTTTATAAATTTCTCAAGAGTTTATTGAACTCTTTTAGGCCTATTGATTCACACTAAATCGATATTTAAGTTCATAGTGCCTCTAGTCCATCATTTACTTCACTATGGCATTTTATCAAACATCTTATATATTTATTTTCTTAACTTGACTAATCTTACAATGTAACTCCGTTCGATCATCTCAAAATCTTGCATATTACTTCACTAACACCTTAGCATAATCCATTTATCATTAACTCATCCATTTCACATTTTCTCACACTAGACTCAATCTAGGTTATACTTGTTCCATTACATTCTAGGTAGTTTCTATCATCAATACATATACCCATTTACTCACAATCAATAACTAGATAATGTACTTTAGTTGGTGTATTAGAAACTCACCTAGCTTGACTTTCTTCTTACTCCAAATAAGAATACTCTTTTGCTCCTTCAATCTACATAATGAAGTGTTGATTCCAAGCTATGTTGTTCTTCTCTTTATAAGGAATAACTTTGCTCTAATAGCTTTTTCTCAAATCTTTATGGAATTGGGTTGGTTTTAGAGACAGAAAGCTAGGTTTAAGGTTGAGAATGGACGAAAATGTGTTTATTCCATGAAAATGCAGATCTAATTGCCCTGTTCTTATAGCAAACGCCTTAGGAGATCGATTTACATAGGGTGGAGATCGATCTGGCCTTTCTTGAATCCTTCAGTTCCTTGACATTTTGCAGGCAAAGGATCGGTCTGTTGGATGTATGAGATCGATCTGCCATGTTGCATGAGATCGATCTGCTCAATGGAATAGGATCGATTTGTTTCAAGCAGAGAGCTTAGGAGATCGATCTGGCCATTAAGAGGAGATCGATCTGGTCTAACCCAAAACCAATAGAGATTAATCTGCTTAAGTGAGGGATCGATCTCCCTCTTGCAGAATGCTTGGCATTGTGTTTTCCAGGCCATGAGATCGATCTCTCCTTGCATGGGATCGATTTGGCCTTCATCCTACACCCTTTTGCTATAAATTTTCCCTTATAAACTCCTACTCAATGATTTCAACACTCATTTATCAATCCATTCACACTTAGAACCTAAAAACGTTTATTTCTTGTATTGCATAGTACATCAAATAATCACATACGTTACATTGAAATTTACGGGTTTTACAATCCTCTCCTCCTTCAAGATATTTGATCCTCCAAATTAGAACCAAGTTAATCTGAAAATAACTTCGAGTACTTCTCTGACATCATACTTTCTAACTTCCATGTAGCTTCTTCCGAAGTGTGATACTGCCAAAGAACTTTCACTAAAGGAATAGTCTTCGACCTCAGCGCTTTCTTCTTCCTATCCAATATCCAAATCAGCTTCTCAACAAACGTCATACTCTCATTGAGCTCAATGGCTCATATCTTATCACATGGGCCGAGTCTAGATAATACTTCTGAAGCATAGAGACGTGGAAGATGTTATGAACACTTGCTAACTCTGGTGGCAGTGCCAACCTATAAGCCTTATCTCCTACTCTCTCCAGAATCTCGAAGGGTCCAATATACTGAAGGCTCAACTTTCCCTTTTTACTAAACCTCATAACCCCTTTCGAGGGAGAAACTTTCAAGAATACAGATTCACCCTCAGCAAACTCTAGTGGTCTCCGTCTCCTGTCAGCATAACTCTTTTACTGGCTCTGAGCTGTTCGTAATCTCTCACATATCAGCTGGACGTCCTTAGAAGCCTGCTGCACTAAATCAGAAGTAAAACTTTGTCTGTCACCAACCTCTTCCCATCCAATAGGGGATCGACATCTGCATCCATACATTGCCTCATATGGTGCCATCCCGATACTCGCATGATAGCTGTTATTATAGGTGAACTCGGCTAATGGTCGATGATCATCTCAGGAGCCTTCAAAATCCAGTACACACGCTCTCAACATATCCTCTAGGGTCTGTATAGTCCTCTCTGACTGACCATCTGTCTGAGGATGAGAAAATCTCAATTGGGTCCCCATCAGTTCCTAAAAATGTTTACAGAAATGGGAAGTGAAGCGGGCATCCCGATCAGAAACAACGCTCACTGGAACACCATGTAACCGAACTATCTCTCAAACATACAAGTTTGCCAACTGACTCAGAGTATCGGTAGCTCTCATAGCTAAGAAATAGGCTAACTTAGTCAACCAATCCACAATAACCCAAATGGCATCATGACCTCTACGGGTCCTAGGTAAACCCGTTACAAAATCCATGGTGACATGCTCCCACTTCCTTGTAGGTATCGGTAGAGGCTGCAATAACCCTGCAGGCTTCTGATGCTCTACCTTCACTTGCTAACAGATGAGACATCTAGCGACATATTCAGCAGTGTCTCTTTTCATTCCAGACCACCAATAAACCTTTTAAAGGTTTTGATACATCTTGGTATCCCCCGAATGTATTGTATACTTCGATGAGTGAGCCTCAGATAAGATCGACCTCCGGAGCTCTGGATCCTCGGGAACACATACTCTGTCCCTGAACCTTAATAATCCATTTGTACTCAGTTTAAAATCAGTACCCACACCTACCTGTATCTGACTCAACCAATTGATAAACTATCAATCACTCTGCTGAGCTTGTCAAATACGACTAATCAATTATGGCTCTAATCTCAAACTGGCCATAATATCAGACCTTTCTCTACTAGGTGGGGATACATCCAAACTAAGGTTCGTAAATTTCTCCAACAACTCGTGTTCTCGAACCATCATATAAGACACCAACCCGAGTTCTTCCTGCTCAAAGCATCGACAACTACATTCGCCTTACCCGGGTAGTACATGATTTCACAATCATAATCCTTCAGGAGTTCGAGCCTTCTTCTCTATCTCATATTCAATTCATTCTGCAAGAATAGATACTTAAGGCTCTTATGATCCATATATACCTGAAATTTCTCACCATAGAGATAGTGGCGCCATATATTTAGTGCAAACGCTGAGGCTGCAACTCTAAATCGTGAGTCGGATAGTTCCTCTCGTGATCCTTCAACTGTCTGGATCCATAGGCAACTACCATTCCATCCTGCATAAGTACACAGCCCAGTCCCTGGTGTGAAGCATCCATATACACAGAGAAACCTCCTGAGCTGGTAGGAATGGTGAGAATCAGAGCAGTGGTTAACCGACGCTGAAGCTCCTGAAAACTCCTCTCACATGCCTCATCCCATAAAACTTAACATCCTTCAGCATGAGGTTTGTCAACGGAGCAGCTAGTCTAGAGAAACCCTCAACAAATCTCCGATAATAACCTGGTAATCCCAAAAAACTTCTGATCTCAGTGAGTGTCTTGGGTTGTTCCCACTGTACAACTGCCTCAATCTTGGAGGGATCCACTAATACCCCATTCTTCAATACAACATGGCCCAAAAATGAGATCTACTCTAACCAAAAGTTACACTTACTGAGTTTGGCATATAATTCCTTCTCTAGGAGGGTCTGCAGAACCATGCTTAAATGCTCCTCATGATCTTCATTGGACTTGGAATAAACTAAAATGTCATCAATACACAATCACAAATTGGTCCATGTATGGCTTAAATACGTCATTCATCGAAGCCATAAATGTTGTGGGGGCATTCGTCAATTCGAATGCCATAACCAAAAACACGTAGCGGCCATAACGGGTACGAAATGTTGTCTTGGGTACATCTTTACTCTGTATCTTCAACTGAGGGTACCCAGATCGCAGATCTATCTTGGAAAAGACCTATACTCCCCGAAGCTAATCTAACAAATCATCAATACGTGGAAGGGGTACTTGTTCTTAATGGTGGCCTTATTCAACAACCGGTAATCTATACACAGTCGGAGGCTCCCGTCCTTCTTCCTTACAAACAGAACCAGAGCTCCCCAAGGTGAGACGCTCAGTCTAATAAACCCCTTCTCTAGCAACTCTTATAATTGCTTCTTTAGCTCTTCCAGCTCAATCGAAGCCATTTTATACGGTGGCTTAGATATCGGCTTTGTACATTGCACTAACTCTATACAAAACTCTATTTCCCTATCAAGTGGTAGCCCTGGTAAATCATCCGGAAAGACATCAGGAAATTCTACAACTACTGAAATGTCTCTCATTTTTGGATATGCCTTATCTGTGTCAACCACATATGCAATGAACCCTTCACATTATCTTTTCCACCATTAGTAACATAAGTCATCGCATTATCATTCATAATTAATAAATAAATTCATCTTTCAAATATGTTGGATTAAAATTATACTCTTTTCATTTACAATGATCATGTTCTTCATTTCTTTTCAAAAAAGCTTACAATAAGACTATCTATCTCTGGAAACATCAATGTCTTAGCATGACAACCCATAACAACACGATTTGCAGCCAACCAATCCATTCCTAAGTTTACATCAAAATCGCTCATACTCAATAAAATTAAATCGGCTGCCATATCTTTTCCCCTTATCTTCAACTTACAATTCTTATATACATACTCAGTCAACTGACTATCATTCATAAGTGTCGAAATCATCAACATCCTATCTAACAATGTGGGTTTTACTTGCTTCAACAATTTATGTACAGAGAAAGTCGATATGAAGGAATGTGTGGTACTAGGATCAAACAATACAAATGCTTCTAAATTAAAAATTAAGATGGTACCTTTAATCACATCCGTCGAAGTGTCTACGGTGTCTTGGTCCAGTGCATGTACCCGTTATCTGCCTACCACATGTTTCCTTTTTTCCTCAGCTGTAGCTCTCCTTCTCGGAGCAGCAGTCTTAACTGGAGCTCTCTCTGGCTCCTTGCCCTTCTGTGGGGTAATCTCGATCATCTCAGGATAATGCCTAGCGATATACCCTGGCTTCCTATATCTATAATGTGTATCAGGGGTCGTCAGATAAGGCCTAGTTCCATGAAATCTGCCACATCTTCTACACTGCTCAGTAGTAGGTCGTGACCCTCTAATGATCATACCCTTCGATGCAGCTAAAGCTGGATACACTCCTGCACCTCTTCAATCTTTGGCCTCTTCTCAAACAAGCTTTGGCATCCTTTTCTGACCACTCTATCAACTACGGATCTCTTTTGGTCTCTATCCTTTCGAGCACTAACTTTCCCAATCTTAGAGGCATTCCGCTCAAAGTCTTGCTCGCACAACTATGCCCTGTGCACTACCTCCTCGTGAGTGTGAAAGTCAAATGGAGCTAATTTAGTTCGAATGGCTAATCTCAATCCATCCATGAACTTTTAGACCTTTCGAGTCTCACTGCTCATCGTATCTGGGTCGTACCTCCCCAAAGACATGAACCTTGACTCATACTCGTCAACGGAATGGTTCCCCTAAACTAAGTTCATAAACTCCATTCGTAATTTCCTCTGTGCGGTGGCCGAAATATATTACCTCCTAAAAGCCTCCAAGAATATCTCCCATGTGATCTCGGAGTGTCGAGCCCTCAAAATAGATTCGATGGATCTCCACCAGTGCTCTGCCTTGCCTTTCAGCATAAATACTGTAAAGGCCACTTTCTCAGTTGATGTACATCTGAAGAACCTATATAAGTTCTCAATCTCATAAACCTAATCCTCAGTAATAACAGGGTCTATCACCCCTCTGAATATTGGAGGTTTCAACTCCTGGAACTGTCTTAACTTACTCAGCTCACAGTCATAACCCAAGTCACTCTCGCTCGACTGTGGAGCGATAGGAGAAGAGGTATCCTGAACTGGGGGTGGTGTGATAGTCCTCATAGTCTGAGGCCACTCTGCCTCTATAGTCACCTGTCCAGTAGTAGGCTATGCTACGGGACCTCGTCTATCACTAACACCCAATGGCTGTGTAACTATCTCAATGAGGCTCCCGATACTTCACTCTATCCTAGCGAAGCGTGCCTCGGTATCCCTTGGTCTCTCAGCAGAGTCTTGTGGAGCCTGATCAGTCTGTGGGTCCGCACGGCTCTGGGCTTACCCTTATGGCCTCAGCGCGTGTACCCGCCCCTCTACCTCAGCGTGTAACAGGCATATTTCCTAACTTCCTGTATCCATAGTCATTTATTAGTCTCATTCCATCTCAGTATACACAGTTATATCTAAACAAAACACAGTAATATGGGGATGTAACTTTCCTACTTATTATTATCGACTCACATCAGGCTAACTCAGCTCTGATATCAATCTCTGTCACTACCCTTTTTATCCATTTTATCTAAAAATCATTATAAATTTTTCGCTTTATTCATTAACCTACACTGTGAGCCAGCAATAATCATCATTTACCATTTGTTTTCCAATTAATCAAAAGTAATTTCATACATTTGAAAGTTAAGTCACATACTTATACATGACATGTTTACTAACATATACATCCCTCATATTATAATTCAGAGTGATTACTATACTATTACATGTTTAGATACAAAAAAAATTCTTGTGTGTATACCTCTGGGCGATGGAGAGCAGCAGATAACTAAAATATAATGCCTCAGTCCTGCACGAGGCTACTATGCACTCTCTATAGATGGGGGAAATGAAGGGATGAGCAACCACACACTTAGTAAGGTAATAATGCAAGCATGGTAGATAACTACACTATCTACATGCTTATAATGTCATGGCATAAATCATTTATGAGCATGAGGAAATAATAAAACTATGCCACATGTACAAACATATATCATGTACCAAAAACATGGAAATAGATATTTAAACATGGAAATCATCTTGTGAAAACCTCTCATGCTCACTATAGTAAAGACCTATCTATTTCATCACAAATCATAAAGTTCATCATAAATCATTCTCTCAAAGTGTAGCACATAGTCAAAACATTAGCAAAACTCGTCAATATCATGTATCATTCCTTTAAAACACACCGCAGGATTCGACCCCTCGCTCGGGTCTACCCTAGATAACACAAATCATCATCGGTATCTAAAACCATGTGATATCATGTGAGACAGGCGATCACAGTAAACCAAGGACTATGTTGGCCAACTATGTCAAAATCATCCCAGACCACACGAATCCCGGTGTGTGGGGCATCATGCTGGAACGAAGGTGGGTTAGCCTACGCTAGACTTTCAAATCATCATCACAACCACACGGTACAGGGTACTCTTTGTGATCTACACAGTACAACGTACTCTGTTGACCCATATCATGGTTGGGGGTGCCTGCGGTAGGTCTTATCAACCTCATACCATGCATAACCTACTCAGTTTCAAGTGTACGTACGAGCATCTCATCCGTGTGACTAGAAATCCACATGAGGCATCCAGCACGATTCATGCAAGCATCTCATCCGTGTAACACACAGTCTACACGAGGCATTAACACAACTCATTACATATCACAGTGTGAAAACCAATGCGAGCTAAGCTCTAGCACGATTCATGAATCATCAAGAAATTCCCTCATATGAGCAACGCTCTAATACGACTTTTATGCATAATAAAATCAATGGAAACCACGTACGAGCTAAAGCTCTAGTACGGTTATATGCATAAGTAAGTTAAGGAAAACCCGTACGAGCTATCAGCTCCAGTATGACTTATAAAACATCATTTACTCAAAATATGGTGCGAGCTAGACTCCAGCACGTTTCATGTGTGAGACCCCATGTATGTATAACCATGTAATACATGTAAATGGAATTATAAGAGAATTGATTTTTGAATCATATAAATGAGAATGAACGAGTGTTATGATCCAAGTAAAGGACAAATATGGGCTGTAGTTACCCCAAACTAAACAAAATGAACTTAAGCATTCGGAATGAAGATAAAGGATGAAAACACAAATGATAAGGCATGGATTGTGAATTTTAAGTATCCTTTATGAATTCAAGCAATGCACACAAGTTATATTCTATGTAAATCACAGGAAATAAGTCTTTCCATGCTCCAAGTGGGATTAAAATGCAAAATGAGTATTGAAGCAATGAAATAAGAATGCACCCTTGAGAAATCTAGAAAAAATGTAGCAAAAAGGCTGTAGATGAAGGCCAGATCGATCTCCTATTCAAGGTAGATCGATCCCTTGTGCAATCAAGTGAATCTGTTGAGGCATATCGATCTCTTCATGGAGAAGATCGATCTACATTAACCTCTGCTAAGCCCAGATCGATCTCTTATTAAGTACAGATCGATCTCCTTAAGCTTCTGTCAAGCCAAGATTGATCTCTCCCCAAGTTAGCAGATCAATCTCTTTCATTTCAAATCCAAGAATTCAAGGGTAAAAACTAAAGGCAGATCGATCTCCTCACCCTAGCAGATCGATCTCATCACTCTCAATCTATAAATACCCCACCAAAAAAAAACCTTTTTCTTCAACAAACCACTCACCTCTTCCATTTCCAACCAAAATACCAAGCTTTCTCTCTCTCTAGAATACACCCTCTTCCAAAAAGAATTGAGAAAAAACTATTAGAGCCAAAGTTATTTATCTTGAGGAGGAGAGCAATATAGCTTGGAGCTAACATCCAACTCATTGGATTGAAGGAGCTAAGGAGTCTTCAAAACTTGAAAAAGAAGAAAGTCAAGCTAGGTGAGTTTCCAATACATCAACTCCAAGTATATTTATCAAGTTATTGTTATGAGTAGATTAGTGTATATATTGGTAATTGAAACCACCTAGAATGTAATGGAACAAGCATAACCTATAATGAGTTAGTGTGAGAAAGTAAAATGTGGTTGATTTGATGATAGTAAGGATTATATCAAGCTGTTAGTGAGGCAATATACACGATTTTGAGATGATTGGATGAAGCCACATTTTTTAGATTAGTCAAGTGATTAAAATGTGCACAAATGGTGTGGTAGAGAATCCATAAGTGATGAAAGGTTATTGATAAACATTAATGCTAAGTATGTTACTAGATGGAGTTGTTTGGAAATGGCACAATGATGGCCAAACGTGAAAATGGGTCAAACTTAATGAAATAGGCTCGATGAGATATATCGATTAGTTGATGTCTAAATATGAGTTATCAGTATTGACTCATATGATTTACAAATATGTACAGCTCCCAAGGATACATCCGAAGCAAGTTTAGCAGAATTGCGAAAAGCGGGAAAAGAAGAAGGAAGAGTTGCTTTCAAGAGAATTGAGGTAAGGGAATTGTGTTAACCTTAGGGATATCTGTATACCTTTTGGACGTATGGGCTATTTTTAACATACCTAAGAGTCATAGGATAAAATGAATATTTGAAGGGTAAAGAGTTGGGTTTTTGAGAAATATGCATTAAAAGTAAAAGCATGATGCTTTGAAATCTTCTTATTGCTTTTTAGCATGTAATTGGTAGGTTGGCTAGCATTTGAAATGATTTACTCAAAATGGATTGATTTGGTTCTTATAAACCATGCTTTGCAAAGAATGAGCCACCTACATGAGTTTGTAAAATGAAATGTGCTTGAGCACTGCTCGTATGAGATTCGACTTGTTTTATACGTTCATTAGTGCTGAAGCTTAACTCGCACTAGTTTTCACATGGATTTTTTGACATTGTATTGGAGCCTAGCTCGCACTAGTTTTCATACGAGTTTTAACATGGTGCTGGAGCATAGCTCGCACTAGATGTCCACCATACTTGTTGTCATACTTGAGACTACTCGCACAAGGTTTTATAACATGTTGGGAGCCGTGCTGGGAGCTTCGGGTAGGCTGTGTGCCACATCGATTAAATAGGCTCGAATGTGCATATTGAGATGTGGCTAGAT
This sequence comes from Firmiana major, assembly GCA_033439115.1. Classification (NCBI taxonomy): domain Eukaryota; kingdom Viridiplantae; phylum Streptophyta; class Magnoliopsida; order Malvales; family Malvaceae; genus Firmiana; species Firmiana major. The sequence goes on along the minus strand of CM065912.1, from coordinate 35,708,459 downwards.
ATATTGAGATGATATGGGTCCACGAGTACATTATACCGTGCAAGTAACATGGAGTATGTTGTACCGTGTGTGATATTTATGTCGTCTTCAGACGATGGATTCTGCGATGGACCGGCGGGTTGGACATGACCTACCTCCTGTGCTGAAGCAGATAGCGGTGATACCCCGCACATTAGGATCTATTTTGGTGTATGACAGATAATTGTGTGATTTAAGCATGGCATCAGGATCACGTAGATAGTACAGTTATCTACCGCTCGCATGATTGCCTTACTGAGCACATAGTTTGCTCACCCCCTTATTTTTCCCCTCTACAAAGCACTTGCAGTAGATAGTGGGCTACTGAGGATTGGATTTTAGAGTCCGCTGCATCCCATCACACAAGGTATACACATTTGTATGATTTTTGTATCTAGATATGTCAAAGCACAGTAATACCTTTTTAATGTAATTTTTTGGGATGTAAAAGATTGTAAACACATGTAAACAGTTATCTCTGATTTAGTAATGCAAGTGTTTACATTTAAATGAATTGTAAATTTGAAATGGTATGATTGGATGAGATTGACACTAATACACAGCCTAACTGTTGGAGGTGTAGTTGTTCACAATCGGGTAAGGTAAAGGTAAAGAAACAAACCATAAGAACTGTATTAAATAATAATCTATAAATGAAAAACAAAAAATTTTTAGCGGATTCTCAGTGGATTGAGGGTCGTGATAGAATTGGTATTAGAGCTGAGTTGGTCTAATATGTGTCGGTGTAAAAATTTAAGAAAAAATTACATCCCTATGTTACTGTGCTTGTCTAGATATAATTGTGTATATCGAAATGGGTTTGACTAAGAAATGATTGTGAATATAGGAATTTTGGCATAATGCCTAATACCAATTGCGGTAGAGGGGCAAGAGCACGAGCTAGAGGCCAGAGGGTTAGGCCAGAGGGGTAGGCCAGGGGGACGCGCTGAGTCGTTTCCATACGAGACTCATGATGAAGTCAAAGTGGAGGCTAATGTTGAGCATGCCCTACAGGGTCCGACAGAGAGACTCGAGAGTACTGAGGTACGCTTCGCGAGGATAGAGCGAAGCATATAGGTAATTTTGGAATTGATTGCCTAGACGTTGCCTGGAGCCGGGGGCAGGCAAGAATCAGTCGCACAGGATTATGATGATGAACCAGCTGTTGCTCCTGAGATGCCTGGACAACCAACTCGAGAACCTCAAACTACAGATACTCTCACATGCCCAGCAGTACAGGAAACACCTTCTACTGTTACTCTGCCATAGAGAAGTAGAGATTGGGGTTATGGATGTGACCTGGATAGGTTGCGACAGTTTCAAAAATTTAACCCACCATCTTTCAATGGAGTTAAGGACCTAGTTGTCACTGAGGACTGAGTGAATGAGATTGAGAAACTCTATGGGTTCTTTGAGTGCACTACTATTGAGATGATAGCATTTACCGCATTCATGCTGAAGGGATCGACAAAGCATTGGTAAAAGTCTACTCGACCCATTTTGAGAGCCTAGCATACAGAGATCAGCTGGGATGTATTTTTGGAGGCCTTCCGGAGGCAATATGTTCTGGATACTGTGCTGCGGAGACCGCAAATGGAATTCTTAGATTTGACTCAGGGGATCAGATTGGTGGATGAGTATAAGACTAAATTTATCTCCCTAGGCAAATACGATCCTGACACGATGGACAGTGAGGTTAAGAAGGTTTAGAAGTTTGTGGATGGACTGAGACCATCCATCAGATCCTGATTGGTCCCTTTTGACATACCGACCTATGAGGAGGCAGTGTACATGGTACAATTATGCAAGCAAGATAGTGAGTGGGTTGCCTTAGAGTTTGGAAAGGTTGGTAGAGTGAGGGACAGAGATAGAAAGAGCTTGACAAGGGATAGAGGCTTCAGTTATAGAGGAAGCAAGAGATTTTTTGGGAAGAGGCCGAAGGTTGAGGAGATCTGGAAGAGGACAGTTAAGCCTCTTGTGTATCCGACCATAGCTCCAGCAGAAGGAATAGTGATTGGAGGGCCACGACCCACTACAAAATAGTGTAATAAGTGCGGTAGGTATCATGGGACTCAACCATTCTATGGATCTCCTGCAGTATGTTTTCGATGTAAGAAACTAGGGCATATAATCAGAAATTACCCTGAGATGACAGAGAGTGCCCCACAGAAGGGCAAGGAGCCCGAGAGAGCTCCTACTGATACTCCTACCCCGAGATGGAGGGAAACAGCTGAAGAGAAAGGGAAGCAGGTGGTCGAAAGAGGGCGAGTACACGCCTTGGACCAGGATACTGCAGATTAGTCGTCGGATGTGGCGAAAGGTACCATCTTAATCTTTGATCTTGAAGCTTATGTTTTGATAAATCCCGGTGCCACACATTCATTTGTATCACCTGCATTTGAATGTAAATTGTTTAAGTATGTGAAGCTTACCCCGTTGAGTAAGAGGATACTAATAAGCACTCTCATGAATAATAGTCAGCTAGTGGAGTATGTATTTAGAGATTGTAAGTTGAAAATAGGGGAAAAGGAAATGGCAGCCGACCTTATTTTAATGTATATGAGGGACTTTGATGTAATCCTATCAATGGATTGGTTGGGTGTAAACCATGCAGTGGCAGATTATTTTTCTAAGATGGTAACATTTCCAGGGGTAGATAACGTTACCGTAAGTTTCCCCGAGAAATGTAATGTTAATCCCCTTGAAAAGTAATGAAAGCAGTTATGGTTGTGAGTGAAATATATGAATCCTTATGCTAATTTATTAATTGATGTTTTGACAGGTTATATTGCATACGTGGTTGAGGCAGATAAGGCATGCTGGGAATTACGAGACATCCAGTGGTCAGAGAATTTTCAGATGTCTTTACGGATGATTTATCAGGATTACCGCCAGATAGAAAGATGACATTTTGTATAGATTTGGCACCTAGTACAAAGTCGATATCCAAGTCACCATACAGAATGGCTCTCATTGAGTTGGAGGAACTGAAAAAGCAGTTACAGGAGTTGCTGGATAAGGGGTTCATTAAACCAAGTGTATCACCTTGGAGAGCACCGGTACTGTTTGTGAAGAAAAAGGATTGGAGCCTCCGACTATGTATTAACTATAGGTTGTTGAATAAGGCAACCATTAAGAATAAGTACCCCCTTCCACTCATCGATGACTTATTGGATCAGCTTTAGGGAGCGCAGGTCTTTTCTAAGATAGATCTTCGATCTGGGTACTACTAGTTGAGAATTCGAGATGGACATGTACCCAAGACAACTTTTTGCACCCTGTATGGTCATTTTGAGTTTATGGTTATGCCATTCCAATTGACAAATTCTCCCGTAGCTTTTATGTCGTTGATGAATGAGGTGTTTCACCAGTATTTGGATAGATTTGTTATCGTGTTCATCGATGATATCCTGGTGTATTCGGGATCTAGAGAGGAGTATGAGCAGCACTTAAGGATAGTGCTACAGACCCTCTGAGAGAAAAAGTTATACGTTAAACTCAGTAATTTAACTTTTGGCTAAAGCAGATATCGTTTATGAGTCGAAGGATGGTGTTTCGGTGGACCCATCTAAGATTGAAGCAGTGGTTCAGTGGCAGAGACCCCAGACAGTCACAGAGATCAGAAGTTTCTTAGGTTTAACAAGATATTATCGACGGTTTGTGAAGGGATTCTCGAGATTAGTTGCTCCACTGACACGTCTCATGAGGAAGAATGTTGAAATTGTGTGGGACGATAAATATGAGAGGAGTTTTTACGAGTTGAAGAAGAGATTAACTATAGCTTCAATCCTTACCATTCCTACCAGCTCATGAGGTTTTTCTGTATATGCGAATGCCTCACACCAAGGACTGGGGTGCGTACTGATGCAAGATGGAAAGGTACTAGCCTATGGATCTAGACAATTGAAGGATCATGAAAGGAACTACCCGACCCATGATTTAGAGTTGGCGGCCGTGGTATTTGCTTTGAAAATATGGCGCTATTACCTTTATGGTGAGAAATTTCAAGTATTCACAGACCATAAGAGCCTTAAGTATCTGTTCTCACAGAAGGAATTAAACATACGGCAAGGAGATGGCTTGAGCTTCTAAAGGACTATGACTACAAGATCTTATACCACCCGGGTAAGGCAAATGCAGTAGCTGATGTATTAAGTAGGAAGCACATCGGGTTGGTATCATACATGATGATCAGGGAACATGAGGTGTTGGAACAGTTTACGAGTCTCATTTTGGATGTGACCCTACCTGATGCTGATAGTGATTTGTGGTAGCTAGCCTGCGGTTAGAACCGGATCTGGTGGATCGTATTCAACAGGCTCAGCGGATTGATCAGTAGTGTAGTGATATTGTTGGGCAGATACATAGAGGTATAAAGACTGAATTTGAGTTGAGTTCAAATGGATTTTTGATATTCAGGGATAGGATATGTATTCTCGATGACCCAGAGATCAGGAGGTTAATCTTGATAGAAGCTCACTAAACGAAGTATACACTGCATTCGAGAAGTAACAAGATGTATCAGAATCTTTGGAGAGTGTATTGGTGGTCACGGATGAAAAGAGAGGTAGCTGAATTTGTGGCTAAGTGTCTCGTCTGTCAGTAGGTGAAGGTAGAGCATCAGAAGCCTGCAGGGCTATTGCAACCTCTACCTATACCGACTTGGAAATAGGAGCATGTCACTATGGATTTCGTGATGGGTTTACCCAGGACCCACAAGAATCACGACGTGATTTGGGTAATAGTGGATAGATTGATGAAGTCGGCACACTTTCTAGCTATGAGAGCCACCGATACCCTGAGTACACTAGTAGAACAATATGTGTGCAAGATAGTGAGGTTGCATAGTGTTCTAGTGAACGTTGTTTCTAATACGGATGCCCGTTTCACTTCCCACTTCTAGGAACATTTTCAGGAAGCGATGGGGAACCAATTGAGTTTTAGCACAGTGTTTCATCCTCAGATAGATGGTCAGTTAGAGAGGACTATACAGACCCTGGAGGATATGTTGAGAGTGTGTACTTTGGATTTTGGAGGCTCCTGGGATGACCATTTGCCACTTGCAGAGTTCACCTATAATAACAGTTATCATTCGAGTATCAGAATGGCACCGTATGAGGCCTCGTATGGCCGCAGATGTCGTTCACCTATTGGATGGGAAGAGGTTGGTGACCGACTGATATTTACTCTCGACTTAGTGAGACAAGCCTCTAAGGATGTCTAATTGATTTGTGAGAGGTTACGGACAGCTCAGAGCAGACAAAAGAGTTATGCTAACAAGAGACGGAGACCGTTGGAATTCACAGTAGGTCAATTGGTGTTTCTACGAGTTTCTCCTTCTAAGGGTACAATGAGGTTCGAAAAGAAAGGAAAGTTAAGTCCTCATTACATTGGACCCTTTTAGATACTAGATAGAGTGGGAGATAAGGCCTACAGGCTGGCATTGCCACCTGAGCTAGCGGGCATTCACAACGTCTTCCACATCTCTATGTTACGGAAGTACCACCCGGATCTAGCACATGTAATAAGATATGAGCCATTGGAGCTCAACGAGAACATGACATATGTTGAGAAGCCGATTCGAGTATTAGATAGGAAGGAGAAGGTGTTGAGATCGAAGATGATCCCCTTAGTGAAAGTCCTTTGGCAGCACAACACTGTAGAAGAAGCTACATGGGAGTTAGAGAGTTTGATGCGGAAGAAGTATCCCGAGTTATTCATGGACTGATATTGGTTTCAATTTGGAGGCCCAAATTTTTTAAGTGGGGGAGCTTGTGAGACCCCATATATGTATAACCTTGTAATACATGTAAATTGAATTATAAGAGAATTGATTTTTGAATCATATAAATGAGAATAAACGAGTTTTATGATCCAAGTAAATGACAAAGATGGGCTGAAGTGGCCCCAAACTAAATGAAATGAACTTAAGCATCCGAAATGAAGATAAGGGATGAAAACACAAATGATAAGGCATGGATTGTGAATTTTAAGTATCCTTTATGAATTCAAGCAATGCACAAGAGTTATATTGTAAGTGAATCATAAGAAATGAGTCTTTCCATGCTCTAATTGGGATTAAAATGCAAAATGAGTATTGGAGCAATGAAATAGGAATGCACCCTTTAGAAATCTAGACAAATGCAGCAAAAGGGCTGCAGATGAAGGTCAAATCGATCTCCCATTCAAGGCAGATTGATCCCTTGTGCAAACAAAGCCATTCTAAGTGAATCTGTCGAGGCAGATCGATCTCCTCAAGGAAAAGATCAATTTGCATTAGCCTCTGCCAAGCCCAAATCGATCTCCCATTAAGTGCATATTGATCTCCTTAAGCTTCTGCCAAGCCAAGATCTATCTCTCCCTAAGTGAGCAGATCGATCTCTCCCATTTCAAATCCAAGAATATGAGGCAAAAACCAAAGGCAGATCGATCTCCTCACCCTAGTAGATCGATCTTATCATTCTCAATCTATAAATACCCCACGGTAAAACCCTTTTCTTCAATAAACAAACACATATCTTCCATTTCTAACCAAATAACCAAGCTTTCTCTCTCTAGAATACACCCTCTTCCAAAAAGAATTTAGAAAAAACTATTAAAGCCAAAGTTATTCATCTTAAGGAGGAGAGCAATATAGCTTGGAGCCAACATCCAACTCATTAGATTTAAGGAGCTAAGGAGTCTTCAAAACTTGGAAAAGAAGAAAGTCAAGCTAGGTGAGTTTCCAATACACTAACTCCAAGTATATTTATCTAGTTGTTGTTATGAGTATATTTGTGTATATATTGATGATTGAAACCACCTAGAATGTCATGGAACAAGCATAACCTAGAATGAGTTAGTGTATGAAAGTAAAATGTGGTTGATTTGATGATAGTAGGGATTATATCAAGTTATTAGTGAGGCAATGTGCACGATTTTGAGATGATTGGATGAAGCCACATTTTTTAGATTAGTCAAGTGATGAAAATGTGCATAAATGGTGTAGTAGAGAATCCATAAGTGATGGAATGTTATTGATAAACATTCATGCTAAGTATGTTACTAGATGGAGTTGATTAGAAATGGCATAATGATGGCCAAAGGTGAATTGGGTTAAACTTAATGAAATAGGCTTGATGAGATATATCGATTAGTTGACGTCTAAATGTGAGTTATCGGTATTGACTCATATGATTTATAAATATGTGCAGCAGCTGAGGATACATCCGAAACAAGTTTAGCCAAATCACGAAAAGTGGGAAAGGAAGAAGGAAGAGTTGCTTCCAAGAGAATCGAGGTAAGGGAATTGTGTTAGCCCTAGGGATATATGTACGCCTTTTGGGCACATTGGCTATTTTTAACACACCTAAAAGTCATAGGATAATGAATATTTGAAGGGTAAAGAGTTCGATTTTTGAGAAATATGCATTGAAAGTAAGAGCATGATGCTTTGAAATCTTCTTATTGCTTTTTAGCATGGGGTTGGTAGATTGGCTAGCATTTGAAATGATTTACTCAAAATGGATTTATTTAGTTCTTATAAATCATGCTTTGTAAAGAATGAGCCACCGATATGAGTTTGTAAAATGAAAAGTGCTAGAGCCCTGCTCGCACGAGATTTGATGTGTTTTATACGTGCATTAGTGCTAAAGCTTAGCTTGCACTAGTGTTTACATGGATTTTTCAACATTGTGCTGGAGCCTAGCTCGAACTAGTTTTCATACAAGTTTTGACATGTGCTGGAGCATAGCTTGCACTAGATGTCCACCATACTTGTTGTAGTACTTGAGACTACTCGCATGAGGTTTTATGACATGTTGGGAGCCGTGATGGGAGCTTCAAGTAGGTTATGTACCACACCGATTAAATAGGCTTGCACGTGCATATTGAGATGTGGCTAGATATATTGAGATGATATGGGTCCACGGAGTACGTTGTACCGTGCAAGTAGCATGGAGTACGTTGTATCATGTGTGATATTTATGTCGTCTTCGGACAATGGATTTTGCTATGGACCGACGGGTTCAACGTGACCCACCTCCCGTGCGGAAGCAGATATAGGATCTGTGTAGCCTGGGATCAAAGAGGATATGACCATAGTCCTAGATATTTCCTTATTGATATTGTATGGCTATCTCACATGTCTATTGTTGAATGAGAAATCCATGTTTTAATGAGAAATTCATGTTTTGAAATGTGATTTGCGGGTCAGGCTAGTCCATAGGAGGGGCTGAGTTCTGACGAGTGATGACTTTGTTTTAGCTTGTGATGAGAATTGGAAATGCTTTTAAGTGCACTTTGCATGATGATTTTTCCATACTTTGATTTTGACTACGCATGATGGTTTTCCATGCTATGATTTAAGAATTGTGCACTGATTTATATAGCATGATTTGCTTTACATGGCATAAACACAAGCATGAGCATACGTTTTGGTGTATGACAGATAATTGTGTGATTTAAGCATGGCATCACGATCACGTAGATAGTACAGTTATCTACTGCTCGCATGATTGCCTTACTGAGCGCGTAGTTTGCTCACCCACTTATTTTCCCCCTCTACAAAGCACTTACAGTAGATAGTGGGCAACTAAAGATTGGATTTTGGAGTCCGCTGCATCCCATCACGCGAGGTATACACATTTGTATGATTTTTGTATCTAGATATGTCAAAGCATAGTAATACTTTTTTAATGTAATTTTTGGGGATGTAGAAGGTTGTAAACACATGTAAACAATAATCTCTGATTTAGTAATACAAGTGTTTACATTTAAATGAATTGTAAATTTGAAATGGTATGATTGGATGACATTGACACTAATACACAGCCCAACTGTTGGAAGTGTAGTTGTTCACGATCGAGTAAGGTAAAGATAAAAAAACAAACCATAAGAACTGTATTAAATAATAATCGATAAATGAAAAACGAAAAATTTTTAGTGGATTCTCGATGGATTAAGGGTCGTGATATCATGCATATTGAAAACAGCAAAATCCAGTGCGAGCAAGGCTCTAGCACGATTTAACTCATATAAGTATGATAGGCGGCTCTATCTCAACAAAGCACTCTCAAAACTGAATTTAGCACCTCACTTGTGCTATTTCACAGAATCATGGAATCACTAGCCAGCCTATCCGTCAACTTTGCTTAAACCAATGAAATGTATTTCATAATAATATTAAAATGAGATTTATGGAATTATTAGCCTTACTATCCCCTTTGTAAAATTCATTTCAAAACCAAATCATATATATTTACATATACTCATAGCCATTCACATATACCATCAATCACTTTTCTAGATAACCATGCATTTACAAACCCTATATTCACCCACAAAATACGAGCAGTTATCTCTAAGTACTTATAGAATTCTCTTACCTGGAATCGCGTCGAATGATTTCACTTCCTCAGTGCTGCTCGTTTGTTCAGTTCGATTCACCTCTAACAAAATCTCTGGGACTGCACGAAATCATATATCACATTAATTCGGCCCAATACAACACAATTCTTGTGTTTATTATAGTCGATTCGGCCTACAATTTTCATTAACACTTATAAGGCCTCACTTCCTCTTAAGTCCATTTTGATCGCTTTATAAATTTCTAGAGAGTTTATTGAACTCTTTTTGGCCTATTGATTCACACTAAATTGATATTTAAGTTCATAATGCCTCTAGTCCATCATTTACTTCACTATGGTATTTTATCAAACATCTCATATACTTATTTTCTTAACTTGACTAATCTCACAATGTAGCTTCGTTTGATCATCTCAAAATCTTGCATATTACTTAACTAACACCTTAGCATAATCCATTTATCATCAACTCATCCATATCACATTTTCTCACACTAGACTCATTTTAGGTTATACTTGTTCCGTTACATTCTAGGTAGTTTCTATCATCAATACATACACCCATCTACTCACAATCAATAACTAGATAATGTACTTTGAGTTGGTGTATTAGAAACTCACCTAGCTTGACTTTCTTCTTACTCTAAATAAGAATACTCCTTTGCTCCTTCAATCTACCCAATGAAGTGTCGATTCCAAGCTATGTTGTTCTTCTCTTTATAAGGAACAACTTTGCTCTAATAGTTTTTTTCTCAAATTTTTATGGAATTGGATGGTTTTATAGAGAGAAACCTAGATTTAAGGTTGAGAATGGAAGGAAATGTGTTTGTTCCATGAAAATACTGATCCAACTTCCCTGTTTTTATAGGAAACGCCTTAGGAGATCGATCTGCATAGGGTGGAGATCGATCTGGCCTTTCTTGAATCCTTCAGTTCCTCGACATTTTGTAGGCAGGGGATCAGTCTGTTGGATGTATGAGATCAATCTGCCATGTTGCATGAGACTGATCTGCTCAATGGAATAGGATCAATTTGTTTCAGGCAGAGAGCTTAGGAGATCGATCTGGCCATTAAGAAGAGACCGATCTGGTCTAACCCGAGACCAATGAAGATCGATCTGCTTGAGTGAGGGATCGATCTCCCTCTTGTAGAATGCTTGGCATTGTGTTTTCCAGTCCATGAGATTGATCTCTCCTTCCATGGGATCGATCTGGCCTTCATCCTGCACCCTTTTGCTGCAAATTTTCCCTTATAAACTCCTACTCAATGATTTCAACACTCATTTATCAATCCATTCACACTTAGAACTTAAAAACGTTTATTTTTTGTATTTCATATGTAATGTAACTTGTCAGTATATCAAATAATCACATACATTACATAGAAATTTATGGGTCTTACAAAAACAAGCTCAAAAACCAATCAAGAAACTATAAATTTCAAGTTTCTCTCACCTTATAAACAGGGCAAATTCTGTCCCTGTTCTTCTCACTAACGTTTTACCTAAAAAATGAGCTTGTTTAAGGCTAGATTTTTTATATGTTGTGGAAGACTTAGGAAGGAATATTTGATTCTTCTTAACCTAACTCTAAAAGTTTTCGGAAGGTGGCCGAAAAAATTGTACAAGTTCACCTTACAGAGGATGCCTGAGGCAGCTTTATGGGGTTGGTTCTCTCTGGTTCCAGCTAGTTTCGGGGTGTTATTGGCTGCTTCAGAAAGAAAATGAAGTGCTCTTTTATGCTAGAGAAGATTGGGCTCAAAAGCCTTATGGATGGGCTTCAAATTAGGCTTTTTGTTGGGCCAGCAGACGCTAGGCCTGGGCCTACCAACAACCATGTTTTTGTAAAATCCATAAAAAATATTTCCAACCCATTTTCATCCAAATTTTCAATTCTCAAGTGTTATAGTAAGTTTCTAGTATATCCAATAAAAATTTGGGGCCCACTTGTTTAAAAAAAAATTCTTTGTTTGAGTCCATTTTACCCAATTTTGTCATTATCGATTGAAATTACTTATGATTTTCAGTTTCCTTTAAAATTTAATTCGACTACTGAGACCTCAAGATTTTCACTCAATTTTCATTTCCCAAGTCAATTATACCTTATATTAATTTCCTATGGTCTCAGAATAATTTTTACAACCTTATAGAATTTATTCTGAATTTATTTCACTTACGAGGCTCAATTGCTCGATTTAGTGTTAACTCGAGTTTTTACTAACTTTTTCGCTTCCAATACCTTAGTTTCACCTTCTAATCACCAAAGCATACTTATATTTAAAATCTTTGAAAGGTACTTAAACTTAAAGCTTTACCTCGATTTTTATGCCCCAAGCTCCGTGCCACTATTCCAAGTGCTTCTGTTATTCTGGCCTGTATAATATTATTCCGAGTATCTTAATTGCTTTCTACTTCCCAAATAACTAATTAAATGAAAAATTTTTGGGTTTCACAATTATGGCATAATACAATCTCATGTACATATAATTTTTCAATATTACTAAAAATGAGTTGTGATAGAAACGTTTAACTCAAATGAATTTAACTAATCTTAACAATAATACATTTCGGTCAAAACATTTATAACTTAAATTTTGCAAAAACTAACTTACACTTATTTACTGAACCCTTCGTTCATATATATTTTACTACCACAACTCATTCGTTATTTATTTCCCAAGATTCCATGGTGATATCTCTTCTATCTCATGACACCTAAGTCATGACTCAAATACTCACAAAGAAATTTTACCCACTACTCCCACATCAATTATAATTTTATAACTATAAATCATTTAATATCTTATGAGAGCATATTTGATTTAATAAGCACTTTATTGAAGCACTAGATTTTATAATTTATTGAAGTAATTTAAAGTGCAATTATTTAACAAAAGTAACTTATTATAACATAAATACACCTCTTTAATAATCTAAGACTCTCCCTTTATTTCAATTTATTAGTATAATTTAGATGCTTTCTATAAGTCTTAGTGACCAGTATTATTTCATGTTCATGAAAAATATGGAATTTAAACAAAGATCATATATCACATTACATACCTCATTAGGCTATATACTTAATGCTTAAAAAAATTTAAATCAAAATCATTTGATATATAAAATTAATAACATTGTAAGTATGCTAAACGAATTTAACTCACACGAAACATGCTTTCAAAGTAAGAAAAGATTAATTCTGCAAGTCACATTTCACAAAGATCATGACCACTAATCAAAATCAAATTACCAAATCATAATGTATGGCAACACAACAATTTAACAATCATATTGATCATGCAACATGTGACAATTATTTCTCATGGATCTATATAACTAAATGATATTTAAAAGTTAATAAGATTTTGTCAAGTAAAGATTTTTATCATCACAAAATGCAACATTTCACTACTTGAACAATAATAAGCTAAAAATACAAAACTTAATGGCTATGTCCAAGAAAATACCCATGACTAAGTCATGATCTAAATTAACCATGACTAAATTGTTATATCCTTTTCAATTAGAGCTACTTGATCTTTTAATTATCATAAAATTAAATTGGTTGTAATATTCAAGAAAGTAGAACGCAGTAATAAAAATTTAAGCAACAATCTATAAAATAGTATTGGTCATTATATGCTATTTGGCTTCATTTGGAAGCCACCGCACTGGCTTCCAGCCACTACAGAGAAAAGGGGAGGAGGTAAAATTACCCTTTTTCCCTACTTTATTTTTTATGATTTTATTAAACTTTAATGGTCATTTCATTTTTTTTAATCTCACCGGAGCTAATCTCACCTCACCGGATCCAATCTGTGAGACCTGAGAATTTATGTACCTTAGTCATGAGATTTGCAATGTGAATATTGTAATTGGTGAATGTAATTATGTTATATCGATGTACACGCAAGTTTTAAATATAATGAAGTATATAGAGATGAAGTTTTTAGGTCATAAATGTGTATGGATTGAAATATGGACTATTGAGTGGATTGTGGTAAGTTTGCATTGAGTTGCCTGCAAATTTGTGCTGCAGTAGTAGAATCTATGAAGGCCAGATCGATCTCTAAGGGAAGGGAGATCGATCTCATGGCTTCAGAATGCAGAAAATGTGCAAAAGCATCCAAGCAGATTGATCTCCTATTGCCTCTGCCTAGCAAGATCGATCTTGTCACAATAGCATATCGATCTCCTTAAGTCTCGACCTGGAAGAGATCAATCTCTACCCTTGGCCAAATCGATCTTATAGTTGTTAATGGAGCAGTTAGAGCAGTTGAATCAAGCAGAGATCGATCTCCATTAATGCCAGATCGATCTCATATGCCCTACCTATAAAAGAATCATGGGATTTTGCCTGGAATGGAGCCTCTCTCACCTGTAAACCCCAACATTCACCATTTTCACCCAAACCAAGCTTTCTCTCTCAGATTTACCATATTCTAGACAGAATTAGACAAAGGGGTAAGAGACAAAGTTGTTCCCCTTGGTAAAGGGAACAACATACTAGAAATCAAGGATTGGATTGAAACAAAGGAAAGAGCAAGCATTCAACAATTTTGGTCAAGAGGAGATAAGCTAGGTGAGCTTACAAGACCCTTTTTTTTTTAAGCATCATCATTTTATATATTGGTGAATGGATATATATATATATATATATATATATATGTATATGTATATGTATATATATATTTGGTTGGAAATGTCTAAGTCATGAGGGAAACAACCAATGAGTATAGTTGAAAAATGAAATGTGAATATCTTGTATTGATTACGAGCTAGCTAAGGTGATGATTTAGATGTAGGAGAAATTTTGAGACAATGTACGTTTTAAGAATGGTAACTTAGATATAGTATAGATATAGAAATAATTGAGGTGAAAAGGTAAATGAGAATGATGAATGTTGACAATTGAATTATGTTTGGACAGCTTGAGAATCTAACACGGGAAACGAGACTAGTCCGAGGACCGGAGGATATTGTACCACTCAAGGTGCAAGAGGTAAAGGAAATAAACCATTTGTGCTTGTGAGTTTTTAAATGATTGAAAACGTTTTGATAGCATGAAAAGTGTTTAATGAAATGAGCATGTTTATGAGAAATGAGATGAATTAATGCTTTGATGAAAGAGTGAGTGTTTTGCCGATTTGAGCTCGGTTTTGATGAGTTTTGTGTAATTGTGAATATAATGTTTTATAACCGAAATGAGTTTGGTAATAACCGCTATAGGCTTTACGGGAAGGCAAAACGGTTTTAATATAGTAATGGCATATTTTACTGAGACTAAGGCTTGTCATTAGATGCACATCGATACTCCACTTTGCAGCGTCGAGTGGCCTTACTCTAGTAGCATATAAGACTGATACCTCCATTCTAGTAATGAGAGATGACCCCGCTCTGGTAGCGATGGGTGCCCTTACTTTAATAGCATGTAAGACCGAGCTTTGCTTTGAATAGCATGTAAGATCGTAGTTGTACGACTCTAATCAAGTCTATAGTGAATCATGGCCATGTATTATTGTCGACGTTCCCTCTTTTGAGGATGTCCGCCTAAGGGATGATTTGATTTGATGTGATGTGCTTATGACAATGATTTTATCTGAGTTTTATTAAACGCCTAGTCTCGATTTTCTTGATGAATGATGTGTTTTACAACTGTGATTTCTATCATGAAATGATGATTTGATGTTATGATGATTTGTGATCTTTATCACGTGAATTATGTCGGTGTCATTATTTCCACTGTTATTTCTATAACGTTTTTACATGCTTGAATATTTCCATCATTTTGTGCTGTGATGATGATTTTATAAATCTCCCTCATCCTCCTTACTGAGCGTTTTGAGAGCTCACCCTTTTTCCTCTCCCCCTCCCCTCTCCAGATTTTTTCCAGTGAGCGAGATAGTGCCTGCCACATACATGATATAGGTTGGTGGACAAGATCTCCCCAGGCTATCACTTGTACACGCACAAGGTACAATTCAGTTCATTTTGTATCCAGACAATGATGTAATACAGACATTTGTGTTATGTATTTTTGGGATGTAATTAGGACAATATGAGGAAAATGAATCGTGTTTTGTGGATTGTTCCCCTTTGGGATATTATGTGTTTAATGTTATGAACTAGAAATTGTCTGATCTTGGGGTTAATGATTTATGATAAACACAAGTGATTAAATAACACTGTACAAGAATGCAACTCGAGTCAGCGGTTTAATATAAGAAACTTTTAAATTAGCCCTATTTTTTACACTTCCGGGCTGTCACAAATTTTCTTGGTATCATAGCAAAGGTTATCTAGTACTTTCAGTGTCGATCAATCAGAAATAGCTTACATCCCAAGTGTCTGTATTGTCTGGTAATGAATTGAATTTAACGAGTAGAATTATAATTGATGTTTAATGAATACGCACAGGCACATAAGAGGTAGGAAATGAGGGGGAGAAGAGGACGTTCTGGGAGGCAAGCACAGCCACCTCCACCACCTGCCCCACAGTCGGAGAGTCCTAACTCTCGAATGAATCGGCTGAGCATGATGTGCGGTAAGGATTTGAGCAAATGGCAACGCTATTCGCGCAACATTTTGGGGTTAATACCTCTGGTATTACACCTGTTTCGACTCCTCCACCACCACAAGGACCACCTGCACCCCCATTACAGACTAACTCGATACCTCCTACCACATAGCCTCCGGTACAGACCCAGCTTAATGACAGAGTTAAGGGTCGATTGAGGGACTTTCTAAAGATGAACCTACAGACTTTTAGAGGGGTGAAAGATCCCGCAGAGGCTAAGGAGTGGCTGACAGAATTGTGGGTTATTTTTGACTTTTTGGGATGCACCGATGCTGAGAGGGTCAATATGGGTCCTTACATGTTAAAGGGAAAAGCCCAAGATTGGTGGAGCACTACTCAGAGTATAATATGGCGACTAGCTATGGAGTGATTAGTTGAGAGGTGTTTCAGTCGGCATTTAAAACTCAAAATGTGCCAAGAGCTGCCCAGAGGAGATGCAAGCTGAATTTTTAAACTTGACTTAGGGAAATATGACGGTTGATAGGTACGAGAGTCGATTCACCACCCTATTGAAATATGACCCAGAGACCCTTAGGGATGAGGCACTTCATACAGAGCGATTCGTGTATGGACTGAGGCCCGTCATTAGAGACCTATTGATAGGGCTCTGTATCACTGAGTTTAAGGATGCTATGAAGTAAGCATAAGAAGTAAAGTGGGGACTAGAGTTAGTACAGTCCCAGATTGGGTCTCAGATTTTGAGCACAGATAAGAGTAAGCGACTCGTGACCTCCCCCACAGATTTTTAGAGAGGTTCTTTTAAAAGGAGATAGTTTGAGGGATCGAGAGGGAGAGTTGACAGACCCAGGGTTCCTTTCATTGTTATGGAGACCCCTAGAAGTGTCAGGCCAGAGGTTAGAGTTTGTAGAGATTCTAGCCGATCACATGAGGGAAGTTATTCCAAAACCATACAAAGATGTTTTAGATGCAGGGACTTGGGCCATAGAGTGAGGTACTGCCCGCAGCCACAAAAGACACACTCTCAAGAGCCTCCTAGACAGCAGCCTCAAAGGAGAATTTCCCAGAGACAGGCGACGGCTGCTGATAAGGTAAGAAGCCGGTCACAGAAGGATGTGTGTTTGCTTTGGATAAGGAGACCGCAGACACTTCGTCCCAGACCATACGAGGTAGACTTCTTATCTGTAATCATAAGGTTCATGTGTTATTTGACTCGAGATCCACGCATTCTTTTACTGATGTATATTTTGTAAGCAAACTGAGTTTAAAGCATGAATCCTTATATTATATTTTACATGTAAATACCCCTAAGCGTGAGTCCCAGAGGACTGATATGGTGTGTAGAAGGTGTGAAATCAAGGTGGGAGATAGAGTGATGTTAGCAGATCTAGTGTTGTTAAACATGTGTGGTTTTAATGTGATTTTACGGATGGATTGGTTAGCGGCCAACTGTGTGAGCCTAGATTGCTACACTAAGATTGTAACTTTCTCCCTACTTGAAAAGTTTAGTGTATGTTTGAATGTTAAGGAATGAAAATGTGCAAAGTTATTGTGAGAAATTTAAAGATATGGTCATATCACTATAAAACACTGACTAAATTATTGATGTGAAGGTTACATCACACTCGTCTACGATACAAGTCGAGAACATCCGAGGATAGAAGACATACCAGTAGTATGAGTTTTCGGATGTATTTCCTGATAAATTACTGGCTTACCACCGAAGAGAGAACTGGAGTTCACTATCGATTTAGTGCCAGATACCTAATGTCACGACCCTTTTTAACCGAAAATCACTATAAAGTTTTTTTCATTTTCCTTTCCTTATCCGATCGTGAACAAACTCACCACTACACAGTTGGGCTGTGAGTCAATAATAATCATCACTCATCATTCATTCTTAAAATTAATCAAAGGAAGTGTCATTCATTTGAAAGTTAAGTTATACACTTATACATGACACGTTTTCCAGCTTTTACATCCCCCACATTATAATACAAAATGACTACTGTGCCTTTACATGTTTAGATACAAAAAGAATCTTTGTGTGTATACCTTTTGGTGATGGAAGCAGCAGATGTCTAAAATACAATGCCTCAGTCCTCACTGAGCTGCTATGTACACTCTGTAGAGAGGGGAAAGTAGAGAGGGATGAGCAACCACACGCTCAGTAAGGCAATAATACAAGCATGGTAGATAACTACTCTATCTACATGCTGATAGTGTTATGCATAAATTGTTTATAATCGGAGCATGAGGAAATAAAACTATGCCACATGTATATACATATATCAAGTTTTGAAAATCATGTAAATAGGCATAAAACATGGAAATATCAACATGTAAAACCATCTCATGCTCAGTGTCATTTAAAACTCATCACAAAAGGGAAATTCATTTAAGAAACATCTTTTTCAAATCACGTCACATCTCATCATAAATCTCTTTTCAAATTCCATCACATCTCATCATAAATCAAATTATCATTTCTTGAAATCACAAATCCCACAAGACTCAACCCCTCCCTTGGGTCTACCCTATACAATCACAATTACACTTATGTATCAAAACCATGTGGTGTTATGTAATATCAAGTGAGACAAGTCACTATATCTCAATGGACTATGTTGGCCAACTATGTCATAAATCATCCCATACTACACAAATCCCGATGTGTGGCATATAAAGCTAGAATGAAGGTGGGTTAGTTCTTCACAAGACTTTCTCATCAGTATCTCAACCACACGGTACAGCATACTCCATGTGATGTACACAGTACAACATACTCCACAGTAGATATCATGGTTGAGGATGCCAGTCGTAGGTCTTATCTACCCCATACCATGTGTAACCTACTCAGTCTTAAGTGCATGTAAGAGTATATATATATTTTTTGATGTCAGGTCCTAGCCCCTCATAGCCTTGCTCGCCCCTTTTGGGTTCCCTGAACACCAATTCGTATTACCCCCATCCACGGCATCATACAAACCACAGTGTGAAAGCCTGTAAGCTCTAGCATGATTCATGCATCATCAATAATTATCCTCGTACAAGCAACGCTCTAGTACAGCATTTATGCATAAAAACATGAAGAAACCACATACGAGCATAGCTCCAATACGGCTTTATGCATAAGAAAACCACTCAAAATCCACGTGCGAGCATAAGCTCCAGTACTGTTCACAAAACATCATCATAATTTAAATCAGGGTGCAACCTAAGCTCCAGCACGTTTCATACAAGTGAAAGTATCAAAATCTAGTGCGAGCGAGGCTCCAATACGATTTAATTCACATAAACACGATAGGCGGCTCAAAATCAACCAAAACAATCTCAAAATCATGATTAGCACCTCACATATGCTATTCCACGAAGTCATTTAAACACTAGCCAGCCTATCCATTAATTTGCTCAAAACAAAGCTTTGTGTTATGTGAAAACATTCAAACACGTGATTTATGCAATTATTAGCCTTTCCAATCCCTTTTTTTTTAATAAATTCCATTTCAAAACCAAATCATACACCACAAACACTTGTAGTCATTCATATACACCAATAATCATTTTCTTAAACAATCACGCAATTTATAAACGCCTTATATTCACCCACGAGATCAAAGTACGAGCAGCTATCTCCATATGCTCACAGAATTCCCTTACTTGGAATCGCGTCGCGTAATTTCGCTTCCATAGAGCTTCTTACTTGTGCGGTTCGATTCATTTCCAACGAACTCTCTAGAACTCCACAAAATCGTATATCGCACCAATTTAGTTCAATACTACACAACTCTTATGTTTTATATAGTCGATTCTACCTGTAGCCTCATTAATACTTATAAGGCCTCGTTTTATTATTCTACTCATATCTCGAGTTATTGATTCCTTTAGGTCTATTTATTCATGCTAAATCAATATTAAATCGATATTGAGCTCATAGTGTTCATATTTCATCAATTTTTTCACTATGGTATTTTATCAAACCTCTTATACACTCATTTTCATAAATTGACTATCCTCACAATGTAACTTCATTTAACCATCTCAAATCATTCACATTACTTTAATAGCAACTTAGCATAATCCATAAATCACCAACTCATCCAAATCACATTTTCTCACACTAGATTCATTCTATTTTCTAGGTCACACTAGTTCTATCACATCCTAGGTAGTTTTAACCATCAATACACATACAAATCAACTCTAAAATCAATAAATAGACAAATGTACTTGGGCTGAAGTATTAGAAACTTACCAATCTAGTTTCTTTTCTTGCTCCAAATGAAAATTTCCCTTGCTCCTTTAATCCAACAAATGAGGCTTTGATTCCAAAGTATGTTGTTCTTCTCTTGGATGTGAACAACTTTGTATCTAATGGTCTTTCCTCAAATCTTACTAGAAATGGAATGATTTAGAGAGAGAAAACTAGGTTTTAGATTGAAAATGGAGGAAATGGGGATTGTTTTCGTGAATTGCAGATTTCAACTACTCTTTTTATAGAAATTGCTTGATGAGATCGATCTGCATTGGGTGGAGATCGATCTGGTCCTCTTAAATCCCTCATTTGCACGACATTTTTAGGGCATGAGATCGATCTGTCGATGGCAGAGAGTTAAGGAGATCAATTTGGCTAGGAAGGAGATCGATCTGCGCCAACCCGAGAGCTAAGAAAATCAATCTAGTTGCATTAAGAATCGATCTCTTCATTACAGAATGTTTAGCCGATCGATCTGGCCCCATTGGAGATCGATCTGCTCTGTTCCATTGCTCGAATAAGAGCATTTTTGGCTCTTCCAGATCGATCGTTCCTTCTATAAGATCGATCTGGCATTCATATTTTCTAGATTTTGCTGCAGTTTTCTGTAGTAACTTACACAAAACATCTTTAATTTTACTGCCATAGTCATTTTCTCATCCAACCACCTTTAAGACTTGAAAATGACATCCATTCATACTTTATACACATTGGAACTTGTGTGCATTCATTGTATAACCAAAGGTATACAATACAAAACTAAATGAAAGTATAAAGATTTGGCACTCATGTAACTTCATTCCATTTGCTGCACTACTCATTTTGCATTTCACTCACATTCACACATACAAAAGTCCATTTCTTCATATTCATACATAATGAAACTTGTGTGTACATTCCCAACTCATATTACAAGGGTGTACATCGATTTTATGGACTTTACATCACTTATGACTCACATTACATGTACATAGACATACGTACGACGTCATGAGGTTACATATGAAATACAGGTCTTACATTCCTCCTCTCCTTCAAAGAATTTTGGTCCTCCAAATTAGAACCAAGTCATCTCAAAACAACTTTGGGTACTTCTCTCGCATTATGCTTTCCAATTCCCATGTGGCTTTCTCCGGAGTATGATATTGCCAAAGCACTTTGACTAAGGGGATCGTCTTTGCCCGTAACACCTTCTCTTTTCTGTTTAATATCCGAATCGGCTTCTCAACATACATCATACTCTCATTAAGCTCCAATGGCTCATATCTTATCACATGTACCGAGTTCGGGTGATACTTCAGAAGCACAGAGACGTGGAAGACATTACGAACATTTGCCAAGTCCGGTGGTAATACCAACCTATACGCCTTATCTCCCACTCTCTCTAAAATCTCGAAGAGTCCGATATATCTTGGGCTTAGCTTGCCCTTCTAACCAAATCTCATAATACCCTTCGAAGGAGAAATTCTCAAAAATATCGACTCACCTACATCAAACTCTAGTGGTCTCCATATCTTGTCAGCATAACTCTTTTGTCGACTCTGAGCTATCCGTAATCTCTCACATATCAATCAGACATCCTCAAATGTTGCTACACTAAGTCAAAAGCAAAAATATGTCTGTCACCAACCTCTTCCTATCCAATAGGGGATCGACATCTACGTCCATACAGTGCCTCATAGGGTGCCATCCCGATACTCGCATGATAACTATTATTATAGGTGAACTCAACTAGCTACAGGTGATCATCCCAAGAGCCTCTGAAATCCAGTACACACGCTCTCAACATATCCTCTAGGGTCTGTATAATCCTCTCCGACTGCCCATCTGTCTGAGGATGAAAAGCAGTGCTAAAACTCAAGTGGGTCCCAATCGTTTCTTGAAAATGTTCTCAAAAATGGGAAGTGAAGCAGGCATCCCTATCAGAAACAACGCTCACTAGTACACCATGTAGTCGTATTATCTATTGAACACACAGGTTTGCCAACTGACTCAGAGTATCGGTACCTCTCATAGCTATGAAATGGGCTGACTTAGTCAACTGATCTACAATAACACATATGGCATCATGACCTCTGCGAGTCCTCGACAATCCCATCACAAAATCCATGGTGACATGCTCCTATTTCCATATCGGTATCGATAGAGGCTGCAATAACCCTGCAAGCTTCTGATGCTCTACCTTCACCTACTGATAAACAAGACACTTAACGACATATTCTACAATGTCTCTTTTTATTCCAGACTACCAATAAACCTTCTGAAGGTTCTGATACATCTTGGTACTCCCCGGATGTATCATGCACTTCGATGAGTGAGCCTCTGATAAAATCAGTCTCTTGATCTTAGGATCCTCAGGAACACATACTCTGCCTCTGAAACTCAATAAGTCATATGTACTCAGCTCAAAATCAATACCCACACCTACCTGTATCTGACTCAACCAATCGACACACTGTCGATCGCTCTGCTGAGCCTGTCGAATACGACCAATCAACTCTGATTCTAATCTCATACTAGCCATGATATCCAATCTCTCTGATCCAGGTAGGGTTACATCCAAACTGAGGTCCGTAAATTGTTCTAACAACTCATGTTCTCGTACCATCATATAAGACACCACCCTAGGTTCTTCCTGCTCAAAGCATCGGCAACTACATTTGCTTTACTCGGGTGGTACATGATTTCACAATCAAAATCCTTAAAGAGTTTTAGCCATCTCCTCTATCTCATATTTAACTCTTTCTGCGAGAACATGTACTTAAGGCTCTTATGATCTGTAAAAACCTAAAATTTCTCACCATAAAGATAGTGGCACCATATTTTCAAAGCAAACACTACGGTCGCCAACTCCAAATCATGTGTCGGGTAGTTCCTCTCATGATCTTTCAACTGTCTAGATCCATAGGCAACCACTTTTCCATCCTGCATCAGCGCATATCCCAGTCCCTAGTGTGATGCATCTGTATACACCGAGAAAACTCCTGAGCTGGTAGGAATGGTGAAAACTGGAGCAGTGGTTAATTGATGCTTAAGCTCCTCAAAACTCCTCTCACATGCCTCATCCCATATAAACTTAATGTCTTTCCGCTTGAGACGTGTTAACGAAGCAGCTAGTCTGAAGAAACCTTTTACAAATCTCCAATAATAACTTGCCAATCCCAAAAAAACTTTTTATCTTAGTAACTGTCTTGGGTTGTTCCCACTATACAACTGACTCTATCTTGGATGGACCACTGATACCCCATCCTTCGACACAACATGGCCAAGAAATGAGATATGCTTTAACCAAAAGTTACACTTACTGAGTTTGGCATATAACTCTTTCTCTTGGAGGGTCTGCAGAACTATCCTTAAGTACTCCTCATGATCTTCCTTGAACTTGGAATAGACCAATATATCGTCAATAAACACAATCTGAAACTTGTCCAAATATGGCTTGAATACATCATTCATCAGTGCCATAAATGTTGTAGGGGCATTCGTCAAACCGAATGGCATAACCAAAAACTTGTAGTGGGCATAACGGGTACGAAATGCTATCTTGGGTACATCTCCACTTCGTATCCTCAACTGATGGTACCCAGACCGTAAGTCTATCTTAGAAAAAACCTGTGCTCCCCAAAGCTGATCCAACAAATCATCTATGCATGGAATGGGGTACTTGTTCTTAATGGTGGCCTTATTCAACAACCGGTAATCTATACATAGTCGGAGGCTTCCATCCTTCTTCCTTACAAACAGAATCAGTGCTCTCCAAGGTGAGACATTTAGTCTAACAAACCCCTTCTCTAGCAACTCTTGTAACTGTTTCTTTAGCTCTTCCAATTCAATCGAAGCCATCTATACGATGGCTTAGATATCGGCTCGATACCAGGCACCAACTCTATGTAAAATTCCATTTCCCTTTCAGGTGGTAGCCTAGGTAAATCGTCCAAAAAGACATCAGGAAATTCTGCAATCACTGGTATGTCTCTCAATTTTGGGTGTGGCTTGTCTATGTCAACCACGTATGCAATGAACCCTTCACATCATTCTTTCCACCGTTATTGTCACAAGCCATAATATCAATATTCAACATAAACAAATAAATTCATCTCTCAAGTAGATTAAATAAAATCATACTCTTTTCATTTATCATGGTTATGTTCTTTCATTTCATTTCATAAGTCTTACAACATGATTTTCTATCTCTGGAAACATCAATGTTTTAGCATGATAATCCATAACAACATGATTGGCAACCAACCAATCCATTCCCAATATTACATCAAAATCATTCATATTCAATAAAATTAAATCGACTGCCATTTCCTTTCCCTCTATCTTCAATTTACAGTCCCTACACACATGCTCAGTTAATTAACTATCGTTCATGGGTGTGAAAATCATCAACCTTTTATCCAACAATGTAGGTTTCACATGCTTCCACAATTTATATGTAAAGGAAGGCGATATGAAGGAATGCGTGGCACTAGGATCAAACAATATCAATGCTTCTAGATCAAAGATTGGGATGGTACCTTTTATCACATCCGTCGAAGCATCTGCAGTGTCCTGATCCAGTGCATGTACTCTTCCTCTACTCACATCCACTGCCTGTTTCCCTTTTTCTTTAGTTGTGGCCCTCCTCCTCAGGGCAGCTGTCTCAACTAGAGCTCTCTCTGGCTCCTTTCCCTTCTGTGGGTCAGTCTCAACCATCTCAGAATAGTACCTCAAAATATGTCCTGGCTTCCCACACCTATAACATGAAACAGGGGGCGTCTAACATGGTCTAGTCCCATGGTACCTGCCACATCTCCTACACTGATCAGTAGTAGGTCGTGGTCTTCCAATAATCATACCCCTCGGTGCAGTCAAAGCCAGGTACACAAGAGGTTTAGCAGCTCTCTCATGCACCTCCTCAATCTTAGATCTCTTCTCGAAAAATATATGGCCTCCTCTCCTGGCCACTCTATCCATCCTGGATCTCTTCCGATCTCTATCTCTCCTGACACTAATCTTTCCAAGCTCGAAAGCACTCCGCACAAAATCTTGCTTGCATAACTGATCCCTGTGCACAGCCTCACCATAAGTAAGTATGTCAAAGGGATCAAGCTTGGTTCGGATGGCCAATCTCAATCCATCCACGAACTTCTGGACCTTTCGAGTCTCACTACCAATCGTGTACGGGTCATATCTCCCAAGGACATGAATCTCGACTCATATTCATCCACAGTACGGTTCCCTTGAACCAAATTCATAAATTCCATCCGTAATTTCCTCTGTGCGGTGGCTAGGATGTACTGCCTCCTGAAGGCCTCCAAGAATACCTCACAGGTGATCTCGGAGTGTCGAGCCCTCAAAATAGACTCTGTGGATCTCCACCAGTGTTCTGCCTTGCCTTTCAGCATAAATACGACAAAGGCCACTTTCTCAGCTGATGTACATCTAAAAAATCTGTACAGCTTCTCCATCTCATACACTCAATCCTCCGTAATCATCGGATCTTTTACCCCTCTAAACACTAGAGGTTTCAACTCCTGAAATTATCTCAATCTGCTCAAGTCACAATCATACCTCAGGTCACTCTCGCTCGGCTGTGGTGCGATAGGTGAAGCCGTATCCTGTACTGGGGGTGTCACCGTCTCAGTAGTCTAAGGTCTCTCTACCTTTGCAGCTACCTGTCCAGCAGTACGCTATGTTGTGGGACCTCGTCTATCACAGGCACCCAATGCTTGTGTGACTATCTCCACGAGGCTCTCGATACTCCGCTCTATGCTAGCGAAGCGTGCCTCGGTATCCCCTGATCTCTCAACATGGTTCTGAGGAACTTGGTCAGTCTGTGGCTCAGCACGGCTGTCAGGCCCAACTCTACGGCCTCTAGCACGTGCTCTCGTCCCTCTACCTCGACGTGTAACAAGCATAATGTCTAACTTCCTATATTCACAATCACTTATTAAATTCAATCCATCCCGGTATACGCAGTTATATCTAAACAAAAGCACAGTAATATGGGGATGTAATTTTCCTACATTTTATTACTAACTTACATCAGGCCAACTCAGCTCTGAGACCAACTTCTGTCACGACCCTTTTTATCCTTTTTAAGCAAAAATCACTATAAATTTTTTGTATTTTCCTTTCCTTATCCGGTCATGAACAAACTCACCACTACACAGTTGGACTGTGAGTCAATAATAATCATCACTTGTCATTCATTCTCAAAATTAATCAAAGGAAGTGTCATTCATTTGAAAGTTAAGTTATAAACTTATAAATGACACGTTTTCTAGCTTTTACATCCCCCACATTACAATACAAAATGACTACTGTGCCTTTACATGTTTAGATACAAAACGAATCCCTGTGTGTATACCTTTTGGCGATGGAAGCAGTAGATGTCCAAAATACAATGCCTCAGTCCTCACTGGGCTGCTATGTAAGCTCTGTAGAGAGGGGAAAGTAGAGAGGGATGAGCAACCACACGCTTAGTAAGGCAATAATGCAAGCATGGTAGATAACTACTCTATCTACATGCTGATAGTGTTATGCATAAATTGTTTATAATTGAAGCATGAGGAAATAAAACTATGCCACATGTATATACATATATCAAGTATTGAAAATCATGTAAATAGGCATAAAACATGAAAATATCAACATGTAAAACCATCTCATGCTCAGTCTCATTTAAAACTCATCACGAAAGGGAAATTCATTTAAGAAACATCCTTTTAAAATCACATCACATCTCATCACAAATCTCTTTTCAAATTTCATCACATCTCATCATAAATCAAATTATCATTTCTTGAAATCACAAATCCTATAAGGCTCGACCCCTCCCTCGGGTCTACCCTGGACAATCACAATTACACTTATGTATCAAAACCATGTGGTGTTATGTAATATCAGGTGAGACAGGTCACTATATCTCAATGGACTATGTTGGCCAACTATGTCATAAATCATCCCAGACCACATGGATCCCGATATGCGGGGCATCATGCTGGAACGAAGGTAGGTTAGTTTTTCGCCAGACTTTCTCATCAGTTTCTCAACCACGTGGCACAGCGTACTCCATGTGATGTACACGGTACAACGTACTTCGTGGTACCATATCTTGGTTAAGGGTGCCAGCCGTAAGTCTTATCTACCCCATACCACGTGTAACCTACTCAGTCTCAAGTGCACGTGAGAGTATATATATTTTTTTGATGTCAAGTCCTAGCCCCTCATGGCCTTGCTCGCCTCTTTTGGGTTTCCTGAACACCAATTCGTATTACTCTCATCCATGACATCACAGATACCACAATGTGAAAACCTGTGCGAGCTAAGCTCTAACAGATTCATGCATCATCAATAATTATCCTCGTACGAGTAATGCTCTAGTACGACATTTATGCATAAAAACATGAAGAAACCACGTACGAGCATAGCTCCAGTACGGCTATATGCATAAGAAAACCACTTGAAATCCACGTACGAGCAGAAACTCTAGTACAGTTTACAAAACATCATCATAATTTAAATCAGTGTACGAGCTAAGCTCCAGCACGCTTCATACAAGTGAAACATCAAAATCTAGTGCGAGCGAGGCTCCAGCACGATTTAATTCACATAAACATGATAGGCAGCTCATAATCAACCAAAACAATCTCAAAATCATAATTAGCACCTCACATGTGCTATTTCACAAAGTCATTTAAACACTTGCCAGCCTATCCATTAATTTGCTCAAAACAAAGCTTTGTGTTATATGAAAACATTCAAACACGCGATTTATGCAATTATTAGCCTTACTAATCCTTTTTTTAATAAATTCCATTTCAAAACCAAATCATACACCACAAATACTTGTAGTCATTCATAAACACTAATAATCATTTTCTTAAACAATCATGCAATTCATAAACGCCCTATATTCACCCACGAGATCAAAGTACGAATAGTTATCTCTATATGCTCATAGAATTCCCTTACCTGGAATCGCGTCGCATGATTCCGTTTCCTTAGAGCTGCTTACTTGTGTGGTTCGATTCATTTCCAACGAACTCTTCGAAACTCCACAAAATCGTATATCGCACCAATTTAGTTAAATACTACACAACTCTTGTGTTTTCTATAGTCGATTCTACCTATAACCTCATTAATACTTATAAGGCCTCATTTTATTGTTCTACTCATATCTCGAGTTATTGATTCCTTTAGGTCTATTTATTCATGCTAAATCAATATTAAATCTATATTGAGCTCATAGTGTTCATATTTCATCAATTTCTTCACTCTGGCATTTTATCAAACCTCTTACATACTCATTTTCATAAATTGACTATCCTCACAATGTAACTTCATTTAACCATCTCAAATCATTCACATTACTTCAATAGCAACTTAGCATAATCCATAAATCACCAACTCATCCAAATCACATTTTCTCACACTAGATTCATTCTATTTTATAGGTCACACTAGTTCTATCACATCCTAGGTAGTTTAACCATCAATACACATACAAATCAACTCCAAAATCAATAAATAGACAAATGTACTTGGGCTGAAGTATTAGAAACTTACCAATCTAGTTTCTCTTCTTGCTCCAAATGAAAATTTCCCTTGGTCCTTTAATCCAACAAATGAGGCTTTGATTTCAAAATATGTTGTTCTTCTCTTGGATGTGAACAACTTTGTATCTAATGATCTTTCCTCAAATCTTACTGAAAATGGAATGATTTAGAGAGAGAAATTTTGGTTTTAGATTAAAAATGGAGGAAATGGGGATTATTTTCATGAATTGCAGATTTTAACTGCTCCTTTTATTGAAATGTCTTGATGAGATCGATCTGCATTGGGTGAAGACCGATCTGGTCCTCTTAAATCCCTCATTTTCATGACATTTTTAAGGCATGAGATCGATCTGTCGAGGGCTTGAGATCGATCTGTCCCAAGCAGAGAGTTAAGGAGATCGATCTTGCTAGGGAGGAGATTAATCTGCTCTAACCCGAGAGCTAAGAAAATCGATATGCTTGCATTAAGGATCGATCTCTTCAATGTTTAGCATATCGATCTGGCCCTATTGCAGATCGATCTGCTCTATTCCATTGCTCAAATAAGAGCATTTTTTTCTCTTTCAAATCAATCTTTCCTACTATGAGATCAATCTGGCATTCATATTTTCTAGATTTTGCTGTAATTTTTTTACAGTAACTTACACAAAACATCTTTAATTTTACTGCCATAGTCATTTTCTCATCTAACCACATTTAAGACTTGAAAATGACATCTATTCATACTTTATACACATTGAAACTTGTGTGCATTCATTGTATAACCAAATGTATACAATACAAAACTAAATAGAAGTACAAAGATTTAGGTACTCATGTAACCTCATTCCATTAACTGCACTACTCATTTTGCATTCCACTCACATTCATCACATACAAAAGTCCATTTCTTCATATTCATACATAATGAAATTTGGGTGTACATTCCCAACTCATATTACAAGGGTATACATCGATTTTATAGACTTTACATCACTTATGACTCATATTACATGTACATAGACATACGTACGACGTCATGAGGTTACATATGAAATACGGGTCTTACACCCAGCTGATCTCTAAACCTCCCTATAGGATGGCGTTGGTCGAATTGGAAGAGTTAAAGAAACAGTTGCAAGAACTGCTTGACCAGGGTTTTATTAGGCCTAGTGTGTCGCCATGGGGAGCTTCGGTGTTATTCGTAAAGAAGAAGGGTGGTAGCCTTAGATTATGTATATATTACAGATTGTTGAACAAGGCTATGGTGAATAACAAGTATCCCCTACCAGGAATAGACGATTTATTTGACCAGTTGAACGGGGCTTTTATCTTTTCTAATATTGACTTAAGGTCGGGCTATCACTAGTTAAGAATCAGGAAAGAGGATATGTTAAAAACGGCCTTCAGAACTAGGTATGGCCACTACGAGTTCTTAGTGATACCCTTTGGTTTGACGAATGCCTCTGCTGCTTTTATGAGTTTAATGAATGAGGTATTTAGAGACTATCTAGATCAGTTTGTGATAATATTCATTGATGATATCCTTGTGTATTCTCGATCTCATGAGGAACATACACAGTATTTGAGGATTGTGCTGCAGATACTCAGAGATAGACAGCTTTATGGAAAGATCAATAAGAGTGAGTTTTGGCTAGACCAAATAGCTTTTCTCGATCATATTGTATCTAAGGATGGGGTGTCAGTTTATCCGTCTAAGATAGAAGCTGTACTTAATTAGGAGAGACCGAGGACAGTTACAGAGATTCAGAGTTTTCTAGGACTCGTAGGGGTACTATAGAAGGTTTGTTGAAGGATTTTTCAAGATTGCCACTCCTTTGACCAAGCTCACACATAAGGAGACTCTTTTTGTATGGTCTGAGCAGTATGAGCAGAGTTTCAAGAATTAAAGAGGAGATTAACGACGGCACCGGTGTTGAATATTCCAAATGGACCTGGGGGCTTCGCAGTGTACAGTGATGCCTCTCAACAAGGATTAGGGTGTGTACTCATGTAGTAAGGGAGAGTAGTCGCTCATGGTTCGCGATAGTTAAAGGATCATGAGCAAAATTACCCCACACATGATTTGGAATTAGCCGCAGTGGTGTTTGCACTAAAGATCTGGTAGTATTACTTATATGGGGAGAGGTTCTAAATATTTACCGATCACAAGAGCCTGAGGTATATATTAGACCAAAAAGAGTTAAACATGAGACAGAGGAGATGGATGGAACTTCTTAAAGACTATGATTGTGAGAAACTCTATCATCCGAAAAAAATGAATGTAGTTGCTGATGCCCTGAGCAGGAAGAGTATGGTACCTGTTATGATGATCAGGGAATGAGACTTGTTAGAACAGTTTGTCAGACTCAAGATCAGAATTAAGGAAGCAGAGGTTGGGTTTATGGCTAGCCTACGGATAGAACCCAATATTATGGATCAGATTAGAATCGGGTAGCGAAATGATCAGAGGCTATTGGATATGGTGAGCTAAGCTGAACAGACCTCTCAGTCGATTCATGGTTAGTGATTTGGGTTATTAAGGTGTAAGGGCCAAATTTGTATCCCGAACGATGATACCCTGGAGCAATAAATATTGAGAGAGTCTCATTGTTCCCGTTACACCATTCACCCAGGTAGTACTAAGATGTATCAGGACCTGCATAAGGTGTATAAGTGGAGTGGTATGAAATAGGAAGTAGCTGAATTTGTGGCCAAGTGTTTAGTATGCCAACAGGTAAAAGCTGAGCATCAAAAGCCCGGAGGATTACTTAAACCTTTGTTTGTACCTACATGAAAATGGGAGCATATCACCATAGACTTTATCATAGGATTACTGAGGACCCGAAGAGGTCATGATGCAATATGGGTGATAGTGGATAGATTAACTAAGAGTGTCCACTTCCTTGCCATCAAGAGCACAGATACTTTGAGTGCCTTAGTCGAGTTATATATCAAAGAGATAGCCCGACTGCATGAGGCTCCAGTAAGTATTACATCTGATAAAGATTCTCGATTTACCTCTAGGTTTTGGACTCACTTTCAGGAGGCTATGGGATCTCGATTGAGTTTTAGTACCGCCTATCATCCTCAAACTGATGGTCAGTCCGAGCGGACTATACAGACCTTGGAAGACATGTTGAGGACGTGTACGATGGATTTTAAGGGATCATGGGATGATCACCTGCCCCTTGCAAAGTTTGTATATAATAATAGCTATCATGCAAATATTGGTATAGCACCGTATGAGGCTCTATATGGTAGGAGGTGTAGATCCCCCATAGCATGGGAAGAAGTGGGCTACAGGAAAGTAAATACTCCTGAAATCATTGAACAGGCAGTTCAAGATGTGAAGATTATTTGTGAAAGATTACAGGCTGTTCAGAGTCGACAGAGAAGTTATGCTGATGTGCGTAGACGGCCACTTAAGTTTCTAACTAGAGATTGTGTGTTTCTTAAAGTATCTCCAAGTAAGGGTATCATGCGCTTCGAGAAGAAAGAGAAATTGAGTCCTCGATATATAGGACCATTTGAGGTTTTGGAGAGAGTGGGAGACGTTGCCTATCGATTGGCTTTACCTCCATAGTTTTTTAGAATTCACAATATCTTTCACGTCTCCATGTTAAGGAGATATGATCTGAATCCCTCCCATATCATCGAGTATGAAGCATTGGATATTCAAGGGGATATGAGTTATGTGGAAGAACCCATCCGAATACTCGACAAAAAGAAAAATGTACTTCAGACAAAAAGGATTACATTGGTTAAAGATCTCTGAAAGCACTACTCAATGGGGGAAACAACTTGGGAACTAGAGAGCCTTATGAAGGGGAAGTACCCCCAAATATTTAATAGCTCGAGTTAAATTTGGAGGACCAAATTCTCTAAGGTGGGAAGGATGTGAGACCTGAGAATTTTATATACCTTAGTCATGAGATTTGCAATGTGAAGATTGTAACTGGTGAATGTAATTATGTTATATCGATGTACACACAAGTTTTAAATATAATGAAGTATATAGAGATGAAGTTTTTAGGTAATAAACGTGTATGGATTGAAATATGGACTATGGAGTGGATTGTGGTAAGTCTGCATTGAGTTTCATATAAATTTGTACAGTAGTAGTAGAATCTGTGAAGGCCAGATCAATCTCCAAGGGAAGAGAGATTGATCTCATTGCTTCAGAATGCAGAAAATGTGCAAAAGCAGGCAAGCAGATCGATCTCTTATTGCCTCTGCACAGCAAGATTGATCTTGTCATAAGAGCAGATAGATCACCTTAAGTCTCGGCCTGGAAGAGATCGATTTTTACCCTCAGCCAGATCGATCTCGTAGTTGTTAATGGAGCAGTTAGAGCAATTGAATCAAGCAGAGATCGATCTCCATTAATGCCATATCGATCTCATACGCCCTTCTTATATAAGAATCATGGGATTTTGCCTGGAAACGGAGCCTCTCTCACCTGCAAACCCCAACATTCGCCATTTTCACCCAAACCAATCTTTCTCTCTTCTCAGATTCACCATATTCTAGACAGAATTAGACAAAGGGGTAAGAGAGAAAGTTGTTCCCCTTGGTAAAAGGAACAACATACTAGAAAATCAAAGATTGGATTGAAACAAAGGAAAGGGTAAGCATTCTACAAGTTTGGTTAAGAGGAGACAAGCTAGGTAAGCTTACAAGACCCTTGTTTTTTTTTAAGCATCATCATTTTATATATTGGTGAATGGATATATATGTATATGTATATATATATATATATATATATATATATTTGGTTGGAAATGTCTAACTCATAAGGGAAACAACCAATGAGTATAGTTGAAAAATGAAATGTGGATATCTTGTATTGATTATGAGCTAGCTAAGGTGATGATTTAGATGTAGGAGAAATTTTGAGACAATGTATGTGTTAAGAATGGTAACTTGGATATAGTATAGATATAGGAATAAATGAGGTGAAAAGGGAAATGAGAATGATGAATATTGACAATTGAATTATGTTTGGAAAGCTCGAGAATCCAACACGAGAAACGAGACTAGTCCGAGGACCGGAGGATATTGTATCACTCAAGGTGCAAGAGGTAAGGAAAATAAACAGTTTGTGCTTGTGAGTTTTCAAATGATTGAAAACGTTTTGATAGCATGAAAATGGTTTAATGATATGAGCATGTTTATGAGAAATGAGATGAATTGATGCTTTGATGAAAGAGTGAGTGTTTTGCCGATTTGAGCTTGGTTTTGATGAGTTTTGTGTAACTGTGAATATAATGTTTTATAACCAAAATAAGTTTGGTAATAACCGTTATAGGCTCTACGGGAAGGCAAAACAGTTTTAATACAATAATGGCATATTTTACTGAGACTAAGGCTTGTCATGAGATGCACGTCGATACTTCGCTTTAACAGCATTCAGTGGCCTTGCTCTAGTAGCATGTAAGACCGATACCTCCATTCTGGTAACGAGAGATGACCCCGCTCTGGTAGCGATGGGTGTCCTTACTTTAATAGCATGTAAGATTGGGCCTTGCTTTGAATAGCATGTAAGACCGTAGCTGTATGACTCTGATCAAGTCTACAGCGAATCATGGTCATGTATTATTGTCAACGTTCCCTCTTTTGAGGATGTCGCCTAGGGGACGATTGGGTTTGATGTGATGTGCTTATGACGATGATTTTATCTGAGTCTTATTAAACGCCTAGTCTCGATTTTCTTGATGAATGATGTGTTTTACAACTGTGATTTCTATCACAAAATGATGATTTGATATTATGATGATTTGTGATCTTTATCACGTGAATTATGTTGATGTCATTGTTTCCACTGTTATTTCTATAACGTTTTTACATGCTCGAATATTTTCATCATTTTATGTTGTAATGATGATTTTATAAATATCTCTCATCCTCCTTACTGAGCGTTTTGAGAGCTCACCCTTTTTCGTCCCCCCTCTAGATTTCTTACAGTGAGCGAGATAGTGTCTGCCGTGTACGTGACATAGGCTGGTGGACAAGATCTCCCCAGGCTATCAATTGTACACACACAATGTATAATTCAGTTCATTTTGCATCCAGACAATGATGTAATACAGACATTTGAGTTATGTATTTTTAGGATGTAATTAGGACAATATGAGGAAAATGAATCGTGTTTTGCGGATTGTTCCCCTTTGGGATATTATGTGTATGATGTTATGAACTAGGAATTGTATGATCTTGAGGTTAATGATTTATGATAAACACAAGTGATTAAATGACACTATACAGGAATGCAACCCGAGTCGGAAGTTTAATATAAGAAAATTTTAAATTAGCTCTATTTTCCGCGCTTCCGGGCTGTCACACTCATCAAACTAAAAAGCTTAGGTGCATCATCACAAACTCCCCTTGGATAGAGAATGTGACATGCTAATAGGTACTCTCAACATGAAACCAAAATGTGAATATCTTAATTTCGAAAAGCTTATCCCCTCTGGGCAAACAAACATTGTAGACTAGTGTACTTCAACCATAATGCTTCATGTTTCATTTCAAATTATCAAAGACAATAACCCCCTTTAGGAAGACAATTGTTTAAGGTAATTTAAGAATCATCTCGTATCTTTGTGATTGAAAAATAATTCATTAACATCAATAAATGAACCACTTTAGCAACCAAATATCTACATCAATTAATGACAAGCTTTCTTAAAACCGAGAAAATTAAAATTGCTTAAATCATTACCTTGCATACTTAACCAGATGTATGCAATAAACCCTTCCAATGAAGATACTAAACCTAGATATATCTCATTAGATCCTCAAAGAGTTGATAACTTATTACAAGACATAAATCAACATGTATCTCTACAAAATACTATAAAATCACTCTTTATAAGATACCTTAAACAAATGTCTTTTTCAATTAACAAATAATTATTGCATTTAAAACTAAAAAGTTTTGACATTATTAATTAATTAATATACAATTCGTACTCATGTGTCATCTATCGAAAAATATAAATTTCAAAATTAACAATGATACATAGCGTATATATAATCATAGAAATAAATCAATTCACACAAAAATTTAAACTCCAATTATTTCAAGGAATTAATTATTCAATAATAACTAATTATGTACGTTGCATTAGAACTTTGGGTCATAACCGTAATAAAACGAATTTCTAACAATTTTAACTAATTATGCATAGAGGTGGCAAATGAGCGGGCTCGGGCGGGTTCGGTTCGGGTTCTTTTCGGGTTCGAATTTTTTTGGGTTCGAATTTTTTCGGGTTCGAGTTTTTTCGGGTTATTCGGTTTCAGACTTCTTCGAGTTCAGACTTCTTCAGGTTCGGTGCCGGTTCTAGTCGGGCGAGTTTAGCGGGCCGGCTTGAAATATTTTGAAATTTTATTAGTTACAATTTTTTTAAAAAAAATTGAATGTGATAATTAATTTAATTTTTATATGATTTTATATTTTAATAAATATTTATATAAAAACAAATTTCTATTTTTTAATATTTATTATTTGACAAAAATAATTTACTCTTTTTTAATTTCCTACAATATTTACTATAAAATATTAGATATAATTATATTCATTAAATACAAAAGAAAATATTACATATAGATATTATATAAAGAAAAGTACCAATTAATATTATTATTTACAAAAAAAAAAAGCTTAATATGAATAAATGGTCAATTAATTAGCTCTATTTTATTTCTAATTTATTTTTTATTTGTACATAAATCATAATTAATATTATTGCATTAAATATAATCGTTTACATTAATTAATCAAATGTCTCATTAAAAATTTAGAATATTAAATTAAAAAATTATATATTTTTAATAATTGATATAATTATATCATATACAATTATACACTACCATATGAGTGATATTTTGTAGTTGATATAATACAGGAAAAAATATATTTATACAAAAAAACTTTGTGAGCTTAAAAAAAACATAATATAAATAATTATGAAATTAAAGTAGATAATTATGATTAAAATAATAAATTTTTAAATTTTAAACGGAAGTCACTAAAATTATATTAATAAAAGTTTCATAATATTTTTTTTATTTCCTCTATTAGTTTATTTTTAGTTTTACAGATTTTCCTCCAATTTCTAGATGTTATCTTTTTCACTTCTTTTCTAAATGAATGTTTTGCTTATTTCCTTGGCTTTGGCCAAGAAAAATTGAAGAGCATAAAAAATTTGACTGGACTACAAATATAATCTATCTATAGAATAATTGAAATTATTGATAGGCTTTCAAAGAATAAGAAAAGAAAGGATATGATTTCGTGATAAATTATTAAATTATTGTATAAAATGAAATAAAATGAATATTGCACATTAATGTATATATATAATTAATTTAATAATTTTCAAACAGAATTATCATATTATATAATAACATGGTTAAAAATTAATTATTTATTATCAAAATTATTATTAAAATAAATATTTGCTAATTAGTTATCATATATAAGTATAACAAATTATTAATTTTTAATAAATTAGTTACATAATTTAAATAAAAAAAATTAATTTAAAATAATCATTTTTGCACAATCAAGTAATGATGCATGTTTGTCTTGATCGCCACGTTGCATAATGCACAAGAAAAAATATCTACTGATATTATTATAGTGGACTGATATAGATATGAACCGATAAGGTAGGCAAATAAATAAATAATCATATATGCTTAACAAAATTATACCTAATTAATTGTTATCAATTCGTTTTAAATTATACCTAATTAAAGTTCTATAATTGTAGCTAAATTCTCAATTGATAGATGCAATTAGTTTAAGTTTGAAAAAATTATTAAATATAATATAGGAGTTTAAATAAAATAGGTAAACTAAAAAGCTGATATAATTTAATCATAGTGATTATAAAGACAAAATATAATTAAAATGATGAAATATGAATTAAAGAGGAAAAAAATTATATAATTTAGTAATAAAATTTATATAAGACAAGACATAGCAAAAACTTAAATTTCCTAACTAGAAATAAAATTTGAAACATATAAATATTTATTGTTAATTTGATAACATATTTATAGAAATTTTTTGTTCAAAAGTTTAATATAAATTGCTTTAGTAACTTATTAAATTTTTATTTTCTTATATTAAGTAATTCTTTTTTGAGTTTTAATTTACATTTGTTATTATAATTTCATATATGGACTTATTTTGTTATTGTAAGGATTTAGAAGCTTTAATTCATGATCTCTTTTATATAGATCAGAGTTAGATGTATATTTAAATGAATCAAGAGAAGATTATGAAATTCAAATTAATGTTCTTGATTATTGGAAGAAAAATCAATTTCGATACCCTGTACTTTCATTTATGGCTAAGGATATATTGAATATTCCAATTACTACAGTTGCATCTGAATCAGCATTTAGTATAGGTGGTAGAGTTATCAACAAATGGAGAAATTGTCTCACAACACATAATGCAGAAATTTTGATTACCATTCGTAATTGGCTGTATGGATATGATATAAATCAAGATGGTAAGATTTTAGTGTCATTATTATTTTATTAATTTTTTATTATTTAAATTCTTATATGATTTTTTTTATATATTTTATTAGATGAAGATGAAACAATGGGATTTGGAAGGAAAGTTGGATTAAATTGAACTAGTTGGTTTATGGAAGAGGATGAAGAGTTCTAATTGTAATGTATGTTGGTATTTTATTTCTTACTATTTATATTGTTAAAAAATTAAATTTTTTTATTAAGAGTAATTATGATTGATCATTGCCTCATTAATCTTATTTGAAGACAGTGTCGCTCTTGGAGAGTTTGGTTGCTTCCTGCATTTACAATCTTTCCGAGTATGTTATTCATCAAGCCGCTAGCGTTGAATGAAATGATCGTATTTTCTTATTTTGTTCATCATGCAATGTATGACTAGGGATTGGTTTCTCTTGGCTAGGTGGCTGTGTATGAGAATGATTGTATGTTTTCTATTTTATTATTCTTGTAATGTTATATGTCATAACTTTAAGTGTTTGATATTTTCTTTGCTGGTTTGTTTTTTACTATATTGGACTAATTTAGAACATAACAATCATTGACTTGTTAATGACATGAGAATTTGGATGCAAACATGTCATAGTTGAGTTTGAATCTTTTTTTGCAATGAAAAGTTATTACAACCTTTAAAAGGGTATAATCTCCTCTTTCAACTTTCAATTCTTATTTTTAGCATAATCATCATTTAAAAAACAAATTACTATTTTTCTATTTACGAATTATATGAGTCAAAATTTAAATTCTAATTTGGGTAATAAAGTATTCAATGTTTTATACGAAATATCAAATTTAAAATAATGTTACAATTATATATTGACTTATATATTTATATATATATTTGATTTATTATTGTATTAAAATTAAAATTTTAATATGAAATAAATATAATAAAATAGTATAATAATTGTTTTTATAATAAAATCAAATGTTATATTTAATAATATATTTATTATTTATTATTACAAATATAATAAGCATAATATTGAAAATTATTTGATATTGAATATTATATTGTGTTTTAAAATAATTTTATTTAATAATTGAATGTAAATATTTAATATTTATTTTGTTGATAATAAATTATTGATATAATTATGTAATAAATAAATAATGATTGTTTTAAAATTTTATAAATTTTAATTAGAAAAAGTGTATTATTATTTATTTATTTATTTATTTATTTTTTAATATAATAATTATATAATTATAATTCAGATTTTTCGGGTTATAAATTTCGGGTTTTCTCGGGTTTCGAATCAGGTCGGTTTCGGGTTCGGGTCGTATCGGGTTCGAGTTATGTCGGGTTCGGACTTTGTCGGGTTCGGGTTTTTTCGGGTCGGGCTTTTCTCGGGCTCGAACCTTTGATTTTTTGGTCAATTCGATCCGATTTAGAGTTCGATCTCGGGCGGATTTTCAGGCTCGGGCCAACTTTTACCAGCTCTAATTATGCATAACCACATAGATTGAGAGAGCATAAAAATTTTAATCTTACTAGGGAGAGTACATACTGTTA
Source organism: Firmiana major (assembly GCA_033439115.1). NCBI lineage: Eukaryota > Viridiplantae > Streptophyta > Magnoliopsida > Malvales > Malvaceae > Firmiana > Firmiana major. The sequence continues at coordinate 35,668,710 of CM065912.1, read as the reverse complement.
ATAGATTCAGCACTGCCAAATATTTTATTATGCAATAAAAGAACAGAATAAATGTGCATAATATACAATTATTACTGAAATAAGCATAGTTATTAAATAATAAATATTTAACATTATCAAAAAATTTCAAAAAAATTATAAAACTTAGAAATAAAATTTTATGAAGACTAGAGAAAATTGGGGCCGAAATGGAACCGGAAGTGCACCCCACATGTGGCATGCAACATTTTTCGCGTGTGGGATTCATGTAGCCTGTAAGAGTATATCTTCTTCAACCTCCAGGTCAACCCAATCTGACACTGTAATAGGCTCGTTCAAATCTTTTTCTATTAAAAGCTATATTTCATGCATTTTATTCAGTGTTTTATGAAATTGGGATTCTAAAACTCAATTAAACAAGTATTTTACAAAACCCACATGAAAAGTTGCATCAAAACAATTCAAATTGTAATCAATTTGATCAAAAACTTACGATGCATAACCCATATTCAACCCGATTGCTATTATCTTGAAATCGATGAACTAAGATCACAAATTTATGAAATTAAAACATTTGTTTCAATTAAGTGACACATAAGCAACTAGTAATTGCCATTAAATCGAAATAAATCCCATAAAATAATGAGGTTTTAATTTGTCTGAAATTCAAGTTAAAACTTTACACCTCAATTTTGAATTTGAATTTCTTGATTTACAAAACGAATTACCCAAAATTATCTGTATGTCTTAATCTTTGTTTTATGGGTAACAAAAGCCCCTAACATTGAAATTTGACTACAACAATTTTAAGCCTTAAATATCGTTTTTAATTTCTAAATATGTTCAAATTTATTTTGAGTCCTAATTTCACATAAGTCTAGTTTTGATATCAAATGTAAGAATAAATTTCATTAAATTAGAACATCAAATTTATATAAGCAATAAATTATGTGTACCTGTTTGAGTCTACATTGTCGTAAGCCAAAGTAAGATTATCAAAACTATTATAGGTTAGTCTTCCTCTTCTTCTCATCCTTTCAAGTGACTTTCAATGGATGGATATTTAGAATGCAAGAAGTGAAAAGGTAATTTAACCATTTATACACACATACTTATACATCTTTTACTAAAATTTTAATGTTTCCTGTCAAATGTTTATAGAGTTTTAAAACCTACATAACCATCATTCTGTACTGACCCAACAAAATGTCAAAAACTCATATTATGTATGATCACAATACAATTATTAAATTGAATTCACTTAAATATTTCATATATAAGGACTAAATTATCAATCAATTTTACTAAATTGTAAAATCATCAAAGTAATAACAATCCACAATAAAATTTTCTACCAAGTAGATGCGGGTTAATACAATATGCAAAACTGTCGTGCAGTGATTGCCCCAATTTTTTAAGTAGACCTCCATTTTGATGCAATATGGTGTCTAAATCGTTGTCTTTGAACTTTATAAAAATACATTCTGATTGGGAGTTGGAATGTGCCATATTAAATTGATTGATTCCATCCTCTCTTGGCAGGGATAAGGAGTAGATTAGTATTCTTGAGCAGATAACATTTGATTAACAGCTGGATTATGTAACAATGTCCTTATCAGTGAATTGCTGTTTCCATCTCCCTCCAGGTCGGCAATTTGGCATCACTCAACAGCATCCATCAGTTACAGGCCTCGGCCCTCGCCCGTCGGGGTCAAACATTATTGTAGAATCAATGTGACTGAAAGCTCCATGTTTATGCTCCCTCCAAGCCCAAACCTTCCTTGCAAAGGCCTTTTGCCGTACGTCTACAGTTTGCTGATTTCCTATGCCAATATCGAAGACTGCAGTTGTTGCCAGCTTTAAATTAAAATTATATTTCTCTCGTAACTTCACTTCTCATGCATCAATTTATTCTTCTTTCTAGTCTTTAACTGCTTGGAGATTCCTTATGATGCCAAGGGTAAACCAATAAGTAATCTTAAGCTAGCAGCAATGTCGACGTCTGGTAGCAATCTTTTTTATTTTTTGTGTTTGTCACCAACCTTCGGGAAAGTATGCCAGCCATAAAATGACAATGAAAGTGTTGTTACCTTATAATGCAAGTCGGCAATCACCATTTCTTTAATCTTAATATGTTATTAAATTAAACTTTATTTGGACAATGTGTTAACCTGTTCAAAATCAGCATTTCCAATTGCATCCAGAACCTCGCTAATTGCTAAAAGACATAATTAGCTTCTAATTATATATATGCACCTTATAGCCATTTGCCTTGTGTACATCCGGAGTTCAAGTAATTCCAATGCTGTCTCTATCTCCTCTCATATAAATATTCAACTATAAAGTTCTATAAAATTTTAATGAAATGTCTAATTTATAAATATAAGTCCAATATTATCTCTTGCTTTCCCTGGATGCATGGTGACACCAGATTCCAAGTTCATCTGAAGAGAACATTTCTTCCAAGGAAAAGATATGGTCTTCGCTATTGAGATGCATGCTAGCTAGTTAATTATATAGGGCACTTGTCCATCCATGCACCTTGTTTCTATAATGGCATAACTGTGGCATCTCACCTTTAGTCCATCATTTTTCTCAATGGATAAGGCTGCTGTAATCAAAAGGGTAAATCGTGAAGCATTTCCCTCCGTTACATACGTCGTCTTTGCTTTGTTTGCCACTCTAGATTTTGTATTTTCTCAAACTTCAGTTAGTAATTGCATTCTTGATATTAAAAACCCTTCCCCCGCAAAACAATCAAATTGTGAATTGGGCAATTGGGGTGGTTTCATCAACGAAAACTGTTGTGGAGGAGCCTTTGAAGAATACCTTTACGCTCTGGGGCGGCGGGCAAACCTTACCAAAGCCATTTACTTAAATTCCACGGAACAAAACAACTGCTTAACAACGATGGAAAGATTTGAGGAAGATATATTTGACTGTGGCATTCAGAAGCTAACAAGTGGAGCAGGCGGCTGTTCTGACTATACAGTCATGGATGTTTTTGATAAGCTAGGAGATAAATTCAGAAATTTACAAGAAGACTGTAAGGAGATAGGCGCAGGTGGCAGACCGGATCATTCTTGCAGTACATGTTTGAAAAGATGGAAAGAGATTGGTGGATCATCTGACTATAAACAGGAATCTGCTGATGTATGTAGATTTGCAGTACTGGTGTCCATGATAAGCAATAGGATTGGTGAGGAGAACTGGGTCCATGCATTATTTCAATGCCTCGGAGAGGGGGATTTTCCCTTAGGTAGGGTACGGGTTCCCTTTGCGTTTCATTTTTTACCTTTTTTGGTTCTTTACTGTAATTTTGCAATAAGATCAACGCATTATAACTAAGCATATGACTGGAAAATTTTCTTCTTTCGACCATGCAGATGAACATGGAGGCAAAGGTAGACAAGGTATCAATAGGGCAGGTAGTCTCATCACCATTCCGTCTGAGTTCCAAGTCTCTTGATGTCTTAATCTATTTACAAAATTATTATTCCCTGACATGTGCATAATATTTCATTGATCATATTAGGTTTGTGGATTCTACTTGGTGGATTAGTGGCAGCTATTATAATAGTAGCCCTTGCTACATGGATCTTCTTCAAAAAAAGGGAAGAAGAAATCCTCCCCGCTGGGAGAGATGGTAATTTTTATTTCTATTTTATTTTTCTGCAAAATTAGTTTAACCAGGCTAAAAATAGATTACTGATTGCAATTGGTCATCATCTTCCTCTTTTCTTTTGACAGAATCGGATGATTCATTTTCTGAGCATTCTGGCTCTTTGAAGATTTCGATGAAAGAACTTTATTCAGCAACAAACTATTTCAATCCATTGAACTTCATTGGCCAAGGCATAGCTGGTTAGAGCCTACCCCCAATTCGGTATATAGGAATCTAATGTTAATTCTGGGTTGATGCCTCAATAAATAAACAGCATTAAATTGAAATATATTAGAAAATTAGGTGCTTAACAAGCTAACAATACAAGGAGATAATGAATGGGCTGCGGCAAATGCAGCACCCACTCAAAAGCTGAACAATGTTTCAAAGGATAAGCACTGATGCATGGCACTATGTATGCTTATTGTTTGCACACCACAGGCTTGAATATGCATGTTGTAATAAATATTCAAATTGCAAGCAATACTGCAAGAAACATAAAGACAGGTGCAACAGAATATCTTCTGGTTGAAGTTCCAACTACAAGATGCACAAGGATTGATGACTGTATTGGCATCCTGTTATTCGAATCTTTTTGCATCATGCTGTAGGAAATCCTAATAGAGGTAATCCTTGTCACTTGAGTCATAGCCACTGTATGTAAAACAGAGGATTTGCTGATTAACATATAGAAACCATTTTGCCTTGGACCTATACAATACTGGTTTATGGTTATGTATGAGGTCCTGGGACAAATTTATAGAATCCTAATGTTTGACGCAAAAAGAATAAGCACAAGAAAACTTGATTCAAACAACCATTTTTTTCTTCCTTCAGATGCATATCTCAGCCTGATTTCGTTCTGTTGTGACCAGGAAAAGTGTACAAGGGTGTTCTCTCAAATGGTCTACATGTTGCAGTTAAGCACATAATTAATGATGGACAGATAGAAACTTTTGTCAGGGAAGTAAGAAGCCTATCTCATATCAAGCATCCAAACCTAGTAGCTTTGCTTGGCTATTGTGAGAATGAAGATGAATGCTTCCTTGTCTACGAATTGTGCCACCGTGGGAACCTCTCAGAATGGCTATATGGTATGCGAAATTAATATCCTTTACTTCTTTTGTTACGTGAAAAACCACTCACACAAAGATATTGAGCAGGAAAGGATAAAGTTCTTTCGTGGATTCAAAGACTCAAGATTGCAATTGACAGTGCAAGGGGCCTCTGGTTTCTCCACACTTATCCAGAAGGCTGCATTGTTCATCGTGATATCAAGGTACATTCAAGACCAAGGAATCAACTATCTCCATATCTCTTTCAATCATTAGTCTTCTCTAATTTCGGTATATGATGGTGTTTTTGGCAGCCGACAAACATCCTTATCAATGATAAATTCCAAGCAAAACTCGCAGATTTCGGATTGTCTAAAGTTATGGAGATAGGCCAGTCCCACGTGAGCTCAGAAGTGAGAGGAACATTCGGTTACGTTGACCCTGAGTACCGTAGAAACCACCATGTGAATGCCTCTGGTGATGTTTACAGTTTTGGTATAGTACTGCTACAACTTCTGTCAGGGCAGAGGGTGCTTAATCTGAATCTACACAAACCATTGCCTCTAAGTAAAATGGTAACCAACCATTCCCATTAAGCTTATAATAGATGTCAATTCCTTAGATTACTAAGATCCCTAATGCATATTTCTGTTACTTGTTAGGCAAAGAATCTCACTAGAGGAGGTGACATAACCAAATTTGCAGACCCGAAACTTAATGGGGAATACTCATTAGAAGCTTTTGACCTTGTACTCAAGCTAGCTTTGTCATGCACAGGGCTAAAGCAGGAAAGGCCATCCATGGAGCTAGTGGCATTAAGACTACAAAAAGCACTTAATATCTCAAAACAAGCAAAGCCAGTTGCATCCAGTGGAACAATTATATACTAAACTTCTAGAAGGGAAATACAAGAGACATAAACCTAACATCTTCATGTCTATAGATTTTAGATAAACTTTTACCACATGGGAACAGAATTGTACAACACAGCTGAGCTGTTTATACATGATGCTACAACTTATGAGCAATGAGTTTTGCATCAATTTATTAAGTCTTAATTAAGACCTTATTCTCAACTATCTGTAAATAAAATTTGAATGCAACAATTTTCCTTCTTCACGCAGCTTCATTAAAAAAGGCAGAAGCTGAGTGGATTAGCTCTTCAAAAAACTGAGCTAATAAAGAAAGCAAGCAATATACACAGTTGCGTGTATTTACATGAATGAACAAACAAAAAACCAATAAATTGATACCCGAAAAAATTTGGGTTACCAATTACCATACGTGGACGAATCGTTCTCGTGGAAGACGAAGAAATGGAGTCACCGAAGCTGAGGAGCCCTTTTCATAAAACTCATGCAGAATCCTGATGATTGCACTGGCCTTTTTGCTTGCTCGAGATGTACCTTCACTAACTTGGGAATACAATGACCCCATAAGAGAAGGACTCTTTACCAAACGAGCAACCACATCTAGACCGCCATTTACACAGAGAGCCAACAACAAGGAAACGCAGTACTCCTTCCCTGTCCTTGAAGTGGAGGTATTTAAAATCCCCATTAACAATTGCAAGGCTCCCCGGCGTAAGATTGCAACAGTGCCATCAACTTTCTCTGCTAGAGTAGCTAAAACAGATAGAGAATCCGTCACAAGATCCTCCCTTTCCGAATCTTTCAAAAGATTCAGCAACAAAGGAACAACCCCAGCTGCAAGAACCCTACAGTGATTCCCAGGATGCATTAGAAGCCTAAAAATTGCAACTAGTGCATTCCTTTTGCAACGATTATTTCCGCTCTTAACCAACTCTACTAAACCTGAAATAGCCTCAGGATTTTCACCGATCAAAATCCTGTTCTCCTCAACCGAAGCAAGATAAAACAAGGTAGCAGCCGCATGTTGCTGAGCTTCAATCTTAAGTCCCTTTCTTAAAACGTGGACGATAAAATCCAACCCTTCATTCTCCGCTATAACACCTTTGCTTTTGCAATGCTTGTAAAGATTCAATAGGGCAGCGATGGAGTTTTCCTGTGTGTTAGAATCTTTACACGACAAAAGCTTCAATAAATATGGGACCGTGCCGGATTCCACCAAACAAGACCTGTTAAAAATGCTTGTTTTGGCAAGAACCCGAATCTCAAAAGCCGCCCTGTTCTTCTCTTCAACACTTCCGTTCACAAGTTTGCTAACCAGAAACCCAGCTAACATCTTCACAGCTCCTTCTCCCGCCAAACTCCCCGCCATGGCTGTCCTTGAAATATCCCGATTCTTACGGCTGGACACGACAACTGCGACGCCGTTCTCAGCACAATATCGTTGGATCATCCCTTTTAAGACGAGATTGGGAACGAGTTTCGTACTGGTTAGCTTCTCGCCCGTGTTGGGACACGTGGCATTCCCTGAATTGAACCATTTTAAAATTGAACAACGATCATAGGTATGCCCCGTTGATAAAGTCACTGGATCGGACATCATTTCTAACGAGATCGGGCACTTGAGATCATCACCGTTGATTCCTTTAAGAGCTTCGCTGCTGTTACATTGACCATTGAGATGTTGACTTTCAAAGTAAGCGGAGTCAAAGATTACAAATCTGCAATAGCTCATAAATCCCATTAAGCTACTCAAAAGTTCTAATTCTGTTTTGTTTTCTCCATTGGAAAATTCGATTTCGACTTCTGAATCCAAGAATTTCACTTCCTTATTACAATCTCTCCATGTATGAATCCCGAGATGATCCAAGATCCGTTTGATTTCAACCGGGTCGGGTACGGTTGCTTCCTCGAAATGGTTCAGGATCCGCATGAGATCTTTCACGGAATTTTTATCTTCCGGGTCGGATTCGAAAGTTGCCTTTCTAGCTTGCCTTATGATTAACTCAACCAACTCCTTGGTTTCATTTGACACGTCAACGGTTGAAAGCGGGAAAACATCAAGACCGGTTGCTATGCCCCAGCTCACGATCCGGAACTGGTTCGCAACCCGGTCCGAATTCACCAGCATCCATGCTCGAGCCCCGTCGCGAGTGCAGTCTTCCAGAAGGTATCGGAGCTTTTGGAAAGTCAGATGGAGCTCCGACAAGCTGAGGACGACCGAGTCAGGTGGATCTGACATGGCATTGCGGAACTCCTGGAGGAAAAGAAGAAGGTTCGTGATTTGACGAAACGTTTCGCGCGCGTTTCTCTTGTTGATGGAGAAAAACTTTGATTTGTAACCGCAAATGTCTCGACCAAGATCGATTAGCGAGTTTAAAATAGTTACAGGAGCAATGGAGTCGCAAGGATGTATCGCCGGGTATGTCAGAATCCGGCGACTCGAACCGTTCGATATTTGGATCATTTAAAAGAAACTATACAAAAAGAAAATCTAGAGATGGAAACAAAAGGCTTCGTTTTGACTTATGTACTTGGTTTAATTTTGGATTTGAGTTTCTGCTATTGAGGCAATCTGGAGCCATGCATATATAGAAGGTGGAGGAAGGGAGTTTGACTTGGATACGCGTAAGAAGAAAATTGGATGGGAGGGTTATGGCAGCGAAAGGCATGGCGAATGGCACGTGGGGCTGTTCGAGATGTGGAAAGGCGGCTTCGTAGATGGTTAGATACAGAGGATGAGCAAATCAAGATGTGACACGTGGTCGAGAATCATGGGATAAGCTCGTGCTTAAGAAGTACGTGAAAGGGAGATTGCCGACATGGCCCATATGGGGGTGGGAATATAAAGTGGAATCTTAAATCAGAATTTTATGAATTATGAAGCAATTACAGCAATCATTATTGATATTATTATAACCATCATAAATATTTCTTATTATTAAATTGATTGATATAAAAGTATTGAATTGTAGTCATCTATATTTTTCAATTTTCTTTGATGAGCGTATTATTATTACATTGATAGATATAAAAGTATTGAATTATAATTATTATTTATGCCATTAATTGTCATGGTTAAGTTAAGGTCGTGGTAGTGGATACTGCAAAAAAGTGTAAGGAAAATAGATTTTGAATTGCTTCGTAAAAAAAAGAATAAAAAATGAAAAAGAAATGTTATTCTTTCTTTTTTTATAATTTTCAATCCGTCTAATTTAGACACATGAGGAGAAAGAAAGCGGGATCACATGGGTGTATATCATGTAAAAATTCAAAATTGTCCCTAATCTATTTTAAAATGTAAATTAAGGTTTAAATTGCTTTTTTCATTCTTAAAATTTGCGTCTTCCACTACACTTTCACTTCTCTCCTCTATCCTTGATATCTATCTCATTTGTTGTCAATGTCTTTCTTCTTTATCACTATTGTTGGGGCATCGTTGGGCCACCAATTTTCACTTAAGTGATTTTTTACTTTTTATTTTAAAATTTTCTTTTAGATATTAAGTTTCTCAATTTGTTTTTTTAAATTATAATATTTTTTATTTTTTTTCAAATACAACTTAATTTCTTTTATGAATAGAAAATTTATGTACCGCTAAATTATTATTTTGTGAAATAAATAAATCTTTAGTTTCCAAGTAGGTTGGGGGAGAGTGTAATAGCACAACTCAACAAAAGGATCAGAGTCCAATATTACTTAAACACTTTTGTTTTTCAAATTCTATAAATATTATATATTGTATTTAAGATAGATTTTATCTCAACAACTATATACATACATAAATTCAATTAATAGAAAACTACCTTATTCATTCAATCAATTGTCTCTTTATGGTATCGAGCTTAGTTTTATTCTGTTGATTTCCTCTTATTATTCATTCTAAAATCTGTCACGTGATAGACTATATCTTCATCTCTGCCTACTTGTAATAAGGGCTATTAAAGTGGTGTTATCACATATCTATTAAATATTAAATTTTTTATGACTTTATATTTAAGTTGTACTCTTTTACCTATTACTAATTGGCTTTAAGATGAAAATCTAACATGATATATGAGTCTATCTTGTGATAAACAAATTTTTTTTTTTTGAAAAAAGCACAAACCTTTCGTAACAATGGCCGACACAACCTCATTTGTTCTTCAATTGCTGCCACTCCTATTATTGCCCAGCAACCACCAAATCAAATAGTTGCAATCAATGCAGCTACTCAACTTCCCCTTAAACTTACCAAAATCAATTACACATCATGAAGAGTTCAATTTCAGTCCCTATTATTTTGCTACGATCTTAAAGGATATATTGATGGATCTTATCCATGTCTTACCCATAGTATGGTTAATCCAAACAACACTGTAGCTTCACCAAATTCTACATATTGCTTATGGTGTCGACAAGATAATCTTCTTTTTCATGCCATTTTGGCATCTATAAATAATAATAGAGTTCCTCTTATTACCTCTGAAGGGTCAACAACAAATGCATGATGTTGTCTAGAGAGAACACATGCTAGCAAGTCTCATACTCGAATTATAGTGCTTCAAAATCTTACCAACACCACCACTGGAAACAAAAAGCATTGCTGAGTATAAGCAGACAATGAAGAACATATCTAAAACACTGGCTTTGGCAAGATCACCAATTACTGAAGATGAATTGATTCATGCCACTCACAAAGGACTTGGTTCTGAGTTCAAAAATATTGCAGCAACAATTCGAGCATGAAACTCCCTCATTTCTTTTGAAGAACTACATGACAAGGTAGTTGATCATGAACTAATGATCAAACGCTATGACACCAAATAGGACAAGATGCCTATCACTGCTTAATTCCATCAATGAAACAACAACAACAAAGGCAAACACTCTAATGGTGGTAACAATAAAGGTATGCATTCCCAATACAAAAATTGACCTTCAAATCAAGGGAATTTTAGCTACCGAGTCTATCATGGCTATGGTCAATTTTCCAATCCAAGTAATCAATTATCCAACAATGAACATTGACGTCCTTATTGCAACAATGGTCAGTCACGCATTGTGCATTAATTATGTGACAAACCAGGCCATGGGGTTAGAACTTGCAGATCTCGTCCTCTTCCTTTCTTAGCACCACAAGCCAATTTCATGTAGTCAACTTCAAGCAGTAATGGCAACAACAATTGGATAGTTGATTCTGATGCGTCTCATCACATCATCTCAAACCTCAAAATTTGTCAAAACACTCAGAATATGGTCGTAAAGATGATATCATCATCGGTGACAGTTATCTAGTTCCTATAACTCATATTGGCTCAATTAATCTTGTCAATTCCGATTCTACTTTTCAACTCAAAAAGGTTTTGTGTGCACCTAAGATTACTAAAAATTTATTATCTGTATCTTAGTTTTGCCATCAAAATAACAGTTTAATTTATTTCTTTCCTGATTGTTTTGTTGCGAAGGATCTGAGAACAGGGGAATCACTTGCTCAAGGACTGAATAAGGAACATGTCTATGAATGGCCATTTTCTTCAAGCAACAATACTAAAGTGTGTGCATTCTACATAACACCAAAATCATCTATAAGTCAGTGGCATCATCGTCTTAACCATCCCTCTTCAAAAATCCTGAAAATGATTGTCTCCACTGCTTCTTTACCATGTTTAGAATCTAGTCGTAGTCATTGCAATTCGTGTTTATGTAATAAAAGTCACAAACTCCCATTTTGAATTTCTTTAATTTCATGTGACAAACCTCTTCAAATTTTTTATACTGATGTTTGGGGTCCTACACCAGTTAAATCTTTTGATCATTTTCGTTACTATATTGTGTTTGATGATTATTTTACCAAGCACTCATAGATATACCTAATGAAACACAAATCTGATGTAAACATCCATATTTCAAAAAGTTAAATCAGTTGTTGAAAAAATTTTTAACACCAATATCACAATTGTTTATTCTAATGGAGGTCGGGAATTTTAAGGTCTCACAACAACTTTTATAAAGAATAGTATTCAACACTTAAAATCCCCTCCACATATACCAAAATTAGTTGGTACTATTTAAAATCGACACTGTCATTGTTGAAACCAGATTAACCTTACGTCACCATGCTTTTGTAACTCACTCACTAGTCTCTTGCTTTTCAAACTGCTACATTTTTAATTAATCATCTTCCCACTCCAATTCTTCATAACTAATCTCCATTTTACAAACTTTTTTAAAAAATCTCCATATTACCTCACACTTTATGTCTTTAGCTACTTGTGCTATCCATGGCTCCGCCCCTACAATACCAATAAACTTTAATCTTGTTCTTGCCCTTGTGTTTTCATAGGTTACTCCACTAAGCATAATGCTTATAGATGTCTTGATCCTCAAACAAGTAAAATTTTTGTTTCCCGTCATGTTGACTTTGTTGAGCATTCATTTCCTTTCCAAAACTAGTCTTCATCTTCTTTCTCGGTTAACCAAGAGTCTATCATCAAATGGGCACTACTAGATTTCCCAACTCATTACTTCATCCCAAGTACCATCATTGTATTGCCACCTAGATCGAGTCTCTCAATAGTTCCTACTACAACTGATGCTCTTATGATCACCCCTTCATCAATAGCAACTAATCAGGTATGTAATTCTTCCTCTCTTACACACAATCCACTTATTCTCTCAAGCAATCCTATGTGCACCAGGTCCAAAAATAACATTTTTAAACCAAACAAAAAATATTATTTGACAGTTGCCATCTCTCTTGACAAACAGAACCAACCTCTTTCACCCAAGCGCAAAAGTCCTCTCATTGGCGTCAAGCCATGAGTAAGGAATTTGATGCACTTGTCAAAAACAACACTTGGTCTCTTGTTCCCTACCATGGCTCAAAAACATTTTTAGTTGTAAGTATATTTACAAGAATAAAAGGAATCTCGATGGTTTTGTATCCAAATATAAGGCTCGTCTCATTGCTAAAGGCTTTCAACAACGTTCGGGAATTGATTTTCATGACATATTTAGCCCAGTTGTGAAACCAACCATAATTTGCATTACCAGTGGTTTTATCCGTCAACATGATGTTAATAATGCTTTTCTTTAAGATCCCTCATTGACAATGTCTACATACAACAACCACCGGACTTTATGGACCATCACCACCCACAAATGTTTGTGAATTTCATAAAGCACTTTATGGTCTTAGACAAGCACCACGAGCATGGTTTATTGAGTTGTATGGTTTTTTTTTTCTTTTACATGGCTTCAACAATTCACATTCACACACTTCATTGTTTATCAACTCTATTGTTCCTCTTACAATGTTCCTCTTTGTATATGCTAATGATATTCTTATCATAGGAAATTCATCCTCTTAGATTGACAAGTTTATTATCACATTAGCTCAATGGTTTTCGCTCAAGGATCTTCGCTCCCTACATTACTTTCTTGATGTTGAAGCACTTCCTACCTTAGATGGTTTTTTTCTCTCCCAACAAAAGTACACTCGGGATCTCTTACATTGTACCAAGATGCTTGATTCGAAGGATATTTCTACAATTATGGGTTAAACTGAATCACTACAATTGCACGATGGCAGTCCCTCTACTGATGCCACGAAGTATCACCAAATAATTGGTGCAATGCAATATTTATCTTTAACGCGCCCCGATATTTCCTTTACTGTCAACAAATTGTCTCAGTTTATGATCGACCAATTGTGTGTCATTAGTCTGCTATAAAAAAGGTTCTTCGATATCTCAATTTCACAATCACACATGAGATTCTTATTCACAGATTATCATAATTTAATCTCCACGTGTTCTGTGATGCAGACCAGGTAGGAGACATCACTGACAGAACCTTCGCTTCAGCTTATCTTGTTTTCCTTGGTGCCATACCAATTAACTGGAGTTTAAGGAAACAAAAATCTGTAGCAGATCATCCACTAAGGCTGAATATCGTGCAGTTGCCTCATCAGTTGCAGAATTAAGTTGGAAACAAAATCTTTTAACTGAGCTTCATGTCTCCTTCAATATTCCTTCTATTTATTGTGACAATGTTAAAGTCGTATACTTGTGTGCCAATCCTGTTTTTCATTCTCGGATGAAGCATATTGCAATAGATTTCCACTTTGTCCGTGATCAAGTTGCCAAAAAAAGCTGTAGGTGCCTCACGTTCATGCTGCTGATCAACTTCCTAACTCTTTCACAAAACCTCTACCTCGCAAATGAAACGTTTCAAGATTCGAGTTCGTAATGAAGCGCCAATCTTGAGGAGGCACAATAGCACAATCCCAACAAGAGGATCAGAGTCCAATATTACTTAAACACTTTTATTTTTCAAATTCTGTAAATATTATCTGTTGTATTTAAGATGAATTTTATCTCAACTACTCTATATATACACATGAACTCAATCAATAGAAAACTACCTTATTCATTCAATCAATTATCTCTTTAGGGTGAGATTATCTATTAAAGTAGTGTGAGGTATTGCGATTATGTATTTCTGGCCTCACTACAAAAATATATGCCTTTATCAACGCCATTTCTATGAGGGTTACGAAAAGTGCCTTTAATTATCTTAATCAATTAAATTTTTACTAGTATTACCTTATAAGTTAGAAATATTGTATCATTTAAGGGCACTTTTCACTTTTGATGGTAGTCCTATCATCAAAGTCCGCGTGTACAAAGATTGACTAACCAGAGACCGTCACGTGTCAAACACAAGATAAGCCACGTGGCTGTTACAGCGACAGAGCTCCATGCGGCGGAGTAGCTTGACATGCGACAGAGTCTCGAGGCGACAGAGGCTCTGTCGCGTAGGCTTTGTGCCGCACTGTATGTCGCTACAGACCTCTACCGCATACTCTGCTACAGACCTCTACCGCATATCCTGCTACAGACCTCTACCGCATATCCTGCGACAGACCTATGCCGCCAGCTCTGCGACAAAACTCTACCGCGTGGACCGCAGTAGAGGTCCACACATGAACTCTGTCGCCTTCCAGACTCACCCGCAAATTGTCTAGCCCGAAACGCGACAGAGTGCTTAATGACTCTGTCGCGGCCAGACACGTGCCTGGACCTCAGCTCGAACCGACTCAGAAGAAACTTATAAATACCCCAGGTGAGCTCTCAGATGAGGAGGACAGAAAAAAAATAGAGATAAGATTCTAAATTCTGAAGAACACAACTCTCTTCCCCCTATATACAAAACTTCAGTTTTCTAACTTAATCATCGGAGTGCGCGTGCAGGGACAAATCCCTGCGCCCTCTGATTCCTGTTGTCTTTGCAGAATATACGAAGAACACGTGGAAGAAATCCCATCGACGTCACCTTTTTGTCGTTAGCGCAATCTGAATACGTGGAAGTTGTAATCTTGTTGTCGTTTTACGAGGCAACATCAATTGGCGCCGTCTGTGGGAATCAGAACGAAAAGTCGGATTCCCTATCAAAATGGTGAGGACACGTTCTACAGCAGGGTTGACAGGGGAGCAGAATTCTGTGAGTCCCCCCGTCAGATCAGAACAAAGACGAAGACATAGTGAAAGGGATGACAGAGGAGCCTTGGTTTCTCTAAAGGAATTTGAGACCCTGAAACGCAAAAATGAAGAGACGACGACAGCGTTGAAAGCTATGGTGAGCTTTTTCAGAGACGCTCTCCCCCAATTCAGCTTACCCCATGAAGTGCAGTAGTTGGTGGGGGAAAACATCCCGAGACAGACCTATGAAAGAGGTCAACCCTCCACCCTGGTGAGTGTTGGACAAGGAGCAGGAGTGCTAAATGACGCCACGGGATTGACCCCAAACTCTATCGCATTTCAAAGGAATCGTCCTGGGACGGAGTTACGGGAAGTGAATGCTACTACAAACCCTGCAAGACAGAGTTCGCCCGCAACACCTGTGCGGCAGAGGTCTCCCGCAGCAGGAAGACCGCAGAGCTCACCCGCGGACCGCATGCGGCAGAGTTCGCCAGCAGCACCTGTGCGGCAGAGCTCACCCGTGGATCGCATGCGGCAAAGGTCTCCCGCAGCTGGTAGACCGCAGAGCTCACCCGCGGACCGCATGCGGCAGAGTTCGCCAGCAGCACCTGTGCGGCAGAGCTCACCCGCGGACTGTATGCGACAGAGGTCTCCCGCAGCACATCTGCGACGGAGCTCTCCAGTCGCCTATAGGCGGCAGAGTTCTCCCACATGGCGCAGCCCTTCTCCTGTGGAGTTGGAACACGAGTCAGAGGAATATAGGGCCAGGGGGCCACGAAGACAGAGGGGTTCTAACCCATGAGACGGTCTCGAAATGTCAAGCCCCGGAATGGGAGGTGCCGGAAGGGGTGCTTATCAGTCGGACTCTTCTAGACCCGAAGGGACGGGACCGTACTCAGTCCGAGAGTCGAAAAACGTGGAGAAAGTCGTCCAAAGGATCTTGGAAAAGAGAAAACTGGTGTCTCCGGACGATAGCCGAAAGAAGAGAATTCCATTCAGTCCGGAGATCATGAACAAGCCTTTGCCAAAGAAATTCAAGATGCCTTCCATGACTACTTACACCGGCAAAGCAGACCCATACGATCACATACAAAGCTACGAGTCCCTCGTGCTGCTGCATGGGTGGGAGGACGAAATTATGTGCAGGGCTTTTTCTCTCACACTGTCCGGGCACGCTTTGAAGTGGTTCAACGGGTTGAGCGAAGGTTCAATCTCCTCCTTCGACCAATTGAGAAATGAATTCCTGAAAGTCTTTATGATCCACAGCCAGAGAAAGAAGGACGCTACTTATCTGCTCACTCTTAAACAAGGGAATAGAGAATCCTTGAAGAGCTTCGTAGACCGCTTCCGAGATGCAACCTTGGAGGTAGAAGATCTACCGGTAGGGGTAGCCATGGCTGCAATGTTGCAAGGGACGAGCTCCAAAAAGCTGCAAGAATCCCTCTCTCTTGATCAGCCAATGACACTCTCCGATCTCTTTGCTAGGGCCAATAAGTATGTGGCCCAAGAAGAGGTGATGAAGATGATACAGCCCAGGGAAGTAAAGGAAGGAAAGAAGAGAGAGAGAGATGCACCCGAAAGAAGCTCCCCCAGATCCGTGAGAGTAGACAAAGCCCCTAGGCTCAGGTATGAAGGTTATACCAAGTTGAACGAGCCTCGCACTGCGATATTGGCAGCTATCGAAGGGACAGGATTGTTGGAATTCCCCAAGAAGAAGATTGGGGATGTAGGACGAAACTCTGATGCCTACTGCGAATTCCATTGTGCTCACGGCCACCCAACAGAGAGATGCAGATATTTAATGGATCAGTTAGAAAGACTGGCCAGAGAGGGAAAAATCAACCGCTTCCTGTGGAGAAGCGAGAGACCCCGTTATCCTCCGCGTGACCAAAGGAATGATCGTCCGCGGACTGGGACAAATAACGATAACGGAAGAAATAGGCCAAGGAATGAAGCATTTAGGCCTACGGTCCCCCGTGCCAATCCGCCAAACAACGAACCTACCGCCCCGGAAATAAATGCTATTGCAGGAGGGGAATCGATGGCGGGAAGCTCCTCTACTTCCCGTAAGAGTTATGCAAGGCAGGCATATCAGGTTAACGTTGTAATGGAGGAAAGAGCGGATGAAGATCCTATCATGTTCACCCCAGCCGATAAGGGTGACATCGTCATGCCCCATGACGACCCAATGGTGATATCCGCGGTAGTGACGAAACACCCGGTGAGCAGAATCCTGGTCGATAACGGGAGCTCGGTAAACCTAATCTATTGGAATTGCTTCGAAAAAATGAGCATATTCGAAGATAGGTTAAGGCCTGTCATGACGCCACTATACGGATTTACGGGCGAAAGGGTGAAGGTAGCTGGGTCCATAGAGTTGCCTGTGACTCTCGGTGAAAACCCGAAGGATGTGACCCGGCAAGTATTATTCATGGTAGTAAGGTCAACCTCTGCTGCTTACAACATAATCCTGGGTAGACCTGTACTGAACGACATGAGGGCGGTGATATCCTCTTGCTATCTGTTAATGAAGTTCCCCACTCCCAACGGAGTCGGGCAAGTGCGAGGAGATCAGAAGAGCGCCCGCACTTGTTATATCGCTTCTACCGCCAACAAAGGGGCACAAAGAAAGGAGACTTTGTGCATAGAGGATCCGCCCAAGCCTCAGCCCATAGAGGAAACGGAAGCCATTGAGCTAACAAGGGGAGACGGAGAGAAGAAGGCATTCATCGGGACTCAGCTAAACGAACAAGCAAGGAGTGAGATAGTTGAATGCCTGAGAGAAAACTCGGATGTCTTCGCTCGGACCCCGGCAGACATGCCCGGGATTGATCCCGAAGTGATCTGCCACGAGCTTAACGTCTTACCCGGGCATAGGCCTGTCAAACAGAAAAAGAGAAACTTTACCCCGGAAAGACAAAAAGCAATTACTGAAGAAGTAAATAAGCTCCTAAATGCCGGATTCATCCGAGAAGTCTATTACCCTGAATGGCTAGCCAACGTGGTAATGGTAAAGAAGTCTAATGGGAAGTGGCGAATGTGTGTAGATTTCACTGATCTGAACAAAGCCTGCCCTAAAGATTCATACCCCCTACCCCGGATAGATAGACTTGCGGATGAGACATCCGGATACGAACTCCTCAGCTTCTTAGACGCCTTTTCCGGATACCATCAAATCATGCTTCACCCAGAAGACGAAGAGAAGACTTCTTTTATAACCGATGACGGAACATATTGCTATCAGGTAATGCCGTTCGGTTTAAAGAACGCTGGAGCTACATATCAGCGAATGGTGAACAAAGTATTCAAAGATCTTCTGGGAAATACCATGGAAGCCTACGTGGACGATATGATTATCAAGAGTCGAGCAGGAGAGTCTCATGCTCATCAGATGTCCCGGGTATTCGAAGTACTGAGGAGATTCAATTTGAAGCTAAACCCCAAAAAGTGCTCGTTCGGGGTGAGATCAGGGAATTTTTTGGCTTCATGATCACCAACAGGGGTATTGAGGCTAATCCCGAAAAGGTGCAGGCAGTCATTGACATGAAACCCCCAGCCATCGTAAGAGAGGTCCAGAGATTGACAGGCAGAATAGCAGCTCTGAATCGCTTTCTGTCAAAGTCAGCAGAAAGGAGCTTGCCTTTCTTCAAAACTCTACGGGGAGGAAAGAATTTTGAATGGTCGGGAGATTGCCAAAAGGCCTTTGAGGACCTCAAAGAATATCTTAAGCAGTTACCTTTGCTGACAAGGCCCCTCGAAGGGGAACAATTATATATGTACTTGGGAATCGGTGATCACGCCGTCAGTGCGGTGTTACTAAATAAGGATGAAATGGTGTACCGTCCCATCTACTATGTGAGCAAAGTACTGCTAGACCCGGAAACCCACTATCCGCTTGCCGAAAAGCTAGTGCTAGCCCTTGTGATGGCCTCGCGCAAGTTGCGCCCTTATTTTCAGGCTCACCCCATCATTGTCCTGACGGATAAACCGTTAAGACAAATCCTTCAAAAGCCTGAACACTCAGGAAGACTAGTGAAATGGGCAGTGGAACTCGGAGGATACGATATCACGTTCCAACCCAGACAGGCCATCAAGGGTCAAGCTTTGGCAGATTTTATAGTGGAATGCACTAGCCCGAGCGACAGCGATGAGAGGGAACCTCAACCATGGTTGCTGTATGTCGACGGGGCATCAAGTGCAAATGGAAGCGGGGCAGGTGTAGTCTTGATATCACCAGAGGGGGAATCCCTGGAATACTCCTTACGGTTTGGGTTCTCCAGCTCAAACAACATAGCGGAGTACGAGGCTTTGATAGCCGGGATGAGGCTGGCCGAAACGCTGCAGGTTCACCACTTGGTAGCACGTAGTGACTCTCAGTTGGTGGTGAACCAGTTCAACGGCCAATATCGAGAACCGATGTTGGTCCCTTACCTGAAGAAAGTCCAATCTTTGGCACAAACTTTTACAAGCTTTCAGCTGATACAAATCAACCGATCCGACAACACACATGCTGATTCATTGTCTAAGTTAGCCTCTTCCACCGAAACCAGAGGAAGGATAGTGAAGGTTGAGAGGCTCGAACGGCCTAGTATTGAAGAAGTCGAGGTCTTTAAAAAAATAACGGGAGATGACTGGAGATCCCCTTTCAAACAATATCTCGCTGAAGGTACAATCCCCAAAGATAAGGACGAGGCTCGTCGCTTAAGAATACAAGGGGCGAAATTCACACTCATCAACGGGGAACTGTACAAAAGGGGATATTCGTCACCCTTGTTAAAGTGTCTGGGACCGGAGCAAGCAAATTACGCCCTAGCTGAAGTGCACGAAGGGATTTGTGGCGAAAACTTAGGAGCTAGAACCCTTGCTGCCAAGATACTGCGATCAGGATTCTACTGGCCGACGTTGAAGAAAGATGCAACGGACCAAACCCGTAGGTGTGACAAATGTCAAAGGTTTGCGCCTATCACAACAGCCCCAGTGACCCCTTCTCAAGGTACGATACAGCCAATTCCTTTTGTACAATGGGGGTTGGATATTCTAGGGCCTTTTTCATTAGCTACGGGCCAACGAAAATTCCTATTAGTCGCCACCGACTACTTCACAAAGTGGATTGAAGCAGAACCTTTAGCTACAATCACAGAAAAGAAAGTCGAGGCGATGGTATGGAAAGACATTATCTGTCGATTCGGAATCCCACGCATCTTAAATGTCGACCATGGGAAGCAATTTGATTGTAATGCCTTCCGCAAATTCTGTAAAAGCCTCAGCATTCAGCTAAGGATCTCTTCGGTGTCATATCCTCAAGCCAACGGACAGGTCGAAGTCAGTAATCGGACTATTCTTCATGGGCTGAAGACCAGGCTAGACAAAGCTAAAGGGGCATGGGTGGACGAATTGCCTAGTGTTCTATGGGCATATCGTACCACCAGTCGTGTGTCGACCGGAGAAACGCAGTTCAGTCTCGTATACGACGCTGAAGCACTGATCCCCGTGGAAATTGGCGCACTATCACCCAGAATGGTACCCTTAGTAGAAGAAGAGAATTCACATGCACTAAGGGAAAACCTCGACTTACTTGACGAGCATCGAGAAGCCGCGGCTATTCGATTGACATCCTATCATCAAAGGGTGGCCAATTACTATAATAGCCGGGTGAGAGACAGACCAATGTCTGAGGGAGATCTAGTGCTCAGAAAGTCACACATTACCAACACTTTGAGAGAAGACGGAAAGTTTAGAGCCAACTGGGAAGGTCCATACCGAATCAGACGGAAGATTAGGCCCAACACCTGTATCCTGGAAACTCTACAAGGAAAGAAAATGGGGAAAACATGGAATTCAAATCACTTAAAACTGTATTTGAATTAATCGCTATATTTTCTTTCTTGAACGTTATAATCTCATATTTTTTACTATCACAAGATACTGTTATTGTCATACGTTTCCAACTGTTATATATCTAAATTCTGTGACAGGATACAGAAAAGCCGTAAGAGCCTGAGGCGCTATGCGTCACTGTGGCCAGGCGTATATTCAGAAGAGCCGTAAGAGCCTGAGGCGCTATGCATCACTGTGGCCAGGCGTATATTCAGAAGAGCCGTAAGAGCCTGAGGCGCTATGCGTTACTGTGGCCAGGCGTATATTCAGAAGAGCCGTAAGAGCCTGAGGCGCTACGCGTCACTGTGGCCAGGCGTATATTTAGAAGAGCCGTAAGAGCCTGAGGCGCTATGCGTCACTGTGGCCAGGCGTATATTCAGAAGAGCCGTAAGAGCCTGAGGCGCTAGGCGTATATTCAGAAAAGCCGTAAGAACCTGAGGCGCTATGCGTCACTGTGGCCAGGCGTATATTCAGAAAAGCTGTAAGAGCCTGAGGCGCTATGCGTCACTGTGGCCAGGCGTATATTCAGAAAAGCCGTAAAAGCCTGAGGCGCTATGCGTCACTGTGGCCAGGCGTATATTCAGAAGAGCCGTAAGAGCCTGAGGCGTTATGCGTCACTGTGGCCAGGCGTACAATCAGACGAGCCGTAAGAGCCTGAGGCGCTATGCGTCACTGTGGCCAGGCGTACAATCAGACGAGCCGTAAGAGCCTGAGGCGCTATGCGTCACTGTGGCCAGGCGTACAATCAGACGAGCTGTAAGAGCCTGAGACGCTATGCGTCACTGTGGCCAGGCGTACAATCAGACGAGCCGTAAGAGCCTGAGGCGCTATGCGTCACTGTGGCCAGGCAACAAAAATATAAAGGTTGTAAAAACTGAAGATGCACTTGCGTCATAGTAATCACGCCTCAGAAAACGATATGTTTATACGAAAAATTCTTTCTGAAAATACATACACAGATATGTACAATTACAAGCAAAATAAACAAACAGACAAAGGATGATAAATGATAAATAGAGCAGTAATGCGATACACAGCATGAACAAAAATCTGAATTTCATTTCATTCACAAAATCATTACAAGTAGATCTTTACGATTACATCTGACAAAAGTATAAAATCAAAACAAAATGACAACAGAATACTTGAAAAGAAAAACAAAAACAAAAACTCAATCTTCAGGAGGAGGCTGGAGATCAGCTGCAGACGGACCCTCGCTCCCTAAGGACTGCTGACCCTCCTCACCGTCCAAGTCAAGAAGAGCGCCAATAGGCTCGGGAGCATCGCTCAGGTCCGCGGGCTCCCAAGGACCGGTGAGGTTAGCTAGATCGTCCTGGGCAGTCCTCTGGAAAAGCTCGTCCGCTGGTTCTGCCCCGGGTTCATATTTAGTCCAGTCGGGAGCCTCAAACAGCATTGCCTCGTCCGTGTACTGGAGCTCGGGGAATTCCTCTCCTTCCCTATGCTTCTCTAACCATGACCGAGCAAGGTAGAATCCGTATTTCACGTAGGGATTCGAGAAATCCTCCTTCCGCCTTAAGCAATCCTTGGAAAGGCGGTACTCCTTCACGGCCTCTGCCCGTATGCTATCAATCTTCACTCGGGTCAGTACAGGAGTAGCTTGACTTTTTAACTCGGCAACGCGATGCTCGAGCTCCTGATTACGAGTGAGCAAGGACCCGTAGTTGGACTGCATACGATCCAGCTCGGCATGGGCCTCCTGAAGATCCTCGTGGAATTTACTTGATCGGGCCACCTCGACGGTAAGATCCCCCTTGGCCTGGTCCAAATCCTGTCGTGCCTTTGAGAGCTGCTCCTCTAAATTTCGTACCACGTCCGGAAGTTTGGACAAGTTGTTGACAGTGTTCGATAGCTCCATAACCTTATCTTTTAACTCCCAGATTTCCTTATCGGCTCGCTCCCGATAGGCCCGGTGTTGAGCGTTATTGGCCACGGTCCTCTAAGCCAGCTGCAAAGAAATACAAAAAGTCAAACTCAAAAGCACATCAAAAAGAGGTTAAACAAAGGGGAACATAAAAATTACCCTTATCACCTCCATATCAGCCAAGTCCTCTCCCTCCGGATAGTTCCGGAATATTCTAGCCTCATCCCTTGGGAGAATAGTAGCCCAACTCAGTCGAGAAGCTACCCCGGAAGTATCCAAGGTATCGTTGTCACGAACTCCTGGGTAAACCCGAAACTCGGCCCCCCTCATGATAAAACCACCGTCCACAGGGTAGGACCTCTCATCAATGGGGCCTACCCTCAGGAGAATTGGCCTAGTCGCCATCGACGCCTCGACATACAAGCGCTTCCTGTTCTTTCGCTGGGAGGGAATTGTGTTGCACTCAGCGCGCTCTTCGGAGCGAGATCGTCCATACGAACCGGATGATCCCCGTGAAGAGGAAGGAACTCTTCCCCTATCCCGAGAGGGATCCCTTTGTTTCAGGGGAGGAGGAGACATCGCTGGCCTAGAAACGGGAGGTGTCCGAGCCCGAGGCAACTGAGAAGGGACCGGTGCCTCGCTACGAACATCGTCAGCTACACGCGGGCTCTTCCTGGTGGGAGCACTAGATGGATCGGCCTCTGAAATTTGACGCCCCAGGGATCGTCGAAAGTGACTCATATCTGCAAAAAAGAAGAAGAACAAATAAGTGGTCAAAAATATGATCAGAATTAGCAAGCGATAAAAAAGAACAACAAGTTACCATCAGGAGAATCAAAATGCTCCTGAAGGGACTCTATATTTATCGTATCGTCATCAGGGAGCACCATGAAGGTTGAGCCAAACCCTTCCCAACCGGTCAGGTCAGCTAAGGGTTCACTGCCAGAACTAGATTCTACATTGGTACTCCCTATGTCTTCCTGTGGCCTGACAGGTTCGGGGTTCAATTTGGGAGAAACTGAAGGTGGAGGATCCGAAGAAGGGACAGAAGGGCCGACAATAGGAATAGAACCCACACCCCAGCCCGCTAATATCAAATTTTCATTTGATAAAAGGCTGTTAAGGCTAATGGGTCTATCCACCAATAACCTATCAACATCTGAGGCCAGCTGTTCTCTAAGAGTAGCAATCCGGGGGCCCTTGGGGATTTCACGCCTAGTCTCCCAACGAATAGGGAAATCCAGGCCTCCAGGCGCCTCCACAACAAGCCACTCCGATTCAAAGCCGTGGAGCTTATTGGCGGGTTTTTCGAATAACCTGTTCTCGAATCCCAACATATACACCCGCTGAAGTGAGTAAGGGACTAGACCAGGGCTACCTCGAAATCTGAAAAAGACATCGAGAAGGGGAAGAGATGGAGAAACGCCCCTTAGGTGGCAATGTACGGTAAACCCTATCAACTGCATCCATGCATGAGGATGCAGCTGTCCGGGGGCAATCTTATGAGTCCTAAGGAAAGAAGCCACAAAGTCGGACAACGGGAAGCGGAGTCCTAATTCTAAAGCTGCCCTAAAGATAACTACCCCGTCAGACACACGACGTATGTCACTTTCCTGAGGGGTTGGAAGTCTATAGGAGTATCCCTCGGGCAAAGGAAACCTAGATACTAGGTCTTGGACGTCGACTTCCTTCAAAGTCGACTTGACACCTATGTCTATTTGTTTTCCTACACCATGGCCAGCCATTTTAGAAGTTCGGGGGAAATCAAAAACAATTATGGACGACAGAATTTACCTAAAAGGAAGACAACAAAAGAACGGGCGACACAGTTTCAAGATCTGGCGGTAGACTTGCGACAGTGTAACGTCACGCGGCAGAGTTGCGGCAGAGTTGCGGGAGAGTTGCGACAGAGTGTGAGAGAATCTGCGGGAGAGTGGTCTTCGCGAGAGAACTCAATAGCGATTGTGACAGCAGGGACCCAGTATATATAGGCGCGCGGCTGCACCATGCCCGCGCAAGGATCCGCCCCGACCCGAAAAAAGCAAATCCGGACCAGGATCCTCTTTCGCAAGAAAAATTCCTACCAAAGAGTGGGGAGCAATTGATGGTGGTCCTATCATCAAAGTCCGCGTGTACAAAGATTGACCAACTAGAGACCGCCACGTGTCAAACACAAGATAAGCCACGTGGCTGTTACAGCGACAGAGCTCCATGCGGCGGAGTAGCTTGACATGCGACAGAGTCTCGAGGCGACAGAGGCTCTGTCGCGTAGGCTTTGTGCCGCACTGTATGTCGCTACAGACCTCTACCGCATACTCTGCTACAGACCTCTACCGCATATCCTGCTACAGACCTCTACCGCATATCCTGCGACAGACCTATGCCGCCAGCTCTACGACAAAACTCTACCCCGTGGACCGCAGTAGAGGTCCACACATGAACTCTGCCGCCTTCCAGACTCACCCACAAATTGACTAGCCCGAAACGCGACAGAGTGCTTAATGACTCTGTCGCGGCCAGACACGTGCCTGGACCTCAGCTCAAACCGACTCAGAAAAAACTTATAAATACCCCAGGTGAGCTCTCAGATGAGGAGGATAGAAAAAAAATAGAGATAAGATTCTAAATTCTGAAGAACACAACTCTCTTCCCCCTATATACAAAACTTCAGTTTTCTAACTTAATCATCGGAGTGCGCGTGCAGGGACAAATCCCTGCGCCCTCTGATTCCTGTTGTCTTTGCAGAATATACGAAGAACACGTGGAAGAAATCCCATCGACGTCACCTTTTTGTCGTTAGCGCAATCTGAATACGTGGAAGTTGTAATCTTGTTGTCGTTTTACGAGGCAACATCAACTTTAAACATCCCTAATTTTCTCAGTTACCCCATTTTCTCATATCTCTCCATCACGATTTCTTTCAAATTTTCTCAGATCTCTCTTTTTCCTCAGACTTAAATTTCTCAACTTCTCTTTCTCTCCACCATCATTTTCTCGTCTTCTCTCAATCACACTTCACTCTGCTCTATTCTCCATAGATCTCTTAATCGTTCAGTTTCCTCTTCTCCATCACACTCATCTCTCCATCGCTCAACTTTCCTCTTACTGTCGTTCTCTTTACTGTTCTTTTAAGGAGGATCTTTGTCGATCTCCACTGACTCTATCATCTCTCCATAGCTCAACTCTCCTCTCTCTCCATCGTTCTCTTTACTTTTAAGGAGGATATTTGCCGATTTCCATTGACTTTGATCTCCATTGTTCTGTTTCCTATTCTTTTAAGGAAGACCAATGCTCATCCTCGCTCTTTTTTTTTTTTAGTCTATGCTGCCTTCAATAATCTCCTCTTCATCAGCTTCAAAGATCAGGTGATTTTTTTACTATAATTTTTTAAGCTCTTTGATTTTTGTAATTGCCGATAGGATGATTTACCTAATTGCAAAAAGTGATTATTAGAGAAGGATTATCCTTAGAACTGCAACAATTACTATATATTAATTTTATACTCTTCATCATGTGTAAAATCTAATGTTGTCTAAATATGGTTGTGTTGCTACTCCAAACAACATTGAATAGATGCTGACGAATGTATTAGACTCTTTTTCTTCACATGTATTAAAAAGCTCCGTAAAAATAGTAAAAGTTAGAGAGGCAAAGGGATTTATCTTTGGTCACGTATTTCGATGCAAAAACCAGAGAATAGTTTGAATAGGGCTTTAGTAAGTAAAATAGAGCTTATGGTTTTTAGATGATACTTGCAGGGTATTTATAGACGTAAATAGCCTGGTAATTACCTATTAATCATTATATCAAACATATGATAAGCATTCCTGAGCTTTCTTTGAATTGGTCTCCTTTTTAGGTAGTATGAATCCTCAGGCCCAAGCACGCGTTAGGGTTATTAGAGGTCGGGCACAAGGCCTCTAAAAGTGGGCCTTATTCTGCAGTAGGGGTTTGCCACAAGGTTTTGCAGTAGAGGTCTGCTGTAGGGTTCTGAGGCGACATGTGGCGTGTCCTTTACTGTGAGGACCCGGCCCCGGAGCACGCCAAACCCCTCTGGGCCCCGCTCCCACTGCTAATCGGCCCTACAACTCCACAGATTGTCCTCTTTGGGCCCACTGACCCTCAAGGTTTTGCTCCACTGGGAAATTCCCAGGAATGGTACCAAGAGTGCAAGAACAAGGGTGAAGACCCGAGTTCGAGCCGCGAGGAGGACGCGTCTCCTGGGAATTTTCCAGTGGAGCAAAACCTTGAGGGTCAGTGGGCCCAAAGAGGACAATCTGTGGAGTTGTAGGACCGGTTAGCAGTGGGAACGGGGCCCAGAGGGGTCTGGCGTGCTCCGGGGCCGGGTCCTCACAATAAAACACGCGTTTTATGTGAGGTCCCTGTGAGGTCCCGCAGGACACGTCACCGGACACTACACCATAGCTACGTATTGTCTGCTCTTGGTCCCAATGGACCAGCACGGCTTTGTTCCCTTTGGGGAAATTCCCCTCAGAACGCATCCCCCAGGTTTCGAACTCAGGATATCATCCTTTATCCGACACCCCTGGTACCATTGAGCTCGACCCTAAACTGTAACGACCCTTGACCCTTGAAAATCGGGATAAATTTTTTTTTGAATTTAATTTACCCACTTATTCCCTTATTCATTTAGGTTGTATTCCTGTGCAGTGTCAAAACACTTTTCTTAATACTTTACTCGTAATTATAATTTAATTTCTATATTTTAACTTATGTGGCCGATAAAAATTTCGGCAGCACAACGGCTTATATATGAGCCTATCCACCTGCAATTTAGTTGTTTCCAACAATCCTAGATATCCACAACTACCAAGCATGCTTTCCAACAATCCTAGATATCTATAACTACCAAGCATACTTTCTCAATCCACTTTTACAACTCAATATATCGATATCAATTTATATAATCATCTTACAACCTAGTCCCAAGTATTATATTCTTTACATCATTTCCTTACAAATTACATCCCGACAAATTATTTCTATTATATGTGTCTGTGCGTACAAATATGTCTGGTACAGGAATGTAAATGTATACCTTTCTGCGTGTACAAAAAGTAGCCTATGGTAGCTCTTCCCACTAGCCTACGTCGTATACGCGGCAGGGAGCGTCTATACATACACTGCAAATGATCTGAAGGTAGAGGGGTGAGCTTTTGGGAAAAAGCCCAATAAGATAGTACCTTTAAATTAATCCTGATATATATATATATATATATATATATATATATATATATATATATGAAAAGCATGTAAAAATTATTTGTAAGATCATACTTTAAATAAAAGGAAAAACTTAAATCATCACTTCATGCAATTCATCGTAAAAGTCATAAAGCATGCAAGTTCAAAGCAAGAATCATGCTCAACCATGCTATAAATTCTTTCATAAGCTTTTCGCATACATTGCATAATCATCTCGTTTTACTTTCGTAAACATGTCATAAACATTTTGTGAAGCTTTCATGAAACATTTCATAATTACTTTGTAAACATTACATAAACGTGTTGGTTCATAACCAATCATTGAAATTCATAAGGCACATATTCGTTGCCACATTTATCATTCATAACTAATTCATGGAGACCAGGCTATAACTAAGTCATGCGATACGTGTCATTCTCCGTAGAAAGCTAAACATGTTACCTATGGCCATGGTAAGTGGCTGTAGACTGGATCAGGGTCATACAGCTCTTTCGTAAAACATGGGTAGTATCCATCTTACATACTTTCACTAGCACATAGCTAGGACACGGGCACCAATGGCACTCTCCGTGTGGGCAACATAATTGCGTGCTGCGCGGGCACGAGATACTACCAAAACATCATCATCATAAACCACAAGTAGCACGACATCTTCCACACAGGTTGAGTCAAGTGCTAAAAGGGCCAACGTACCGGCACCCCAAGTGGTGCAGCCGGAACACCACAAGAAGTAACCATGCATGAAGCCTATAGTCTCAAAACAGAATTTTCAAAATCTTTCTTGGGTTTTATAACCCATAAACTCATATCGAGTAATAAAATCGAATTCCTTGTAATCTAAAAACTCTTTCATAAAACCGAAAGACTGTGTGGCACTTTGTTCCAGTAGAACTCAAGAGGTGGCCCCCACAATCCCCTTTCGAAAACAATTTCTTTTGTTAAATACTTTTCAAGTTGTCAAAGTTTCTTTAACAGTATGGATATAAAAACATAAATAAATGTAAAACATCCATACACTTCATACCTTAGGAATTCATTTCACAACATGGAAAATACTCGGGAAATATTTCGATAAATTAAAACAGGTATCGTAAATAGTTTCACAAGTATAAAAGCATTGATAAATCACTTCAAATCATATGCTCTTTCATAAAATTATTTATAAGTGAAACAAGGATGCATTATCAGAATTAAGTTACATAATTCCCCTTACCTCGATCTATCGGGTATCTTGAATTCGAACGCTGACGTCTCCTAGTACCTCCTTTAATCCCTTCTACAATCACCTACACCGAAATTGTAGACTTAGCACCCTATTCATGCGAATTGCGTTAAAATCGTAATTTATCGTTGCTACTGCGTGTGTACGTATTATTGTATATCCTTAGGCCAACACGCACGTTTATATATTTCTGCACTATTTATATATTTTGCTCCTACAAGTATTAACATATACCTTTATTATATACATCCACATGTATACACGCATAAATATATATATATATATCTATATATATATATATATATATATATATATATATATATATATATATATATATATATATATACTTTGATTGTTTTCATGTTCCCCTATCTCACATATATACATTCTTTGTATATACACATATATACTTTTATTTGTTTTTCATATTTCTCTATCACACACACACACACACATATATATATATATATATATATATATATATATATATATATATATATATACATTCTTTGTATATACATATACTAGCACACATTCATCCTATGTACATTCATATGTATATGCACCTAAGTAAATATATATATATATATATATATATATATATATATATATATATATATATATATATATCATTGTTTTCCATTTTTCCTTATCACATTTGCATGCATATTTTTTTTGTACAAATACTAGCATACTCAAATATATATATATTCACATGAATACATATATATATATATATATATATATATATATATATATATCATTACTTGTCTCCATTATTCACCATCACATAAATATATATGCATACATTTTTTTTTGTCCATTATTCATTTCTCCCATTTTTATTTTTATTTAATCTCTAATTCAATTTACCTTATCATACTTATATACCATCACATATATATACATGTAAAATTAAATCTACATATATACTTCCGTTCCAGCCCCTCTTCTTCTTGATTGTTCTCGTTGCCTTGCTGCTTCTTTTTTTTTTCTTCACCGGTCTCAGTTTTCAGCCTCCTGTTCTGCTCCAGCCAGTCATCCCCTCTTCCTCGGTTATCCTTCCCCTTCTCCCGGTCTCACCTCCAGCAGCAGCTCCTCTGCACACTGGGTTTTCAGCTCTCCTGATCAATCCTCTGCCTCGGTCTGCTCCCGTTTTAGCCCCTCTCTTCAGCTCACAATTCCAGCTCCAAATTGGTCTCCATCTCCCTTGGTTCTGCCTCTCTTCAGTCCGGTTCTGTTTCTTTTCCTCCTCCCTTGCCTCTGTTCCAGCTTCCCTCGATCAGTCACGCACCCTGTTCTACTCGTAGCTCCGGTTTCTCCTTCTCGGTCAGCTGCTGTCCCCCCTTTCCTTCCTCTCGGTTTCCCTTTTTTTTTCCTTCTCTTCTTCCTCGGCAGACCCAGCTTCCTTCTCTCCCTTCCCTTCTCTTTTTCCTCTCTTCTTCCCTCTTTCTCCAGCCGGCCGAGCCTCTCTTTCCTTTCTCCTTTCTCTTCTTTCCTTCTTCTCCCTCGGCCAGAACCAGCTTCCTTTCCTTTCCTGGTTTTCTTTCTCTCCCGGCCAGACCTCTCTTCCTTTCCTCTCTCTTTCCTTCTCCTTCCTTTTCTCTTCTCCTTCCTCTTCTCTTCTCCTTTCGGTTCCCACCTAGCACTCTGTTTTAATTTCCTTTCCCAATTGCAATTTGTGGCAGACGGAATTGGCTTTTCTAAGCCAATTTCGTACATGCCATAATATATATATATATATATATATATATATATATATTAGTTTAATATATGTATATATATTTTATTAGTATGTAGGTATTATTTGTTATGTATTTGTATTGTTATTATATTATTACTATTATTATATTTTTTTTGTTTCCATTTTATTTTAAATATCTTATACATTATATATATATATATATATATATATATATATATATATCATCATTTTTTCATTTTAAATTGTCTAGTATATATATATATACATATTCACCTATGTATATATCTACATATATACATTTTCTTGCATAACTTATCCAAAGACATAATATCATACATTCCATGAAATTTTTCTTATTCCGAAAATGAAATAGTATCGGAACTCCATCATTCTTCATAAATTCTCGATATAAGTGTTTTACATCAACAATTTTCCATTTAACAAATTAAAATTCTCTAATCCCTCTATACTCACATTCGTCTTATCACTCCTTGTATCTTCGGGTTCCCGATCATTCACTGGCTTCTCGGTCCCTATAGTCCTCGAGTCCTACAACGAATATTTACGCTTCTGTTAATATATATTATTTTCATTTTTATATAATTAAATTAACGTAGGAAATTTGTGGGGTTTACATTTACCACGTGGCACCATGGCTTTGACACGTGGCATCTCCTTATTGGTAATTGTTGCCTACATGGCCTTACGACTTACATTCTTAGTTAAACCTTTATCAATTTCTCCTCATTCTTTGTAAGACCCCGTATATGTATAAGGGTAATGTGTGTAATTGGATCAAATAATATGAATGGACTTGTAATGTAAAGTATGATTGATGTAAGTCCATGGATTCAATGTATGTATGTGTAATATAAATTGTAACGTACATACAAGTTTCATTGAATATGAATACGAAGAAATGAGTTCTAGCAACTGATGGATGTGATTGAGACTCAAGATGAGTAGTATGGTAAAATGGAATGGAGTTATGCTTCCATTTGGTTTTATGTAGCATACCTTTGAACATACAATGAATGCACACAAGTTTCAATGTGCATAAGGTATGAATGGATGCCATTTTCAAGTTATAAAGGTGGATGGATGAGAAAATGGCCATGGCAATAGATTAAGGATGTGTTGGTATGAGTTGCAGCAAAGAAACTGTAGGAAATCTGGAAAACATGAGGTCCAGATCGATCTCATAGGATGAGAGATCGATCTGGAAGAGCCAGAATGCTCTTATTTGGGCGAAAGAATAGAGCAGATCGATCTCCAATGGAGCCAGATCGATCTCCCAAGCATTCTGTAGTGGAAAGATCGATCCCCAAGCACCCAGATCGATCTCCTTAGCTCTCTATTTGGGACCAGATCGATCTCATGCTTCGATAGATCGATCTCATGCTTCAACAGATCGATCTCATTGCTTCGACAGATCGATCTCAGGCTTAAAAATGCCGTGAAAAAGAGGAATTTTAAGGGACCAGATCGATCTCCTCTTGGACCAGATCGATCTCCTCAAGCTATTTCTATATAAGGAGAGCTGAAAATCTGGAAATCTCGGAAAAACATTTAACCTTACAATCTCAACCCAAAAACCTAACTTTCACTCTCTAAAATCAACCATTTTCAATGAGATTTGAAGAGAGATCATTAGAGGCAAAGTTGTTCCTATCAAAGAGAAGAACAACATAGTGAGAGGGCATTGTCTCATTTTTGGAATCGAATGAGTTAAGGGCATTACCATTTGGAGCAAGAAGAGAAATCATATTGGTAAGATTCTAACACTCCAATCCAAATGCATTAGCTATTTAATTGATTTTGGAGTTGATTGATATGAGTATTGATGGATAAACTACCTAGGAATGTAGTGGAATTGGTGTGACCTAGAAATCTAAAATGGGTATAATGTGAGGATATGTGGGATTGAATGAGCTTATGATTTATGGCATGCTAAAGTTGTTATTGGGGTAATGTTTATGATTTTAGATGGTTAGATGAGATTACATTGTGAGTTTGAAGAAATTGTGAAAATGAGTATGAATATGCTTGATAAATGCCATAGTGAGGGGATTCATGAAATATGAACACTATGAGCTTTATGTCGATTTGATATCGATTTTGAATAAGATAATAGGCCTAAGAAGATCCATAGACTCGAGTTATGGATAAAGTAATGAAACGAGGCCAAATAAGCTTTAATAGAGGCTATAGATTAAATTGACTATAGCAAGCACAAGGGTTGCAATATATGGATCGAATATAATACGGGATACGATTTTGTGCAGTCCCGAAGAGTTCGTTGAAGACGAACCGAACCATACGAGTAAGCAGCTTAAGGAAGTGGAATCACGCATCGCGATTCCAGGTAAGGGAATTTTGTGAGTATATAGAGGTAGCTGCTCGTACTTTGAACTTGTGGGTGAATATCGGGTGTTTTTATGAAATGCATGATTGCTCAAATAAATGTTGATGGTATTCGTGAATGATGATGAGTATATGCGTGGTTTTGGATTTGAAGTGGATTTTATGAAATGGGATAGTAAGGTTAATAATTGCATAAATCTAATGTTTTGATGCTTTTCAAAACGAATTGCTTGGTTTTAAGCAAGCTTGTAGATAGGTCGGCTAGAATTGTATTGTTGTTGTAGAAAAGCATTTGTGAGTGCTAAACCCGAATTGTCGGGATTGATAAATTGTATATGAGCCGCCTATCACATTTGTATGACATAAATCGCGCTAGAGCCCCACTCGCGCTGGATTTCTATGTTTTCACTTGTGTGAAACGTGCTTGAGCTTAGCTCGCACTTTGAATTTGAATTGTGATGATGCTTATAAACCGTACTGGAGCTTACGCTCGTACGTGGATTTGAGTGGTTTTTCTTATGCATATAACTGTACTGGAGCTATGCTCGTACATGGTTTCTTCATATTTTATGCATAAATGCCGTACCAGAGCGTTGCTCGTACGAAGTGATTGGTTTGATGCATGAATTCGCGCTAGAGCGTAGCTCGCGCTGGTTTTCACACTGTGGTATGTATGAGGCCGTGGTGAGAGATACGGATTAACTCAGGGAACCCAACAGGCCTGACAGACCTCTTAGGTGGGGTGAGGGTGAGGGGCTAGGACCTGACATAATCCATCCAGGGAACCTAACAGGCTTGACAAACCTCTTAGGTGGGGTGAGGGTGAGGGGCTAGGACCTGGATCAGGGAACCCAACAGGGGCGAGCAAGGCCATGAGGGGCTAGGGCCTGGTATTGAGGTTACTCCCACGTGCTCTTGAGACTATAAAGGTTACACTCGGTATGGGGTAGATAAGACTTATGGCAGGCACCCCCAACCATGTTATGGGTCCGCGGAGTACGATGTACCGTGTATATCACATGGAGTACGATGTACCGCGTGGTGGTTACTTGAATTGAGACAGTCTGGCGGAGAACTAACCCACCTTCGTGCCAGCATGATACCCCGCACACCGGAATCCGTGTGGTCTGGGATGATATGTGACGATTGGCCAACGTAGTCACTTGAGATATAGTAACCTGTCTCCTTGCTTGATTTACTTACTACCACATGATTTTAAATCTCTAAGTGTGATTTGTGATTGTTTAAGGTAGACCCGAAGGAGGGGTCGAGCCTCATGGATTTGAATTGTGAAATGAAAATGAGGTTGTGATTGTGAATTGATGTGATGTGATTGTATGTGATGAGAAAGAGTTTTATGACGTGGGTTTTAAAAAGGAGGTTTCTTAATGAATTGTCCTTTTTATGAATTGAAATGAGATCGAGCATGAGATGATTTATACATGATGTTTTA
This sequence comes from Firmiana major, assembly GCA_033439115.1. NCBI lineage: Eukaryota > Viridiplantae > Streptophyta > Magnoliopsida > Malvales > Malvaceae > Firmiana > Firmiana major. The sequence continues at coordinate 35,633,949 of CM065912.1, read as the reverse complement.
CCATGTTTTATATGCCAATTTTACATGACTTTGATACATGATATATATGTATACTCATATGGCATAGTTTTATTCCTCATGCTCCTACCATAAACGATTTATGCATAACACTATCAACATGTAGATAGAGTAGTTATCTACCATGCTTGCATTATTGCCTTACTGAGCGTGTGGTTGCTCATCCCACTCTATTTCCCCCCTACAGAGCGTGCATAGTAGCCCAGTGAGGACTGAGGCGTATTATTTTGGACTCCGCTGCATCTCCATCGCTAAGAGGTATATACACAGTGATTCTTTTTGTATCTAAACAATGTAAAAGCACAGTATTCTTTTGAGTTGTACTTATGGGGGATGTAGATGTCAATAAAACATGTATTCGTATAAGTACACGATTAAATGCACATGTATGATATCGTTTTAATTAATTGAGAATGAATGAGATGTGGTAATTATTATTGGCTCACAGCCCAACAGTGTGTGGTGAGTTTAGTTCACGACCGGGTAAGGTAACAGTAAAACGCGAAAAATTTTCAGTGATTTTCGGTTAAAGAGAATGGAATTGGGTCGTGACATTCTTGTATAGGAAAATTTCCTATGGAAGAGTATAAAAAGGGGATTTTAGGTCTTTCCCTAGTAGTTTTAAGAACATGACCTTTCGATTGCGAGAGACTGTTTGTCTTTCGTGGGAACGCGACGCTTCAGCTACTTCTGCCACGGCTATAAAAGGTAAGTTACCACAACGTAAATTCTTAGAAAACCTCTCTCGCGAACGATGTTGTAAACTCTGCCACAAGACCTGCTGCGAACTCTGTCGCGTACCTTGTCTCTGGGTATTTTCATCCTCAAGCTTGTCTCTAACTCTGTTGCAACCTTTGAACTAACCCTGTCGCAACCTTGATATGAAACCTGTCGCAACCTTGGTCCAAAACCCTGTCACAACCCTAGTTTGAAACAACTCAAGATTCAACTCCTCTTCATCTCTTTGCAAATCGTCAACCTGCTATAGGGAGTTGACATTATCATTTCTTCTCTATGAAACGCTCAGCCTTCTTCTTATGAAATTATTGAAATTTTTTCAGCCTATGCTCTACATGCTAAATATTGAGTGTTGTAAGCAATTGCACTTTAAGCACTTTGTAAAGTCAAGTCAGACATTTTGTAAAGCATGCGTAAATAAATGAGAAGTTTACCTTTATGACTTCTTTATCGACTCGGCTCTCGCCTTCCAAGAAACTCTTAGATAACTTGATCACATCATGAAGAAAAATGATAGACTAGCCCAAAACAAAAAACAACCTAGAGATTTTCTATTGAATTGTTAATCATACCTGTGAACGGCACTCCCTCTCTCACCTAGGAAGTGATAAATGTTAGCAATTCATAAGAGTCGTGCTAAAAGTCATTGGGCCCTGTTTTGAGTCAAACTAAAGATTATTGGGCCTAAAAGTTGACTGAGCTCAAGAGAAAAGAGGACTTAAAAGAACCATGGATGATTCACTATAAGATCATTTAAGTGATGAGTATTAACAGCAATTACACTCCAAATAACTCTTATAAATAGTCTCAGATATCATCTTTACTAGGGAAGCTCTATTTGTTTACTGAAACTCTATCGAAATCTTATCTGACCTAAGCATCGAAGTGCGCTAGCAGAGGAAAGCCCTTGCACCCCTCTAATCTTTTCTTTCTTGCAAACTACTTGGAGATAGCACGAATATCGAGGTTCCTACATCATCAAAATTCATTTCTGTAACGAGCAACAATAGGTTGCTTGTGGCTTTATTTTTTGTTAGTTGTCTAGCTTTTCACTAATTTTCTTTGTTTCTTTGTATATAGGAAATTATGTAAATACCAAAAAAAATTTAATGTATTTGGTAATTGTCCATAAATAATAAATTAGACAATTAAGGTAAATGTGTGAATATGGGTGAGTTAATCTGAAAATAAATGTTGGACTAATCCCATTTTTACACGACATGGAGGATTTGATCAAATACGCAGACATACATGTATTTTTATACTATGTGTATGCAATATTTTAATTACTCCTCAAGATTTACGTATAGATAGGTATAAGTGTACAAAAGCATATAAGTATGCACATATAATTGTATATATGTATATATATATATATATATATATATATGGATATAGATAGAAATTGTAAGACCCGATTTTTATCGTAAGAGCAAAGGAAATGAATAAAAATTTTCGAATGCATTTAGAAAAAATGCAAAGGATTGAAATAGAATTTTCGAACACGTTGAAGGGTAAAACGGTCAAAAGATTGAAATCCGGTATAAATTCGATAAGAGAATTTTAATTAAAAATAAGGATTTAGGACATCTTGATCAATAATGAGAAAATTATAAAATTTTAAGTCTAATTGATCAAGATCCGAAATTTTTAGAAATACCGAAAAGTCACTCGGGATAATATCTCGAAAATACAGAGAAAATATACCGAAAAAAGGGTTAAAATATAATAAATAAATTAAATAAAATTAAACAAATTAATTTGGAATAAAATAATAAATTAGTAGATATTTTTAGAATATTTTAATGATTATTATAATAATGAAATAATTTATAAATAATTAAAAAAAAGAAAGAGAGAAATCGAAAAAATTTGTCGGGGAGAGAGAAAACAAAGGAAACCGAAAACGAAGACCCGCGCGTGACCCGATCGACCCACGGCCACCGGCGACCGACGGCCCAAACGAAGACCGGAGGACGAAGAGGAGAGGCCAGCGAACACGTTGGCACCGGTGACGCGCGCTGACGACAGCTGTGTCTGGTGAACGGAGGAAGAGAAAACAACAAGGAAAACAGGGTCGATTCCGGCGATCCATGGTAGCTGGGCTTGAACTGTGGGCACCGGCGTGATCGGGAGGAGGAGGTGGTCCTTTTGAGAACGGTAGCGACCGACGAAACCGCCAGAATTCGATGGATCGAGAGGGAGAGTGCCGCAGAGGGAGAAGAGGAATCCGGCGGCCACCGGCGTGATTCGGCCAACCCCAACCCCAGCCGAACACTCCCCCAGTGCAGGCGCACCGATTGGCTCCAGAAACGAGCCGAGAACCGGTCGAAAATGCCGTGAACAGCGACGGGAAAGCCTGAACCGGTATGGACCGGTTCAACAAGAGGAGAACCGAACTGAACCGGCTGAACTGAACCGATCTGAACTTGGTTTAATCGGATCGAACCGGTTCAGCTAAGAAAGGGAGGAAAAAGGGAGAAAAAAGAGAAAAAGGAAAAAGGGGAAGAATTTTTGGGGATACACCAGATTTCGAGTAAGTCAGTAAGAGGTCAAAAGTGATCGATTTGATTTTCGAGAAATTTATTTAAATTATATTTAATCGAAAATTAACCCGAAATTAAATATATAATTGTGCAGTTTTACGACAGAGCCCAAACGAGAGACGATTGAGCTCCGATTTTCGTACCCCGCATAGCATTGGGTAAGTACATTTTAATTTTGACAATTAGAGTCCTCAATGCAGAGTTAAAATTATTTTACGGATTAATTCTGTATAAAAAGGAATATTATTCAAAATTTTATAGTAATTACCGTAAATAGTATACGGGCCATCCAATGAGTTTGGAACGAAACCCGATGATTATTGGTAAGTCAAATGAGCTTAGTAAATTTGAAGAAGGGATTTAATAAGTGGAAACGGGCTGAAAATGGGTCAAGGCCCATTAAGGTGCGGTCGGGCCCAATAAGAGTAAATTGGCCTAAATAGTTAAATCAACTGTAGTAAACGTGAGAATTATATTTATTGGGTTAAATTGATATGATAAATAATTATCTGCACCCCCAGAGACTGGATTAGCAGCAAATCGGATTGGACAACCCTCCGACAGTGGAATTTAGATACGTGCTCGACGTGATTCGAGGTAAGGAATTTTGCAAGCGCTTAGAGATATTTACGCATATTTTTGGGGTTAATTACATTATGTAGAATCTCATAAGGTATCTATAAATAGAATAATAATTTTTACGAAAATCGTTGTATATGTAAAAATTACGATTTTGCCCCTAGTTAGAAAAATTTCAAAAAGGGTAGTAAGGCTATGAAATTGCATGATTTTCATATTTTTGATGTTCATATAATTATATTGCTTTATTTTAAGCAAATTATGGATACGTTGACTTTTTATTTCATGTTTTTACATGAAAGGGCACGAATTAGGTGCTAGTTGTGATTTTTGAGTTGTTTTAGTGAAATTGGGCAGCCTATCATGTTTTTATGAGTTTTAAATCGTGTTGGAGCACTGCTCGCACTGAATTTTATATTTTAACTCATATACAGAGTGCTGGAGCACTACTCACACTGAGTTTTACAAACTTGCTTTACATGACTACCGTACTGGAGTTGTGCTCGTACGTGGATTTTACTTGGTTTTATGCATCCGTACTAGAGAATTTCTCGTACATGAATTTAAATTGGATTTAGAATTATTTTAAGTCATACTGGAGTGCTGCTCGTACGCAAATTTCATTGATTTTTATGAAACTGTGCTGGAGCTTCGCTCGCACAGAAATTTTATGACATGCATATGACTGTGCTGGAGCCTCTTATAGACTGTGTGTCACATTGAGAAGATATGCTCGCACGTGTAGATTGAGACATGAGTTGGTTATCGACATGGTCTGGAGTGGCATAAGACCTATGGCAGGCATCCCTAGACAGTGATATTGGGTTCATAGAGTACATTGTACCGTGTATGTCACATGGAGTACACTGTACCATGTAGTCATGACTATTGTTGTCACGACCCAAATTACCTAAAAATCAGAGTAAATTTTTTGCTTTTTTCATTTTCTTACCCGTCGTGAATAGTTACACTACTAAACAGTTGGGCTATGATTCGGTGTTAGTCACCTCTCACCTATTTACCATTCCATTTTCATATTTCATTTACATATCAATTTATTTAAACTAAATACATCCTCAATATTACATCCATATACAGTACTATGCCTCTATATATTTAGATACAAAAATTATACGAATGTGTATACCTGATCTTGATAGGAAGCAGCGGATAACCGAAATGCAAGACTACTGTCGCTCTCTTCTACTGAATGTACCATGTGGGGTGAAAAATGAAAGGGTGAGCGAAACTTGCTCAGTAAGGCAATAATGTAAGCAGGTAGATAATTATACTATCTACGTGCTGATAATGTCATGATATAAAATCGTTTATATTTGGAGCATGAGGTATGACTAAAACGATGCCACATGTATGTATATATCATATAAGAGAAATCATGAAATCGACATATAAAACAAACATGGCAAAATCATGTATGACATCTCATGCTCATCACATTAAAACTTCTTAGTTTCATCATAAACTCATTACGTTAAAACTTATTTGTTTTATCACAAAATTCATCACTCTAAAACTTATTAGTTTCATTATAAAACAACCACATCAAGGCTAAACACATCTCTCGGGAATACCTTGATTCATTAAATCGCATCTTGTTTAAAAACATAAATCGGGACATTACCCCTCCTTCGGGTTTGTCCTGGTCTATTCAAACCGTATGAGATCATGTGAGGCATGTAGGTTACTGTATGAAAATTGATGACTATGGCCATATTATGTCCCTGTGATCCCAGGCTACACGGATCCCGGTGTGCGGGGCATCACAACTGCAACGGGAGGTGGGGTCAAATCCTACCCTTCAGAATATCAAGTAACATCGTCGAGTCATCATGACTGCACGGTACAGCGTACTCTGTGTGACATACACGGTACAACGTACTCCGTAGACCCATTCATAGTCTGGGGGTGCCTACCGTAGGTCTTATCCACCCCAATACTATGTCGATAACCAACCCATGTCTCAAAGTATACGTGTGAGCATATCAACTCTCCGCGACACACAGTCTACACGAGGCTTTCGCACGACCATATGCATGTCAACTCACATCTAGTGTGAGCGAAGCTCTAGCACCACGCTATGCATATCATGATATCTAAAATCTCATGCGAGCGAAGCTCCAGCACGGTTTTGTGCACACACAAATTTCTCATACGAGCAATGCTCCAATACGGCTTTTCATGAGTAATAAATCAGTAAACTTTAGTGCGAGTAAGACTCTAACACTCTTTTTACTCGTGTAAATATGATAGGTGACTCAATCTTGATAAAAACATCTTTTAAAATCGTAACCGGTACCCTTTCGTATAATTCATGAAATCAATAGCCAACCTATGTGTATATTTGCTTAAATCAAAGCAATACATTCATATAAAACATTAAAACATGAAATCATGTAATTTATTTGCCTTACTACCCTTTTTGTAAATTTTACTCCCAAGGGCAATATCGTCTTTTCATTATTCACCTATGCCCCAGTTTTTCGCAAAAATTATTATTTCGTTTCTAGATACTTAAAGAAATTCTCAGCCCTATAAATCCCCTAAAAATACGTATAGAAATCTCTATGCACCTACAAAATTCCCTTACCTCGAATCACATCGAGCGCATATCTAAATTCCACTGTCGGAGGCTCGTCCAATCCGATTTGCTGCTAATCCAGTCTCTGGGGCTGCAGATAATAATTTACCATGTCAATTTAATCCAATAAATATAATTCTCACGTTTACTACAGTCAATTTAACTAATTAGGTCAATTTACTCTTATTGGGCCCAATCGCACCTTAATGAGCCTCGATCCATTTTCAGCTCGTTTATACTTATTAAATCCCTTCTTCGGGTTTACTGGGTTCATTTAGCTTACCAATAATCATCGGGCTTCGTTCCAAACTCATTGGATAGCCCGTATACTATTTACGGTAATTACGTTGCAATTTCGATTAATATTCCTTTTTATACAGAATTAATCCGTAAATTTCGTAATATAATCGAAACTCTGTATTAAAGGATTCATATTATCATAATTAAAATATACTTACCCTATATGATACGGGGTACAAAAATCGGAGCTCAATCGGCTCTCGTTCGGGCTTTGTCGTAAAACTGCACAATTATATATTTAATTTTGGGTTAATTTTTTGATCAATTATAATTTAAATAAATTTCTCGAAAATCAAATAGGTCACTTTTGACCTCTTACCGACTTACCCAAAGTCCGGTGTATCCTCAAAAATTCTTCCCCTTTTTTCTTTTTCTCTTTTTCTCTTTTTTCTCCCTTTTTCCCTTCTTTCTTGGCTGAACCGGTTCAGTCCAGTTCAAACCAGTCCGGTTCAGCCAGTTCACTTCTTGCTGAACCGGTCCGTATTGGTTCAGGCCTTCCCATCGCCGTTCACGGTGTTTTCGACCGGTTTTCGGCATGATTTCAGCACCATTCAGCGCGCCATCACTTGGGCGTTCAAAATCGGACCTCGATGTGGGTCGAAACGGCACCATCGCAGGCAAATCTTCCCTTCTCCCCCGCGGCAATCACCTCTCGATCTGGCGAATTTCGACGGTTTCGCCGGTCGATATCGGTCTCAAAAGAACCGGCTCCTACTCCCGATCACACCGGTGCCCACAGTTCGAGCCCAGCTGCCGTGGATCGTCGGAATCTACCCCGTTTTCCTCGCGATCTTCTCTTCCACCGTTCAACGGACACGGCCATCGTCGGCGCGCGTCACTGGTGCCAACGTCTTCGCCGGCCTCTCCTCTTCCTCTTCGGGTCTTCGTCGACGTCGTTGATCGCCGGTGGCCGTGGATCGATTGGGTCACGCGCGGGCATCTTCCTCGGTTTCATTTGTTTTCTCTCTCCCCGACAATCATTTTCGATTTCTCTTTTTTTTACTTAATTATTTTATTTTTATTTATTATTATTTATAAATTAGTTTATTATTATTATATTCATTATTTTATTCTAAAATCTCAAAAATATCTAAATAAAATTATATTTTATTATAATTAATTTAATTTATTTAATCTATTTTTTCACTTTTTCGGTATATTTTTTTCATATTTTCGGGATATTGTCCCGAGTGACTTTTTGGTTAATTCTAATAAATTCATATCTTGATCAATTTAATCCGAAATTTAATTATTTCTTCGTTATTGATCAAGATTCTCAAATCCATTATTTTTAATTAAATTTTCATGTCAAATTTATATCGGTTTTCGATCTTTTGACCGTTTTGCTCTTGCACGTGTTCAGGAATTTCATTTCAGTCCTTTTACATTTTTAATTTCGTGTTTTAACTAAATTCGGGTCTTACATAATCTCCCTCACTTAAGAAATTTGGTCCTCCAAATTAGAACAAAGTTAAATGGATCCATAAACAACTCCGGGTACGTCTATTGTATCATATACTGTCATTCTCAATTGACTTTTTTCGAAGTGTAATACTATCAACATACTTTAATTAGGGAGATCATCTTAAACCTCAATATTTTCTCCTTCCGTCTAATACCCGAATCGATTTTTCAAGATACATTTTACTTTTATTGAGCTAAGCTGTTGGAGCTCATATCTGGTCACATACGCTGGGTCCGGATAATATTTTCGAAACATCATAAGATGGGACACATCGTGGATGCCTGCTAAATTAGGTGGTAACGCCAACCTACAGGTCTTATCTCCCACTTTGTCCAATCTCTTTCTGAATCTCGTTATGTCCTTATGTTATGTCCTAAGGGCATGTAACTTCCAACAATACTAATTCACCATCGGTGAATTCCAATGGTTTCTGTCTCTTGTCAGCATAGTTTTCTATCTACTCTGAGGTGTTCTTAATCCTTCACAATTAATTGAACATCCTCAGAGGTTTGTCTTACCAATTCGGGAATAATTCTCTATCTGTCACCCACTTCTTCTTATCCAAATCGGGGAAACAACCCTTACAACCATGCAATGCCTCGTCTGAAGTCATCCCGATACTCAAGTGACAACTGTCATTATTGGTGAATTCGATTAGTAACAATTGATCATCACAGGAGCTTATCAAATTAATGGCACATGCTCTCATCATCTCCTCCAGAACCTGTACAGTCCTCTCTGACTGACCATCTGTCTGAGGATGGAAAGCTGTGCTAACACTCAGTCGGGTTCCCATAGCTTCCTGAAAAATATTCCCAGAAGTGGGAAGTGAAGCGGGAATCCCTATATGATACAATGTTCACTGGAAAAATACTTGGTGTTCCACAATTTTTCATACACATAAATCCGCCTACACACTCAGAGTATCTGAGGATTTCCAAACCAGAAGGTGGGTAGACTTAGTCAATCTATCGACTATCACCCAGATAGCCTTACGATTCATCCGGGTCCTCTGTAACCTATCACGAAATTCATGGTACTTGTTCCCATTTTCGTATCAATATAGGTAGAAACTGTAATAACCCTGCGACTTCTTTTGCTCTACCTTACTCTGCTGACATACGAGACACTTTTCCACCATCTCTACCATGTCTCTTTTCATATCTGACCACCAATACTCTTTTCTAAGATTTTGATATATTTATTACTTCTCGGATGCACTGTATATCCCAAAGAGTGAGCTTCTGACTATATCACTATCTCATCAACTATGGTCCTGGGGAGAACTTATATTGTCTCTGAATCTCAGTAATTCATCATCACTCTCTGTGAACTCTGTCACTATACCTCTCTGAATCTGACCCATACTATCGACACCATGCCGATCATCACGCTAAGCCTGTCAAATCCAGTCACTCAAATATGGTTCTAATCTCAGGCTAGCTATCACACAATCACTGTCATCATCATAAGGGATCACATCACGACTGAGGCTCACAACTACTCTAGCAGCTTACACTTCCTGACCTTCATATGTAATACCATCCCGAGGCTCTTTCTGCTCAAGGCATTAGCCATCACATTAGCCTTTCCTGGGTGGTACAATTTTCACAATCATAATCCCTCAGAAGCTCTAACCCTTTTTGTTCTCGTATCCGATTCTTTTTGTGAAAACAGATACTTGAGATTTTTATGATCAGTGCATACCTGAAATTTCTCACCGTATACATAGTAATGTCATATACTCAATACAACTACTATCACTGTCAACTTTAAATCATGGGCCGGATAGTCCTTTCATGATCCTTGAGTTGTCTGGATTCATAATTGACTATCTTCCCCTTTTTGCATCAATACACAGCCCATTCATTATTTTGAGGTATCCATAGATTTATGAGAAACCTCTTAATTTGTTGGGTATGATGAGAATAAATGCGGTGGTCAGTTTATTACTTCAATACACCAAAACTTCTGTCACGTCTATCATCCCATTCAAATACAACTTTTTCTAAGTTAAACGTGTCAATAAAGCATTCCATTTCGAGAACTCTCAACAAATCATCTGTAAAAATAATTTTCAATTGTTGCTTATAATTTTTTCTGGATTGTAAATACACCCAAAATATCATCAATATGGATGATAACAAATCGATCCAGGTAAAGTTTAAATACCTTATCGTAGTTGTGTTCCACTAAATATTTCAATCACTCATATCCTTGACCTATGTACGCATAAACGTATAATGTCATTTCGAAATAGCTTCCGTTCAAGGTACTAACCCGCGTCATTTCCTTTTTCTTATATTGACGGCTTTTATAAAAATTTTAATTAATTTTTAAACCTTCACGATTAATCGAATTCTATATTTCTTTATCGTACAAGTAAGGGTACCCTAATTTTAAATGTATATATTGCGACTGTCGATTTCAATTTATAGGTTGTGTATACTTTTAGATGCTGTCAAGTCTTCAGGCTGGGAGGTATTTTGAAATACCTTTATTAACCCTCAGACTTGACCACAATTACTTTACATATCAGTCCTTGTGGTCACAATTCATATTCGTTACTAATTGCTTTAATCCAAATTATTTCACATATTAGAGATATTCGTACCTTGCATACGCCTCTTATTCCAATAAATTTTGTATTCAGGATCTATTACATCTAAAAGCTTATCTCCTTTCGTATATCACTTATAACAAACTTTGTCATTACTTATTCCATGAGTGCAATTATTTACTCCTTTAATTTCAATCGCTACACCCCTTTTTCGGTGCAAAGATACCAATAGGGTTTTCTCTGTCTCTTTACACTTCTGTGGGGCAGTCTCACCCAACTCTAAGCAATCATTAAATAATTAGCCCGTCTTACCACACTTAACGCCTATTTTAGTCAATAAAGTGTAGGTGTAAGCCTTACTTTGTGGTATCTACCACACATCCTACACTGCTTACATTGCTAACTGCTTACACTGTTACACTGCTTACACTGTTTACACTGCTCACTCTGCTACACTGACACACTGCTCACCCTGCTACGGAGCAGGTCGGGGTTCTCAAATCACAATACCCCTCAAAAGAGCTGAAATTGGATGCACTGGGGCCTTACCAATCATCTTACCCTGTGACTCATCAACTCTAATCTCTTACCAACTGGTCTCTTTCTTGCTCTAACATCTCTGTCATTCTCTATTCTCTTCTGTCTCTATTTCGGCCCTTACTACCTTCCAAATCTCAGAGGCATGCAACACATGATATTATTCACGCAACTGTATTCTGTGCACTGCCTCGACATAAGTAGTGAGCCAATCGGACTCTAATCGACAATTTAAGCCCTTTCATGAACTTTTGGGCTTTTCTACTCTCACTGCCCATAGTGTCGGGGTAATACTTGGGTAGGTATATAAATTGAGATTCATACTCGTCAATCAACCAGTGTTTCTTGGTCAGTGTAAGAAATTTTACCTGTAATTTTCTTTAAGTAGTGTCCGAAATATTCTGTCACCGGAATACATCCAGAAATATTTTTCATGTCGGCTCTAGACATCTAACTCTTCAGATGATTCGAGCGGACTACCACCAATGTTCCGCCTCGCCTCCAACATAAACGTATTTAAAAGTCACCTTCTCAGTCGACATACACCGAAAGAATCCATATAACTTCGTTATCTTATTCACCCAGTCCTCAGCAACTATTGGTTTCTTTACTTCGCTATATACTGGAGGGGTGTGAAAATCTCTATAGTCTGAGGCATCTATTTAGGCTTTACCCTGCCTATCCTCAACTACCTGCATAGACTAAGTAAACAACTTCAAAGTATTTTCTACACTCCACTCCATCCTCTTGGTGCATGTCTCAATACTGTTTAGTCTCTTTATAGGACCCTGTGGAGTATGCTCAACATCAGCCTCCACCTCACTCTCATCTTGAGTCTCAGGTGACGACTCATTCGATTCTCAGGCCGATCTCTACGGTCTCGAGCATGTGTACTCTCCCCTCTACCATAGCGGCTATCAGTTATAAAAACTATATTCTTGCATTCGAAACTAAATTCTTAGCTGCACTTCCACCTTGATATACACAATTGTATCTAAACAATGCACAGTACATGGGGATGTAAATTTACTTAACCACTAACACCGACTCATATCAGGCCAACTCTGCTCTGATACCACCTTTTGTCACGACCCAAATTACCTAAAAATCAGAGTAAATTTTTCGCTTTTTCATTTCCTTACCTGTCGTGAACAGTTACACTACTAAACAGTTGGCTATGATTCGGTGTTAGTCACCTCTCACCTATTTACCATTCCATTTTCATATTTCATTTACATATCAATTTATTTAAACTAAATACATCCCCAATATTACATCCATATACAGTACTGTGCCTCTATATGTTCAGATACAAAAATTATATGAATGTGTATACCTGATCTTGATAGGAAGCAGCGAATAATCGAAATGAAAGACTATTGTCGCTCTCTTCTACTGAATGTACCCTGTGGGGTGGAAAATGAAAGGGTGAGCGAAACTTGCTCAGTAAGGCAATAATATAAGCATGTAGATAACTATACTATCTACGTGCTGATAATATCATGATATAAAATCGTTTATATTTGGAGCATGAGGTATGACTAAAATAATGCCACATGTATGTATATATCATATAAGAGAAATCATGAAATCGACATATAAAACAAACATGGCAAAATCATCATGTATGACATTCATGCTCGTCACATTAAAACTTATTAGTTTCATCATAAACTCATCACGTTAAAACTTATTTGTTTTATCATAAAATTCATCACTTTAAAACTTATTTGTTTCATTATAAAACAACCACATCAAGGCTAAACCCATCTCTCGGGAATACCTTGATTTATTAAATCGCATCTTGTTTAAAAACATAAATCGGGATATTACCCTTCCTTCAGGTTTGTCTTGATCTATTCAGACCGTATGATATCATGTGAGGCATGTAGGTTACTGTATGAAAATCGAGGACTATGGCCATATTATGTCCCTGTGATCCCAGGCTACACGGATCCCAGTGTGTGGGGCATCACAACTGCAACGGGAGGTGGGGTCAAATCCTACCCGCCAGAATATCAAGTAACATTGTTGAGTCAGCATGACTGCACGGTACAGCGTACTCCGTGTGACATACACGGTACAATGTACTCTGTGGACCCATATCATAGTTTGGGGGTGCCTGCCGTAGGTGTTATCCACCCCAATACTATGTCAATAACCAACCCATGTCTCAAAGTATATGTACGAGCATATCAACTCTCTGCGACACACAGTCTACAGGAGGCTTCTGCACGACTATATGCATGTCAACTCACGTCTAGTGTGAGCGAAGCTCCAGCACCACATTATGCATATCATGATATCTAAAATCTCGTGCGAGTGAAGCTCCAGCACGATTTTGTGCACACACAAATTTCTCGTACGAGCAATACTCCAGTACGACTTTTCATGAGTAATAAATCAGTAAACTTTAGTGCGAGTAAGACTTTAGCACTCTTTTTACTCGTGTAAATATGATAGGTGGCTCAATCTTGATAAAAACATCTTTTAAAATCGTAACCGGTACAAACTGGTACCCTTTCGTATAATTCATGAAATCAATAGCCAACCTATGTGTATATTTGCTTAAATCAAAGCAATGCATTCATATAAAACATTAAAACATGAAATCATGCAATTTATCTACCTTACTACCCTTTTTGTAAATTTTACTCCCAGGGGCAATATTGTCTTTTCTTTATTCACCTATGCCCCGATTTTTCGCAAAAATTATTATTTCGTTTCTAGATACTTAAAGAAATTCTAGGCCCTATAAATCCCCTAAAAATACGTATAGAAATCTCTATGCACCTACAAAATTCCCTTACCTCGAATCACATCGAGCGCGTATCTAAATTCCACTGTCGAAGGCTCATCCAATCCGATTTGCTGCTAATCCAGTCTCTGGGGCTGCATATAATTATTTACCATGTCAATTTAAACCAATAAATATAATTCTCGCGTTTACTACAGTCAATTTAACTAATTGGGTCAATTTACTCCTATTGGGCCCGATCACACCTTAATGAGCCTTGATCCATTTTCAGCCCATTTATACTTATTAAATCCCTTCTTTGGGTTTACTGGGTTCATTTAGCTTACCAATAATCATCGGGTTTCGTTCCAAACTCATTGGATAGCCCGTATACTATTTACGGTAATTACGTTGCAATTCCGATTAATATTCCTTTTTATATAGAATTAATCCGTAAATTTCGTAATATAATCGAAACTCTGTATTAAAGGATTCCTATTATCATAATTAAAATATACTTACCCTATATGATGCGGGATACAAAAATCGGAGCTCAATCGGCTCTCATTCGGGTTTTGTCGTAAAACTGCACAATTATATATTTAATTTTGGGTTAATTTTTCGATCAATTATAATTTAAATAAATTTCTTGAAAATCAAATTGGTCACTTTTGACCTCTTACCGACTTACCCGAAGTCTGGTGTATCCTCAAAAATTCTTCCCCTTTTTTTTCTCTTTTTCTCCCTTTTTCCCTTCTTTCTGGGCTGAACCGGTTCAACCCGGTTCAAACCGGTCTGGTTCAGCCGGTTCACTTCTTGCTGAACCGGTCCGTACCGGTTCAGGCCTTCCCGTCGTCGTTCACGGCGTTTTCGATCGATTTTCGGCATGATTTCAGCACCATTCGGCGCGCCATCACCTGGGCGTTCAAAATCGAGCCTCGATGTGGGTCAAAACGGCACCATCGCCGGCGAATCTTCCCTTCTCCCCCGCGGCAGTCACCTCTCAATCCGACGGATTTTGACTGTTTCGTCGGTCGATATCGATCTCAAAAGAACCAGCTCCTACTCCTAATCACACCGGTGCCCACCGTTCGAGCCCAGCTGCCGTGGATCCCCGAAATCTACCTCGTTTTTCTCGCGGTCTTCTCTTCACCGTTCAACGGACACGGCCATCGTCGGCGCGCGTCACCGGTGCCAACGTCTTCGTTGGCCTCTCCTCTTCCTCTTCGGGTTTTCGTCGACGTCGTTGATCGCCAGTGGCCGTGGATCGATCGGGTCACGCGCGGGCATCTTCCTCGGTTTCATTTGTTTTCTCTCTCCTCGACATTCATTTTCGATTTCTCTTCTTCTTTTTTTACCTTAATTATTTTATTTTTATTTATTATTATTTATAAATTAGTTTATTATTATATTCATTATTTTATTTTAAAATCCCAAAAATATCTAAATAAAATTATATTTTATTCTAATTAATTTAATTTATTTAATCTATTTTTCACTTTTTTGGTATATTTTCTCCGTATTTTCGGGATATTATCCCAAGTGACTTTTCGATTAATTCCAATAAATTCATATCTTAATTATTTCTTCGTTATTGATCAAGATTCTCAAATCCATTATTTTTAATTAAATTTTCTTGTTTAATTTATATCGGCTTTCGGTCTTTTGACCGTTTTGCTCTTGTACTTGTTCAGGAATTTCATTTCAGTCCTTTTGCATTTTTAATTTCGTGTTTTAACTAAATTCGGGTCTTACAATTGTATTCTCGTGATGTGATATTTTGGCGGGTAGGATTTGACCCACCTCCCGTTGCAATTGTGATACCTTGCACACCGGGATCCATGTAGCCTGGGATCACAGGGACATAGTCCTCGATTGTTTCAATACAGTAACCTGCATGTCTCACATGATATATATTTGATTGGTCTTGTTAGACCAGGGTAGACCCAGGGAGGGGTCGAGCCCCGATTTGTGATGATTTTCATGAAATGTTGTATTAAATAAGAAATTGATGGGTTTCTAAAAGGATATTAATGATTTTAAAGATGTGTTGAATCCCTCTGGGATTATTTTGAAGGGTTTTACTGTACCGAACATGAGAGGTTTTACATGAGATATTTTTCATGTTTTACATGCCGATTCATGTTTTACGATATATGATATACTCATACATGGCATGGTTTTAATTGCCTCATGCTCGAGATATAAATGTTTTACATGTCATGCCTTTACCAGCATGTAGATAATGTAGTTATCTACCTGCTTGCATTATTGCCTTACTGAGTAAGTTTCGCTCACCCTTTCATTTTTCACCTTACAGGGTACATTCAGTAGAAGAGAATGACACTAGTCTTGCATGTCAGTTATCCGTTGCTTCCTATCAAAACTAGGTATACACATTCGTATAATTTTTATATCTGAACATATAGAGGCACAGTACTGTACACGAAATATTGGGGATGTATTTAGTTAAAATAAATTGATATGTAAATGAAATATGAGAAATAGATGTTAAGGTAAGTAACATGACAGGAAGGACTAACATCGACTCATAGCCCAACTGTTTAGTAGTGTAATTGTTCACGATGGGTAAGGAAATGAAAAAGCGAAAATATTTGTAGGGGTTTTTAGGAAAAATGGGTCGTGACAAGAGGTGGTATCAGAGGTGAGTTGGCCTGATATGAGTCGGTGTTAGTGGTTAAGTAAATTTACATCCTCATGTACTGTGCATTATTTAGATACAATTGTGTATATCAAGGTAGAAGTACAGCTAAGAAATTAGTTCGAATGCAAGAATATAATTTTTATAACTGATAGCCGCTATGGTAGAGGGGCGAGTACACATGCTCGAGGCCGTAAAGATAGGCCTAAGAGTCGAATGAGTCGTCACATGAGACTCAAGGTGACAATAAGGTGGAGGCTGATGTTGAGAATACTCCACAGGGTCCTATAAAGAGACCAAACAGTATTGAGACATGCTCCAAGAGGATGGAGTGGAGTGTAGAAAATATGTTGGAGTTGTTTACTCAATCGATGTAGGTAGTTGAAGATAGGCAGGGTAAAGCCTAAACAGATGCCTCAGACTATAGAGATTTCCACACCCCTCCGGTATTTAGCGAAGTAAAGAAACCAATAGTTATTGAGAACTGGGTGAATGAGATAGTGAAGTTGTATGGATTCTTTCAGTGTATGTCGACTGAGAAAGTGACTTTTAAATACTTTTATATTGGAGGGCGAGGCGGAGTATTGATGGAAGTTCGCTCGGCCCATCTGAAGAGTTAGACGTCCAGAATCGACATGAGAACATAATTCTAGATGTACTCCGGTGACAGAATATCTCGGACACTGCTTAAAGGAAATTACAGGTAAAATTTCTTACACTGACCCAGAGGCACTAGTTGATTAACGAGTATGAATCTTAGTTTATATACCTGCCCAGGTATTACTCCGACACTATGGGCAGTGAGAGTCAGAAAGTCCAAAAGTTTATGGAATGGCTCAAATTATCGATTAGAGTCCGATTGGCCACGTTAGATATCATTACCTATGTCGAGGCAGTGCGCAGAATCCAGTTGCGTGAATAAAATCATGTGTTGCATGCCTCTGAGATTGGGAAAGGTGGTAAGGGTCGAAATAGAGACAAAAAAAAATAGAGAATGACAGAGATGTCAGAGCGGGAAAGAGACCAGTTGGTAAGAGATTAGAGCTGATGAGTCATGGGGTAAGATGATTGGTAAGGCCCCAGTGTATCCACTTTCAGCACTTTTGAGGGGTATTGTGATTGGAGGACCCCGACCTGCTCCATAGCAGAGTAAGCAATGTAGCAGTGTAACAGTGTAACAGTGTAAGCAATGTAGCAGTGTAAGCAGTATAGGATGTGTGGTAGATACCACGGAAGTAGGGCCTACACCTATACTTTATCGACTAAAATAGGCGTTAAGTGTGGTAAGACAGGCCAATTATTTAATGATTACTCAGAGTTAGGTGAGACTGCCCCACAGAAGGGCAAAAAGATAGAGAAAACCTTGTTGGTATCTCTGCACCGAAAAAGGGGTGTAGCGATTAAAATTAAAGGAGTAAATGATTATACTCACAGAATGAGTAATGACAGAGTTTGTTATAAGTGATATACGAAAAGAGATAAGTTTTGAGATGCGATAGATCCTGAATACAAGATCTATTGGAATAAAAGGCGTATGTAAGGTACGAATATCTCTGATATGTGAAATAATTTGGATTAAGCGATATGTAGTAGATATGAATTGCAACCAAGGATAAGGGGTGGATATATCCATAACCAGTCCATGTGATCAAGTCTGAGGGTTAATAAAGGTATTTCAAAATACCTCCCCGCCTGAAGACTTGATAGCGTCTAAAAGTATACACAACCTATAAATTAAATCGACAGTCGTAATATATACATTTAAAATTAGGGTACCTTTACTTGTACGATAAAGAAATATAGAATTCGATTAATCAAGAAGGCTTAAAAAATTAAAATTTTATAAAAGTCGTTAATATAAGAAAAAAGAAATGACGCGAGTTAGTATCTTAAACGGAAGCGATTTCGAAATGACATTATACGATTATGCGTACATAGGTCAAGGATATGGGTGATTGATATATTTAGTGGAACTCAACTACGATGAGGTATTTAAACTTTACCTAGACCGAATTGTTATCATCCTTATTGATGATATTTTGGGTATATTTAAAGTTCAGGGAAAATTATAAGTAATAATTGAAAATTATTTTTACAGATGATTTGTTAAGAGTTCTCAAAATGGACTACTTTATCGACACGTTTAACTTAGAAAATGTTGTATTTGAATGGGATGATAGACGTGACAAGAGTTTTGGTGTATTGAAGTATGAACTGACCACCACAATTATTCTCACCATGTCCAACAGATTAAGAGGTTTCTCAGGGTAGATGGATGTCTTGAAACCAAGATTGGGTTGTGTGTTGAAGCAAAATGAGATGATAGTCACGTATGGATCCAGACAGTTCAAGGACCATGAATGGACTATTCGGCCCATGATTCAAAGTTGGTAGCCGTAGTAATGCACTAAGGGATGGCGCCACTACTTTTACGGTGAGAAATTTCAGGCATGCACTGATCATAAAAGCCCCAAGTATCTGCTTTCACAGAGAGTGATGATGGCTTACTGAGGTTCAAAGACAGTATAAGTGCTCCCCAAGACCACAGTGATGAAATAGTGTTAATGACAGAAGCCCACTATTCGGGATATACAGTGCATCCGAGAATTAATAAATATATCAAAATCTTAGAAAAGGGTATTGGTGGTCAGATATGTAAAGAGACATTGTAGAGATTGTGAAAAAGTGTCTCGTATGTCAGCAGATTAAGGTAGAGCAAAAGAAGTTGCAGGGTTATTGCAGTTTCTACCAATTCTGACATGGAAATGGGAACAAGTTACCATGAATTTTATGATGGGTTACAGAGGACCCGGATGAATCATGAGGCTACCTGGGTGATAGTCGATAGATTGACTAAGTCTACCCACCTTCTGATTAGGAAATCCCCAGATACTCTAAGTGTGTAGACGGATTTATGTGTAAGGAAGATTGTGGAACACCAAGTATTTTTCCAGTGAGCATTGTATCATATAGGGATTTCCACTTCACTTCCCACTTCTGGGAATATTTTTCAGGAAGTTATGGGAACTCGATTGAGTGTTAGCATAGTTTTCCATCCTCAGACAGATGGTCAGTCGAGAGGACTATATAGTTTCTGGAGGATATGATGAGAGCGTGTGCTTTGATTTTATAAGCTCTTGGGATAATCAGTTGTTACTAATCGAATTCGTCAATAATGACAGTTGTCACTTGAGTATCGGGATGACTTCAGATGAGGCATAGTATGGCCGTAGGGGTTGTTCTCGACTTGGATAAGAAAAAATGGGTGACAGATAGAAAATTGTTCCTGAATTGGTAAGACAAACCTCTGAGGATGTTCAGTTGATTTGTGAGAGATTAAGAACACCTTAGAGCAAAGAGAAAGACTATGCTGACAAGAGACAAAAAATCATTGGAATTCACCGAGGGTGAATCAGTATTGTCGAAAATTACTTGTCCTAAGGACATAACGAGATTCGGAAAGAAGGTAAATTGGGTTTCGTTTGATTGAATCGTTTGAGAGATTGGGCAAAGTGATAGATAAGGCATGTAGGTTGGCGTTACCACCTGAATTAGCAGGCATCCACAATGTGTCCCATCTTTTGATGTTTCAAAAATACTATCCGGACCCAGCATATGTGATCGAATATGAGCTCCAACAGCTTAGCTCAATGAAAGTATAACATATGATTGGAAAATCGATTCGGGTATTAAACGGGAAGGAGAAAGTGTTTAGGTTTAAGATGATCTCCCTAGTTAAGTATGTGGGTAGTATTACACTCCGGGAAAAAATCACTTGAGAATGACAATATATGATACGATAGATATACCCGGAGTTATTTGTGGATCCATTTGACTTGATTCTAATTTAAAGGACCAAATTTCTTAAGTGGGGGAGATTATGTAAGACCCGATTTTTATCATAAGAGCAAAGGGAATGAATAAAAATTTTCGAATGCATTTAAAAAAAATGCAAAGGATTGAAATAGAATTTTCGAACACGTTGAAGGGTAAAACGGTCAAAAGATCAAAATTCGGTATAAATTCGATAAGAGAATTTTAATTAAAAATAAAGATTTAGGACATCTTGATCAATAATGAGGAAATTATAAAATTTCGAGTCCAATTGATCAAGATCTGAAATTTTTAAAAATACTGAAAAGTCACTCGGGACAATATCCCAAAAATACGGAGAAATTATACCGAAAAAAGGGTTAAAATATAATAAATAAATTAAATAAAATTAAATTAATTAATTTGAAATAAAATAATAAATTAGTAGATATTTTTAGAATATTTTAGAATATTTTAATGATTATTATAATAATAAAATAATTTATAAATAATAAAAAAAAAAAGAAAGAAATCGAAAAAATTTGTCGGGGAGAGAGAAAACAAAGGAAATCGAAAACGGAGACCCGCGCGTGACCAGATCGACCCACGGCCACCGGTGACCAACGGCCCAAACGAAGACCGAAGGAGGAAGAGGAGAGGCCAGCGAACACGTTGGCACCGGTGACGCGCACCGACGATAGCTGTGTCCGACGAACGGAGGAAGAGAAAACCGTGAGGAAAATAGGGTCGATTCCGACGATCCACGATAGCTGGGCTCGAACGGTGGGCACCGACGTGATCGGGAGGAGGAGGCGGTCCTTTTGAGACCGGTAGCGACCGATGAAACCGTTGAAATTCGACAAATCGAGAGGGAGAGTGCCGCGGAGGGAGAAGAGGAATCCGACGGCCACCGGCGTGATTCGGCCAACCCCAGCCGAACACTTCCCCAGTGTAGGCGCATCGATTGATGCCAGAAACGAGCTGGGAACCGGTCGAAAACGCCGTGAACGGTGACGGGGAAGCCTGAACCGGTACGGACCAGTTCAGCAAGAGGAGAACTGGACTGAATAGATCGAATCGAACCAGTCTGAACCGGGTTGAACCGGACCGAACCGGTTCAGCCAAGAAAGGGAGGAAAAATGGAGAAAAAAGAGAAAAAGAAAAAAGGGGAAGAATTTTTGAGGATACACCGGACTTCGGGTAAGTCGGTAAGAGGTCAAAAGTGACCGATTTGATTTTCGAGAAATTTATTTAAATTATATTTAATCAGAAATTAACCCAAAATTAAATATATAATTGTGCAGTTTCACGACAAAGCCTGAACGAGAGTCGATTGAGCTCCGATTTTTGTACCTCGCATAGTATTGGGTAAGTACATTTTAATTTTGACAATTAGAGTCCTCAATGCAGAGTTAAGATTATTTTACGGATTAATTCTGTATAAAAAAGAATATTATTCGAAATTTTACAGTAATTACCGCAAATAATATACGAGCTATCCAATGAGTTTGGAACAAAACCCGACGATTATTGGTAAACCGAATGAGCCCAGTAAATCCAAAGAAGTGAGTTAATAATAAGTTGAAACGGGCTGAAAATAGGTCGAGGCCCATTAAGGTACGATCGGGCCCAATAAGAGTAAATTGACCCAATTAGTTAAATCGACTATAGTAAACGTGAGAATTATATTTATTGGGTTAAATTGACATAATAAATAATTATCTGCAGCCCCAGAGACTGGATTAGCAGCAAATCGGATTGGACGAGCCTCCGACAGTGGAATTTAGATACGCGCTCGACGTGATTCGAGGTAAGGGAATTTTGCAAGCCCTTAGAGATATCTGCGCGTATTTTTGGGGTTATTTACATTACGAAGAATTTCATAAGGTATCTAGAAATAGAATAATAATTTTTACAAAAATCGAGGTATATGTGAAAATTACGATTTTGCCCTAGTTAGGAAAATTTCAAAAAGGGTAGTAAGGCTATGAAATTGCATGATTTTCATGTTTTTAATATTCATATGATTATATTGCTTTAATTTAAGCAAATTATGGATAGGTTGACTGTCTATTTCATGTTTTTACATGAAAGGGCACGAATTAGGTGTCAGTTGTGATTTTTGAGTTGTTTTAGTGAAATTGAACAGCCTATCATGTTTTTATGAGTTTTAAATCGTGCTGGAACACTGTTCGCACTGGATTTTATATTTTAACTCATATACAGAGTACTGGATCACTACTCACACTGAGTTTTACAAACTTGCTTTACATGACTACCGTACTGGAGCTGTGCTCGTACGTGAATTTTACTTAGTTTTATTCATCCGTACTAGAGCATTTCTCGTACGTGAATTTAAATTGGATTTATAATTATTTTAAGTCGTACTGGAGCGCTGCTCGTACGTAGATTTCATTGATTTTTATGAAACCGTGTTAGAGCTTCGCTCGCACGAGGGTTTCTCTGATATCATGAATATACATAGAGCTGTGCTGGAGCTTCGCTCGCACAGAAATTTTATGACATGCATATGATCGTTTTGGAGCCTCTTGTAGACTGTGTGTCACAGTGAGAAGATATGCTCCACGTGTAGATTGAGACATGGGTTGGTTATCGACATCGTCCAGAGTGGGATAAGACCTATGGCAGGCAATCCCATACTGTGATATTGGGTTCATGGAGTACGTTGTATCGTGTATGTCACATGGAGTACGCTGTACTATGTAGTCATGACTATTGTATTCTTGTGATGTGATATTCTGGCGAGTAGGATTTGACCCACCTCCCGTTGCAGTTGTGATATCCCGCACACCGAGATCCGTGTAGCCTGGGATCACAGGGATATAGTCCTCGATTGTTTCCATACAGTAACCTGCATGTCTCACATGATATATATTTGATTGGTCGTGTTAGACCAGGGTAGACCCGAAGGAGGGGTCGAGCCCCGATTTGTGACGATTTTCATGAAATGTTGTATTAAATAAGAAATTGATGGGTTTTTAAAAGGATATTAATGATTTTAAAGATGTATTGAATCCCTCTGGGATTGTTTTGAAGGGTTTTACTGTACCAAGCATGAGATGTTTTTCATGTTTTACATGCCGATTCATGTTTTACGATATATGATATACTCATACATGGCATGGTTTTAATTGTCTCATGCTTGAGATATAAATGTTTTACATGTCATGCCTTTACCAGCATGTAGTTATCTACCTGTTTGCATTATTGCCTTACTGAACAAGTTTCGCTCACCTTTTCATTTTTCACCCTATAGGGTACATTCAGTAGAAGAGAATGACACTAGTCTTGCATTTCAATTATCCGCTGCTTCCTATCAAGACCAAGTATACACATTCGTATAATTTTTGTATCTGAACATATAGAGGCACAGTATTGTACACGGATGTAATATTGGGGATGTATTTAGTTAAAATAAATTGATATGTAAATGAAATATGGGAAATAGATGTTAAGGTAAGTAACATGACAGGAGGGACTAACATCGACTCATAACCCAACTGTTTAGTAGTGTAACTGTTCACGACGAGTAAGGAAATGAAAAAACGAAAAAATTTGTAGGGGTTTTTAGGAAAAATGGCTCGTGACAGAAATAAATGTACTAATACATATATGTATATTTATATACATAATTTATATCATTAAACAATATAAAAGCTTGCTGGCAGCAATGGGAACCCGAAAGATAAAGAATATATATATATATATGTGTGTGTGTGTGTGTGTGTGTACATGTCGATATAGGAAACAGAAGCAATAAATTAAAAGGAATGTAACATATATAAATGTGGATGGTACGGGAATGAAAAGAACTGTAAGAAAACTGAACACGAAAACAGAAGGGATAATATCGAGGGAGTTGTTGAGGACTAAACCGAAAGAGGAAGACGTGATGCCAGGAAATGGTAGCGTGAAAGAAACCAGAAAGCTCTGAAGCAGGGATAATAGGTGAGCAGACCAAGAAAGGAAGATGAGTGAAAACTGAAACCATACACTGAAGAGCAAATATATATATATATATATATAATCTATAAATGTGAGATTTGTTTGCATGAAAACGGAGGAAAGACAGACGAGAGACTGAGAAACAAATTGAAACTTGTGAGATCTGAGAATTTTATACCTATCTAAGTATGTAATGTGAACATAAAGTGTAATTGATTGAGCTGAATGTAATGTATTCATATATTGAAGTAGTATGGAATGAAATTTCTAAGTGATGAATGAGTTATGAATGAGAAATGATTAATGGAATAAAATTATGGCAATTATATGTGGAGATTTTATGTTAAGTGTTTAACCAAAGTGTGAAACTATGAGGCTAGATCGATCTTAGAAAGGAGAGGATCGATCTAGTAGGCCAAAATGACAAGGAAAAAGGAAATTAAGTGGGCAGATCGATCTCCTTATGATTCTGTAATGAAGAGATAGATCTCATGAAGCATTCTGTAAGGAGAAGATTGATCTACTCCTCAAGGAGCAGATCGATCTCATGAAGTGTTCTGTAAACAGAAGATCGATCTCCTCAAGGAGCAGATCGATCTCGTAAAGCCATTAAGAGATCGATCTCACCTCACGACAGATCGATCTCCTAGGCATAAAATTATCCCAAAAAGCTCTCAAATTCAAATGCAGATCGATCTCATCAAGGACTAGATCGATCTCCTATCCTCCGTCTATAAAAGGACCCTAGTATTTTTCTGCATTTCATCTTTTCTCTCTTTTCCAAACCTCCATGTTAGCAGAGCCCTAACTTTCTCTCTCTTCCAAAGTCTCAATTTTTGTCCAAATCGAAGGTTGTAGCAAGAAGAAAAGTTGTTCCTCATCCAAAGGAGAACAACATACATGGAAATCGAAAGACGGATTGAATCGAGGCAAGAGTTAAGCACTCCACAAGTTTTGGGTAAGTTTTAAACTTCGATCTTGGATTTTAGAGTGATTTTGGTGATTATGGTTGTAGACATTGTGATTAAATAGCTAGGAAATGATTAGGGATTGATGAAACTATGATTTTGTTGGAATAGAGATGTTATTTTACAATTGTGGTAATTTTGGAAATTATGGCTATAAATTGGAATTGAGACAATGTGGTGAATTTAGCATGGAATATGGTATGAGAAACGTGGAATTTTGAGGTGTAGTGGATGAGTATGTGAATTGTGATAGAGTTGTGAGAATTGAGTTATTTGAGGTGTTAATGAGAGTATGAATAAATGTGTGCTCAATAATGCGATTGAGTTGGGTTATTGATGTTTTTACATCGTTTGGACAGCTCGGGAGTTACAGAAAGGAATGCGAGACTAGTCCATGATACGGGGGAACGATTGCACTATACGAGGTGCAAAGAGGTAAGGAAAAAAACTTAAACTCGTTTGTGTATGTGTTTTGATGTTAATTGTAGCATGAAAAGTGATTTGAGCAAATAAGCATGTTTTTATGAGTTGTGAATGAGTAGTGCACACGATTTTATAGCTGATTGGGGCCTAACTTTTCTAAGTTATAAACTAAGCATGAAAATGTTTTACAAACGTTTTGTGTTTAAAATGTGAAAAGAGATTTGGGCTCTACGTTAAGGCGTACTGAGATTGAGAGATGTGTGCATGATTTTGCCGGTTGGAACTCGGTTTTAACATGTTTTGTGTTGGGTACACAAATGTTTTAAATGAGATTTATGCGAGAAAACCATTATGAGTTCTACGTAAAGGCAAAACGTTTTATATGATAATGGCTAATGATTGAGACTTAGGCGTGTCATGTTGAATACACATCGGGCATTGCTTTGGTAGCATGTAAGGTCGATATTATTCCCCGCTTTGGTAGCGTTGGAAGGCATTGTTTTGGTAGCATGTAAGTCCGATATTCCTCCGTTTTAGTAACGAGAGATGCCTCCATTTTGGTAACATGAGATGACCCCCGTTTTAGTAACGTTGGGTGGCCTTGCTTTGGTAGCATGTAAGACCGATAGTGTGCATGAAGAGAGGCATTGCTTTGGTAGCATGTAAGGCCGGGCCTTGTTTTGGTAACGCGTAAGTCTAATATACCATGTACACGACCATATTGTTGACATTTCCCTCTTTTGAGGATGTCTGGAATGCACACCCAGAGAAGATTTATTATGATGTGCCATGACGAGTTTTATATGAATTTTATTGTCTAGTCTCCTTTTTATCACATGAGTTGTGTTTTGTGGTTGTGCCGCGTGCATTCTATTGAGGTGATTTTTATCACGTTTTAATGAGAAAAGTCATTATCGCATTCTGATTTCCACATGTTTGTGACTATGATTTGTATTGAGTTATGTACACTCATATTTTTACATGATTTCAGAGAAATGAGTTGAGAATGATGTTTAATAAGTTCATGCTACGTTTTAATTGAGTTTCAACTATCAGATAAAATGATTGTGTTGTGCAAATCATTGTTTTATTAACGAGTCCCTTACCCCCTTATTGAGCAATTTAGGAGCTCACCCTGTTTTCTCTTCCCCCCAGATTTCTTCAAGTGAAGAGAATTTTCCTGCGACGTACGGAGTAGTGGCTAGTGAAGGACTTGAGCTCCAGACCATATATTGTATTTGAGGTATAATTTATCTTTTCATGTACCCAGACTAAAGTTGTAATTACAGACACTTGTTGTACAGTGATGTATGGGATGTATTAGGATTAATTAACCTTAAATTGAATAATGTATATTGTATGAAATATAATTATCAAATGATGAGATCCTGAGGTATGATATGTATGATGATGTATGACACTGCATAGGAATGCACCCTTAATTGTGAATGGATGTATAAAAAGTTTTAAATTTGTCACATTTTTCGCGTTTTCGGGCGTCACAAAACTAAAGCAAAGGAGAAAAGAGAGAGAGATTGGCAATTCGAAGGGACCGAGAGTTGAGAACTAAGAAGAGCTGTGATGAAGAGAATACAAGCTGGAACTGTAGCTTGAAACCGAGAGCAGAGGTAGCAGGATAAGGAGAACAGAGGGAAAAAGAGGAGTGAACTGGGCAGAAACGGAGCAGTAGAGAAGCAGGAACAGACGAGGAAGAGAACTGAGTAAGAGAGATCAGGAAACGAGGGAAAGGAAACTGGAACAGAAACGACCCATGGAGAAGAAAAAAATGCAGCAGTTGTTAGTAGGAAGGCAAGATCATGACTGGCAGAGGAGGGAACAATACCGAGAAGAATGAAGGAGATCGGGAACAATCTTCTCGGGTGACCAGCAAGGGAGATTTGTAGTGGCCTGGAAACGAAATAAGAGAAAGAAGAGAAAAATAGTGAAAAACAAAGGTTGGAACAGAAGGGAATTCCACCTCCCTGAGAGTTGGAAACCGAGCAGAGACGGTGGAAGACAGGGAGGAGTCGGCAGTGCTGAAGGGGGTGGTTGAGATATGAGGATGATGGTGGTGTTAGGAACCAGGGGAAACAGAAGGAGAGGGTGGTGAGGCCGAAAGGGAAGGAAACAGAGTAAGGAGAAGTGGATGAACAGTAGACGAGAAGGATGAAGAAGAAGGAGAAAAGAAAGCAATTGGCGGGAAGGAAAGGTTAAACATTTCTGTTTAAAATTTGTTACTAAGAAAGAAAATTAATATCGACTTGTAGCCCAACCGAAATGTGTTTAATTCGGGTCGTTACAAATTGTTTCAATTATTTGCTCTATTATATTTCTATAAGCTGCATTGCCTTTGGTATCAAGAAATTTTACATTACAGGAAATTTTTTTTTTAGACAAAAATTCAGGAAATGTGAAATTGACCATGACAATACAATAAAGAAAATGTTAGTCTAAAAATATCTCTACAAAATGCATTACTTTTGGTGTCAAGTTTAATTTGGTTCAATTTGAAAGCTAATTGAAAAAGCATCAATCAAGTAGAAACATTAATAACTCATTGCATGACATAATCATGATGGAAATGTTAAATAATTTGCAAATTAGTGATATGAACAAGTAACTACTAAATTAATCTTTGATTTTATTTCTTCGCTTTCATCATCAAATTTTTTTCATTGTTTTAATTATATCTATAATGATTTTAACATGAACATAAAAAATTAATCCACACGTAAAATGTTGTAAAAATATTAAAAAAAAACTTTCTGATGTAATATTTAAAGATATAAGGTTGTTGGAATAATGCAAAATTGTTACGTCCTAAGATTTATGGGCTATACACGAGACTCATAAGACAACAATGTACAAAGCATTGCATAGTATAACGTTTTACCAATCCTTGAGTAGTTTCCCCATAGTATCCTTGTAGTTCAATTTCTTTTTATGGGCTTTTAGAGATAGTCTTTAAGAATCTTAAAGAACAAGTGAGTAGGCCTTAAAGCAAGGTTGAACAATGTACCATATGAATATTTCCTCTGTAGTATATTTCTTGTAATATGAGTGCATATAATACCAATTCCATTTCAGATCTGCAAAGTCATTATGCATTTATACTATTTAAATTTCCTGTTAAATATCTATCTACATGTGCTTTGTCAAATACAAAAGAAAGATGTCAAATTTCTTGTTATATCATTTAATAAAATGGAAGTCAAAATTATATCAATCATTAGTGTTAGATCTGTCCAAACCTGACATGCATGTGTACATCCTTATGTAATACTAGAACCATTACAATATTTAAGATTAATATTTGACTGTCATAACATATTAAATTTTAGAAACCTAATAGTTAGATACAAAGCAGTGGAGTCGCAACCAATCACTCAAACTAAGGTGTGATTGATCACCTATTCAAATTAAGGATAAGAACTTGTCTACATCTTAAATTTAGGGTTCGGGGATACAGTTACGTGTAAGGAAGGTTATAGCACCCTCACAATGCCTATCCTAAAACGGTACCTAATTAATCTTGTGTTATCTTTAAAATAATTTTGATTAAATGGTCTATTTTTTAAAAAATATCCTATATATTATCCAAATATTTGAAAATTGAAAATTTTCAAAAAAAAAAACTCTCTATCATTCTAGCATAATTTATTAAAAATTTCTCATTACCTCAAAAGTATTCAAGTAGTGTCATTCAACATTATTGGAGAGACTATGTCATTGGATTCTTTAAGTCTCTTATGAAAAATCTCTAACGTTATTTCAATTTTAATATCTAATTTTTATTTTATTTTAATTCTTTTTATTTTTTGTTTTATTTATTGAGATTTATTTATTTTAAATTTGATTTATTTTAATTTTGAGAACAAATTTTCAATTATTAATATTGAAAATTTCTCTTCAATCTTCCTTCGTTTTAGCGAGATTTCAAGAAATTCTCACATAAATTGTTAATCATTTGTGATTCTTTGAAATCTTATCATTGAAATAATTTTCATTGATTTTGAATTCTTTTAGTAATTTATTATATTATACATTATTTTATTTTGAAAATAAATATAAATTATTAATTTTGAAAATTTTCTTAAATATTTCATCATTCTGGCCTAATTTAAGGAAAACAAATCACCTAGAAATTTTCAAATATTAACTTTTAAGTCTTTTTAAAATTTTATTATGGAAATGCTTCTAAAATATATTAATTGCGTATCAAGAGTGAAAAAAAAATTCTCTGTTATAACGAAGAATTTAACCCATTGGCATAAACATTTCGATGAATAATTACGATTAAATGTCCAAAATAGTGGGTTAAATACCCAATAATCAAGAATCCAACGCCACTTCCCGAGCTGTTCTTCAAACAACTTTAAAAGAGATATACTCCCAAAAATACCCTATAAATCCTTCTAATTTTAAGACAAAAATATTCTCAAATAAAAAGATAATTTTAACCCTAATGAAATTTAAAATTAACCAAAAAAACATTTCGCCTATCTTCTTCTTCCTATCATCTTTTTCCTCTCATCTCTTCCTCTTTCACCTAAACCCTATTTCTTCTCTTCTGGCAAGAAAAACCTTATTTCTTCTCTAATTCTTCTCCTCTGTAAATTTTAAAAATCCAATAAAAAATGATTAGTTCTTATTGTTTTGATTATGATGTAATTTCTAACAATATATCTAAATACACAAAAAAACTATAATATTTTTAAAAATATATTGTCAATTAATAAATGGTCTCACGCAAGTCAGCTTCCACAAGAAACGAAAATTAGAAGAACATTTTGTCAATCATTCTCATTTCACATAAAAAATAACACAAAAAATAAACAAAATAGAAAAAAAAAAAAAAAAAGCTAGAAAAACATAGGTAAGAATGAGAGGTGAATATTTTCAAAATTTTTGGTGATTTTAGAAGAAATTTTGGGATTTGGGTTTCTTGAACTTTTGAGAAGTTAGGGTTTGGGATTTTAGGGGTTTAGGGTGGAACGTTTGAGATGAATAAGAAATGGGTGTTAAATGAAAAGATTAAGCTAATAATTTTATTAGAAAATTAAAGGGTGTGGTATATAGAATTTCTCCAACTTTAATTTTATTTGTATATAGTCGAATGATTGATTATTGATATTTTTTATTTTATACTTTTTCATGAAAATTATTTATTTAGGATAAATAAAAAAATCTTTTTTTCTTCTATTTTTTGCTTTTCTTTTTTTTTTCTTTCAAATTGTTGTCTTATATACATTACTAGTAAAATTTTTAAATTCTACGAATCAGATTAAAATAATAACACATACCCTTTAAAAATATATATAATAAACAAATGTTTATGTGAATGATTTATTTTTTTTATGTTGAGTTAATATATTTTGAAATGACAAAACAAGTAAATTCAATAATATAGAAATGATTTAAAACATGTTTAGAGGTTATCAGTACCAGAAACTAAGTGTTTAAGGATGAGAGATCGATCTGGTGAGATGAGAGATCGATCTCCTGGGTTTTCTAGTATAAGGGATCGATCTCATGAGAATATGAGATCGATCTGCTAAAAGATTGAAATCTCAAAGGAACTGTACAAGGTATTGAGGAAGCAGAGATCGATCTCTAAGAGTTATAAGATCGATCTGTTTATTACATAATGTCTATGAGATTGATCTGGTCTAAGAAAAGATCGATCTCCTCTAAAACAAAGGGCAAAGGCAGTAGATCGATCTGTAGATCGATCTATGCTCAAACAGAGAGTTTATGAGATCGATCTGGTATAGGAAAAGATCAATCTCCTCAAAGTCAGAGAGCTAAGAAGATCGATCTGAGTTGATTAGAGATCGATCTCCTATTTACGAGAATGCTTGGTAGATCGATCTGAAGATCGATCTTGCCTCAAACAGAAAGATTGGAAGATCGATCTTCTGGTTCGACAGATCGATCTTCACTAACATTTTCAAATTGTAAGATCGATCTCTACATATATGAGATCAATCTCCATATGCTTCAATTTGCTTTGTAATCCCAGGAAATTAAACTAAGAGATCGATCTGGTCAAGATTGGAGATCGATCTGACACTCTACTGGAGGTTCCCAACAGCTCTTTCTACAAAACTTTCAAACGGGAAAAACAACATTAAATGCTTCAACTACCACTTCTGATGTATAAATTCAAGCATTGAAGACACTGAAGACAGAGACACTATTGCTGTAAACTCTGTATATTCTCAAGAATTTCATTCCATCATTCTCTTTGTCTTCAATCTTCATTTATTGATAGTTTGTAAAACTCTTGGTGTAAAAGCTATTTGTATCCTACCCACAAAAGAAAAGCTTTATCTTGTATTCATCCTTATTTCAAGAGAGAAGAGGAGTGTTCCTCAGTGAGATAAACTTTGTAAAAGAGTGAATATTTATTTGTGTAAAAAGGGTAGAGACCTTAACTTAAAAAAGGGAGTGTGTAACATTCATTGATAGAGTGAAAGGAAGCTCTTGACAAGGAGGTCAAGAAGAGAGGACGTAGGCAAGAGATTGACCGAACCTCTATAAACTACTGAGTTTGCTTTTTCTTTCCCTTATCTTCTTTCATTTTATCCATTACATTATACTGATTATTCATTATTTGCAATTTGACTTGATATAGTTTAAATTTGTCATAAACCTTAGAAAACTGATTCACCCGGCTCTCGGTAGAGCCAACATTTTATTTAACAATTTAGATTCAATTCTCCATCAAATAATCAGCAACAAAATGCAAATTAAGTATAGCTCTATTTTAGTGATATTACATTTTAAATTGATTTGTGCTACTATAATTACAATAAAGAAACCTATCATATATTTAAAAATTTAAGATCATTATAAGCACACTGAAACTATCAGCATAAGAATTCTAATTTCATTATGATTTCATATATAACTTTATGTATATGTATTTTACATATACCTTAAACATGTAAAATAAAAAATATTAATTAATATGTTTACTCATAATCTTATATATATATATAAATAAAAGATTAATATTTTTATACACTATTAATGAAGTTTTATTATTTCACAAGCGGGATTAAGATGATGACACATATCCTTTAAAAATATTAAAAAAATAAAAAATAATAAAATAGGATATGTGTCATTATACTAACCCCGCTTGTGGAGTTAAAAAACTCTACTAATGATGTATAGAATAATTATCCATAAATAAAAATCAAAACATTTGGGTACAAGTAAAATATCTTATGTGACATATATAATATCATTAAAAAATAATTATTTTATTTTAAATTTTCTAAAAAGATAGGAATATATATAATGTATATTAAAATTACAAGATAAATCAATTATTTATTCAAAAACAATTATTTATTTTAATTTTTAAAGATAAACATCTATATTTATATATATTATATTTAAACTCGTGCGATGTACAATAATAATTTTAATTTATAATATTTTTAACTATAGAATAAAGTTATAAAAAAATATTTTAAAATACATGTTGAATAATGTATTAAATATTAAATAAATAAATTGAATAGTTACAACCTTAATGAAAACAATTTGTACTATATTAGTCATTTATTAGTTAATGTTTCATACTTGAAATTGATTTATTTTTAAAATTTGAGTTGAAAACTCTAAATGCTTTAACTTATATATATATATATATATATATATATATATATATATATATATATATATAAAATTAAAGTTTAAGAAAAATAAAATATTATTTATTAATTTTTTTTACACATCTTTTATTAAAAACATATTTATAAAAATAATTAATTTTGGTATAAATTTTTTACTTGGATGCATTTTTTTAAATATATATATATATATATATGTATATATGTATTTCATATGAATAGTGGTATGTATGGTAAGTTGAATTTTTTTGTAAATCTTTTCTCAAAAAATTGAAATTAAGTATTTAAATTATATATTTTATCATTGAATTAAACTTTCATATATTTTTTTCAATTTTCATTTAACCTTTTTATTTTCGATTTATTTGTTCGATTATTTTGATTATTTATTTGCTTAATCATTTTTTTGGGTAAAAGGACAAAGAAAAAGAAAATATTCATATGAATTACCTATTCTCTTGAAATGTGTATTATTATATATATTTTATTTAATTATTTTGCCTTAATTTACATTTTAAAAATTTAACTGTTTACCCTTTATGTTTCAAACTATTAAGTCTATTTTAAATAATTTTTTTTCAAAATCCTAAAAATAGATTTTCAACTTTAATGGAGCCATTTAGATTCAAAATTTAAGAATAAATCAATTTCAAATATGAAACATTAATCAATAATTTATTAATGAATAATATAGTACGAATTGTTTTCATTAAAGTTGTAATAATTCAATTTATTTATTTAATATTTAAAATTTGTTATACTCAATTTTTTTCTATAATTTTTTAATTGGTATTTAATTTCAAATTATTTTTTTATTTATGTATTCTATATATGCATCAAATTTTTTAATACATTATTCAACATGTATTTTAAAATATTTTTTTATAATTTTATTCTATATTTAAAAAATTATTATAAATTAATATTATCGCCATGCATTGTATGAGTTTAAATCTAGTTAATTAATTAAATCTAATTCATGTACGGTACAAATCACATACTAATTTATTATATATGGGAAAAAAAAAAGAAACTATCAAATAGGGTTAAGTTCAAAGTTGTTTCTAATGTATTTGCTAAAACTTCCAACCATGAATTTTGTAGGTAAGCTTCGGGTATATGCCAACATCATAGTTAAATTTTCTATGTAGTAAACTGTTCTACTTACTTTTGGGAATTTGAAATAAAACTTTATATAAAAAATTACAGAAAAAATTAATTCAATCCATCGATAAATCCAAAGAATTGAAAAAAGAATTCAATAAATTTATAGATATTTATTTTAAAAAACATTAAGAACTTTGAATTGACTTGGTCTATGAGATGAATGTTTAAAATTAACATCCATATATTGAAAGTGGATCATCCCTATAAAACTGGATAAAATGAGCTAAAATTTATGAGTCCATCCGTTAAACTCACAAATTTTTTAGGATCGAATTTTATATTTAGATTTATTTAAAAAGCAGGATTATACATATTTGGTCCGACGGGCCTACAATTTGCATGGACACAGACCAATCCCCGAACTGTGCCCTATCACTGATCCACGGATCGATCTGTCGGCCACAAGCTGGCCCGCCCATCTGGCAAGGCTCAACTTACTTGGGCCAAGAGTTGTTTTATTCTAACATCCTGCTAAAGGCCCAAGGCCGAAAGCTTATTCCCCATTTCAGCATTTCCCCTGCCCACCCAACTTACCGTAACTGATTTTGGACTTTTAGGGTTTTTTTTTTTTTTTTTTTCAACTTTGAATTTAAGATTAATTTTATTTTATTTCATTTTATTTATTTTTATTAGTAATTGTTGTGTATGATAAAAAAAATAATAAAAATAAAATAAAAATAAAAATGCATCACGTGGCACACGAAGAAAACAGGTGGAAGATCGGATCTATCACCTTAGAAACAGTATTACGGGAGACATAAATTATATGGTTTAGACAATTTTGTCCTTCAATATTTTTGATTCTACAGGATCCGAAAAACAGTAAAAAATACTCAATTAGTAGATAACTACGTAATTGAAGGTGAAATTAATCCTTATAAATAAGGGACATGTATGATTCCATAAGCTAAATCTCTATTTTCTTTACAAAAATTCTGTCAAATTCCCTTCTGACTTAAGTATCGAAGTGCTTACGCAGAGAACAACCTCTACTTCCTTCTGATCATTCTTTTTCTTGTAAAATTTCTGGTAATACGTGGTACGAAAATCGAAACGATGACTTCAGCAATACGTCATCATTTTGTTTGACAATAACAGTAATATCTGGTGTAAGAATTTGATTATTAATATTATTTTTTATTAGTTTTTTTATTTATTTTTTATTAGTAATATTTTTTTTTTTGAAATTTCATTTGTTAGCAAAAAAAAAAATTGGACTGACCTGTAGGATTATTCGACTTGCATTAAGACTAGACCGAACTTGAAATTTTTGGCCTATTTAGCTGCTAACCAAAATAGACCAAGCCTGTTTAAATTTATGTTTGCACAAATTAGGTCCGCTTCCACATGGAGTAAGTTCGATTCGCACAAATTAAACCCCTATCCTTTAACATACAAAAGAATCAATCAAAACTCAAAAAAAAAAAAAAAAAAAAAAAAGAGTATGCCTTTAATTTTTTTTCTTTAACAAAATTTAAAAATTCTTATTTTTTTCATTAACATAAAATATTTTATTAAAATTATCAACAATTAAGTAATCAGTTGATAAAATATTAAATTTTTAATTTCAACAGTGCTTAACAAATTAGAAAAAAGTGAATATATATATATATATATATATATATATATATATATATTACTCCAAATCTCTAGCACATTTGAACCTCAAACATGATCCATGTCAATTAACAAGCCGGTTTAAAGTTGCATTATTCTCCCATATATATATATATATATAATATTTATTATCTATATATTATATACGAAGAAAAAAATCCTTTCCCTTCACTCAAAGGTTAGGATCTCAGGCTTTTGAAATCAGTTATAAATTTTTTTTCACCAAAAAAAGAAAAAAAAGAAAAAAGAAATCAGTTATAAATTTCATCCAGTCATCTTCAATCGGAAATCAGTGCATTTGATGTCCGTTTGTCTAATTAACAACTGTCATATCATGCATCTTTTCAAAGCCAGCTAAAATACTTCTGGCCATTTTGTTCAATTTCAATTCACACTGAAAATGAGAAAATAGGCGTAGCTAATTCCAATCACCACCAAACCTAATTGCTCAAAGATAATCCTTCCAATAAATCCTAAATAAGGATATGCTTTTCTTTCCTTTTAATAATATTTATACTTCGTTTGTGATATATTGACAATGAAACTTTTTTAATATAAATAAATATATAAAAATAAATTTTTGATTTTTAATATATTTCAAGAAATATGTATTATTATATTAATTTAACTTGTAAAATTTAAAAATTTGTGATAATATATAAATAATTTCTGTAATTACTAAAATGGTTATTATCTTATGTAATATTGTTGTATGAAGAGCGTGTTGAAATAAATTATACTATCTATTTGAGTAATTCTATATTTTTATAAATTTATTTATTTATTTATAATTCAGTAATATATTAAATACTAATATGTATCAATACTAAGTTGTTAAAGTTTTGTATAGTAAATATCAATCAAGTATTGCATGAAAATATGAGTTTATTGTACACATAAGCAAATCTAAGGAAGGAGGCCAAACGGCCTAGTGGGCAAATACCTATAAGCCATAACCAACACAACGGCATTATCAAAGCATGCTGATTCGCCTGCTTGCCCAATAAGATTGATGTTTCGTCAGCATCATTCAGGGCTAGAAATGCCAGTAACATATGCTAAGCCGCCGAGAATGACTTTAATCACTGTTTCAAATCAAATCCAGTTGGAATGGAATAAAACTGAAATTACGAAAAGGAGTGCGAAGACTCAAAAACGCGTGTACATTGTTTATTATCTATTTATATTTTTCATTGAATTCATGAAATTAAAAATAATAATAATAAAAATATTAATATTAATATTAAATAATAATATATTTAAATTTAATTATAATAATAACAGTAAAATAAATAATAAAATTATTACTATAAATATTATATTAAAATTAAATAAATAAATAAATAAATATAAATAAAATTATAAATATAATGTGATGAACGCACAAGAGCTGTGCTTACTTCCGGACGCAGCCTCTAACACTTGCTCTACCACGAGAACAAAACAAACCCATTGTAAACAAACAACATGTTCTCCATCCAAGCCAACGAGAAACTTTGGACCACACCGATGTACTCGCTTTGTAACTCACACCGCTATATGGTACAGTTAAATTTGTCAAATTTTAAACCTGACATAAAAATTATAAAAAAATAATATAAAAAATTATAAAAAAATAATACGACTTTTATATATATATATATACATATATATATATATATATATATATATATATAAACAAGATAAACTTAAAACTAAAATTTTCTTTTTTTTTAAGGACATAAATTTTTATATAAAATTTTTTGTATTTTATAAAGCATAAATATAATATAAATTATCAAATCTAGTTACATCCCAAACAATTGTTCAGTGTTTTTTTTTATTTTTCTTTTCCTTTTTTCAGATTGAATCTCAAAGAAAGCCGAACGACTCTGAAAAGCAAATTGAAAAACAAGGAATTGGAAAAGGAAATAGTTTTAAAGCTCCAGGTTGGGCCCATCAGCTTTAGTCAATGTCGAAATCAATGATCCAAACTTTTGAGCAGACCCACGAGCTGTGCCTAGCATCTCAAAATCAACCCACATGAATACATGGTATCACTGTCAGAGATCCAATTACACGGAAAGATACCCATAAAAAGGTCGCCACTCGCCAGCTAGAAACAACTAAGCTTAGATTACGCCTTTCCCATATTATATAAAACCAAGTCTGCCTCTCTTTTCCTTCATAGTCAATTAGTGAGAGTCATGGCTATATTGCCACATATTCTATTTCCCTCTCTCTCATTGCTTTGCATGACAAGTGTGGTTTCTTCACACAGCAGGCCTTACACCACTCCCAGCGTTCCACGTCTAACAGACTTGTTTACCCATGTCTCAGTCGATAAAGGTTTCTCTAACTTTTTCGGGGGACAAAATATCAAGCTGATCAACAATGGGTCCATGGCCACTCTTGCTCTGGACAAAACCTCAGGTGAAATCGAGTCCCATTTTAGCTTTTTACAGAAATGTGAAATATTAGCTTTCTTAGAATCTGAGTTGGCTTGTTGGTTTGTTCTCAATCTCAAGTTCTCTTTCGATGATCATATTCAGGGTCAGGATTGGCTTCTAGGAACAAATATTACTATGGGTTTTTCAGCTCAGCAATAAAGTTGCCTGCAGGTTTCACATCTGGAGTTGTGGTGGCCTTCTATGTAAGCAGGGCATTTAAGTTTGTATAAATATATGCATTGAATGAATACTGACTGTAATGAAAGTGGAATATATGCAGTTGTCAAATGCAGACAAGTATCCTCACAGCCATGATGAGATTGATATTGAACTGCTTGGCCATGATAAGAGAATTGATTGGGTCCTCCAAACGAATGTGTATGCAAATGGTGCCAGCACTGGAAGAGAAGAGAAATTTTATTTCTGGTTTGATCCAACACAGCAGTACCATTACTACAGCATTCTTTGGAACAGCCACCATACAGTGTAAGACTGTTTGAAACCCATATTTAAAAATCCTCAAGTATTTGCTTAAAAACTGGATAACGAATAGCTAGTTGGTTTGAACGAAATCAAAATGCAGGTTCCTTGTGGATAATATACCAGTGAGAGAGTTTCCAAATAACGGGAAATTCTCTACCGCATATCCATCAAAGCCAATGTCGCTTTACGTAACCATATGGGATGGGTCGCAATGGGCAACTCATGGAGGGAAATACCCTGTTAATTACAAGTATGCCCCATTTATAGCTTCTTTCACGGACATGGAAATGGCAGGCTGCATAGCAAATCCTACGCAGCCTGGATCATCTTGTTCTAACGCCAGCCTTTCAAGCATTGACCCTGTCGGGGGACCTGACTTCGTTAAGCTATCAAATCAACAGATAACCGCCATGGATTGGGCAAGAAGGAAGCTCATGTTTTACTCTTACTGTAAAGATACATCCAGATATAAAGTCTTACCTCCAGAATGCAAGTAAAATGTGATTACATATCCATATATAAAAATTTTCTTTTCCCTCTTTTCTTCTTCATATTATTTTCTCGTCAAGGATCAAACAATAATGCTGAGAGAAAGTTCTGATTGTTGTTAGAAAGAAATCAACAAGGATTATAATTTACAGTTAAACTCTCCTGTATCCTAATATCTATGACTCTTGGAGATCAGTTGTTAAAATTAATAAATTAATATGTGGGGTTAGCGTTTGGTTACTCTGCCGGTTTGCTTCACAAATTAATACGTGAAGGCAAAGTTAGGGCTGAGCTGGGGGACAAATCTCTTAGTTAAAATCTAGATTAGGGTAAGCGTTAGGCGTGGGATACAATCTCTAAGTGTAGATGGGAGTAGACAACTATGATTTGTGACAGGCCGTGAAAAGGTTGTAGGCTCGGGCAGTGAAAGTAAACAGCTATCTTTTGTCATTAAGAATGTGGCTCAGAATCAGAAGAGTTTCTGTAGCTTGAAATAACATATGAACAACCCTTGACTACTGATCTTAAATCATCTGCTAGTATACAACCCATGAAAATACGGTGCAGGAGAGCCGATTAATAAGTTGGGTACGTTTTGACAAATGACAATTTTTAACGTTCTGACACATAAACACAACAGCTGGTTTGATTAGACCGAAAGCTGAATTCATTCATGAAGCATTCGGATGGGATCACGCATTCGACTGTTTGGTTTAATTTTCAGGATAGATTTTGCTTTCCTGAGAATTGAGCCTTAAAGGATTGAAGATTGCTATTCTTCCGTTTTCCCGAGTTGTATGGAAAATATTAAAATATTTTATTCAAGCGTCTTCTTGATATCAACTTGCTGTCACATGATCAAGTGTCAAGTGACTTGAATTAATAAAAAGAATAGAAGAAGACCGGAATAAGAAAGAACAAGTAGAAGGAGAATTTGTATATATTTCATTCATTAGAAAGCTCTGTACGATTCTACTCCTATATAAGCACAGTTTGTGCTTTGGATTCATAACAAAATCATTGAAAAAAAAAATTGAACATGGACTGCCATGCACATGATCTCATGCACAATTATTCTTATGATTAGCCACTTCCACATCAGCTAAGGTTGTTACAACTTCTTTTGTCGTCATTCTCCCAAACTATTGCTAATTTGATCAGCTGTTCATTAGCTTGGCTCCAAGATCATCTTTCCCTCCTTCAACTTCATTTCCAATTATATATTCAACAAGTATTACTAGCTTCGTTCATCAACTTCCTATGCTGCTTACCGGACTAACGGGTTGCTGCCTTGCATTTCATCCCAGCCTTCAATTTCATTACATTACCCTCCTTTTCAGCTTATTCTTATCTTTAATAAGATTATGTGGTAGATAAATCTAGAGAGAAGAAATGTAGAAGAAGAATCTGAAATTGAATGAATAGTATTTCAGTTTATTCAACAATAGAGTAGCTGAGTTTATATAAACTGAAGATTAAGTAACTAACTTTAATAGAAAACTATAGCAGAAAACTATATTTGTAATTGTATTAACAACATAGTTAACTAATAAATGTATCCTTAACTCGCTCCCTTAAACTAAATTCCTCCTCTAGTTAAGGCACTTGTCTCCTGTTGTGATTACACAGCTTCAATTTTCAACATTCTTCTAAACTTGTCAAACAAACTTGCTGACAAAGCTTTGGTCAATATATCAACAACTTGTTTTGTAGATGAAACATGACCAACAATCAGTTTCTTGTCCAAAACTCTCTCTCTGACAAAATGCAGATCTAATTCAAAGTGTTTAGACTTGGAATGATACACTGGATTGGCAGATAAGGCTATAGAGCTAAGATTATCACACCAAGCCCTTGGCTTTTTAGAAAGTGGCGCCCTCAATTCTGATAGCAATGATTCTATCCAGATCAACTCTGCTGCCAAGTGTGCTAAACTCCGATACTCAACCTCAGTGCTAGAACGGGATATTGCATGTTTTTTCTTGGACACCCAACTAACCAAATTAGGTCACAAATACACAGCATAACTTGTTACACTTTTCCTATCATCAATATCACTAGCCCAATCAGCATCTTAAAAACCAACCAAACCAAATTCTCAATGCCTGAGTAAATGTTAATCCATAATTTAAGGTTCCTTGAAGATACCTTAAGATTCTCTTAACAGCTTTATAATGAGTGTCAAATGGACAGTGCATGAATTGGCAAGCATTATTAACACTAAAAGCAATATCTGGTCTAGTCATTGCAACATACTGTAAAGCTCCTATAATGGACCTATACTCATGAACACTATCAATATCACTATCATGTTGAGCTGATAACTTCACATTGCTAAGCATAAGAGTGGATACTGGTTTGGCTTCACTCATTTTTGCTTTCTTCAAAAGATCCAAAATATAGTTCCTTTGTGAGAGATGAAGTCCCCTACTAGTTTTAGTCACTTCCACTCCTAGAAAGTAATTCAATTCTCTAAGATCTTTCAAGGAAAACTCAGTATTCAAGTAAAAAATTAGAGCTGTAATTTCATCATTGGAGCTACTAGTAATTAAAATATCATTCATATAGACTAATAAGTACACAGTGGAG
This sequence comes from Firmiana major, assembly GCA_033439115.1. NCBI lineage: Eukaryota > Viridiplantae > Streptophyta > Magnoliopsida > Malvales > Malvaceae > Firmiana > Firmiana major. The sequence goes on along the minus strand of CM065912.1, from coordinate 35,591,618 downwards.
GTTGGCAAAAATCTCAAAAATAAAGAAGAGTTTAACTTGGATGAATGAAATCCTTTGGATACTAGAAAAGCTATTAAACGTTCAAACCAAGCTCTTGGAGCTTACTTCAACCCATACAAAACTTTATAAAGCTTACAAACCAAATGAGGTCCACCTTGAATAAAACCAAGAGGTTGTTCCATGAAAATATCTTACTGTAGATAACCATTTAGAAAAGCATTATTTATATCTAGCTGCCTAAGATTCCAGCCATAAGCCAAAGCTACTGTCAATATAATTCTGATGGTGGAGAACTTAACTACAGGGCTAAAAGTTTCAGAAAAATTAAGTCCTGGCACCTGATGAAAACCCTTAGACACCAACCTTGTTTTGTACATAGTAATTGAGCCATCTGGATTTTTCTTTAACTTAAAAACTCATTTACACCCAATTGATTTTCTGTTTTCTGGAAGCTCAACAACAGACTAAGTACCATTCTTTAGTAGGGCATTATATTCAGCATACACTGCATGTCTCTATTTATCGTGTAGTAAGGCATCGTGAACACTAAATGGTTCAGTTAGATCAAGATCAACTTTATAAATTCTTAGTCTTCTAATGCCATCCTTCAATCGAGTAACCGTATGATGAATATTACAAAGTGGTGCTAAGTTTGAAGGTTCTGAGTCATTATCAACTGGAACAGAGGTGTCACTAGTATTGAGTACATTAGTAGGCTGATCAGGAATAGATGGCAATAAAGAAGCAACAGATTTTGAAGTAGAAGAATGAGAAGAAACGAGAACGAAAATATTAAAATGAACAGAAGAACTGGGAACAACAGAAACATTATCCAAAGACTTGTCAACTATAGGAACACACAGTGGAATAGATGTTGAAAAAGAAGACTTTGGTAAAGTACTGGACTGTTATGATACAGATGTTGTTTGATCAGTAAGAAAAGGGAACTGATTTTCATCAAAAATGACATTCCTAGATATAATAACTTTGCCTGAAGGAAGAAGACATTTCTAACCCTTGTGAGAAGCACTATACCCTAAAAATGTTGAAGGAAGACTCCTTGGTTCAACTTTATGTCGGTTAAAGGGTCTTAAACATGGGAAACAATGACATATAAAGTTTTGAGCAATGAATAATCTGGTTTTTGGTTAAGAAGTACTTCTATAGGAGTTTTATTGTGCATCACTGTGGTTGGTAGTTGGTTAATAAGATGTACAACAATAGCAAAAGCTTCAGACCAATACTCAAAAGGAACCATTGACTGAAACAACAAAGACAAACCTGTTTCAACTATATGACGATGTTTCCTTTCAACTAAGCCATTTTGTTCAGATGTATGTGGACAAGATATACGAAATACAACACCAATTTGATCAAACAACTTAAACAATTTCCTAAACTCTCTATCCCAAATCAGACTGAAAGGACTTGATTTTGGTATCAAAATAGCGCTCAACTCTAACTTGAAAATGAAGAAAGGAATTATACAAAATAGACTTATTTTGAAGAAAGTATATCCAAGTATATTTGGAGAAGGCATCTACATATGAAACATAATATTTATATCCTGATTTATAAGTGATTGGAGCTGGTCTCCAAACATCAGAAATAACAAGTTCAAGAGGTTGTGTATATTTAGTAAAAGATACTAGAAATGGTAGCTTGTGTGATTTGGCCATTTGACAAGGCTGACACAAAGGAACTTTCTCTTTATTTATGTAAAATGGAATATTACATTCATTTAACACTTGAGATACAACTTTATATGAGGGATGACCTAACTTATTATGCCATAGGCAGAAAACATGATTAAAATCAACATCAACAGAAGCTGAATCACAAGCACTTCTAGAGTCACCTTGAAAACTAGGTTAATTATTATAAAGTGAACTATCACATGAATTTGAAACAGAAACAGAATTATGAGTAGTATTGACTTGAGCTTTATGCACTGCAGTAACATTTTTAATTAAATCAAACCTGTACAGTCCACCATCATGTACTCTTTCGAGAAGAATCTCCTTGGTCACAAGATCCTTAACAAAACAACAATTAGAGTAAAAGTCAAAGAAGACATTATTATCACAATATAACTTAGACAATGACAGAAGATTCTTTGTAGTTTTGGGAACATGCAACGGATTATGTAGATGGAGAGACTTAGTGGACAATTTAGAACAAAATGAAGATCTGCTTACACTTGAAATACTAATGTTATCACCATTGCCCAATTGTAACTTACCAGTTCCAGTATACTTAGTTTTTAATGTTACCAAAGTCATTTGTAACATGATGAGTAGTACCTGAGTTAGAGAACTAGCAACTATCTTAAACCATTTCCTTTGGTCTGGCAAAGGCAAACATTATAGATCCAGATGCTCCAAGAAGCTGTTTGCCATCAAAACCCTTATTTGGAGATGAATCAATTGTTCCACTAAAAGAAACATCAAAGCGATGAAAACATTTCACCATCATATGTCCAAGCTTGCCACATAGCTGACAGATTGGTCGATTAGGACTGGAATTAAACCTTCCTCGACCTCGTGCTCTGAAGCTACCACCATGAAATCGACTACCTCTTCCTCCATTGTTAAATGAGGGGAATCGTTTTCCTTGAGCTAAATTTGCCATCATCATAGTCTGCTGACCATCACCCATCTACTGTTGAAGACGACTCTCAATGGTAAGTAGCAGTGCACTGACCGCCTCAAGATCACTTTCCCCTTTAGAGATAATGGATGCAATTGTAGGTTCATTCTCAGATTCAAACCCAGAAATTATTGATAAGACCTGATCTTTTATGGTGATAGTTCGTCCACACAATGAAAAGACTATCACAGAGTTTTTACTTGCAATAGATACTCTTTCATAGGAAGATTTCCTTTCTTGAGATTCTGAAGTTGGGCTTTGAGCTGAAGAACCTTAGCCAGAGATCGTCGCGCAAACAGAGAATTAATTGCTTTCCACGAAGAGGCTGCAGTGGTATACCCAATAAATTGGGGTAGAAGATTTACGTTGATTGAAAAAAAATCTAAGAACTTAACAATTGATCTTGGCGAATGTAAGAAATGTACTTGGGATTTGGTATCTGAGGTTCAGATTCAAAACCTTTAAGGAAACGCGGTGGAAGAATCTATTTTTCATCAAGAAAATCTTCAAGCCCATGGCCTCGAATGGATATTAATACTTGTTGTTTCCAGATCAAAAAATTTTCATCATCGAGCTTCACGGTAACCAAATTGCTATTTGGTGAAATAAGTTCGACTAAAGAAGAAGCAACACTATCTTTGCCGGGTGAGATAGAGGACGACTCCTGCTCTGATACTATAATAAGATTACGTGGTAGATAAATCCGGAGAGAAGAAATGAAGAAGAATAATCTGAAATTGAATGAATAGTATTTCAGTTTATTCAACAACAGAATAGTTGGGTTTATATAAACTGAAGATTAAGCAACTAACTTTAACAGAAAACTATATATGTAACTGTTTTAACAACATAATAAACTAATATATTTATCTTTAACTACCTCCAAGGATTAAAAGATGAAATTTAAGATTTTGACACTTAATAATCTTCACAAGTCGCATTATTAGGACCTAGGTTAGACCATTTAATCAACAGTTGAATCATAGCCTGATTATTTTCTTTAACCATTCTTTTATATAGAACACGAGCAGGATATACTTGGGTTGGCCTTCTACTCCTTCCAATGGTGGTGTTATACTTGGCACCACCTTACTTTCTATCTTCTACTTCAGTAAGCTCACATCAAACACCAAGCGAGTTTTAAAGTTGGAGATAGTTGTAACTTATAAGCAGCTGAACTAAATTTAGCTCTAATGGGATAAAGTCCATAATACTTTGAAGACATCTTAAGATCATGAAGTTTGTATATAAGGTTAGAGTTTTAAGTAAACTTCATCACCAAGCTAAAAACTCTTTTTCACTTCCTTCTTAATTTGCATAAAACTTCAAACTCTATTTGTTCCTTATATAATTGGTCAACTATTACCCTATAGATCTGCTCCTTATTTTTTAGTAGTTTATCCACATTGAAGATTTTAGCATCAACACTAGCATCCCAAGCAAACTCAAGAGGTTTATAGCCATAAAGTGCCTGATATGGTGTCATGCCTAAGGCAGCATGATGGTTGGTATTTGTTGGCTCTACCGATGTCATGCCCCGCTTTCGGGAACCCTTCTATCCATACATTCTCTACTACGGTTGGGCTGTGAGAAGATGCAATTACTAAAAATTTATTCATTTACAGCGGAATATTTAAAACTTTAATTCACACTCCCAGGTGTGTGTGTAAATACACAAAATTAATTGTATAGATACCATGTGCTTACATATCATCCCCATAATACTGTTTACAATTCCAAGATATAACTGTGCGATACGATATATTAGATACAAAATACTCGTGTATACAATTCTTATACCTTTTTACCGAATCGTGGGAGCTGTTCAACACAAAAGACTTAGAGACCACCGCTCTCTTACTTCTCAGTACCTGGAGGGGGAAAATAGTGGGATGAGCAAACCACGGCTCAGTAAGGAAATGTATGCTAGCAGGTAGATATCGTACTACCTACATAGCCCATGCATGCATAAACCAAAACCATGTTCTAGTTATAAATGGAAATATCATACGAAAAATGCATTTAAACATATATTTCTCAATAGCATTTTCGTGTAAATCAAATGTCAAACTTCCATTTAAAACATGCTCATAAATAGTGCCCTCATGGCACGAATGTGAAATCAGAGATTTATCAAAAACACGAAATCTCTTTCACTTCTCAAATCATTCTTCTCGCAAATCTCTTTCTTTTCTGAGATTGTCTCTGTTTTCTCGAATCTCTGAGACAGGCATGGAATTTTCGGCAATCAAATATCCACGACTTATGGCCACAGTCAGTGATCCCAGGCCTCACTGATCGGGTGTGCACAGGGTATCACTTCGCCTGAAGGGGGATGGGTCAGTCCTACCCTCCGGCTCATTTCAATCCACCTCATCTCCTCGTATACTCACGGTGAAGATACGTCGTGTGTCATCTACGCGATACTCGTACTCACGTGCACCCAGCACGGTATATAGTATACCAACGGGTGACTACACTATTCTATGTACGACCGTGGACCCAAGTCCATACTCCAACTCCGATGGACTTTTTATCCTAAACCATGTCTCATATACCAGGCGAGCAAGCAGCGTGACACATAGTCAACGCAAAGCTCCAGCGCGGTACGATCTATCGTTTAGGCCCAGCCCGTTCAAATGGCCGTCGGCTGGTATCCCCTTGGGTCCCAGACCCCCAGGTTTACCTTAACTCAACAAAACAGGTGCGAGCAAAGTTCCCGCACTTTCTCAAAACCCCCGTGCGAGTTAAAACTCCCGCACGGTACATCAAGGCATTAAAACGGGTGTGAGCTAGCGCTTCAACACCAAATCTCATCTCAAAACTGATAGATGACTATTTTCTCTTTTAAAACTCAAAACACGTTTATTCATACAGCATGCCTCTTCATGCTAAAACATGTAAAATTAGCCAACCTATCATCAACATTTCTCAATCATCAATAACAATATAAAATTGAGAACATCATTGAAAACATGCATATCATGCTATTTCCTTACCCTATCCCATTTCTCAATACATATATATACATCATAGTACTTTTCATACTTCCACATCATTTCATAAACTTATAATATCGTACTAGTCCTAGCAATATATCTACGAAATTGCTGTAATTACGTACGAACATCTCTATAGCTAACACACAGTCCCTTACCTCGTTTTACTTGTGTGCAACTATCCGCCTTTATGCTTCTTGCGTTCTCATCTCGACTTGCTCCGGCGTATCATCCGAAACTGAAATTCATCCATCAACATTTGAGTTAATGTTTATAACTCTTATTCAACTAAGCATTTATCAAATGCCTTATTACACATTTTTACCCTTTGTGGTAAATCTCACAATTTTATCCCAATATCAACATGTCCAAATCATTCTCACAACATGTTCCTCCACTCAAGATATCTCATTCATCATAAACACTTCCACTCTCCACTTTCTCACACTTGACTATTTCCAAGTTATATTCATTTCATACCATTCTAGGTAGTTCTATCATGTCTATGCATACTAACCATTTCCCATATCAATATCCAAACAAATGTACTTGGGTATTTGCATTAGAAACTTACCTCATTGGATTTCCTCTTGCTCCAATTAGGATTGCCCTTTATTTCTTCAATCCATCAAATGGGGAAATGCTTCTAGACAATGTTGTTCTTCTTTTTGATGTGAACAATTTTGTCTCTAATAGCCTCTCCTTAATCTCACTGAAAATGGCTGGATTTAGGAGTGAGAAACTAGATTTCTTTGAGTTGAAGTGAAAAGGAAATGTTTGTCCCGAAATTCTGATGATCCAACTGCTCCCATTTATAGTTTTGACTTGAGGAGATCGATCTTCCTTGGGTGGAGATCGATCTGTTCCTCTAAAATCCCTCTTTTCTAAGACGTTTTAAAGGTAGGAGATCGATCTGTCGAGACTGGAGATCGATCTGCTGCCAAACAGAAGCTTAAGGAGATCGATCTGGTCTTAGGGGAGATCGATCTGCTTCCAACCCGAGAGCTAAGGAGATCGATCTGCTTCCTTTGGAGATCGATCTGTTCCCTTCCATTTCTCACATAAGAGCATTCTGGCTCTCCCAGATCGATCTCTCATCCTATGAGATCGATCTGGCCTTCACAAATTCCAGATTTCTTGCAGTTTTTCTGCAACAACTCTTACTAAACACCCTTAATTTGCTACCATGATCATTTCCTCATTCATTCATCTTTGAGACTTGAAAATGGGATCCATCCTCACTACATACACATTAAAACTTGTGTAGAATGTTTGTATGACCAAATATATACGATATTACTCAAATGGAAATATACACTTATGTAAATCTTTCCTTCCATTTTACTATACTACTCATATTCCATTTCGATCACATTCTTCTCGTGTTCAAGTTTATTTCTTCCTACTCATTCGTAATGCAACTTGTACGTATAATCACAATTCTTACTACAAGTGCGTACATAATCTTATGAACTTACATTGCATACACTTCACATTACAATACATCATCTTACTTATGATTTTATTTACATTCCCATGTTCCTATATACATAGCTATACATATACGGGGTCTCACAACCGAGAGGGGCGTGAATCAGTTTTCTAATGTTAATGGCAAATTTAAACTAATTTGAACTTAATTAACAAATAATGAATAAGCAATATAATGTAATGAAACAAATTAAAGCAAGATAAGGAAGAGAATATCAACCATAGTAATTTATAGAGGTTCGGTCAATCTCTTGCCTACGTCCTCTCTCCTTGACCTTCTTGTCAAGAGCTTTCTTTCTCACTTTCAACGAAAGTTACACACTCCCTTTTTCAGGTTAAGGAATAACCTCTCTACCCTTTTTAAACAAAGATGTATTCACCCTTTTACAAAGTTTATCTCACTGAGGAACAATCCTCTTCACTCTTAAAGCTAGGATGAATACAATATCAAGCTTTTAATGTGGGTAGGACAAATACAGCTTTTACACACAAGCTTATACAACAAACCCAATAAATGAGGATTGAAGACAAATGGAATGTAAGAATTAAACTCTTGAGAATATACAGAATGTGCAGCAATGGTGTCTCTATTCTCAGTGTCTTCAATGCTTGATTATATACTGAAGGATTGGTAGTTGGAGCATTTAATGCTGTTTTTCTCGTTGAGATTTTTGCAGAAATAGCCGTTGGGTACCTCCAGTAGAATGCCAGATCGATCTGCCATATTGACCAGATCGATCTCTTAGTTATAATTCCTACAAGATCAAGGCAAAATGAAGCAAAGAGATCGATCTCATATACGGAAAGATCGATCTCACAATTTAAAAATGTTAGAGCAGATCGATCTGTCAAATAGACAGATCGATCTTCCAATCTCTCTGTTTGAGGCAGGATCGATCTACAGATCGATCTGCCAAGTATTCTCGTAGTGAGGAGATCGATCTCTTATCAACCTAGATCAATCTCCTTATCTCTCTGACTTTGAGGAGATCGATCTCTTCCTATACCAGATCGATCTCATGAACTCTCTGTTTGCGTATAGATCGATCTATAAGATCGATCTACTGCCTTTACCTTTGTTTTAGGGGAGATCGATCTCTTCCTAGACCAGATCGATCTCCTCAACATCCTGTATTAGGTAGATCGATCTCATAACCCTTATAGATCGATCTTAGCTTCCTCAAATACCTTTGTACAGGTTCAAACCTTAGCAGATCGATCTCATGTCTTCATGAGATCGATCTCTCATCCTAGAAAACCCAAGAGATCGATCTCTCATATTACCAGATCGATCTCTCATCTCTAGGAACTTAAGTTCTGGTACTGATAACCACTAAACATGTTTTTATATCATCTTTATATTATTGCATTAACTTGTTTTGTCATTTCAAAATAAATTAACTCAACAATCTCTACCTTTTTGATATGACAAAACCTATTCAATAAACATGTTTAGTTACATATTTGCTTTAGGCACAAGCTCCCCCTTTCTGTAAGCTCCCCCTCACTTTTGGCCTCTTAACTCTCTTAACTCCCCTTCAATTTCATCATTCTTTTAAACCATTCCTTTAAACCATTTAAGACATGATTCTTAACTCTTTTAACTCCCCCTCACTTTCATCATTCTTTTAACCATTCCTTTAAACCATTTAAGACATGATTCTTATTCTTCTCCCTCTTTTTGTCATATCAATGGCAAGAATGAAATCAAGACAGTTAATTTTCTCAACAACTGGTCATGGCATTTCAAAATTATAACACATTATAAACCATTATAATTAACATTGCAACAACTGTCATTTCAGAAAAGACTCATTCAAGCAAATGTCATAAACAACAAGGAGTAAACATGAAAACTAACTAAGCTTTTCTTAATATTCATATCCTACGACGGAGGAGGAAATCGATCCATAAGGTCCTCAACGTGAGTACGAGTGACCTGAAGCTTATCATACATCGCCTGCTGAGTGGCATGAAGGTTTGTAAAACCTTCATCTATCTTTCAGTTCAGCTCCATGATCATTGTCACAATCGATTCCATGCCAGCGGATGACGTTGCAGGTGCAATAGGGTGCGCAGTCGAGGAAGATGGACCCTCAGTAGGTGCAGCAGGTGGAGCAGTAGGCTTATCTGAGGGATCTTCCTCCATGGCTGCTGCAGGCTGTTGTTCTCGTTTCTTCTTCCAATCCCCTCGGAAGTCCTTGTAATACCCCATGTGGTGAAGTGTCCTGATGTTTAAGACGCTCTTTGGGGAGGGCACTTCACCCGTTTCACAGCTGCAATCCACTCCAAGTCGTTGTAGAAGATACGCCAACGGTTACGGAAAAACAATCGTGAAAGCTTGCCCGCGTACGATCTTCAACCAATTTTCATAGATGAAATGGACAAGATTAGGTTTTTGGCTTGTGGAGTGAATATAGTGGAGCCAGAAGCGATCTAACCTCCTAACTGTAGAATGTCGGGTACCGAAAGGGCGGAGGTTCCATGAAATGATAAGATAGAGTAGCTTTGGATGCATCGGCAGGTTACTCGCCTTATCATCGGGAAGGTCAAACTCTAGAGGGACTTCTTCCTTCTCATCAGTCAATCCCTCATCTCTAATGTGAAACACTTGGGCTAAAATGGAGGTGTCTATAGGGATTGACTTACCCATGACATACGTTTTAAACCCGAGAATTTTACAGGCATCATCAGGATCATAGATGAGTTCGGCATTAGAAAAGAATGCCCTGATGATGTTTGGGGGTACGAGAGTATTGATTTTGAGAAACTGAAGCCACCCAAATTCTTCAATTTTGGGTAGATAAGGAAAATCAATACGGTTTAAGAAGGAAAAATCAATGATTCGCCAATGTTTAATTGGCATGGTCGAAAAATATTCTTCATATCTCTTCCTTTTTACGGGCGTTTTAAAACACCTGTTAAAGGTAGTGACTGAAGGGGAGGGATTGATTGGGAAGAGGACCTTTGATCTACACTAGGTCGAGGAGGTTTTTGGCCTGCTCTCTTAAGTCTAGGCATTGTTCTAGACACTGGAACCGCTCTAGATGATTTTAAAACTAGTTCACTAAAAACTAACCAATGGAACAGTAGCTAGATTTGACCTAGAGAGAAATTGAACACTTAACTAAGAATTTTTAAGAAAAATTTAGCAATGTTGGTTACTAGAACAATAAACGAAGAAACATTTTGACAAATACCTTACTGAGATCGATCTGGAGAAGAATCGAGGGCTGTGGTGCGACAGGGTTGTAGGGATTTGAAGATTTGGATTTTTCGAAAATTGGAGATTTTGAGGCGACAGATCGATCTGTCGAGGCGACAGATCGATCTGTCATTTCCAGAAGCTTGAAGAGATCGATCTGTTGTACCACAAGATCGATCCTCAGAATACAGAAGCTTAATGAGATCGATCTGCCAAAGGCCCAGATCGATCTGTTGTTTGACAAAGGCTTAAGAAGATCGATTTGCCAAATGAAAGATCGATCTGCTGTTTAACAGAGCTATAAGAAGATCGATCTTATGGGTGAGAAGATCGATCTGCCTAGCTTAACCTTTATGCTTTAGGCTCATTTGAAGTGTGGAGATCGATCTATAATGATAGGAGATCGATCTCTCATACTTTTTACCCAGAAAAATCTTTGAAAAACTCTTTTAAAAACAACTTGAGATCAAAGTTTTTGAAGCATATAAATCTTAAGGAATATTCATGAGTCCTAATTCACCTCTAAGGATACAAAACCTATCTCTATCAAGAGGTTTGGTGAATATATCAGCTATTTGATGTAAAATGTCAATATACTCTAGGATTATATCTCCCTTTTGAACATGGTCTCTAAGGAAATAGTGCCTAATCTCAATGTGCTTAGTTTTAGAGTGTTGAATAGGATTTTTAGATAGATTGATGGCACTGGTATTATCACATTTAATTAAAACTTGTTTCATGTCAATACCATAGTCTTTCATTTGTTGTTTAATCCACAACACTTGAGCACTACAACTACCTGCTGCTATGTATTCAGCTTCAGTTGTGGACTGAGCCACACTATTTTGTTTCTTAGAGAACCAAGAGATTAATCTATTCCCTAAGAATTGACATGTACCTGAAGTGCTTTTCCTATCTATTTTACATCCCCCAAAGTCTGCATCCGAAAATGCATGAAGTGTAAAAGTGGAGTCCTTGAGGTACCAAAGTCCTAGAGAGGGAGTGTCTTTAAGGTATCTAAAGATCCTTTTAGTTGCTAATAAGTGTGATTCCCTAGGAGAGGATTGAAATCTAGCACAAAGGCATACACTAAACAAAATATCTGGTCTACTTGCAGTTAAATAGAGCAATGAACCAATCATAAACCTATAGAGTTTAGTGTCCACACACTTACCTCTTTCATCTTTATCAAGCTTGATGTTGGTGCCCATTGGAGTTGCTTGAGATTTGCAATTGTCCATTCCAAATCGCTTGAGCAATTCCTTAGTATATTTTGCTTGATTGATGAAGGTTCCATCCTTTGTTTGCTTCACTTGAAGTCCCAAGAAGAAAGTGAGCTCTCTCATCATGCTCATTTCAAATTCACCTTGCATGATCTTAAACTCTTGGCATAAAGATTCATTAGTTGATCCAAAAATAATATCATCTACATACACTTGAACAACTAGTAATTCCTTATTTTTATTTTTGATAAATAAAGTGGTATCTACTTTTCCTCTTGAAAATCATTTATCTATTCAGAATTTTGACAACCTTTCATACCATGGTCTAGGAGCTTGTTTCAAACCATAGAGTGCCTTAGATAGTTTGAAAACATGTTCAGAAAATTCATGATTTTCAAAGTCGGGAGGTTGTTTAACATACACTTCTTCATTAATGAAACCATTCAAGAATGCACTCTTTACATCCATTTGACATAACTTGAAGTTTTTGTAACATGCAAAGGCAAGTAACATTCTAATTGCTTCTAATCTAGCTACCGGTGCATAAGTTTCATCATAGTCTATTCCTTCTTCTTGTCTATAACCTTGTGTAACTAACCTAGCCTTGTTTCTTATGATCACGCTATTTTCATCCATCTTGTTCTTGAATATCCATTTAGTTCCAATTATAGAGTGATCACTAGGCCTAGGAACTAGTTTCCACACTTTGCTTCTCTCAAATTGATTTAATTCTTCTTGCATTGCTAAGAACCAATTATTGTCATCTAAGGCTTTATTGACATTTTTAGGTTCTATTTGAGATACAATGGCTATATATTGACACACATTCCTTAGAGATGATCTAGTTCTAACTCCAAGGGTTGGATCTCTTACTATTTCACAATCTTTTACATATCCTAATTCTCTTGGTGCTCTAGACTCTCTCTCTAATATCTCTATTTCTTCTTCATCTTCTTTATTTAAGTCAAGTTTTTCTAATAAATCTTCTTCTAAGTTTGGAATTTCCTCCAAGTTTTCATCAAATATTCCAACATCCTCATCATTGGTTGAATCTTTAGATAAATCATTTGGCTCATCAAATATTACATGAATTGATTCTTCAACATCAATGTTATTTTGTTATATACTCTATAAGCCTTTGAATTCAAGGAATATCCTAGAAAAATTCCCTCATCACTCTTGGCATCAAATTTTCCTAAATTATCTTTCCCATTATTTAAGACAAAACATTTGCAACCAAAAGGATGGAAGTAGCAATGTTAGGCTTCTTAACTTTGTAAAGCTCATAAGGAGTTTTCTTTAAAATTGGTCTAATCATGGCTCTATTAATGATATAGCAAGATGTATTTATAGCTTCAGCCCAAAAATATTTTGGTAAATTATTCTCACACAACATGGTTCTAGCCATTTCTTCCAATGTTCTATTTCTTCTCTCAACTACTCCATTTTGTTGTGGTGTCCTAGGGGCTGAAAAATTATGGCTAATTCCTTGATCATTGCAATACTCATCAAATCCTATATTTTCAAACTCCTTGCCATGGTCACTTCTAATACTAGTTATTGTGTATCCTTTTTCATTTTGAGTCACTTTTGTATAAGTTATGAACTTTTCTAAAGCTTCATTTTTCACTCTCAAAAAGAACACCCAAGTGAACCTAGTGTAATCATCAACTATTACAAATTCATAGTGTTTCCCACCTAGGCTTGTTGTTCTAGTTGGTCCAAAAAGATCTAGGTAGAGTAATTGAAGAGGCCTAGTGGTAGATACACTATTCTTAGGCTTAAATGTTGTCCTTTTATGTTTTCCTTTAACACACGCTTCGCATATTTTGTCATAATCAAAGAACAACTTAGGTAATCCTATAACTAGATCTTTTCTAGCTAACTTGGATAACACATGCATGCTAGCATGACCTAGTCTTCTATGCCACAACCAAGGTTCTTTTTCTTTGTCTACCATTAGGCATATGTTTTCATTCTTAAGTTCATTAAGATAGACAATGTATATATTACCTTGCCTATGGCCTAAGAAAAGAACTTTATTTGACTTAGGATTTATAACATGACATTTCATGCAATCAAAAATTACTTTGTAACCTTTGTCACAAAGTTGACTTATGCTTAGTAAGTTATGCTTTAGACCCCTAACAAGCAATACTTTTTCTAATGAAAAATAGTCATTACCTATTGAACCACTTCCTTCAACTTGGCCTTTGGAGTTGTCCCCAAACGTGACTTCTCCACCAACCTTTGATTTAAATGAGTTGAAGTGGCTCCTCTCACCCGTCATGTGCCTTGAGCATCCACTGTCCAAGTACCAAGCTTCCTTTGTTTTAGCTTTGTGGCAATGCTCAATCACCTACAATCAAAATTCAAACTCATGTCTTAGGTACCCAAATTCTCTTGGGTCCTTTGAGGTTAGTAAATGTAATTCTTGATCCCTTTGGGATCCATTTTACCAATGCATTAAAATCTTTTTGAGTTAATTACTTCTTTTGGAATCCACATTCTTTTTACCATTTTTCCCTTAAGAGTGGTCATCTTCATATTGCAATTATGTGATGCATGTCCCTTTCTATTACAATATGAACAAGTAGTTGAAGGTTTATTCATGATCTTTCTAGCAATGAAGCTTTTGAGATGAGTCTCTCTACTTTTTGCATTATATCCTAACCCATTTTTATCAAAGAATGCCCTTTGAGTTTCTAACATGTTATCTAACTTTTGTTGACCCATATAGAACCTATTAAAAGAATTATGTAAGTTGCTATTTTTTTCTTTTAGGTCACAAATTTCAAGATTTGTAATTTCTAATTTCTTTTCACATTCTAATTTGTCCTCTAGCATTAACTCATTTTCTTTCTTCAATTTACATATTATCTTCTTATATTTCATACTCATGCATTCATATTCCAATGCAAGATCATCAAAGGCATCTTGCAATTCATCAAAAGAGTATTCATTGAGGTTTAAAGTTACCTTTTCATCCTCAATAGCCATGAAGCACAAGTTGACAATGTCCTCATTTGAATCATCATCGGAGCAGTCACTGTCGCTCCATGTAGCCACCATTGCCTTCTTTTTGTGGAACCTATCATTGGACCTTTTAAGAAGAGGGCAGTTAAACTTAATGTGTCCTGGTTTTTTACATTCATAACACACAATTGTATCTTTTCTACCTACCTCTTCTTGATCTTTCTTGTGGTTTCTCTCATTACTACCACTTGCTCTCATTCTCATGAATTTGTTAAATCTTTTGGCAAACATTGCCATCTCAAGATCTTCTTCACTACCACTCTCATTTTTATTTTCCTCTTGAGTAGTAGATTTTAGAGTAACTCCCACTTTCTTGGGTGGCTCCTCATTTCTTCTCAACTTCATCTCATAAGTGAGTAGTAATCCTATTAATTCATCTAGTGACAATGTGTGAGGGTCCTTGGATTCCTCAATTGCAGTCACTTTAGCTTCCCATGATTTAGGTAGACTATTTAATATTTTCTTGACCATTTCTATATTAGAGTATATTTTTTCTAATGATTTTAATCCATTAATTACATCAGTGAATCTAGTGAACATATCACTGATTGACTCTCCATCTTTCATCCTAAATAGCTCATAGTCATGTGTGAGCATTCCTACCTTAGTTTCCTTTACTTGGGTTGTACCTTCATGAGTTATTGCCAATTTGTCTCAAATTTATTTAGCATTGTCACAACCGAAGATTCTATTGTATTCATTTGGCCATAAAGCACAAAAAAGAGTGTGCATGGCCTTAGCATTTAGCTGAGCACATTTAACATCATTTGAATCCCATTCATTTTCTTCTTTATGGATATCTCTTCTCTCTATTCTTTTTGTAGGGATTTGAGGTCCTTTAGTGATAATCCTCCATACTTCATAATCATTTGCTTGAATGAATAACATCATCCTAGTCTTCCAATAAGCATAATGT
Source organism: Firmiana major (assembly GCA_033439115.1). Taxonomy (NCBI): domain Eukaryota; kingdom Viridiplantae; phylum Streptophyta; class Magnoliopsida; order Malvales; family Malvaceae; genus Firmiana; species Firmiana major. The sequence goes on along the minus strand of CM065912.1, from coordinate 35,576,099 downwards.
TCCCCATTGAACATAGGAGGCCTAACCATAGAATGCCTCTCTCCTACTAAGCTAGTTGCTACATTGTTGTGAGTCATTAGATCGTTTCTAACTCTTAGGAAGTTATTCCTATGTGATCAAAGAGTCCTTGCTCTGATACCAATTGTTGGCTCTACCAAGAGGGGGGGTGAATCGGTTTTCTAATGTTAATGGCAAATTTAAACTAATTTGAACTTAATTAACAAATAATGAATAAGCAATATAATGTAATGAAACAAATTAAAGCAAGATAAGGAAGAGAATATCAACCACAGTAATTTATAGAGGTTCGGCCAATCTCTTGCCTACGTCCTCTCTCCTTGACCTTCTTGTCAAGAGCTTTCTTTCTCACTTTCAACGAAAGTTACACACTCCCTTTTTCAGGTTAAGGAATAACCTCTCTACCCTTTTTAAACAAAGATGTATTCACCCTTTTACAAAGTTTATCTCACTGAGTAACAATCCTCTTCACTCTTAAAGCTAGGATGAATACAATATCAAGCTTTTAATGTGGGTATGACAAATATAGTTTTTGCACACAAGCTTATACAACAAACCCAATAAATGAGAATTGAAGACAAATGGAATGTAAGAATTAAACTCTTGAGAATATACAGAATGTGCAGCAATGGTATCTCTATTCTCAGTGTCTTCAATGCTTGATTATATACTGAAGGATTGGTAGTTGGAGCATTTAATGTTGTTTTTCTTGTTGAGACTTTTTGCAGAAATAGCCGTTGGGTACCTCCAGTAGAATGCCAGATCGATCTGCCATATTGACCAGATCGATCTCTTAGTTATAATTCCTGTAAGATCAAGGCAAAATGAAGCAAGGAGATCGATCTCATATACGGGAAGATCGATCTCACAATTTGAAAATGTTAGAGCAGATCGATCTGTCGAATAGACAGATCGATCTTTCAATCTCTCTGTTTGAGGCAGGATCGATCTACAGATCGATCTGCCAAGTATTCTCGTAGTGAGGAGATCGATCTCTTATCAACCCGGATCGATCTCCTTATCTCTCTAACTTTGAGGAGATCGATCTCTTCTTATACCATATCGATCTCATGAACTCTCTGTTTGCGTATAGATCGATCTACTGCCTTTACCTTTGTTTTAGGGGAGATCGATCTCTTCCTAGACCAGATCGATCTCCTCAACATCCTGTATTAGGTAGATCGATCTCATAACCCTTATAGATCGATCTTAGCTTCCTCAAATACCTTTGTACAGGTTCAAACCTTAGCAGATCGATCTCATGTCTTCATGAGATCGATCTCTCATCCTAGAAAACCCAGGAGGTCGATCTCTCATATTACCAGATCGATCTCTCATCTCCAGGAACTTAAGTTCTGGTACTGATAACCACTAAACATGTTTTTATATCATCTTTATATTATTGCATTAACTTGTTTTGTCATTTCAAAATAAATTAACTCAACAGTATTATACCATCACTCTTCCAGGGGTAACCATTAAAGCAAAGTCTTATGTTTGAAGAAACACATGCACCTTAAATATAGCTGCAAACATTGCTTGAACCTTTCATATTGTCCATCTAACACTAAGTGATAGGCTGTGCTAAAATGAACACTAGTTCCTAACAATATCATGAGCTTCAGCCAAAACAGATAATTAGGTTTACCTTACAAATAATCAGATTTGTGTATAATTTTTATAAACAAATGCAATCAACTTGTTAATAACTAATACATATTTTCAAGCAATTTTCAATTAGCGGTCCAACTATTGTCAATTTATTTCCAATTTCCTACATTAACTCTGCCCAATATAATTTTGGAATTTTTTTGTCAACTTTTTAATAATTAATACATGTTTCAAGTAATTTTTAATTAGCAGTCCCATTATTGTCAATCTATTTCCAATTTCCAACTTGATTTTACAATAATTTTGTCGATAATGGATCGAATCTGTTTATAATATTTATATAAATAAATGTAGTAAACTTTATAATAATTAATAAATATTATCAAGAAACTTTCAATTTACAATCCAATTATTGCTAATCTATTCCCAATTTCTTAGCTTAACTCTATTATAATTTTGCTAGTAATGAATGTGTAGATTTTATATTGATAAATTGAGTCGACTGCAAGAAAATATAGTTTAAGATTTATTTGGTAACTGTTGCATAGCTTATGTATCAAAAAAAGAGACTATTCATATAGGAGTCCACATAAAAAAATTTGACAAGCAAATAAATTTGAGGTAAGTTACATGAACTAATATATAAATTCACATTTAAGTGGTTAATATATATATATATATATATATTTATATATTATCATAATCATCATCATCATTAGAACTTTTATCCTAATACTAGGATAGGCTATATGAACCAATATACAAATTCCTGCTAAGTCGTTAGCATGAATTCTCCTCCTCCACTCATTCCTATCTAATGCAATGTATATTCCACCTTTTATTTCATCATATCTTTCCGGATTACTTCCTTCTAAGTCTTTTTCGATCTTCCCCTAGTCTTAACCTTTTTTTATCATTCATAACTCTTACTCTTCTAACTGGAGCGTTCACATGTCTACATCGTATATGTCTAGACCAACATAAATGACTTTTACTCATCTTGTCCTCGATGGGTGTCACTCCTACCTTTTTATGAATATCCTCATTTCTCATTTTATCTTTTTTTTTTCGTATATCCACACATTCATCGCAGCATTCGCATTTCCTGTACATTCATCTTCTATGTATGCACTCCTTTAGTTGACCAACATTCACTACCGTTGAGTAATGTAGTCTAACAATTGTCCTGTAAGACTTGTCTTTCAACTCTTTATCACACAACACACCTGTAGCGCTTCTCCACTTGCTTCAACCAACCTGTATCCTATGATTTACATTACTATCAATCTCTTCATCCATTTGAAAGATCGACCTCAAATATCTAAAATGGTCCCGCTTAGGGATCGCCACCCATCTAACATCACTATGTTTCTATCTTCCTCTCTGTTTGGACTAAATTTTCACTCCATTATTCAGTCATATCTTCCTCTCTGTTTGGACTAAATTTTCACTCCATTATTCAGTCATTGCTCTGTTTAATCTGAATTCTCCTGACTTTGGCGTCTGTCTCCACAGTTCTAACTTAGTATTAACATCCACTCTAGTTTCAACACATAAGACAATATCATCTGTAAACATTATACACTAAGGTATATTATCTTGGATGGATTTTGTCAGTTCATCTATTACTGTAGCGAACAAAAACGAACTTCATGCAAACCATTGATGTAGCCCAACTATATTGAAAATTTACTTATTTGCCCTCCACACGTACTCATATGTGTAGTTCTTCCATCTTCATACATGTATGTAATTATTTCAATATATTTTACGGGAACTCTTTTCTTTATTAAAGACCACATAACACCTCCCTATGTACTTTATTATATGCTTTCTCTAAGTCTATAAAAATCATATGAACATTTTTTTCTTATACTCGAGAACGCTCTACAAGTTGTTTAAGCAAGTGTATCGCTTCTATAGTTGACCGGCCAGACATAAAACCAAATTGGTTCTTTGATATTTCTATAGTCTTCCTTAATTTTCGTTCTATTACTCTTTTTCAAAATATTATCGTGTGACTCATTAGTTTTATGGCTTAATAATTGGAACAACTTTGAATATCTCCCTTGTTCTTATAAAGAGGTACTAACGCACTCTTTCTCCATTCATCAGAAATCTTGTTAATGCACCAAATTTTATTAAAAAGATTTGTCAACCACCTAACTCCGACCTCTAAAAGATATTTTCAAACTTCAATAGGAATGTCATAAGGCCCAACAGTTTTATTTGTCTTCATCCTCTTCAGTGTCTCATTTACCTCTATTTCTTTGATTCTACGCATAAAGTATCGGTTCAAATCCTCAGAAAGCATTGAGATATTGTCCACAATTTGACTTTGTGTGTCGTTGAATAGTTTGTTGAAATAATTACATCACCTTTCTTTAATATCATTGTCCTTAACTAGAGTTCTTTAGTGCTCATCCTTTATACATTTCACCACTCCTAAGTCTTGATTCCTCATCTCTCTTGCTCATGCCAATCTATATCTCTTTTTGTCTTCCTTGGTGTTCAACTCGTTATAAATCTCTTTCACAACCTTCGTCTTAGCTTTTGTCACTGACCTCTTTGTCTCCTTCCGTACTAATTTGTATTTTGTAAAACTCTCTTGAGTGTTGTTTGTCTTCAAAACCATGTAACAATTTTATATATATATATATATATATATATATATATATATATATATATATATATATATATATATATATATATATATAGCGGTTTCAATGTTATTATTGAAAAAATATATATACTAAAACGAAATTGTCACTGATGAAATTTGATGATTTTATTATTCATAATTAATGTTTAACATTTTTGTCATTGCCTTTTGAAAAAGTGAAGGGGCAATTTTCAGATCGAAGAACATGACTATTCACCGAACTTGATGCTGAAGGATGCGAACGGTGACCTTACTTCTTTTTGAAAGATAAACTCTTTGTCAAATTTAGAAAAAAAAACTTGACTTCCGGGAGGGCAAATAGAGTTGCTCTGTTTGGTAGGGGGAATTTGTCAGCTACTAATAAAAGCTTTGAGTGTTGGTAGTTCATTACCAATTTCAGCTTTTCTCTGGTCTGTTCTGATAGCTTGTTAACATAGAACACTTGACAAAGCCTAGCCTATTGGGATTTTGTTGACTCAAAAAAACCTTGATTTTGGAGTTGAGAACATTATCCTGTTGCCATCTTCATGCGATCGGAATTCATTATCGTCTCGTATGTCTAAACTTTGCATTGCTTAGATTGACATCTGCATTTTCCTTGAATGGAAGAGAATAAATTTTTGAAAATTTCCAAAATGGCTGAAAACGTTTATTTATAAATTCGAAAGCGTGAACAATTATAAGATGTCCAGTGAAATTTTCTTGGTTGTCACTCCTACTGAAAAGGTGTGCAATGCAGCATAAAATGTCAAATTATCCTTTCTCTTACTCTTGTGATAAAAAAAAAAAAATTTTATTTTCATTTTGTTTAGGTTGATTCCTGCTAAAGGGAGACCATAGGACCAATGTTGATGTCTTGTCATTGGTTCGATTTATTTATGTTCTTTCATTGTCCCAGAAACTTTCTTATTTTTTCTTCATCATCAACAATTTATTCAGGAAATCCTCTACAACCACCGCCAATTATGAAAATCACTACCTCAATTATTCCTGCTCCGCCAATTACGGAACAAAGATAGTAAAGTTTCAAAAACTAAAGTTCATGAGGGAATTTATAACCAGGCTGGATTCTGCAAGGGAGTAACAACGGCCTTCACTTGCAAGTAATTGCTAAGACAGTGAATACCTTTTTCTCTTCCATGTCCGCTCATCTTGTACCCACCAAATGGAATAGCTGCATCAAACACATCATAGCAGTTTATCCAAACGGATCCAACTTTCAATGCGCGAGTCAAGGTGTTAGCAGTGTCTAAGTCCTGTGTAAACACACCGGCAGCCAGCCCATAGGTGCTACTATTTGCCCTCCGAATTACCTCAACGATGTCGCTGCAATTAAGGAAAGGAATAATCATTCCATCAGTTGAGCCAAAACTCTAGTCTAATTAAGATAAGATGCATAAAGCCAAGGTTGATTGCTCACTTAAATTTAAAGATAGACTGAACTGGACCGAAAATCTCATCCTTTGCTATCACCATGTCTTCCTGATAAAAATGAAAGTTTTACAAGTTATTTCAATTGTAATTTTTCAATAGCATTCTTGGCAATCTGGTTACAGACTTACGGTACAAGTTGTGAACATAATACCTTTACATTGGAGAAAACAGTGGGCTGAATATAGTAGCCCTTGCTCCCTATCCTCTCCCCTCCGGTTTCAAGAGTTGCTCCACTTTCAACACCAGATCTTATGTACCTCAAGATCTTTTCAAATTGTTTCGAATCAATCTGATTTAAGTATGCAGCGGTATCAGTACACCTAACTAATATGGAGGAATGTAGGAGACGAATCCAAGATATAACATTTCTCCTCTTGGATATAGATGATTGGTGTGCTTGAATATGACTTAGCTTTGCTCTAGAAACTGTAGACTGAATGAAAATTCTCATTCACAGAATGGAGAAATAGTTGTCAATTTACCTGAGGACCTTGTTCAATTCCAGCCATGAATGGATCACCAACACTACGTTTCAATGCACGAGCCTTTGCCTTCTCTAAGAATTCATCATATACACTCTCATGTACGTATGTACGAGAGCCAGCACAGCAACATTGTCCCTGCAATGGTTTATAACCAAGTCAATAAAAAGTAAAAAGAATCCCGATACTGAACCCGAGTTGGGTGCATTTGTTTTGGACATACCTGATTAAAGAACAAAGCAAAGTGGGCCAGCTCAACTGCCTTGTCCACATCAGCATCCTTGCACACAATAAAAGGCGATTTTCCTCCAAGTTCTAATGTCACGGGCTTAAGATTGCTTTTTGCAGCCAACTCAAGGACAATTTTTCCAGTTTGAGTTGATCCAGTGAAAGCAAGCTGTAAATGGTCACATTCATCTTATAAAGTATGCCCTGTAAATGTTTACATGGATAATCTATATTTTTGACTCATACTCCTGTTAATTTATCCAAATCTCTCAAAATATTTGAAAATTCAAAATTTAAGCTATTTTCAAGAAACGTGAACATAAACTGAGAGCTGGGAAACTGATAATTGATATCTGACTCTAAGGGTACCAAAATAAAACAGAGTTGATAATAACAGATTACCTACAAAAATAAAATTCCTTATCCGCCTTTATAGATATTTTTAATGCATATATTTTTCTATTAATCAACCAAAAAGATGGGAATATATAATATCGTATAAATATCACACCACTTTATTAATTTTATATTGATTTTACTGTGACAACCAAGATTAAAAAAAAAATTACATGCAAAACAGGGAATTCAGAATAATTATAGCAGACATTAGTATTTGAACCCAAGAAAGGATAAAGTTGATCATTTTTCGAGATTAAATCACCGAAAACATGAATCAGTGTAGGACTGAGTAGTTCTTTTAAGGATGTAAAGTACCTTATCCACTTTCATATGACTGGCAAGAGCGGCACCAGCAGCAGGACCAAAACCTGAAACCACATTTAGAACACCTGAAGGAAGTCCAGCCTGTGAAAATGATTCCTAGTGAGAATGGCTGAATGAAATATCATGAATAAATATATCAACAGTCATTCAAGCATGACTTTGGTGCTAACAACGTATGTAATCCTGATTCCTAGGTAGTGTTAAAATCAGGACTTATTTCCTGATTTTATGGGATTTTTATTCTTTTATTTTACCCGATAGATATTTAGTTTATCTTGTTTTTTTTTTTATGTAAACCATAGACTGCTTCTATACCACATTGGGTACTCACGCTTCATAATTGATACAAGTTCAAAAGAATTTAATTTGGTGAATATTCGATCGCGGAACTTCCTACTAAGAATTATCATCACTCGGAAACTCCACGGAATCTTACACCACTGAGCCAACCCTTCAAGTCAAAGTAATTTGACACTGACCCAATAAAATTTAACCTGATAAAAATTCAAAAATGGGACTCCACATTGTTCTTTATCTCTAGCTATATAACCTGCTGAGGATTTTATCTTTTAGAGTGTACACATTTTTTCCTCTATGTATTTGAGGATCCCTTGTTAATAAAAATAACAGAGAACATTATTTTTTATCTCTAGTTATATTTAGGAATTTAATAATAAATTTAAGACAAGAAAAAATTAGAAGCAGGTTGCTTCAAACGTCATTGTGAGAACAGGTGAATAATGGTTATATACCCAAGAATTACCTCATGAAGTAGCTTGCCTGCGTAAAGAGCAGACAACGGTGTCTGCTCTGCTGTCTTAAGAACAACGGTATTGCCACATGCTAAGGCAGGTCCAATCTTCCAAGCAAACATGAGAAGAGGAAAATTCCATGGAATAATTTGACCGGCAACTCCAATTGGTTCATGTATGGTTTGCACATGGTGTGGACCATCAGCTGGAACTGTAAGACCATGGATCTTGTCGGCCCAACCTGAATAACCCAAAAAATATAGTGTGTCGGACATAGCATAAAAAGCAAACAAAATACTAGTAAATGATACCTGAGATATCAAAAAGGTTGAGTGTGATTTTCAGTGGCTTTACTGACCAGCATAGTACCGAATTACACGTGAGATCATTGGTAGTTCAATCTTAGCGGCCTGTTCATATGTCTTCCCGTTATCCAAAGTCTCAAGTGCCGCAAGTTCCTCAGTATGCTTGTCAAGGAGATCAGCAAATCGAAACAATACCATTGATCTTTCCTGCAAGACAGTAGACGAGGTTTAACAAGGCTGAAAATTATTTAATCTGACAGATGTAAGAACTATGAAGTTACATAAGCAGTCATTTTTGGCCATGGTCCTTCATCAAAGGCCTTGCGAGCAGCAGAAACTGCGCGATCTATATCTTCAACATCACCTTCAGCAACATGAGCAATCACATCCCCTGTCCTGGGGTCACATGTAGGAAAAGTTTTACCTGTTGGATCGTGAGATTTAGTAAACAAGTGGCAGAAGAATAAGCATCAAATCATTTTTACATGAATATTTACTGGTACATCACAACAATGTGCAGTTGTAGATGAATATAAGAAACAGAAAGCTCACCTGATGCCGAATCAACAAAGTTCCCATTAATTAAAAGCTGAGTGTAGTTCACTTTGATAGAAGGAGAACTTGGGTTGTCAACGGTAGCAGCAGCAGTGCTGTAACTAGAAACCACACTACCCACTCCAGATATCCTCCCTGAAAATAAAAATTAATATGTATCTCTAAGGCTAAGAATAAATATAATAATAAAGTAGGAAGAACTAAAAGTAACAATCCAGCGCCCCGTAAGATCTTCGGTTCACAAACATTTGTCTTTTGATGATAAAAGTAATTACCCAATAAATTTATTGCAAATACACAAAAGACCAAAAGGATAGTAGGATAAAATAAATGCACTTGTGAAATTTCAACTTAAAAGAAAAAGAAAAGAAAACATGGGTGCCTCGTGAAATTTGAAATTTGACATTTATAACATTATTAAAATCCATACATATTTATACTTATTGTGGTGGCAGAACCCCTAAAAAGAAAAAGGTGTGTTTGGTAGGGTAAAAAATTGAAAGAATTGATAAGGATGTATAAAAAAATGAAAAGAAAATAGTTATTATTAATGCTTGGTAAGAAATAAGAAAAGTATTCTTTTTTTACTAATAAAATCAAATTATTTCAAATTAAAAAAAATTAATAAATAAAAAATTTGAGATGTTAGTTAAATATATATTTCTGAAGTTTTTTTTATTTTATTATTGTAATTAATTAATAATAAAATAATAAAATTTTAATCACTTATTTTTCAAGTCTACTCACTTTTTTAGGAAAAAAAAGCATTTTCCATTTTTTCTTTTTTCTTTTTTCCTTTTAATTCTTTATCTTTCCATTTTGAGAAATCCTATCTTATCATTTATTCCCTACAATCTATCTTAATATTTTTTAATACTAAAATACCCCTCCTTTTATGTACTTATATAATTATTTTTCAAAATTTTTGAAAAATCATGATTTATGATACATTTGAAAATCCATTTCCAGGAGCTCAATATATTCGAGAGCCCATATTGGTCAGCTCCCGAAAATTGCATGCTGCTAGGCAGCAGCCTTTTCTGCCTGGCAACAGTGGCGGAGTTAGAAATTTTACATAGTGGATTATTACAATTATCCTTAACATGGTTTCGTATTTTGAAAACATAATTCAGATAAGAATATTATTTACACATTATTTTATTTTAAGCCCCACTGAGCTTCATTGGGCTCTGACCCTGCATGCTACCAGTTAGAGTGTAGGCAGCTAATTTCCACCAGCCATCGTCGGTGGCCGACAATCAATTTCCGTTAAGTCAAAAAAATCTTTGTAGAATGGGAGTGGGGGTTGATTTTGATAAGAAAGAGGAGATAATAAAAATTAAAAAAATAGAGAAAATAGGAAGCATTTGGAGGTTTATAAGTTGTGAAAAGTAATTTTAATTTTTAGATTGAAAGGATGGTTTTGTTGGTTGTTAATATAACAACCCTTTCATTTTTCTTTCCATTCTACAAAGCAAAGTTAAAAAGAAAATTTTTTGGCTCTTTATGCAGAATTGCAGATGCAGAGAGATGCAATTTATCGCTAGATCAAATTCTCTTTTGACACAAACGGGAATAACATTCTCTCAAAACTGTTTCTTATTTATTTATTTACGGAGAAACTTTCTCTAAAACTTTACATTGATTTTCTTGCTAAACACCAAAAAAAAAAAGCGATACGAAACCTAATTTTCCTTTATTTTTTCTTATTCAATTTTCTGAGCAACCAAATAACACATCACGAAAAAAAAGTCCACTGCACCCAAGTAAGAAAAAAAATGATCAAATCAATCGTAGCTAACATTTATATTTCGTTAAAATAAGAGTTCAATTTCCATGTCTTTTTATAGAAAAGGGAAAAAACGAGAAAAAGACGATGAAAATAATTCCACCGAAAACTGAAGCGATCAATTCAAATCGAAATACCTTTGAAAAGTTGAACAGAAGATGGAGAAGCAAACGAACGAGAAAGCAACGATGAGATCCTCCTAGCTGCCGCCATGCTCGATTAGCCAACAAACAATGAAGAGTTTAGAAACGAAACTAGTCTTGATTCTATTTTGTTTCCTTTTGATAGAAGAAAGGGAGGTGGTGGCGCATGGAATGAGCAACCTGCAATGCGGAAAGGCGCTTTAAGTAGGCGCAGGCAGAGGATGATCATGGGAATAAGGACATGTAAAGCGACAGTTGGGTGACATTTCGCAGCTCATCTTGTGCAGCAGATTGATGCCACGTGGAAGTCAAAGCTGAGGTGGTTTCGCTATGCTGAGCTAAACCCCGAAAAAAAAGGGTAGAAATATCCACAAAAGTGGGCGGTTTTAGCAAAAAAGTTGGGGTGCGTGCGCGGATGAATTATAACACGTAAAGCTAATGCAATCAGATAAGTTGAAGATCGTGGATTGGATTGGATTCTATTCTCACGCAATGCCCAAAATATTGACCTTTCCCCTTTCGCCCTTTTACTTTCTCCTTGGGATTTCGAAAACTGGAACCTTCTATATTCTATCAACTAAATCAATGTCACTGTAAAATCTGTAAATACCGTTCAGGTACCTTTATAGTAACATTTTGATTTTACCATAATACTGGAAAGCTTATTGGAGACGTTTCCAATCTATCTTTTGGGCCCACCTAGAAGCCCAGCTAAAGAAAAAGGATCTGACTAACCAAAATTTTGGAGGATTGTATTTATTTATTTAGTATTTTTCGGGGTAATGGAAATTTAACAATTGAATTCTGAAAACGGGGGACAATTCCGAAACGTGAGGCAAAGATGGGAAGATAATTTTCTGTATTAGAATAAATCATAATATATGTGGGAATATCATATGGAATTAGCAATTAAATTAATTATTACTAGTATTATGCTCCTTGATCAGCTTCGAATTAAACACTTAATGTCCATTTGATATGACAAATCTACAATTATAAATTTTTAAAACATGCCTTAGTAATATTTAAATTAAACATGGTAATTCTAGACACAATCAATACAGAAACGACAGGAATAGAAGATACAAAAGTGACAAAAATTAAAATAAAATAAAAATTGTATATAAATATGATGAAAACTAAAAGTAAAATATTGTATTTTTCATGTTGAAATAAACTTTGATACGAAATTTTCATATTTTACACGAAAAATATCATTTTACATGATACGAATACGAATTGTCATGTCTAGTTTATATATAAAAATATATATTGATAATTGAGTTGAATTATTAAATATCATTTAAAAGAATTTTTATATTCATTGACTTTTAAATAAAAAACTGTCACACCTCGTGACCTAACCTCAACCTAGTCGCGCAATGTTAAGCAGAATCGTAATTTAATATAACATAAATAATTCTAAGCGGATCGTTTTACTTGTTGTTTGTGTCCGATGTAGGTTCCCTTCTACTCTTCATAATATTTTTATGCGTGATCAATTTCTAATCTTAATTTATATCATCAATGATTCCGGTTTATTTTTCTATTTAAGCTGCGTGTCTACAATATATAATTTAGTCCTTCATATTCCGTACGATATATTTATCACAAGTTCTCAACATCTAATATATTAAATTTGTGTTCCAGCCATACATCATATAATCCACAAACTCGACTTCAAACCAATCCCCATAGCATGTCATACCATTCATCCATTTTAAACCGAAAAGAAGAAATCTAAGGAAAATCATGATAACCGAAACTACTATAACAGCACATAACCTGTAAATCCCCGAAATTTCCCTATAAATTGGTTCGTAAAAACGTACAAGTGGAAATAAAATTGTAAGTCTGATATAAAATAAATAAAATAATAAAATATCCGAGAAATAAATGAGATAAATATATATATATTTAATTGATTTACATATATTTTAAAATATTTTGGGTATATTATATATTATATTATATTTTAATAAAATATAATATAATATTAAAAAATAAAATAAAATAAATAATAAATAAATATAAATAAATAACTAAATAATATATAATATAATATATATATAATAATAATAATAAAACAAAAAAAAAGTCGCGAATCGCGACTGTAAAACTTGCAAAGGAAACAGAAGGCAAACGAAACAAGGAAGCAGGAGACCCAAGGGAGCCGAGCTCCAATCTGCTCACCGACGGAGCCCGACAAACGGACCAGATGGGGCGGCCGAGCCTCGTCGGCGTCGGAAGAGGGAGAAGAAGGCACGGCTAGCGAGGGAAAAGAGAGGGAGAGAGAGAGACCGAGAGAGAAAGAGAGAAAAAGAGGAAAAGGAGGTGACCGACGGCCGGGGGAAGGAGGAGCGACCCACCATCGGCCAGAGGGGGACAACGGAGGCGCCGATCTAGGCGCAGATCGGCCAGAAACGACGCCGATCGAAAGAAAAAAAATGGGTGCCGACGTCGGAGGAGAGAAGAGGCCAGACCGACCACTTTCCGGTGAGCTTTGGCAAGATCGACCCCAGATCCATGCACCGAACTACCCCGCGGACAAGCTGGAGGTGGAAGCCGGCGGAGAACTAGCCGAAAAAGCTCCGAACGGCGAGGGAGAAAGTTGGACCGAACTGAACCGGACCGGTCTGAACCAGGTTGAACCGGACCAAACCGGTTCAACCAGAAAAAGAAAAAAAAAAGAAAAAGAAAAAGAAAAAAAGGGGAAAAATGAGAAAAATTCGGTGATGCAATCGAGTTCCGGGTAAGTCGGTAAGTGGTCAAATGAACCAATTTAATTTTCGAAATAATTATTTAAATATATATATGTATATTTATTTATTTAGGTACATGTACAAATAGGTGTATATAATGAATTGGGTATGCTAGTATTTGTACAAAAAAAAAATATATATATATATATATATATGTATGCATAGGTGATAAGGAAAAATGGAAAACAATGATAATATATATATATATATATATTTATGCGTGTATACATGTGGATGTATATAATAAAGGTATCTGTTAATACTTGTAGGAGCAAATATATAAATAGTGAAGAAATATATAAACGTGCGTGTCGGCCTAAGGATATACAATAATACGTACACACGCAGTAGCAACGATAAATTACGATTTTAACGCAATTCGCATGAATATGGTGCTAAGTCTATAATCTCGGTGTAGGTGATTGTAGAAGGGATTAAAGGAGGTACTAGGAGACGTCACCGTTCGAATTCGGGATATCCAATTAATCGAGGTAAGGGGTATTACTTAACTTAGTTCTGATATTGCATTCTTGTTTCATGGAGAAATGATTTTACGGAAGAGCATGTGATTTGAAATGATTTATCAATGCTTCCATACTTACGAAACTGTTTACAAAACATGATTTCATTTTACAAAATGTTCGCTAGAACATCTATGTTTATGAAATAAACTTTCGAATTATGAAAATGCATGGAAGTTTTATGATGAGTTGAAAACCCATATTTACGCTTTGAAATGGAACTTTTGACGTTTTCAAAAGTATTTACGAAAAGAGAAAAGATGTTTTGAGACTATAGGTTTCATGCATGGTTACTTCTTGTGGTGTTCCGGCTCCACCACTTGGGTGCCGGTACGTAGACCCCTTTAGTATTTGACTCGACCTGTGTGGAAGATGTCGTGCTACTGGTGGTTTATGATGATGTTTCAGTAGTACCTCATGCCCGCGCAGCACACAATTATGTTGCCTACAAGGAGAGTGCCTTTGGTGCCCGTGTCCTAACTAAGTGCTAGTGAAAGTGAATAAGATGGATACTATCCATGTTTTTACGAAAGGGCTATAAGACCCTGATCCAGTATACAGCCCACTTACCAGGGCCATAGGTATGATGACTCTCTACGGAGAATGACACGTATCGCATGACTTAGTTATAGCCTAGTCTCCTCGATTTTAATTATAAAATCGACTATGATGAGATGTTTATGAAATGTTCATGAAATGTTTATGAAATATTCATGAAATGTTTATGAAATGTTTACGAAAGATTTATGAAATGTTTATGAAACGTTTATGAACACGATGATTTTAAGAACTCATTCATGAACAATGAAAAGTTGTAAAATGGTTAACCATGTTATTTATTTTAAAGACACGCATGCTTTATAACGATTATGCATAAAATGACAATTTATGAATGACATTAAGTTTCGTTCTATGAACAATTTCAAAGGTTTTTATATATCAGAACTGCTTTAAGAGTATTACCTTACTGGGCTTTTCCCCAAAAGCTCACCCATCTACCTCTCAGATTTTTGCAGTGAATTACAACTAATAAATGCTGCGTAGAAGACGTAGGCTGGCGGATATGAGCTTCCCCAGACTACCTTTTGTATATGTGTGAGGTATACATTCTTATCTTTATACCAGACTATTTGTATGCACAGACATCTATTGAAAATAATGTGTCGGGATGAAATCTGTATAAGGATAAATTAAATGAAATATTTTTAAGGATTGACACTGAACAGGAATACAACCTAAGTAAATAAAGGATTAAGTTGTAAGCCGAAGTTTCAAAAAAAAATTCTCCGATTTTCAAGGGTCAATGATCGTTACATAACCACAATAATGTCTAATCGATTTAGCATCATACAACATATTATCCAAATCCAAGGTTTAAACCGAGACCAAAAGAAGAAACCGAAGATGCAATACCTAATAGTTATGCTTAAACATTTTCCAACCAATACATCTCACAAATACAACCATGCGTACATATCTAAAATAAAATATGCATATATATACATGTACTGTCCATTGCATATACCTCAGAATACTCAAAAACAACAGTTAAATGTCCGAAAGAGTCAGCAAAGTGTGGGGCTCTCCCCGGAATACTAATCTGAAAAAAATGTTGGAAAGAGATGGGTGAGCAACCACACTCTTAGTAAGAAGTCTACATAACCGAAGCTAGCAAAACACCATGCAACACGCCATGCAATGGTAAACCAAGATAATCACGTAAAACGTCATGCATAATTTGATAAAACAAATGTTGTACATGCTTCGGTTTAGACAAGTTTGCATAATTGAAAATCATGGTATCGTTAGTCAAAATCAAATTTGCAAAGAATATTTATAAGTCCACAAAATCGAAACCATTATCAAGAGTAATTCATTCAAATACATGCATGAGCATAATTAAATCATTCGATTAAGCAACATGAGTGTTGCAATAACCCAAACCAGTCATGGATTCCAATATTCAGATAATCTCACCAATATCAATGCAAAATCAATACACCTATGGCCATAGTGACTACTGTCCTATCCTAACTGAGCAGATTTCAGACTAGGGTACTGTAGACGGATCAGGGTTTCACAGTATTAGGTAGCAATAACAAACTCGATGCCACGAAGGCATCCCCGTGAAGCACTTGGCATCGTAGGGTAATCACACAGAACCTCCTACCGAGTGCTAGAGATGGCTCTCATGGAACATGATTGCCACACAGGCATAAACCGGGTTGCCAACAAACTCAAAAAAAAAATTCCACGATGGGTTCAAAATCAAATCCAACAATTCAATCCAAAGAATTAATTTCCAAATTCATAATTTCCAATATTGGGGGAAAAACAACCCATCGATAATAAATCATGTATCAACTGTATAAAACCAACATGTATATAAATCATACAACTTCATGCCATTTCAAAATATACAGTTAAAAATAGTGCCCACGCAACAACTTCGAAAATCAGCAATTTAATGGAGTTACAAAATATATCGTGAAATGCTCACACACATGCTACTATCATGTAAAAATAATTTCTTATGATACGATAACTCCAAATTATGACAGATTTCAAATCAAGGCAATTTATAAAAAAAAATGATCGGTAAGGGAATTTTAACCTAGACTATCCTAGTAAATCGACTAACCTATAATCCTAATTTAAAAATATGAAATCTAGCATATCCTAAGTATTTTACTAACGACAGTTATATAAAACCCCTTATCACACAAGCTACGCACCCGATTTACCCTTTTTTCGCCTTAGACGCGCATATATGCGTCTAAGTTTCCTTGGCGCCTTCTGACGTAGTCAGTGCGAAATATCATTGAAGGCATATGTCATTTACTATTTGTACAATAACGAATTAAATTTCAGCACACGCACACTCACAAAACAATTCTAAACTATCTACCATTAAAGCAGTTTATCGGTTTTAAGACTTACGCTTATTCATTTCTAATCATGCTCTCATGGCCAAAAAATTTCTACAATTCTACTTGTTAATTATTTTCGATCTTAATCAAGGTGGCCAAACACCTTGAGCATGTCTTAATTTCATACTAAATTCACACAATACATATTTTTACATAATATTCTTCGCTTATAATTTATTTTTAATTTCTGCAAATTTCTAACATCAAATTTACCAACATTCTATTAATCGAAACTCCCATAATCACCATTATCTATCTCCTAAATTCTGATTTTATCATTATGGGACTATATTGCTTCAACATTAAATTGATTATTTTCGTTCCTAATTTCCAGCAAACATTTTTGTTCCTAAAGTCTTCATTTCGCCGAGCCTAAGCTTTTATACTCATCCAATTATTTCAATATTTGTTGACATTAATTTATAATCCAACAATTTCTTATAATTTCCAGCCAAAGAATTAAATTTTCTACATTTCTATTCATTTCCCTCCATACATCAAATATGTATTATTTTTATACTAAATGTATAATCTAGGTCTCTTAACCGAATGCATGTATAAATCCCCTTAGTTTTCCACCTAAATCGAGCACTTCATCACCATTCAATCCTTATAAATTTTTCAGCAATTTCACTTAGTTACTCAATTAAGTTAATGCATTATTTTCTAAGCTTTTAAATCTACCAATTCATTCAATAATTCCGGCCTTTAAATTCTGTTTTTAATTTACTGGGATTGCATGAATTTAAACTATCCTACATAAATTTTCTGCATTCTAATTAATCATGATATTATGAAATTTCCCGATTTTAACTCCCTTCTCATTACATGCATTGTAAAAATTCTCTTTTTTGTTCCTCTATTGTAATCGAGCTTATCCCTATCCAATTCAAAATTTTCTTTTCAAATTTTTAATCATAAAAATCTACAAATGTATTATTTCAAGTCAGATTAATCAATTTAAATAGATTCATCACATATAGAAATTTCTTTTCTTTGCATCTCTACATGGCCGAATATATTGTTCTAATCTTCCAATTTTCCTTGTTGAATTTTAATCCATAGAATTTCACATTGTACATTACCATTTCAGATTACATAATCTAATTTCACATTGACAATTCAACAATTTCCCCACATTCCTCTATGTAGCCGAATCCTACAATTTTCCTACTAGCCTTAGCTCATTTTTTTTTTTCATGCAACTTGAATTCAACATCACTTATATTACAAATTGCTACATTATTCCTTAAATTCCAGCAAATCAATCTTCTTAATTTACTACATGTGGTCGAGTACTCCCTAATGTACCTGCTGAATTTTCCTTCAATGTTTGTAATTTATCAATTTGTTCTACTAAAATCACACATGCATTCTTCCTTTTTCTAATTATCAAACCAGTTTATACATAACTAAATTTTCAGAATTGCAATTTCAATTAAGTAAAACTCTAACTTCTCATGCATGTAAAATTTCTGGAAATTTAAACAAAACTAATTACACATATACATTAACATAACAGTAAACACATTAGATTTCCAGAAATTGAAAATATCCTTACCCCAAATTGCACTAGCCGAACCTCCTAGCTAATTTTCCCCAATTTGCTCAAACAAATTTCTGGAATTTCGGTTGGTTACCTACTGTCCTACACGGTTTGGAGCTGAATTGGAGATGTTCTTCACTAGCTGAACAACCTAGACACTCCTACCAGCCATGGAGTTCTCGGTTCCAGCTAGAAGTGCAGAATTTATGGCTGTTTCAACAAGTTTCTGGTATGGTGGAGGGTGAAAACGTGTTTGGTGAGCTTGGAAGGTAATAATCTATCTAAAACTTATTCCTAAACATCCTACACTAACATGCAACAAAGAATTTCTAATTTTTGTTGGCTGTTTGAAGGAAAAATCTGGAAGTGGGGGCTGCTATGCGTGGATGTCAATGGAGAAGAGCATGGATGTTGCATGCAAGTTTAGGAAGCTGATTTGGGATGGCTGGTGGTTGGTTGCTGGATTTTCCAGCTGGTGAGGTGGTGATGGCGTGATGGAGAGGGGGAAGAGCTGAAGAGTTTTTCTGGTTTTGGCTTCCCTTAGCAGAAAACGTGAGTGAGAGGGGGGGAAAAGAGGGAAACCAATTGCTGATTTATGCTTTTATATTTTCTGCATTTTTCAGTTTTATTAATTCTGAAAATTGAGTTACAATTTATATTTATATGATTTAATAATTTGAATACACAATTGCAGAGAATTCTACATGAAATCTGATTTCCATACTCCTAGTGTACATATTTCAGCTTTTATATGTTTTTAACAATTGGATAATTAAGTGCAGATTTTTTTTGCAATTTTAATCTACATAAATTCTGGTTTTTCATACCTCTAGTGTGTATATATATATATATATATATATGTTAAATCTGCAGTTGCAGATTTAACATTTAATCTACATGTATTCAAGTCTTATATTTCTAATGTATATGTAACTACATTTTCAGATTTAAAGTTCATACAATTTTATGGAACCCGACTTGTATCTTTCTCAATTATATAAATATGTTCCAAATAAATTTTTACACAAGGTTTACATATACATATATATATATATATATATATATATATATTCAGATTTTGTAATTTATACATAAGTATATTTTATCTTAATGTTTTCCGATTTTACAATTAAACATAGGTACATTTCAGATTTTATAATTAAACATAAGTATATTTCTTATATTAATGTTACTAGTCTTAATATTTTCAGATTTTATTACATTATAATATCAAATTTATTAAATCCATAATTAACTTAGTTAACTTGCTTAAATTTAATAATGTCACTACTTAATTATTCATGAAGATTTCCATTTAACCGAATTTATCATGGTTCCATATCAATTTCGGTCACACATTGATTCACTTACATGAATTAAACTTATTTCTACATTCATGAATATTTAGCCTAAGGTCTAATGGCAATTTATCTTAGTCTATCCTAATTTAGTCACATGAACATATTTTCAACTACATAAGGTGTGTTCATAACATAATCCTAAACATACATTATACATTATGCATTAAATTTATTTTCACTCTATATAATTTATCTTGTTGTATTTTATTTATATTAGACTCTAATTTTCGTTTTCAATACTATGCTTACCTAATTTCATCAATTCTTACCAATTCTTACATTGCTTAAACTAAAATTACACCAAAATTATTATTTCTAAGTGATGTAAACCGAAATAATCCTATTCTAATTCTATTTATCCCATCTCTTAGTCAAATTATATCCTCCTATCCGTAAACTAATCCTAACTTAACATATAAATAACGAAACATTGGTATAGGAAATTTTGTAGTCATACAAAAACTATACAAGAGTATCCTAATTATATATAAAGGATTCTCACCAATTAGAAAAAGAATCAACGTATCATAATCATGTAATCCTATAAATTAAACTAATTAAAGGATTGTAATTTTCTAGATTACTATTGATTGCATAATTAGAGAATATCAATTTAACACCCTCTCAAACTCAAGGTGGTATTGTTCGAACTTCAGATTCATTCAAAGAGAAAGAGTGGTACTTGTTATTTCTTTCTCCCTCTCGCCACGTGAAAGTTGCTAGTCGAACTAGAGCTTATTACCGTTCCTGAGACATAGCTAGTAGGGCACTTATTCTACCTATTGAGTTGAGTTGTCTCCCCTCGAGTGTCAAGGTAGAGTGATTAGATGTAAGCACTACGAATTTTCATGCGATCGGTTTTAATCATGAATAGTAGATTAATCAACTGAGATTAAAAACGGGTTTTTTGGTGGAAGATTAATATTAAATCATATTTTTTATATGAGAGACTTAAGTGGATTCAATTAATTAAAATATTCTTAACTCGAAGAACAAATAATTGTGAGGAATAGAAATTAATGCTTTTATTAGCTAGATTAAGGTATAAATTATCTTTCATGATGGAAAAATGTAAATATTATGTTGAATTCAATTCAAATACCATGAGGAAAGTTTCCTAAATATATAAATATGTTTAGACACATATATAAAGTTTCAATTTTTCCGTCTCCAATGAAGAAAATAGGTACACATATATAATCATATGCACAAGCATAAATGTATATGCATACACGCAACTCATGGATCGACTTCCAAAATAAAGACAAACCGAGGAAAGCCTGCACAGTGTGTAAGGAAAAAGGATAACATGAAGGGTGGTTTACAGTAGGAAAGGGAGAATTGTGCAAGACGATGACAGTAAACAAAGGAGAAGATGGTAAGGCATGAACGACAACGGATAAAGGGCTACATGGAGTACAAATGCATATACAAATACATATAAATAATATAAGTTACATATATACAAGGATGGCAGCATATGAGCTGCACATAATGTCCCGGTTTGGCTTCATTAGAAGCCAAACCGATAGCCAATCTGCTGCATTTAAATGCAGCAGAAAATGTAATGAAGGGAGAAGATGATATGGCTGTTCAGCATAGGAATAAAAGACTTGATATTGAGAGAATCTGAGTATGAAAAGAATTATAAAAGGAAACGTGTGGGTAAGGCCAACCGAGAGCATGTTGTTTCGGTGAACTCCAGCGAGGATTATGCAACAGTTGCTGTTGCATGCAGCAACTGGAAAGAAATGAAGCAGTTGGCACGAGTTGACTTTCAATGAAGCCAAACTGAGGGCCATTTCTGCTGCAGCAAAACTGCAGCAGAAAACGTGAAGAGCTGATCATGGTTGGTGACATTCAATAAATGGAAAAGAAATGAAAATGGAAACGTGATGAAGAAAACGTGAAGGGAGATAGCTTCGGTAAGGCAGGAAGATGGTGATAAGGGGTGGTTAGTAGAGAAAATATAATAGAATAAGTGAAAATGAATGCCTGAACTACATTGGAAAATGAAAAGGGCAGGAAACGAAATGAAAGGACGACTGACTTACAGTGTAATTACAGCAGGAAAATGCCACACGAATTTAATGGGGCTGAAGCATATATATATATATATATATATAACAAAAATGATAGGTAGGCCTGCAACTGCCAGCAGAGAAAGAGAGGAAGAGAAGGGGACCGAATCATGGAAGTGAGCTGACAGAGGTTGAAAATCATCGGTCACAAAAGTATGCACATCATTGCCATTTCTTCTATCAATTATTACTCAATATCATCAGGCCACAATCTTTCACCGTCCTTTGATCATCACCAGCTGCTGTTTTCATGCATAGCCAAATAAGGCCAAAATAAATAAAAATAGGACCCTCCACTTTACCGTCTGCTATCATCCCATCATTAATCTCAGCTAACTTCTGAAACCAATTCCCTTTTTTTTTAGCTTCGCACCAAGCTGCCATCTCAACTCTGTTAATCTAATTTTCTTTCTGTTTGGCTCTGCACCAATTAGCGTCCTGGTTCAACATCATCCTCTACACAGCCACCATTATAAACTAAAGCCCCTTTATCACCTTTCATTCCCGACCATTCCGTCTCATTGCCTACCACTATGCCATAGCCATTCCTCAATTCTATACGGCCACACAAGTTCTAGTCATTACCAAGACTCCATTTTCGAACCAAACTACCCCTCACCATCGTGCAAATACTCTGTTCCTGACTTCATCACCTGCCACTCTTGCCCTCTGCGTATCCAGTTCTGTAAAGACTACTGTATAAGTGTTACAATCATTCACCCTTCTTTGCTGCACTATCCTCCCCATCCTCTACACTCGACTTGTAATTTCTAGCTGATTGTACCCCTCCGGTGTCACCGCCCTGCCAAACTGCAGTGAGAAATAAAGAAAAGGAGAGAACTTGGTGAAGACAGAGGTGATCGGAGGGAAGTAGTTGTGAAGCCTAGGTGAAGGGAAATTACCAATGAAATATGTTGAGTTAATATATTTGAAATGACAAAACAAGTAAATTCAATAATATAGAAATGATTTAAAACATGTTTAGAGGTTATCAGTACCAAAAATTAAGTCTTTAAGGATGAGATAAAGATGAGAGATAGATTTGGTAAGATGAGAGATCGATCTCCTGGGTTTTTTAGTATGAGGATCGATCTCATGAGGATATGAGATCGATCTGCTAAAGGATTGAATTCTCAAAAAGATCTGTACAAGGTGTTGAGAAAGCAGAGATCGATCTATAAGGGTTATAAGATCGATCTGTCTATTACAGGATGATTATGAGATCAATCTGGTCTAGGAAGAGATCGATCTCCTCTAAAACAAAGGCTAAAGGCAGTAGATCAATCTGTAGATCGATCTATGCTCAAACAGAGAGTTTATGAGATCGATCTGGTATAGGAAGAGATCAATCTCCTCAAATTCAGAGAGCTAAGTAGATCAATCTGGGTTGATTAGAGATCGATCTCCTCTTTACAAAGAATACTTGGTAGATCGATCTGAAGATCGATCTTGCCTCAAACAGAGAGATTGGAAGATCGATCTTTTGGTTCGACAGATCGATCTTCACTAACTTTTTCAAATTGTAAGATCGATCTCTTCATACATGAGATCAATCTCCATGCTTCAATTTGCTTTGTAATCGCAGGAAATTAAACTAAGAGATCGATCTGGTCAAAATTAGAGATCGATCTGGCACTCAACTAGAGGTTTTCAACGGCTCTTTCTGTAAAACTTTCAACGGGAAAAACAGCATTAAATACTCCAACTACCAATCCTCCAGTATAAAATCAAGTATTGAAGACACTGAGATGTTATAGACTATTGCTGTAAATTTTGTATATTCTCAAGAATTTCATTCCAACATTCCATTGGTCTTCTATCTTCATTTATTGATATTGTTGTATAAGCCTTTGTGTAGAAGCTATTTTTATCCTACCAAAGCTTCACTTCATATTCATCCTCAAATTAAGAGAGAAGATGAGACTTCCTCAGTGTGTCAACTTTGTAAATGGTGAATATATCTTTGTGTAAAAAGGGTAGAGAGGTTATTCCTTAACCTGTAAAAGGGAGTGTGTAACATTCATTGAAAGAGTGAAAGAAAGCTCTTGACAAGGAGGTCAAGAAGAGAGGACGTCTGCAAGAGATTGGCCGAACCTCTATAAACTACTGAGTTTGATATTTCCTTCCCTTATCTTCTTTCAATTCATTGTATTACATTTTATTGATTATTCATTATTTGCAATTAGACTTAATTTAGTTTAAATTTGCTATTAACCTAAGAATACCGATTCACTCCCCCTCTCGGTAGAGCCAACAAAATATATATATGTTTACTTATATAAATACAGAACTTGATAGGTGGTTGTAGTAAGAAAGAAGGAAAAGTGAGTGGAAACTAGTTGAAGGAAAAACCAAGAGGTATTAGGGAGCAGGGGAGGCTCCTTCTCGGGTAGCGAAGTGTCGCAGTGGATGGCTGAACCGGTGAATGTGCAAAGAAACACCGGCACCGGGCGGAGACCTTAGGAGGATCAAGGGAGGAAATGGCAACAACGGGACCGGTGAAGATGACGACTGAAACAAAAAACGTGAAGGAAGAAGAAAGTAAGGAAGAAGAGAAGAAAAGAAATGTTGGCGGGAAAGAAGAAAAGAAATTAAAAAAAAAAGTAAAAGTATATATATGATTATATATATATATATATATATATATATATATATATATATATATATATATATAGAAATGTTGAAAAAATAGAAATATTGAAAATAGAATAATGTGCATGGAGAATTCGGGAAAACTTGAGAAAAAAGGGCTCTGGTGAAAATAACTCAAGTGGACGGGACCTGTCAACTTGCAACATCAAGGAAATTGAGGACTACGAACAGATATTGAGGTAAGAAAAATCCTGTGTGCTGCTAGAGATAAATTACACGTATTTTTATCAATTTGTTGATATAAATTTTAGGAAATATTTTACCGTAAGGAAAATTCTCGTCGCTGTTAGAGATAAATATGCGTAATTTTCGTATATTTGTAGATATAAAATTTAGGCTGAATTTCGTAGTACCGAAATTATCTACAAATCTAGGCCGAATTTTATGACTTTGAAAATTAGAGATTTTAGCCTAGTTGAATAACCAAATTTTACGGATTGAATTTAAATGGTTTGTATAAATTCTGATGTGGCTTGAATTCTGTTTTAAATATCGAAAATCTCGAATTTTGAATTTTCATAAACTGTTTTTTGGGATTTTATCCGAAAAATGGCTAGTCAGTCTATTTTGAACGGTTTCTTGAAACAATTGAATTTATATGTGATTTAAGAAAAATTGATCTGTTATAAAGTTATTTTGATGATATGTGCTTGAGCGTTTACCGAATGTGTGTCATACGGTCCGTTTCGCATTGATTTTGAGACAAAGGCGTTGGTGATATCATGTTGTATTTCTGTTTGTTTTGTATCTATATCTGTATCTGTATCTGTATTTGTATCTATGGTCCACGAGTACGATTTACAGTGTTTTTTATTCTGTTTATGGTATTTGGACATTCTGATCTGTGAGTCGTTTGGGTAGCTGACCACTCCCACGACGATTGACATCCCGACACACCTGGCCTGTGAATTGTCCGGAGTCATCGACATTGGTCAATACTTATTTTTTATATCTTATATAGCATGTATGCCTTGTCTCGTCTATTTGAATATTTTTTCTGAATTTGTCTGCTTGAATTGAGATATCCGAAAGTCTGTTTGTTTTGCTACTAAAAAACTTTGAACTTTCTGGATTTAGAACAATAGCTAAATTTATTACTGATACAGGTCTTGTTTCTGAAAATTTGTTTCTTGGTATTTGTGCTTTTGTCGATACTAAATCTGTTTTTCGAAATTCTGACTCTGGTATCTGAGAAATTACCAAATCATCTGTATACTTCTGTGAAAATATTTCGGATTTGAAAAATATAAAAAATATATATTTTTTAGGTAGTGTATTTATCTACCTGCTATTGGGTTTTTCTTACTGAGCATGTTGAGCTCACCCCCTTTACTTTCCTCCATAGAGTCCCTCTGTAGTTGGGATCGCTTCCGTTAGTAAGGCATTTCGCACAGTTATGATTGTCGCGGAGTGTGTTTCTGCATCGAAGGTATACCCGGGTTTAAAGAAGTATTGTTGTATCTAAAAATTTTGTAAATACAGTAATGTAGATGAGATGTGCTTGGGGAAATGTGAACATATTTTGTTTAAATTGCCACTAGGAAATAAAATTAATCAGACTGATTTATTGATTTTGATCTAATATCGACTTGTAGTCCAACCGAAATGTCCATAAATTCGGGTCATTACATTAGAGCTTACTTATTCTTAAAGGGACCCATGTCATTTCACTGAAGACCAAAGACCGCTTATTATTCTTTTTTACATGAAACCATGAACAAGGCTCACAGTCGAGTTGAACAAGAGCAAAAGGACTTTTGAGTTTGTTAACTAAGTCTTGAAAACAACTTGAAGAATCTGTCTTGGTAAATATATTAGTAGTTTGATCTAAAGAAGATACTAAAACCAAAAGAATAGTTCCTTGTGACATATGATGATGTACAAAATGGTAATCAATAAGCTTGGTATGCTCATGAAATACATCATTGTGGGTAATATAAATGGCACTATAATTATCACAATGAAGTTTTGTAAAGATGGTGGGATACCTATATCTTCTAGTGGACGTCAAAGTCAAAGTAATTTTGAAGTGGCATAAGCAAGAGCATAAATTTTGATTCAGTGCTAGATCAAGCAACTACATTTTGTTCCTTACTCCGCCACGAAATGAGTGAATCTTCCAAAAAAATCAATAACTAGTAGTAGGAATGTTCATCGATAGGATCTCCCGCCTAATCAGCATTAAAATACTAGTCAAGGAAGTATGCATAAAAAATTGAAATCCATAAAATAGTGTACCTTTGACATAGTGAAGAATCCGAAGAACTAATGAAAAATGACTTCAACGAGGAGCAGCCTTAAATTGGATAACTAGATGGACAGTAAAAGCAATATCAAGTCTATTTACTGTGAGATAAATTAGTGTCACGACCCATTTTATTCTCTTATTACCAAAAATCTCAATAAATTTTTTGCATTTATTCCTTTCTCTACTTGGTCGTGAACAAACTTACCACTACACTATTGGGCTGTGAGTCAATAATAATCCACTCACAAAATTCATTCTCAGTTAATAAAAGTAATGTCATACATTTGAAAGTCAATAATTCATTTATACAAAACATGATTTCTGACATCTACATTCCTCATAATTACATTTCAATTGGCTACTGTGCTTTTACAATTGTTTAGATACAAAAAGGAATCATTGTGTATATACCTCTGAGTGATGGAGATGCAGCGGATGTCTTAACCAAAATGCCTTAGTCTTCACTGGGCCACTATGTACGCTCTGTAGAGGGGGAAAATACAGATGGATGAGCAACCACACGCTCAGTAAGGCAATAATGCAAGCATGGTAGATAACTACTCTATCTACATGCTGATAAAGTTATGCATAAATCGTTTATAATAGGAGCATGAGGAAATAAAACTATGCCATATGAGTATACATATATCATGTATTTAAATCATGGAAATCGACATATAAAACATGGTAAAATCATAATGTACAAATCACCTCATGCTCATCAATCGTCAAATCTCATAAAAAGGGCAATTCAATTAAGAAACCTCCTTTTAAATCACTTCTCTTTCTCAATGCATAAAATCTCATCGAAATCAATTCTCAATTACAAACATCATTATCATTTCACAAATCAAGTCCACAAGGCTCGACCCCTCCCTTAGGTCTACCCTGAACAGTCATAATCATACTTATATATTAAAATCATATCGTATTAAGTAAATCAAGCAAGGGAGACAGGTCACTATAAGCTCATAGACTATATTGGCTAACTATGTCACATATCATCCCAGATGACACGAATCCCAATGTGCGGGGTATCATGCTGGAACGAAGGTAGTTTAGTTCTCCGCCAGACTTGTCTCATCAGTAAGTCAACCCATAATATGGATTGGGGGTGCTTACGGTAGGTTTTATTTACCCCATACAGAGTGAAACCTCTAGTCTCAAGTGCACGTGAGAGTACTGTTAATACCAGATCCTAGCCCCTCATGGCTTTGCACGCCTTTGTTGGGTTCCCTGATTCAGGTCTTAGTCCCTCACCCTCACCCCACTCAAGAGGTCTATTAGGCCTGTTGGATTTCCTGAACACCAATCTGTATCACTCTCACCACGGCTTCATACATACCACAGTGTGAAAACCAGCGCGAGCTATGCTCTAACGCGAATTCAGGCATCATAATAAATAACCTCGTACGAACAACGCTCTAGTACGACATTTATGCATAAAAATATGAAGAAACCATGTACGAGCATCGCTCCAGTACGGTTATATGCATAAGAAAACCACTCAAAATCCACGTACAAGCAAAAGCTCCAGTACGATTTATAAAGCATTGTCATAGTTTTAAACCAAAGTGCGAGCTAACCTCCAGCACGTTTCAAACATATGAAAACATCAATACCCAGTGCGAGCTGGGCTCCAGCATGATTTAATTCACATAAACATAGTAGGCGGCTCATAAGCTTTCAAAACCAATCTCAAAACATATTTGACACTTCACATGTGCTATCACACAACATCAAACCACAATAGCCAGCCTATCTATCAATTCGTTCAAAACAAAACACATGTTTTATGAAAGCATTCAAAACACTTGATTTATGCAAATTAGCCTTACTATCTCATTTATTCACAATACCATTTCAAACAACTAAATCTCATACAAATACTCGTAGTAATTTCCATACATTGTCAAACACATTTCAATAAACGCATGCACATTTCCAAAGCCCTATATACCCATAAAATACGAGCAGTTACCTCTATATACTTACAGAATTCCCTTACCTGGAATCGCGACGCGTGATTCCACTTCCTTAGAGCTTCTTACTCATACGGTTTGATTCGTCTCCAATGAACTCTCCGAAACAAATCTGGTTTTCTCTTCTTGCTCCAAATGACAATGTTCTTAGTTCCTTCAATACCAATAATGAGGTTTTAGGTTCCAATTAGGTTGTTCTCTTCCTCAAGATGAACAACTTAATGTCTAATGACCTCCCCTCAATTCTTACTAGAAATGGACTGATTTTAGAGAGATAAACTTAGGTTTTGGGTGAAAAATAGAGGGGTGATGTTGTTTTCCCAAAAATTTCAGATTTCAGCGCTCCTTTTATAAAAATAGCTTGAGGAGATCGATCTGCACTAGGAGAAAATCGATTTGGTCTCCTCAATTCCCCATTTTCATAGCATTTTAAGCATGAGATCGATCTGTCGAAGCTTGAGATCGATCTACTCCAAACAGAGAGCTAAGGAGATCGATCTGTATGCTTAAGGATCGATCTTTTCATTACAAAATGTTTAGGAGATCGATCTGGCTCCATTGGGGATCGATCTATTCTATTCCACTACTCAAATATGAGCATTCTGGCTCTTCCAGATCGATCTTTCATCCTATGAGATCGATCTGGCCTTCATATTTTCTAGATTTTCTGCAGTTTTCCTGCTGCAACTTACACCAAAACATCCTTAATCTGGTGCCATAGCCATTTTCTCATCCATCCACCTTTATGACTTGAAAATGGCATCCATTTATACCTTATTCACATCAAAACTTGTGTGTATTCTTTGTATAGGCAAAAGTATACCATACTAAGCTAAATGGGAGTATTTAGATTCGTGCAACTTCCTTCCATTTACCACACTACTTATTTCTCATCACTTATAGAAGCTCACTTCCTCATATTCATACACAATGAAACTTGTATGTACATTACAAACTCATATTACACGTATGTATATTACATTTATAGACTTTAAATCAATTGTACTTCACATTACAAGTACATTACCACACTTATGAATCCATAAGGTTTACATCCAAAAATACGGGTCTTACATTCCTCCCCTCCTTCAAGGAATTTGGTCCTCCAAATTAGAACTATGTTACTCTTCAAAAAGTTGGGGGTACTTCTCCCGTATCAAGTTCTCCAATTCCCATGTGGCCTCTTCCACCGTATGATGTTGCCAAAAAACTTTCACCAAGGGAATTGTCTTATTCTGTAGCACATTCTCTTTTCTGTCTAGTATCCAAACCGGCTTCTCAACATACGTCGTACTCTCATTGAGCTCTAACGGGTCATATCTTATCACTGTGTCGGGTCCGAGTGATACTTCCGAAGCATAGAGACGTGGAAGACATTGTGGATATTTGTCAAGTCCGGTGGCAATGCCAACCTATACGTCTTATTTCTCACTCTCTCCAAAATCTCAAAAGGTCCGATATATCTAGGGCTCAACTTACCCTTCTTACCAAACCTCATAATACCATTCGAAGGTGAAACTCTCAGAAATACCGACTCACCCACATCAAACTCTAGTGGTCTCCGTCTTTTGTCAGCATAACTCTTTTGTCGACTCTGAGTTGTCCGTAATCTCTCACATATCAACTGGACGTCCTCAGATGTCTGCTGCACTAAGTCTGGAGTAAAAATCTGTCTGTCACCAATCTCTTCCCATCTAATGGGGGATCGACATCTGCGTCCATAAAGTGCCTCATAGGGTGCCATCCCGATACTCTCAATAGGCGAACTCGGCTAACTGCAGGTGGTCATCTTAGGAGCCTCTAAAATCCAGCACACACGCTCTCAACATATCCTCGAGGGTCTGTATAGTCCTCTCTGACTGTCCATCTGTCTGAGGATGAAAAGTGGTGCTAAAACTCAGTCGGGTCTCCAACGCTTCCTGAAAATGTTCTCAAAAATGGGAAGTGAAGCGGGCATCCCTATCAGAAACAACGCTCACTGGTACACCATGTAGCTGTACTATCTCTCGAATATTCAGGTTTGCCAACTGACTTAATGTATCGGTAGCTCTCATAGGTAAGAAATGGGCGGACTTAGCCAACTGGTCCACAATAACCCATATGGCATCATGACCT
The DNA here is from genome assembly GCA_033439115.1 of Firmiana major. Lineage (NCBI taxonomy): Eukaryota > Viridiplantae > Streptophyta > Magnoliopsida > Malvales > Malvaceae > Firmiana > Firmiana major. Next base: position 35,545,199 of record CM065912.1, on the reverse strand, counting down.
CTACGGGTCCTCGACAACCCCATCACAAAATCCATAGTGACATGCTCCCACTTTCAAGTCGGTATCGGTAGAGGTTGTAATAATCCTACAGGCTTCTGATGCTCTACCTTCACTTGTTGACAAACGAGACACTTAGTGACATATTCAACAATGTCCCTTTTCATTCCAGACCACCAATAAACCTTCCGAAGGTTTTGATACATCTTGATACTCCCCGAATGTATCGTATACTTCGATGAGTGAGCCACTGATAAAATCAACCTCCTAATATCAAGATCCTCGGGAACACATACTCTGCCCCTGAACCTCAATAAGCCATCAGCACTCAGCTCTACACCAATACCTACACCTGTTTGTATCTGTCTCAGCCAATCGATACACCGTCGATTGCTCTGCTGGGCCTGCCGAATACGGCTAATAAACTCTGGCTCTAATCTCAAACTAGCCATGATATCCAATCTCTCTGATCCAGGTGGGGTTACATCTAAACTGAGATTCGTAAAGTGTTCCAACAATTCATGCTTTCGTACCATCATATAAGACACCAACCCAAGGTTCTTCTTGCTCAAAGCATCGACAACTACATTTGCCTTACCTGAGTGATACATGATTTCACAATCATGGTCCTTCAGGAGTTCGAGCCATCTCCTCTGTCTCATATTCAGTTCTTTCTGCGAGAACAGGTACTTAAGGCTCTTATGATTTGTGAACACCTGAAATTTCTCACCATAGAGATAGTGGCGCCATATTTTCAAAGCAAACACTACGACCGCCAACTCCAAATCATGTGTCGGGTAGTTCCTCTCGTGATCTTTCAACTGTCTAGATCCATAAGCAACTACCTTCCCATCCTACATAAGCACACAATGCAGTCCCTGGTGTGATGCATCTGTATACACCGAGAATCCTCCTGAGCTGATAGGAATGGTGAGAACTGGAGTAGTGGTCAATCGACGCTTAAGCTCCTCAAAACTCCTCTCACATGTCTCATCCCATACAAACTTAACATCCTTACGCGTGAGGCGTGTCAATGGAGCAGCTAGTCTGAAGAAACCCTCGACAAATCTTCAATAGTATCCTGCCAATCTCAGAAAACTTTTGATCTCAATAACTGTCTTAGGTTGTTCCCACTGTACATCTACCTCTATCTTGGATGGATCCACTGATACCCCATCCTTCGACACAACATGGCCCAGAAATGAGATCTGCTCTAACCAAAAGTTACACTTACTGAGTTTGTCATATAATTCTTCTTCTCGGAGGGTCTGCAGAACTATCCTTAAATGCTCCTCATGATCTTTCCTGGACTTGGAATAGACCAATATGTCATCAATGAACACTATCACAAACTTGTCCAGGTATAGCTTGAATATATCATTCATCAGGGCCATAAATGTTGCAGGGGCATTCGTCAATCCGAATGGCATCACCATAAACTCGTAGTGACCATAACGCGTACGAAATGTTGTCTTGAGTACATCTCCACTCTTGATCCTCAACTAATGATACCCTGACTGCAGATTAATCTTAGAAAATACTTCGGCTCCTCAGAGTTGATCCAACAAATCATCTATGCGTGGAAGGGGGTACTTGTTCTTAATGGTGGCCTTATTCAACAACCGGTGATCTATACACAGTCGGAGGCTTCCATCCTTCTTCCTTATAAACAGGATCGGTGCTCCCCAAGGTGAGACACTCGGTCTAATAAACCCCTTCTCCAGCAACTCTTGCAACTGCTTCTTTAGCTCTTCCAACTCTATCGGAGCCATTCTATATGGTGGTTTCGAGATCGACTCGGTACCAGGTACTAACTCTATGCAAAACTCCATTTCCCTTTCAGGTGGTAGTCTTGGTAATTCATTCGGAAAGACATCGGGTAATCCGTAATTACGGGTATGTCCCTCAATTCCGGGTGTGCCTCAACTATATCGACCACGTAGGCAATGAACCCTTCACATCATTCTTTCCACCGTTAGTATCACAAGTCATTGCATCAACATTCAAAATAAACAAATAAATTCATCTCTCAAATATCATATATTAGGATTTTTCTCTTTCATTTAAAACAAACTACTCTTTTCATATCATTTCTTTTCATCAAAGTTTACAATAAGATTGTCTAATCCTGAAAACATCAATGTCTTAGCATGGCAATCCATAACAACACGATTGGTAGCCAACCATTCCATTTCCAATATTACATCAAAATCATTCATGTTCAATAAAATCAAATTGGCTATCATTTCCTTTCCCTCTATCTTTAACTTACAATCTCTACATACATGCTCGGTCAATTGACTATCATTCATGGGTGTGAAAATCATCAACATTTTATCCAACAATGTTGGTTTCACATGCTTCAATAATTTATGTGCAAAAGAAGGTGATATGAAGGAATGCGTGGTACCGGGACAAACAATACCAATGCTTCTAAATCAAAGATTAGGATGGTACCTTTAATCACATCGTCGAAGCATCTGTGGTGTCCTGATCCAATGCATGTACTCTTCCTCTGCTCACACCCTTTATCTGCTTCCCTTTCTCCTCAGCTGTTGCCCTCCTCCTCGGGGCAACTGTCTCAACTGGAGCTCTCTCTGGCTCCCTGCCCTTCTGCGGTGTAGTCTCAACCATCTCAGTGCATAATCTCGATATATGCCCTGGTCTCCCACATCTAAAATATGAGACTGGGGGTATCTGACATGGTTTAATCCCATGGTATCTGCCACATCTCCTACACTAATTAGTGGTAGGTCGTGGTCCTTCAATAGTCATACCCCTTGGTACAGTCAAGGCCGGGTACACGGGAGGTCTAGCAGCTCTCTTCTGCACCTCCTTGATCTTAGGTCTCCTCTCGAAAAACCTCTGGCCTCCCATCTTGGCCACTCTATCCATCTCGAATCTCTTTCGATCTCTATCTCTTCAGGCACTAAACTTTCCCAACTCAGAGGCATTCTGTTCAAAATTTTGCTCGTATAACTGAGCCTTATGTACCGCCTCCTCATAAGTCTGAATGTCAAACGGGACTAGCTTAGTTCGGATGACCAATCTCAACCCATCAACAAACTTCTGAATCTTTCGGGCCTCACTACCCATCGTGTCCAGGTCATATCTCCCCAATGACATAAATTTGGACTCATACTCGTCCACAGTTCGGTTACCTTAAACCAGATTCATAAATTCCATCCGCAATTTACTCTGTGCGGTGGCTAGAATGTACTGTCTCCTGAAGGCCTCCAAAAATATCTCTCATGAGATCTTGGAGTGTCTGGCCCTTAATATAACCTCGGTGAATCTCCACCAATGCTCTACCTCGCCTTTAAGCATAAACACGACAAAGGCGACCTTTTCTGTTGATGTGCATCTGAAGAATCTGTACAGCTTTTTCATCTCATACACCCAATCTTCCGTAACCACTGGGTCCTTCACCCCTCGGAACACTAGGGTTTCAACCCTTGAAACCCTCACAATCTGCTCAACTCGCAGTCATAACCCAACTCTCTACCGCTATGCTGTGGAGCAATAGGAGAAGCTGTATCCTGGACTGGAGGTGGTGTAATTGTAGCTGTCTTTGCAGTCTGAGGTCTCTCTGCCTCTGCAACTGCCTGTCCAGTCGTAGGCTATGCTGCGGGACCTCGTCTATCACCGGCACCCAATACCTGCGTGACTATCTCCATCAGGTTCTCAATACCCCGTTTTATCCTAGCGATGCGTGCCTCTGTATCTCTTGCCCTCTCAATAGGGTCCTATGGAGCCTGATCAATCTGTGGCTCAGCACGGCTCTCAGGCCTGCCTCTACGACCTCTAGCATGTGCTCCCGTCCTTCTACCTCGGTGCGTAACAGGCATATCGCCTAACTTCCTATATTAATAATCATTTATTAAGCTCAATCCATCACGGTATACACAGTTATATCTAAACAAAAGAACAGTAATATGGGGATATACTTTTCCTACATTTTATTACTGACTCACATCAAGCCAACACAGCTCTGATACCAATCTCTGTCACGACCCATTTTATTCTCTTATTACCGAAAGTCTCAATAAATTTTTCGCATTTATTCCTTTCTCTATTCGGTCGTGAACAAACTTACCACTACACTGTTAGGCTGTGAGTCAATAATAATCCACTTGCAATATCCATTCTCAGTTAATAAAAGTAATGTCATACATTTGAATGTCAATAATTCATTTATACAAAACATGATTTCTGACATCTACATCCCTCATTAATTACATTTCAATTGGCTACTCTGCTTTTACAATTGTTTAGATACAAAAATGAATCACTGTGTATATACCTCTGAGTGATGGAGATACAACGGATGTCTTAACCAAAATGCCTTAGTCCTCACTGGACCACTATGTACGCTCTGTAGAGGGGGAAAATACAGAGGGATGAGCAACCACACGCTCAGTAAGGCAATAATGCAAGCATGGTAGATAACTACTCTATCTACATGCTGATAATGTTATGCATAAATCATTTATAATAGGAACATGAGGAAATAAAACTATGCCATATGAGTATACATATATCATGTATTTAAATCATGGAAATCGACATATAAAACATGGTAAAATCATCATATACAAATCATCTCATGCTCATCAATCGTCAAATATCATAAAAAGGGCAATTCAATTAAGAAACCTCTTTTTAAATCACTTCTCTTTCTCAATGCATAAAATCCCATCGAAATCAATTCTCAATTACAAACATCATTATCATTTCACAAATCAAGTCCACAAGGCTCGACTCCTCCCTCGGGTCTACCCTGGACAGTCACAATCACACTTATAGATTAAAATCATGTGGTATTAAGTAAATCAAGCAAGAGAGACAGGTCACTATTAGCTCATAGACTATGTTGGCCAACTATGTCACATATCATCCCAGACCACACGGATCCCGGTGTGCGAGGTATCATGCTGGAACGAAGGTGGGTTAGTTCTCTACCAGGCTTTTCTCATCAGTAACTCAACCACGTGGTACATCGTACTCCATGTGATATACACAGTACATCATACTCTGCGGACCCATAATATGGATTGGGGGTGCCTGCGGTAGGTCTTATCTACCCCATACCGAGTGTAACCTCTAGTCTCAAGTGCACGTGGGAGTACTCTTAATACCAGGTCCTAGCCCCTCATGGCCTTGCTCACCCCTGTTGGGTTCCCTGATTTAGGTCCTAGCCCCTCACCCTCACCCCACTCAAGAGGTCTGTTAGGCCTGTTGGGTTTCCTGAACACCAATCTATATCACTCTCACCACGGCTTCATACATACCACAGTGTGAAAATCAGTGCGAGCTACGCTCTAACGCGAATTCAGGCATCATAATAAATCACCTCGTACGAGCAACGCTCTAGTACGACATTTATGCATAAAAATATGAAGAAATCATGTACGAGCATTGCTCCAGTACGGTTATATGCATAAGAAAACTACTCAAAATCCACATACGAGCAAAAGCTCCACTACGGTTTATAAAGTATCGTCATAGTTTTAAACCAAAGTGCGAGCTAAGCTCCAGCACATTTCAAACATATGAAAACATCAATACCCTGTGCAAGCTAGGTTCCAACACGGTTTAATTCACATAAACATGGTAGGCGGCTCATCAGCTTTCAAAATCAATCTCAAAACATATTTGTCACTTCACATGTGCTATCACACAACATCAAACCACAATAGCTATCCTATCTATCAATTCGTTCAAAACAAACACATGTTTTGTGAAAGCATATAAAACACTTGATTTATGCAATTATTAGCCTTACTATCTCATTTCTTCACAATACCATTTCAAACAACCAAATCTCATACAAATACTCGTAGTAATTTCCATACATTGTCAAACACATTTCTATAAATGTATGCACATTTCCAAAGCCCTATATACCCACAAAATACGAGCAGCTACCTCTATATACTTACAGAATTTCCTTACCTGGAATCGCGACGTGTGATTCCACTTCCTTAGAGCTGCTTACTCGTAGGTTTGATTCGTCTACAACGAACTCTCCGAAACAAATCTGGTTTTCTTCTTGCTCCAAATGACAATGCCCTTAGTTCCTTCAATACCAACAATGAGGTTTTGGGTTTCAACTAGGTTGTTCTCTTCCTCAAGATGAATAACTTAGTGTCTAATGGCCTCCCCTCAATTCTTCTGGAAATGGATTGATTTTAGAGAGATAAACTTAGGTTTTGGGTGAAAATGGAAGGGTAATGTTGTTTTCTCGAAAATTTTTGATTTCAGCACTCCTTTTATAGAAATAGCTTGAGGAGATCGATATGCACTAGGAGGAGATCGATCTGGTCCCCTCAATTCCCTTTTTTTCACGACATTTTAAGCATGATATCGATCTATCGAAGCTTGAGATCGATCTGCTCCAAACAGAGAGCTAAGGAGATCGATCTGTATGCTTAAGGATCGATCTTTTCATTACAGAATGTTTAGGAGATCGATCTGGCTCCATTAGAGATCGATCTGCTCTATTCCACTGCTCCAATAAGAGCATTCTGACTCTTTCAAATCGATCTCTGATCCTATGAGATTGATCTGGCCTTTATATTTTCCAGATTTTTTTACAGTTTTCCTGCTGCAACTTACACCAAAACATCCTTAATCTACTGCCATAGCCATTTTCTCATCCATCCACCTTTATGACTTGAAAATGGCATTCATTTATACCTTATTCACATCAAAACTTGTGTGTATTCTTTGTATAGCCAAAAGTATACCATATTAAGCTAAATGGAAGTATTTAGATTCGTGCAACTTCCTTCCATTTACCACACTACTCATTTCTCATTCCACTCACATTCATCACTTATAGAAGTTCACTTCCTCCTATTCATACACAATGAAACTTGTATGTACATTACAAACTCATATTACACGTATGTACATTACATTTATAGACTTTACATCAATTGTACTTCACATTACAAGTACATTACCACACTTATGAATCCATAAGGTTTACATCCAAAAATACGGGTCTTACAATTAGACTATCAATTAGTTGGCGATATAATGTAGAATTAATGAGCAAAATACCTTCCATCGGAGTAAGCTTAGAATTTGATTCCAAAGAAGTAAAGATAGTTTTACTATCAATAAGACCAACTCGAGAAAGTAATCCAAATGCATATTTGGCTTGAAAAAGATAGTAGCCATTAGATGCAGAAGACATTGCAAGTACCAAGAAATAAATAAGAGGTTCAAGATCTTTCATTTTAAATAACTAGTGAAGAAATTTTTTGCTGTTTAGTAAAGCAAGAAAAATCATCACCAATGATAATCATATCATCTACTTATAAAAAAAAGAACAATGCCTAGATTAGTATGTCAAACAATAATGCCAAGTTATGAGAATTGGAAGCAAAACCAAGCTGAGCGATAATGGAACTAAATTTGGCAAACTCAGATCTAGGTGCTTGCTTCAAATCATACAAGGCTTCTTGTTTTACAAACATTGTGAGGAAGATAAGAGTAACTGGTTAAAGGTAACATGTATCTTCTACTTTTATATTACTATTGAGAAAGGCATTTTTGACATCCATCTGAAGAAGTTTCCAATGCTTTACAACAGCAACGACGCATAGACTGCGCACAATAGTTATTCGAGCTACTAGAACAAACCCTTATAATTAATCCTATACTCTTGAGTGTAACTCTTGTCCACTAAATGTGCTTTGTATTGTTCAATAGATCCATCAGAATGAGGTTTAATCTTGTAATCCTATCTACAACTAATTGGAGTCTTGTCAAGAGGAAAATCAACTAAATCTTGAGTATAAGTTTTCTCAAGAACTTGGATTTCTTCAACCATAGCTTGATGCCCATGATAATTAATATTAGCCTTACGAGAAGATTAAAGTTCATGCAAGTTAAAAATAGTAGAAAAACATTGATAATCACTAAGATGATGAAGAGTTTCTCTTACTTGAGTAGAATGACAAGGAATGGTAATAAGCACAGTATCAACAATCATAGCAAATTTTATAGGAACAAGAGTAGGTGTGGGAGCTTAGTTAAGCTCATTAGATGTAAATTCATTAGAATTAGGAAATAACTTGAGAGATGAATCAGTAAAGAATCAATAATAATCAGAGAATAAGGAATGGAATTTAGATAAAGAAGAAAACATAATATCCTCTCAAATGGTAACATGTCGAGAAATATGTATTCTGTTAGAAATTAGATCCCAATAACGATATCCTTTATGTTCGACCTCATAACCAAGAAAACAAAAGAGACAAGCACACAGTTCTAACATATTGTGTTAATATGGTTGAATAAGTACAAAATAGGAAGATCCAAAAGGTTTAAGATCAAAATAATCAAGGAGCTAACCAAATATACGTTTAAAATGAGAGATTATTGAGGACTTGAGTTGGAGTACTATTTACTATATAAACTGTAATTAAGGCAGCTTTCTTTAAAGTTTTTCTAGACAATTGTTAAAAAAAAAAAAGCTCAAACAGTGTTAAGGATGTGACGGTGTTTACATTTAACTCTACCATTTTGTTAAGAGGATTTCGGACAAGATCTTTGAACTAAAATAGCTTGTTGATAAAAAAACTAAAGAAGAGAAGTTTCATTACACTCTATGGCATTATTAATTCAAATTGTCTTAATTATATATGAAAACTAGATTTTAACCATGGTAGCAAATTTTATATAAATTTGAGGTAACTAAAAATGCTTATTAAAGAAATACATCCATGTAAAATGAAAATAATCATCAATGAAAATGATAAATATTGATAACCACTTACTAAAGAAATAGGGGAAGTACCTCAAATATCTAAATAGATAAGGACAAAAGGAGAAACATAAATAAAATAACTATTAGTAAAAGATAAAGTAGTCTACTTAGCAAGTTGGCAATGTAAAAAATGAAAATACTTCAATTTAGTAAACCTGAAAAACCCATGAGAAATCAAAGGAGGAAGTTTACTTGTACAAGCATAACTAAGACAAAGATGCCATTTATATAAGGAAGGGTTGGTTGTTGTGGAAGCAGAGAGTTGTTTACAAGAAAGATGAAGAGAGATAAACTCAAAATCATCCCACTGTGCGACCTGTCCCAAAAGTTTTTCCTGTTTTTAAATCCTATATCATGCATATAGAAGAAGAGAAGGTAACAGTGAGACCAAGATCACATAATTGGCCCAAGGAAATAAGGTTTAGAGATAAATTTGTAACATAATAAGTATCAAGAATACTAGGATGTGAATTGAAAATAGTACTAATATGAGTATATGTAGTTTTCTATTAGTTTCAATATGAACATGAGGTAGACATGAAGTGGACATTTTAGTTGGTAAAATAGAAGAATTTGGAGTCATGTGGTTAGAACAAGCAGAATCAATAAATCAAGAAAATTTACTCGGGGTAACAAATAATGCAGTGGAGGAAGAAGTTTTAGAAGAAATAACCTTTTTTTATAAGAACCATAAGATCATTAATAGTAACAGTAGTACTTCCCTCAGAGGCAACAACACTAATAGACGAAAATCCAAATTAAGAAAATTTCCTTGAATTTTAATAGGCTTCCCTTGATCTAAAGATATCAAATTTCTTCATTTTCAAGTAGATTCGACAAAAACGGAGGTCAAAAACAAAATCAAGATGCCAAAATAGCAAGAGAGGTGATTTGGCAAAAAAAAGGCTGACGTGGCAGGAGCAAAGAATTTGATGAAATTTAAATAGGTTGACAAATAAATTTGAGTTTTTTTAAATAAGAAAAAAATTAGACATAGGTCTCTTAAGAGAAATTTAGGCAAAAAACTAAACAAAATAGCTCTTGATACCGAGTTAGAAGAACTCTTTAATTCATTGACTTGAATAAAAAAAAATATACAGGAGTGTCATATTTATATATAAAGGATTCTCACCAATTAGGAAAAGAATTAGACTATCATAATTATATAATCCCATACATTCTCTAATTAAAGAATCGTAATATCCTAGATTACGATTAACTACATAATTAGAAAATATTACATTAATACAAAATATTATATTAACAATATCAATAGTTTTTACGCAATATGTTGATTTTTTGTTCAAAAAAATATATAATTAATAAAAAATTATTAAAATAGAAAATACTTGGAATGATAATATTGGATGTAGCTTTTAAATTTTCAAAACTAAAATAAAAAAAATATCGAATTCCTTACCCGATAATCTCCCTATGCTATTCTATCAAGTATCTTTGGTCTTTGATCTTTTTTTTTTTATCAAATTATCTAACGGCAAAGAAAGGCAATAAGGAGCAAGAATGATTTTCTTGTATTTTTGTACACTTAACACCAACTATTCTCAACCAAAAAAAAAAAAAAAAAAAAAAGACCATGACCAAATGAATGATAGCACCCCATCCTCTTCTTTCTCCCTTTTCTATTAATCTTTCTTTATTTTTCTATCCTTCACACTAAACTTCTTTTTCTGTGTTTCTCATCCCACTTTCCCTCTTTCCTTATTTCCTTCTCTTTAACTCTTTTATACTTTTTCCACTTCTCAATTTTCTCTTTCTTTAGCCCTTTCCTATCTTGAATTTTCATTTTTTCTTCTCTTTCACATTCTCTCATTTTTTTTGTTACTTTTTGATAATTCTAAAATATATAGAATTATCATGATAATTAATTGAATTATTTTGCTTAGGATTTGAACATTTATTTGAATTTTCTTAACAAATTAATCCATATTCTTCATGTGTAAGAATCCAAGTGAGAGTGAACTAAGTTGGATCAACATGTAAAGGATAAAAACATTGAAGATAAAGCCAAAGATAAATCCAAGCAAGAGAGACTAGCCAAGGAAGATTTCTTTTAAGATGAAGATAAAGACACAATTAAGCATTATCAGCTAAGATTTTAATATAATCTTAGCACCTTTAAGCTCCATAAATATCAAGCTTTAACAAGAAAAAGGCATCCAATCCCACTAGGGGATATTGTAACGACCTGTGACCTATAAAAATTCGAGGAAAATTTTTTTTTGAAACTTCGACTTACAACTTAATCCTTTATACCCTTAACTGTATTCATGTTCAGTGTCAATCCTTAAAAATATTTCATTTCATTTATCCTTATATAGATTACATCCCGACACATTACTTTTAATAGATGTCTGTGCATACAAATGGTCTGGTAAAGAGATAAAAATGTATACCTCACGCATGTATAAAAAGTAGTCTAGGGAAGCTCGTATCCGTCAGCCTACGTCGTCTACGTAGCAATATCAACTATAATTCTCTACAAAGAATCTGAGAGGTGAAGGGGTGAGCTTTCGGGAAAAAGCCCAGTAAGAAAATACATTTAAAGTAGTTCTGATATGTAAAAGCATGCAAGAATCATTCATGAAACGAACTTTGCTTCAGAAAAACTGATTATAAGTTTCTTTTAGAAACTAATATTTAGAAGATATGTAAAACTTTCGTTACGTGTATAATCATCATAGAAAAATATGAAGCATGGGTTCTTTAAATCAAATAGCATGCTTAAATCGTTTCATAAGATCTTCGTCGTTCATTGATAATTTCATAAAATCATCATTATCCATAAACGTTTCATAAAACATAATCATTCTTAAACATTTCATCATAAATCATAATTGGTCGTAAACATTTCGTCAAAATCTCATAAAAACATAGTCATTCATCATCATCATCATCATCATCATCATCATCATCATCATAAACATATTCATAATCATAATCATAATCGTGGAGACTAGGCTATAACTAAGTCATGCGATACGTGTCATTCTCCGTAGATCAATGGACAGTATAGTCCTGACTCCCAAGGCTATTTCGAAAGTCCAAGGCCAAATTATGGAATGGGAGGTGTAGGAAGAAGGGATACGGTGCAGGCTCCTAGAGGGAAGGAAACTGTGGACGATGAGGAGATCCCCAGCTGGGGAGCGAACCGTGTGCGGAATCTCCAAAACAGAGGAAGAAATGATTCTTATTACTTAGATTCTTCTAATGTCGAAGAAAGGGGAAAAACATTGAGAAAGTCGTAGAAAGGATTCTGGAGAGGAAGAAGTTAGTGTCTCCCGAGGACAATCAGAGAAGGAGAGTTCCTTTCAGTCCCGAGATTATGGATAAACCACTGCCAAAAAAGTTCAAGATGCCTTCTATGGCTACTTATGCCTGCAAAATTGACCCATATGACCATATACAGAGTTATGAGTCTCTTATGTTGCTTCATGGATGGGAAGACGAAATCATGTGCAGAGCCTTCTCGTTCACACTATCGAGGCATACTTTAAAATGGTTTAATGGGTTAAATGAGGGTTCTATCTCGTTTTTCGACCAATTACGAAGTGCATTTCTGAGAGCCTTCATGATCAATAGCCAACGGAAGAAGGATGCCACTTATTTACTTACCCTTAAATAAAGGGAATAAAAAATCGCTGAAAAACTATGTAGATCATTTTCGAGATACGACCTTAGATGTGAAAGATCTACCAGTGGGAGTAGCCATGGCAGCAATGCTGCAAAGGATGAAATCTGAGAAGCTACAAGAATCTTTATCCCTTGATCAGCCAGCGACTCTTTTCGATCTATTTGCTAGAGCAAATAAATACATGACTCAAGAGGAAGTGATGAAGATGGTACAGTCTCGAGAGGCAAGGGAAGAAAGAAAAAGAGAGAGAGATGTACCTGAAAGAAGTTCTTCAAGACCTGACAGATTGGACAAGACTTCTAGGCTCAGGTATGAAAAATATATCAGGCTAAATGAGCCTCGTGCCGCTATTCTTGCCATTATTGAATGAACTGGACTGTTGGAGTCCTTTAAAAATAAGATTGGAGATTTAGGCCGAAATGTTGATGCTTATTGTGACTTTCACTCTGCTCATGGTCATCCTATTGAAAGATGTAGAGATCTGATGAATCAATTAGAAAAGTTGGCTCGAGATGGGAAAATTAACCGTTTCCTGTGGAGAAGTGAAAGGCCCTGTTACCCTCCGTGAGATCGAAGAGATGATCGTCCGCGGAATAGGCAAAAAAATGATAGAAGGAGAAACAAGCCAAGAACTGGAGAAGAAGCTATGCCAGACCCCCGAGGCAATCGACTAGATAATGAACCCACTGACCCGGCTATAAATGTAATTGTAGGGGGAGAATCGATGGCAGAAAGTTCCTCTACTTCTCGTAAAAGTTACGCGAGATAAGCATATTAGATTCATGTTGTGATGGAGGAGAAGGCGTGTGAAGAACCCATTGTGTTCACCCCGACAGACAGGGGTGATATCGTCATACCTCATGACGATCCCATGGTGATATCAGCGGTGGTGGCAAAACATCCAGTGAGCAGAATCCTGGTAGACAATGGAAGTTCGGTGAACTTAATCTATTGGAATTGCTTTGAGAAAATGAATGTATCCGAAGATAGATTAAGACCCGTTATAATGCCACTGTATGAATTTATAGGCGAGAAGGTGAAGGTCGTCGAGTCTATAGAGTTGCATGTGACTCTAGGGGAAAGCCCAATGGATGTGACTCAACAGGTATTATTCATACTTGTAAGATCAATCCCAGCTGCTTACAACATGATCTTGGGAAGGCCTCTATTAAATGATATGAGGGCGGTAATATTTTCTTGCTACCTATTAATGAAGTTCCCTACTCCCATCAGAGTCGGACAAGTACGAGGAGATCAAAAAAGGGTTCGCACATGTTATATCGCCTCTACCACCGGTAAAGGAATACAAAGAAAGGAGACGTTGTATATAGATTACCCTCCTAAGCCTCAGCCTATTGAGGAAACGAAAGTCATTGAGCTAATCAAAGGGGATGAAAATAAGAAGGCGTTCATAAGGACTCAACTAGATGAACAAACAAGAAGAGAGATAGCAGAATGCTTACAGAGAAACTCGGATGTCTTTGCTTGGACCCTAGCTGATATGCTCCGGATTAATCCAGAAGTGATTTGCCATAGGCTTAATGTTTCACTCGGGCATAAGCTTGTCAAACAAAAGAATAGAAATTTTACCCCGGAAAGATAAATGGCGATCACTGAGGAAGTTAATATGCTTTTAAAAGTTGGGTTTATTATAGAGGTTTACTACCTTGAATGGTTGGCCAATGTAGTAATGGTGAAGAAATCTAATGGGAAATGGCGAATGTGTGTGGATTTCACCGATTTGAATAAAGCTTGCCCCAAAGATTTGTATCCTCTGCCCCGAATTGATACCTCAATTTTCTATATGCTTTCTCTGGGTACCATCAAATTATGCTTCATCTAGAAGATGAAGAGAAGACTTCCTTTATAACTGACAATGGAACATATTGTTATCGGGTAAGTCATTCGGTTTAAAGAACGCTGGAGCCACATATCAGCGAATGATGAACAAAGTCTTCAAAGATCTCCTGAGAAACATTATGGAAGGTTATGTGGACGATATGATTATCAAAAGCAGAGCAGAAGAGTCTCACGCTTATCAGATGTCTAAGGTGTTTGATATGTTGAGAAAATTCAGTATGAAGCTAAATCCCAACAAATGTTCATTTGGAGTTAGGTCTGAAAAGTTCTTGGGGTTCATGATCACCAACAGGGGGATTGAGGCAAACCCCGAAAAGGTACAAGCAATTATAGATATGAAGTCACCAACCACAGTGACGGAAGTTCAAAGATTGACAGGCAGAATAGCAGCTTTAAACCATTTTTTTGTCAAAATTTACAAAAAGGAGCTTTCCATTCTTCAAAACTCTACGGGGTGGAAGGAATTTCAAGTGGATAGATGATTTCCAAAGAGCTTTCAAAGACTTGAAGGAATATTTGAAGCAGTTACCTTTATTAATAAGGCCTTTGGAAGGAGAACATTTGAATATGTACTTGGTAGTTGGTGAATTCGTCGTCAGTGCAATACTGCTGAAGAAAGATGAAATAGTAGACTGTCTCATCTATTATGTAAGTAAGGTACTGCTGGATCCGAAGACCCATTATCCGCTAGTCGAAAAGCTAGTACTGGCCCTTGTGATGGCCTCTTGTAAATTGCGTCCTTATTTTCAGGTGCACCTCATTTCTGTCCTAACGGATCAACCGTTAAGGCAAATTCTTAGAAGCCTGAACACTCGAAGAGATTGGTGAAATCGGCAGTGGAACTCGGAGAGTACGATATCACGTTTTAACCCAGGCAAGCCATTAAGGGCCAAGATTTAACAGATTTCATAGTAGAATGTACTAGCCCGAAGGGCAATATTGAAAAAGAAACTCAGCCGTGGCTACTGTATGTTGACAGAGCGTCAAGTGCAAATGGTAGTGGGGCCGGTATAGTCTTGGTGTCCCCAGAAGAGAGATCTTTAGAATATTCTTTGCGCTTTGGGTTCCCTAGTTCAAATAATATAGTAGAGTATGAGGCTCTTGTTGCTGGAATGAAGCTGGCAGAGAAGTTGCAAGTTCGCCACCTAATGGCGCATAGTGATTCTCAATTGGTGGTAAACCAGTTCCATGGACAATATGAAATTCGAAAGCCAATATTGGTCCCTTATCTGAAGAAAGTCCAATCACTGGCTCAAACTTTCAGTTGATACAAATTAACCGATCTAAAAACACACATGCAGATTCATTGTCCAAATTAGCTTCTTCTAATGAGACCCAAGGAAGAATGGTGAAGGTGAAAAGACTTGAGCGGCCTAGCATTGAAGAAGTCGAAGTGTGTAGCATTGAGGTGGGGGACAATTAGAGAACCCCATTCAAACAGTATCTCACTGAAGGTATGCTCCCACAAGACAAGGAAGAAGCTCGTCGCTTAAAGATACAAGGGGTGAAATTCACACTGATAAATGAGGAGCTGTACAAGAAGGGATATTCATCACCCTTGTTAAAGTGTCTAGGGCCAGAACAAGCAAATTATGTCTTAGCTGAGGTACATGAAGGAATTTGTGGTGAACACTTGAGAGCTAAAGCCCTTGCCTCTAAGATATTACGGTCGGGGTTCTATTGGCCGACGTTGAAGAAAGACGCGATGAATAAAGCCCACAAGTGTGACAAGTGCCAAAGGTTTGCACCAATAACAAAGGCCCAATGACCCCGCTCCAGAGTACGGTACAACTAACTCCCTTTGCACAATGGGGGTTAGACGTTCTAAGATCCTTTCCATTAGCTACGAGTCAAAGAAAGTTTTTGTTGGTAGCTACCGATTACTTTACAAAATAGATTGAGGCAGAACCTTTAGCTACAATCATGGAGAAAAAAGTTGAAGCAATGGTATGAAAATATATTATCTGTCGGTTCGAAATCCCATGCGTCTTAAATGCTGACCACGGAAAATAGTTTGACTGTGACGCCTTTCGTGACTTCTGCAGGCGCCTTGACATTCAGCTAAGGATTTCTTCTATTTCATATCCTCAAACTAACGGACAAGCCAAAGTTAGCAACTAAACCATCCTTCATGGGTTGAAAACCAGACTGGATAAAGCTAAAGGAGCATAGGTGGATGAATTGTCTAGTGTCTTTGGGTATATCGCACCACTAGTCGAGTATCAACTAAAGAAACACCGTTTAGTCTAGTATACGGCACTGCAGTATTGATTCCTGTGGAAATTGAAGCACTTTCACCCACGATAGTACCTTTAGTGGAAGAAGAGAATTCAAAAGGGCTAAGGGAAAACCTAGATCTACTTGATGAGCTTAGAGAGGCTGCAGCTATCCGACTGGTATCCTACCATCAAAGGGTAGCTAACTACTACAACAGTCGGGTTAAAGATAGATCGATGTCCAAGGGAGATTTGGTGTTTAGGAAGTCGCACATCACCAATGCCTTGAGGAAGGACGAAAAGTTCAGAGCCAACTGGGAAGGCCCATATCGAATCAGATAGAGGATTGGGCCCAACACCTGCATCCTGAAAACTCTAAATAGAAAGAAAATAGGGAAAACATGGAACTCAAATCACTTGAAATTGTATTGGAGTTAACTATTATGTTTTTCTTCCTAATTTTTATATTCTTGCATTATTATTTGTTTATTTTAAATGCATCGTCACAAGATACTATTATATGATTATTATGCAAGTTTCTTCTCTAATTTCCTATTACATCTTCAACATTTATGAATATGAATCTTGTGACAGAAAACGTATAAGCCGTAAGAGCCTGAGGTGCGATAGCGTCACTATGGCCAGGCGTTGAAGACAGATAAGCCGTAAGAGCCTGAGGTGCGATAGCGTCACTATGGCTAGGCGCTGGAAACGTATAAGCCGTAAGAGCTTGAGGGGCGATAGAGTCACTGTGGCCAGGTGTTGAAGACAGATAAGCCGTAAGAGCCTAAAGTGCGATAGCGTCACTGTGGCCAGGCGTTGGAAACGTATAAGCCGTAAGAGCCTGAGGCACGATAGCGTCATTGTGGCCAGGCGTTGAAGACAGATAAGCCGTAAGAGCCTGAGGCGCGATAGCGTCATTATGGCCAGGCGTTGAAGATAGATAAGCCGTAAGAGCCTAAGGCGCGATAGCGTCACTGTGGCCAGGCGCTGGAAACGTATAAGTCGAAAGAGCCTGAGGCGCGATAGCGTCACTGTGACCAGGCGTTGAAAATGTATAAGCCATAAGAGCTTGAGGCGCGATAACGTCACTGTGGCCAGACATTGAAAACGTATAAGCCGTAAGAGCCTGAGGCGCGATAGCGTCATTATGGCCAGCCGTTGAAGACAGATAAGCCGTAAGAGCCTGAGGCGCGATAGCGTAACTGTGGCCAGGGGTTAGAAAGGTATAAGCCGTAAGAGCCTAAGGCATGATAGCATCACTATGGCCAGGCGTTGAAAACGTATAAGCCGTAAGAGCCTGAGGCGCGATAGCGTCATTGTGGCCAGGCGTTGAAGACAAATAAGTCGTAAGAGCCTGATGCGTGATAGCGTTACTGTGGCCAGGCATTGGAAACGTATAAGCCGTAAGAGCTTGAGACGTGATAGCATCACTGTGGTCAGGCGTTGAAAACGTATAAGCCGTAAGAGCCTGAGGCGCGATAGCGTCACTGTGGCTAGGCATTGAAGACAGATAAGGCGTAAGAACCTGAGGTGCGATAGCGTCACTATGACCAGGCATTAGAAAAAGGTATGTAACTCTTTCTAAAAGTTTACACATTTTATTAAGAATTTGGTGAGCATATATATATATATATATATATATATATATATATATATATATATATATATATATATATATATACTACATATACATATAGATAATGATAGCAAGAGTCAAATGAATACATGCATTAAGAAAAAAAAGGAATAAACAATATTTATTATTAAAAAGAATAAACAATTTTTATTAAAATCTAAAAAATTCGTAACAATAGAATGATTTGTTACAATAAAAATTTAAAAAAGAAAAAAAAATCAATCTTCGTGATCAGACTTCTGGAACCGGTGGCTCCTCACCACCTAATCTATCAAGGGCACCAATTGGCTCAGGAGCATTATCTGGGCTCAAAGGCTGCCAAGGTCTAGTCAAGTTAGTCAAGTCATCCTGAGCAGCTTTCTTCGAAAACTTATTTGCTAGCTCAGCATCGGGCTCATATTTAGTCCAATCAGGAGCCTCGAACAACATAGTTCTTGACGTATATAGGAGCTCGGGGAACTTCGCCCTCCCTGTGCTTCTCCAGCCAAGATCAAACGAGATAAAAACCATACTTCACAAACCCCGTAGAGTAGTCTTCTTTCCGCCTAAAGCAATCTTTAGAGAGTCGATACTCCCTCACAGCTTCTGCCCTGATACGATCAATTTATGTTTTGGCCAAAAGAAGCAGAAGGTTGACTCTCCAAATCCGTGATATGTCGCTCTAACTCCCGATTGCGATCAGCTAACCCATTAAAACTGGTGAAAAGGGAATCATATTTGAACTGCAAATTGTCTAGCTCAGTTTGCTTCTATTGAAGATCGTCATTAAGTTTGCTAGACCTACTTGTCTCAATGGTAATATCCCCCTTGGCATACATCAAGTCTTAAAGAGCTTTTGAAAGTTGTTCTTCCAGATCTTGCAGCATCCCTAGTAGCCTAGATAGTTGATTATTAGTGTTCACCAACTCCATGTTCCTATCCCTCAGTGCCTGGAGCTCTTTTTCAGTCCGATCACGATAAGCTTGATATTGAGCATTATTGACGATGGTCCGCTGAGCAAGCTGAAAAGAAACACAAAAATTCAGACTCAAAGTAAAGCAAAGAGAAATAAAACGAAAGAGAATCTAAAAATTACCCTCATAGCTTCCACGTCGACTAAGTCCTCTCCCTCTGAAAAATTCCTAAATATTGGATATTCATCTCTAAGAATGATGGTGGCCCAGCCTAATCGAGATGCTACCCTGGGCATTTCTAAAGTATCATTATCAAGCACTTTAGGGTATACTCGAAACTTTGATCCCTTCATTGTGAAGCCACCATCCACTCGGTATGACCTCTTATCTACATGACCTATCTTAGGAAGAATAGGCCTGTTTGCCATATCGGATTCAACGTATAAATGCCTCCGGTTCTTTCGATGTGGTAAGGTCACATTGCATTCAGTGTGATCTCCAGACTGAGACCGATTCTGGGAGCTTGAAATTCTCCTAGAATGTGAGGAAGCCTTCCATTTACCTCGAGAAAGGTCTCTTGATCCTTCCTCATGAAGTTGAGTCGGAGTTGGAGGAGGGGTTAATTGTCTAGGAGGAGGAGTTTGAGTCTAGGCCATCGAAGGTGAAACGAACATATCTCCGGAAGTAGCAGTTGTGGAGCGAGGTCTCTTCTCAGTAGGTTCACTAGATGAACCTTCTTGCGTCCTCTGACGAATCAAAACACGTCTGACGCTGCTCATTTCTGCAAAAAAAGAACCCGTAAAATTGTTAAAATCGTCACATAAACAAGCAATAATAAATGATAAAATATAAATGGTTACCTTCAGGAGAGTTAAGAAACTCCTGAAGGGACTCTACGTTTAACGTTTCATCATTTAGAATGACCATAAAAGTAGAACCAAACCCTTCTTAGTCGCTCACATCATCTAGGGGGTCACTTTCAGGGCTGGATTCCCTATTTGTAGGATTTGGTTCCAAAAGAACTAATGACGAAGAAACATAAGGATTAGTAGTATGAACACTTCCCACGCTCCAACCAGCAGATGCCAAATTCTCAGGCGACAAGAGGTTATAGAGGTTAATTGGCCTGTCAACTAATAGTGGTCAATAGTTGAAGACAATTATCTCCTAAGAGTAGCAATACGAGGACCTTTAAGGACACTATGCTTGGCTTCCCATCGAGAAGGGAAGTTAGGACCCTCAGGTACCTCTACAACAAGTCATTCTGACTCGAACCCGTGGAGTTTGTTGAGAAGTTTTTCGAATAATCTGTTTTCAAACCCGAGTTTGAACACTCTCTGAATAGAATACGAAATTAAACCAGAACTACCCTGAAACCTGAAAAAAGTATAGAACAAAGGGAGAGAAAGAGGAACACCCTTCATTTACCAATGCACGGTAAAGCCAATTAATTACATCCAACTATGAGGGTGTAACTGGCCAGGGGCGATCCCTCGTTCCCGCAAAAAAGAAATCCCGAAATCAAAGATTGAAAAATGAAAACCTAACTCTAAAGATATCCTAAAAATAGCTACTCCGCTTGATACGCTACATACACTCCTTTCTTCCGGACTTGGGAGCCTATAAAAATACCCTTCGGGCAATGGGAACCTATGCCTAATATCTTGAAGATCAACCTCAGTCAAAGTCGATTTAGGCCCTAACTCTAAATGTTTTTCTACACCAAGACCTGCCATCCTAGACCTAAAAAAGAGAGTGAAACAATACTAAATGCTACGAAGTGAAACTCAAGGGTTTAGTCGCAGAGTTCAAGGTATGCGAAATGGTTAAGATTCAGACTTGCGGTGGAGTATGCTATAGGAATATAGCGGCAGGGGTGTGCAACTGGCGATAGAGGTGTGTGCTAGTGTATGTACGGCAGAGTGCACAATGCGACAGAGATATAGGCGACAGAGTAAGGTGCGATAGAGGTATATGCGACAGAGTAAGGGAATGTGCGACAGAGGTATACTGCGACAGAGAAAGCAGTGTGCGACAGATTTATATGCGACAAAGTAAGAGAGTGTGCAATAGGGGTGTAGTACGACAGAGAAGTAGTGTGTGACAGATGTGTAGGCGACAGAGTAAGGTCTGCGACAGAGGTGTAGTGTGACAGAGAAATGAGGGTGCGATAGAAGTATGTAATGGGGAGCGATAGAGTAGATGATATGGTTGGTGGTAGAATTTTGGAAATGCGTGACAGAATTACAAAGCGCGCGACAGAAAGGCGATAGGGCTGGCGACAGAGTATGTATGTGTGCGATAGTGTACTGTGACAGGGTAAAAAGGTTTGTGTGACAGAAGCTGAGAGATTATGCGGCAGAGTTGCGGTAGAAGTTGAGAGAATATGCGGCAGAGTTACGATAGAAGTTGAGAGAATATGCGGCAGAGTTGCAGCAGAAGTATGAACAATCTTCCTAAACTATCTGGCGGCTTACCTTTATATAGTCGCGGTTGAGATGGCTGAAACGACGCGTTCTTACAGGAGTTTAAATGTCTCTCGCGAATAAAACGTTGCATCCTTAATAGCCACCCCAGAAAAACATAATCCTCTTATTATACTCTCCCTTAGGGAATTTCCCTATGGAAGAGTGGGGAGCAATTGATAGAGGTGATTTACCTCAAGCTCTGTCGCGCGTCTGGGTCTCAAAATACAAAAGACCCAAAATAATAAAATTTTAGGGCCCAAACAAATATGAGTCTTGAGCTTATTGAAGCCACACAAGGACATCTATAAATATCCTCAGGTATGATCAAAAAACTTTAAGCTCTACTTTGTTAACAGAAACTCTGCTTAAACATTTTTTCTGACTTAAGCATTAGAGTGCGCACGCAGGGACAGATCCCTGCGCCTCTCTGACCCTTACTGTTTTTGTAGAATCTTCAGTACACGTGGAGAAGACGACAAGGAAGACTACATCAGCATCATTTCATTGTTGTTAAGAGCAACAACACATTTATTAAATCAATTTATATAAGTTCGAATTAATTTTTTAACTTGTAAAAAAAGTAAAGTATAAAATAATTATAATATGCTACTTACTTAATATTGAACCTAATAAACAATATATATATATATTTCATAAATCTCATAAATGTCATATGATAGGCGAATATTAACCCGGTATTCTTTAAAAAGTGTTTACATAATAAATATTAAACAAATAAATAAAAAATAACTTAGAAGTAAAAAAGAAAAAAAAATTCAAAATCCGATAGCTCTTAAACATTTTCTTGTTTATTATTATTTGGTTTTAAGTATTTAATGTATTTCAATTGATTTAAAAGTGAAATGATTTCATATTTAAGTTTTTAACCGTTAATTTAATGATTGACTAACGAAAAGATTTGTTTATTTTGTAAAATAAAAAAATTGTGATGAAATACTCATTTTTTATACTAATGGATTAAAATTAAATTAGGATAAAAAATTTAAATGAAATTTATCCTTTATAAATTGGCTGGCATTGATGTTTGTTGCTTTAGGAGGCATTATATTTGAAAATGGAGATGTAGCTAGGTTGGAGCTTCAATTATATATGTTTAATTGCTTATTTGTTGTGTGTTTAATTAAATCAATCCAATCCTATCCATCATGATTTGATTTCATCACTATTTACTAGAGATTGAAAGTTGCTTGGAAAGTAAT
Organism: Firmiana major; assembly: GCA_033439115.1. Lineage (NCBI taxonomy): Eukaryota > Viridiplantae > Streptophyta > Magnoliopsida > Malvales > Malvaceae > Firmiana > Firmiana major. The sequence goes on along the minus strand of CM065912.1, from coordinate 35,522,472 downwards.
CCAAAAGGTTGGAAAAATTAAGAAAACGAAAATGAAAGTAGCCGTAGCCCAATTGGGTAAAAGTAAAACTCCTATGCAGTTATATTTAGAAAAGCAGGTGTTTCTTCCAATCCTCCCGATAAGGTTGTTCAACTTGTTTGCATTGCTTTCAAATTCAGGGAAACGGTCTTGGACCAAACGAAGGTTTGAGAGGTGACGACTGACGCTAACTCTAGGCCTTGGCCCCTCGCGCTGTTCTCCGTTTCACTGGGTTGGGCTTAACATCTCTTAAACTTATATAATCATTATAATCAGATGCAGGTCGGCTCAATCGATTTTAAGTTTGGTTCAAAAAAGGGTGGTCCATCTCCACGGTTTGATTGGATTTCATAACCTCGTATGCTCAGCTCATGCTCATCCTTAATGAGTACATCATTGGTTGGTCATGATTAGTTAATCAAAGTACCATCAACTGCAAATCGATTTTTAGTTTTGGTAATTAGTAATTAGTTTAGTGAAATTATCAAATTTTTAAATTTCATAAATAAAATTATTCATTTATAAATTTGAATTTAAAAATTGTATAATAACATGAAAGAGATTTCTTAAATTTTAAAAAATTTAAAAATTTGATTTTAAATTGAATTTGTGATATCTTCTCTCAGATTTGAATTAAGATAAAAATGACTTTATAGATTGAAATAATTGGATAAGTTTTTTTTTTAATTTTAAAAATGTTTGAAAATGGAATAAAGAATTGAAAAAAAAAAAGATTATTTGGTAAAAAAATTAAATATTTAAAAATTATCTTTCATGTTATATTAATTATATATATATATATATATATATAATTAGTTTTTTTAATATGGATATCATTTGAACGTAAAATTGAGAATTTGTAAGATTTATGAGAACTTTTTTTTTTTTTTTGGGTAAAGTAGGATGAAGGAATTAATGCCATTCCCGAGTTATTCATTATTGGATTAAAAGTAATTAATTAATCAAGTAAAGAAAATCAAGCCAGAATTGAAACACAAATTGAAATAGGCTCATAATATTCAGACTAGTAAAGGTTCAATTGAAGGAAAGGATCCAAGATGCTTAGACTTAATCAGTTTAAACCTTAATGATCCAATTTAAATATTCAAATAACAATAAGACAATACATTTTAATAAGTGGGTTTATTTAAATAAATTATTAATTAAATGGTTAAGTCTAAATTTAAAGTTTGTTCAAACAAAATACTCAAATAATTTATTTGTAATCTACCTAATTAGACCTATTGTCATCATTTTAATAGGCATGACTATATTCCATAAATAAGTGAATAATGAATTAAATGGGTAATTAAATTTTAAGAAATTATACCAATAATTAATTTCTAAAAAAAAATTCACTTATACCATTTGATTTTGGATCTAACAATTAATTAAGGCTATTGCAAATTTGACCTTAGTCAAAATGACTCAAGAATTAATTAACTAAATAGTCCAATAATTTATTAATCCAAAGGGCCAAGTAATTAATTAACCAAAATAGTCTAATAATTGATTAAGAAAAATGACCTAATAATTAATTCAAGTATAATGGTCATACACAATTAAACAAAATGGTCAATAAATTAATTAGACAAAATGGCCCTAAAAACTAATTAACTTTAATAGTCCAAAATTAAATTAATACTTGGCTCAAAACATTAAATATATATGGCCAAAAATAAATAAAACTAAAATAATCATATGAATCAAAGATATTTGATAGGTCCGTTTTATATATATAAATATATAAATAATAAGAATATGGACTTCCTTTCAATTAAAAAATATTAACCCATCTCATTAAAATCTGAACACAAAAACGACATCATAGTCACATTTAATCAAATTCATACTGCTAGAGTCAAGTACATTATTCTGGTATCAGTGAAATATTTATTGATTCAATACTAATCAAAATTAACTCTAAATTAAATTAACTTCACTAAGGCACTAAATTGAGACACATCCAACATACTTAATACTTTTTAACCGTGCGTATTAGAGTACATGATTCAGTGGCCTTAAAAAGGATGTATTCAGCCTAATTAACCACTAATAATAATAATAATAATAATAATAATAATAATAAATCCAAAGGATCGGTTATGTAATAATAATAATAATAATAATAATAATAATAATAATAATAAATAATTTAAATCGTTGACCAATGATGCAATGTTGGTTGAGTATTTGAATTAAAATAGTCTATGACGGAAAAGTTATATGATTAAATTCTCATCCAATTAAATTATTTTAAATTATTACAAATAAGAATTAACCTAAAATCGAATAAGATATAGAAATATCTCGCTATTTCACATAAAAAATAATAAATAATTAGTATTTCTGTTCTCCCATGTTCTCTCAACGGCAGTACAATTATAAATCCAACCGACCAAAACGAATAGCCAAGAGGCAGCCGAGTATTGAAAGAACGAAGCAACCTGACAGGCGGAGCAGGAAACATATGATAATGAACCCAATCGACCAATTTTGAGGGCCCAATTATTTGCCGACCAAAAGAAGAGAGAGAGAGAACAGTGGTGAGTGGAGGACCCGAAGGCCATGCCATCCATGGCTAGGCTTTGGTGGGGATATGTAATTTGACTTTCGTTTTGTCACTCTCGTGGAAACTTAGAAGCTAGAATCATCAATAACGCCATAGAGCACCACATATGGCAGACTGATCCAACTAATAATTCACCAAACTCTCATTTCATATCATTTTCATCGAAACTCATCATTTTTACTGTGACGCCAAATCAAAAAAGTATGAAACCAAGACCGCCTATGAGTGCCACAATCTTACTCAGCTTGCTTCCCTTGCTCCTCTTTTTGGAGTTTGACCAAATCATTGATTCCTTTCACAACGAGGAAAATCATTATGGTGATGCACGATTTCGAGCCTTTGCTTACGACATGTGCCCATTATCTAGAGCTAGGACACGTGTAAAGAAAATATTTTTGTGCTAATAAAAATGAAATTACAAAAGGGGTAATTGATCATAAACTTATACCCTTTATTACGAAAGACGAAAGAAATACATTTTGTAATCGCTAACGAGAAATTCCTAGTTACCAATTTATCCTTGACTCTATATTGTTTGATTTTTTATCAAATTTCTTATAATTCATTTCTTTTATTTAAGATGAAAAAGAAGGGACAGTAGACAAAAAGTATTAAAAGACATAAGTAAGTAAACTTATTTAAGAGTTGAATTGTTCATCTAAGCTCGCAAGCTCGTTTAATTTTTGGGCAAGCATAATAAAAATATTAAGTTTATTAAATGATTTGAGTTTAAAAATAAAAATTTATCAAAAAATAAATCGGATTTGGATTCATCATTTTAAATCTAAAATCAATCTAACCTCACTCGATAATTATGAATTTTCACACTAATGTATTTTTAAATAATTTTAATTTTTTGTGAAATTTAATTTGAATTTGTATTTTTTTTAGACTTTAATTTAAATTTTTCTAACTTTTTGTAGTTTTTGTAAGAATTTATTTGAATTTATTATTCTATACTTATTAACTGTTATATATTTTAATATTTTTATATTTATTACAATTTTAAAAATAATAATATTTAGATAGATTTTAACTTATTTATTGTATATAAAAATAAATTTTAAAAAAATTAAACCTAAAAATTAAGTTCGACTAAATATAAATTTACTTTCAATTTCTTTATATCTCACCTAACCCCAATATGACACAGAAGATCTATCAATGAGTTACTTTATTAGATTTGATGCAAAGGCGGACCATCAGCCATTGCTGGGGAGGCCCCCCACAAAAAAAATATATATATATATATATATATATATATATATATATATATATATATAATATTTGTTTAATAATAAATAGACTTATTTATAATGAATAATTTTGACCCCTGCAAATTTTTGAAAACTTCCTTATAAATAAAATTTGTATTTTATTTTATTTTTTAAATATATATTTACATAAACTCGTAATTATATGCTAGCAATGTTTAAATTATTTTTGATTTGTCAAAAATTTTAAATAATTAAATCTTCGTTAATTTTTCTATAGGCATAATATAATATCCACTTGTCTTAACTATCTATACAGAATTATTCTTTAACAAAAATTTTACAATTAAAACACATCCAATTTTATTATTTTAAAGGTATGTTATATATTTTTGTTTGATTAAAAATATAAATTAGTTTATTTATATATTTTTTAATTTTTAATTTTCAAATAAAATAATCAAAAAGTTCATCCATATATAATTCACTCGTTAAATAGTTTAAATTCAATTTTGAAGATTTTTTTTTTACAACATCGCTCACAAGTCATGATTTTAAATGAAATTATAATTTATTTGTCGTATTTTATTTTCTTATATTTTTACTTATAAATTGAGAAAATTTATAATCTTATAAACTTGCATTATTTTCTTGTATTTTTACTTATTTTTTATTATTAGTATATTACTTGCATATATGTTTTATGTTAGTAAAATATAGACTTAAATCAAATAAAAATATTGATGTAAATTTAAATTTTTGGCGCACATTTGGCTCACCAATTGACACTGGTGAGCTAAGATGACAAAATAATTAGGAAAGGTAAATTAATTTTTTGTTCTTAATGTTAATTTTTTTTATTATTTTATTAAAAAACATATACGTTTATTCAATCTCATCGAAACCAATCGCACCGTCCATCTAAATTAACATTTAGTTAACCCTTTCAACTTAAAAGTCAAGATTCGTCACTGATTTGATGTCGACTTGGTTCAACCTAACCAAACAAGAATTTGGTTAATAGTCATTTTTTCAATCTCATCGAAACCAATCACATCGTCCATCTAAACAACATTTAGTTAACCCTTGCAACTTAAAAGTCAAGATTCGTCACTGATTTGATGTTGACTTGGTTCAACCTAACCAAACAAGAATTTTTTTAATCCTGTTAGATTAAATCTACCTCAACTAACTTTAGATCCAATCTAAAAGAAATATTAACTTTTTTGTGTGATTGAATCAGACATTAAAATGTTAAATTTAGTTTGAACTTAATTGGACAAAATAAATTTGTTTTAGAATAGATCAAATTCAATCTTATCCTGTCAATGTTATTATTGCTTGAGGATTGAGGATTGAGGATTATAGATTATATGACAAGAAGTTCTTTCGATCTCCTTCCAATAATTTTCTCTCCCATCCCCTTTTCACTCTTTAAAAAAAAAATCCTATCAAATTTCAGAACAAAAAAGAGATATTTACAATTTCCTTATCAATAGTTATCAAATTTGTCATTCCCATTTGAATAAATGATAGCTCCATAATAGAATGTAAACGCTCTGTAAACGCTAAGCATTCTCAATTCTTGCCCTATTTTCTAATTATCCCCTCAAAAAAAATTAGTGTTATATCTTTTAAGGATAATTATTTAATTCACTTTTTTTTCCAATACTTTTTAAACTTTACAAACGAAATTAAAATGATTACACATATTCTACTTATCTATATTTTATTTTTTGATATTCCTTAAAAAATATGTATTATCATTTAACTTCATTTGTAGAGATTAAAAGCTTTACTAGCCTTATAATTGTAATACTCGGCCTAGTTTTAAAAGGCTCAAGAGGCGAATGTATGGGAGAGGAAATAAAAAGGACAAGTCTCATAACTTTAACAATTTAGGGTTCAAAAAAAACAGAGTGGCTTGAAGATAGGTTTCGAAAAGAAGAGAAAGAAAAGAATTGAACTTGGGTCTTGACTGCTACCAAGCCAAGAAAGAGGGAAAGAGAGATTAATGAGAGCATTTTGCCAAAGGTTAGTGTGTACACAAGAGGAATAAGGTGAAGATCAAGAGATGAGGACTTTTTTTTTAATTAATGGTTATTATGCAATTTAGAGATTGAGGTTTGAGAAAAATAAGATATTGAAAGTTAGAGAAAATCTACTTATCAAGAGAGTATAGATTTTCAGTTTTTGTCAAATAGCTTAACTCACATTAAGTTATTTGCTTATCGAATTATAGTCATTTTAGCGAAGCGAGTATAGATTTTTTGGCTTTTGTCAGATAGTGTAGCTTTTGTCAAATTGATAGGTTATCTTTTTAATATTGAATGTCGCCACTCGTTTTCTCAAAAATCACCACAAATTTTTCAGGGACTTATCTCACTTCACTTGTTAGGCTGTGAATCAATATTTATTACTCAGTTTCATATGTTATATATATATATATATATATATATATATATATATATATATATATATATATATATATATATACATATCAAGCAATGCTTTCGTCCTAGGCACTAAAATCGCAGAAACACATAAAGTTACTATTTCATAATTAGAAAGTCGTTTACATTGCCTTACATAAACATCTCCAATATAAAGTGACTATATCACTGTACACTTCAGATACAAAAAGTACATATGTGTATATACCTCAATGTTGCTGAATAGCTGTGTGTAAATGATCGTAGGACGGACGTAACTAACACACTCTACAGGAAATTGTAAATCCCTGAAATTTTCCTGTAAATTTGTTTGTAAAAACGTACAAGTGGAAATAAAAATGTATTTTTGATATAAAATAAAACAAATAGATAAATAAAAAAATAAAAAAAGAAGGAAATTGAAAAAAAAAAAAGAGGGAAAATAGTCTCGCTCGATTTTGTATCGTGCGACACTGAAAAACCAGAGAAGGGAATCGAAATTCCCTTCCCTGGCCGAGAGAATGACAATAGTATGAGGGAGCCGCCGGGCTAGTCGCCGAGAGGGGAAGCACCATCGGCACCGACGAACAATGGGGAACAACGAGGAAATGATGGACGCCGGTAGGAGAAACCAAAAAGGAGAAAGGAGAGAGTGAAACCGAATATAAAGAGAGGAAAGAAATGCGAAAGGAGGTCGGAGGAAGGGAGAGGACATCGCTACCGGCCAAAGGATGGGCTGAATCCCACCATTGACGACGTAGAGGCGGCGAACGGCACAGGAGAAAAACGGCAGCGACGTCGATGAAAGAAAAGCTCGAACCGACCTCATCGTCATTGATCCGAGCGTGGCCACCACCAGATCCGTGCTTCACGTGGCCAGACGGACCGGTTGGAAGTGGAAGCTGGTGAGGAACCGGCCGAAAAAGTCGCCTAACGGTGAGATGGTACTTGAACCGGTTCGAATCGATTCAGTGGAAGGTGGTCTGAACCGGTCCGAACTGGTTCAGAAAAAAAAAGAGAAAAAAATGAAGAAAAATCTGACGATACAGTCGAGCTACGAGTAAGCCGCTCAATGATTGATGACAAACGAGAGTTCAAATCAATCTCGATTTACATGTCATCACGAAATCTTAACTCCAAAGGATCGAATTTGGAGCAAATCGGACTGAGCGAAATCTCAGCATTTGGAAAAGTTAGCCTGTACAGAGAAATCGAGGTAAGGGGTGTAATTTAAAATGGTAATAGTATCCTCATTTCCCTCAAACTTAGATTTATGAAAATATTTGAGTTATGTAATATTTTAGTAAATGATCAGAATTTATACCAAGCGTTCGTTCTTTAATCCAAGTGAAAATTTGAATAAAACCAAACCCAACTTTTATTGAGCCCCAGCCTTATCTTGTCATGTTTCTGAAACTGAAAAAAAGATTTATGAATTTAAATACATGAGTTTTGAGCATGTCTTCAAATTTGTGAGCATGTTTTCTGATTTTGTTTCTTGGACGAAATGATATGATTTTGACTTATGCATGAACTTATTACATGTTTTACGAGAAATAGAATCTGTTATATGAGAACAGTTTCTCTGTTTTATGAAAGAATTTTCAACCGCAAAAGAGAGTTAATTTGAAATTCGATTTATGAATTCTAAATATGTGAGTGAGGCCCACTTGGGATGAGACTAGCCAGAAAGACCTATTAAGTGGGGTGAGGTAGTCAAAAGGCTCAGGCCCTCACAAGGCTTATGAAGCCCAACAAAAATTTTGGAAAACTTTGTTTTAAGACAAAGACAATGTTTAATGATATGTGATCGTGAGGTTCTATGGGAGCAAAGTGACACACAAATCTGTGTGACTGTGGGGGCCACCTCTTAGGTCCTACAGATGCAAAGTGTCATACGGTCAATGCATAATTGTCATGCTCGCCTTCATGGCATATATGTTTGCTACTTGGGATGAGGCTAGCCAGAAAGACTTCTTAAGTGGGGTGAGGTAGCCAAAAGACCCAGGTGTGTATGATTGCCACCAGAGATGAGGCTAGCCAGAAAGACCTCTTAAGTGGGGTGAGGTAGCCAAAAAGGTCCAGCTAACCAGAAAGAGCTCTTAAGTGGGGTAAGGTAGCCAAAGGGCCCAGGTGCGTATGTTTTGCTGTACGACCCTGATCATGTCTACAGCCTTACCATGGTCGTGTTTATGATTTTTCCTCTACGGAGGATGAATATGTTATTTTCGCATGACGATTACATGAGCTAGCCTAGTCTCCATCTAAAACGAACTCTGTTTTAAGATTTGATTCTTTGATATGTGATTTACTCAGAAATGCTTTTAAAGTTCTGTATGATCTGAAAGGTTCTAATTTCCATTAGATATGATTTTTGTTTAGGATATTTGATCTTTCGATAAATGCTTTATGCTCAGCTATTTTTTTAAAGTTCTGCATATCATGAAAGATTCTGATCAATTTGCTAAGGTTTTCTTATTTCGAAATCATGTTTCTGTTACATGTGTTTTCGGTGATATGCGTTTTGGAAGTGATGTAATATTTGTAAAGAAATGCCACCTTTTGGTATTATTATGTACTATGTATGTTTTAAACATTATGATCGTTTTAAATGCATTTCTTACTGGGCTTTTTCTCGAAAGCTCACCCCTTCACCTCTCAGATTGTTTGCAGTGAACTACAGTTGGTAATTGTTGCGTAGACAACGTAGACTCGCGGATACGAGATTCCCCAAACTACCTTTTGTACATGCGTGAGGTATACATTTCTATCTCTTTACCAGATCATTTGTATGCACAGACATCCATTGAAAGTAATGTGTCGGGATGTAATCTGTATAAGGATAAATGAAATGAAATATTTTTAAGGATTGATTTTTAGGAGTAACTAGTCGTGTTTGGAATATGTAAAATGATTTGATAATATGACTTGGAAAGCATGTCTGATAGTTGTGGATAGCTAGAGTTGATATTGTGTGAAATTGTAGGCGGGTAAGCTTATTATTAGTCGTTATGCTGCAGAAATTTCTCTATGTTATATAAAATCCAAATGTTAAACTTAGATATAATCACGGATAAAATGTAAGAAAAATGATTGACACTGAACAAGAATACAGCCTAAGTGAATAAAGGATTAAGTTGCAAGCTGAAGTTTCAAAAAAAAATTTCTCCCGAATTTTTATAGGTCATGAGTCGTTATAGAAATACTCTGTAGAGGGGAAAAAGTAAAGGGGCGAGCATAACATACTCAGTAATAAATATATGAAAGCAGATAGATAATCATACTATCTACGATACTCATAATGCATGGTTTATACCGAAAACCAATGTCATTCACAATACCATCATAGTAAAACACATAGCAATTTATTGCCAAAAACTTAATATCAAAACTCATTCGGAGTAAAATATTTCTGTGTTCAGTATTGAAACTCACATTTAAATCATATTTTCATTTCAAATGGTTTCATCACAGAAATCAAATCACAGATAGTTTCGTCACTGAAACCAATAAAATAGATGAGTCCAAAGACGCAATCCTTACATCTCATAGCTGCACTATACAGTGTATTTCATATTGTCTACACGGTACAATGTACTCCGTGAACCACAGTACAATTACCACACATTTGTAGGTACTTGAGTCACAAGCTCACCACCCTAACCAAATAAATTATCAACCATAGTCTGTCATCTTAGATCTAATGCGAACAAGTCAGTGTGACATACAGTCCAACACGAGGGCTTCAACACGATCTCAATCATACATCACAATAGAATTCAGTGCGAGCAGTGCTCCAGCACGGTCTGTTCATATGTCATACAAAAATCAAGTGCGAGTAGATCTGGATAAATCCACAGATCTTATCATAGCTCTAGCACCTTATCATTTATCAAATCATATCAAATGTAGTGTGAGTAAGACTCCAACACTATATCATGTAAAAATCATATAAAATTATGTGCGAGCCGGTCTATGTAACTCACAGGTAATTTGACGGCTCTAATACGATTTTACACCCACAAAATAGACAACTAACTCTATTTTCCACAACAGTGGTACTCAAAATCGAGTGCGATACGCAAAACGGTTCAAAACAGAGTAAGAGGGTAACATCCTATCAAATCACTCGTCAATTAAATCATACTTTAGAAAAACGTGCAATTTAATGCATATAGTCAAATTGTGAGCCAATCTATCATTTCAGCTTTACAAAATCTTTTTTTCACAAAGAAAATATAGAATTCATGCACTTTATGTATTTTCAAAAATTCTCGGGTCTAGGGGTATTTTCGTAATTTTCCCATATTTGGGTATTATCCAGAAATTTCATATCCATACTCTATACGAAATTTAAGTGTATACAAAAAAAGATAAAAATACGTACAACTATCTCTAAAAGCTAGATCCCTTATCTAGAATCCCGTTGAATGCTCTTTTTCACATTTTTTCACTTTTTGTATATCAGTCTATCCGGCTCTGAATATATCTCCTGGAGCTGCAGATAGTTATCAATCACATCAATTAAGTCTGATAACTCATTTATCATTTTCTATGCAGTCTATTTCATCAAATGAGCTCAATTGCTCTTATTGGGCCTCATTGCCTCTTAATGGGTCAACTCTATTTTAAGCCCATTGCGACTTTACTATTTATTCTGTCACAATCTATTGGGCTCCTTAGGCCCATTAACGATTATTGGGTGATCTGTGGGGCCCATTAACACTACCATCACATCATCTTAAGCATTTTCTAATATAAAGCATTTTTACAGAGTTAATCTGCAACTTATGCGATTAATTCTTAACTCGTATAACTATACAAGTTATAACAAGTGAGATTCACTTATCCGAGTTTTCGTGATGGCTCGTAAATCGAGACTCGATCGAACTCACATTCGTCATCAATTGTCGCGCTGCACATTTATATATTTAACTCGGGTCAATTTCAATCAAATATAATTTCAAATAAAATTTTCAAAAATTAAATCTGTCAATTTAGCTCTAGACATCACCAAATTTTTCTCCCATTTTTTCTCTTTTTTTTTTTTTACTTTTTTTGGCTAAATCGGTTCGGAGCGGTTTAGTACCACCCTCGCTGTTCGGAGTTGTGTCGGTTGGTTTTTCGTCTGCTTCCACTTCTAGCAGATCCGCGGGGACTCACGGTGCATGGACCTGGTGGTGGCCAAGCCTTAGCTGGCCGAAAAGTAGTCGGTTCGACCTTTTCTCTCTTCGACCTCATTGTCTGTTTTCTCCTTCGACGTTCGGTGCCTCTACGTTGCCGACAGTGGTGATTAGGCCCTTCCCCTGGCCGGTGGCGAGGTCCCCTCCCTTCCACTAACCTCCGTTCGTCTATCTTTCCTCTCTTTTCTCTCTTTTCCTCTCAGTTTCCTCCTCCCTCTTCTCTCGATCGTCGGTCGCCGTTTCTCCCTCTATCAGTGCCAGCAGTGGTCTCGGGCTCCCTCATCGACTTCTCGCCTGGGTCCTCTCTCTCAGACAACCTCTCTGTTCGTCAGAGGAGAAGGCTGAGGGAATCGGGTTTTCTTGATTCCTTTTGCTTTGGGATCGCGTGATCCCAATTCCTTTTTTTCTATATTATATTATATTTTAATATAATATATACAAAATATCTTGAACTTATAATATTATTATAATGTATTACATATACATTGATATTCACACAAACTCATATATTTTTAGACACCCATTTTTCTATATATACTTTATTTGTATATATAGACATCATTATTTATTTTTATTTTCTTAAAAATATTTTTTCATATTTTCGAAATAATTCTCGAGGTGAAAGATTTTCAGGTCTTACATTGAATATTTTTAAATAATAAACTACAAGAGGTCTTAAAGCTTTTTTTTTTTTATATCAGTTTAGTGAGCTCAAGTTAGTGGCTTAATATCCCTACGGTGTTAAAACACCATTAAAATCAACCTTAATATGATTTACATTTTGTATGTTTATGTACAAATACAATATTTTTTCCTTATGGTTTTTAAATTTGGTTTAAGCATGAAAAGTTTCTATGATTCTTTAAAATGACTTTGAATATGATCTTGTTTAAATACATGAACATGATTTAATTGCTTTGATCTATGAACTTCGTCATATTGTATCTATATATCATTTGTTTTTGCGAATATGAAATTTTCTTTGAAATGAGGGATGAAATTCACTTTATATGAAATATGTTATGAGAAATAACAATACTACTTTGTATGTTTAGAGTAATCTGAAAATATGTTTTGTTCTATCTTCTTGCATGGTATACTCTGACCCTCCACTGGGGGGTTAAATGTTGGTCATGTTAACATGTATTCTATGAGAAGAAACTATATCATCGATTGAAAATAGTGATTCTGCGATATCTGTTTTGTGCAATTATTAATTGCTTTTGATCTTGACTTTAGTCACCGTGTTAATTATGATTTTTGCTCAGATTAGGACATGTGCCACAAGGTTTAAGGTGGTATGACATGTTACGAAAGGCATGAAAATTGTGATTTTTGAAACTTTTGTTCAGTTTTGATATCTAGAATCTTTGTTCAGTTTTGAAATCTGAGTATATGAATTTAAAGAAATTATGTGTCTAAATATGAGATTACCCGTATTTGATTGTAAATAAATATATTTGATATTTTGACTTAAATATTTTATAATATACTTAATCTAACTAATAAGAGGTTGATTTCTTATTAAATAATTGTACTCATCATTTTCCTTAACATTTTATAGATTTTGATACTGCCCACGGGAATGTTCTGAGGTGACGTTTTGGACTTTATGACATGTTTCAAGACTTATAAGTCTATTATTAAATTAAGAAAGTGAGATTATTCTAAATTTTAGTTCAAAGCCTTTAAGCAATGAGATAGAATTTTGTAAATTTCTTTGATTATTTTATGGTACAGTGATTATAAGTATAGAACTCATTTTAAGTTAAAGAAAAAACTTGCAAATTTAAACTTTTCGACTTAAATATTTGAATGAATTAAATTTTAATATAAAAATTTTATATATCTATAAAATTTTATCTTATAAATTTATGTCTCGAGAGGCGTCACAATAATAATTCTTCATTTAAAGGGTTACCATCATTTGTGTCCACTCATCCATTAACTCCAATCCTTTAAACACAGTTAAAAAACTAGATGACATGGCTATCAACCTATAAAATGATAACATTGGCATGAAGTATTAAGTCACTTTCATCATATACACGTGACAGTCACATCAAATGGTACACATGCAGACACTTGAAAATTATTTTATATAAAAATGTTTATAAAAATATGTTTTATTTCATATTTTTCTCAAAAAAATCAAAATAATTTTTGTTAAACAATTTGTTTTTTTAATTAAAAGAAAAAAAAACCTTAAAAGTTTAAAATTTTATTTACATTTTACAAAAAAAGCTATTTTATAAAGCCTCTTCTTTTTAATTTTTAATATATAAGTAAAATTTAAAATGTGTGCTATGTACGCATAATTTGACTGCTACATGTACATGTTCAAAAATTTACATATGTAATTAGAATCTAAACCTATTCAAGGCTAAGTTATTTATCAAAATTTGAAGGTTTGTCCAATTTTTAGATAAGTGTGGATAAAAACTCATTAAAAGAGTTTAGATTTGAAAATGAATACCTGATTTGAGTTCATCATTTCAAGTCTAAACCGGATTTAACTCAATAATTATACTTTTTTTCACTATTTTTATATTAATTCATTTCTTTTGTGCAATTTAATTTGAACTTCTACAATAAACTTTAATTTAAAATTTTTTGGCTTTTGTAATCTTTTTGTAAGAATTTATTTTAACTTATTATATTATATGTATTAACTATTATGCATTTTAATATATTTTTAAAAAATTAATAGTATTTGTGCGAACTTGACCTTATTCATTGTATGTAAAAACGAATTTGGACAAAAATTTAAACTCGAAAAGTCGAGCCAAACTCACTATAATCCATTAATATCTTACTTAAACTTAACCCGAACCCGACCAAATCCATAAACATCTCTACTATTGTCCACGCATTTTTCGTGTCATTTGTCATCTCATATAAATATATAAAAGCCAAAACTTTAGGCAACAAATAAAATATCCTATGTAGATAATCCAAATATTTAACACATGCAATTTTTTTCAATTTTTTAAAAGAGAAAAATATATAAACATTAAAATTACAATATAAATCAATTATTTCTTTAAATCAATTATTTGAATTAGTTAAAAAGATAAACGTCTATATTTATATATATTAAAATTAAAGAAAAATTACATATAATTTATCAATTTGTTTAGCATCTTTTATCAATGCATATGTACTGCTACTCTATATGCATTAAAAACATATTGATAGAAATAATCAATTTTGGTATAAATGTTTTTGCTTGAATGCACTTTTTTAAAGAAAAAAACATGTATATTTCTTATAAATATATGACATGTGTAGTAAAATGAATTTTTTTCATCGTTAAAAATATAAAATACCTTCCAAGAGCCCTCTGATCATTGATAATAATCTTATATCTTATATAAATATTGATAACTCTATAAAAATAGAGTTATTTCTATACTTAATTGTCTTAATTTTGCTTAATCCTCTTGTGAGTTATGTAAATTAGCCTTATAATTTGATTAATTTTCTTTAATTATGCAGATAAATAAAAATTAAAAAAAAATCGAGATGAATTGACGGAATTTGAATTGAAACAATGCAAGAATTGAATTTGAACCATTACGGAAAAAATCCTGCATTACAAATAAAGACAATTTATCTTGTAGGGTATCTCACTCCTTTTTGCACTTAACACGTCACATGTCGCTGTTTTATTCACTCTTAAAAGATAAGAACAAAGGGTCACATATCAATCTCATGAAAGACGCATCCTTTGCCATAGGAGATAACACTTGTTAACTAAGAAAGATTTAAATTGTAAAGAGGAAATAATTTAGATTGAGGATTGCCCAGAGGAAATAAGGCTTGTAATAGATAATGATGTTATCCCTTCTTCTAAATGAATGAAGAACGACTAGTATTGCATAAAAAAAAAAAAAAAGCATATTTGATAAATTGTGGATTATATGTTACTGTCTATATATTATATGCAATAAATTTGTAAATTTGGTCATGATAACAAATATTAAGTCAATCATATGAACTTAAAAATCCAATTTAATTTTATAAATTCTAGCTTTTCGCCATTTTTAACAAAACTTTTAGCCAAATACTATATGAAGTAACCTGGAGTATTTTTTTTGCTTTTGTACTCATCAACTTAACTTCCTTTATTCTATTCTAAATTTATTATTTTTTTTCAATTTATTTTGCCTTTTGTTTGCTTTTTGAGTTGTCGTGTAACTTGTTAGCCATCCCTTTGAAAGCGTAAATAGCAAAAATATTAAATTTTGTTTGTTACTTTGTCTTCTAATATATGTTTAGGTAACTTTGTCACTGTATGCATGAATAAAGTTAAACTTTTTATGTTTAGTGAACAAATTGAGATGATTCATTGTTAATTTTCATTATAGTATAATATTATATTCTTTTGTCTTAACTATTTATTAAAAATTATCGTTTAAAAATTTTACAATTTTTCAACACCATCATATTGGGACCACTTTTACTTTATAAAATGTTAGAAAAATACAATTTTCAAATTTCAATTTCACTATATTTTATATATTTTTGTTCTCATTAAAAGTATAATCATCAAATTCAATTCTTGAATTTTTTATTTAAAAGAACATTGCTTATAATTTTAAATAAAATCATTTATGTGATTATTTTGTTTCCTTATACGTTTTTTTTTCATGAATCGATAAAATATATAATTTTATAAATTTATTATTTTTATTAGTATATATATTTTATAGAGTAAAAAATAGTGGAACAACTCAAATGAATATATATTTAATTGACTCCCTTGAAAACAAATATGAAGATTCCCCTTAATATTCCTTATTAGCCGAAGATGCTGCTTTATTATTTATCTGTTTAAAGAAAAAGTTGTCAATTAAAGTAGGTGCGTGCGTGGTATTCGGCGTTTTGTTTTGTTTTGTTTCTTAAAGTTAATATGCGATCTTTTGACTAAATTGGACTAAAACTTTCAACTTGCACTTCACGTGCGACTAACTTTTTTCTTTTTTAATTTATTTGAGTATTTATCAAGGAGTATCAACTTGTTTCCCTACACCATTTAAACAGCAGAATACGCTTTCCGTCCCTCCAACTTATATAAATATATAATATAAAGCTTTCGATTAAAAACATAATATATATCATTTGAATTTTTGACACAGGTATTATTTTTTACTTATTTATATAAATTAAATTAAAAAATATTTTTTTAATTTTTACTCATTAAAATTAAGAAAATAAATTTTCATTTTCCAATTTCAATAAAATTAAAAGAAATCAATTCTCTTTTTTTTTTTCAATTTATTTGTATTATCTTAAATTAAAATTATCTATATAGATAATCTTACCATATAGATTAAAATTTAAATGAAAACTCAATTATCTTTTTTCAATTTCTTTATCCGTAGAGATTAAAATTAAAAAAATGAGTTTTTTTTTCAATTTCTTTAAATAATTATCTTTTTTTCTATTTTTTAGATGTTTTATCTTAAATTATAATTTCCTATATATATTATCTTACTATATAGATTTAAATTAAAAAATTCAATTATATTTTTCAATATAGATGTATAAAGATTTTTTTTATTTTACTATATTGATATATATAAAATATATACAAATAAAAAATATTAAAGAAAAAAAATTTGGCTTGTTCATAAATTTAAGAACTTATATTATAAAGTTTCAATTAAAAATTATATTGTACACAAATTTACTACTTTATGAATGGATTTGCATGCATTTCACGGGTTCAAAACTAATGTAATTGTAAATTCATACTTTGTCATCCCAAAATTAATATTTTAATTAAGAATTAATTAATATTTAATTTGTTCACTTATCCTTAATTAGTGGACTGAAAACTAAATAAATTTGAACAAACAAATTAATTTAATACCCATGCAATACCTCAACATTTTTCTTAGCCATAAATTTATACTTCATTCAAAAATATCAATTTTGAATCCTTTTTTTGGCAATCTATTTGAGGCAATAAGTCCATTATCAATCTAGATGACATTACATTAGGATTGATATCTCAGTCCCAACCTACAACAGATCAAAAAAATAAATCCACTCCATCCCTCTAAGAGAATTATCATACACCACACTCCCTAAATGGTATGGATTTCCATTATTATCTAACCAATTTGCGCACCTATTCCCTTCTTTATAAGTGTGTTGTATCTCCATTTACCAATAATCCCTTGATATTAACTCTTGAATATAAGAAAGTAGATCCATTAGCAATAACTGAAGTATGTTTCAAACAACAAACTAAGGCAATAATGTCACTTTGCAAGATTACTTTCCTGAAACCCTTTTCGCAGGCCAAACACAATCTTAGGTATGCTTCCCAAATCTTTGCTTTCAATATTGAGGAAACACCAGAGTGTCTAGAAAAACCTTATATCCATCCCATTTCCTATCTTTGAAAATTCCAACATAATATTTTTCCATCATTGTTTTTCGCTCCATCAATATTAGTATTTACCTTTACCCATCCCTACCTAAGAGGGATCCAACTAACTTCCCTTATCTCACGTTATTGCTGTTTAGACTGTGTTACCCCATTAAATGCTAAATTTATCTCCTGAACATACCTTTTTATAACCACATACATGTCATTAGGTCTCATAGACTCAAGATTATGCAAAGCATCATTCCTCTATCTCCATAAAAATCACCAAGCCACCGCTTAATATACGATTCAATGCAGACTAGTATGTTCTTGATCTGCTAGCTTCATACGAAACCATTCCATGTGATGACAAAAATAATATTTTAGGATTTCCTTAATTGACAGAAATCTACTCCAAACTTGTTTTGCAAACTTATAATCCTTAAATATATGAAGAACTGATTTAACCTTGTTATTGCATTAGTCATATTTGTTATTTCCACTCATCCTCCTTGATAATAAATCTCGAGTTGAAAGCTTTCCATGCACAACCATCCAAATAAACACACAAATTCTTTGAATGGTTTAAAGCTTCCGTATTTTGCTCCAAAATTTCCCTAAAGTCGACAAAAAATTTACTTGTTAATAGTTCATTTGCATTTTTAACAACAGAATTCCCATAATTTGTAAGCTTCCATATTTGCTGTTTTGTCCTTACTTCTTGTCTCGATAGGGGAATGAAGTTAATTTCTTGAATAGATTTGTGTGGAAGTATTTCAGCTAGCAAACTCTAATCTCACTCTTTATTATCAATTACTATACTATTCACAGTTATATCCTTAAGCTTTTCATCAATATAACTAACCTCTTGATCCATAAGAGTCCATATATCAATCCTAAATTTCATTTTGTCCATCTCTCAGAGACCATCTGGTTTGATTTTTTTGCTATACTCGTAATGGAAACTAAAAACTTCCACTAGTTAGAATCCCCTGATGAACTCTGTATTTGTAAAGGCCATAAACCTTTCGAACCATATTTACCTTTCATGATTTGCACCCATAAACTAGATTCATATGTCAATAGCTTCTAACCTAATTTCAACAAGCAAGCATTATTCATGAGATTCATCTTCCTCAATCTCAATCCTCCATAGTTTTGGGTTGGAAGATCATCCCCTCAATTGTGTGTAGTTTCCTGCTTTTCACATCATTTCCCCAAAAGAGGCATCTTTGACACCTTTCAATCTCGAAACACATATTCATTCGAATTTTTTCTACTTGCGTAAACTAAATCGTAATGAAGCTATCACAGATGATGACATCGTTAATCTACCTCAATGAAGAAAGTCCTTGTTTTCCATCCATTTAACGTGATATGAACTCTTTTAATTAAACTATCAAACCTTTTCCTCCCTCTGTGTTGATAGGTCAATTAGATTCTAAGATATCTTCCCAAATCTTTTGTCAACGTGAACCCAACCCTATAAGCAATATCCCTTGCAAGTCTTCTGTTTACATTCTTGGATAAATAAATCTTGGTCTTAGAAAACTCACTTTCTACCTCGATGCTCGACAAAAACTCTGTAAACATTCCAACACAGAATCCATTTGCTCCATTGAAGCTTCCATAAATACCAGTAAATCATCCACAGAGTGCAAATGAGAGATTTCAGGACCATTCTTTCTCAACTTCATTACCTTCTGTTTGCCATTATCCATTCCATCCGCAATTTAATGAGTTAATTTATCCATACACATAACAAAAGTAAATGGAGAAATTGGATCCGTTTGTCTAATACCTTTCCTTGGCTTAAAGCTTACAGTTTTGGATCAATTCCATAAAACATTAATTGATGAGGTTGAAATACAGTCCATAACATTTTTTCTCAACGTCAACGGATTTTTCATGTCTTTCAAAACTTCTTCAACAGAACTCTAACTCAGCTAGTCATACGCCTTGTCCAAGTTGATCTTAGTCGCCACAAATCCCATCCTCATTTTCTTACATTTCAAAGAGTGCATGATCTCTTTAGCTATTAATATATTATATTGGACAACCCGACCTAGCACAAAACTAGCTTACACTGGAGATATCACATATAACAAAACTTTCCTAATCTGGTTTGCAATTTATAACACATTTATACAAGACATTATACAATGAGATCAGTCTAAATTGATTAACAAATTTAGGTTTCTCTACCTTCGATATAAGCACAATTAGAGTTTCGTTTATCTATTCAATAGATTTTGTACCTTCAAAAATTCTTTTGATAAAAGCACACACCAAGTCTCCTATTAAATGCTAGTCTTTTTAAAAGAAGGTTTAATACCCACATGTACCTCCAATTTATCAAAAAATGGAATTAAGCTTTCGACGTTTAATTACATGAAAATAAGTCCATTACGTTTTATTTCAAACAATTAAAGCCTAATGATAGGGTGCATAACATGTTAATTGTCATATTTTTTTCATAATTTAGATTCTTTTATATGCTTAATTTTTTTATTTGACTTATATTTTGTATTTTGTATTATTGGATGGAGTGATAAGAGCAAAATAGACTAAAGTTGCAAATTTTGTTTAGTGCAAATCAAGTCTCAAAATCAGAGGATGTCGTGGTGTTAGACGTGGACACGTTTAAGACAACGGCAGGAAATACAACTTAAATATGTGAATTCAAGTCAAGTTTCATCACCTGTAACTAAATTTGACTTAACCAGTATGGGGATGCCAAGTGGAGGATTTTAATTATTGACATATTAAAGAGGTGATGTGGCATGACTTTCTTGGGCAAAAAGCAATTAATGATCAAAAAAGGAAAAAAAGTTTACTTGTAATTAAACTCAATTAGAGAAGTTTTTTTTTTTTAAAAAAAAAACAATTTTAGGGTTAGGCTATTTAGAATATATATATATATATATATATATATATATATATATATATATATATATATATAAGGCTAAGAGAGGGGGACGACAATTGTGACAGCCCGAAAGCACGAAAAATAGGGCAATTTAAAATTTTTCCCTTAAAACAAAACTAACAACTCTGGGTGCATTCCTGTACAATGTAATTTAATCACTTACGCTTTAAAACTAGTTATTATACCCAAGATCACACAATTCATACTTAATGAAATCAAATACATAATATCTAAAAAGATCAACTCATGAGTCTCAATTCATTTCTTTCAATCGTCCTAAATACATCCCAAAAATGCTCATCACAAATGTCTGTATTACATCATTGTCTGGATACAAAATGAATTGAATTATACCTTATGCGTGTACAAGCGATAGCCTAAGGAGATCTTGTCCACCAGCCTATTACACATACGCGACAGACTCTATCTCGCTTACTTCAAGTAATCTAGAGGGGGAGGGTGAGCTCTCAAAACTCTCAGTAAGGAGGATAAAAGAAGTTATAGAAATCATCATCACAAACAAAATATGATGAAAATATTTGAGCATGCAAATCGTTATAGAAATAACAGTAGAAAACAATGGCATCAGCACAATTCATATGATAAAATCACAAATCACATCACATCAAATCTCAATGCGTGATATATAAATTGTAGTTATAAAATGACATCATCATCACAGAAATCGAGACTAGGCATTTATAAAACTCAGATGAAATCAACATCATAGGTACATCACATCAATTGAATTCGTCTCCTAGGAGGACATCCCCAAGAGAGGGATTTCGTCGACAATAATACACATGACCATGATTCACTGTAGACTTGATCAGAGTCATACAGCCATCGGTATTACATGTTATCAAAGCACAGCTCGGTCTTACATACTATCAAAGTAAGACCACCCATCGCTACCAGAGTGAGGTTATCTCACGTTACCAGAACGGAGGCATCGGTCTTACATGCTACTAGAGTATAGCCCGACCTTACATGTTACAAGAGCAAAGCTCGATGTGCATCTCATGACAAGTCATAGTCTCAGTAAAAATCGTTTTGCCTTCACGAGAGCTCTTAGTGGTTATCACAAAACTCATTTCAGTTATAACACATTGTATTCACATTTACACAAAACTCATCAAAATCGAGATCAAATCGGCAAAACACTCACACATTCCCATTGTTGTATAAAAATCGTTTTGCCTTCACGTAGAGCTCAGAGTGGTTATCACAAAACTCATTTCGGTTATAAACCATATATGTTCACAATTACACAAATCACATAAAAATCGAGCTCAAACCGGCAAAACACTCACATATTCATTAAAACATCAATTCATCTCATTTCTTATAAACATGCTCATCTCATTAAACCTTTTTCATACTATTAAAACGTTTTCATTCATTTGAAAACTCACAAGCACAAATGGTTTTATTTCCCTTACCTCTTGGACCTTGAGTGGCACAATATCCTTGGGTTCTCGGACTAGTTTCATTTCCCGTGTCGGATTCTCGAGATGTCCACACACATCATTAACCCATCAATATACATCATTCTCATTTCTCTTTTCTTTCTCTTACTCATTTTAACTCAACATTATCTCAAAACTCTTTCTACATCTTTATCAACACTTTAGTTAACTCATAATCATCATAAGACATTCACATTAAATCTCCTAACCAAATCCATTTGTTGGTTCCATCATGCCTTAAACATTTCTAACCAAATATATAAACATATATTAATGTTTTGATGATAATATCATTTTTATTCAAGGGCTTTTTTAAGCATTTAACCAAATCTTAAATTTTCTTTCAAATTGATTATCTTGCACTGACTTCATTACACGAGATAGATTATCTTGCGTAGATAAATTAAAAAATTTGAAATGCTTGTAAAATTTCATTGGATACACTTCAAATAAGACAAAAATCACTTAAAAGCAAAAAGCACTTGAAGATTTCTGTAGATTTTGCTGGAAAATTTTTGGATATTTGAGCTTATGAAGTTAGGCTTCAATTTTGGGTATTTAGAAGAAGAAGAATGGGGAGGGAAGAAGAATACTGGAAAGGAGAAGAATTTACTTTATTTAGTTTAAGAATAAGCTAATCATTTTGTGCAGTGAAAAGAATATTTTTTTTTTTTTTTAGATTGTAGTGTATTTAGCAAGGAGTTTAAAATTAAAAATTGTAGTATACTTAAAGTGAAGTTTTTAAATTTTATAACTATAGTTAAAATTATAATATATATTTTTCAAAAAATAAAAAAAATAAGATATATATTATTATCCTAATATTACTTATAAAATTAAATTTTTGTTTAACTGTGTATTAAATAATTATTTTTTAAAATTTTGAAATAAAAATCCAAAAATTAGCGTGATTGTAAAATAATCCACAAACAAGGGCTTTTGTTCCGAGGATTCCCCATCCCCAAAAACCTTCGTGATATTCTGCAACCAAGCAGAACCGTATCCAAAGTTCCCAACCCTTATTGATAACCTTCGCATTTTTATAAAGAATAAGCCTATCATATAATTAAAAAAATAATTACCTACTAATCTTTCTCTTTTATTACTAAGCACTATTTATTTCTGCATTCACGCAACGGATAATAATTGATTAATTAACAAAAAGTAATCAAAAGAAGGCGCCGCCAACACTACCCACACAAAAGACGCGTCGTTCGCAAGCAGATTCGTTATGAATTAAATTAAATTAAAATTTATTTTTCCCATATATTCTCGAAATATTATTATTATTCTATTCTTTTTATTATTCTTTGCCAAAGCGGCCCAGCCCCAGCGACTTTTTTGCTTTTTTATTTTACGAGTACTAGTGAGCATCCCGAAGACATTATGCGGCCGCTCTCTCTCTAGCAAACCCAAGATTTTCCCGACTCTTTTCTCAGTTGCCGTTTCTCTTTTTAGGTCTTTTAGCTGTTTGTTTTTTTTCTTTTCTTTCAAGCGTTTCTATGGCAGAAGAGGGTGGTGCCCCTGTGAGTTGTATGGATTTTCCCGTTAAGAGGCCGAGAGAAGTTGAAGAAAACGGGGTTTCTGCTGTTGCTGTCATGGAAACGGAAGGTGATAACAATAACACTCCCGATAACGTTAAGGAAGCCGATGGGATATCCTCTGTTATTCCTGGATGGTTCTCTGAGATTAGCCCAATGTGGCCTGGTGCGTTTTTTTTACTCTCTAAATCCCCATATTTTCCTCCTCTTTTCTTTACGTTGTTTGAAGGAATGTAAAAAGGTTTCACTCGTTTTCCTTCTGCTTCTTCGTTTCATTCCTCTGTAACCAAACAGGGCTTTTTTTTTTCCTCTTTATAATTTCCTTTTGTTGTTTTCTTTATATTTATGGTTAGTGATCTATTTTAAATGATGCGTGGGTAAATTTCTGTGCTTTTTATTTGGCTTCAACATATTCGTTCCTCTTAAGGATACTATTGATTTTAAATTCATGGGTTCATTTGTTTTAAGCTGTTTGAATATCATGAGGTTGTACTTCGTTTATGATACTTATTCTTAAATCCTTTTTTCCCCTTTCTATTGTTTTTTTTCTGATGTTCGTTATTGTCTGGCATTTTTTTCTTTCCTTTTAAAAAGTTCTCAAATGGTTCGTTATGGAGGATGGGATTTGTTTATCAATGTTAAACGTGTGCCACTCGTTTGCACATCTCATTATAACGTGGTTGTCATTTCTGCTTGTGTAGTGGGTCTATGATGAATTCTACGCAATGAAAAAACTCCATAAGACAAACTTCATTTCTTTTTTTGAGAACACTAATTACTTTTTAACGACCCATGAAAATGTCCTAGCTTCACGTGGATTTCATTTCTGTTAAAGGACCTTTACTCTTTGCTAGTAGTGATCAACTGCAGTTGCTTATGTTCAATTACTTATGTGAAACTTGTTTTTTTCTACAATTCCCTTAATACGGTGTCTTATGTACATATTAAGGTGAAAACTTTGTTGAATGTTACGAGTTTATGCTTCTTTGCAAATACTCGTTTGTTTATCATCTCTTGCTTCGTGCTCCATGAAAGTTAACTGATTTGTGGGATAATTAGGTCTAACAGAGACACTGCCATTTTTTTGGTCTGTCTGAACCTTGTCCTGGTTGCATGTAGTTACTTATGTGTATTTTCTTAATCGCAAATGTGTATTATTAGTTTAATAGTGAGGTTGGATCTATATTCTTTCATAGATCTATATGTTAATCCATTACCATCCGTCTGTGTTTATGGATACTTCTCTATTAGTTAACATGGGGGAGGTGAGAGTGAGGCCTGTCTTAGGTTTGCAACGCATGTCTTTTTACTTTTTAGTGGGCATGACGATTGCTATGGGTTTTTTATTTTCATAGAGTTTGATCCTGTTCCATACCTTAGGCTTTGTAAGTTGAATTAAGATAGATGTAAGGGAGGAAATTGCATAATATTTTGTTGAAAGATACTTATTTTTTATTTATAAATTGAAAAGACACGTCAACATCTTTCATGAACCATTTTATACTGAAATATTGCAGGAGAGGCACATTCCCTAAAGGTTGAAAAGATCTTATTTAAAGGGAAATCTGATTACCAGAATGTCATGGTCTTTCAGGTATTTGGTGCTCCAAAGAGAAGACGAGATTTTCTAGCTTCTTTTTCTTTGTTTAGTATCTTTTAAAATTATCATGTCTTGAAGCTAAATGGTTAAACATGGTACCTTTTGCAGTCATCAACATATGGGAAGGTTCTTGTTTTGGATGGCGTAATTCAGCTCACAGAGAGAGATGAATGCGCATATCAAGAAATGATCACTCACCTTCCTCTTTGCTCCATTCCAAATCCAAAGAAGGTATTTTATCCATTATATTATTGTAATGTTGTTTACAACTAACAACTGTAGATATCAAAGTCAGTCATCTATCTGGTTTGGATGCAATGACTAGTTTTCTAGCAGATTTGCATGTCATAATGAACCATTTGAAGTGAACTCCTTGCCTTGTTCTAGATTCATTAAGGCTTGAAACATTATAGTAGTCCTCACTTTTGATATTTAACTGTTAGTGGATGCATGTGAAAGGTGCAGGACAACGATTGAAAAAAAAAATGTTCAATTTTTCATAATTGTAGTGAAGGGACCATACGATGAATATTGATATCCATCGGAAATGATTTCATTTGTTGTTTTGACTCAATTTCCAGGCTTTTGTTAATTTTATTACTTTGCAGTGAATTTTGTCTTCTACTCTTTGCTCAAAAGCCTACAATAACTGTCAAGTTTTAAATGTTTTCTTTTCCTCTTACCTTTTATGAGAGAGTCTCTCCTACTTGAATAACCATTTAAATAAAAAGAAAACCTATAAAATTTATTGAATATGAAGTGCTGATATTTTCCAGCGGGGGAATTATTTCTTATTTATAGCTTTTTTGGGATATTTCTTACTTATTTGCATAATCTATTTTTTCATTTAATTAGTGGCTTCTGTTAGTGGCTTGATTTTAAGGGTACTCTACCTAAGATCAAATCATTTTACAGGCACTTTATCATACCTGTTTTCTTCATCAATTCCTGCTGATATTTTCTTTTCCACCAGGTTTTGGTTATTGGCGGTGGAGATGGTGGAGTTCTCCGGGAAGTTTCTCGTCATTCTTCTGTTGAGCAGATTGACATCTGTGAAATTGATAAGATGGTAGTTGATGTGAGTAATAGCTTGGATCTCTTTCTTACCTTTCAAACAGTCTATATAATTTACAAAGAAGTTGTAATTGATTGATGGGGAGACGATAAAGTTATCTTTAAATTCAATGTCGTCCTTAACACAGGATTTTCTGTAAAATGCAAGCTTGCTATTTCAGTAACTGTTACTTGAGCTTCAATAATTTAGACCAGTTGGCTAGGGTCTCCCAACCATTCTTTGTGGGAGCCTTGTTCTTATAACAGTATGCATTTTTGTGTGTGCTAGGTTTCTAAGCAATTTTTCCCTGATGTAGCTGTTGGTTATGAGGATCCCCGTGTGACCCTTCATATCGGCGATGGTATTGTCAACTATTTTTTTGGTGCTTCTACACTCTATTGTATGATAGCAACCATTAATTACCTTTTATATTCAGGGGTTGCATTTTTGAAGGCTGTCCCAGAAGGTACTTATGATGCAATTATCGTGGATTCTTCTGACCCGATAGGTAATGCTATTTTGAAAATTTTGTATTATTTTCTTTGTTTCGAATGGTTTAACATCTTTAAACATTGAGTCATTGTTTTCCATCTCAGGTCCTGCACAAGAGCTCTTTGAGAAGCCCTTTTTTGAGTCGGTGGCAAGGGCTCTTCGTCCAGGTGGAGTGGTCTGTACTCAAGCAGAAAGTATCTGGCTACATATGCACATAATTGAGGATATTGTAGCAAACTGCCGCCAAATCTTCAAAGGCTCTGTTAACTATGCTTGGACTACAGTTCCTACGTACCCAAGGCACGTACTAATGACCTTCCTTCATCTTGTGACCAACTGCTTTCTTTTCTGATCATTCCACCATCCCCCTATATTTTCTCTGTGTTGATTTATGCTGTTAATTCCCTCAAATTCAATGGACAGCTTCCCTCCTTTGAATGGGGATATATCTTATGCACCTGATCATCATGTGTTGCAATTGTGTTTGCATAACTTGTTTTGTGTTATACATGTTGCGAAAGCTGCTTTACCACTAGAGCTTTTTACTTCATTGCAGTGGTGTGATTGGTTTCATGCTTTGCTCAACTGAGGGACCTGCGGTTGACTTCAAGCATCCTGTGAATCCTATAGACTCTGATAATAGTTGCTGCAAATCAAAACGACCCCTAAGGTTTTATAACTCTGAGGTGGGACTCTGCTCAACTCTAAGTTCTGTATTATTGTGTGAGAAAGTAATTTGTGATTCACATGTTCAACCACCCCCTTTTCACTCTTTTATTAAAGGCTTTTTAACTTATGATTCGCTTGTTTGAAACCCTTATCTTTTTTTTTTTTTTTGTTCCTGATTTCAGATTCATGCGGCTGCCTTCTGTTTACCATCCTTTGCAAAGAAGGTGATTGATTCAAAACCTTAGGGATGAAAATTTTGAAGATCTTTTATGAGTTCGAGTTGTTGCGGAGCATTAGTTTTCATCATTGTTTGATATCCAAAATAGTGATGAACCTGGGATTTGGAAGTTTAATTAAAGCTCTTTTTATGTCTTATCGAGGAAGAGAGTTTGTCTAAGATCGTTGAAGTGTATACTTCTCTCTGAATTATATGAGTCTGCAAAGTCCATAAGGGATTATTGTCATTTAGTTGACATATAAATGGCTCTTTCCTGGAATCATTCATCAAATTTACATCTCTTTGTTTCTGGTATCTTTCTATATATTCCATTGGATGTTTGAGATCGTTCAGTTCTTTAATTAGATCTCTTTTATTAAATATGAAAATTGGGAGCAAGTTAGCTTGGAGTTAATATTTTCATTTTATACGCTAAACCACCTTCAGAAATTTCTGCTCCATTCCTGCTGAAACGTGTATTCTTTGTATCAAGAGAGACTGTTTTTTAGAATCTCCAGTATTGATTCCATAACAAATGCTGTTCCATGGAACAGACACTGATCTCATTCGCATTTGTGGTCAAATATTTTGATCGTGCTTTGTATTACTTCTATGATAGTAATATGTTTGTGTATAGGCACAATTTACAAAAGCTTGCTCTTTTACATCCTGATATCTAGTACTGAGAATGATCTTATTCATATACAGCTTTGACGGGTTTCCCTGCTTCCTCGTCAACCCTTTCTGCAGTTTGTTCTTTGCGATGATAGAAATAGATAACGCAAACCACCCACTTGATAACATTCCCTATGCAAATCAAGCTAACCTGGAGAATAGCTCTCCAGCCTTTCTCATTGCATCCGCCGTTGAAACATGCTAACCTTAAACCCACACCCCACAGGAAGAAAACAAGCATCAACAAGAACCCTTGTCTTTCACTGCCTCTACAAAAATAAGCCGAGAGTCCTAGAGCATCAGCCCCACGTACTTCCTCTAACATTGAAATCACAATACTCGTGTTCCAGATGGCTGTCCATTCTAAGTATTTCACTAGCAGAGTTACACAAGCTACTCTAAAAAGAGCTGCAGTGAACACGTTATAGAAAAAGTTCCTCAAGATAATATAGTAGTTTGTCACTAACCATGTTGACCCGAGTAGAAAACAAGTTGATACAAAGTAAACATATGCAGAGGTTACAAGGATGCCTTTAAGCCTTGTTTTGTTGAGAAGTCTCTGTACCATCTCTCTGGGAGTAATTGGTTTCTCTTGCTTATATGTTTTCCCTGTCAAATCGACGGTAACCAACGCAGCGCAGAGCTCGAATAGATGAAGAGGCAGCAGGTGGAGAAGAGCAAATTGAATCAGTTCATAAAAGAAATCATTTGCTGTTCTTCTGTCATTGACTAACATCAGCCACTGGTTGAAATAAGCTGGGGGCTGCCCGAGTATCTCCGAGGCTACAGTAAGTGTTCTTTGGATGTTCATTTCATGGAAAAGCAAGAAGCAAAATAGGGGTATGGAGGACAGAAGAGGAAGTAGGATGAAGTTGGTAGTTTTGCAAGGGATCATAAGAGCTTGTTTGAGTATATTAAAGAAATCTAGTTTCTGATTCAGCATACTGCTGTGTTTCGCCGACTCAATCCCTTTCATGCCGAATAAATTTGTTGAGGGGTTTCATCATTTATGTAGAGATTTGTTTTCAGTCAGACTAGGAGATTAAGAATGTAATTAAGGTCAAAATAAGTTGTCATCTAAGCCGCTGGTTATGCTTGATCAGCTAAGCATTTATTGGTAAGATAGCTCCCTCACTCCCACCACCACCACCACCACCGAAGTCATCGTCATCTAACCCTTACTTTTTTGATCTAGTCTCACTCTTACTAACGATTTGAGTTGACAACGTCAGAAACTATGGCTTTCGTTGTAGTTGGCGCTAGTAATAGACAAATGGTAAATAGTTACGCTTTTTCTTTTTCCTTTCTTTATATAAAAAGTTATCTATAATAATTAAGCTTTTTCATATTCTCCATGCCGACCAAGCTTATGCGAAATAAGAGTGAACCTACTGATCAGCAAGCACAGAGCAGCTTCAATCAAATTAAATAGGAAGCCATAAAAGACATAATCCTGTGGAAACAGAAATTGACAACTCTAGTTTATAGGTAGTAAATCTAGCATAATTTCATAATGACAAATGCGTTAAATCCATAGTTTCATATTACATGGTACTGCTTTTGCATTCCAGTTTGTAAGCAGTTGGGTTTTCTTCAGACATTGCTTATATCAACTGCTTCATCCTTTTCTCTTCTTTCCTCATCAACCTTCTTTTCTAATATTCGCTCCTTGCAATCATAGAAATACACCATGCAAGCTGTCCACTTCATCACATTACACACACAAAACGAGCAAACTTGTGCTATAATTCCATTCCCTCCTTCAAAGCATCTGGCATAGAGGCATGGCAACCGCAAACCATTTCCCCAAACAAAGAAAACAAGCATCAGTAGAAGTCCGCGGCGTTCACTGCCTCTTATAAAATATGCCGAGAATGCCAATGCTTCGTGCCCATATAAACCCTCTATGATTGAAATTACAATACTCATGTTCCACATAGCAGTCCATTCCAACTACTTTGTCAGCAACACAACAAAAGCTCCTCCATATAATACGCCAAAGAATACATCAAATGTGAAGTACCTCAAAACTACATAGTAGTTTGTCACCAACCATATTAACCCCAGCAGAGTGCATGTTGACAACAAAAGAACATAGAGTGATGTCATAAAAGTGCCTGTCAACCCTGTTTCTTGAACTGGTTTCTGTATCATTTCTTTGATTGTCAATGATCTCTTTTTGGAATATATCTTAGATGCTACATAAACAGTCACAAGTACAGAATAGAACTCTAGGATATGAAGAGGCACCAAATAAAGAAGGGTCAACCGAATCAGCTTATAGGAAAATTCCCAGTTCAGTTTTTTGGTTATATGAATTGGTATAGGCCAACTGTAGTTTAAGTAACCCGGGGGTTGTCTGAGGATCTCTGAGGTTTCAAAAAGTGTTTTTTGGAGTAAAATTTCATAGTGCACCAAGAGGCAAAACAAAGAGAAAGAGGTGATTACCTCGAAGAAGATGAAGTTGATGTTTTCACAGGGGATTCGTATAGCTTCTTCAAGGATTTCAAACACCTCCAGCTTCTTCTTTCGCATAGCATGCTTGTTTTCCATCGCCATAGCTGCAACTTCCAAGTTCAATCCTAACATGACCAAATGGTTCTTTGTTAGGTATATTGTACATCAATGGGGTTAACCGTGGACTTGACTTGAGACTTCCATTTTGTGTTGTATTAATTACTTGCTTTTAACAACCAAGACTGACACTTAAAAGATCACAATTAGATGCAGTAATCCTTAATCCTATTATTTTCCATCTAAGCCATTGGTTAAGCGACTTTTATCCCCCTTCCACCACTTTGTTTAATTCATTTCAGTTGACTTTTTATTATACAATTTGATTAACGACTTTAGCAGTAAGCCTAAAGTCCTGAATGCCAATAAGTAACTTTTCCCTTCCCAAAACAAAGAGAAAGAAGACATTAACAAGGCACTCGTTTGCAAGAAAGGAATGATATTGTTATCTTTCTCCTGCCGGTAGCTTTCCTGTTGCAAGCTGACAGGAGAAAACAAGGTTAAATCCCCCTCCATCTTTCATAAGATCCATCACAGTTCACAGCCATGGAGTCCTTAAACCAAGCACCTCAACATGAAAAAACAAGCATCAATTTACATCCAGGTCGCTCTCGTTCTCAGCTGGGACAAAAGTAAAGGTTGCAAATGGTTTATGCTCACCGCACTATATAAAACAAAAAAGTATGAAAACGGTAAAATTATCTTTCTACTTCTGCTTTTAAATTTTTTTTATTATTTTATTTAATAAACATATATATATTTAATACTCATTTTTCCTTTTTAATTCCAACGAAGTCAATCTCTTCGCTCATCCCAATCATGTCAACTAGTCTTTAGGCTCTTACCTTTGATCTGTTAATTAAAATTACAATAGTCTAGTTGGATGGAGGGAAAGAGGAGGGGAATTTGACAACTATACAACGGAGAGCAATGAATAAACTGCCTTGTTCTATGCCTGGATATATCTCTTGTTATAATTTTGGTTTGAAAACATTTTTTACTTGAGAGTTATTATCAACTAGTATTCTCCAGCTTGCAGAGCTGAGAGAGGGGGGAGGAATAATACTAGATTCACACGAAAATACTATAAAAACAGAAATTAGAATGATAATATGGTAGACCAGGCCAGAGATCTCTCTTCCCATGGTTTTGGATGCAATACTTCAAACATTTTCCAATAATCTGCAGCAAGACATCACCATAAATTGAAAATGTCTTCAATTTCAGACAAAACTTTACTGAAAGAGGAAAATTTAGCCATTTGACTGAAAACTTTAGCTTCTCTTTATGGCTGTCGTCATTTGGTTTCTTCTGCTTATTCATAGTGCTTACATAATGCAATAAGAAGTTAAACATTGACAATTCTAGCATCTCTTCCCACTTCCTCGTCAACTTTCTTCTCTAAAATCCGCTTCTTGCAGTCAAAGAAATAGACCACGCAAACCACCCACCTCATCAAATTCCCAAAACAAATCAAGCCAGTGCATACAGAGATTAACAAAATGCCTCCAAGTCTCTCACTGCGTCTCCCAAGGAGGCATGGCACCCTGAAGACAATTTCCCATACAATGAAAACAAGCATCAAAACAAGTCCACGCTGCGTACCACCACCCCTACTAAAGTAAGCCGAGACTTCAAATGCTTCAATCCCATATGCCTCCTCCAATACCGAGATCACAAGAGCCATGTTCCATCCAGCACTCCACTCTGAGTACTTCACTAACAATGCTATAAACACAGCAATATGGAAGATAGTTATCAATGAATAGACAAAGTAGTCATATGTATCATAGTAATAGTAGTTGGGCGCAAAGCCGTTTGTCAGAATATAGCAGTTGGTTACAACTCCAACTAATCCAAGTAGAATACAAGTTGACAAAAGGAGAACATAAATTGATGTAATAAAAGGACCTTTAAATCCTGTTTTTTGTACTGTCATATCTCTGAGGCTAATTGGTTTCTCTTCTGCATATATCATGGATACTGCACCAACAGTCATGACTATGTTGAGGAGCCCTAGAAGATGACAGGGGACAAGGTAAAGAAGACAGAGATTAATCCATTTATGCCAATCAACATGGAAGGTAACTGATGATTCCTGGTAAATGTTGAAGAAATCTGAAATGGGTGCAAAGAAGGTGAAGGTTTGAAGCAATGTTTCATGGAGGACAATCTCAAAGAGAACAGAAACACAGACGTACGGAAGGGAGGTGAAAAGGCTGAAGATGGTGAAGTTGATATGTTGATGGAGAACTGTGAGAGCTTCTTTGAGTATGTCGAGGAATTCAAGCTTCTCCTTCAACATAATTTGAGTGCGATCTGTCTCCATGTTTCTCAATTCTTTACATCTGTAGCCTGTGTTCTTAAGCAAGATCAAAGTCTTCTCAGTTTTGTTGGTCCTGCAAGAAGACTTTGACTTTCCGGAAAGACCCCGAGAGCACGCTCATACAGAGTTATCCACATCCATTCATTGAACTTGAATGACCAAAACTAAACATAGTCAAATCCTTTTTTGAGGCCAAACATGATCAAGCAATATAAAAAAAATGTAAATTATTGATGAGATTAGGTGCTTTAATTTGGCTGAGTTGGAAAGTGTAAAACCAAGGGTCTAAACCGTGGAAAGAAATGAACCATATATGAAGTTTGACTAAGTCGTTTATCTTATTGTAATACTAAAAATTTGAGTAGAGAGAATAAAGAAAATTAGGAACATTTAAATCTGTAATGAGCTGATTAGACGGAATGTGAGCCCAAGTATGCCGTGCCTCCGAAGACAGTGTTTGGCATCATCGTAATGATTAATGAAGCAACCAGTTTAAATATATATATATATATATATATATATATATATATATATATATATATATATTATTAGGGTACGCCAATGTCTTGGATTCAAATTTTGTAAATGTTTAACAGTTTAATATTAGTTTTAGCGGCTCGCCATCACAACAATCAAGATTGTTGTTGTTAGAGCCTACTTATTTGGTCCAAGTGCAACTGCAAAGAATTTACCTCAGCTAACCATTAGCCAATCAAACGCCTTAAAAGAAGGGTTAGGCCCAAGCTCTCCCTAAAACTTAGTAAGGAAATATAATTTTAGTTGTTAAACTCATTAAAAATTTTATTATAAATATATCTTATGTATATATACTTTAATTTTTTAAGTAAAAAATCTCTAGCCAATGGTTTTTTTTACAAATTAATATCTTGAAGTGTTTTTTTTTAATTCTTAAATATTACATTAATAAATTATTAATTTATCAATTAAAACCAAAATTTTACTTAGGCTTCAAATGAAGTTATTAATTATTACGATTGATAGTGGTCCTATCATCAGAGTCCACGAATACAGTGATTTACCAACCAGAGGCAGCCACGTGTCAAACACAAGATAAGCCACGTGGCTGTTACGGCGACAGAGTTCCACGCGACACAGTTGCTTTGTAGGCGACAGAGTCTCTAGGCGACAGAGACTCTGTCGCGTAGCTTCTGCGAGACACGTTAGGTTGCAATAAACCTCTACCGCATGGATCGCGACATACCTCTACCGCCTGCACTGCGAAAGAGCTCTACCGCTTAGACCGCGGGAAAGGTTCATGTGTACTCTGCCGCATGCCGAACTCACCCGCAATTTGTCTAGCTTCGAACCGCGACAGAGTACCCAATGACTCTGTCGCGGCCCAGACACGCGCCTGGGCCTCAGCTCGAACCGACTCGGAAGAAACCTATAAATACCCCAGGTGAGTACTGAAAAAAAAGAAAACGAAAAAAGAAAGCAGAAAAAAAGAGAACCCTCTTGACTTTGGAAGAACATAATTCTCTTCTTCTTATATACAGAAACTCAGCTTTCTAACTTAATCATCGGAGCGCGCGTGCAGGGACCAATCCCTACGCCCTCTGATTTTCGTTGTTTTTGCAGGATATACACACGAAGAACACGTGGAAGAAATCGCATTGACGTCATCTCTTTGTCGTTAGCGCAACTTGAATACGTGGAATTTATCATCCCGTTGTCGTTTTAGGAGGCAACATCAATTGGCGCAGTCTATGGGAATCAGGACAAAAAGCCAGATTTCCTATTAAAATGGTGAGGACACGTTCTACAGCAGCAGAGGAGACAGGGGAGCAGAATTCTGTAAGTCCCCCTGTCAGGTCAGAGCAAGAACGGAGAGGGAAAGAAAAAGACCATAGGTAGGCCTTCGTTTCCCTGGAGGAATTTGAAACTCTGAGACGTCAGAATGAGGAGACAACGACAGCGTTGAAGGCTATGGTGAACTTTTTCAGAGACACTCTCCCCCAGTTTAGTCTACCCCCTGAAGTGCAGCAGATAGTGGGGGAAAACGTTCCAAGGCAAACATACGAGAGAGGTGAACCCTCCACCATGGTGAATGCTGGACAAGAGGAAGGAGCGCAAAATACTACCACTAGACTGATTTCGAACTCTACCGCATTTCAAAGGAATCACCCTGTGGCAGAGTTACGGGAAGTGAATACTACCGTTGACCCGACGCGACAGAGTTCACCCGCATCAGATAGGCGGCAGAGCTCTCCCATGGCAGATAGGCGACAGAGCTCGCCCGCGGACCGCAGGCGTCAGAGCTCTCCCGCAGCAGACAGGCGGCAGAGCTCACCCGCGGACTGCAGACTTCAGAGCTCTCCCGCAGCAGATAGGCGGCAGAGCTCACCCGCAAACCGCGGGCGTCAGAGCTCTCCCGCAGCAGATCGGCGACAATACTCACCCGCGAACCGTAGACTTCAGAGCTCTCCCGCAGCAGATAGGCGGCAGAGCTCACCCGCAAATCGCGGGCGTCAGAGCTCTCCCGCAGCAGATCGGCGGCAGTACTCGCCCGCGGACCGTAGACTTCACAGATCTCCCGTAGCAGGCATACCACAGAGCTCACCCGCGGACCGAAGGCGGCAGAGTTCGCCCGCAGCACCTGTGCGGCAGAACTCATCCGCAACAGAAAGGAGGCAGAGGTCTCTCGCAGGACGTATGCGATAGAGTCCTCCCGCAAACTATAGGCGGCAGAGTCCTCCCGCGGTCTATATGCGGCAGAGTTCTCCCACATGGCGTGGTACTTCTCCCGCGGAGTTTAAGCATGAGTTAGGAGAACATAGGTCCGGGGAGCGTCGAAGACAGAGGAGTTCTGACCCCCGAGATTGTCTCGAAAGGTCGAGTCACGGAATGGGAGGCGCTAGAAGGGATGCTTACCAGTCGGACTCTTCTAGACCCGAAGAGAGGGGAGCATACTCAGTCCAAGGGTCAAAAAATGTGGAGAAAGTCGTCCAAAGGATTTTGGAAAAGAAGAAACTGGTGTCTCCGGACGATAGCCAAAAGAGGAGGATTTCGTTCAGTCCAGAGATCATGAATAAACCTTTGCTGAAGAAGTTCAAGATACCTTCTATGGCCACTTACACAGGCAAAGCAGACCCCTATGAACACATACAGAGTTATGAGTCCCTCATGCTGCTGTATGGATGGGAGGACGAAATTATGTGTAGGGCTTTTTCACTTACATTGTCTGGGCACGCTCTGAAATGGTTCAATGGGTTGAGCGAAGGTTCCATCTCATCCTTCGACCAACTGCGAAATGAATTTCTGCAAGTCTTCATGATTAATAGCCAGAGAAAGAAAGACGCTACTTACCTACTCACTCTGAAACAAGGGAATAAAGAATCCTTGAAGAGCTACGTAGATCGCTTCCGAGATGCAACCTTAGAGGTTGAAGATCTACCTGTAGGAGTAGCCATGGCTGCAATGTTGCAAGGGACGAGGTCTGAGAAGTTGCAAGAATCCCTCTCCCTCGACCAGCCACGGACACTTTCCGACCTGTTCGCCAGAGCCAATAAATATGTGGGTCAGGAAGAAGTGATGAAGATGGTACCTCCCCGGGAGACCAGAGAAGGAAAAAAGAGAGAAAGGGATGTACCCGATAGAAGCTCTCCAAGACCCGTTAGAGCGGACAAAGCCCCTAGACTCAGGTATGAAGGTTATACCAGACTGAATGAGCCTCGCACCGCGATACTAGCAGCTATCGAAGGGGCAGGATTGTTGGAATTCCCCAAGAAGAAGATTGGAGATGTAGGACGAAACTCTGATGCCTACTGCGAATTCCATTGTGCTCACGGCCACCCTACGGAGAGATGCAGGGACCTAATGGATCAGCTAGAAAGACTGGCTAGAGAGGAAAAAATCAACCGCTTCCTGTGGAGAAGTGAAAGACCCCGTTATCCTCCGCGCGATCGAAGGAATGACCGTCCGCGGACTGTGCCCAATAATGATAACGGAAGAAATAGGCCAAGGAATGAAGCAGTTAGGCCTATGATCCACCGTGCCAATCAGCCGAACAACGAACCTATCGTCCCGACAATAAATGTTATTGCAGGAGGGGAATCGATGCCGGGGAGCTCCTTTGCTTCCCGTAAAAGCTACGCCAGGCAGGCGTACCAGGTTAACGTTGTAATGGAGGAAAGAGCGGATGAAGAACCTATCATGTTCACTCTGGCTGACAAGGGTGACATTGTCATGCCCCATGATGACCCCATGGTAATATCCGCAGTAGTGGCAAAACACTCGGTGAGCAGAATCCTGGTCGATAACGGGAGTTCGGTAAACCTAATCTATCGGAATTGCTTCGAAAAAATGAGCATATCCGCAGATAGGTTAAGACCTGTTATGACGCCACTATACGAATTTACGGGCGAAAGAGTGAAGGTGGCCGGGTCCATAGAGTTGCCTGTGACTCTTGGAGAAAACCCGAAGGATGTGACCCGATAAGTATTATTCATGGTAGTAAGGTCAACCTCCGCTGCTTACAACATAATCCTGGGTAGACCCGTACTGAACGACATGAGAGCGGTGATATCCTCTTGTTATCTGTTAATGAAGTTTTCCACTCCCAACCGAGTCGGGCAAGTACGAGGAGATCAAAGGAGTGCCCGTACTTGTTATATCGCTTCTACCGCTAACAAAGGAGCACAAAGAAAGGAGACTTTGTGCATAGAGGATCCGCCCAAACCTCAGCCTGTAGAAGAAACAGAGGCCATTGAGCTAATCCGGGGGGCTGAAGAAAAGAAGGCATTCATCGGGACTCAGCTGAACGAACAAGTAAGAAGCGAGATAGTCGAGTGCCTGCGGAGAAACTCGGATGTTTTCACTTGGACCCCCGCTGATATGCCCGGGATCAATCCCGAAGTGATTTGCCATGAGCTTAACGTCTCACCCGGGCATAGACCTGTCAAGCAGAAAAAGAGGAATTTTGCCCCGAAAAGACAAAAGGCAATCACTGAAGAAGTGAATAAACTCCTAGACGCCGGATTCATTCGAGAGGTCTACTACACCGAGTGGCTAGCCAACGTGGTAATGGTAAAGAAATCTAGTGGGAAGTGGCGAATGTGTGTAGACTTCACCGATCTTAATAAAGCCTGCCCTAAAGATTCATACCCCTTACCCCGGATAGATAGACTTGTGGATGAGACATCCGGATATGAACTCCTTAGCTTTTTAAACGCCTTCTCCGGATATCACCAGATCATGCTCCACCTAGAAGACGAAGAGAAAACTTCTTTTATAACCGATGACGGAACATATTGCTATCGGGTAATGCCGTTCGGTTTAAAGAATGCTGGAGCCACATATCAGCGAATGGTGAACAAAGTATTTAAAGATCTTCTGGAAAATACCATGGAAGCCTACGTGGACGATATGATCATTAAGAGTCGAGTAGGAGAGTCTCACGCTCATCAGATGTCCCGGGTATTCAAGGTACTGAGTAGATTCAATTTGAAGCTAAATCCTGAGAAGTGCTCATTCGGGGTGAGATCAGGGAAGTTCTTGGGCTTCATGATCACTGACAAGGGTATTGAGGTAAATCTCGAAAAGGTATAGGCAGTCATCGACATAAAACCCCTAACCACCGTAAGAGATGTCCAGAGATTGACAGGCAGATTAGCAGTTCTGAATCGTTTTTTGTCAAAGTCAGCAAAAAGGAGCTTGCCATTCTTCAAAACTCTGCGGGGAGGAAAGAACTTTGAATGGACTGGAGATTGTCAAAAGGCCTTTGAGGACCTCAAAGAATATTTGAAGCAGCTACCCTTATTGACAAGGCCCCTAGAAGGAGAACAATTGTATATGTACTTGGGAGTCGGTGATTTCATCGTCAGTGCGGTGCTACTAAAGAAGAACGAAACGGTGTACCGCCCCATCTACTATGTGAGTAAAATACTATTAGACCCGGAGACCCGTTATCCGTTGGCCGAAAAGCTAGCGTTAGCCCTTGTGATGGCCTCGCGTAAGTTGCGCCCCTATTTTCAGGCACACCCCATCACTGTCTTGACGGATCAACCGTTAAGGCAAATCCTTTAGAAGCCTGAATGCTCAGGGAGGCTAGTGAAATGGGCAGTGGAACTTGGAGGATATGATATCACGTTCCAACCCCGGCAAGTTATCAAAGGTCAAGCTCTAGCAGACTTTATAGTAGAATGCATCAGCCCGAGCGACAGCGGTAGAAGGAAAATTCAACCATGGTTACTGTATGTTGACGGGGCATCAAGTGCCAACGGAAGCGGAGCGGGTGTAGTCTTGGTATCACCAGAAGGGAAAGCCCTGGAATACTCCTTATGGTTTGGGTTCCCCAGCTCAAACAACATAGCGGAATATGAGGCTTTGATAGCCGGGATGAGGCTGGCAGAAAAGCTGCAGGTTCACCACTTGATAACACATAGTGACTCTCAGTTGGTGGTAAACCAGTTCAACGGGCAATATGAGGTTCGAGAACCAACTTTGGCCCCCTACCTGAAGAGAGTCTAGTCCCTGGCTCAGACTTTTAAGAGCTTCCAGCTGATACAAATTAACCGGTCTGAAAACACACACGCTGATTCATTGTCCAAGTTAGCCTCTTCCAATGAGACAAGAGACAGGATAGTGAAGGTGGAGAGGCTCGAACGGCCTAGTATTGAAGAGGTCGATGTGTGTGACATTGAAACGGGAGATGACTGGAGATCCCCATTCAAGCAGTATCTCGCTGAGGGTACACTCCCCCAAGACAAGGACGAAGCTCGTCGCTTAAGGATACAAGGGGCGAAGTTCACACTAATCAACGGGGAACTGTATAAAAGGGGATATTCGTCACCCTTGTTAAAGTGTCTGGGCCGGAACAAGCAAATTATGTACTAGTCGAAGTGCATGAAGGAATTTACGGTGAACATTTAGGAGCTAGAGCCCTTGCTACTAAGATATTGCGATCGGGATTCTACTGGCCGACATTGAAAAAAGATGCAATGGACAAAGCCCGCAGGTGTGACAAATGCCAAAGGTTTGCGCCGATCACAACAGCCCCAGTGACTCCCTCCCAAGGTACCATACAGCCGGTTCCTTTTGCACAATGGGGGTTGGACATTCTGGGGCCTTTCCCATTAGCCACGGGCCAAAAAAAATTCCTATTAGTTGCCACCGACTACTTTACAAAGTGGATTGAAGCAGAGCCTTTAGCCACAATCACGGAGAAGAAAGTCGAGGCAATGGTGTGGAAAGGCATTATCTGTCAATTCGGGATCCCACGCATCTTGAATGTCGACCATGGAAAGCAATTTGATTGTAATGCCTTCCGTGAATTTTGTAAACGCCTCAACATTCAGCTAAGGATTTCTTCTGTGTCATATCCTTAAGCTAACGGACAGGCCGAAGTCAGTAATCGAACTATTCTTCATGGGCTGAAGACCAGGTTAGACAAAGCTAAAGGGGTGTGGGTGGACGAATTGCCTAGTGTTTTATGGGCATATCGTACCACTAGTCGGGTATCGACTGGAGAAACGCCGTTCAGTCTCGTGTACGGCACTGAAGCATTGATCCCCGTGAAAATTGGAGCATTGTCACCCAGGATGGTGCCCTTAGTAGAAGAAGAAAATTCACAAGCACTAAGGGAAAACTTGGATCTCCTTGATGAACATAGAGAAACCGCCGCTATTCGATTGTCATCCTATCATCAGAGGGTGGCCAACTACTATAATAGCAGGGTGAGGGATAGACCAATGTCCGAAGGAGATTTGGTGCTCAGAAAGTCGCATATCACGAACGCCTTAAAAGCAGATGGAAAATTCAGAGCTAATTGGGAAGGTCCATTCAGAATCAAACATAAGATTGGGCCCAACACCTGTATCCTGGAGACTCTACAAGGGAAGAAAATAGGGAAAACATGGAATTCAAATCACTTAAAATTGTATTTGAATTAATCATTGTATTTTCTTTCTTAAACGTTATATTCTCACATTACTGTCATTTGTTTACACTGCCACAAGATATTATAATCCAATCATTATGCAGATTGTTCTTTTGCTATATATCTGCAGCTTTTATATATCTAAATCTTGTGACAGGAATCAGAAGAGCCATAAGAGCCTGAGGCGCTATGCGTCACTGTGGCCAGGCGCATAATCAGACGAGCCGTAAGAGCCTGAGGCGCTATGCGTCACTGTGGCCAGGCGTATATTCACAAGAGCCGTAAGAGCCTGAGGCGCTATGCGTTACTGTGGCCAGGCGTATATTCAGAAGAGCCGTAAGAGCCTGAGGCACTATGCGTCACTGTGGCCAGGCGTATATTCAGACGAGCCGTAAGAGCCTGAGGCGCTATGCGTCACTGTGGCCAGGCGTATATTCAGACGAGCCGTAAGAGCCTGAGGCGCTATGCGTCACTGTGGCCAGGCGTATAATCAGACGAGCCGTAAGAGCCTGAGGCGCTATGCGTCACTGTGGCCAGGCGTATAATCAGACGAGCCGTAAGAGCCTGAAGCGCTATGCGTCACTGTGGCTAGGCATATAACCAGACGAGCCGTAAGAGCCTGAGGTGCTATGCGTCACTGTGGCCAGGCGTGAACAATCAGAAAAGCCGTAAGAGCTTGAGACGCTATGCGTCACTGTGGCCAGACGCGAAAGATCCGACTAGCCATAAAAGCCTGAGACGCTATGCGTCACTGTGGCCAGGTAATAAAAACATAAAGGCCGTAAGAACTGAAGACGCACTCGTGTCATAGTGATAAGGCCTCAGAAAACAATATGTTTATACGAAAAATTCTTTCTGAAAATGTATCTTTCTACCAAGAATTGGGGAGCATACACGAATACATTCAAAACAAATATATACAAGTAAAATAAACAAACAAACATCAATTGGATGATAAATAACAAATATAGAAGTAATGCGATACGAAGCATGAACAAAATTTGGATGTCATTTCATTCAAGAAAATTACAAGTA
Organism: Firmiana major; assembly: GCA_033439115.1. Classification (NCBI taxonomy): domain Eukaryota; kingdom Viridiplantae; phylum Streptophyta; class Magnoliopsida; order Malvales; family Malvaceae; genus Firmiana; species Firmiana major. Next base: position 35,480,253 of record CM065912.1, on the reverse strand, counting down.
GATCTTTACAAGTACATCCAACAAAAGCAAAAAATCAAAACAAAACGACAGAATAAACAAAAAAGAAAAACAAGAAAAACAAAAACTCAAGCTTCAGGAGGAGGCTGGGGATCAGCTGCCGACGGGCCCTCGCTCCCTAAAGACTGCTGACCCTCCTCCCCGTCCAAGTCAAGGAGAGCGCCAATAGGCTCAGGAGCATCTTCCAGGTCCACAGGCTCCCAAGGACCGGTGAGGTTGGCTAGATCGTCCTGGGCAGTTCTCTTGAAAACCTCGTCCGCAGGTTCAGCCCCGGGTTCGTACTTAGTCCAGTCAGGGGCCTCGAACAGCATCGCCTCGTCCGTATACTGGAGTTCGGGGAATTCTTCGCCTTCCCTATGCTTCTCTAACCATGATCGAGCGAGGTAAAATCCGTATTTCACATAGGGATTTGAAAAATCCTCCTTCCGCCTCAAGCAATCCTTAGAAAGGCGGTACTCCTTCACGGCTTCCGCCCTGATGTCATCAATCTCCACTCGGGTCAGTGAAGGAGTAGCCCGACTTTCTAACTCGGCGACGTAATGCTCGAGCTCCTGATTACGAGTAAGCAAAGACCCGTAGTTGGACTGCATATGGTCCAGTTCAGCGTGGGCCTCTTGGAGATCTTCATGAAATTTACTTGATCGGGCTGCCTCGACGGTAAGATCCCCCTTGGCCTGGTCCAAATCCTGCCGTGCCTTCGAGAGCTGTTCCTCTAAGTTTCGTACCACGTCCGGAAGTTTGGACAAGTTGTTGACAGTGTTCGATAGCTCCATGACCTTGTCCTTCAACTCTCGAATTTCCTTATCAGCTCACTCCCGATAGGCCCGGTGTTGAGCGTTATTGGTCAGGTCCTCTGAGCCAGCTGCAAAGAAATACAAAAAGTCAAACTCAAAAGCACAACAAAAAGAAGTTAAACGAAAAAGAATATGAAAATTACCCTCATCACTTCCATATCAGCCAAGTCCTCCCCCTCCGGATAGTTCCTGAATATCCTAACCTCGTCCCTCAGGAGAATAGTGGCCCAACTCAGTCGAGAAGCCACCCCGGAAGTGTCCAAGGTATCGTTGTCGCGAACTCCCGGGTAAACCTGAAACTTGGCTCCTCTCATGATAAAACCACCGTCCATAGGGTAAGACCTCCCATCGATAGGGCCTATCTTCGGGAGGATTGGCCTAGTCCCCATCGACGACTCGACATACAATCGCCTCCGGTTCTTTCGCTGGGATGGAATTATGTTGCATTCAGCGTGCTCTTCAGAACGAGACCGTCCAGATGAACTAGAAGCCCCCCGTGACGATGAAGGAACTCTCCCTCTATCCCGGGTGGTATCTCTTTGTTCCGGGGGAGGATGGGGCATCTCGTGTCTTGAAACGGGTGGGGTTCGGGCCCGAGGCAACTGAGGCGAGACCGGTGCCTCGCTACGAACATCGTCAGCTAAACGAGGCCTCTTTCTAGTAGGATCGCTAGACGGACCGACCTCCAAGACTTGACGCGCCAGTGATCGTCGAAAGTGACTCATTTCTGCAAAAAAAGAAAGAAAACAGATAAGTGGTCAAAAAATATGATCCAAACCAGCAAGCAGTAAAAAGAATAAAAAGTTACCATCAGGAGAATCAAAATGCTCCTGAAGGGACTCTATATTTATTGTATCGTCGTCAGGGAGCACCATGAAAGTTGAGCCGAACCCTTCCCAGCCGGTCAGGTCAGCTAAGGGTTCGCTACCAGAACTAGACTCTACGTTGGTGCTCCCTATATCTTCCTGTGGCCTTAGAGGTTCGGGGTTCGACTCGGGGGGAACTAAAGATGGAGGATCCGAAGGAGGAACAGAAGGTCCGACAATAGGGACCGGACCCACACCTCAGCCAGCTAAAATCAAATTTTCATTTGATAACAGACTGTCAAGGCTAAGGGGACGATCAACCAGTAACATATTGACGTCCAGGGATAACTGTTCTCTAAGCGTAGAAATCCGGGGGCCCTTGGGGATTTCACGCCTAGCCTCCCAACGAGTAGGGAAATCCAGACCCCCAGGCGTTTCCACGACAAGCCACTTCGATTCAAAACTGTGAAGCTTGTTAGCAGGTTTCTCGAATAACCTGTTCTCAAAGCTAGGCTGGTACACCCGCTGAAGTGAATAAGGCACTAAGCCGGGGCTGCCTCGAAATCTAAAAAATACATCAAGAAGGGGAAGAGATGGAGAAACACCCCTTAGACAACAGTGCACAGTAAATCCTACTAATTGCATCCATGCATGAGGATGCAATTGTCCAGGGGATATCCTGTGCGTCCTAAGGAAAGAAGCTCCGAAGTCGGATAACGGAAAGCGAAATCCTAATTCTAAGGCTGCCCTAAAAATAACTATCCCGTCGGACACGCGACGTATGTCGCTTTCTTGAGGGTTTGGAAGTCTATAGGTGTATCCCTCGGGCAAAGGAAACCTAGACACAAGGTCTTGGATGTCGACTTCCTTTAAAGTCGACTTGACTCCTAGATCTATTTGTTTCCCTACACCGTGGCCAGCCATTTTAGAAGTTCGGGGAAAAATTAAAAAATAATTATGGACGACAGAGTTTACCTAAACAAAGGAAAACAGCAAAAAGAACTGGCGACAGAGTTTCAAGGACTGGCGGCAGACTTGCGACACAGTAAAGTCCACGCGAGAGAGGTGCGGGAGAGTAGCGACAGAGTGTTGAGAGAGTCTGCGGCAGAATGATCTTTGCGAGAGAACTCAGTAGCGATAATGATGGTAGGGACCCAGTATATATAGAGGCGTGGCTGCATCAACACACGCGCGGGGATCCGCACTGGCCCGAGAATAGCGAATGGCCCAAAAACAACGAATGACCCAAGAACAGTAAATCCGGACCCAGATCCTCTTCCGCAGGAAAAATTTCAACCAAAGAGTGGGGAGCAATTGATAGTGGTCCTATCACCAAAGTCCACGGCTACAGTGATTTACCAACCAGAGGCCGCCACGTGTCAAACACAAGATAAGCCACGTTGCTGTTACGGCAACAGAGTTCCACGCGACACAGTTGCTTGGTAGGCGACAGAGTCTCTAGGCGATAGAGACTCTGTCGCATAGCTTCTGCGCGACACGTTAGGTTGCAATAAACCTCTACCGCATGGATCGCGACATACCTCTACCGCCTGCACTGCGAAAGAGCTCTACCGCATAGACCGCGGGAGAGGTTCATGTGTACTCTGCCGCATGCCGAACTCACCCGCAATTTGTCTAGCTCCGAACCGCGACAGAGTATCCAATGACTCTGTCCGGCCCAGACACGCGCCTGGGCCTCAGCTCGAACCGACCCGGAAGAAACCTATAAATACCCCAGGTGAGTACTGAAAAAAAAGAAAACGAAAAAAGAAAGAAGAAAAAAAGAGAACCCTCTTGACTTTGGAAGAACATAATTCTCTTCTTCTTATATACAGAAACGCAGCTTTCTAACTTAATCATCGGAGCGCGCGTGCAGGGACCAATCCCTGCGCCCTCTGATTTTCGTTGTTTTTGCAGGATATACACACGAAGAACACGTGGAAGAAATTGCATTGACGTCATCTCTTTGTCGTTAGCGTAACTTGAATACGTGAAATTTATCATCCCGTTGTCGTTTTAGGAGGCAACATCAACGATAGAAAGATCTATTAATTTTCTTTAGTAACTTAAATTGGGACTATGATTTTTTATTAATTTAAAAAAGTTACTAATTGAAAGAACATTAATTTAGAGATATTCTACTATATTATTCTTTTGAAAACAAATAAAGAGTTTATATTTGGTACATTGACAATATTTATAAATTATATACAATGCCAATGACTAAAATAATAAAAAAGCCTCTGAACTTTATTAGTTTATTTAAATAAATCCTCAGACTTTTATTGCATCTAAATAAGTTTTTGACTTTTAATTTGAACCAAATAAACCTTTAAACTTTAATTTTTACTTAGAGAAGCTCTTAACTCTTAATTTGTAGCTAAATGAATTGTTAATATAAATCAATCTTTTTCAAGGATGAGCAATCGATTTTTTTTTATTAAGTTTGAAATTCAAATTTTTACATAAAAAAAGATAGGTTAGATATAATATATACAATATTTAATTATTTATATTATATATTATATTTTAAAAAATCAGTTAATTTAATAAGTTTAATTCTTGATTTTTTAGACATCAACTTAATAAAAAAAAGGAATTATAAAAATTAACTTGAATCTGAATGCAACTTAATCAAACCGAATTAATTGATTTTTGATTGATTAAGTCGGTTTGAATCGGTTTTTATTCATTTATAATTTTTTATTTAAAATAAAGACTTATTTGAGTACAAATCAAAGAATAATGATTTTTTTTTTGGTACAATAATAATATAGGAGTTTATTTTAAAGTAAAATAATTCAAAGGCTTTTTTAATAATTTAGCCATCGTCAATTAACAATGAAATACTACCTTATTAATTAATTGATAAACAAAGTTAAAAATTAAGCAAGTTCTTAAAAATAAATTGAAATTTTTTATCAACAATCATTTTTAAGTGCTTACATATTTTTTAACTTTACAAATTAATATGATAATACTCTTTTGATGACTCTACACTATCAGAATATAAAACATAAAATAAAATTTGCTATTATTATTATAATGTTTTTTAAATAAAAAAGGAAGAATCTTTTTCTTTATATATATATATATATATATATATATATATATATATATATATATAGAACTGTAAAATTCTTATTATTATTTTTAAAAAAAAAATCAATGACTAACATATCTTTAACAAAGTTTGAAATGATTGTCGACTGCCGTTGATCAATCATTCTCTCTTTCTTTCTTTCTATCTTCTATTTCTTCTCTTTTCACGTCATTGCATGATTTTATAAAAATTATAAAACAAGAAAAATTGACAATTTCAGCTTAGTATTGCAATATTTTTATTAAATTTTTGAGATTTTTTATTATTAATGGTTTTTACATGATAGGTATTTTAACTCATTAATAATTGTCATTACAAATTTAATTAAGATTATATATCATTGTATTTAAAAAAATTATTATTTTTCTATTTAATAAAGCGCGGATGTAATTCTAATAATTTTGAAAATATACCTTACAATGAATTGCGCGTGTTGTAGAGGGTTTAAGCATCTACGTCTTCTGTCCTCACAATAACTGTCATTTAGTATTTTCAGCTTATTCATATGGCAGTTACAAATTGCAATAAGAAGTTAAACATTAACGAGTTTAACATCGCTGCCTACTTCTTCATCATCAACGTTATTTACAATCAAAGAAATATACAACACAAATTGCCCACTTCATCAAATTAATTAAGCAAGTGTATACACAAGTCAACAAAACGCTTCCAGGTTCATAATTACAGCCATAGAAGATGCCGGCTAGCTTAATAATAAGTCCCCAAACGAAGAACACAAGCATAAAAATAAGTCCTCGCTGGCTACAATTCCTGCTAATATAAGCCGAGAACTTCAGTGCATCAATCGCCATGTTTCTCCTCCAATATTGAAACCACTCTAACAACGTAATCAACAATGCTGAAAAACCAACTCCACGAAATATGGTCAGCAAAATGTGTATGCAATTTACCATGATACAGCAGTTTGTTATAAACCCTACTAGGCCAAGTAGAACAGTAGCTGACAAGAGATGAACATAGATTGATGTAATGAAGGGACCTTTAAACCTTATTTTCGCATCATCTTATCTCTGAAGCTGACGGGGTTTTCCGCTGCATAGATCATTGATGCTGTAGGAACAATTGCGATTAGGTTGAGGAACTCCGGAAGCTGGTAAGGTATCAGGTAAAGAAGGCAGTTTTGTAAAATTTAATTATATAATATCTATACAGTAGATCTCATATTTAATTATTAAGAAAATTAGAATATAGAAACATACATGAATTTATTGAAATTACTTGATTGAGAGTTAGGAGTCTTTCACGTCTAAATCTTCTTTGAAAGAGAAAACATAACTCATTCACTGATAAGATATGAGAATGAGAAAAATTAACGTTTAAAATGAGGAACATAACCTATTTATAACTGTAGTATACTTTATCCTATTTTGGCACATCATTAAAATAAAATAAATTATTGGGTCTCTACACATTGCAAAACTCATACTAATTGAGATGTTCTAAAGTCCAATAACTTTATTTGATCACTTTTAAATGGACTAAACAAATTAGATAATTTGTAATGTATAATCAATTGATATATGTAGGCCCACATAAATAATTTCCAAACAATCTCTCACTTGGGCCACATATGTCACTTGATAATTGTACATTTTAATAATAACTTTAAGAGCTCAATATTTTCTATATTTACAAGGTAACATCTCTAAATAATCTTATCCATTAATTATATTAACATAGGATCAAAGCGATCTTCTTTACAAATATTTCGTAACTAGACCCATCAATGATCACGTATATTAATATAATCAACGACGTATATCAAGTATGGATGTGTAGCATAGAAATTACATGTAACGTGATCCATCAACATGCCTATTTCTAACTGGTTCTACTTTATAATTCAAAGAATAACATACTTTCACATCTTTATGTATACTGAAACTGAAAGAATGTCACTTTATTTCAGAGTTTTCAGTAATAACAAAAATACTTAAGTCTGATCAGAAAAATATCTTAATAACAAATGAACATCAAGAAACAAACTCCCACTATACAAGTATATCATCAAGATGAACCACACTCATACGAGCTACATGCTCATGAAATACCTTAGGTAGCACTCCCTTCGTAAGCGAATCCATAATCATGAAGCTTGTATTTATATGTTCAATAGTAATATGAAGACTCTGAACTCTCTTCTTAACAACAAGAAACTTAATGTTAACATGCTTTGAATTTGACGAGCTTTTGTTTTTCTTAGAATATAACTCAACGATTTTATTATCATAATTAATCTTCAATGGTCTCTTAATACCATCGATAATGCACAGTCCGGTGATTATATTCTGCAACCATATTGCTTGGTTCAATGCCTTATAACAAACTATAAATTCTGCCTCCATGGTGGAAGAAGCTATGAGTGACTGCTTTACACTCTTCCATGAGATAGCTCCTCCAGCTAATATGAAAATATAGCTAGAAGTAGACTTTATGCTATCAACGCAACTAGCAAAGTCGGAGTTTGAAAACCTAACGATCTCTAAATGATTTGATCTCCGATATGTGAACATATAATCTTTAGTTCTCTGTAGATATCGCATAACCCTCTTTACTGCTTTCCAATGATCCATACCAGTCAAGCATTCCAACTACGTACGCGATATCCGGACGCTTACAAACTTGAGCATACATAAAACTCTCTACTGCTGAGGCATAAGGAATCTTCTACATCTCTTTCTTTTCAATCTCATTTCTTAGGCATTAAAGCAAACTAAATTTATCACCTTTAGCAATAGGTGTATCTCCCGATGCACAATTCTTTATATCAAATATGCTAAGCACCTTATCGATATATGCCTTTTGTGATAAGCCAAGTATATCAGGAGAACGATCTTGACGGATTTGTATGCCCAGCACAAAAAATGCATCCTCAAGATCTTTCATTTTAAAATTATTTGATAGAAATCTCTTGATTTCATGCAACAAGCCTATATCGCTGATTGCTAGCAGTATATCATCAACATACAGCACCAGAAGAATAAACTTGCTCTCACCGATCTTATGATAAATACATTGATCAACAGTGTTCTCCTTAAACCTGAATGAGGTAATCACTTGATTAAATTTTCGGTACCATTGGCCAGATGGTTGCTTTAAACCATAAATGAATTTCTTTAATTTGCATACTAGATATTTTGAATTATTCGACACGAAATTTTCTGGTTGCACCATATAAATTTTTTCTTTAATGTCTCCATTGAGAAACGATGTCTTTACATTCATCTGATGTAACTCTAAATCATAATGAGCTACAAGAGTCATAATGATTCTAAGAAAGTCTTTCGATGAAACTGGAGAAAAAGTCTCTTTATAATAAATGTCTTCCTTTTGAGTGAAACCTTTGACGACTAGATGTGTTTTATATCTTTCGATATTGCCTTTCAAATCTCGTTTGGTTTTGAAAATTCATTTACAATCAATCGGTTTTGCTCCTTTAGGCGATTCAACAAGATCCCAAACACCATTATCCTCCATTGATTTCATCTCATCTTTCATAGCCTCTATCCATTGTTGGGAGTGAACACTTTATTTGGCTTCATTAAATGATGTTGGATCATTTTTCACTCCTATACCAAACTCATGTTCTTAAAGATAAACAATATAATCATATAAAATCGTTGATCTCCTCTCCCTATAAAATCTCCTTGATGGCACTTCCAATCGAGGTTGTTGTTGCTCCTCTAATTGAATAGGAGCTGGCTTTTCAATATAAGCAAGAGGTAACCCAGGAATATCTTGATAATCTGGATTTGCGTCTTGAACAACGTCAAATATAACTACTTGATCATTTCCAATTGCAACTGTAGGAATAGTGTGTAAGACTGCAATTTCTTATACCTGGATGTGTAGTTGGTTTATGTTTTACTTAGAAATTAAATTATGAAATTGCTTGTTTTAGGGACGTGCGGAGATAGGAGTGCGCGAGATTCTAGCTCTTATAGTTGAGTCAGGTGTAGGAGCTCGATTTAATAAGGTAAAACCCTAACCCGAAGCTAGTTAAATCTTAATGTAGCTATATCATTAATGTCCAATTAATATAATTTGGACAAAATTAATATATTATTAAGATATTTATGAAAATAAATTAAGTGAACAAAAAATTCATTAATAGGTGTTAGATACAAAAAAACTTGGTCAATACATTAAATTTTGAATGTTCGTGCATGAAATTTATCATGCATTGAATTTATTTGAAATAATTAGGTTCATGTCCTCGAATTAGGATAAATTAATGAAATCTATACTTAGTTCATGAATTTTAAAGGTTATATGAATATAGAAAATAAATTAAATTCATGTAAATAATTAAGGCTAATATACTGAAATTTAATATACTTAATGTAAGTGTAATGCATTACTCTAAACAATACATTCATGTAATTGATTTAAGTTCATGAAGGTTGCACATGTTGTATTAGAATATAATTAAAAAGGGATAATTAACAGAATATAACCTAACTATGTTAATTAGGTAATAGATTTTATTTTGTAATGGAACATAATTAAATTAGAACTTTTATAATTTAGTAACCTAATTGGAAAAAAATATTTATGTAAATATGTATTTATGTAAATTCAAATATATATATATATATAATTATACAAAAAAAAAAAGAAACAAAACTCTCTTACCATTCTCCCTTTCACATTTTATGGCCAGCCAAAGAGAAGAGCTCTTGCATGCCAAAATCGAGAGCTCTAAGGAGAAAGGAGAGCTTAGGTTGTTCGGACTAAAGAGAGAAAACACTTAATTTAGCTTGATTTCGTGGTTAGGTTAGTGTTGGGAGAGATTTTTGAAGAAATTTCAAGAGGAATTTTCGGTTTTGACAAGGTTAGGTTCAGCCATTCAAAGAACTAAGGTAAGGAAATTGTTTTCTAATGAAAATCCTATGCAATTTTAGTTATGAAAGTATGTATATTGTGAAATTTAATTAATTTTACAACTTAAAAGAAATTAGGTGAAATTAGGGTTTGTAATTTGGGAAACTTTTGGGGTTCCGAAAATTAAGTCATAATCTGGTTATTGGATGAAAATCTATGGATGTATTTGGGTTAAATTTACTGTTTACTAAGCTAATTTCCATCTATTGTTGAAAGTTCAATGTGAATATGGAGAATGAGTATTCGGCCAACTTGAAAGAATTAGGAATAATTTGTTTGCTTGGAAATTTCAATTAGTAAATTAGTAAATTACAATATGAATAATGTTGTTTTGTGATTTGCATGATTAAATTTTATACTATATAAGTAGAGATATAGAGTTGTAAGCTTTCGGCCATGACAAAGAAGTTAGGGATTTTTCTGCTACATTGTGTTTTGGGGACTTAAACTAGTAGAATTATAATATGGTTAGCACTTCAATTGGGTTGCATGTAGTTTGCGGAGAACAAAATTCATATTTGGGCGATGAGGAGTTGGTTTCAGCCAACTAGAGAGATGGGGATATAAACTTAAACTTAGTTCAATATTGCAAATTCTTTTCTAGAAATAATTAGCACACAAATGAGTTCTTGCAAGATCAGAAATTTATATAGAATTTAACATATTACGAAGAATATAAACTATGGTATTTGGCAACATGAAGAGAGAATGAGATACCTTCCTTAAATTTAGCTTTAGAGGAGTAAACCAATAATTATGTCAAGCCTGAGACGAGTTTATATTTATATGCTAAGTTTAATGTAAATGAATGTATTTATATATATGTATATATATATATATATGTATATCGAGATGGGAACTTAGCTAAAGGATTCGGCCAACTAGTAGGAAATGTAAGGTTGAAGTTCTATACAACCATATCAATGAGGGAAACACATAATTGAATTTTTTTTACATGATTTTGGTTAGCTAGCCGAATCTAAAAGTGTGTGTAGAATTGATCTTTAATGTGAAACTTTAGGAGAATATTTAAATTCAGAGTTTATTATTAAAGGGTAAACACGAGGTAACTTGTAACATTTCTAAGATGATTTCATTTCTATGAAATTAATAAAGTATATAATAGGTTAAATCTTGAACTTATGAGGGTGATGCACTAGTTGACTTATGTGCATAAGTAGTGAGTTTTGCATGACACCTAGGAAGTTATTGGTATTGACTATAGATTAAAATAATTTTGAGGACAGATAGTTGGTTATTTTTTTATGTGAAATTGCAGCGACCACTTCGTCGGGTGCTAAGGAAGCTTAGGCATATATATTCGTGCCTAAGACAAAGAGAATAATAAGTGCGCATCGTTTTTGTTGTAAGAGATTTATACTTCTGTAGCTAGTGGGGTATCTTAGGCAAATATAAAACAAGTTGGAAACCATAGGTGGATAGGTTAGTTACTTAGATCGGTTGGACATTTGGTAGTATGATTTCCCTTTATCGTAGACCGTTCTGCAACTATTGTACTCATTACCTAGCTATTGCGAAAAGAATTAAAATTAGGTAGGCATGCAGTTTAGTTGTGTCAGATTAAAAAAAAGGAGTTAAGCTATAATATGTATAAACGTCACTTCTTTTGATTCTATCATTTTACTTATTTTCGCTCGATGTTTATAACTTGATTGCATGGGCTACTCTAATTGTTTTTTGAGAAAGCATGATGGCATGCAAAATGATGCTAACTCGTTTAAATGATATTACATGATTCGAAAGCTAATGTTTACTTTCTCGAGCACTTGTTGTTTTGATATGAATTTCATGCTTTTATCGTGTACTTATAAATGCCGATTTTGAGATTGTTGGTAACCCTTATTATGTCTTTGTGGTAGTCATGCTCCGTGAGAGCCATCTCTAGCATTGGTAGGAAGTTCTATATGATTACTCTACGGTGCCAAGTGTTTCTTGGAGATGCCTTCGTGGCATCGAGACTCTATGCTACCTACTACTGCGGACCTTCATTTAGTCTTCAGTACCCTAGTCCGGGACCTGATCACTTAGGATAGGGCAGTAGCCACTATGGCCATAGGTTTTCCATTTACATAATTCGTTCCATAGTGATATTAGGGATGGTGCCACGTCTCACCTACTTGACTAGCTAAATTTAAAATGAGCCCATGTATGCATTTGCTGGATTTTACATGATTTCAGTGAGGACTTTATGTATCAAGATTTTGTAGATTTCTGAGGTTTGATTTTATGCTAATGATTTATAAACCATGAATTGTTAGCATGCCTCGTGAAATTTTCTGTTTTGGAAAGCATATTTGATATAATTTATCACACTTGTTTATGCATAATGTATTTACACGTTTTAAGTTTAAAACCCAAGTTTATGCACTATTTTGCAAGTTGCATGTAATATTAAACGGATAACTATAAGAGACCACTTTTGGCATTGTATTAGTTTCCAATTGTATATTTTCTTTACTGAGCATGTGGTTGCTCACCTTCAATTAAAACATTTCAGATTTGACTTGTGAGTAAACTGCTCGGACTTATTGACTCTCCCAGTTAAGTAAGCTATTTAGCCTCAGAGGTATACGCAATGAGTTTAACATATCTATTTCAGACCTTTTCGTACGCACGAATATATGTATTTGTTTACTTTGGGGATGTATTAGCTGGTCTTTTGTAGTAGTAGGACTATTTAGAGAGGGTGTACTTAGGTTTCTTCTTTTCGGATTTGATGATGATGTTCTTAAGTCTCAGTCTTCGAGTAGAAGCCTGGTACTTCATTTTCATGCAAATATACTTATCAATTTAGATTAATATGAAACTAAGTTGATATTAATTCTCGATGATAGGATTATGATGAGGTAATATTGATGTTACGTTGTAGATAATTAGAGTTGTTGATGTGAATTGGATTATGTGGTTGTTGATTGAGGATGAATGTTGCTACATTGAGCTTATTTGCAGGAAAGGCTTAGGTCAATTTATAATCGTTATGCTATTGGATTTTATAAAAAATTTCAGACTTAGATGATACAGTTACTAGTACAGCAATAAGCTTAACGCTCGAGAATATTATTAAATCGAATGGTAAAGAAGAAATTTAAGTTAGGAACTAAATTACTTTGTACTTATTCACTCACTTATAGAACAAAACGGTTCAGTACGTAAATTTTTCACTATATCAATGGACTAATTTAATTCGGGAATTTCAACTTGCATCGGGCATGAAGATGGCAAGTAAAAGATCCTAAAGGAACTAATTGTAAGACCCGATTTTATTGTAATAGCAAAAGGGAATGAATAGAAATTTACGAGTGCATTTAAAAATGCCTGAAATGGAATTCTCAAGCACGTTGAAGGGCAAAATGGAAGATCGAAAGTCGATATAAATTCGATGAGAAAAATTTATTAAAAATAATAGATTGAGAAATATTGGTCAATAAAGGTGAAATAAATTTATTCTGGGTTAAATTGATCAAGATATCAATTTATTGGAATTAATCGGGATTCATCAAAATTTTTAATTCGAAAAATCATTCCGAAATAATCGAAAAATATACCGAAAAGCCGAAATAATACTGATAAATTCAATTAGGGATTAATTGAATAAATTAATAAATTTTTTAGATATTTTTGACAAAATAATAGTATTTTAATGATTAAAATAATAATAAAAATAATTAATAAAAAAAAGGAATCAGAAATGGAAAATCGGGGAGAGAGAAAGAAGAGAGAACGGAAAACGAAGCCGAAACCCGAGGAGAAGGTCGGACGACCACCGGCGACCCAATCGGCCAGGTGGAGGCTGAAAAAGGAAGAGGGCGTCGACGCGACCTCCCTGGTACTGGGGACACGCCACACCGTTGCAGGAGAATGTCGGATCGAGGGAGAGAAGTCGCGGAGAGGGGAAGCGAAATCGGCGGCCACCGGCGTCGATTCGGCTACAACCACTATCCACCGAACCTTCCCCACTTAATGCCGAGCCGAATGGCACCGGAAACGATCAGGGAAACCGACGGACGGCGCCGGAAACGGTCGAAAAAGGAAATGGGTACCGACGGTGGAGAGAACAGGTCAAACCGGCGACTTTTCGACGATCTTGGATGAAACTGAGGGCAGATTCGTGCTGCGGACGGCCCAGCGGAGCCACTGGCGGTGGAAGCCGACGGAGAACCGGCCGGCGAGGCATTGAACTAGCCGAACCGGAGTGAACCGGCAGTCCGAATCGGGTCTAAACCGAACCGGACCGGTTCAGCCAAGAAAGAGGGGAAAAAAGGAGAAAAAAAGGGAAAAAAGATGAAAAATTGAGGAAAAATCTCGGCGATATAATCGAGCTACGGGTAAGTCAGTAGCAGTCGAAATTGACCGATTTAAATTTTGAAATATTTTATTTAATTAATTTTCGACTGAAAATTTACCCGAAAATTTATGAAATTCTATAGCTCGACAATTGACGTTAAACGAGAGCTCGAGACAGCCTCGATTTACGTACTAGCATGAAATCTTGAGTAAGTAACCCTTATTTACGATAATTTACATCGTTATGCGTGCTTCGAATTTAATTATCGCATAAAATAAATTAAATTATGGAAATTTAGATAAATTATCGTAAATAATAAATTGAGCTATTCGAGAGTTAGAACGAGGCCCAAGAAATTGTTGGTGGGCACAATGAGCCCAATAGGCTTCGATAATGTGAAAATTAAGTGGAAAACGGGTTTAAGGCCGATTAAGGCCCATTAAGGTGTAATCGGGCCCAATAGGGGTAAATGGGCCCAATGATTTAAATTAAGCCCAGAAAATATTAAATACAATTAAATTGTATGATATCTGACCTGAGGAATATTTATACGCAGTTTCAAACATTGGATTGGGAGTAAATTGGACTGCGTGACGAGACAGCAGTGAAAAAGAAAATGTCAGACTCTATCGAAAAATAAGGTAAGGGAATTCTACAGACTGCTAGAGGTAACTTTACGAAACTTCAAAGTTCATATGCAGTCTTTTAAAGTATCTGAAGGGTCTAGAAGTAAGTTAATAATTTTAGTGCCCCGAATGGGTAAATTACCAAAATACCTTTGTTAAGGGTAAAATTTTCAATTTTAGGAAAAATTGGGAGGAGCAAGAACAAGAGGTTCCTGCTCGTTCTGAAGATGTTTTGACGCATGCATGAGTAGGCTGGCTAACCTTGAAAGAAAAATGCACAGCATTACATATTTTCAACGAGAAAATTGTTTTGAAAACTGTTTTGAGGAAACAGAGCCGCCTACGTGTTTTATTGACATGTGACGTGCTAGAGCTCAGCTCGCACGATATTTTGATTTGGGTAATGCATGCATTAGTGCTAGAACGAGAGCTCGCACTAGAGTTTTACATGCATTGGTACTGGAGTCTAACTCGCACCTGATTTTACATGATTTTTGTGATACGGTGCTAGAGTCTAATTCGCACCAGGTTTTACATGATTTCGTGGCAGGGTGCTAGAGTCTAACTCGCACCATATTTTTATATCACTTTTGAGACAGGGCATTGGAGCTTCGCTCGCACCAGATTTCTACATGGTTTGCATACAGAGTGCTAGAGCTTAGCTCGCACTAGTTTTACTTGATTTGATAAGAGTACTGAGTATCGCTCGTACTAATTTTATGAGAACATGCGATGAGCCGTGCTTGGAGCGTCGGGTAGACTGTGTGTCACCGATTAAATAGGCTCGCACGTGTATTCTGAGACAGGGTATGATATATGGGTCCACAGAGTACGATGTACCGTGCAAGTAGCATGGAGTACGATGTACCGTGTGGCATCTTCGGATGCGTGGTATCTTCGGATACGTGTGGCATCTTCGGATGCGTGGGATCGGATAAGACCGACGAGATGGACTGACCCACCTCCCAAGCGATTCCCGATCGTGGTGAGACCTCGCACACTAGGATCCGTGTAGGCAGAGGGACTCCCGAGGACACATGGCCATAATCCTGGTTATTACCGATATACAGATGTTGCCTAGTCTCGCATATTGATGATTTTGACAAGATTGAAACTGGGTTTTAAACTAAATTTGCATGATGTTATTTCCATGCTTTTAAACCCATGTGTGATGTAAACTGATTTTCATGGTTTTGTGTGAGTCAAGACCACCCGAGGGATGGGTTGAGTCCTGGATTTGTTGTGAAATTTTAAATGAGAAAGAAATGATTTGAAATAGTTGCATGTTGAATTTTCCATGCAAACTTGTTTTACATGATATCATGAATCATAGCATCAGTTTTTAAATGTATGGAGAAAGGGTGGTTTATGCATGACACCACGTTCATGTAGGTAGTATGGTTACCTACTTGTTCGTAGGATTGCCTTACTGAGCTTGATGTGCTCACCCCTTTCATTTTCTCACACAAATAATCTCCAGTAGATGTTGAGGCGACTGAGTACTGCATTCCGGATATCCGCTGCTGCCCATCATTTAAGGTATATACACTTATATATATTGTATCTAAATAAGCATAGCACAGAAACATGTTTGTAAGTGACTTTAGGGGATGTATAAATATTGTAAACACTTATAAATGACTGAGAAAGAATTAAGTTATATGGTAAATGAATGATGGGACTGGCATTGACGCACAACCCAATTGTTAGTGGAGTGTGGTCACGATTAGAGGACAGGTAAGCATGAAATAAAAATAACAAAACGCGAAAAATTTACTCTGATTTTTGGATAGTTTTGGGTCGTGACACTAATAACAAACTGAGCTAATGATAACTCTCCAGATGTGTTTTTCTGCTTAATTTCGCGTGTTAGATTAGTACGCATGAGTCACGGGTCGTGCCATAGTGACATGTTCTTCTTCAAAGACAAGATTTTTGGGTTTGACACTCTCATTATATTCAACATCCTCAATAAACTTAGTATTTCCCGTCTCGAAAAAGGATTTACTTGAGGGATCATAAAACTTAAATCCCCTCGATCTTTCTAAGTATCCAACAAAGTAGCAGCTTACTGTTCTTGAGTCCAATTTCTTTTCATTAGGCTTGTATGGCCTAGCTTCAACTAGACAACCCCAAACATGCAAGTGCCTAATACTAGGCTTATTTCCTGTCCATAACTCATATGGGGTTTTAGCTACTGTTTTGCTTGGAACTCGATTAAGGATATACACTACAATCTTTAAGGCTTTTGCCCAAAGTGATTCTAGTAAAGAATAATGATTTATCATACTTCTCACCATATCCTTTAGGGTCCGATTTCGTCACTCAGCTACACCATTTTGACTTGGAGTCCTTGGCATGGTGTATTGAGGAACGATGCCACATTTTGCTAAATACCTTGCAAAGGGTCCTAGACGTTATTCACCTGATTCGTCATATCTACCATAGTACTCACCACCACGGTCAGATTTACGGCTTTAATTTTCCTACAAAGTTGATTTTCAACTTCAGCTTTATAGTTCTTGAAAACGTCCAATGATTGAGACTTCTCATGAATTAAGTATAGGTACCCATAATGAGAATAGTTGTCTATGAAAGTAATAAAATATTGTTGATCATTCCAAGAAATCATAGGGAATGGACTACATATATCAATATGAATTAATTTCAAGACGTTTGAACTCCTTTTGGCACCTATTTTCTTGACATTTGTTTGTTTTCCCTTAATACACTCAATGCAGATTTTGAAATTTGAAAAATCAAGAGAATCAAGAATCCCTTCTGACACAAGTCTTCATATTCTTTGTTCAGAAATATGCGCTAAACGTTTGTGCCATAACATAAAAGAAATTTCATTAATTAATTTGCACTTTGTACCGTAATTACTTACATGCAAGCATTCATTAACATATGAGGCATGGAGGTCCAATTTATATAAATTATCAACTAAAGAACCTGTACCAATAAGATTTGAATACTGAAAGAGACTATACTTTTCATTTCTAAATGAACAAGAATAACCCAATATGTCAAAATTAGAAACAAAAATCAAGTTCCATATGAATGACCGTACATAAAAAGTCTCGTCCAAATCTAAATAATAACCAGATTCTAACTTTAACCTGAATAGACCAATAGCCTCAACATGAGTTTTTCATCATTTCCCACATAGATGAAACTTTTGGCATTAATTGGTTTTCTACTTCTTAGACAGACGTGCATTGTCACAGTTATGTGAGTAGTTACACCTGTATCTATCCACCAAGTGTGATTTGGTACTAAAGCCAAATTAACTTCAGAACAAACAAAGTTGATAAGTTTACCCTTTTTTGGGAAGCCATTTTGCATACTTGGAACAATCCTTCTTCACATGTCCATCTGTACGGTAGAAGAAACAAGTGATCACTTTATCCTGTTTTTGTTGCCCCTTAGGTTGTGAAGTTTCAGTGTTTGTAGTGCCTTTGGCAAGCCATTTTGCGTACTTAAAATAATTCTTCTTCACATGTCCATCTTTACGGCAGAAGAAACAAGTGATCACTTTATCATGTTTTTGTTGTCGCTTAGGTTGTGAAGTTTCAGTGTTTGCAGTGCCTTTTCCTTTTCTTGTTGGCAACATTACCATTGGAAGAAAATGCTAAGTGAACACTTTCTATCTTATCTTGTTTCGTCTCTCTTCCTCTTGCACACACTGAGCAATGAGCTCGTTAAGAGTCCATTTCCACTTTTGAGTGTTATAACTTATCTTAAAGGGACTGAATTGTGCAGGAAGAGATATCAAGACCAGTGCACGAGTATGTCTTCAGACAACTCTAACTTTACTGCCCTTAATCTTGTAACAAGATTAGACATTTTCATAATGTACTCCCTTATTTTTTTTAACAATTATATCGCATTAAAACAAGTTTAGTCAGAATTGTGCTTGTTTCGACCTTTTCATTTGCAGCGAATCTGTCTGCAATCTGCTTTAGGAAACTTTTAACATTTTCTTCTTCAGGTATTGCCCCCTGATGGCATCCGAAATTGAGTGCTTCATGATCATCAGACTCATGTGATTAGAACGCTCTCATTTTTCATAAAGTGCCCTTTCCCTAGCTGAACTATTATCAGTTGGGGCGGAAGGTTGTTCTGACATGATCGCATAGTCCAGATCCATACACCCAAGCACGATGGTTACGTGCTCATTCCATTTCTCAAGCACCAGAATGTTCTTCAAATTAGCAGATATGAAAGAAACATTTACTGTAAGTAGAACATAATAATAATTAGCTCACAATTAAATAATTTTGAACCATATAAGATACCAAGTACAACATTGACATTTAGTCTTTGGACAAAAATATCAATTTGTAAGTGGTACTCTTAAACTTTATTAGTAAATATTGATAACTAAATCTTACCAATGATACGTCTTTCTTTGGACCGACATATTGCATGCATGGTAAAAAAAAAACAATTTTCTCACATATTTACTACTTTATGTGTTAATAATTCGACAAAAAATAATCTTTCTTTGGGCCGATTATTTTCCACTTGAATTAAAAAACATTGTCATATAAATTCTTTAATAACAACTTTATTTTTCAAAATAAATAAATTAACATAAAAGATGTCACTTTTGTGGCATTTTATATCAATTTAATTTATTTTGAAACTTTATTTTTCATAAAATATGCACATGTTTGTAGGCAAGAGTACATAAATTTATTGACAATTTCAAGGAGAGTACATATTGCCAATCAACTTAGAACATCATAAAACATATCACCATGAAGCAAAACAACAATAATCATGTGCATAACATACAAATTTAATTCAAATAATACAAAATAATAAATATTTAACAATTTTTAAAAATTTCAAAAAAAATCATCAAAAATTTTAAAATCAAATTTTATTCCAAATCGGAGAAAACGGTGGCTGTTGAGCCATCGGATGGTGGCGCGTGGACCTTACGCGTGGGGGAGATCCCAATCGGTATCTTCCACCTTCTTCAACCTCCAGCCGGCTCGGTTTGACTCGGCTGGATGTAGAACATATCCATTTCGGGTATATTCTTCAATTTTTTTATTTTTAACAACTTTTTAGACTTATTTTCACCAAATTAACTTTACATAATTGAAATTAAATGTGTGTTCAACAATACATATGCAAAAAATGGATGAAAACATCAAAGAATTGAGACAAACCAAGCAAACAAGAATGAAATAATTCCACCATTAAAACTCAATCTTTATGTTCTTGGTTTTCTTTCAACCAAAACGAAAATTTACTAAACATGTAATTATGTTTCAACCATAAAAGTCACAAGAAACAATTATCATTCATCAATTTGAATCAAAACATATACAAAATAAATGTTTTAGTTGAATTTTCAATTTGGTACAAATAAGATTTGAATACTGAAAGAGACTAAACTTTTCATTTTCAAATGAACAAGAATAATCCAATTTGTCAAAATTAGAAACAAAAATCAAGTTCCGTCTAAATGACGATACATAAAAAGTCTCGTCCAAATCTAAATAACAATCATATTTTAACTTTAACCTGAAAAGACCAATAGCCTAAACATGAGCTTTTTCGTCATTTTCCACATAGATGAAACTTTTGGCATCAGTTGGCTTTCTGCTGCTTAAACAGCCCTGCATTGTCACACTTATGTGAGTAGTTACACATGTATCTATCCACCAAGTGTGATTTGGTACTAAAGCCAAAATAACTTCAAAACAAACAAAGTTGAGAAGTTTACCTTTTTTGGCAAGCTATTTTGCATACCTGGAACAATCTTTCTTCATATGTCCATCTTTACGGTAGAAGGAACAAGTGATCACTTTATCTTGTTTATGTTGCCCCTTAGGCTGTGAAGTTCCAGTGTTTGTACTGCCTTTTCCTATATTATTCTTTTTCCTTTTCTTGTTGGCAACATTACCATTGGAAGAAAATGCTAAGTGAACACTTTTTATCTTATCTTGTTTCAACCTCTCTTCCTCTTGCACACACTGAGCAATAAGCTCGTTAAGAGTCAATTTCTCATTTTGAGTGTTATAACTTATCTTAAAGGAACTGAATTGTGCAGGAAGAGATATCAAGACCAGGTGCATGAGTTTGTCTTCAGACAACTCTAACGTTAGTGCCTTTAATTTTGTAACAAGATTAGACATTTTCATAATGTACTCCCTTATGTTTCCTTTGCCATTATACTGCATTGAAACAAGCTTAGTCAGAATAGTGCTTGTTTTGACCTTTTCATTTGCAGCGAATCTGTCTGCAATCTGTTTTAGGAAACTTTTAGTATTTTCTTCCTCAGGTAGCGCCCATGATGGCATCCGAAATTGAGTGTTTCATGATCATCAGACTCATGCGATTTGAACGCTCTCATTTTTCATAAAGTGTCATTTTTGTAGCTGAACTATTATCAATTAGGGCGGGGGTTGTTCTGACCTGATCGTATAGTCTAGATCCATACACCCAAGCACAATGATTACGTGCTCCTTCCATTTCTCAAAGTTAATTCCGTTAAGCACCGAAATGTTATTCAAATTGACAGATATGGAAAAAACATTCACTGTAAGCAAAAAACAATAATAATCAGCTCACAATTAAATAATTTTGGGCCATATAAGATACCAAGCACAACATTAACTTTAATCTTTGAACAGAAATATCAATTTGTAAACAGTACTCTTAAACTTTATTAGTAAATATTGATAATTAAATCCTGCCAATTCTTTAGATCGACATATTGCATGGACGGTAAAAAAAATAATTTTATCACATATTTACAACCTTATGTGTTAATAATTCGGCAAAAAATAATCTTCCTTTGGGACGATTATTTTTCTCATGAATTAAAAAACACTGTCATATAAATTCCTTAATGACAACCTTATTTTTCAAAATAAATAAATTAACATAAAAGACGTCACTTTGGTAGCATTTTATATCAATTTAATTTATTTTGAAACATTATTTTTCATAAAATATGCACATGTTTATAGGTAAGAGTACATAAATTTATTGACAATTTCAAGGAGAGTACATATTGTCAATCAACTTAGAACATCATAAAACATATCACCATGAAGCAAAACAACAATAATCATGTGTATAACATACAACTTTAATTCAAATAATACAAAATATTAAATAATAAATATTTAACAATTTTTAAAAATTTCAAAAAAATCACCAAAAATTTTAAAATCAAATTTTATTCCAAATTGGAGAAAACGGTGGATGTCGGACCACCGGATGGCAACGCATGGACCTTGCGCGTGGGGGAGATCCCAATTGGGATCTTGCACCTTCTTCAACCCCCAGCTGGGTCGGTTTGACTTGGCTGGATGTAGAACAGATCCGTTTCGGGTCTGTTCTTCAATTTTTTTTTAATTTTTAACAACTTTTTAGACTTATTTTCACCAAATTAACTTTATATAATTGAAATTAAATGTGTATTCTACAATACCTATGCAAAAAATGGATGAAAATATCAAAGAATTAGGACAAACCAAGCCAATAAGAATGAAGCAATTCTACCATTAAAACAAAAATCTTTATATTATTGGTTTTCTTTCAACCAAAACGAAAATTTACTAAACATGTAACTATGTTTCAACCATAAAAGTCACAAGAAACAATTATCATTCATCAATTTGAATCAAAACATATACAAAATAAATGTTTTGGTTGAATTTTCAATTCAGGATTTAAAGAATTAAAACCCTTGATTACTTGAAACATGAAACTAACTCCAAAAAATTGTTTACAGATTTTTAACATTTATTTTATAGGGAATAAAAGCATTATTGTTTCAAATAATAATTTTAATTCTTAATAATTAAATATGAATTGACTCTTGATACCACTTGTTGTAAAATTTAATTACATAATATCTATACTCAAGATCTCATATTCAATTATTAAGAAAATTAGAATATAGAAATATATCGGGATCCATTAAAATTAATTGATTAGGGGTTAGCAGTCTTCCACATCTAAACCTTACTTTAGGAGAGAAAACTCTAATTCACTCACTGATAAGATATGAGAATGAGAAAAATTAACGTTTCGATTTGGGACCATAACCTATTTACAACTGTAGTATACTTTATCCTATTTTGGTTCATCATTAAAATAGAATAAAATATTGAATCTCTACACATTGCAAAGCTCATATTAAGTGAGATGCTCTAAAATCCAATAATTTTATTTGATCACTTTTAAATGAACTAAATATATTAGATAATCTGTAATGTATAATCAATTGATATATGTAAGTTTACATAAATAATTCCCCAACCGACAGAGTTGAAAAGTTTGTGGAAAATCTATCATATGGCCCAAATCAACGTAATAATACGAGTAAAGTGAACGTTGTTCAAAAAATTTAGAGGTTTCAAGGAATATTCCCTTGAGAATGGCCTGAAAGAAAACTAAGAAGCAGAAAAAAGGAAGGGAGATGAAGAGGCTGATGGCAACGAAACTGATATTTCTGCCGGGAATTGTTAGAGCTCGTCTGAAAATATTAAGGAACTTTAGTCTCAGATCCATGGCCATTGTTTTCAAGTAAATTTGAAGTGTTGCTAACGAAGATCAAAGTTTTATCCTAGTGGTTGGAGAGGAGAGCTGGAAGACTAGACTTTGTAGAGCAATACCAAGATACAAAGGCATCTTCCTCCATTCTTTTTGTCAAGGATGTTGACTTTGACTGATCTAAACTCACCAAGCAATTGCAATGGCGAGGAAACCTCTCCTTTCCTTCCTACCCCATAAAAAAAAAAAATGTAGATTCTTTCTTGCCGCTTGCCAAGGCAGGGTACTGAATGATTGTACATTAAGAAAAGAAAAAAAAAAAAAAAAAGCTTGTAAAGAGGATTTGTCGCTACTTTTACCTTCAACGTTGTACTGATTGCTTCTGCCTGTAGAAGTTTGTTGGAGGAAATTTCCAGGAAGAATCGCTTGGAAAGAG
Source organism: Firmiana major (assembly GCA_033439115.1). Classification (NCBI taxonomy): domain Eukaryota; kingdom Viridiplantae; phylum Streptophyta; class Magnoliopsida; order Malvales; family Malvaceae; genus Firmiana; species Firmiana major. Next base: position 35,456,730 of record CM065912.1, on the reverse strand, counting down.
CTCCGGGATTTCTACGTCAACTTTTGCACAGTTTATTCTTTACTTCGCTGCTAAATTCACTTTAATCTTTATTAAAAAAATTTTTTATTCCCATCAAAATTCTAATAAAACTATTTAACTTTAACACTCTTCATACTCTTCTCAAATCCAAACATTTCAAATCCTCAAAATTTCTTCCAAATTCACTAAAAATTTGAAAAAATCATTCACTCTCACTAGAAATTTTAATTTTATTAAAATTATAATAAAATTACGCATCTGCAACTTCAGTTCCCTTCATGACTCTACTTATTAGTTACAAAATGGAACGAGCACTTACCGCTTGTCAAGTTTAAACGACTCGTCCCCCTTACTTTTCTAAAATCTGCTTCTTCCAATCAAAGAAATAGTACACAAACTACCTCATAACTCATCACATGTCCTAACTCCAATATAAATCATGCAAATATATAAACGAACGCCTCCAACATTGCATCCCTAAGACATCAAAGCTACCCGGACCAATCTATGTTTTATAATTTATGTTCATATCATGAAAAACACTACAAATTTTTTATTAACATGCAAATTACAAATTTTTTTTATTTTTTTTTCATATTTATATACAATTTTTATCATATTTTAACATATTTCATCTTTTATATTTTTTATTTCTATTATTTTCATCTATTATCTAAAAATTATAAGATCCCTAAACACACACACGCACACAAAAAAACAAGCATTTATAAAATTAAAAAAAAAAGTTCAATGCTTGCTGTGGCCTTATATTTGCTAAAGAGTCGAAAGAACTCTTTGATTATTATCATTCAACCCTTTAACATTTTTTTAATCAATTAACCCCTTCATGAACGGACCTAATATTTTTTTAATCGATTTTAATAAAAATCTAATTAAAAAAAAGTTAAAGAGAATATTTAAAAGAATTTTTAATTATTTCTTTCAAAAACTTTCGATCTCAACAAAAGTTCATGTAAAAACTCTATAAATTAAAGGTGAATTTATATACAATGCACTACATTGTCCATACATCACATGTTAACATCTCATCAATAAACAAATTAAAATAATTTTAACCCTCAAAAATAAATACAAATTATGTTTTTTTATTTGCTCATAAAGATTTATTGATGAAATGTCAACCTCTCATGTATTAATAATGTATAAAAACTATACATTATAAGTTCATTATATATAAATTCATTAAAATTTAAGAACTAAATGGATTGGGAAAAAAAATTAAAAACTTATATGATAATCTTATTAAAGTTCAAAGGGTTTTTTGACCCTTAAACCTGGCTTATACAAGTTCACTCCCACATTTTCCATCAGCCAGCACTCCGCTCTTATTATGGTTACCCCAAAATTCTAAATATTCGTACAACTCAAAGCTGTTTACCATCACAAATCCCAGCAAGCCAAATAGAACTTTTAACTAACAAGAGAAGAACTTTATGTTCAAATTTGAGCAGACTGACAAGGAACATTCTGCTCAAATTTGGACAGTTACACGTCCAAAATTTTGAATGCTTACATGATGTACACTTATCAACCCATTCACCAGGTGACAGGCAACCACCATTAAAAGCTATTCTGAGCTAGAACTACAAAAGCTTAATATTAGTCTAGAATTTTGATTATTGTATGAAACAAGCAATCAAAATTACAGGGCAGGAATGGGAAGAACCAGCAAGTCAAACCATTTAACATTAGCCATATCCGTGTATAAATATTTCTGTGGAATGCAGCTCCCAAACAGACTAGAAAATATACATATCACTCAACAAATAGAAAAGAGGGAAAAACAAGGAGAGAGACACAGAAGGAAGATGGTTACTCCCCAGCTACCTACCCTCGCACCTCTGCAGATAATCATCACTTAGACGATCATTAATTAAGTTGGTGCAGGTTGTAGCAGCTTCCAAGCTGAATGCAACCTTCAGAAACACAGTGACTCAATGCATACAGAAAAGATGCCATACCATCAATTCCAAATATGGCTTCAAGCACCATCATCAACAAATAGTACTAGAAAAGACCAAGATAAAGTAGTATCTGACACCTTCCGAAATCAGCTACCATGGAAGCAAAGGTAGCAACATTGAACTCTTCATTGCAGAAAAGCATGTGCTAAGAAGGGGCCTTGCAAGACTCAATTTTTGTGCTGAATATGAAGCAATAAAACATGTAGATGATGAAGCGCAGAGAAGTTAATAACAGGAGACCAATTAACGGCTTCATCTTCTTGAAAAAGCTAGAAGCTTTGTTGCAGACGCATATACCACAAGATGGTTGGAACCAAAATTTGTTCTTCATTACTAGTGAATTCAACATGTAAAGCAAGCTTTTACAATATGCAGAAGCAATGACCAGTAGATGACGTCGTGCAGAGAAGCGATGAGTGGGGGAAACCATGTGCACTAAGATGGAGTAAAGTGGCGAAAGGGAGCTGTTATACTTCAAAATCACACCTCAAAATAAAACATATAAATCCTTTAGAATCATCTATCACGGAAAGATAAACTTACCAACTAAATTAACATAAAACATAAAGCATAACAGATAAATATAAGAAGATGACATTATGAAGTAAGAAAGAGACCTCCCAGTTTCATATGCTGAAGACAATAAGCCACCGCAAAATGGTTTACAAGGCACCCCTTTTGGCAGCTGAAACACTTTGCAGAGTGGAAGCCATGCAAAACCACAAGTTCTAACAACCTCATTGTTACGTAATGAACACAAGTAACATAAATCTCTTTTGCTTGCTGAACCTATTAGAACTACAGTATTGCATATTCATTTTCCATAGATGTCATTCCAGATCTCGTTCAGTTCAAGCCCTACTCTAATCTCTGCAAAGGAATGTAAGAAAGCATATCAGATTGGAGTCTACAGTGCAAGTACAAAAAACAAAATCTCTGATGATTCAAGTAACTCGGTCCACAAGACTTACCCATTAGCATAAGGTGAATCACGACAAGAATGACGATATGGAGGTGATCTGCTGTAGCTGTGATCACGACGAGGTGATACACTGCAGCGCCGAGGAGATCTTCTCCCACGTGGACTATAGCTCCTGCCATGAGATACAAAAATTTTAAGAACCAAGGAAAATAGCAATTAAAATTTTTTTAGTAATCTGCACACACTTGTTTCGATGACTAGTCACTATAAGCCAAATAAAGTTTAGTGAAAGCCTTCATCAAATCACTTCAGATAAACTGATAAATGCTTCTTGTCAAAATAATAAAAGCCTAGTTAGATACATATATACATGCAGTCCTAACATGTTGTGACATGCATGTATTCAATTGACAGATTTATTATTCTTGCAGAGACTGTATTCTAGACTTCAAAAGAAGAAGAAAAAAAAAAGCAAAAGGTTAATGATTCCGAAATTATTAAGTAGGCAAGCAAGACTCATATCTACCTCAATACACCTTCTCCTGGTCAACAAATAGTATATATTGTGTGTGTTTTTCAATATAGTATGTATATTTACGTGATTATTCATAGCAATAAAAGCCAGGAAAAATAACTTTTTGCTTAGCATAAGAAAAAGCATGATTTTTTTAATGTATCAATACATAGTATAAACTCCTTTACAAATCTAATTCACCTCCTATACTGCCTCCAATATAAAAAATAATAGAACTCTTAAAACACACCTGCGCCCGTATCCATAACTTGGATTCCTACAGCATTGAGGACTGGGGCTTCGACGTTGCCCACTTCCCAGGCCTCGCGAGCCAATGCGCAAGCGGCATTCACGAGCAAAGTGACCAGGTTTACCACACTCGTAACACTTCAAATCCTCACCCCCACCATAGCACCCACCACGGCCTCCACCACCTTTCGAATTATATGAAAGTTCCACACGCCAACCATTCTTGCCTTCAAAGAGACAAAGAAAAATAGTTAGCACAATTCGGAACAATCAATTAAGAAGGATAGACCAGGAATCTGTCATTTAAATCTGAGGAGCCAAAAGAACTAAGTAGAGTCAAACAAGAATATTAAAATTGATTGTTCCATAAAATCACAATAAACTGAATAACTAAAACAACAAGCTGCCAACAACTAGTAAACAATAGCAATTTGTGGAAATATCAAAGAAAATCAGTAAACAAATTAAACAGCTAGGACTTATCTCCAACATACATACATTAAAGCTCAACGAACTTGAAGCAAATGCAGCACATAATATGAGGAAAACGGAAATAATAAAACAAAAACTAAATAAAATGAATTTTATAAGGACATTGGAGTAGAAACCTCCATATTTCAAACAAGGTCAAAGATACACAACAAATGGGTGAAAGAAACTGAAAAGATCAAGATCCATAGTAAAATTGGAAGAAAATATGTATACTAAACATCCAATTCACGGATTGCATCAATAGCATCCCTGCGATCGTCAAACTCAACAAATGCATATCCCGGCGGCCTTCGAGCAACTCATACACTGAATTCATTTTATCAGCAGCAAATCAATCAATATAACCACAAACAATAAATAACAAATAATAATAAAAATAAAAAATAACAAGTTCGACTCAAATGGCGGAAAGCAAGACCTTATCTTGTATGATATTACAAACAAACAGATTAACCAATTAAAGTTAGCAAAACCTGAAAATCCTCACAGTTACCATATAAATTTAATCCATAATTACCCAAGTCTATCAAAACTCATTTATTTTCTTCATTGACAAAAAAGAAACAAAATATACCAGCGGAGAATGCCGAAAATCCTCAACTCGTCTTCGAGATCTCTCTCATTGACCTGAGGATCCAGATTCCCGACAAAAACCCGAGACATTCTCGCAAAACCACCGCAAATCTACAATCATAACAATATAATCAAAAGACCAAAAAAAATACCCCTCAAAAGTACAAAAACAGAAAACCAATGGTTCTGAAAGCTATTAGGCTCGTTAAAGAGAGTTCATAGAAAATTTAGGGTTTTGCAGAAAAAGGTCGAAGGAATAGATGTTATTAAGAGAGACATGATTAGGGGTTACCTTCAGGAAATGTATAGGGTTTTGTCAATAAGAGGAAGATCAATAAATTTGGATCTGCAGCAGCCGATTGCAGAGCTCTAAAACCCTAGAACAATATATGATCTTGTTTCCAAACGCAAATCGTAACAGATTGCCCTTTTAAGGCAAATCGGTTTTGCTTTGATGATGCGATGCAATATTTCAGAAATAATGGAACAAGGGCCTCGGCCGGCATAGCACCCAACCTTAAAACCTCTCTTTTTGGGCCTTAGGTCCACGCTTTTTTCTCGAGAAAAGAAATCTAGTTTTATCTCACACACACAATAATCTTTTCAATTTGTATATAAATTTTTTTATTTTTATTATGTCAAATTATATAAAATATAAAAATTATTTTATCATAATTCATGTTAATATATCTAATATAAAAACGTATTTTTTTCAAATTCATATAAAAGATTTTTTTCAAAACTTTAAACTATATGATTTTCATGTCATCTCTAAAATAATCAAATAAATGAACAAATAAATAAATTAAAGAAAAAACTTTTTTAATTAAAATTCTGAAATAAAATTTAATAGATACATACATGCATGAATTACTTTAAATATAATATGCCTACATCTATATTTATATTTATAAATTAATACTAATAAAATATATGTAATATATAAATAACAATTTTAATTATTTTGAATCAATTTTATAAAAAAAAAATTCTTGAACAATAATTCTTTTTATATATATTTCTAATAAAATGTTGTCATATTAAATATTTATATAATTACTATTTAAAATAAATAAAAATATGGATGAAAAAATAAGTATATGATTTCGGACATTTGCAAAAAAAAATTAGTATGCATGCAAAGGAGGCATTATTTTTTTATTAGTAATAGTAGATATGCCTCGTTTCCAATCTTAGTAATAGTAGATTGTTTAGAAACTATGCCATTTAAATACAAGAAAGAAAAGAAAATTAATTATATATAGTATAATGATTCTCTCTCAAAATTTTGCATAGGTTATTTTTTTTTATTTTTTTTGTGGTTACAAGAGAAATATTTGGTAATTGGAGATAGGGTGAAGTTGTTTGTATTTGAACTCAAGTTTTACAATATGTTACAACTCTTCTTTAACCATTTAGTCAAAAAGAAGTTGATAGGTTATTTTCCTTTTTTTTAAGGGTGCATGTCAAGAACGTTTAAATTACAAAGGACCAAACTCAATTCCTTGATGGTCATCCAGCTCTAGTACATAGTCCTAATCTTGTTTTTCAAAGGCCATTCTGAATTGAGCAGTTTTTTGGCCATATTGTAAACTTCAGCCTCTAAGGATGCTCTCTTTCTATGAACCAAACCTCTATGGTACTCTCAATCAAGTTGTAAATATCATTCAATGCTAGTTTGATATTCTAGTGCACTTTATTTCGCCTAATAGTTAAACTTTTCCATTTGTTCCTATCATCCTTGCATACGACTATTGTAGCTCTGTTCTCTTTTAGTCTGAATAGAGCTTGCCTCAAAAGTATCAGCTTTTCCATCACCTTGGTTATCGCCTCGACACTCCTACAAAAAATGGTGGTCAATCCTGTTATATGTCTGATAATAGCATTTACTCTAAACCAATCCTTCATTTTCTGTCTATGAATTCCTAGATAGGTAAACCATAGATTATCCTTAAACTTAATCAGAGACTGTAATGTCAATGTCCTTGGTGTATTCTGGGTTCTTCCTCCCTTGGCTGGCTCTCTTGTATGTTGTTGCCACTCCTTCTGTCTAACCTCTTATAATCTTGACAGTAGAGCTTTATGTTGAAAGAATACTCACATCGGATCGGGGTTAACCTTGTTGAAAACACAATCATTTCTATAAATCTATAACGACCAAATGATGCTAACAAACAGATTATAAAATTTAAAACCCTCTGCTGATTTTAGATCCACTATCAATATCCATTTCTTGATCCAATCCATGATACTGCTTGGTTCAAACTCATCAATTCTTAGTGAAAGATCACTTGCAAACCATGTTGTTGTGGCAATGAGGCACTTTAATAAAGAGGTGTTGACAATTTCATCATTTTTTTCAGAAAGAACATTCTGTCGATGTTTAGATGTTTCTTTTTTCTTTAATTCACTCTTGACAGGGAGACCGTTATTGAGAATTTCCAGAAGAATAAAGCCATATTGTATAGGAGTTTTAGGGACCAAAGTTTCTTCCACAATCTTGCATTACCCTTGTAATTGGTTGTTTCTTGTTCTTCTTTACATATCTGCTTGTAAGCGAAACTTATAGAGAACTCACCATCAAATGTATATTTTCATACAATTTTATCTTCCTCTCCCATGCAGGAGAAAGTCTTTCTTTTCAGTTTTTGTCTTCTCCTTCATCCAAGAGTAAGGAAGCTAATAAAGGGTGTCATATCCTCTACTCGTGTCCATAATAGATGTAAGTGGCACTAGATCGTGATTATTCTTAGCTCTCCCATCATTTTTGAGAATTTTTCCATTCCTGATCACTGTATCTGCTCCACCTCAGACTTGAATATCCATTCCTTTTAGACAAATGCCTCTTCACTCAAGAATGTTCCTCCAAATCCAAAAGTCCCCGGGTTTTTTAGATACCTCCTTACCTTTTTTGTTGTAAATTTTTTTCCTAAAAGCAGTCGCAATTACAAAGTTGTGATCTGAGATAATTCTCCAAGATTGCTTCCCAAGTAGAGCTTTATTCATTTGTTTAGTCTTCTTTATACTTAATCCTCCAAGAGATTTAGGCTTGCATAACTGATCCCACACCTTCATGTGCAGCTTCTTTTCTCTTACCGTATGTCCTCACCAAAAAATTCTGATCATTTGAGCAATTTTTTTACATATGTTAACTGGAGCCTTGAAACATGACAAAATATAGATAGGTAAGGAGCTCAAAGTCGATTTAATCAGTATAAGTCTTCCTCCTAAAGATATACATCTAGCCTTCCATGTTGTAAGCTTATCTTAATTTTTCTTAATGAGGGGTTGGAAGAACTCCTTTTTTTGATTTCATCTTGCCAAACTTAATTTCAAGATACCTACTAGGGCTATTGGTGTTCTTGACATTAAGGATCTCGCTAAACCATCTTTTCCTGTTTGGTTTACAGTTTGGACTGAGAAAAATCTCTGACTTATGGTTGTTGATTTCCTAACCTAACATTGTGCAAAAAATTTTTAGTATGGATTTTATGGTTCTATATGATTGGACATTGACTCAGAAGAACATGAAATAGTCATCAACAAATATAAGGTGACTAATTGTCAGTCCATTTTTGTTTAATTTTATTCCATGGATCTTTCGTTGTCTTATCTAGTGTACTTGATAATACATTCTAATGGAGAATGAATAAATAGGGTGAGAGTGGATCACCTTGTCTTAATCCTCTGTGAGGTTCAATTACCTTGGATGAAGATCCATTCACAAGAATTTTGTAATTGACTATTGTGATGCACTCTGATATTAACTTGATCTACCTATCATCGAATCCAACTCAGGGATGAAGTTCCAACTAACTCTGTCATAGGCTTTGTCCATATCGAGCTTGAGAGTACCGAGGATTCCTTTACTTTTTTTCCTTTTCTGAATACTATTAAAGATTTATCCTCCCAGTATTATGTTATTAGTAATAAGTTTGCCTTTAACAAAAGCATTTTCAAAGGTGAGATAATATCTTCCATAATGGGTTTTAACCTCTTAACAATAGTCTTTGCAATGATCTTATATGTGACGTTGCAAAGACTGACCGGTCTATAATTGGTGACTTTTGTGGGGTTTAGTGTAAGACCCGACTTTTATCGTAAGAGTAAGAGCAAAAGGGAATGAATAGAAATTTTCAAGTGCATTTAAAATGCAAAAGGATTGAAATGATATTCTTGAACACGTGCAAGGGCAAAACGGTCAAAAGATAGAAAACCGGTATAAATTCGACAAAAAAATTAAATTAAGAATATGGATTTGAGGAATCTTGATCAATAACGAAGAAATAATTAAATTTCAGATTAAATTGATCAAGATATGAATTTATTGGAATAAATTGAAAATTTCACATCGAAAAATAATCTCAAAAATAATCGAAAAATATACCGAAAAGTCGAAATAAGATCGATAAATTCATTTAGTGATTAAATGAATAAAATATAATTTTTTAAGATATTTGTGAATTTTAATATTATTTTAAAGAATAAAATAATATTAAAAAATCATTATAAATAAATAAAAAATAATTAAAAAAAAGGAAATCGTGTTTCGCGATTTCTGAAGGAAAAAGGAAGCAAGAAAATCGAGCCCTTTGCCGGCCACCGGCAAAACCAGAGGAGCGGTCGATGAGGGGAAAGACTGCCAACATCAAACCCAGGCAGAATCCGACGATGGAAGCACGAACGGCGGGAGAAACGCCGACGAAAGAGAGAGGAAAAGCCGAGAGAGGAGAAAAAGGGAGAAATCCGACGACTAGCGTCGATCTGGGGCTGGCCACCACCAGTCGAGCATCCCCCAGGCGTGGGCGATGCGATTGGTGGTAACACCAGCGGGTAAGACGACGGCCAGCGTCGAAAACGGAGGAAGAAAAGAGAAAGCCATCGACGGAGGAGAGAAGAGGCCGGACCGGCCACTTTTCGGCGGCCTTGAACGAAACTAACCCCAGATCCATGCATCGGACGGCCCAGCGGAGCCACTGACGGCGAAAATCGGTGAAGAATCGACCCACAAGCCACTAAATCGGACTAAACCGACAGTCTGAACCGGGTTGAACCGAACCTGACCGAACCGGTTCAGCCAAAAAGAAAAGGAAAAAGGAAGAAAAAAGGAAAAAGAAAAAGAAAAAAAATTGAAAAAAATTCTAGTGATGCAATCGAGCTATGTGTAAGTCGGTAAGCGGTCGAATTGACCGATTTAAATTTCGAAATATTTAATTTGATTAATATTCGACTGAAAATTTACCCGAAAAAATATTAAATTGTGTAGCTCGACAATTGACGTAGAACCGAGAGCTCGAGACATCCTCGATTTATGTACTATCATGGAATCACAGGTAAGTAACCCTTATTTACGACAATTTTGCATAGTTATGCGTGTTAGAATTTACCGCATAAATTACGAATTTAATTTCCGCATTAAATGAATTAAATTCTAAAAAATTGGATAAATTGTCGTAAATAATTGATTGAGATATCCGAGAGTTTATAATGAGGCTCAATAAATATTGATAGGCCCAATGAGCCCAATAGGCCTCGATAATATGAATAGTAAGTGAAAAAACGGGCTTAAGGCCGATTAAGGCCCATTAAGGTGTAATCGGGCCCAATATGGGTAAACGGGCCCAATGATCTAAATTAAGCCCCAGAAAATGTGAAATACATTAAATTGTATTGTATTTTGACCTGATGAATATGTATCCGTAGTTCCGGAGATTGAATTCAGAGCAAATCGGACTGCGTGACGAGACATCAGTGAAAATGTCAGACTATACAGAAAAATGAGGTAAGGGAATTGTGTGAGTAGCTAGAGGTAACTACACATATTTTAATAGTTTTTGTATACATTAATTATATATGTATACACTGTTATGGTATAATGATCCTAAAAGTGGTTTAAATGATTTTAAGGATCGAAATAGATGAAAACAAAAACTATTTTACCTCTATTGAGGGAAATTCACCTAAGGATGGTGAAAGCATGGCATGCATGAAATGCATGATTTAAGTAATTTCTGATTTAAAGAATTTTTGTGGTTTTAATCGAAGTAAATCGATAGATTGATCAGTAATTGCATAAATTTCACAATATAACACTACGTAAGTGTTATTAAGATTTAAATGAAATTTCTTTAGAAAATGGGCCAACTATCAAGTTTATATGAAAACAGATAGCGCTGACATATAGTTCGCACTATATCTACGTTTGTGAGTGTGCATAAATGTGCTTGAGTGGTTGCTCGCACCGACTTGTGTGACATCAAATGCATGAAATGTGCTAGAGCAGGTTGCTCGCACTGATTTTTATTATTGTGAAATGAGAGGTGCTGGAGCCTAGCTCGCACTCTGTTTTGACATGTTTTGACTTGTTTTAACTTGGCATGCATAAAAGGTGCTGGAGTGATTGCTCGCACTAGTTTTTATGATTTGACATGCATGAGAGATGCTGGAGCTTAGCTTGCATCCTGTTTTGCTATGAAATTTGCATAAAGCCGTGCTGGAGTGTAACTCGCACGAGATTTGATTTAATTATGCATAAAGTCGTGCTGGAGTGTAACTCGCACAAGATGTGATTTACTGGAGCATTCATTCGTGCTGGAGCGTTGCTCGCACAATGTTTTATATGGATTTATAACTCATTCATTTTTAAGTCATACTGGAGTGCTACTCGTACGCAGATTTTACTGATTTTTATGAAACCGTGCTAGAGATTCGCTCGCACGAGGTTTTTAGATATCATGAATATGCATGAAGTCGTGCTAGAGCTTCACTTGCAAAGGGTTTTATATTACATGCATATAGTCATGTTGGAGCCTCCTGTAGACTGTATGTCACAGTGAGATGATATGCTCACACGTGCATACTGAGACAAAGATGATATGGGTGGATAAGACCTATTGCAAGCACCCCTGATTGAGCTTGGGTTCACGGAGTACGTTGTACTGCCTCGCAATCCTAGTGTTATGCTGCTCTGGCGGGTAGGACGACCCACCTCCCGTTTCAGGTGTGATACCCCGCACACTAGGTACCGTGTTGCCAGGGATCACAAGGTTATGGCCATAGTCCTATGTTGTTACTGATAGTCACCTACATGTCTCACATGATATAACTATTGGTCTATAGACTAGGGTAGACCCAAGGGAGGGGTCAGGCCCCCGATTTTATGGTTTTATGATATGTGACCCTGAAAGAAGGGTGGTTTTATAACCGAAGTTTAATAAAAAAAATTTAATGACTTGTTTTATGAATTTAAGATTTACTTATGAGATAATTGACCCGAATGGGGTTATTTTATTCTGCATTTTAATAAAATGATTTGAATGCAGTAGCATGATGATGTTTTCCATGCTTTCATTTTAAATTCATGATTTGTCTTACATGACATGAAAGAATGCATGATTTTGATTAAATTCATGCTAAGTATGATTTACTGATGTCACATAAAATGCCATGGATGCATAAGTTGTATGATTTATATATGCACGAATAGTTTTATAAACTAAGTCATGATGAAATACATGATTTTGTGCTTGAGATTTTAATGAAAAGAACTGGTTTTTAAAGGCATGGCATTATGAGCATGTAGATAGTGGAGCTATCTACTTACTTGCATAATTGCCTTACTGAGCTTGTGGTTTGCTCACCCCCCTTATTTTCCCATCTTTTCAGAGCACTCGCAATAGTTAGTGAACGACTAAGGACTTGAAATCTTGGTATTCGCTGCTTCCTATCGAGAAACAGGTATACACATTTGTATGGTTTTGTATCTAAATATGTAATACACAGTACTGTAAACGGATATGATGTCGGGGATGTAGAGTTATAAATACCATTGGGTATGTATTTATTTAAAGCCAAAAGATAGTAAACTCTGATATATGAATGTGAATATGGAAATGGAATGGTAAATAGTGTGAGGTGACTAACACCGAATCATAGCCCAACTGTTTGTAGGATGGTCACGATGAGATAAAAGTAAGAATTAAATAATAAATGAAAGAGCGAAAAATTTACTCGGATTTTTAGGTAATTTGGGTCGTGACATTTAGACCCTTAAGGATAAGTGTTACTAAAGTCTTGTTGAGCTCTTTTAAACACCTTCTCGGGTTTAGGAACGACAGGGTTGCCATAGTTGTGAGAGGCCCTAGAATATTACAAAATTTCTTATAAAAATACATGGCTTCCCATTGATTCTTGAAGCTTTTAAGGGACCAATTTGAAACGTAGCTTCTTTGATTTCCTCAATAGTGAATGACTTGTTGAGTCTTTCTTTATGATCATCACTCAACTGAGACAGAGTAAGTCTCTCTAAATTAGCCATTATTACTTCAATGTCAGTCGTTTCATTTGGACTCAATAGGTTGTGGAAACATTGATTAAAGAACATCTCAATTTTTTTTTCTGATTTTCTTCCCATTGATTTCCTTCTGTTAGTATCTTAGAAATCCTATTCCCTATCCATCTTCTATTCACAGCCGCATGATAGAATTTTGTATTTATATCCCCTTGAATAATCCAGTTTGTCTTGGACTTTTGCATCAAAGAGATCTGTTCTTGCTCCATCAATTCCTCAAACTTAGTTTTTACCTCCTTTTCTTTTCTACATACTTCTTCTGTGCCCAGGTTTTGCTATAAATTAGCTAGCTTTTTTTCAAGCCTTGTTCTTTCTTGTAGATTTTCAAAAACCTATTTATTCCATTCCTTGAGCATATTTTGAGTGATTTTCAGCTTCTACATTAACGGAAATGAATGAGATCCTTTAATTGGATTACACCAAGCATTACTTATAGCCACTCGGCATTGAAGGTGGGTAGTCCACATTGCCTCGAATTTATAAGGCCTTTTCCTTAACCTTTGATGATCTTTTTCTTTGTTGATAATTATAACACCATGATCTGATAGTGTAACTGAGATATTAGTGACTGTAGCTTTATCGAACCTCTTAAGCCGTTTCGAATTAGCTAAAGCTCTATCCAATCTTTCTTAAACCAATTCATCACCCTCTCTATTATTGGTCCACATTAAATATTATTCTTTCGAAGGAATTTTTTCTAGATTGCACAAATTAAGTGTTTTAATCAAATTACTAGCTCCTCTAAGAGTGCTATCATTGAATGACATTTTATCTTATATTCTTATGACTTGGTTAAAATCTCCTATAACCATCTAACAATCAGAATCCTTCAGTTATGCTGACATTAATTCAAGCTTGTTCCGAACAAATTTTTAATTGTGCAATTCTGGGTGTCCATATAAACAAGTGATCTAAAAGGTATTATGACCATGGGAAATATACGCAGAAATTAAGTTCTTATCTTTATATAAAATCTTAACACTAGTAAAAGTGTCCCACATAATCAAAAGACCACTATTTCCTTCTGTTGAGACCTCATTCGAACAATGAAAAGCCCACATACTAGCTATTTGTTCTCCCTTTCCAACTGAGATTTTAGTTTCCATAAAAAAAAAAGTTTGGTTTATATTTCTGGGTTATTTTATAACAATTGAATGAGGTTAGGGGCTGAACCAAACCCCTAACATTCCAACTTAGCGAAATCATGATTGACGTGGAGGCTGTTTTAAGACAGCCTTCCAAAACCCTTCACCTATATTTTCAGTTTCAATATGCTCATGCTCATATTGTTCTATTTCTGAACGATTTAAGGCATCTTTTACTTCAAGCATCGCATGAGTATCTTGACTTGCTTTCTATTTTCTGTTTCCTGATCACTGTCGTCCTCATCCCTCTTCCTTTTAAATTCTACTGATTCACACTAGCCTTAGATCTATGTCTCTTGGTTTGAGAATAGCATTTCTTGTCCCATTTCCATTGTAACTTGATTTCCTAGAATTTGTTGTGGTATGATAATATTGTTGCATTCTGTATTGCTTGCTTCGTCCTTCCCATTACTTGCTTATCCTGTTCCTGTACCTACTCGCTGTGATTCTTTTCAAGTTCTTTATTTTCTTTAATCAACTAGCTATTATCCTCAATGATAGGCTCTGATTACTTCTTTATTGGTTCCATACCGTAAAAGCATATTCCTTAGTATTTTCTTCCACCATCCCAAGTTTGCAACTTCAAGATAAAAACCATGAGCTATATCTCTATTAATATGTCTATTAATATTCCTTATTTCACCCATCATGCTACTTTTTGGGATATCATCTCTGTGTTCGTGTTCCATAAGTCTACCATTGGTAAAGATGGCCTCACCATTAGAGAGTCCAATCGACCTTAGTGCGTAGTCCTCTGGTTGTGCAAACTGGATTACACACCCAAGTACATAGTTAACATTTTGATCAAATTCCTTAAACAACATATTCAACTGCTTCTATTGTCTTTCCTAATCCCTTTGGATTTCTACCGGTAAAAGGATGTCGGTGATGGTGGCGATTCCCTAAGGATTATCTCAGGAGAAAAGTTCTGAGTTGGGTTGATTGGTAGTGGTTCTGGGATCGGTGAAACTCTATTCAAGACATGATGGTTATCAGGTTCCTTCTCAAAAAACATTTTCCCCCAAAATCAAATCTTGGATCCTCCACTGGTGACAGAACTCTCATTTTAATGTGTTCTATTTGCACTATCTCGTGTTCTTGTGGATTCCTTCTAGCATACTCAATATTAGTTTTTCTTTTGCTTCCTTTGTGATGGAAAGCCCCGATATTATTTTGAAATAGAATATGTTGGAAGTTGTACCCTATTTCATAACCAAGCCTTCGATAAATTTCCTCTATTTACTCGTTGATCATTCTTTCAATGTCTAAATTTTGATGCGGGTAGTTCAGGGGCGTGTGCCCAATAATCCCACATCTTGAACATACTTTACAAACCCTTTCATGCCTGAACTCAATCCACATTATGACTATGTCATCTCGTCTGATCATATAACCTATAATTAATGGTTGCTATGGGTTTATCCACACTCTTACTCTCAAGAAATAAATGTTTCTAGGGGCTACATTATCCCAATCAATGGTCACAACTACTCCAATAGTTTGTCCTAATCTTCTTACCACAAATAGTTGTTGATATTCCAATGGAAGCCCTCATATTTAAACCCAAATAGGCATTTGGCACAAATGCATATGCTGAGAAGTGTATTCGATCTTCAACTATCAATGATCAAGAATGCACCATTAAGTAGCCATGATTTTTCTTGCCAGATGAACCTTAAATCAAGCGGGTTCTTGAAGTATGAGAATGTAGAAATTGTTGTCTCCTCCACCACTGTTACTCTTCCCCCTAGTCTCCATGCCCTGTTGATGATTCGTTGCAAATGTTTGGCAGAAAACCTTCGTAGGTCATGGAGATATCTAATAAGACAGTTCTGCCAGAAACTCCTACTATTTTCCAGTTCTTTATTATGGAAAGGAATGATCAGTCCTCTCATGGCTCTTGTCCACACTTATGGCGTGAGGTGGATGCTGATGTTAGTGATATTTTGGGTGGCATTATCATTGGACGTAATGTTTTCACTACACTCAGTCCAACTACAATCCCGCCAGAACTGACTTGGCATCATACTTGGTTTGAAACTTTGATTGTTGGTAATGTTGCTATTTAGGCTGATTGATTCAAACTTTTCCTTTTGTTTATGAGTCTTTCTTTGAAACCCTTTTTATATGGATGATAATGTCCCTTCATATTTCATATCGTTTGGGTCTGATTTTCAAGTCTGTAGGATGAGGGATTAAACTTTCTTGGCATTGGTCTTTGATGCCGGTGGAGGCAGCTCGATTAGATTACTGAAAGAAAGATAATCAATAATAGATCTTGATAATTGAAATGGATTACCTGGTTAAAACAACAGGGGTAAAGGATTCCCCGTGAAAAATAAGTATCAAAAGCATTGCCCGTGAAAAATAGGTATCAAAAGCATTGGAAATCAAATGGTTGTTTAGATTATAGGAATGATTATGGATAACTATAAATCTTTGAGCTTGAGTGTTTGTAGATAAACTTTTAGGTACGATTAAAGCAAAATGGATTTAAGTGAGAGATCTTTTATAGGAAGACACAAGATTACAAGAAGAGAGAATCTTTTACTATCAGGGCAATCTAGGAAATGATTAATCTTGATAGCTAGAAGGGTAATTGAAGAGATTTCTAAAGGATACTATTACTGATGTTTTCTGCGGTGGAGAGGAAAGCTTCACAAAAAGGGAAACGCTCTCAAAGCTATGGGTCGTACCCAATACAGAGAGAGAAGGGGCCCAAAGGTGACTGGAAGAGCCAATAAAAAATAGACACGTTATAACATCAAAGAGTACCATATGGCAAGGTGCCCCACAAGTGGTATGCTATAGAAAAGGACCAACTGAAGAAGCCACGTGGTAGGCGACAAAGTTACAAGAGTCTGTCATAAAAATGCGAGAAACTCTCCTGCAAATCCTGTGGAGTCTCTCATTAGGTTGCGAGAGACTCTCTCGCATATGGGCTCTCATTTTTTGCGAGAGAGCTAATCGAGCGACAGGGTTTTCATCACCCCCTGTCGTGACCCGAATTCCTTACATTTATATCAATAATTCTCACACATCACGACTACACATACGGACAGTTGGGCTATGAATCGATGTTAGTCGATCACTCCCATATACTTTAATTCATTCACTTCTCATGCATTCATAATAAGAAGTTGTACTTATAATAATTTACAGAACTTTTACGTTCGTTTACATTGGTTTACATCCCAGTATTAATATAAATACATCACCGTACCCTGTCATATTTAGATACAAAAGATTTCAAAAGTGTGTATACCTTTCGCAATGTGATAATAGCTGCTAGCGGAAGGAAAGTACAGGAATCTACCACAGAGCTCTCAGAAGCACTGTGGCTAATCTGTGGAGAGATGAAAAAAAAGGGTGAGCTAATGCGTTCAGTAAGAAATAAATGAAAGTAGGTAGATAACCATACTATCTACGATACTTATAATGCATGGTTTATGTCGTAAATCCAAAGCATTCACAAACCATTATAGTTAAAACACATAGCAATTTACTACTCAAAAACTGAATGTCAAAACTCGTTCAGAGTAAAATATTTCTGTGTTCAGTATTGAAACTCACATTTAAATCATGTTCTCATTTCAAATGGTTTTCATTACAGAAATCAAATCACAATTAGTTTCGTTATAGAAACCAATAAAATCAGGTGAGACTAGGTAGGGATCCACACAAATCCATAAGACATTTGGCCAAAGTCTGAGACCCCGAGCTATCACTAACTAGGTGTGTAAGGGTATCTCAGAGTCCGAGGAGGGGGTTAGTCTATCCATCGGCTCCTATCTAACGACTATAACAAACCAGAGCAATGACAAAGCATGCCCGAGTCCAAAGATGCAATTCTCACATCTCATAGTTGCACGGTACAGTGTACTCCATGTTGTCTACATGGTACGACGTACTCCGTGAACCACAGTACAATTACCACACAGTTGTAGGTGCCTGAATCAACAGCTCACCACCCCAACCAAATAAATTATCAACCATAGCCTATCGTCTCAGATTTAGTGCGAGCAAGTCAGTGTGACACACAGTCCAACACTAAGGCTCCAGCACGATCTCAATCATACATCACATCAAAATCAAGTGCGAGCGGATCTGGATAAATCCACAGACCTCAGAGCTCCAACATGATTTCACACACACAAATAGACAGCTGGCTCTATTTCCCACAACAGTGGTACTCAAAACCAAGTGTGATACGCAAAACGGTGTAAAACACACATTTCATAAAAACGTGCAATTTAATGCATACAGTCAAATTATGAGCCAGTCTATCATTTTGGTTTCACAAAACCTCTTTTTCACATGTAAAACATCATGTTCATACACTTTATGCATTTTCAAATTTTTCCCCGGGTCAAGGGGTATTTTCGTAATTTTTTCATATTTGGGTACTATCCAGAAATTTCATATTCATACGCTATATGAAATTTAACTGTATGTAAACGACGATAAAAATACATACAGCTATCTCTAAGAGCTCACAAAGATCCCTTACCTCGGATCACGTAGTGTGACCTCTCTTCCTCCGTGCTGTCCAAATCTCGCAGTCCGGTCAACTCTCAATATGACTCTGGAGCTGCATTTAATCACTCACTGGATTAATTACACGTTTCCTACTGTATTTCACATTTAATACAGTTCATTCACTTAAATGGGCCCGTTTACTCTTAATGGGCCCTAACACTTTAATTGGGCCTTAATCCGTATTAAGCCCGTTTTTTTCGTATTAATTTCCTTCATCAGGGTCTATCGACTCATTGGGCCTATCAATACCCATTGGGCTTTATTTCAAACTCTTTGGATAGCCCGTATATCATTTACGACAGTTTATTCGAAATTTCGAATATAATTCACTAAATCCAAAATTTAATCGAAATGTGAAAAATAAATCTTAAATACGCGTTAATCACATAAATTGTCGTAAATGAGCTTTACTTACCTGAGATTATGCGATGATACGCAAATCGGAGTTCGATCAGGCTTCCGTTCGGAATTAATCGTCGAACTGCACAATTTGTATATTTAACTCTGGGTCAATTTTTGATTAAATATAATTTAAATAAATTCATTGGAAATCAAATCGGTCACTTTTAACCTCGTACCGACTTACCCGAAGTCCAGTGAAATCCCAAAAATTTTCTTTTTCCTTTTTCCTTCTTTTTTTTTCTTTTTCTCTCTCTTCCTTGGCTGAACCGGTCCGGTCCGGTTCAGTTTAGAAGGTTCTGCCTTGAATCGCCGACCGGTTCAGGGATGATTTAGCCGTGCCGGCGTTGCCCGGCCTGTTCTCCGGGTGCCGCTGCCGCCTTTCGGAGCATCACAGCCTGGGGAACACTCGGCTGGGCTCGATCGGGACCAAGCACCGCCGATGGCTGCCGGATTCCTTCTTTCCTCTGCGGCCTTCTCCTCTTCGATTCGCCGGTGTCCGGCGTCGGTGGAGGGGGTGACCGGTGCCGATGGGTGCGCACGGACCTGCTCTTCCTTTTTCGGCCTCTGGCCTGGCAGTGGGGTCACCGGTGCTCGCCGTCCGGTAGGTCTTCTTCTTCCTCGGGTTTGCTTCCGTTTCCTCTATTCTCTCTCCCCGATTTTCAATCCGTTTCTCTTTTTTTTTTTCAGTTTTTTAACAGATTTTTTATAATATATTTTTATTATTATTTTATTCCTTAAAATAATAATAAAATACCAAAATATCCCAAAATTCATATTAAATTCATTTAGTCCGTAAATAAATTTATCAGTCTGATATTGCCTTTTCGATATATTTTTCTACTATTTTTGAGCTCATTTTTCGAGGCAAAAATTTCAAAAATATTTAATAATTTCGTATCTTGATCAATTGGACTCGAAATTAAATATTTACCCCGTTTTTGATCAAGATTCTTCAATTTCATATTTTTAATGAAATTGTCTCATCGGATTTATATCGGATTTCGATCAATTGACCGTTTTACCCCTGTACTTGCTCGAAAATCTTTTTAACCCTTATTTCGCTGTTATATAGCTCACATGCATTTTAAATTTCTCAATTAATTGATTGCATGTAGTAAATACTCTTCTTATGATTCAACTATGAAAATATAATGTTCGTACACATAGGAATCATAAGGTACAAGCTACATACGTAAATCGAAAACTCGGATCTGACACCCCCCTTGCAAGAGGCCCTCTCACAAGGCATGCGGCAAACCTAACGATGGGAGAATACTCTCTTGCCAAAACACTCTCATGTGTGTGGGACCCAATTACGTGTCAAGGTCCACGTCTCTAACGATGCTTATAGTACAAATTTGACTAAGTGTGACCCATGTGTGTTACTTAGGTAATGTCATTAACTTATGGTTAAAACGAGAATTCTGCGTTAATTTACCTATATATATAGCTATCAAATATCTTTTAAACTCAATAAATTACAATTTACTTTATTAAGACTATGTCAAAATTTCTTTTAACTCAAATATCGAAGTATGCACACAAGGACACATCCCTACGTCTCCCTGATCTCTTATTTTTTTGCAAAGTTCTTGATAACTATTTCAGTGCTAAAATGAAGTTTTCTATGTCATTTGAAAATCATTGTTGTACTGAATAACAACAATTGACGTTTTCTAAGAAAATTTGATATAAAAGCCAATTCTTAAACAAGATGGTAAAGATGTTGTATATAATTGTAAAGGCTAATGGCGTAGCCACCTTAGGGAGAGAGAGCCCTTTTTGAAAATAAAGAATATATATGTAATTAATATAAAAAATTAATAATTTTTTTGTATATATTGACAGTTTAAAATTTGTTAAAATTTATTAAAAAAATAAAAATTAAATTCTATCTCTACTTTTACATTCATTTTAACTAGAAGTTTTACTCTTGATTTTGAAAATAAAAATTAGGATTTGTTTCATCACTTTGTTGTTATCATATTTTTTATTTATAATTTTTCTCTTTAATTACTTCTGTAATATATATATATATATATATATATATATATATTACATGGATGAGTTTGATTCTTATAAATGATTGATTTGTTAACCCTGATGTAATAATTATTTTACATGTCGTTAGTTATTCAACTGTATAAATATAATCTCAATATAGAAAACAAAATAAAAATTGTAACTATCCACTTGCATTTAGCTCAAGAGAAAAAAAGGAAAAAAGGGTTTTATATAACTCCACCAATGTGACTATCGAGATAAGTTTTCATTAGTATAAATTGTAAAAAGATATTCACTTAAAAAAAAATATATTACATTGTAGAATTTTCTTTTTATATAATTAATTTTGTCACTATGGTTTAAGTATATAACATGCAAACACCAAGAAGAACGGCTTCGAATGAATCGAACTAACCAGCCATCTCCAAATCTCGCTCTTTTTCTTTTCGTCTCGCCCTTTGCTCCTTTCAAAACCAGCAATTCAACTATTTTTATATTTTCTCAATGTTACAAATACTATAAGCCTTTGATCAGAGAAAATGGTTGTAAAAAAGTGAGTAAAGATGAAGAATGTATCACCATGCAATGGACTTTTCCGACTTTCTTATTTGAAAAGCTTGTTTTTTTCAACTACAAAGATGTAATAGAAATGATAATTCGTGTTTATTTTATAAAAAATCGTATTAGTATTATATAAAATATAAATATTTTGTGTTAAAATTGATAACAAAAAAAATTTAATATTCAATTTTTATTATTTTTTTATTTTTTATTCATATTATTTTAGTGTTAATTTACAATAGAACATCGAGTAGAATTTTTACTTAACATAGACATGAATCATGATGATTTGCAAATTTAAATGTCACAAATGTTCAAGAATGTTCTAATTGGATTAGCATGTAACATGTTTATGGGCAGGCGGCTTGTCACGATGGTGGGATTAACCTAATTTGGGTTAGGCTCGTGTCATTAATTTTTAGATTTGGACTCGCTTCAAAAATCATTTTTTTTGGTTCACTTCAAATATTGCAATGTTAACAAAAGTTATTCCAATTTTAAAACATATGTAAAAAATATTGAAATATTATTATAATTTTTTAATATTTTAATAACAAAATTAATATAAATCCTAAATTTTTAAAAAATATTAATTAAAGTCAAATCTCTTTCAAAAGTTACAAGTTAATTTTCAGACTCTCAATTCACTGATAAGACTTAACTTGCACATCCTCCATAGAAAAAAATATAATTGCCAAAAGCGAGTTGTTAATAAGATTATAAATTATATTCAAAATTGGTACCATATTATGATCTGATATTAAGTTTTTGGTTCAAGTCTAATAACATGCATTTAATTTTATATATTGATATATGTTATTTAATTGATTTATTTATTTGATAAACATTAAAGTTATATAATTATAATACCAATGTTGTTGGTTCAAAAAAAATAAGCAGTTTAATTTTTTTAAAAAAAAATTTAAGTTCGAATATTATAAATAGAGCAAATAATACTGAAAAAATTATTTTTTTATGAAATTCGATAAATATTTAATTTAAATTAATCGTAATTTAATGTGCTATTCAAATATTGAAGATATAAAAAGAAAAGTGATTTAATTATAATTGTAATATCCAATTAACAATTAATTAGTTTAGCTGCAAAATAACCACACCACACCCAATTTTCGAAAGTCAAACTCACAATTTGTCAAATATAATTTTTTTATTAAAATAAAATTATGTCTACCCACCCCTTCTTTCAAAAAGAATAAAAAAAAAAAAAAAAAAGGAAAAGAGAAGAATCTTTGTCCGAATATCTCTGTAATTTGCCAGCAATACCATTCCTCTTCTAATTTCTACTATTAATTACAAAAAGCAGGACCTTTCGTCGTCACCAAAATCCAACGTGACACAACGTTTTTTACATTCAAAAACGTTTTGAATTCGAAAGTAACTCTGACTGCACTCTCCTAATTCATGAATGCTCTGCTTTCCGTATTTAAGTTAGAAAGAGACCATTGAAGAATATAAGACTAGGAAGAGATTGAGCAACACCCCCACTCCCAGATCAACCTCAGAAGAAAACAGGAGACTCAAGAAGGAGAAAAACTGGATATAGAAAGGGTAGGATATCTTTTCCTGTATAAAGACTGAGGGCTGACTGCTGAGACTCTTCTTATCCTCGAAAAAGGAGGTCTTTTTAACAAAGACGGAGCCCCTTTGAAAGTGGGTATTGAAGGGTTTCTGAAAATATGGAAGAAGACCGGATTGAAGAGAGTAACAGCGGGAGACTGACTAGAAGAACTTACAGTGGTGGAGGGATGGGTGAGTCAAGGTGGGTGGATGGTAGTGAAGTGGACTCAGAGTCACCTCCTTGGTCATCGCTCGATGAAAATGAGGACAAAGAAGGGTTTGGATCCTTGAGGAGGAGACTGGTTAAGAAGCCCAAGAGAGTTGACTCCTTTGATGTTGAAGCCATGGAGATTGCTGGTGCTCACCACCCTAAGGTAATTAATTTTATTGTCTCCATTTGCTTTAAGATTCTGTACGTGGAAGATATTTGCCTCATATATATATATATATATATATATTTGTTTCTTCAAAGTTTGCATTTTTGGTTACATATCATTAGCCGACACTTAATATTGGGAAATTGGTACAAAAATTGATGCTTGGAACGACTCTATTTTTCAATTTCTTATATTGACTGTTTAAAGTTTAACCACTAAAGAAGTTTGGCGTCTATTAAAATAAATAACTTTGGCAAAAACGGTTGCAATTTGCCTACTAGAGAACAATTGCTGTGATTGAAGCGTCCTCAAGTTTCTTATATATTCATTCGGCATTGCTTGGCTGATATATCACTTGTGTGTGATGGACTAAAAATTTGCCCGCTTTTTGCTGTTTTTAAGTGAGGAACAGTATGTTAATAACCGGTATCTAGAGCGAATAATGCCTGTCAATCTAGTGTGTAGAGTAAATAGCACCTAAACCTTTACTCAGTGAAGGAGAAAACAATTTGGGTTTCACATATTATTGCTAGGAAACTATACAAGCAGCTTTTCTTTCCATAGTGATTAGCATTCTATATTGAGTGTGTATGAATTTTTACCATTGAAATTTAACTAAAGACCTTATCTTGTTTTCAAAGCTCAAATGAATTGTTTGGTCGTTTTACAAAGGAGTTTACATCTAATAACCTTAACTGTATTCTTTTACTAAAATGTCATACGTTAATTAATCAGGAGCTTTCCACTTGGCGCACTCTTGCTTTAGCATTTCAAACACTTGGGGTCGTGTATGGTGACATGGGCACAAGCCCTCTATATGTTTTCAGTGATGTCTTCAGCAAAGTACAAATTGAATCAGATGTGGATATCTTAGGGGCTTTATCACTGGTGATGTACACAATAGCTCTACTCCCCTTGGTTAAATATGTATTTGTAGTGCTTAAAGCCAATGATAATGGAGAGGGTAAGGGCTTTTTTTGTAGGATTCTTGCTTTTTACTGGATATTTTGAAGCTCATTCCCATGTTAATGCATAAATTAATGCAATTGTAGGGGGAACATTTGCACTATACTCACTGATTTGCAGGTACGCAAAGGTCAACATGCTGCCAAATCGTCAGCCAGCAGATGAACAGATATCAAGTTTTAAGCTGAAACTGCCCACTCCGGAGTTAGAAAGGGCTTTAAGCATAAAAGAGGCTTTGGAAAGGAGATCATCCTTGAAGACCCTCCTGTTGCTATTGGTTTTGATGGGAACTTCCATGGTCATAGGAGATGGTATTCTTACCCCAGCAATTTCAGGTAGATAGATGTCTACTATCTTGCTTTGATGTTTACAAAATCAAGTCTTAAACAAATACTATTTCAATTTTCTGTCTTTTCCATTTTTATGAATAGCTGGATGGTATTAGATGCTTTGAACTTGAATGTTGTCTTTGTTTAGTTGCTGTAAAATTTGTCTTGCGATTATTTAGAACTTAAGATGTCTTAAGTATGCAGGTTTTTTCTGATTCATATGGTCCAGAAATTGTTTGCATCGCATGATCAAATGATATAATAGATTCTACCTTAGAAAAAGAAGAAGATTTTATACAATCCATTAGTTCCATGTGACAGTTTTCGGGACAGATATCAAAAAATTTAAGTTGCCACTAAGAGAGCAGGCTTCGGTTATATTTAATTTAGACATATCTTGAAGGATCATCCCTGTAGTGTGAGTATTGGTGGATTATGGATTCCTTTTGGAGAATCTGTTTGCAAATCTCTGCAGTTGAATAGAGAAGATGATTACATAAATTTTATTAGAGGATATCAAACCTTGAAATATGCTGCAACTGAAACTTAAATTCAATTTTAAGGTAAAGACCTTAACAATCTGGTCTTCAAGAAGGTTCAATGTCCCAGGTCTACATGTATTTCACTTCTACTCCTTCACTTATGCATCTTTGTTGAAGCAAATTATAAAGGTCCCTAGGACATTTCTTCGATATCAAATAGATCCTCAAAATTAACTTATATATGTTTGGTGTTCACTGTTCAATTTGCAGACTGTAAGCTCTCATTCTTGCAACTACTGCTTGTTATAATTAATTTTTAGTAGTTAAAACATGGATAGGGAACTTGATGTCCTCAAGCTGCTTGTTTGAGTTCATGTGTACTTACCTAGCAAAGACTATTATCTCCAACTATTTTGTTGCTCTTGTTGGTTGGCTTATATCTGAATTGGCAAAACATTCTCTTTCTCTTTCTCTTCTTGATTGCATTAATTGCCGTTGCTTGGATTTTTCTATTTCTTAAAAACTGGAGTGTTCCTAATTAGACCAGCTGCTATGGCAGCAATGTGCACTATCTTGCGTGGGTTGATACTGATGTAAGATTGTACTGATTTTTTGTTGCAGTTATGTCAGCTGTAAGTGGTCTTCAGGGTGAAATAAAAGGCTTTGGTACAAGTGAGTACTTCTTATTTTTTTTTTTGGTTTCATATAAAATATTTATGGTTTGTTCACTGCCAAGAACTTTTAGGAAAGACTGAAGAAATGAAGCATTTATAGTTGATGGCGAATAGGAGCATAAAACATGCATCGTATAGTTCCAATGTTTCTTCTCTTCCATTGATACTCGTGTCTGTTCTCATATTTATTTGAAGGAGCGACTCAAGGAAAAAAAAATTTTGATGGGTGGGTTAGGGGAAGTGGAGGAGCCTCGAGTTTGATTCCTAAATCACAGATTTACTGAGCTGGCTGAATTAACTACTGGGTATTGATTCTATTAAATATGCAGCATTGTATAAGGCAGTTCTTAACTAATAAACAATGGTTCAAGCCTGAACCTATAAATTAATTTGGTTTTTCAGCAGTGAACTGTTATCATTGTTCTTCATCTTTCTATTTGTTCACAGCTGCATTGGTTGTTGTTTCAATTGTAATCCTGGTGGCATTGTTCAGCATACAGCAGTTTGGAACCAGTAAAGTTGGTTTCATGTTTGCTCCTGCACTTGCTTTGTGGTTCTTCTCTCTGGGTTCAATAGGAATTTACAATCTAGTGAAGCATGATATTACAGTCATCAAGGCATTCAATCCAGCTTATATCTATTTTTTCTTCAAGAAGAACAGCAGAGATGCATGGTCTGCTCTTGGAGGTTGCGTTCTGTGCATTACAGGTGCGGTATGCTTTTAAATAGCTGACCTTGACAGCATGGTAGCAATGTTTATTGAACATCTATATAAAAATGCCCTAGTGTGATGCTGAAGCTGGGCATGCTAGAGAATATCAAAATGCAGGGAACTGTTTCTGCTTGAAGTCATTAAAATTTGTTGATTTATATAAAATACATTTTTTAGAACCTGCAAAAATATAGCTTTAATGCTTTTCTTTGATGTTGAGATGAGTATTTTCTCCATATGAAGTTGTAGAGTACCACCCCCATTTAGTGGAGTAACATGTTTCTTTGTCATTACAGGAGCTGAAGCGATGTTTGCTGATCTAGGGCATTTCTCTGTACGAGCCATACAGGTTGGCTCTTCCACTAATTCATCTTTAGTACTTCCTTGAAGAATGACCTTGGATTTTTCATTTACTAAATGCCTCTTATAATTAATTTGTATTCCTTGCTCAGATTGCCTTCACCTTTGTAGTGTTTCCCTGTCTTCTCTTGGCATACATGGGCCAGGCTGCGTATCTAATGAAATACCCTGATTCTTCAGAAAGAATTTTTTATGATTCTGTGCCAGGTTGCACTTGCCAACATACTGCCTTATCTTCAATTTCTCCAAACATTTTCAAAATTATAATCAAGAGATTTTAGTTTTTATTAAGTGCTGTTTTGACACTATGTTTACTTCTTATGAACAAACAGATAGCCTTTTCTGGCCAGTTTTTGTGATAGCCACCATTGCCGCCATGATTGCCAGCCAAGCAATGATATCTGCTACATTTTCATGTGTCAAGCAGGCTATGGCTCTTGGATGCTTCCCAAGACTGAAGATAATTCACACCTCAAGGAGACTGATGGGTCAAATTTACATCCCTGTGATAAATTGGTTTTTAATGATCATGTGTGTAGTCGTTGTTTCCATCTTTCGCAGCACCACGGATATTGCCAATGCATATGGTTTGCAACTTTTCTTACATCAAACCCTCTTTCTCTCTTTTTGCTCCACTCATTCCTGAAAAGTGTCTTTTTGGTTTATTCAAAAATTATAGTGCTTTTTTTTACTATGAAAAAAAAAAATGATCCCAAGCTTTTATATATTCTTTTGGGCACTTCTCCTTATCCAGTTGTGTGTCTGTTTTGGTGAACTCAGGAAACAAAGTATTACTTTTGCTAGGGTTGTACGGGGCATTCAGAATTTTTACCCAATAATATAGACTAATTGTATTTCATATATATTTGCATATTTGCTGATATACAGATTTGTTTGGGTAAACATTGCAATAGTTTGTATAATGTTGAATCTACAGATTCATAATGGCCGATGACAATGCTTACTGTGTTCCTCTCTTGATACTTCCTTATATCATGGTAGCAACACCTCCCACTTTGTTTTCAACTCTTATTTGGTATTATTTATTTAATCAGTGTCTATCCTGGCACTTATTTGTTGTCTTTGTATTATATGGTATTTTGTTGATTCTGATGCTTAGTTGATTTTAAAACTTTGTTTATTGTTACTCTATAGAGTAGAATTACTGATGCCGGAATTTCCACCAAAAATCATAATGATTTATGAACAAGGAAAGAGCTGATTAAGCAAGTAGCTTCTATTACTAATCTTAAGATGGCAGCTTTTCTAATGCCTGTCTAAATTGTTTTTGCAGGCATAGCTGAAGTGGGTGTCATGTTGGTCACAACCTCCTTGGTGACACTCGTAATGCTTCTAATATGGCAGACCAATTTTTTAATGGCTTTGTGTTTTCCTCTTGTATTTGGATCGATAGAGCTTATCTACTTCTGTTCTGTTCTTTCTAAAGTCTTAGAGGGAGGTTGGCTTCCACTTGTTTTTGCTACTTTCTTTCTCACCGTGATGTACATTTGGAACTATGGCAGTGTGTTGAAGTACCAGAGTGAGGTCAGAGAGAAAATATCCATGGACTTCATGCTTGAACTCGGCTCCACACTTGGGACAGTGAGGATTCCAGGGATCGGTTTGATGTACAATGAGCTTGTCCATGGCATTCCGTCAATTTTCGGGCAGTTTCTACTTACCCTACCTGCCATCCATTCTACTATTGTGTTTGTTTGCATCAAATATGTCCCTGTTCCTGTGGTCCCTCAGGAGGAGAGATTTCTTTTTCGAAGAGTTTGCCCAAAAGACTACCATATATTTCAGTGTGTCGCTCGATATGGTTACAAAGATATTCGAAAGGAGGATCACCATGCATTTGAGCAACGGTTGGTTCAAAGCCTTGAGAATTTCTTGCGGAAAGAAGCTCAAGACCTTGCTCTGGAGAGCAATTTGCATGAGATTGATGATAGTGTTTCAGTGAGCTCGAGGGATTATGGAACCAGGGATTATGGTAATGAGGAGCTTAAAATCCCATTGATGCATGATAGAAGATCGGAAGAAGCAGGAACTTCTATGTCAGAAGAAGCGCCAGCAGCATTGCCTTCCAGTGTAATGTCATCAGATGAAGACCCAAGTTTGGAATATGAGCTTTCAGCTCTGCGAGAAGCAATAGATTCAGGATTTACATATTTTCTGGCACATGGAGATGTGAGGGCCAAAAAGAACTCCTTTTTTCTCAAGAAACTCGTCATAAACTACTTCTATGCATTCCTAAGGAGAAACTGTCGAGCTGGGGCTGCAAATATGAGTGTACCTCACATGAATATCTTGCAAGTAGGTATGACATACATGGTCTGATTTGTTTCCCATCTATCAGAGGTGCCATTTTATTGCCAGTTTGTATATTGTTCAACTCTCTTTAAGTTCGAGGGTTAAAGCCAAGCATGATTAAGTATTTATGCATCATGATTGGCTACGCCAGCTGATGGAATTTTATATTGAACCTGTTGTCACTCGTTGTTTTTTTTTTCATTTTCATCGGACCCTTACATTTTTTCTTGTCATATCACCTTCAGCTTTGATCAAGTTATTGCTTCTATCATTGACATTGTGTGGCATCTCCATGTTGTCCAGGAATAAGAATGCCAGTTAATCCTTCACCTCTACTTGGTATATCTAAGCTCTGGCACAAACAAATTGTCCAGCTTCCTAGAAACTTGAATCCTTTTCACAGACAAGAAAAAATGTATTTCTTTAAGACTAATCAATCAAACAGCAGCTGCAAATTAACAATAGCAGCGACAGTAGCAGTAAGCTGCCAAAGCAACAAAATCAGTAGCAACATTTGAAACAGGAGCAAAGCAAGCTGCAGCAACATCTAAACCAGCAGCAGCGCACATCCTCAGGATTCGGACAAGTGAGTTAGCTGATCAAAGTTGATCTAATCTGATACATACTGTTTGTGTTTTAAATATGGATACTAGATTAGGATTAGTCTTAAACAAGACACACATTGCAACAAGAGGAAAAAGGTACGAGTCTCACCAGCAGAGAGGTAGTAAGTTCAGAGGTAATGTCTAATAATTTTCGTTCTCGAAAAAACGATAACTCAACAAGAAGCAGACCCCCATGAATGGACTTGATTTGGCAGGCTGGCTTGCTTACAAATGAGCCCAAAGACGAAAGAATCTTGGTGGGCAAAGATATGATTAGCAGCCTCCATTTCTTAACTAGTACATCAACTTGAAACTGGAGTGATGTGGATGTCATGTGGTATATTCGTAAGTTGGCAGTCTAGGCCTCTGGGGTCAGTTTTCGGTGTCTGGTTTGATAAAGCAGTAGGGCAAAAAAGCAGCTCCATTGGAGCTTAACCTATACCTATCCCCAAAGTCTCCAAGATTATATTCTCTTGTTTTAAATATCAACATCAAAATTAAACACATTAAAAGAAAACATAAAAGAAAAGTCGAGACGGGCACAGATAAGCTGCAACTAGCCGGCCAGCCAGCCAGATATTTTTGCCAATATCAACTGCAGCACTAACTGCGAATATGAATTTTAGGATTTATAGTTTGCTTTACATTTGCAATTTCGGTAGGATATATGTTACTAAAACTATGTCATGCTTGTCATACTTGAGGTAAATAATGATATAATATAGATTAGAGATTTATTTATATTTGTAAAAAATTAAATTAATGATTAATTTGTAAAAATATTAATCTTATATGTAATTATAAAAATGGTGTAAATCAAACTTCATATATACACACATGAGGAGAGATGTATCATGCGTTTGAATTATCAAATAGTCCAAATGATTTTATTTTATCTATGTATGGTTTGTCTAAACGTTGCTTACATTACGTGATCCCCATGTTTTTTGTGAGCTTTATTTGTTGAGAATAAGGGGATGGTCGGTTCCTTACCTTGGCCTCAAATGCCCAAAACGCCCATCATTCGTTCCGTCATCATCATCATCATCATATAATAATCTAAAAATGCCTGGCTATATATCAATTAAACAACTGAAAATATTTTTTAATATCAATCAAACAACAGAAAATATCAATTTTTTTAAAAATTAAATTTTCTAAAATTATTTTTCAGAATTCATTTCCAGTAAATCAAACCGAATTTAAATTTTATAATCTTTTCTTTCCTTTATTTTTTGTTCTTCAATTTTTTTCTTCTTGGCTTAAAAGCCAACCTCTCCTTTGTCTATTTTTTTTTGTTATAGCACTTTTGGTTTGCGAAATAAAATATAAAAATAATTTATATTAAGATGATCTTAAAAAATATTTATTTTAGGTACCAATAAAATAATAATACATTATATTCTTTTAAATACATGTAATAATTATATTATATTCATAATCACCAAATCAACGCCTATTAAATTAGTTTATTCAAGTGTCGATTATTATTAATTTAATCATATTTATTTGGTAAGGATAATTGTAAGATTATTATTGCAGACCTTTAAAAGAATATAATGTATCATTATTTTATTAATACCTTAAACACTATCTTTCAAAATTATTTTAATATAAGTTATTCTCAATATGAGATGTCATTATTTTATTAATATTTAAAACCTCAAGTTTTAGGATCTTTCTAATATAAGTTATTCTTATAAAATAAATGTGAATTAAAAAATGTATTTTGTGGGAATAGAAAAGAAGAAGAATACATGTGAATATATATATTCTATTACCTAGTTGATGAAATGAAATAATTATTTTGAGTTTATTCTTTTTAGTTTTACAAGAATAGTACCACGTAATCAAATAGGAATACTTGATAAAATGTCCAAAATGCCATAATCTTCTAATTTATCAAATTTTCATTTATTTTTACCAAATTTCTTATTGTATTTTTTTAAAAATTTTTAGCTTATTTATCTTTTCACTTTTTTTTTCTTCCCACTGTTTTCCTCTATACCTTCCTTTTCAGATTTGGGTAAGTTTCTTTGTTGGTCATCTTTAATCCAAAATTTTGAATTTATTTGCAAGTTAAAAACATGAAAAGCTGCAAATTTGACAATTCAGGATCACCATCAACATCACGTTCCTTTTCAACTTCATCAGCATCTTCACCTAAAAACCTATTTTCAAATTTTAGAATCCTTTTTTCTTGTTACTTCAAGTACGGCTTCAGCACCAGTGGTATCTTTCCTACAATGTTGTACATATCTTCAAAAACACTTGGAACAAATTTTGAAAATAGGTTTAAAAAAATCGTATATTTTCAAAGAGTGTGAGATGTAGAAGAGAAGACTCAGAAAAACCTAATGACTTTGGTTGAAAATTGAACAATTGTTCAAAGGCACACTTGTAAGAAAGGAAATTTTACATTTCCCATGTACAAAACCAAATAATCAGTTTAGATAAAGAGCCCCTGTTCCTCTAATGCGCGGAACAGGTGGATTTCTAAGGAAAAAGATTCTACGGCAAAAATTGAACCCTCCTTTGCCTACTTTTTTCATTGGTGTGTTTGATCTTTTTCCAATTGCAAAATTGATGGTGGGTTTGTATTTTTATGGTTTCGATGGACTTTTCTTTAAAATATTTAATATATATAATATAAAATACTTGTCTAAACCACAAGTATGGCTTTAGTATCAATGGGATCTTTTCTGTAGGTGGGTTGTACGCATTTGTAAGAACTTTTATTATACCATCGCATGACTTTAGAATAATGTAAAACGATTAAAATGTCCTTTTTATTATTTTTGGTGCAAATAGGGTCAACTCGCATATAGAAAGGCCCGTGAACCCACAAGAGTGTGCATTTACTCAAAAATCTCCGAATTATCATTAAATGATGATATTTGACTTCAAATAAACTCTTTGAGTCCTCAAAATTCAAAGTTTTGAGTTAGCTTGGTAAACGTACAATAATTACAAGAATGACGATTTTGTCCATAGATCGATTTTACACACTAATCAAATGGACACTATGAATTGAATTAAGGGTATATAATGAGTTATGTCAGGCCCTTAGATCCTCATGTCAGACTTTGTACCAATATGTGAAATGATAAAGCGATAAAGCCGAAAACATCGAAATTAGGAGAATTTCGATTATAACTTGTAAAGTTTATATCAAAAACCTTATGAAAATTCATTTTTTCCCTTAAAATACGCCAAATGTGCTAAAATGCATCAAGGTCAGCATCCCCATTAAATATGACTGAATTCCATTAAATTCTTGTTAAAATATCAAGTGTTAGAAATTAGTGTGAAAAACACCATTTTTATGTAAAGCCATAATCTTTTTGGCATTTCTAGCCATTTAACTCAAGCCTCCTCTACAAAGTTGTTCATCTAAGTGTCCTCTACAACATCCAAAATTGGTGGTTTAATTCCTTAAGAATCATTAAGGATTTACAAGGTAAACAAATTTAGTAATTCCTAGATCTATGGAGTTGCAGTGGTTTTCAATCCTCCATCTTTATATATGTTAATTAGGGACTAATATGAACTATTTCCATGCTTTTATATTGGATCAAAGAGCTTTCTAAGTCAAGGAATAAGATTCAAGCACCCTGGAATTTTTTAGGTAAACTTTGATTCAAGCTTTGAATTTGAGATATGTTGATGTGTTTATGATATTATGATGTTATATGATGAAATTGTGGAACGAAAATGATGGTATCAAAGATGTGTAGTTTCGGCCATTAGGGTTTAGTGAGAGAAAGTGTATAAGTTCAAGGGGATCTTACAATATAATGTGAAATACATGTAATTAAGTATGAATTATGTATTATTGTGGAATAAAAATGGTGTTAAGGCAATGTGGTATATTCAACGAAAGAAAGGGTATTATGGTAGTTTTACCCTTTCAGTGTAATTTTGGTGTTAAGCGAGTGATAAACATGTGTAAGTGTGATAAGTGCAATTTGTCAGACCCGTATTTTTATGTAGCTTGTTCCTTATGATTTATATATGTACAGACATATATTAAGTTATTTAAATCATAAGAAGAGTATTTACTAGATTTAAGTGTTAGTGAAATGCTTTAACACTTAAAAGTTACATAAAAAGCCTAATGTGAGCTATAAGAATGGTACGCCCTAAAGGTATTATCGCAAGTGCACGGGTCGTACAAGTAATAATGGGATTTGAGTCCCGAGTTATCGTCCCACAGAGAAGTTGACTAGCTTAATTAAGTACCGGTTAATCTTACCCTAAGTATATCCTAGCAAATTATGAGATTAAAGTGAGTAATCTACTAAGGCTAATTAAAAGTACTGAAAACAATAAACATTGAAATAAAGAAAATAAAACTGAACTAAGATTTGCTTACCGAACTCCGAGCAATTAAAGAAAATACCTACAAAAGAAAATTAAAACAATTAAAATTAATTAACGCAATTAAAATAAAATGAAAATATGAAAATAAAGAACTAAAATTTAAACAAACTTAAAATAAAAATGCATGTAATTAAACTAATAAAAATTGCAAATTAACTCAACCTAAAACCTAATAAAATAAAAATCTCCTTACCTAAAGCAATTCTTAAACTTCTCTCTAACTAAATGCTAACACTAAAACAAAATCTAACTAATACATGAAAATATTTTTGGATTAAATTAAAAATGAAACAAACTTAAGGTTGCATGGAATAAATCTACCCCTAATCTAATTCTAAATGAACACTTGATTAACTATCATCCTAATTAAAACTAAGCTTTATGCCACTAAACAATAATACTAACATGCAATTTAATTAAAGACCCTAATCTAAGCTAACAAGGGTTAATAAAAATACAACAATGGGCATTCATAAAAAAAATAAAAAAATAAAAAAAACTGGAAATGATTAAAATGACTTCGCCAAACATGACTAAATTGGAAAACATCAAAGTGTCCCGATACACCACTGTTCACGTCTTATTCAGTGTTTGTTTTCCATTTCCAGGTGAGAGCCTCGGTTTGTCCAGTCCTCTGCTCCAGATATTGTTGTCGATTTGCCCAAGAATTCTCGGTTTGCCCAGGTATTCTTAGCATGCCTGTGTCTTGCTGTCTGCTGCTCCAAACGACAACCAGCTAGCATTCTCGGCTCTGTCCTGCTGCTCCAGGCTGCTAGTGTTGCTGTCCAGGTAGTGTACAGATCTGCTGCAGGTGTTGCTATCAGTCTGTCCTCAAGCACTGCCGTGAACCTTCCTTGGGACCGGTCATGCCTTGCCTTAGCTGATCATTTCCTGCACCAGCAATGTTAGTTCGAACAGCAGTACAAAGCTTTCCTAGCAGCCCAGTTTCCATGCATTGTTCATCCGGAGAACAAAACATCACCGAGACATAGATCATAAAGGAAGAACCATCTGCAGTGACACGAAACCTTAGCAAAAACTAAATAATCTAACAGAAATTTATTAGAAATACAATGGAAACCGAGCAAGTATGGATTAATACAGAAAAACTCAAATGAACAGTGCAAACGTTAAAAAGCAGAGCATAACAGAGGATTGATCGGCTTGCTGGTTTGTTTCTTTGTTACCTTCCAGCTACCCGTCGACACCCTCTCTCGGTATTACACATGAGCATCTCCACGAAAGCAGGAACTAAGATGAAAATACAGAAAATGAACATTGAACATTAAATCAATAATGCAGAAAATTATAAGACATGAAATAGGAGACTCCAGGGCTAAGGTTTCCTTCAGTTTCTTCTCCTACCGTGTTCCACTTTGCTCTTGATGTGGACAAATGCTCAGCATCAACCCACATCAAGGCAACAGAACTATCAGGTAAAAGAATGGAAGAGACAAGCTTGCTATCCGACTGCCCCAGAGAGAATCAAATCGAGATAAAAAAATGACTTATCAAACAAATACATAAGTAAGTTGGGAAACCGAGAGCTTGTTATTGAAAACTATAAACTTCCATTTAACACTCACAAAATAAGAAACATCCAGGAATGGATTGTTACAAATTGAAAAGAAGAAGAAGGTGAAACGTGATTGCTAATGAAAAATACCAAGAAACTAGACAAATGAAACAAACTTTTTCATTAAGTGAATAGTGAATGAACAGTAAAATTTTACTGCCAACAAAATAATCTCTTCGGGAAAGCTTAAAAACAAATGCAATAAATCTAAAACTACCCTAGCAACTATTCTACCCTAAAAATTACATCACCTTTCAATTGCCATCTTTTTCTATTTATAAACACACTAGGGGTAAAATTGTAAGTTTCCATCCTATATGAGTTGGCATTTTTTTGGCCACTTGTCATCACACCATTGGCTCCTTGAAAAGATATTTCCATGTCATCGGTCTTCTTGTCCAATTGGATGTGCTAGGTGGCATGGCTCGTGTTGTCTGCGTGGCTCAATCTCGATTTTAGCCCAATTTCGGTTCATTTTCTACCGAAATATTCAAAATTCATCCGGATTTAATTTATCTGCAAACATGAGAATTTTAATTAAATAAAGGGGATAATTAACAAAATAAATTAGGGATTTAAATAATTAATTAGGAAATTAAGCACAAATAATTCTAAAAATATAGAATTATCACACCCCCAAACTTGAGTTTTTGCTTGTCCTCAAGCAAAACAAAATGATTGTAGGAATGACAAGTACAAAACACAATAATTTCTCCAATATCATCCTCAAAGAAAAAGTACAGACTATGAAATCAAAGACTCAAAATTACAAGTCCAGTACTTAGAATTATTCAATCATAAGTCCTAACCTAAATTGGACTCCTTGTGAGTGTGTGAAAAATGTCTAAGTCACGTCACAGTATATTACTCGGATCAGATTATGCAACACAGTAAATGCAAAGTTAATAACATGTGATCATTCCCATAAGTTTGCTTTTCACTTCTCTCTCCACTAATGTAGTCACACTTAACCAAAGATTAATAAGACTTCATTAAGCTTGTAATGTAAGACTGGGGCTAAGGTATGATAAAGTCGATTTAGGTTTAATTACCCCTTAACATGCATTACTTCTAGGATCTATAATGTAAGAGCTCTAATTATTTGCTCCAAACTTATTTCTTTTGCTAAACATTTTTTTTGAATTTTTCTTCTTTCTTCTTTTCTTTTTCTTTCTTTTTCATCAATTTTTTTTCTTATACATACTCTTTCACTATCACTTAATACCCATATAGCTCATAATATATCCCAATGACTTTTCATGCTTTTGAGGTAAGGGATAGGAACAAAGTATTTAAGCTAAGGAAAATAACGCAGGTATATTTACAGAGAAAAACTTATTTGGCTCAGATGGGTGACTAGGGGTAGAATATGTATAAGGAAGGCTAGAAAGGCTCAAACGATCCAAAGATGGCCTAAATCATCTCCCTAATCAAGTGTGATCTAATATTTCACCTCGAGATCAGATCAAACAAATTCTAGAATATGATGCACAAAATCAACTGAACAAATGCAATCCTATGTACATATAAGCTTTCTCTAAATAAATATACCGATTCATGACATGACATATGCATAAGATGAGGCAATCGCAATCAGAATCAAGACAAATTCAAGAATTCAACTTCATGCTTCTCATTCAATCAAAATCAGACTAAATCATTGGGTCATATCATCGGAATATGAGAAAAATACATGCTAAGCACTAAATCATCCCAAAATCAAGCAATTTAAGCTCATATTATCGAAAAATTTTTGAAAATTCTTTCTCAGATTTTCAAAAATTTTTTGAAATTTTTTCCAAAATAGCTCAAGTGATATCCCCTCCCCAAAACTTAAAGTGCACAGTGTCCTCAGTGTGCTGATAATATAAGAATTTAAGATCAAGAACAGAGTACTCCCCTTTCTGATGATGATGAACAACTGAAGCTTGATTGAAAAGGTAATTCTAGAAAAGCAATCTGTAAAATAAATAAAGAAAGAAACAACAAAAAAGAAAAGAATAGTACAAAAAGAAAAATGAAGCTAAGTAGCAGGATCAGAAGTAGGAGGGTCAGCTAAAGTGGTCACAGAATGCTGACGACCAAACCCTCCCCCAAAATAGTGTTTTAGTCTGCCTCTATTAACCTTAAAGGGTTGATTCAAGGTCTCATCCATAATTTCAATGGCTCCATGAGGGAATACTTGTGTAATGGTGAAGGGACCTGACCACTTAGACTTAAGCTTTCCTGGAAACAACTTCAAGCGTGAATTAAACAACAGAACTTGCTGGCCTGGCTTTAAGTGTCTCTCCTTAATTTTCTTATCATGCCATCGCTTAGTATTTTCCTTGTAGAGCTTGGCATTCTCATATGCCTGCAACCTAAATTCGTCTAACTGATTGATCTGTAGCAGCCTCTTCTCCCCTGCTGCCTCTAAGTTGAAATTCAGGTTCTTAAAGGCCCAATAGGCCTTGTGCTCTAGCTCTACTGGTAGATGACAGGCTTTATCATAAACAAGTTGATAAGGGGACATTCCTAAAGGTGTTTTGAAGACTATCCTATAGGCCCAAAGTGCATAATCTAACCTAATGGATCAATCCTTCCTACTTGGGTTCACTGTTTTCTCTAATATCCCCTTAATTTCCCTATTGGACAACTCTACTTGGTCACTCGTCTGCGGGTAATAAGCTACCTTATGTCACGACCCAATTCCATTCTCTTTAACCGAAAATCACTAAAATTTTTTCGCGTTTTACTGTTACCTTACCCGGTCGTGAACTAACTCACCACACACTGTTGGGCTGTGAGTCAATAATAAACTCCACATCTCATTCATTCTCAGTTAAATAAAACGATGTCATACATTTGCATTTAATCTTGTACTTATACAAAAGCATGTTTTACTGACATCTACATCCCCCATAATTACAACGCAAAAGAATACTGTGCTTTTACATTGTTTAGATACAAAAAGAATCACTGTGTATATACCTCTAAGCGATGGAGATGCAGCGGAGTCCAAAATACCACGCCTCAGTCCTCACTGGGCTACTATGCACGCTCTGTAGGGGGAAATAGAGAGGGATGAGCAACCACACGCTCAGTAAGGCAATAATGCAAGCATGGTAGATAACTACTATATCTACATGCTGATAGTGTTATGCATAAATCATTTATGGTAGGAGCATGAGGAATAAAACTATGCCATATGAGTATACATATATATCATGTGTCAAAATCATGTACATTGGCATATCAAACATGGTAAAAAGAACATCATGTATAAATCATCTCATGCTCAGTCTCATTTAAATTCATAAAAGGGCAATTCATTAAGAAACCTCCTTTTTAAACCAACATCATAAACCTCTTTCTCAACACATAAATACCACCAAATCAATTCACAATCACAACCACATTTTCATTTCACAATTCATGCATGTGTATAAAAACTAGGTCACTATATCAAAAGTGCCTATGTGGACCACTACATCATAAATCATCCCAGACCACACGCATCCAGGTGTACGGGGTATCATGCTGGCATGAAGATGGATTATCCCTCGCCAGACTTTCTCATCACATAACCATCATGCGGTACATCGTACTCCATGTGATATACACGGTACAGCGTACTCCGTAGACTCATATCGTGATTGGGGGTGCCATTCTTAGGTCTTACCTACCCCATACCAAGAGTTTTCCATATCCGTGAAGGAGAGCCTCCCTGCCGAACAGAGCCTCCCCTCCTAACAGAGCCTCCCTGCCTCCTCGGGCTTAAGGATGTTAGCTTAAGGATGTAGGGCTTAAGGATCCTTCCGTAAGAGAGCCTTCCCACTGAACAGAGCCTCCCCGCCTAACAGAGCCTCCCCGCCTCTTTGGGCTTAAGGATGTTGGCTTAAGGATGTAGGGCTTAAGGATCTTACCGTACCCATGTAGGAGAGCCTCCCCACCCCTCCAGGGCTTAAGGATGTTGGCTTAAGGATCCCACCGTAAGAGAGCCTCCCCACCGAACAGAGCCTCCCCGCCTCTTTGGGCTTAAGGATGTTGGCTTAAGGATGTAGGGCTTAAGGATCTTACCAACTTTCACAACCTTATACGTATCACAATGTGCAAACTTGTGCGAACAAAGCTCTATCACGACTTATGCATCTTATCATAAAGAGACGCGTACGAGCATAGCTCTAGTACGGTTATACTCATAAGACAAACCACTCAAAAACCACGTACGAGCAGAAGCTCCAGTACGGTTTATAAACATCATCATAGTTTCCAAATCAAGGTGCGAGCTAAGCTCCAGCACGTTTCATACAAATGAAAACATCCATACCCGGTGCGAGCTAGGCTCTAGCACGGTTTAATTCACATAAACATGATAGGCGGCTCATAAGCTTTTAAAGCTATCTCAAAACATATTTGGCACTTCACATGTGCTATCACAAACATCAAACCACAATAGCCATCCTATCTATCAATTCGTTTAAAACCAAACACATGTTTTGTGAAAGCATTCAAAACACTTGATTTATGCAATTATTAGCCTTACTATCCCTTTTTATACATCCATGTAAACCAAATCATCTAATATTCACAACTATTTTCGCATACCAAACAACCAATTTCTCAAACGTTCAGGTATTTCATAAACACCCTATAATCCCACAAATTACGATCAGCTACCTCTATATACTTACAGAATTGCCTTACCTGGAATCGCGATGCGTGATTCCACTTCCTTAAAGCTGCTACTCGTACCACTCGATTCGTTTCCAACGGACTCTTCGAGACTGCACAAAATCGTATTCCGCATTATATTCGATCCGTATAATATGACATCGTGCGTTCACTATAGTCAATTCGACCTATAGTTTTTAGTGATGCTCTTAAGGCCTCGTTTCATTACTTTACCCATAACTCGAGTCTATGGATTCTTTTAGGCCTATTAACTCATTCCAAATCGATATTAAATCGATATTAAGCTCATAGTGTTCATATTTCATTGATTTCCTCACTATGGCATTTATCAAGCATTTACATACTCATTTTCATAATTCCACTTAAACTCACATTATAACTCCACATAATCATTCCAAATCATCCACATTACTCATTTAACTACTTTAGCATGCCTATAAACCACCAACTCCCCAAATCACACTCTCACACTAGAGGCATTCCATTTTCTAGGTCACATTAGTTTCTAACACAACCTAGGTGTTTTCATCCATACATACTCATGCCAAACAACTCCAAAACCAATTAAATAGACAATATACTTGGATTGAAGTGTTAGAATCTTACCAAATATGATTTTTCTTCTTGCTCCAAATGTCAATGCCCTTATCTCTTTCACTACCCATAATGGGATTTTGGGTTCCAACTATGTTGTTCTCTTCCTCAAGATAAACAACTCAATGTCTAATGGTCTCCCCTCAATTCTTGCTGGAAATGGCTGATTTTAGAGAGAGAAAGTTAGGTTTTTGGGTTAGAAATGGAAGATTGGTGTTTTTCCCAAAATTTTCAGATTTTCAGTCCTCCTTATATAGAAATAGCTTGAGGAGATCGATCTGGTCCAAGAGGAGATCGATCTGGTCCCTTTAAATCTCTCATTTTCACGGCATTTTAAGCATGAGATCGATCTGGTCCTAAACAGAGAGCTAAGGAGATCGATCTGGGTGCTTGAGGATCGATC
The DNA here is from genome assembly GCA_033439115.1 of Firmiana major. Taxonomy (NCBI): domain Eukaryota; kingdom Viridiplantae; phylum Streptophyta; class Magnoliopsida; order Malvales; family Malvaceae; genus Firmiana; species Firmiana major. The sequence continues at coordinate 35,414,968 of CM065912.1, read as the reverse complement.
TTTTCATCACCGAATGCTTAGGAGATCGATCCGGCCCCATTGGAGATCGATCTGCTCTATTCCATTGCCCAAATAAGAGCATTCTGGCTCTTCCAGATCAATCTCTCATCTTATGAGATCGATCTGGCCTTCATACTTTTCAGATTTTCTGCAGTTTTCTTGCTGCAACTCACACCAACACATCCTTAATCTATTGCCATGGCCATTTTCTCATCCATCCACCTTTATAACTTGAAAATGGCATCCATTCATACCTTATGCACATTGAAACTTGTGTGCATTCATTGTATGTCCAAAGGTATACTATATATAACCAAATGGAAGCATTTATATTCATGCAGCTTCCATCCATTTACCATACTACTCATTTTGAGTTCCAATCACATTCATCACTTACAAGAACTCATTTCTTCATATTCAAACTCAATGGAACTTGTATGTACGTTACAAATCATATTACACATACATACATTGAATCCATGGACTTACATCGATCATACTTTACATTACAAGTCCATTCACATTCATTACACATTACAACTTTACATATATGGGGTCTCACATTCTCCCCTCCTTCAAGGAATTTGGTCCTCCAAATTAAAACCAAGTCACTCTTCAAAAAGTTGGGGGTACTTCTCCCGTATCAAGTTCTCCAATTCCCATGTGGCCTCTTCCGCCGTGTGATGTTGCCAACGAACTTTCACCAAGGGAATTGTCTTATTCCGCAACACTTTCTCTTTTCTATCCAATATCCGAACCGACTTCTCAACATACGTCATACTCTCATGGAGCTCCAACGGCTCATATCTTATCACGTGTGCCGGGTCCGGGTGATACTTCCGAAGCATCGAGACGTGGAAGACGTTGTGGACATTTGCCAAGTCCGGTGGCAATGCCAACCTATACGCCTTATCTCCCACTCTCTCCAAAATCTCGAAGGGTCCGATATATCTAGGGCTCAGCTTGCCCTTTTTACCAAATCTCATAATACCCTTCGATGGTGATACCCTCAGAAACACCGACTCACCCTCATCAAACTCCAGTGGTCTTCGTCTCTTGTCAGCATAACTCTTTTGTCGGCTTTGAGCTGTCCGTAATCTCTCACATATCAACTGGACATCCTCAGATGCCTGCTGCACTAAGTCTGGAGTAAAAATCTGTCTGTCACCAACCTCTTCCCATCTAATGGGGGAACGGCATCTATGCCCGTACAATGCCTCATAGGGTGCCATCCCGATACTCGCATGATAGCTATTATTATAAGCGAACTCAGCTAACTGCAGGTGGTCATCCCAAGAGCCTCTAAAATTCAGCACACACGCTCTCAACATATCCTCGAGGGTCTGTATAGTCCTCTCTGACTGCCCATCTGTCTGAGGATGAAAAGCGGTGTTAAAACTCAGTCGGGTCCCCAGTGCTTCCTGAAAATGTTCCCAAAAATGGGAAGTGAAGCGGGCATCCCTATCAAAAACAACGCTCACTGGTACACCATGTAGCCGTACTATCTCTCGAATATACAGGTTCGCCAACTGACTCAGTGTATCGGTAGCTCTCATAGCCAAGAAATGGGCAGACTTAGTTAATCGGTCCACAATAACCCATATGGCATCATGACCTCTACGGGTCCTCGGCAACCCCATCACAAAATCCATGGTGACATGCTCCCACTTCCATGTCGGTTTCGGTAGAGGCTGCAATAATCCTGTAGGCTTCTGATGCTCTACCTTCACTTGCTAACAAATGAGACATTTAGCGACATTTTCAGCAATGGCTCTCTTCATTCCAGACCACCAATAAACCTTCTGAAGGTTTTGATACATCTTGGTACTTCCCGGATGTATCGTATACTTTGATGAGTGAGCCTCTGATAAAATCATTCTCCTGATCTCAGGATCCCTGGGAACGCATACTCTGCCTCTGAACCTCAATAACCCATCAGCACTCTGCTCAAAATCAATACCCACACCTGTCTGTATCTGCCTCAGCCAATCGATGCACCGTCGATCGCTCTGCTGGGCTCACCGAATACGACCAATCAACTCTGGCTCTAGTCTCAAACTAGCCATGATCTCAAGTCTCTTAGATCCAGGTGGGGTTACATCTAAACTGAGGTTCGCAAAGTGTTCTAACAATTCATGTTCCCGTACCATCATATATGACACCAACCCAAGGTTCTTTCTACTCAAAGCATCGGCAACTACATTTGCCTTACCTGGGTGGTACATGATTTCACAATCATAGTCTTTCAGGAGTTCGAGCCATCTCCTCTATCTCATATTCAACTCTTTCTGTGAGAACAGGTACTTAAGGCTCTTATGATCTGTGAACACCTGAAATTTCTCACCATAGAGATAGTGGCGCCATATTTTCAGAGTAAATACTACAGTCGCCAACTCCAAATCATGTGTCGGGTAGTTCCTCTCATGATCTTTCAACTGTCTCGATCCATAGGCAACTACCTTCCCATCCTGCATAAGCACACAGCCCAGTCCCTGGTGTGATGCATCCGTATACATCGAGAATCCTCCTGAGCTGGTAGGAATGGTGAGAACTGGAGCAGTCGTCAATCGACGCTTAAGCTCCTCAAAACTCCTCTCACATGCCTCATCCCACACAAACTTAACATCTTTTCGCGTGAGGCGTGTCAATGGAGCAGCTAGTCTGGAGAAACCCTCTACAAATCTCCGATAATATCCTGCCAATCCCAAAAAACTCCTGATCTCAGTTACTGTCTTAGGTTGTTCCCACTGTACAACTGCCTCTATCTTGGATGGATCCACCGATACCCCATCCTTTGACACAACATGCCCCAAAAATGAGATCTGTTCCAACCAAAAGTTACACTTGCTGAGTTTGGCATACAATTCTCTCTCTCGGAGGGTCTGCAGAACTATCCTCAAGTGCTCCTCATGATCTTCCCTGGACTTGGAATACACTAAAATGTCATCAATGAACACTATTACAAACTTGTCCAGGTATGGTTTGAATATATCATTCATCAATGCCATAAATACTGCGGGAGCATTCGTCAATCCGAATGGCATCACCAAAAACTTGTAGTGGCCATAATGGGTATGAAATGCTGTCTTGGGTACATCTCCACTCCTGATCTTCAACTGATGATACCCTGACTGCAGATCTATCTTAGAAAATACTTCGGCTCCCTGGAGCTGATCCAACAAATCATCGATTCTTGGAAGGGGGTACTTGTTCTTAATGGTGGCCTTATTCAACAACCGATAATCTATACACAGTCGGAGGCTTCCATCCTTCTTCCTTACAAATAGAACCGGTGCTCCCCAAGGTGAGACACTCGGTCTAATAAACCCCTTCTCCAGCAACTCTTGCAGCTGTTTCTTCAGCTCTTCCAATTCTATCGGAGCCATTCTATAGGGTGGTTTCGATATCGGCTCTGTACCAGGCACTAGCTCAATGCAAAATTCCATTTCCCTTACAGGTGGTAGCCCTGGTAATTCATCCAGAAAGACATCAGGGTAATCCGTAATTACGGCTATGTCCCTCAATTTCGGGTGTGCCTCATCTATATCAACCACGTATGCAATGAACCCTTCACATTATCCTCTCCATCGTTAGTAACATAACCATCACTCCACATTCAACATTTATCAAAAACAATAATTTATCTCTCAAGCAATATGCATTTAAAATCATACTCCTTTATTTACAACAAACATGATATTTTCATATCCTTTCTTTTCATCAAAATTTACAATAAGATTGTCTAATCCTGAAAACATCAATGTCTTGGCATGACAATCCATAACAACACGATTGGTAGCCAACCAATCCATTCCCAAAATTACATCAAAATCATTCATATTCAATAAAATCAGATTGGCTATCATTTCCTTCCCCTCTATCTTTAACTTACAATCTCTACATACATGCTCAGTCAATTGACTATCATTCATGGGTGTGGAAATCATCAACATTTTATCCAGCAATGTTGGTTTCACATGTTTCAACAATTTATGTGCAAAGGAAGGTGATATGAAAGAATGCGTGGCACCAGGATCAAATAATACCAATGCTTCTAAATCAAAGATTCGGATGGTACCTTTAATCACATCCGTCGATGCGTCTGCAGTGTCCTGGTCCAGTGCGTGCACCCTTCCTCTGCTCACACCCGCAGCCTGTTTCCCTTTCTCCTCAGCTGTAGCCCTCCTCCTTGAGGCTGCTGTCTCAACTGGAGCTCCCTCAGGCTCCTTGCCCTTCTGTAGGGCAATCTCTATCTTCTCGGGATAATACTTAGCCATATGTCCTAGTCTCTCGCATCTAAAACACACCATAGGGGTCATCAGACAGGGCCTATTCCCATGAAATCTCCCACATCTCCTACACTGATCAGTAGTAGGCCGTGGTCCTCCAATAGTCATACCCCTCGGCACAGTCAAGGCTGGGTATATGGGAGGTCTAGCAGCTCTCTCCTGCACCTCCTCAATCTTAGGCCTCTTCTCAAAAAATCTTTGGCCACCTCTCTTGGCCACTCTTCCAAACCCGGATCTCTTTCGATCTCTGTCCTTTCTAACACCGACTCTACCAAGCTCGGAGGTATTTCGCTCAAAGTCTTGCTCACATAACTGAGCCTTATGTATAGCCTCCTCATAGGTCAAGATGTCAAAGGGAGCTAGCTTAGTCCGGATGGCTAATCTCAATCCATCCATGAACTTCTAAATCTTTCGGGTCTCACTACCCATCATGTCCGGGTCATATCTCCCCAAGGACATAAACTTGGACTCATACTCGTCCACAGTATGGTTCCCCTGAATCAAATTCATAAATTTCATCTGCAGTTTCCTCTGTGTGGTAGCTGGAATATACTGTCTTCTGAAGGCCTCCAAGAATATCTCTCATGAAATCTCGGAGTGTCTAGCCCTCAAAACAGCTTCGGTGGATCTCCACCAGTGCTCTGCCTCGCCTTTCAACATGAACAAGGCAAAGGCTACCTTCTCAGCTGAAGTGTATCGAAAAAACCTATATAGTTTCTCCATCTCATACACCCAATCCTCCGTAACCACTAGGTCCTTCACCCCTCTAAACACTGGGGGTTTCAGCGCTTGAAATTATCGCAACCTGCTCAAGTTGCAGTCATAACCCAAATCACTACCGTTCTGTTGTGGAGCGACGGAGAAGCTATATCCTGGGCTGGAGGTGGTGTAGTAGTAGCAGTCTCTGTAGTCTGAGGTCTTTCCGCCTCTGCAGCTGCCTGTTCAGTAGTAGGCTGTGCCGCGGGACCTCGTCTGTCACCGGCACCCAATGCCTGCGTGACTATCTCCACCAAATTCTCAATACTCCGCTCTAACCTAGCGAAGTGAGCCTCAGTATCCTCTGCTCTCCTAGCAGGGTTCTGTGGAGCTTGCTCAGTCTGTGGCTCCGCACGGCTCTCAGGCTTACCTCTACGGCCTCTAGCGTGTGCTCTCGCCCCTCTACCTTTGCGTGTAACTGGCATAGTGCCTAACTTCCTGTATTATAATAATTTATAAAGCTCAATCCATCACGATATACACAGTTATATCTAAACAAAAGCATAGTACTACGGGGATGTACTTTCCTACGTTTTATTAGTGACTCACATCAGGCCAACACAGCTCTGATACCAATCTCTGTCACGACCCAATTCCATTCTCTTTAACCGAAAATCACTAAAAAATTTTTACGTTTTACTGTTACCTTACCCGGTCGTGAACTAACTCACTACACACTATTGGGCTGTGAGTCAATAATAAACTCCACATCTCATTCATTCTCAGTTAAATAAAACGATGTCATACATTTGCATTTAATCTTGTACTTATACAAAAGCATGTTTTACTGACATCTACATCCCCCATAATTACAACGCAAAAGAATACTGTGCTTTTACATTGTTTAGATACAAAAAGAATCACTGTGTATATACCTCTAAGCGATGGAGATGCAGCGGAGTCTAAAATACCACGCCTCAGTCCTCACTGGGCTACTATGCACGCTCTGTAGGGGGGAAATAGAGAGGGATGAGCAACCACACGCTCAGTAAGGCAATAATGCAAGCATGGTAGATAACTACTCTATCTACATGCTGATAGTGTTATGCATACATCATTTATGGTAGGAGCATGAGGAATAAAACTATGCCATATGAGTATACATATATATCATGTGTCAAAATCATGTACATTGGCATATCAAACATGGTAAAAAGAACATCATGTATAAATCATCTCATGCTCAGTCTCATTTAAATTCATAAAAAGGGTAATTCATTAAGAAACCTCCTTTTTAAACCAACATCATAAACCTCTTTCTCAACACATAAATACCACTAAATCAATTCACAGTCACAACCACATTTTCATTTCACAATTCACGCATGTGTATAAAAACTAGGTCACTATATCAAAAGTGCCTATGTGGACCACTACATCATAAATCATCCCAGACCACATGCATCTAGGTGTACGGGGTATCATGTTGGCATGAAGATGGATTATCCCTCGTCAGACTTTCTCATCACATAACCATCATGCGGTACATCGTACTCCATGTGATATACAAGGTACAGCGTACTCCACAGACTCATATCGTGATTGGGGGTGCCATTCCTAGGTCTTACCTACCCCATACCAAGAGTTTTCCATATCCGTGAAGGAGAGCCTCCCTGCCGAACAGAGCCTCCCTGCCTCCTCGGGCTTAAGGATGTTAGCTTAAGGATGTAGGGCTTAAGGATCCTTTCGTAAGAGAGCCTCCCCACCGAACAGAGCTGCCCCGCCTAACAGAGCCTCCCCGCCTCTTTGGGCTTAAGGATGTTGGCTTAAGTATGTAGGGCTTAAGATCTTACCGTACCTATGTAGGAGAGCCTCCCTGCCTAACAGAGCCTCCCCGCCCCTCCAGGGCTTAAGGATGTTGGCTTAAGGATCCCACCGTAAGAGAGCCTCCCCACCGAACAGAGCCTCCCCGCCTAACAGAGCCTCCCTGCCTCTTTGGGCTTAAGGATGTTGGCTTAAGGATGTAGGGCTTAAGGATCTTACCAACTTTCACAACCTTATACGTATCACAATGTGCAAACTTGTGTGAGCAAAGCTCTAGCACGACTCATGCATCCTATCATAAAGAGGCGCGTACGAGCATAGCTCTAGTACGGTTATATTCATAAGACAAACCACTCAAAAGCCACGTACGAGCAGAAGCTCCAGTACGGTTTATAAACATCATCATAGTTTCCAAATCAAGGTGCGAGCTAAGCTCCCGTACATTTCATACAAATGAAAACATCCATACCCGGTGCGAGCTAGGCTCTAGCACGGTTTAATTCACATAAACATGATAGGCGGCTCATAAGCTTTTAAAGCTATCTCAAAACATATTTGGCACTTCACATGTGCTATCACAAACATCAAACTACAATAGCCATCCTATCTATCAATTCGTTTAAAACCAAACACATGTTTTGTGAAAGCATTCAAAACACTTGATTTATGCAATTATTAGCCTTACTATCCCTTTTTATACATCCATGTAAACCAAATCATCTAATATTCACAACTATTTTCGCATACCAAACAACCAATTTCTCAAACGTTTAGGTATTTCATAAACACCCTATAATCCCACAAATTACGAGCAGCTACCTCTATATACTTACAGAATTCCCTTACCTGGAATCGCGATGCGTGATTCCACTTCCTTAAAGCTGCTACTCGTACCACTCAATTCATTTTCAACGGACTCTTCGAGACTGCACAAAATCGTATTTCGCATTATATTCGATCCGTATAATATGACATCGTGCATTCACTATAGTCAATTCGACCTATAGTTTCTAGTGACGCTCTTAAGGCCTCGTTTCATTACTTTACCCATAACTCGAGTCTATGGATTCTTTTAGGCCTATTAACTCATTCCAAATCGATATTAAATCGATATCAAGCTCATAGTTTTCATATTTCATTGATTTCCTCACTATGGCATTTATCAAGCATTTACATACTCATTTTCATAATTTCACTTAAACTCACATTATAACTCCACATAACCATTCCAAATCATCCACATTACTCATTTAACTACTTTAGCATGCCTATAAACCACCAACTCCCCAAATCACACTCTCACACTAGAGGCATTCCATTTTCTAGGTCACATTAGTTTCTAACACAACCTAGGTGTTTCCATCCATACATACTCATGCCAAACAACTCCAAAACCAATTAAATAGACAATATACTTGGATTAGAGTGTTAGAATCTTACCAAATATGATTTTTCTTCTTGCTCCAAATGTCAATGCCCTTATCTCCTTCAATACCCATAATGGGATTTTGGGTTCCAACTATGTTGTTCTCTTCCTTAAGATGAACAACTCAATGTCTAATGGTCTCCCCTCAATTCTTGCTGAAAATGGCTGATTTTAGAGAGAGAAAGTTAGGTTTTTGGGTTAGAAATGGAAGATTGGTGTTTTTCTCGAAATTTTCAGATTTTCAGCCCTCCTTATATAGAAATAGCTTGAGGAGATCAATCTGGTCCAAGAGGAGATCGATCTGGTCCCCTTAAATCTCTCATTTTCATGGCATTTTAAGCATGAGATCGATCTGTCGAAGCATGAGATCGATCTGGTCCCAAACAGAGAGCTAAGGAGATCGATCTGGGTGCTTGAGGATCGATCTTTTCATCATCGAATGCTTAGGAGATCGATCTGGTCCCATTGGAGATCGATCTGCTCTATTCCATTACCCAAATAAGAGCATTCTGGCTCTTCCAGATCGATCTCTCATCTTATGAGATCGATCTGGCCTTCATACTTTCCAGATTTTCTGCAGTTTTCTTGCTGCAACTCACACCAACACATCCTTAATCTATTGCCATGGCCATTTTCTCATCCATCCACCTTTATAACTTGAAAATGGCATCCATTCATACCTTATGCACATTGAAACTTGTGTGCATTCATTGTATGTCCAAAGGTATACTATATATAACCAAATGGAAGCATTTATATTCATGCAGCTTCCATCCATTTACCACACTACTCATTTTGAGTTCCAATCACATTTATCACTTACAAGAACTCATTTCTTCATATTCAAACTCAATGGAACTTGTATGTACGTTACAAATCATATTACACATACATACATTGAATCCATGGACTTACATCGATCATACTCTATATTAGAAGTCCATTCACATTCATTACACATTACAACTTTACATATATGGGGTCTCACACCTTATGTTTGACCCCATATTTCTTTAATAGCCCATCAAAACTTCGATTGCAAAAGTGAGATCCTCCATCACTAATGATAGCCCTAGGTGTGCCAAATCGTGTGAAAATATTCTTCTTTAAAAACCTTACTACTACCTTGGCATCATTAGTTGGTAAAGCCATCGCTTCAACCCATTTCGACACATAGTCCACAACCACTAAAATATAGAGATTTCCATATGAAGGAACAAATGGTCCCATGAAATCAATATCCCAGACACCAAAGAGTTCTACTTATAAAATATTAGTTAGAGGCATCTCATTTCTTTTGAAAATATTACCTACCCTCTGACATCTATCACATTTCAGCACAAAGTAGTGGGCATCCTTAAATAACGTGGGCCAGTAATATCCAAATTGTAAAACCTTGGCCGTTGTCCTCTCTCCTCCAAAGTACCCTCCATAATCAGAAGAGTGACAATGTCTAAGTATATCCTCTACTTCTTCCATAGGAACACACCTTCTCAAAATCTGATCTTTACATTGCTTGAATAAGAAGGGTTCATCCCAAACATAATACTTGACATCACTCAAAAACTTTTTCTTTTGCTGGGCAGTCAAATCAGGTGGCATCACGTTGCTCACTAGATAATTTACAAAATCAACGTGCTAGGGCAATCTGGAGTGCCCGAAAGTAAATAGCTGCTCATCAGGAAAAGACTCATTAATAGCCTACCATCTTCTTTAAGTCCATTCTCTAACCTAGATAGATGGTCAACAACCTGATTCTCTGTACCTTTCCTGTCCCTAATCTCCAAGTCAAACTCCTGTAGTAGGAGAATCCATCTAATCAGCCTCGGCTTTGCATCTTTCTTAGAGACTAAGTACTTAATGGCAGCATGATCAGTAAAAACTATTACCTTAGTACCAATGAGATAGGAGCAAAACTTGTCAAAAGCAAATACTACAGCTAACAACTCCTTCTCGGTAGTAGCATAGTTTAACTGGGCCTCATTCAAAGTTTTGCTTGCATAGTAGATAGCATAAAAGACTCTTCCTTTTCTTTGTCCTAGTATAGCCCCAACAGCATAATCACTTGCATCACACATAAGCTCAAAGGGTAAACTCCAATCTGGAGCTATGATTACAGAGGCTGTAACTAATTTCTCCTTCAAAGTCTTAAATGCTCCTAAGCATTGTTCATCAAAGCAAAATGTAGTGTCTTTTTCCAGGAGATTACATAAAGGCTTAGATATCTGAGAAAATTCTTAATGAACCTTCTGTAAAATCCTGCATGGCCTAGGAAACTTCTGATTCCTTTAACAGATGTAGGGGGAGGTAACTTCTCAATGATTTCCACCTTAGCTTTATCCATTTCTATCCCCCCAACAGAAATTTTGTGCCCAAGCACTATACATTCTTTCACCATAAAGTGGCATTTCTCCCAATTAAGCACTAAATTCGTTTCTTCACACCTTCTCAATACTAATGCCAAATTATGTAGACATAAATCAAAGCTATCCCCAAATACTGAGAAATCATCCTTGAAAACCTCAAGAAAATCCTCCACCATATCATGAAATATGGCCATCATGCAATGCTGGAATGTAGCAGGTGCATTGCATAGGCCAAAAGGCATTCTTTTAAAAGCAAAAGTCCCATAGGGACAAGTGAAGGTAGTCTTTTCTTGGTCTTCTGGGGCTATAGCTATCTGATTGTACCTAGAATATCCGTCTAATAGACAATAAAATTCGTGACTAGCTAATCGATCTAACATTTGGTCAATGAAGGGTAAGGGGAAGTGGTCTTTCCTGGTGGCCTTGTTGAGTTTCCTATAGTCCATACATACTCGCCAACCAGTGACAGTCCTAGTAGGGATGAGCTCATTATTTTCATTCTCGATCACTGTCATCCCTCCCTTCTTAGGGACACATTGTACTGGGCTCACCCAGGCACTGTCAGAAATGGGATAGATGATCCTTGCATCTAACCACTTAATGATCTCCTTCTTGACAACTTCTTTCATTACAGAGTTCAATCGACGCTGGTGCTCTATGGATGACCTATACCCTTCCTCCAATAGTATCTTATGCATACAAATAGAGGGATTAATACCCTTAAGGTCAGAGATAGACCAGCCTATAGCCTTCTGATGCTCTCTCAAACTTGTAGTAATTTTACTTCCTGATCATTGGAGAGAGCAGCAGATACTATTACTGGTCGTGTGGAGGACTCACCTAAGTAAGCATACCTAAGGTGTGAGGGTAAAGGTTTTAGCTCTAATGTTGGAGGATCACTGGTGGATGGAAAGATATTTGAAGCTAGAATAGATGAAGGGTCTAGTGTCTCAAATTTAGCAATTTCCTCAAAAGGAGTTACCTCTAATAATTGTAAAGTCTCGTGGACCTCATCATCATCTTCACTATAATCTCTAAGATCAATAGATTTTACTAAGGAGGCTTCTAAAGGGTTTAAAGGATGTGTCTTGGAAAACCCCTCAGTAATGTCCTTATCTACTAAATCCATCCTAAAGCAATCATGAGAGTCATCAGGAAACCTTAGAGATTTGAACACATTAAACTTGACTTCCTAATCTTAAACTCTCATTGTTAACTCCCCCTTTTGTACATCTATTAAAGTTCTACCAATCGCTAGGAATGACCTGCCTAGTATAATTGGGACTTCCCTATCTTCCTCCATGTCTAACACGATAAAATCAGCAGGGAAAATAAACTTGTCCACTTTTACTAAGACATCCTCAATGACCCCCTTCGGATATTTAATTGATCGATAAGCCAACTATAGGGTCACTGTAGTGGGCTTGGCATCCCCTATTCCTAACTTCTGATAGTAGATAATGGCTTCAAATTTATACTAGCTTCTAAATCGCATAGAGCTCTACCAAAGAATAAATTACCAATAGTGCATGGTATGGTAAAACTCCCGGGATCCTTGAGCTTGGGGGATAATCTCCTCTGGATAATGACGCTACATTCCTCCGTTAAGGCCACCGTCTCGTAATCTTCCAATCTTCTTTTCCTAGAGAGGATGTCCTTCATAAACTTCACATAGCTTGGCATTTGCTCTAAGGCATCTACGAAGGGAATGTTGATGTGAAGTTTCTTAAAAACTTCAAACAATTTTACAAATTGTTGGTCCAGTTTTTTTATTTTGAAATCTCTGGGGAAAAAGGGACTGGTGGTCTAATAGGAGGAGATGTAGTGGAAACTTTTGTAGCATCAGAGGATAAAGGAGGTTGTGACAAAGAAACAGGTAGAGGTGAAGAAATGCCTGGCTTTGTTTCCTTTGCAGCTTGATCTTTTAATTCCTGCTCCTTCTGAGCTGCTTCATTAGAACCTATGGGTTTTTCAACTAGGGGCTGGTCAAGTCTGGACTTAACAGGGGGTTACTAGCTCTCTACCACTTCTAAGGGTGATGGCTTTCACATGTTCTTTCCCTTCCCTTTGCCTAACAGGATTGGCTTCAGTGTTACTAGGAAGGGTCTCCTGAGGACGTTGACTAAGAGTGTTTGCTATTTGTCCTACCTGAACCTCTAGGTTCTTAATTGAAGCTGCTTGATTTTACAAGATTGTTGTGAACATTTCCTCAAGCGAGGGTTTCTTATCAGCTGCTGATAAATGCTGGGGTTGTGGTGGTGGTGGTTGATGGAAGTGGGATGGATGGGAATGAGTAGGTTAATGATGTGGATACTGAGGTGGTGGGTGGTGAGGAAATTGATGCTGTGGTGGTACTTGAACCAATGGAGCTTGAAAACCTGGGGGTCCTACTGGTCTAGAATTAGAAGCTTGCCCTTGGTTTTGGCTCCAAGAAAAGTTAGGATGGTTCCTCCACCCTGGATTATAGGTGTTTAAAAAAGGGTTGTTCTGTTGCTTAGGGACAACATACTGAACCGATTCTAGGTTAAGTGGACACCTATCCACAGCGTGGGTACCACTACACAGATCACACGAGAGAAAAGGACTTTGGACAGAAAACACAGGGTTAGCATTGTTGGAAGGATTAGGTTGGGTACTGAGCGACTCCACCTTTTTTATAAGATTGGCGATTTGAGAGGTCAAGGTGGACAGCGTGTCGAGCTCATATATACCCGCTGATTTCTTTGGCAATTACCTTTTTGAGGACCATTGATAGTTGTTGGCCGCCATCTTGTCTAGCAGCTCATAAGCCTCCTCCTCTGTTTTGCACATCAAGGCTCCACCCGAAGCAGCGTCCACTATGGCCCTATTTTGGCTTGTAAGTCTATTGTAGAAGGTCTGGACTTACAGCCATAGAGGTGAGCCATGGTGAGGGCACTTCTTAAGAAGCTCCTTATATCGTTCCCATGCCTCATAAAGAGATTCAGAGTCGTACTGGGCAAATGAGGATATATCGCTATGGAGTCTGGCCATTTTAGAGGGAGGGAAAAACTTGGCTAGAAATTGGTGGGCTAACTCGTCCCATGTAGAAATGGATCCTGGAGGCAGGGAGGTTAACCAGTGTCTCACCCTATCCCTAAGTGAGAAGGGGAATAGTCTAAGTCTAAGCGCATCATCCGATAATCCATTGTGTTTGAAAGTGTTGCACAAGTCCAGGAATTGCCCAAGGTGAGCATGTGGGTCATCGTGCGAAAGCCCACTGAACTGTACAGAGGTCTGGATCATCTGGAGGATGGAAGGCTTAATTTTGAAATTATTAGCAGGGACAGCTGGTGGCCTAATGCCGGTATAATATCCTTCAACCGTCGGCACCGCATAATCTCCAACGGTCCTACTTTCCCTATTCTCTGCTATCGTGTTTTGTGCGGAGCTGTAAATTTCCTAGAATCCTTTCAAATTTTCCTACGAGTTCGCTCGATTTCAGGATCTAGAGCAAAGCAATCAAAACTCCTTGCTCTACGCATGCAAACATCAGAAAGTCCTTAGAAATTTTTTTAAGTTTTTTGATTTTTCAATTTTTTTGATTTTAATTAATTATGAGAAAATTAACTAAACTAAACTAAGGATCTAAATATTTACAACCTAAATATTTACAGGCTAGAATTACACCTAAGTATAGTTTCACCGATATTAATTAATGACTAATTAAAACTTCCCCCGCAACGGCGCCAAAAACTTGGTACGCCCTAAAGGTATTACCGCAAGTGCACGGGTTGTACAAGTAATAATGGGATTTGAGTCCTGAGTTATCGTCCCACAAAGAAGTTGACTAGCCTAATTAAGTACCGGTTAATCTTATCCTAAGTATATCCTAGCAAATTATGAGATTAAAGTGAGTAATCTACTAAGGCTAATTAAAAGTACTGAAAACAATAAACATTGAAATAAAGAAAATAAAACTGAACTAAGATTTGCTTACCGAACTCCGAGCAATTAAAGAAAATACCTACAAAAGAAAATTAAAACAATTAAAATTAATTAACGCAATTAAAATAAAATGAAAATATGAAAATAAAGAACTAAAATTTAAACAAACTTAAAATAAAAATGCATGTAATTAAACTAAAAAAAATGCAAATTAAATTAACCTAAAATCTAATAAAATAAAAATCTACTTACCTAAAGAAATTCTTAAACTTATCTCTAACTAAATGCTAACAATAAAACAAAATCTAACTAATACATGAAAATATTTTTGGATTAAATTAAAAATGAAACAAATTTAAGGTTGCATGGAATAAATCTACCCCTAATCTAATTCTAAATAAACACTTAATTAACTATCATCCTAATTAAAACTAAGCTTTATGCCACTAAACAATAATACTAACATGCAATTTAATTAAAGACCCTAATCTAAGCTAACAAGGGTTAATAAAAATACAACAATGGGCATTCATAAAAAAAATAAAAAAAATAAAAAAACTGGAAATGATTAAAATGACTTGGCCAAACATGGCCTTAGACTAAATTGGAAAACATCAAAGTGTCCTGATAACATGGCCTTAGACTAAATTGGAAAACATCAAAGTGTCCTGATACACCACTGTTCACGTCTTATTCAGTGTTTATTTTCCATTTCCAGGTGAGAGCCTCAGTTTGTCCAGTCCTCTGCTCCAGATATTGTTGTCGGTTTACCCAGGAATTCTCGGTTTGCCCAGGTATTCTCAGCATGCCTATGTCTTGCTGTCTGCTGCTCCAAACGACAACCAGCTAGCATTCTCGGCTCTGTCCTACTGCTCCAGGCTGCTAGTGTTGCTATCCAGGTAGAGTACAGATCTGCTGTAGGTGTTGCTATCAGTCTGTCCTCAAGCACTGTCGTGAACCTTCCTTGGGACCGGTCATGCCTTGCCTCAGCTGATCATTACCTGCACAAGAATGTTAGTTCGAACAGCAGTACAAAGCTTTCCCAGTAGCCCAGTTTCCAGGCATTGTTCATCAGGAGAACAAAACATCACCGAGACACAGATCATAAAGGAAGAACCATCTGCAGTGACACGAAACCTCAGCAAAAACTAAATAATCTAACAGAAATTTATCAGAAATACAATGGAAACGAGCAAGTATGGATTAATACAGAAAAACTCAAATGAACAGTGCAAACGTTAAAAAGCAGAGCATAACAGAGGATTGATCGGCTTGCTGGTTTGTTTCTTTGTTACCTTCCAGCTACCCGTCAACACCCTCTCTCGGTATTACACATGAGCATCTCCACGAAAGCAGGAACTAAGATGAAAATTCAAAAAATGAACACTGAACATTAAATCAATAATGCAAAAAATTATAAGACATGAAATAGGAGACTCTAGGGCCACGGTTTCCTTCAGTTTCTTCTCCTACCGTGTTCCACTTTGCTCTTGATTTGGACAAATGCTCAGCATCAGCCCACATCAAGGCAACAAAACTATCAGGTAAAAGAATGGAAGAGACAAGCTTGCTATCCGACTGCCCCAGAGAGAATCAATCCGAGATAAAAAAAATTGACTTATCAAACAAATACATAAGTAAGTTGGGAAACCGAGAGCTTGTTATTGAAAACTATAAACTTCTATTTAACACTCACAAAATAAGAAACATCCAGGAATGGATTGTTACAAACCGAAAAGAAGAAGAAGGTGAAACGTGATTGCTAATGAAAAATACCAAGAAACTAGACAAACGAAACAAACTTTTTCATTAAGTGAATAGTGAATGAACAGTAAAATTTTGCTGCCAACAAAATAATCTCTTCGGGAAAGCTTAAAAACAAAGGCAATAAATCTAAAACTACCCTAGCAACTATTCTACCCTAAAAATTACATCACCCTTCAATTGCCATCTTTTTCTATTTATAAACACACTGGGGGTAAAATTGTAATTTTTCATCCTAGATGAGTTGACATTTTTTTGGCCACTGGTCATTACACCATTGGCTCCTTGAAAAGATATTTCCATGTCATCGGTCTTCTTCTCCAATTGGATGTGCTAGGTGGCATGGCTCGTGTTGTCCGCGTGGCTCAATCTCAATTTTAGCCCAATTTCGGTCCATTTTCTACCGAAATATTCAAAATTCATCCGGATTTAATTTATCTACAAACATGAGAATTTTAATTAAATAAAGGGGATAATTAACAAAATAAATTGGGGATTTAAATAATTAATTAGGAAATTAAGCATAAATAATTCTAAAAATATAGAATTATCAAAGAACCACAAGTTAAACCGAGTGGATCTGAAACATTTTGACTGAAGAGAAGAACTTAAAATGAGAAAATATATTGAACTCATGAAGGAAAGTTAGTTTGATTTAGTCCCAAACACAGAGAACAAGAGTAAAAGCTAAAAAGGGTAAAACAAACTTTTTAGCGAGTTAAGGTATTTCAGGCATATTTACCTACCGAGAACGGTTAAAACGTAAAGACGAGAGTGTAAAACATAAGATATGACACTTTCAAATTTTTGAGAAAAAGTCAACGTGGTAAATGATTAAGGAAAATGTCAACTATAGTTAAGAAAAGTGGAATTTTACCATAGTTGACTAACCATGGTTAAAAATTAACCTTAGTATGGAGAAAAATTTGAGGAAAAATATTTTTCGTCAAAATACAAGATAATCTTCCCCGAAAGTAAGGAAAATTTATTCGGAAAGATTCCAGATTAAATTTAATGGATAAAAACGTAATGGACCGAAATGAAGATTTTAAAGCCTATTAAGGTATACTAAATGTAGATCGAATTTCTTAGGTCCCTTAGACCGAATTGTTGGACCAATTGATAGGCCAAATATTTAGAAAATTAAAGGCCCGAGGTATAGTAAAAATTTCAGCCTGAAAGCCCATTAAGAAAGGCCAAAACGAGAGGCCCAATTATAAGGCCCATTAGGATTAAATATCCAACCTTAGTTAAAGCTAACTATGACTTATTAGATGACTCATTAGGTGACTCATAACTAAACCTTAGGAAGTCAATTATAATGGCTGCAAAGTAAGGCTTAATGGCTAAGTTCATGGCTTATAAAATCAGACACACCATTGTCATCTTCACCATACCATTCTCGGCTACACAAGGAAACCATTGAAATACATTTATCCAAGCTTTCTCTCACTAGAAATCACTAGGAATTAGGCATATTTGGAACTTCTATTCTTCTTGAAAGTTGTTCCAAATTGAGAGGAGAGTGACATAAGTTGGAATTGGCTATCAAGAAGCCATAGTGTGCAAACCGTGAGGCTCTAAAGTTTCGGCCAAGTGTGAACACAAATACTAGGTATATTTTCAAGCTTTCAAATTCATATATGTTAATGTATGAATGATTTTAAGTATATTGGTATATGTTTTAAGCATTGAAACATATGAAATCACTATGATCATGGTTAGGCCGAGAGTGAGTAGTGAAATATTGATGAATGCACATATGATTTTAAGGCACAAATGAGATGATATACATGTGTTAATGATTATGGTATAGTTAGAATTAATCAATGTGATTAATTGATACATGTATTTAGTTGGCAATCAAGGTGTTTGATAAAATGCCTAAATGAACTAAGTGAAGTTTAAGAATATTGCCAACCAAGTGTTTGTGAAAATGACTAAGTGAAATTGGCTAAACAAATGGACATGGACGGCATGCCATGGTGTGACTGACGACATGAGATGCTTTTGGCCATGGCATGTGGTCGAGAGGTCCAATGGGCCAAGCCCAATTATTTTAGGCCCAATGTGATGTAATGGGCCTCGGATAAGCTCAATAAGAGTTGGTGGGCCCAATAAACCCAATAGGCCCAGCGAAAATGAATAGTAAAATGGAAATGGGCTTAAGGTATAGTTCGGCCCATTAAGGTTTATTAAAGCCCATTAAGGGAAATAGACTATATTTAATGTGAAATAAAGTAGGAAAAAGATAATTAACCTGATAAAAAGTTATATGCAGCTCCAGAGATTATTGGAGGAGCGAATCAGACTGTTAGATCAAGCAACGTTGAGAAAGTAAAATTTCTCGAGTGATTGCAGGTAAGGGACTTTTGTGAGTAGTTAGAGATACCTGCAAGTATTTTCGTCTACTTTTACATTCACTTAAAACTCTGAGGGTCAGAGAAAGTGAATATATAATTATTGTGACCCGATAGTGGCAAATTACGATTTTACCCTTAGTTAAGAAAAAAGTAAACTTTTGATAAAAGTTGTAAAAAGCATGGAAACCACCAATTTTGAGTGTTTTACTGCTATTTAGCAGAAGAATAAATAGATGGGCTAATGTTGATGTGAATTAAGCACACTTTATAGTGCTGATTTTGATATTTTGAAAATCATCCCTTTTTAAAGAGCCATCTATCATATTATGTGAGAATAAATCGTGCTAGAGCACAGCTCGCACTTGATTTCATATATTTTCCACATATATTAGTGCTGATGTATGATTCGCATTGGATTTCCATGACATGCATGATAGAGTGCTGGAGTTATTACTCGTACTCAATTTTAGATGATTTATGCATGAGAGAGTGTTAGAACGATTAGTTCGTACTCAAATTTCACATGAGTTACATGAAAGAGTGCTAGAGCGTTGCTCGTACTCGATTCTTCATGATTTATACATGACATAGTACTTGATTTGATGAGTTTTGTGCATAGCATGGTACTGGAGCTATTGCTCGTACTTGATTTGATGAGTTTTATGCATAGCATGGTACTGAAGCTATTGATTGTACTTGATTTGAAACATGAACTATGCATTAACCTAGTTGTTGGAGGTTTACTCGCACTAGAGTTTGAGTTTGTGATGTGAAACAGTGTTTGAGAAGAGTGTCGACTGTGAGTCGCGCTCAAAGGCGCGCACTGTATTTTATTTGATATATAAGACATGTTGAAAACCATGCTTGATTTCCTCATGTAGACTGAGTGTCACATTATGAGATGTTCGCATGTGGATTTAGAGACGTTGTATGTATATTCCATGGTTTGAGAGCTAAGACCTATGGCAGGCACCTCGACGGTGATGTAGGGTCCACGGAGTACGTTGTACAGTGCGAGTGGCATGGAGTACACTGTACCGTGTGGTGTTGTGGAGTTGAGGAGTTGATAGCTGGCGGTTGTGATGGACTGACCCCCCTCCCATTGCAGCAGTGATGCCTCGCACACTAGGATTCCGTGTAGCCTGGGTCACCATTATATGATATGGCCATAGTCTAGGATATTAGTGCATTTCACCACAGAGTCTCACATGATATATCACTTGACTGATTTATTTATGACATAGATAGACCTGAGGGATGGGTTGGAATCCAATTTTATGTTGTGAATGATTTAAATGCCATATTTACTGTGATTTAAATATACATGGCATGATTTATCTAAAGGCATTGTGATATTATAAAGACGCATTATTTTGCACTAGATG
The DNA here is from genome assembly GCA_033439115.1 of Firmiana major. NCBI lineage: Eukaryota > Viridiplantae > Streptophyta > Magnoliopsida > Malvales > Malvaceae > Firmiana > Firmiana major. The sequence continues at coordinate 35,394,949 of CM065912.1, read as the reverse complement.
CCTACATTTGAGAACGAAAGCATGATTTCTGTACATGGGATTTAATCTGTATAAGTATATGTATATATTTTAAAGACATGCTTTGAAAGTGAGTTAAGGAAATGATATTTTGAGGCATAGCATTATTTTGAGTAGATAGTGTAGATGTCTACTTGCTTGCCTGGTTTCCTTACTGAGTGCGTTGTATGCTCATCCCCCTTTCTTTTACATCTCTTTACAGAGCATCAGCAGTAGAGCGAGTGTGCTTGAGGGATAGTATTCCTATTGTCCGCTGCTATTTCCTATCGATCGACAGGTATACATATTTTGTACGGTTATGTTTGTAAACATATAAGCAACACAGTGATGTATACGATATATATTATGAGGAATGTATTTGTATGAGATTTTATATAATCATACATGTATTATAAAAGAAGTTTACAGTCAGAAATAATATATTGACATGTATGTATGGTAATGAATGATATGGTACGCGAGGAAGCTAACATCGAATCACTGCCCAACCATTGATGAAAGGAAAGGTAAGTTAAAATGCGAAAAATTTGTAATGGTTTTGGTTAAGTCAGGAAGGGTCTTGACACAATTATATAAATCAAACAGTGTAAATTAGTAGCCTTTGTCACTTTATAGCTTAATGTGACATAAGTGAAACTACGTGAAAGTGTAGCATTTAAATGGCTTTAAGGTGCTTCAAGACACTATGAATTGTTTCTGAGTAAATCGTATGATATTGTAGGTTTTTTGAGTGAATTGTGGTGGGTGGAAACTATTTGACTAAAGTTGTGCTAAGTAAACCTTCTGTGAAATTGTGGTAAGTTAATTGCGCAAGTTAAGGTTAATCCCATTCGAAATTTATTTATCTTTTGAAATGGCTTTTGAGAGATGTGAATGATTTGTAAGAACCATTTGTAAAAGTATTTGAACAATCACCTACCTTGGGAATATAAATTGTTATGTTCTACCTTGCAGGTTGGTTTTAAGCAATTTTTACTTGGTCTTATTGCAAAATTTTTGTGAATCCTATAAGTTTAAGGGATTAAGATTTTTGTGATATCAGATATGTGATTTTATACTGTTTCGAACCATGTTATGATTTTTATACTATTATAATCATTGTATGGCATTGTAACACGAGATTTACAAGCTTGTATAGATCTTTATGTGCATAATAAACGGCTTTGTAATCTCATTATTAATGTGTTTTGATATTTTGTGAAACATATGGCTAATTGTGCCTATTTATATTATTTTTGAACTAAACATATACTGCTTTTCGAAACATGCTTTTGATTTGCTTATGTCGTGTATAGGTGTTTTGTTCACTAAATTCGCCGATAGAACATATGGAGACAGCCCGAGTATTGTACTCTTATCGAGCAAATATGATTTGTCTGGCAATAGTATTGACAGGTTCTAGTCTTACTTGATCACTAGGATCATAAAGTATAAATATATAGCCATAGGTAAAACCCTAGTGTTCATGATTGTTGTAGCTTATTAACAGCTACAGTGGGAGAAGTCTTTATCGGGATGATAATAATTATGCATGTATACGTATAACTTATGTTTTATGAACCAAGTGAAAATATGTGAATTTGTGTTTTCCGAACCACGTGAAGTATGTTAAATTATGCATATGAAATGTGTTTTTTGAACTATGTGAAGTAATTGAAATGTGTTTTTTGTATGAGCTATTGACTTATATGATTTGATATGAAAGAACTTATGTGTTTATGAAAATGTGAATTATGGTTTTAAGAATCGTTTTATATTACCAATATCATAATTCATCAGATTTTTGTAGTCGTTATAGTGTGGTCAAATTTGAAGAGAAATTAGATACTTTAAAGTATCCTTCCCCCTAACGACTTTGATAGCGTTTGGAAAGACTGCTTATTCGAAAAACCCAAAATGAAAAGGTTATGGGAAGTATTATATACGATGTATGATTTTATGATATAACTTCGATTTTGAGATGTAGTTTTCGCATAGCATGCATTATGAACTAGTATCCTTTTCTGTATGTGATTGATTCTGCACTTGTGTTGTTAACTTATTGGGCTTTTTAGCTCACTCACCTTTTATTTTCCATCACAGGTTAAGTGTGAGATTTTACTTTTGTTGATTTCAAAATATCTGGCACAAAAGTTTTTGACGTTGGCCTACTTGCAGTATAAATTCTGTATAACTTTTTACCATGTGAATGAATTTCTTTTCAGGCAAATTGGTACCAGTACTTAAGATGGTATGTCCATAACATTGTGGTATGATTTTGTAAGCTTTTAAGTTCATTTTGGGATGTAAATGTATTTTTATTGATGAAAGTGTTGAAAAGTGAAAAATATAGTATTTTTAGAATTTTTTTTAGAGAACTCGTTACGTTAGAAAATTATGATATTTGGTTGGAAATTAAAAATATGAATGTTACAATGTGTTAACTAGTTAGATTTGGATTTTGACTGAATTTGGATCGAGTTTAGGCAAGCAGTCTAAAAAGGGTCAAAACCAAAAATTTTTCGATTTCTAAAAAATTCCATATAAGGTTATAATGATTAAATTCGAGTATGAAATTTGATTAGGACCTTAGGTTCGAAGCCTTAAACCGAGTTAGGTAGTTTGTGACCTAAAAATGTATAGGACTGGACTCGCATGACAAACAAATAATGTGTTCGAAAATTGAGAACACCTCAAATAAGCTATACTTCCGCGATAATTAACAGTAATAGTCGCATCCGTCGTTATGTGACAGCATCTTCAAAGAACTTGGAATTAATTTTGAAAAGAAGAAGCAAAAAGTCAAGAAGTTTATAAGAGTGGGTTGATTTTTTTTTGTTTGTTTTGTTTTGATTATGAGATTTGGTTTAAATAGATCTTAAATTTTCAAAGAGTGTGAGATGTAGAGGAGAAAACTAAAAAACAAAAACCTAATGACTTGGGCTGCAAAATGAACAATTGTTCAAGGGCACCCTTGTAAGAAAGCAAATTTTACATTTTCCTTGTACAAAACCAAATAATCAGTTTATATAAAGAATCCCTATTCCTCTAACACACTAAATAGGTAAATTTCCAAGAAAACAAATTCTGTAGCAAAAATTGAACCAAACTTAGTATAATATGGTCCCATTCGAAATTAAGATGGAATGGAAAGCATATTCCATTAAAACAAAGAAGGCATTAGTTCATTGTTTCCTTTTTCTTTGTCACGACCCTCAATCCACCGAAAATCCACTACAATTTTTTTTTCATTTTTCATTTATTATTTAATCCATTTCTTATTGTTTGTTCTTTACCTTTACTTTACTTGATCGTGAACAGCTACAACACCAACAGTTGGGCTGTGTATCGGTGTCAATCTCATCCAAACAAATCATTTCAATTTGCAATTCATTTAAACGTAAACACTTGTATTTCCAAATCAGAGTTGTTGTTTACATGTGTTTACAATCCTTTACATCCCCAAAGATTACATTAAAAGATATTACTGTGTTTTGACAAGTCTAGATACAAAAACTATACAAGTGTGTATACCTTGTGTGATGGGATGCAGCGGACACCAAAATTCGATCCTCAGTCGCTCTCTCTATCTACAGTAAGTGCTCTTTAGAGGGGGAAAATAAGGGGGTGAGCAAACTACGCGCTCAGTAAGGCAATCTTGCGAGCACGTATATAACTATACTATCTACGTCATCGTGATGCCATGCTTAAATCACACAGTTGCTTGTCATACTCAAAATATAACAGTTCATGCTCGTGTTCATGATATGTAAGCAGTTCATGCTATTTAAAGCAGTGCACAATTCTTAAACAAAGCATGAAAATTCATCATGCACAAATCGAAATCAAAGCATGGTAAGTCATCATGCAAAGTGCACTTTAAAGCGTTTAAAACTTAACACAAATCGTTACAAATCATCATTTGTTAGGACTCAGCCCCTCTCATGGACTGTTCTGACCCACTAACACATTTCAAAACATGGATTCTTCATAAAACAATAGACATGTGAGATAGGCTGTAAATATCACGACCCTCAAACTTACCAAAATCCTTACAAATTTTTCGCTTTTTTCATGCATCATTTGTTAATCGTCCTTCCTCGATCGTGAACAACCACACTCTCAACAGTTAGGCTGTGTGTCAATGTCTATCTCATTCTACCATACCAGTTTAAATTGTATATTATTTATAAGTAAACACTTGTATAAATAAATCAGAGTTTGTTTACAAGTGTTTACATTGTTTTACATCCCCAATAGTTACATACAAAATGCTACTGTGCTATGTCTAGTTTAGATACAAAATAATTCAAGTGTTTATACCTTTAGCGATGGGATGCAGTAGATACCAAAAGGGATAAGCCTCTAGTCGCTTTCAATCTATACTCAAATCTCTGTAGAGGGGGAAAATAAGGGGGTGAGCAAACCACACGCTCAGTAAGGCAATCATGCGAACAAGTAGATACTGCACTATCTACGTGATCGTGATGCCATGCTCAAAGCATAGATTTCATCATTTTCTCAAAATATGAGTTCATGCTGGTGTTAATGGTATGTAAAGCTTTGAGTTAATATATTTTGAAATGACAAAAAAAGTAAATTAAATAATGGATATAAAATATAGAAATGATTTAAACATGTTTAGAGTTTATCAGTACCAGAAACTAAGTATTTAAGGTTGAGAGATCGATCTCATGAGATGAGAGATCGATCTCCTAAGCTTTCTAGTATGAGAGATCGATCTCATGTGAATATGAGATCGATCTGCTAAAGGTTGAAAACTCAAAGAAACTGTATAAGATGTTGAGGAAGCAGAGATTGATCTGTAAGGGTTATGAGATCGATCTGTAAATTACAGAATGTCTGAGAGATCGATCTGGTCTAGGAAGAGATCGATCTTCTCTAAGACAAAGGCTAAAGTTAATAGATTGATCTGTAGATCGATCTATATTCAAACAAAGAGTTTTGAGATCGATCTCCTGTGGATAGAGATCGATCTCCTTAAAGTCAGAGAGTTAAGGAGATCGATCTAGGGTGACTAGAGATCGATCTCCTCTCTACGAGAATACTTGCTAGATCGATCTGGAGATCGATCTTGCCTCAAACAGAGAGATTAGAAGATCGATCTTCACTAACATTTTCAAATTATAAGATCGATCTATACAAATATGAGATCGATCTCCATGCTTCAAGTTGCTTTGTAATTGTAGGAAGTTAAACTAAGAGATCGATCTGGTCATGATGGGAGATCGATCTAGTACTCTATTGGAGGTTCCCAACGGCTCTTTCTGTAAAATCTTTAACGAAAAAAACAACATTAAATGCTCCAACTACCAATGCTGCTGTATAAAATCAAGCATTAAAGACATTGGAAAATGGGACACTATTGCTGTAAATTCTGTATATCCTCAAGAAATCTTTTCCAACATTCTCTTTATCTTCAAACATCATTTATTGATATTGTTGTAAAAATCCTTGTGTAGAAGCTAATTTTTCCTACCCTCAAAAGAAAGCTTCACTTTGTATTCATCCTTAATTCAAGAGAGAAGAGGAGAGTTCCTCTGTGAGTTAACTTTGTAAAGGGTGAATATTTGTCTGTGTAAAAAGGGTAGAGAGGTTATTCCTTAACCTATAAAAGGGAGTTTGTAACAGCTATTGATAGAGTGAAAGAAAGCTCTTGACAATGAGGTGAAGAAGAGAGGACGTAGGCAAGAGATTGGCCGAACCTCTATAAACTACTGAGTTTGCTGTTTCCTTCCCTTATCTCCTTTCAATTTATTGCACTACATTTTATTGATTATTCTTTGATTACTTGCAATTAGATTTAATTAAGCTTAAATTTATCATTATCTTTAGAAAACCAATTCACCCCCTCTCTCAGTAGAGCCAACAATTGGTATCAGAGCAAGACTCTTTTATCATAAAGGAATAACTTCCTAAGAGTTAAAAATGATCTAATGGCTCACAACAATGTAGCAATCAATTTAGTAGGAGAGAGGCATTCTATAGTTAGGCCTCCCATGTTCAATGGTGAATATTATGCTTATTGGGAAACTAGGATGATGCTTTTCATTTAAGCAAATGATTATGAGGTATGAAGGATTATAACTAAAGGTCCTCAAATCCCAACTAAAAGAATAGAGGGAAGAGATATCCCTAAAGAAGAAGATGAGTGGGATTCAAATCATGTAAAATGTGCTCAGCTAAATGCAAAGGCCATGCACACCCTATTTTGTGCTTTAGGGCTAAATGAGTATAATAGAGTCTCCGGTTGTGACAATGCCAAACAAATTTGAGACAAATTGACAATTACTCATGAAGGAACAACTTAAGTCTCACACATGATTATGAGCTATTTAGGATGAAAGAAGGAGAGTCAATTAGTGACATGTTCACTAGATTTATTGATGTAATAAATGGACTAAAGTCCTTAGGAAAAATCTATTCAAATATAGAAATGGTTAAGAAAATATTGAATAGCCTACCAAAATCATGGGAAGCTAAAGTAACTGCAATTGAGGAGTCCAAAGATCCCCACACACTATCACTAGATGAATTAATAGGGTCACTATTCACATATGAAATGAAGTTAAGGAGAAATGAAGAGCCACCCAAGAAAGTGGGAGTAGCTCTGAAATCCATTACTCAAGAAGATTTGAAAGAGAATAAAAATGAGAGTGGTAGTGAAGAAGATCTTGAAATGGCAATGTTTGCCAAGAAATTTAACAAATTTATGAGAATGAGAGCAAGTGGTAGTGGTAGGAGAAACCACAAGAAAGATCAAGAAGAGTTAGGTAGAAAAGATACTATTGTATGTTATGAATGTAAGAAACCTAGACATATTAAATTTAACTGCCATCTTCTTAAAAGATCAAATGATAGGTTTCACAAAAAGAAGGCAATGATGGTAACATGGAGCGACAGTGACAGCTCCGATGATGATTCAAATGAGGATACTGCCAATCTATGCTTCGTGGCAATTGAAGATGAAAAGGTAACTTCAGATCTCAATGAATATTCTTTTGATGAACTGCAAGATGCATTTGATGATCTTGCATTAGAATATGAATGCATGAGTATGAAGTATAAAAAATTAATATCTAAACTAAAGAAAGAAAATGAGTTAATACTAAAGGATGAGATATAATATGAAAAGAGATTAGAAAATACAAATCTTGAAATTCATGACCTAAAAGAAAAAATAGTAACTTACATAATTCCTTTACTAGATTTTATATGGGTCAACAAAAATCAGATAACATGCTAGAAACTCAAAGGGCTTTCTTTGATAAGAATGGATTAGGATATGATGGAAAAAGTGGGGAGACGCACCTCAAAATTTTCATAGCTGGAAAGAATATGCATAAACCCTCAACTACTTGTTCACATTGTAATAAAAAGGGGCATACATCATATAGTTGTAATGTGAAGATGATCACATTTAGAGGAAAAATAGTGAAAAGAATTTGGGTGCCAAAAGAGGTAGTTAATTCAAAAGACATTAATGCTATAGTAAAATGGATCCCAAAGGGATCAAGAATTCTAGTCACTAACTCCAAAGGACCCAAGAAAATTTGGGTACCTAAGACAAAAGTTTGAATATTAATTATAGGTGATTGAGCATTGCCACAAAGCAAAAAAAAAGGAAGCTTGGTACTTGGACAGTGGATGCTCAAGACACATGACCGGTGATAGAAGCCACTTCAACTCTTTTAAATCAAAAGTTGGTGGAGAAGTCACATTTGGGGACAACTCCAAAGGCCAAGTTGAAGGAAGTGGTTCAATAGGTAATGACTACTTCTCACTAGAAAAGGTTTTACTTGTTAGGGGTCTAAAACATAATTTGCTATGTATTAGTCAACTTTGTGACAAAGGTTACAAAGTAATTTTTGATTGCTTGAAATGTCATGTTATAGATCCTAAATCTAATAAAGTTCTTTTTCTAGGTCATGGACAAGGTAACATATACATTATTTATCTAAATGAACTTAAAAATGAAAATGTATGCCTTATGGTAGATAAAGAAAAAGAACCTTAGTTGTGGCATAGAAGACTAGGTTATGCTAGCATGCATGTGTTATCTAAGCTAGCTAGAAAAGACCTTGTTATAGGATTACCTAAGTTGTCCTTTGACTATGACAAAATATGTGAAGCTTGTGTTAAAAGAAAACATAAAAGGACAACATTTAAACCTAAACATAGTGTATCAACCATTAGGCCTCTCTAATTACTTCACTTAGATATATTTGGACCAACTAGAACAACAAGCCTAGGTGGAAAACATTATGGGTTTGTGATTGTAGATGATTACACTAGGTTCACTTGGGTATTCTTCTTGAGAGTAAAAAATGAAGCCTTAGAAAAATTTATTGTCTATACAAAAGTGGCCCAAAATGAAAAAGGTTACACTATAACTAGTATTAGAAGTGATCATGGCAAGGAGTTTGAAAATATTGGATTTGATGAATATGGCAATGATCAAGGAATTAGTCATAATTTTTCAGACCTTAGGACACCAAAACAAAATGAGGTAGTTGAGAGAAGAAATAGAACATTGGAAGAAATGGCTAGAACCATGTTGTGTGAAAATAAATTACCTAAATATTTTTAGGCTGAAGCTATAAATACATCTTACTATATCATTAATAGAGCCATGATTAGACCAATTTTAAAGAAAACCCCTTATGAGCTCTACAAGGGAAAGAAGCCTAATATTAGCTATTTTCACCATTTTGGTTGTAAATGCTTTGTCTTAAATAATGAAAAAGACAATTTAGGAAAATTTGATGCCAAGAGTGATGAGGGGATCTTTTTAGGCTATTGTTTGAATTCAAAGGCATATAGAGTATATAACAAAAGAACCTTGATGGTTGAAGAATCAATACATGTAATATTTGATGAGTCAAATGATATATCTAAAAGTTCAACCAATGATGAGGATATTGAAATATTTGATGAGAACTTGAAAGAAACCTCAAACATAGAGAATGATCTATTAGAAAAACTTGACATTACTAAAGAGGATGAAGAAGAACTAGAAATATTAGAAAGAGAGTTTAGAGCACCAAGAGAATTAGGATATGTCAAAGATTGTGAAATAGTAGGTGATCAAACTCTTGGAGTTAGAACAAGATCCTCTCTAAGAAATGTGTGTCAATATATAGCCTTTGTATCTCAAATTAAACCTAGGAATGTCAATGAAGCTTTAGATGACAATAATTGGTTTTTAGCCATGCAAGAAGAACTAAATCAATTTGAAAGAAGCAAAGTATGGAAACTAGTTCCTAGACCTAGTGATCACTCTATAATTGGAACTAAATGGATCTTCAAGAACAAGACGAATGAAAATAGTGTGATCATAAGAAACAAAGCTTGGCTAGTTGCATAAGGCTATAGGCAAGAAGAAGGAATAGACTATGATGAAACTTATGCACCGGTAGTTAGATTAGAAGCAATAAGAATGTTACTCGCCTTTGTATGCTACAAAAATTTCAAATTATATCAAATGGATGTAAAGAGTGCATTTTTGAATGGCTTCATCAATGAAGAAGTTTATGTTGAGCAACTTCCCAGTTTTGAAAGTCATGGATTTCCTGAACATGTATTCAAACTCTGTAAGGCACTTTATGGTTTGAAACAAGCTCTTAGAGCATGGTATGAAAGACTGTCAAAATTCTTAATAGAAAAAGGATTTTCAAGGGGAAAAGTAGATACTACTTTATTTATCAAAAATAAAAACAAAGATTTACTAGTTGTTCAAGTGTATGTAGATGACATTATTTTTGGATCAACTAATGAATCTCTTTACCAAGAGTTTGCTAAGATCATGCAAGGTGAATTTGAAATGAGCATGATGGGAGAGCTCACCTACTTCTTGGGACTTCAAGTGAAGCAAACTAAAGATGGAACCTTCATCAATCAAGTGAAATATACTAAGGATTTGCTCAAACGATTTGGAATGGACAATTACAAACCTCAAGCAACTCCAATGGGCACCAACATCAAGCTTGATAAAGATGAAAGTGGTAAGTGTGTAGACACTAAACTATATAGGTCTATGATTGGTTCATTGCTTTATCTTACTGCAAGTAGACCAGATATTTTGTTTAGTGTATACCTATGTGCTAGATTTCAAGCTTCTCCTAGGGAGTCACATTTACTAGCCACTAAAAGGATCTTTAGGTATCTTAAAGATACTCATTCTCTAGGACTTTGGTACCCTAAGGACTCCACCTTTGCTCTTCATGCTTTTTCTAATGCAGACTTTGGAGGCTGTAAAATAGATAGAAAGAGCACTTCAGGAATATGCCAATTCTTAGGAAATAGATTAATCTCATGGTTCTCTAAGAAACAAAATAGTGTAGCATAATCCACAACAGAAGCATAATATATAGCAGCTGGTAGTTGTAGTGCTCAAGTGTTGTGGATTAAAAAACAAATGAAAGACTATGGTATTGACATGAAACAAGTCTTAATCAAATGTGATAATACCAGTGCTATTAATCTCTCTAAAAGAACAATTCAACACTCTAGAACTAAGCATATTGAGATTAGGCATCATTTCCTTAGAGATCATGTACAAAAAGGAGATATAATTCTAGAATATATTGATACTTTACATCAAATAGCTGATATCTTCACTAGACCACTTGATAGAGATAGGTTTTGTGTTCTTAAAGGTGAATTAGGACTCATGAATGTTCCTTGAGATTTATCCCCTTCAAAACCTTGATTTCAAAGTGATTTTCAATTGATTTTTCAATTCATTTTCTGGGCAAAAAGTATGAGAGATCGATCTCCTATCACCATAGATCGATCTTCATGCTCCAAATTGGCCTAAAGCAGTAAGGTTCAGCTAAGCAGATCGATCTTCTATCCCATAAGATCGATCTCCTTAAGCTTCTGTATTTCACAGATCGATCTTTGCATTTGGCAGATCGATCTCCTTAAGCCTCTGTAAAGTTGCAGATCGATCTTTGCATTTGGCAGATCGATCTCCTTATGCCTTTGTAAAGTAGCAGATCGATATTTGCATTTGGCAGATCGATCTCCTTGAGCTTCTGTATTTTGAAGATCGATCCCTTGAAACATCAGATCGATCTCTTCAAGTTTTTGGAAATATCAGATCGATCTGGTACCTCGACAGATCAATCTCCTTATCCCTGGACTATAAATGCTGCTTCAAAATCCTCAAATTTCAAAATCCCAAATCTTCAAATCCCTAACTCTCTGTCGTACCTCATCCTTCGATTCTCACTCCCAGATCGATCTCGGTAAGGTTCTTGTCAAATCTTGTCATCAATCTGTGTTCTAGTAACCTACATTGTTGATTTTTCTTCAAAATTTTCTTTGTTTTTGCTGAAATATTCATTAGGGCAATTCTAGAACTGTTCCATTGCCTAGGTTTCTAGAGAACTGTTGCCTAGGGTCTACAAAACAATCTTAGAGTGTGTTTAGTTGAAATATTAGTCTACAATTATGCCTCGTCTTAAGAGAGTTGGCCAAAAACCACCTAGATCAACCTCAAATGTTGATAGAGGGTCATCTTCCCAAATAGCTCCTTCCTCTTTTGTCACCTTTAGTAGGTGTTTTCAAACACCTGCAAAAAGGAGACGATATGAAGAGTATTTTTCAATTATGCCAATTAAACACTGGCGAACAATTGATTTCTCTTTCCTAAATCATATTGATTTCCCTTATTTGTCAAAAATGGAAGAGTTTGGCTGGCTTCCATTCCTCAAAATTAACACCCCAGCACCTCTAAACATCATTAGGGCATTCTTTTCTAACGCTGAACTCATCTACGACCCTGATGATACCTGCAAGATTCTTGGGTTCAAAACATTTATCATTGTTAAAACAACCCCTATAGACACATCCATACTAGCCCGAGTATTTAGCATAGAAGATGCTGGGTTGACCGATGAAGAGGAGGAAGTACCTCTAGAATTTAACCTCCCCGAGGATAAAGCGAGTGACCTACCGATGCACTCGAGGTTACTCCACCTTATCATCTCATGGAATCTTAGACCATTCGGTACCCGTCTGTGAGATCTGAGAATTTTAGATATATTTTAATGATGTAATAAGAACCTGAAGTGTAATTTATTGAGCTAAGTGAATTGTGAAAATTATATTTGGAGATTTATATGTAAGTGTTTAACATAAGTGTGAAACTAAGAGGTCAGATCGATCTTGGAGAAGGAGAGATCAATCTGGTGAGTTAAAAATGACAAGGAAGGAGGAATTTAAGGAGCAGCTCGATCTCCAATGGAAGAGGATCGATCTCCTTATGATTCTGTTTGAGAGAAGATCGATCTCATGAGGAAGGGATCGATCTCCAAATGTTTCTGTTTGGGAGAAGATCGATCTCCTCAAAGAGCAGATCAATCTCATAAAACCATAAACAGATTGATCTCACCCCTCGACAGATCAATCTCTTAGGCATAAAATTACCCCAAATCGTCTCCAAATTCAAATGCAGATCGATCTCATCAAGAGCCAGATCGATCTCCTACCCTCCGTCTATATAAGGAACCCCTGCTTTCTCCTGTAATTTCATTTTTTCTCTCTCTAAAACCCCCATTTCTATCGAAGCCCTAGCTTTCTCACTCATCCAAAGCACCCATTTCTGTCCAAATCAGAGGTTGTGGCAAGAAGGGAAGTTGTTCCTCATCAAAGGGAGAGTAACATACTAAGAAATCAAAGGACGAATTGAATCGAGGTGTGGGTTGTGTACCTCACAAGTTTTGGGTAATTTCTAAACCTCGATCTTGATATTTGAGATTGTAAACCCCAAGAATTTTCATGTACCTGGTTTAAATAATAATTGAGAATATGCTTATTGGTGGTTAAATAATTTAAATTATAATAAGAAAAACTTGGAAGAGGCTAAATTACTAAAATATTTTAATTTAAAAAAATAAATAATTATGAGGTGTAAAAATAAATTCTATGATCTAGATTTAATATGTGTATATTCCTCCGTATTAAATAAGTAAATATATATATATATATATATATATATATATGTACATGATAAGGTATAAAATAACTAAAAAAAATTATTAATGAAATAAATTAAATAAATAATAATAATAATAATAATAATAATAATAATAATAATAATAATATGAAAATGAAGAAAAGTGATGAAAGTGAAAGGATGATGATGGAAACGTGAGTGGTGGTGAAGATATGCATATATACCATAAACATAAATGAAAAGAGGAGGAAGACTACAGTAGAAAGAAATGATAAATGAAGTGTAGAAGTAGATGATGAGCAGAATAGCAGTGGAGTAGGTAGATTAAAATATATTTATATATATATATATATATTAATAAAAAAAAAAAGAAAAAAAGAAGAAGAAATGGAAACGATGGGAAATTGACGTGCAGTCTAGGAAGTGAAAAGTGATGGAAATAGGACTGCTCCCTCGACTGCAACAATTCAAATTAAAGGGAAAGAATAGAAATGAAACTGTTATCTGAAACAAAACAGAGGAGAGATCTTTTCTGAATGAGAAAAATCGTCGAGAGAGAAAGCTGGGAACGAGGCAGCTGGATCGCATGGTGTGTGGCCGAAAACAGGAGAGAAAAAAAATCGAAGAAAATAAGGAAACCAGAAATTGAGGAAAGAAGCAGTGTGGAAAAGGAAGCCGTTCCTATCTTAGGATGTCTCCATCCTTTCTTTCGCTTGCTGGAAACTGGGAAAGGAATTTAAGGAGGAAAATATTTGGGAGCGGTCACAGAGACGTTGAGAAGACTTTAAAGAGTACGAAAATGAGAGGTTTCTGAAGAAGATGAGTAGAGAAGGGAGCTGTGAGGAAGACCGAACAGAACAGGGGATGAAATCTGGGCAGTGAGGCGAGACAGAGGGGACACAACTAGCGAGGGAGGTGGCTGTACCGGCTGAGTCGCTAGTGTTGGCAGACTGGACATGTAAAGTGGAGTAACAACTTCCTCTTGCTACTATGTCGAGGAGGAAGATAAGTGAAACACAGGCTGGAAAACTATAGCAGTGGCGTGAGAATGGGGGAGTGATTAGGAGAATAAATCAAACGGAAATAGATGACGTGGAAGGAGAAAAGAAATGGAAAGAAACCGAAGCCGGATGCAGGCGCTTCTCTCTGTTTTTGTTGGAGGCGAGGCGTTTGGCAGGAAAATGGTGTGACAGGAGAGACGGTGAGGGCACTTGGAAACAGGGAGAAAGGGTTGAGTAGGGAGAACCGAGAGAGAGGAGAATGGTAGTCGGTGCAGAATTGAAAGGAGAATGAGGATGACGATGACAGACCAGGAAACGGTGGAGAAGATGGTGATGCCGAGACTGGGAGGCGATAAACAGTGAAGCCAGTGGAGAAGAAAACAACGGGGACGATGAACAGTAGTCGGGCTTAACTAAGAAGAAATAAGAAAAGAAATAAGAAGAAAGTGGCGGGAAAAAAATTCAAAGGAAAGAAAAAAAAAAAAGAGAAGAGGATGAATAGTAATCCGAAAAAAAAAGAGAGTAATATTTTATATTTATTTATACATATATGTATAATTATATATATGTGTATATTTGGAGGATGCAACGAAAACACCGAGAATTCGAGGAAACCCGAGGAAAAAAGGAGCAATCGAAAATATTTATTTGAAATTTTCGATGACATAAATCGGGAGGGTCGGGCTCACCGACTCTTTAAGTCGAAGCAATCAAAGGTTACAGACAGATATTGAGGTAAGAAATTTATACAAGTTTTAGAGATAATTGTACGTATTTTATAATTTCGAGTGTATTTTTCTTAGGTAAGCAAGGTTACGATTTTGACGCATCGTAGTTAATTCGATAAATAGGATACTAAGAAATACAAATTTCGGTGTAGGAGAATCATAGAAGGATTTAAGGGAGATACTAGGAGGCGTCACAGCTCGAATTCGGGATTTCGTTAAATCGAGGTAAGGGGTATTATTTAACTTAGTTCTGATAATGCATTTTTGTGTCACCAATAAATGATTTTATGAAAGAGCATATGATTTGAAGTGATTTATCAATGCTTTTATACTTGTGAAACTATTTACGATGCATGTCTTAATTTATCGAAATATTTTTCGAGTACTTTTCATGCTGTGAAATGAATTTCCTAAAGTATGAAGTGTATGGATGTTTTACATTTATTTATGTTTTTATACCCATATTGTTAAAGAAGCTTTCGACAATTTCAAAAGTATTTAAGAAAAGAAATTGTTTTCGAAAGGGGATTGTGGGGGCCACCTCTTGAGTCCTACGGGAACAAAGTGCCACACAGTCTTTCGATTTTATGAAGGAGTATTCAGATTTCAAGGAAATTCGATGTTATTACTCGATATGAGTTTATGAATTATAAAACCCAAGAAAGATTTTGGAAACTCTGTTTTGAGACTATAGGCTTCATGCATGGTTACTTCTTGTGGTGTTCCGGCTACACCACCTGAGGTGCCGGTACGTTGGCCCCTTTAGCACTTGACTCAACCTGTGTGGAAGATGTCGTGCTACTGGTGGTTTACGATGATGTTTTGGTAGTATCTCGTGCCCGCGCAGCACGGATGAATGTTCCCCGCACGGTGAGTGCTACAGGTGCCCGTGCCCTAGCTATGTGCTAGTATATGATAAGAAATATGAAGATACTACCCATGTTTATAATTATTATTGCTGTACGAACCTGATCCATTCTACAGCCCCCTTACCATGGCCATAGGTATGATGACTCTCCAATGGAGAATGACACGTATCGCATGACTTAGTTATAGCCTAGTCTCATCGATTTGATTATGAAAATCGACTATGATGAATGAATATATGTTTTCATGATTACGAATTATTCATGAAATGTTTACAAATTAATTACGAAATATTCATGAAATGTTTACGAAATGATTATGAAATATTCATGAAATGTTTACGAAATGATTATGAATTATTCATGAAATGTTTACGAAATGACTATGAAATATTCATGAAATGTTTACGAAATGATTTATGAAATGTTCATGAAAGGTTTATGATAAAACGGTTAAGCATGTGATTTGTTTTAAAGACACGCATGCTTTATAGCGATTATGCATGAAATGACAATTTATGTATTGCATTAAGTTTCGTTTTATGAACAACTTCAAATGTTTTTATATATCAGAACTGCTTTAAGAGTATTACCTTACTGGGCTTTTCCCCAAAAGCTCACCCCTCTACCTCTCAGATTTTTGCAGTGAATTATAACTAATAAATGCTGCGTAGACGACGTAGGCTGGCGGATATGAGCTTCCCCAGACTATCTTTTGTATATGCGTGAGGTATACATTCTTATCTCTTTACCAGACTATTTGTATGCACAGACATCTATTGAAAATAATGTGTCGGGATGAAATCTGTATAAAGATAAATTAAATGAGATATTTTTAAGGATTGACACTGAACAGGAATACAGCCTAAGTGAATAAGGGAATAAGTGGGTAAGTTCAAAAAAAAAAAATCCCCCGATTTTTTAAGGGTCAAGGGTTGTTACATTTAGTGGTATCAGAGCAAAGGCTGTCTAGTACTGTCAGTGTCAATAATAAGGATATGATTTCATCCCAAATGTCTGTGCTTGTCTGGTTGTAGAGTAAGTATACCTAATTAAGTTAAGACTTAATGTTGGGTTTACGTGATGAATTAGATCACGAGCTAGAGGCCGTAGAGATAGGCCTGAGAATCATGCAGAGTCATCATGTGAGATTCATAAATGATACTGAGATTGAAACTGATGTTGAGCGTGCTCCATCAGGTCCTGTGGAAAGGACAGAGGGTATTGAGACACACTTTGCTAAGATTGAGTGGAGTATTGAACATATTATAGGAAATTAGGAGACAGGTTATGTTAGATGATGGGGTAGACGGAAGAATATACAGACAAATTACTCCCGATGCGTCGACACAGCCTGTAGAGATGTTTCAGAACTACAAATATGCATACTCCTGTAGCCCCACAGTAGAATGATGATGACTTGAGTAGGATTCGGAGCTACACTAGATGAGACAGTTTAAGAACTGCAGACCACCATTGTCAAATGGGATAAAAGACCTGATAGTTATAAAAAAATTGAATGAATGAGATTAAGGAAACTACGAATGGAATTTAGGGGGTCTAGCACAAGGAAATCGATTTGTCAATGAGTATGAATTATGATTTATATCCCTAGAAAGGTATGACCCAATGTTATAAGCAGTGAAGTTAGACAATGTCTGTAAGTTCACTAACGGATAGAGACCGAGCTGATTTCGGAGGATAGTATGCTATTACATACTGAAATCAAGAATCCAATGGTAATAGAAAACTGAAAAATCAAATTGAAAAACTTGGATGGATTCTTAGAGTATGACTGTGAGCTTAATAGACTGGGGGCAGTTTCAAGAGTTTAAGCCTCCATTTTTCGACAAGGTTAAGAATTCAGTGATTCGGAGTGTTGAATGAATGAGATAGAAAAGCTTGATGATTTTAGAAGTAACTCTACCGAGAAAATTGCTTTTGCAACTTTTGTGTTAAAGGATTGGAGAAGTTACATGGATTTTCAGAGTGTGCTACTATAAAGAAGTGCCATTGTAGCATCAATCTCAAGATGGAAAGTCAAACTTGGAGAGAAGTTCCCCAATTTAATCTAAGAGCCGACATCAGAAAATTACATAAGATATATTCCGAAGGTCCTTAGGCGGCAGCACATTCCGGATGAAATAAAGTGGCAATTATGGATGAAATGATTGCAATCGGACGTAAAGTAATAAGTCTATGGATGATTATGAAATTAAATTTATAGCTTTGGAAGAAGAATAATTCGGATAAGTAGAGATGTGAAACAAAGGAAGTCCAGGAAACTCATAGGAGGTACTGAGATCCTCAATCGAGCTAAGTTAACTCAACTTGATGTTATTTTGAGAGAGCAGTGCATAAGGCGCAACTACGAGAATATGAGATATATACTTTCAAGGTTATTAAGGACATGAAAATGTAAAGAAAGTGACAAAAAGTGATGTACTAAAGAAGCAGTGATAGTGATAGAGTAAACTCACTGTAATTGAAAAGGATGAATTACAGAATTAAAAGTATAAGTGAAGGTCACACTGCTTACAGGATTGAATTAAAATGCTGAGAAAACAATTATAAGGATTACATGAAAAGGAGATTATCGGACCAGGTGATTCACTTTGATGTGGACTAGCATTAATTGTTAAGGAGACCCGGAGTCGTTTTGGTCATGATATGTTAAGAACGGGTGTTAATTGGATTCCCAAGACCAGGATTATAAATCAGTGGGGAAAGACCCAAAACTCTTAAAGATGATTCAGAGTTTGAGATATATGAAGACTTTGGACTATGAATTACGTATCAAGTTTAAGGATTGTAAATTGTTTATGCTTACGTTTTGAATGCAAGACTCAATTTGAGCAAGAAAATGATTTCGTTATAATTGATAAACGAAATGAGACAAGCGTTGAAGTGTGATAAATTTTGAATACAAGTTATATTGGAATAAGAGATGTATATAAGGTAAGAATATCTTTGGAATGTGAAATGAATTCGGATTAAGTGATATGAACTGAAAATGAATTGTGACCAAAGATTAAATGTTAAATTACCCAAAGACCGTCTGATACAAGAAAAAAAGTGGATGACTCAGGTTAGTGCTTTAAGCCGAAGTGATTATGGAATGACATCATGTATATTGGTCAAGGACATGAGTTATTGAAATATTTAGTGAACCTCAACTGGATGTGGTTCCTTTTCCGATACTGACATTTATCTCGTGGTTGCGAGCCTGAAAGTTGAAAACGATAATTAATTGATCTAATTGAGCAAGCTCAGCATATTAATAAGTACCGTATGGATGTAGCTAATCAGGCCCAGATGGGTGTTACAACTAGCTTGAATATTGGTACTGATAATTTATTGAGATTTAAAGACAGAATTGTGTACCCAATGATCTATAGTCAAAGGAATTGATGTTGTCAAAGGCTCATTTATAGAGACATATTCGGCATCCAGAGAATAGTACAGACTTATCAACTCTCCTGAAAGTACATTACTCGTCAAGTACGATAAAAATAAAAGTTGGAATTAGCGAATATTCATAATGTTTTCCATAGTGTCTTCCAAGTTTCAATGCTACACAAATATCATCCAGAACCGACGCATATGATTAAGTGTGAACTACTGGAATTGTAAGAGGATATGACGTATATGGAGAATCGGTTCGGATACTGGATAGAAAAGAGAAGATATTGCAGTTTAAGATGAGTCCTCTGGTAATAGTTTTGTGGCAGTATCACACCTTGGAATAGGTCATGTGAGAATTAAAAAGTCTAATACGCGAGAAATAACCACACTTGTTTGAAAATGGAGGTAATTTTAAATTTGGGGACCAAATTTCTTAAGAGGGGGAAAATGTAAACCCCAAGAATTTTCATGTACCTGGTTTAAATAATAATTGAGAATATGCTTATTGGTGGTTAAATAATTTAAATTATAATAAGAAAAACTTGGAAGAGGCTAAATTATTAAAATATTTTAATTTAAAAAAATAAATAATTATGAGGTGTAAAAATAAATTCTATGATCTAGATTTAATATGTGTATATTCCTCCGTATTAAATAAGTAAATATAGATATATATATATATATATGGACATGATGAGGGATAAAACAACTAAAAAAAAGGATTAAGGAAATAAATTAAATAAATAATAATAATAATAATAATAATAATAATAATAATATGAAAATGAAGAAAAGTGATGAAAGTGAAAGGATGATGATGGAAACGTGAGTGGTGGTGAAGATATGCATATATACCATAAACATAAATGAAAAGAGGAGGAAGACTACAGTAGAAAGAAATGATAAATGAAGTGTAGAAGTAGATGATGAGCAGAATAGCAGTGGAGTAGGTAGATTAAAATATATTTATATATATATATATATTAATAAAAAAAAAAAGAAAAAAAGAAGAAGAAATGGAAACGATGGGAAATTGACGTGCAGTCTAGGAAGTGAAAAGTGATGGAAATAGGACTGCTCCCTCGACTGCAACAATTCAAATTAAAGGGAAAGAATAGAAATGAAACTGTTATCTGAAACAAAACAGAGGAGAGATCTTTTCTGAATGAGAAAAATCGTCGAGAGAGAAAGCTGGGAACGAGGCAGCTGGATCGCATGGTGTGTGGCCGAAAACAGGAGAGAAAAAAAATCGAAGAAAATAAGGAAACCAGAAATTGAGGAAAGAAGCAGTGTGGAAAAGGAAGCCGTTCCTATCTTAGGATGTCTCCATCCTTTCTTTCGCTTGCTGGAAACTGGGAAAGGAATTTAAGGAGGAAAATATTTGGGAGCGGTCACAGAGACGTTGAGAAGACTTTAAAGAGTACGAAAATGAGAGGTTTCTGAAGAAGATGAGTAGAGAAGGGAGATGTGAGGAAGACCGAACAGAACAGGGGATGAAATCTGGGCAGTGAGGCGAGACAGAGGGGACACAACTAGCGAGGGAGGTGGCTGTACCGGCTGAGTCGCTAGTGTTGGCAGACTGGACATGTAAAGTGGAGTAACAACTTCCTCTTGCTACTATGTCGAGGAGGAAGATAAGTGAAACACAGGCTGGAAAACTATAGCAGTGGCGTGAGAATGGGGGAGTGATTAGGAGAATAAATCAAACGGAAATAGATGACGTGGAAGGAGAAAAGAAATGGAAAGAAACCGAAGCCGGATGCAGGCGCTTCTCTCTGTTTTTGTTGGAGGCGAGGCGTTTGGCAGGAAAATGGTGTGACAGGAGAGACGGTGAGGGCACTTGGAAACAGGGAGAAAGGGTTGAGTAGGGAGAACCGAGAGAGAGGAGAATGGTAGTCGGTGCAGAATTGAAAGGAGAATGAGGATGACGATGACAGACCAGGAAACGGTGGAGAAGATGGTGATGCCGAGACTGGGAGGCGATAAACAGTGAAGCCAGTGGAGAAGAAAACAACGGGGACGATGAACAGTGGTCGGGCTTAACTAAGAAGAAATGAGAAAAGGAATAAGAAGAAAGTGGCGGGAAAAAAATTCAAAGGAAAGAAAAAAAAAAAAGAGAAGAGGATGAATAGTAATCCGAAAAAAAAAGAGAGTAATATTTTATATTTATTTATACATATATGTATAATTATATATATGTGTATATTTGGAGGATGCAACGAAAACACCGAGAATTCGAGGAAACCCGAGGAAAAAAGGAGCAATCGAAAATATTTATTTGAAATTTTCGATGACATAAATCGGGAGGGTCGGGCTCACCGACTCTTTAAGTCGAAGCAATCAAAGGTTACAGACAGATATTGAGGTAAGAAATTTATACAAGTTTTAGAGATAATTGTACGTATTTTATAATTTCGAGTGTATTTTTCTTAGGTAAGCAAGGTTACGATTTTGACGCATCGTAGTTAATTCGATAAATAGGATACTAAGAAATACAAATTTCGGTGTAGGAGAATCATAGAAGGATTTAAGGGAGATACTAGGAGGCGTCACAGCTCGAATTCGGGATTTCGTTAAATCGAGGTAAGGGGTATTATTTAACTTAGTTCTGATAATGCATTTTTGTGTCACCAATAAATGATTTTATGAAAGAGCATATGATTTGAAGTGATTTATCAATGCTTTTATACTTGTGAAACTATTTACGATGCATGTCTTAATTTATCGAAATATTTTTCGAGTACTTTTCATGCTGTGAAATGAATTTCCTAAAGTATGAAGTGTATGGATGTTTTACATTTATTTATGTTTTTATACCCATATTGTTAAAGAAGCTTTCGACAATTTCAAAAGTATTTAAGAAAAGAAATTGTTTTCGAAAGGGGATTGTGGGGGCCACCTCTTGAGTCCTACGGGAACAAAGTGCCACACAGTCTTTCGATTTTATGAAGGAGTATTCAGATTTCAAGGAAATTCGATGTTATTACTCGATATGAGTTTATGAATTATAAAACCCAAGAAAGATTTTGGAAACTCTGTTTTGAGACTATAGGCTTCATGCATGGTTACTTCTTGTGGTGTTCCGGCTACACCACCTGAGGTGCCGGTACGTTGGCCCCTTTAGCACTTGACTCAACCTGTGTGGAAGATGTCGTGCTACTGGTGGTTTACGATGATGTTTTGGTAGTATCTCGTGCCCGCGCAGCACGGATGAATGTTCCCCGCACGGTGAGTGCTACAGGTGCCCGTGCCCTAGCTATGTGCTAGTATATGATAAGAAATATGAAGATACTACCCATGTTTATAATTATTATTGCTGTACGAACCTGATCCATTCTACAGCCCCCTTACCATGGCCATAGGTATGATGACTCTCCAATGGAGAATGACACGTATCGCATGACTTAGTTATAGCCTAGTCTCATCGATTTGATTATGAAAATCGACTATGATGAATGAATATATGTTTTCATGATTACGAATTATTCATGAAATGTTTACAAATTGATTACGAAATATTCATGAAATGTTTACGAAATGATTATGAAATATTCATGAAATGTTTACGAAATGATTATGAATTATTCATGAAATGTTTACGAAATGACTATGAAATATTCATGAAATGTTTACGAAATGATTTATGAAATGTTCATGAAAGGTTTATGATAAAACGGTTAAGCATGTGATTTGTTTTAAAGACACGCATGCTTTATAGCGATTATGCATGAAATGACAATTTATGTATTGCATTAAGTTTCGTTTTATGAACAACTTCAAATGTTTTTATATATCAGAACTGCTTTAAGAGTATTACCTTACTGGGCTTTTCCCCAAAAGCTCACCCCTCTACCTCTCAGATTTTTGCAGTGAATTATAACTAATAAATGCTGCGTAGACGACGTAGGCTGGTGGATATGAGCTTCCCCAGACTATCTTTTGTATATGCGTGAGGTATACATTCTTATCTCTTTACCAGACTATTTGTATGCACAGACATCTATTGAAAATAATGTGTCGGGATGAAATCTGTATAAAGATAAATTAAATGAGATATTTTTAAGGATTGACACTGAACAGGAATACAGCCTAAGTGAATAAGGGAATAAGTGGGTAAGTTCAAAAAAAAAAAATCCCCCGATTTTTTAAGGGTCAAGGGTTGTTACAGAGATGATTTTGGTGATAATGGCTGTTGGCATTGTATTGAAATAGTTGGAAAATGATTAGGGAGTGATGAAATTACAATGTAGTTGGAGTGATAATGATATTTAGCAATTTTGGTAATTTTGGAAATTTTGAGCTATAAATGGAAATTTAGACAATGAGGTGAATTAGCATAGATATTGTGGCATGGGCAGTGTAGGATGTTGAGATGTTGTGAATGAGATTGTGGATTGAGATAGAGTTACGAGAATCGAGAGATTTGAGGTGTTATGAGCAATTATGCTCGATTTTGAGAATTGAGGTTACTGAATGGTGAGTGTTGATGTTTTAACATCGTTTGGACAGCTTGAGAGTTCCAGAGTTGAATACGAGACTAGTCCGTGACAAGGGAGAAACAATTACACTATACGAGGTGTAAAGAGGTAAGGGAAACTAAACCATTTGTGTATGTGATTTGTGAACTATTATAGCATGATTTGTGATTTATAAAACAAACATGTTTGATGTGTTATGTTTTGATAAGAATGCACACGATTTTTATAGCCGGTTGGAGCCCAATGTTTTTATGAGTTTATAAGCTACGTGTGAAACCGCTTTATAAACCATTGAGTTTATGTGAGAAATGAATTGGGCTCTACGTTAAGGCAATATTGAGATTTGTGAAATGTGTGCGTGCTTTGCCGGTTGGAACTCGGTTTTAATATGTTTTGTGTTGAGTACAAACGGTTTTAAATGAGTTTTATGAGAAAGAAACCACTATGAGTTCTACGTGAAGGCAAGCCAGTTTGACATGATAATGGCTATTGATAAAGACTTAGGTGTGTAATTTTGAGTACACACCGGGCATTGTTCGGGTAGCATGTAAGCCCGATTCTTCTCCGTTCTGGTAATGTGAGAAACCCCATTCTGTGGCTATGCCACGTATATTTGGTGGCCGTTGCCACGTGAGAAACCCCATTCTGTGGCTATGCCATGTATATTTGGTGGTCATTGCCACGTGAGAAACCCCAATGTGTGGCTATGCCACGTATATTTGATGGCTGTTGCCACGTGAGAAACCCCATTGTGGCTATGCCACGTGTGTTTGGTGGCTGCGCCACTTGCATTATTATTACAGTGATTTTATCACGTATATTGAGAAAGCCATTATCGCATTATTTTCACATGCTTGATTACTGCTCTAGACTGAGCCTTTCACTTCATGTTTCCAGATGATTTTGAGATATGAGAATGTTGTTTTGAGAACTTTCATGCTATGGTTTTCAAATGAGTATACTGAGTTTCACATGCAAATAAATATTTTATGATGTGCATTATGGTTTATATAATGAGTCCCTTACCCCCCTTACTGAGCGATTTAGAAGCTCACCCTGTTTTCTTCCCCCTCAGATTTCTTCAAGTGAAAAAGGGTTTCCCTACGCGTGCGAAGTAGTGGCTAGTGGAGGACTTGAGCTCCAGGCCATATGTTGTGTTTTGAGGTATCACCTATCTTTTCATGTACCCAGACAATTATTGTAATTACAGACACTTGATGTATAACATTGTATGGGATGTATTAGGACTAATTAACTTGAGATTGAGTAATGTATATGATATGATATATACTATTTAATGACGAGATCCTGAGGTATGATAAGTGTGATGATGTATGACACTGCATAAGAATGCACTCTTAGTTGTGAATCGATGAGTAAAAAGTTTTTAAATTTGCCCTATTTTTCGCGTTTTTGGAGACTAGATCGTTTTTAGCTCCACCACCTTCACACTTCACAAAATCAAAAACCAAATCTAGTCCACTTCATTTACGAAGACTGACTGAAAA
Source organism: Firmiana major (assembly GCA_033439115.1). NCBI lineage: Eukaryota > Viridiplantae > Streptophyta > Magnoliopsida > Malvales > Malvaceae > Firmiana > Firmiana major. The sequence goes on along the minus strand of CM065912.1, from coordinate 35,369,981 downwards.
TAGTGCGCGGCCAAGCCTCCACGATAGTCTTCCCACAACCACTTGCATACTTGCTTCAACGACTCGGGGTCGATTGTTCCTGTGAGACCGGTGAAGTGCCTTCTCCAAAGAGCGTATTAAACATTATCACACTTCACCACATGGGGTACTACAAGGACTTTCAATGGCAGTGGAAGAAGAAATGAGAAAATCGGTCTGAGGTAGCCATGGAAGAAGACCTACCCACTGAGCCTACCGCCCTGACTATTGAGGTTCCTTCTTCGTCGACTGCTCAGCCCACTGCACCTGCCTCATCATCATCCGACGGGCTGGAATTGATCATGGTGATGATTATGGAGCTTAACCGAAAGATGGATGAAGGATTTGCAAACCTTCATGCCACACAGCAGGCTATGTTCGATGAGCGATAGGTTACCTGCACTCGCATCGAGGAACTTCTGGAGCGATTTCCTCCTCAGTCTTAGGTCATGTTTGCTAAGAATGTTCTAGATGATTACTAAGTTTATCTTCCTTTGTTTACATTTTGAGACATAATTTGCTTGAATGTTTATATTGTGAAATGACATGATTACTCATTTGAGGACATGTATTATGCTTAGATTTCATTTTGAAATGACATATCTTTTGAAATTAAATGATTTTATGCCTTTGTTGCCATTGATATGACAAAAAGGGGGAGAAAAATTACATGTTTAAAGGAAGCTTAAATTAAGGGGGAGTTAAGGGGAGCTTACATTAAGGGGGAGTTTTTTTGAAAGCAATTCAAATTTTATGCATAATGTAAAAGGGGTAACTAAACATGTTTATTGAATAAAGTTTTGTCATATCAAAAAGGGGGAAATTGTTGAGTTAATATATTTTGAAATGACAAAACAAGTAAATTCAATAATGGATATAAAATATAGAAATGATTTAAACATGTTTAGAGTTTATCAGTACCAGAAAATAAGTATTTAAGGTTCAGAGATCGATCTCATGAGATGAGAGATCGATCTCCTGGGTCTTCTAGTATGAGAGATCGATCTCATGTGAATATGAGATCGATCTGCTAAAAGGTTGAAAACTCAAATAAACTGTATAAGATGTTGAGGAAGCAGAGATCGATCTGTAAGGGTTATGAGATCGATTTGTAAATTATAGAATGTCTAAGAGATCGATCTGGTCTAGGAAGAGATCGATCTTCTCTAAGACAAAGGCTAAAGGTAGTAGATCGATCTGTAGATTGATCTATGTTCAAACAGAGAGTTTTTGAGATCGATCTCCTATGGATAGAGATCGATCTCCTCAAAGTCAGAGAGTTAAGGAGATCGATCTAGGGTGACTAGAGATCGATCTCCTCTCTATGAGAATACTTGCTAGATCGATCTGGAGATTGATCTTACCTCAAACAGAGAGATTAGAAGATCGATCTGCTGGTTCGACAGATCGATCTTCACTAACATTTTCAAATTATAAGATCGATCTATACAAATATGAGATCGATCTCCTTGCTTCAAGTTGCTTTGTAATTGCAGGAAATTAAACTAAGAGATCGATCTGGTCATGATGGGAGATCGATCTAGTACTCTACTGTGGAGGTTCCCAACGGCTCTTTCTGTAAAATCTTCAACGAAAAAAATAGCATTAAATGCTCCAACTACCAATCCTGCTATATAAAATCAAGCATTGAAGACACTGGAAAAGGGGACACCACTGCTGTAAATTTTGTATATCCTCAAATAATCTTTTCCAACATTCTCTTTGTCTTCAAACATCATTTATTGATATTGTTGTAAAAATCCTTGTGTAGAAGCTAATTTTTCCTACCCTCAAAAGAAAGCTTCACTTTGTATTCATCCTTAATTCAAGAGAGAAGAGAAGAGTTCCTCTGTGAGTTAACTTTGTAAAGGTGAATATTTATCTGTGTAAAAAGGGTAGAGAGGTTATTCCTTAACCTATAAAAGGGAGTTTGTAACAGCTATTGATAGAGTGAAAGAAAGCTCTTGACAAGGAGGTCAAGAAGAGATGACGTAGGCAAGAGATTGGCCGAACCTCTATAAACTACTGAGTTTGCTGTTTTCTTCCCTTATCTCCTTTCAATTTATTGCACTACATTTTATTGATTATTCTTTGATTACTTGCAATTAGATTTAATTAAGCTTAAATTTACCATTATATTTAGAAAACCGATTCACCCCCCTTTCGGTAGAGCTAACAAAAGCATTCATGCTATTGAAATCTAGTGCACAATTCAATTCAAAGCATCACATTAACCATCATGCAATTTTATAAGTAAGGCATGGCATTATTCATCATGCATCTTTCATAAGTAAAGCATGACATTAAACATCATGCATCAGTGCACTTTAAAACCATTAACAAACCGATATCTCAAAACAATTCATCACTTGTCAGGACTCAACCCCTCCCTCAAACTATCCTAACTCACAAATCATTTCAAACATGGATTTATTCACAAAGCAATAGACATGTGAGATAGGTAGTTCAATAAGGGAAATAACCTCTAGGTCTATGGCCATAACCCATGATACCAACTACACGGATTAGGTGTACGGGATATCACCACTATCTGCTTCTGTAAGGGAGGTGGTTCAAATCCAACTCACCGTACCATAACAAATCTCGTCCGAAGATGGCATATCACAATCTAAACACGGTACAACGTAATCTATGCTACCTGCACGGTATAGCGTACTCTGTGGACCCACATCAACACATCATATCACGTCATATCTCAAAACGCACATGCGAACCTATTTAATTGGTATGGCCTGTTGTCTACCCGAAGCTCCAAACATGGCAATCAACATGCCAGATATTAGAAATGCACGTGCGAGCCTATTTAATCGGTGTGACACCCAGTCTACCCGAAACTCCAAACACGACAACAAATAAGGTAGGCATCTAATGCGAGCTAAGCTCCAAGCACCATGCCAAAACCAGTATGAAATCCATGTCAAAACTAGTACGAGCTAAGCTCCAGTACTCATGCGTATAAAACACATCAAATCTCGTGCAAGTCATACTCTAGTATGCTTTCATTCTCACGAAAACCATGTAGGTAGCTCAATTCTTTACAAGTATGGTTAACAAACCAAAACAACTCATTTCTTTTGCAATTCATTTTCAAATGTTAGACAACCTACCAATCTCTTGCTAAAAAACAATAAAACATGATTTTTCAAAGCAGTATGCTTTTATTTTCATGTACATTTCTCAAACACCCAACTTTTTACCCTTCAATCACCCAATTTCATTTCCTAATATCTCATGCATTCTAGCAAAGCATTTAAGCGCCCAAATTGCACACAGATATCTCTAAGAGTCTACAGAATTCCCTTACCTCAATTTACTTGAGTGCGACTCTCTCTTCCTCTTAGCCTCTTGCGCTCTTGGTTCGCTATGCTCCAGTGTATCCTTTGGAGATGTGATTCATTCATCCAAGTCACTTGAGTTAATGTTGTTAACTCGCATTTAGACTTCAATAGTCAATATAATTCATCTATGCATTTACCAATGCCTTAACCTACATTTTACCCCTTTTTGGTAAATCTCACTATTTATTCAGTAACAACATCTTAAAATCATACTCATAATCACTATTATCACTTCAAGATACCCCATTCATCATTAATCTCAATACATTTCACTTTCTCACACTAGACCATTTTTAGGTCATGGTGGATTCATTCTACTCTAGGTAATTTCTACCATTTATATGCATACCAAATCATTCCCCACATCAATATCCAAACAATGTACTTGAGTATTTTCATTAGAAACTCACCTAGTTTGTTTTCCTCTTTGCTCCAAATGAAAATGCACCTTGATCATTCAATCCAACAAGTGGGAAAATGCCTCCAAACTATGTTGTTCTTCTCTTTGATGCGAACAACTTTGCCTCTAATAGCTTTCTCTCAAATCTGACTGAAAATGTGTGGATTTAGGAGTGTGAAGCTAGGTTTTAGGTTGGAAATGGAAAAGATTAGTTTTGTCTCAAAAAATTGTAGATCCAACTGCACCATATTTATAGAATTTGCTTGATGAGATCGATCTGCATTGGGTAGAGATTGATCTGGTCCTCTTAAAATCACTCTTTTCACGACATTTGAAGGTAGGAGATCGATCTGTCGAGGCTTGAGATCGATCTGCTTCAAACAGAAGGTTAAGGAGATCAATCTGGTCTTGGGGAAGATTGATATGCATTTTACAGAAGGTTCAAAAGATCGATCTGATCTTAGAGGAGATCGATCTGTATTTTACAAAATGTTTAAGAGATCGATCTGGCTCCATTGGAGATCGATCTGTCCTGTTCCATAGCTTAGAATAAGAGCATTTTGGCTCTTATAGATCGATCTCTCATCCTATGAGATCGATTTGTCATTCATATTTCTAGATTTTCTATAGCAACTCCTACCAAACTTTATACATTTTGTTGCCATGGTCATTTTCTCATCCAATCATCTTTGAGACTTGAAAATGACATCCATTCATACTTTATACTTATTAAAACTTGTGTGAAATCTTTGTATAACCAAAGGTACTTAATCTAGATCAAATAGAATTGTATAACTTATGCAATCCTTCTTCCATTTTACCACACTACTCAATTTTCATTCTACTCCCATTCTTCACATGTTTAAGTCCATTTCCTCATATTCATACATAATGCAACTTGTACGTACAATCACAACTCTTATTACATGTGTGTATATTAAACTTATGGACTTACATTACATATACTTCACATTACGAGTATATCACCATACTTATAAATTCATTTACATAGATATACAAGGTTTAACCTATACAGGGTCTCACATTCTCCCCCACTTAGAAAATTTGGTCCTCCAAATTGGAACCAATCATTCTATGAACAACTCGGGATACTTCTCCTACATCAAACTCTCAAATTTCCATGTGGTCTCTTCCACTGTGTGATGTTTCCAAAGAATTTTCACCAAAGGAATTGTCTTTGTCCTTAATACTTTCTCTTTCCTGTCCAATATCCAAACTGGCTTCTTAACATATGTCACACCCTCATTGAGCTCCAATGGCTCATATCTTATCACATGTGCCGGGTATGGGTGATACTTCCTTAACATGGATATGTGGAAGACGTTATGCATACTTGCCAACTTTGGTGGCAATGCCAATCTATGAGCCTTATCTCCCACCTTATCAAGTATCTCAAATGGCCCTATATATTGAGGGTTCAACTTCCCCTTCTTCCCGAATCTCATAATTCCCTTCGAGGGAGAGACTTTCAAGAACATCAACTCACCCACATAAAACTCTAGTGGTCTCCGTCTCTTGTCAGCGTAACTCTTTTGTCGGCTTTGAGCTGTCCATAATATCTCACATATTAGTTGGATGTCCTCAGATGCCTGCTGCACTAAGTCTGGAGCAAAATTTTTGTCTGTCACCAACCTCTTCCTATCCAACAGGGGAACGGGATCTACGCCCATACAATGCCTCATATGGTGCCATCCCGATACTCGCATAAAAATTGTTATTATAGGCGAACTTTGCGAGTGGCAAATGGTTATCCTAGGAGCCTCCAAAATCCAATGCACACACTCTCAACATATCCTCCAGGGTCTATATAGTCCTCTCTGAGGATGAAATGTGGTACTAAAACTCTGCTAGGTCCCCATCGCTTCCTGAAAACGTTCCCAGAAGTGGGAAGTGAAGCGGGCATCCCTATCAAAAACAACGCTCACTGGAATTCCATATAGCCTTACTATCTCATGCACATATAAGTTCGCTAACTGGCTCAGAGTATCGGTAGCTCTCATAGCTAGAAGATGAGCTGACTTCGTCAACCGATCCACAATCACCCATATGGCATCATGACCTCTGCGGGTCCTCGACAATCCTATCACAAAATTCACGGTGACATGCTCTCACTTTCATGTCGGTATTAGTAGAGGCTGCAATAACCTTGCAGGTTTCTGATGCATTACCTTCACCTGCTGATAAACGAGACACTTAGCAACATATTCAGCAATGTGCTTTTTCATCCCAGACCACGAATAAACCTTTCGAAGGTTTTGATACATCTTAGTACTTCCTGGATGTATCATATACCTCGTTGAATGAGCTTCTGTCAAGATCAATCTTTTGATCTCTACATCATCAGGAACACATATCTTACCTCTGAACCTCAACAATCTATCTGAACTCAACTCAAAGTCTGTCTCTATACCCCTCTATATCTGCCTGACAATATCACCGCACTGCTGATCAACTCGTTGAGCCTGTCAGATTCGATCTACCAGATCCGGTTCCAACTGCATGCTAGTATCATAAATCCACTATCAGCGTCAAACAGGGTAATATCCAAACTGAGGTTCGTGAACTGTTCCAACAGCTTGTGTTACCTGACCATCATGAATGACACCAACCCGACATGCTTTCTACTTAATGCATTATCAACCACATTTGCTTTACCCGGGTGGTATAAGATCTCACAATCATAATCCTTTAACAGCTCGAGCCATCTCCTCTGTCTCATGTTCAACTCTTTCTGCGAGAATAGGTACTTAAGGCTCTTATGATCTGTGTAAATCTGAAATCTCTCATAATAAAGATAGTGGCGCCATATTTTTAGTGTAAACATTATGGTCGCCAACTCCAAATTGTGGGTCGGGTAGTTCCTCTCAAGATCCTTTAACTGCCTTGATCCATAGGCTACTACCTTACCATCCTGTATCAATACACAGCCCAGTCCTAGGTGTGAAGCATCTGTATACACTGAGAAACCTCCTGAGCTGGTAGGAATGGTGAGTATCGGAGCTATGGTTAACCTCCTTTCCAATTCCTTAAAGCTTTCCTCACACTTATCGTCCCCATACAAATTCAACATTCATTCTCGTGAGACGTGTCAAAGGAGCAACTAACCTCGAGAATCCCTCTACAAACCTTTGATAATACCTAGCTAAACCCAGGAAACTTATGATCTCTGTCACTGTCTGGGGTCTTTGCCACTGTGTCACTGCCTCAATCTTTGATGGATCCACTGACACCCCATCCTTTGATACTATATGACCCAGAAAAGAGATCTATTCTAATCAAAAGTCGCACTTACTGAGTTTAGCGTACAACTTCTTCTCCCTAAGGGTCTGTAACACTATCCTTAAATGTCTTTCATGCTCCTCTCTAGACCTTAAGTACACCAGTATATCATCACTAAACACGATCACAAATCGATCCAAATACTGGTAGAATACCTCATTCATCAACGACATAAAAGCTGCGGGAGCATTCATCAATCCGAATGGCATAACCATAAATTCATAATGTCCATACTGGGTGTAAAAAGTTGTCTTGGGTACATCTCCGCTCTGTATCTTCAACTGATGATACCCAGATCTCAGATCTATCTTGAAAAAGACCTATGCTCCCTTAAGCTGATCCAACAAGTCATCGATGTGTGGAAGGGGATACTTATTCTTGATGGTGGCCTTATTCAACAACCGATAATCTATACACAGTCAGAGGCTTCCATCATTCTTCTTTACAAACAGAACTGGCGCTCCCCAAGGTGAGACGCTCGACTTGATGAACCCCTTCTCCAGCAACTCCTGTAACTGTTTCCTTAATTATTCATACTCAACATGAGCCATTCTGTATGGTGGCTTGGATATTAGCTCTGTACCAGGTACCAAATCTATACCAAATTCCATTTCCCTATCTGGAGGTAACCCTGGTAATTCCTCCGAAAAGACATCTGGATATTCCCTGACCACTGGGATGTCTATCAACTCTGGACGTGCCTTATCCGTCTCAACTACATAAGCAATGTATCATTCATATTATCCTTTCCATCATTAGTAACACAAATCATCACATACACATATGTAATTTATAAATAATTTCATCTCTCAGTATTATGTGTTGAGATCATACTCTTTTATTTATGTTTAAACATATCTTTCATTTCATTTCATAAAACTTACTACAAGATTTTCTATCTCGGGAAACATCAATGTTTTAGCTTGACAATCCATAACAACATGGTTTGCAGCCAGCCAATCCATACCTAGGATTACATCAAAATCACTTATATTCAATAAAATTAAATCGACTGCCATTTCTTTACCTCATATCCTCATCTTACAACTTCTATATACATGCTTAGTCAACTGACTATCATTCATAGGTGTAGTTATCATCAACATCTTATCTAGCAGTGTGGGTTGTACATGCTTCAACAATTTACATGCAAAGGATGATGATATAAAAGAGTGCGTGGCACCAGGATCAAACAATACAAATGCTTCTAAATTAAAGATTTGGATAATACCTTTAACCACATCCGAAGATTGATCTGCAGTGTCTTGGTCCAATGCATGCACTCATCTTCTGCTCACACCTGCTGCCTGCTTCCCCTTTTCCTCAGCTGTAGCCCTCCTCCTCGGAGCAGCTGTCCCAACTGGAGCTCTCTCTGGCTCCCTATCCTTCCATGGGGCTCTCTCTGTCATCTCTGGGTATTCTCGGATTATGTGCCCTGGCTTCCCATATCTGAAGCATACTACCTGAGGTCCATAGCATGGTTGAGTACCATGGTACCTGCCACACTTGTCGCACTGCTCTATCGTAGGTCGTGGCCCTCCAATCACAATTCCCTTAGCTGGAGCAATGGTCGGATACATGGGAGTATTAACTATCCTCTCTCGGATCTCTTCGATCCTCGACCACTTTCTAAAAAATCTCTTGCTTCCCTTATAATTGAAGCCTCTATCCAACACTGGTCTCTTCTTATCTTTGTCCCTTATCTTACCAACCTTTCCAAACTCTGAGGCAATCCTATCAACATCTTGTTCGCACATTTGCGCCCTGCACACTGCCTCCTCGTAGGTCGGTATATCCAGGGGAACCAGTCTAGACCTGATAGTCGGTCTCAATCCATCCATAAACTTTTGGATCTTCTTAACCTCATTACTCATTGTGTTGGGATCATATCTGCCCAGGGAGATAAATTTCGTCTCATACTCATCCACAGTCCTACTCCCTTGGGTCAGTCCTAAAAATGCCATTTTCATCTTTCGCTGTGCGATATCTGGAACGTACTGTCTCCGAAAGGCCTCCAAAAACACATCTCAGCTGGTCTCAGTATGTCGGGCTCTCAAAATAGGCCTGGTGGATTTCTACCAATGTTCTGCTGATCTCTTCAACATAAAAGCGGTAAATGCTACTATCTCGGTAGTAGTGCACTCAAAGAACCCATACAGCTTCTCGATCTCATTTATCTAATCCTCAGTAGTTACTGGGTCCTTAACTCCACTGAAAGATGGTGGTCCAAACTTCTGGAACTGTCGCAGTCTGTCTAAATCACAACCGTAACCCTAGCCTCTATAGGCCTGTGGTGTAGAAACAAGTGTAGGCGTATCCTTTGCGGGTGGGGGTGTATGTGTATCTGTCGTTTAAGGTCTCTGGGCTGGTCGGGCCTGTGCCTCAGGAACTGTCACCTACTCGGCATCACCCTATGTAGCGGGACTCTGTTTGCCCTCAACTCCAGGCAATGATTGAGTGACCAACTCTAAGATCATCTCAATGCTCCTCTCAATCCTCGCGAAGCGAGCCTTAGTACTCTTGGGTCTCTCCTCTGGACCTTGTGGAGCATGCTCAACCTCAACCTCAACCTCCACCTCAATCTCTTCCTGAGCCTCATGTGTTTTTGGCTCAACATGACCCCCAGGCCTACCACTACGGCCTCTAACTTGCACCCTTGCCCCTCTACCGCGACTGGTATTAGGCATAATTACTCAATTCCCTACATTCACATCAAATTCTTAATCAACCCATCAACACATATAATTTGTATCTAAATAAGCACAGTAATATGGGGATGTAATTTTTCAACTTATTAAGTATTTTAAACATCGACACACGTCAGACCAACTCAGCACTAATACCAACTTCTGTCACGACCCTCAAACTTACCAAAATTCTTACAAAATTTTCGCTTTTTTCATGCATCATTTGTTAATCATCCTTCCTCGATCGTGAACAACCACACTCTTAACAGTTGGGCTGTGTGTCAATGTCTATCTCATTCCACCATACCAATTTAAATTGAATATTATTTATAAGTAAACACTTGTATAAATAAATCAGAGTTTGTTTACATGTGTTTACATTGTTTTACATCCATAATAGTTACATACAAAATGCTACTGTGCTATGTCTAGTTTAGATATAAAATAATTCAAGTGTGTATACCTTTAGCGATAGGATGCAGTGGAAACCAAAAGGGATAAGCCTCTAGTCGCTCTCAATCTATACTCAAATCTCTGTAGAGAGGGAAAAAATAAGGGGGTGAGCAAACCACACACTCAGCAAGGTAATCATGCGAACATGTAGATACTGCACTATCTATGTGATCGTGATGCCATGCTCAAAGCATGCATTTCATTTTTTTCTCAAAATATGAGTTCATACTGGTGTTAATGGTATGTAAAGCATTCATGTTATTGAAATCCAATGTACAATTCAATTCAAAGCATGGCATTAACCATCATGCATATTTTATAAGTAAGGCATGACATTATTCATCATGCATATTTCATAAGTAAAGCATGGTATTAAACATCATGCATCAGTGCACTTTAAAACCATTAACAAATCGATATCTCAAAACAATTCATCACTTGTCAGGGCTCAGTCCCTCCCTCGGACTGTCCTGACCCACAAATCATTTCAAACATGGATTTATTCACAAAGTAATAGACATGTGAGATAGGCAGTTCAATAAGCGAAATAACCTCTAGGTCTATGGCCATAACTTATGATACCGGCTACATGGATTAGGTGTACGGGATATCACCACTATCTACTTCCGCAAGGGAGGTGGGTTAATCCAACCTATCGGTCCATAGCAGATCTCGTCCGAAGACGGCATATCATAATCTCAACACGGTACAATGTACTCCTTGCATTACTTGCACGGTACAACGTACTCCGTAGACCCACATTAACACATCATATCACGCCACATCTCATGTGAGATCTGAGAATTTCAGACATATTTAATGATGTAATAATAAATTGAAGTGTAATTTATTGAGCTAAGTGAATTGTAGGAATTATAATTGGAGATTTATGTGTTAAGTGTGTAAAATGAGCATGAAGCATGAGGACAGATCGATCTGGGAGAAAGAGAGATCGATCTGGTGAGTTAAAAATGACGAAGAAGGGGAAATTTGAAGAGCAGATCGATCTCCAATGGAAGAGATCGATCTCCTTATGAATCTGTTTGAGAAGGGATCGATCTCATGAGGAAGAGATCGATCTCCAAATGAATCTGTTTGAGAGAAGATCGATCTCATGAGGAGGAGATCGATCTCCAAATGCTTCTGTTTGGGGAGAAGATCGATCTCCTTAGGAGCAGATCGATCTCATAAAGCCATAAAGAGATCGATCTCACCCCTCGACAGATCGATCTCCTAGGCATAAAATTGCCCAGATCGTCCCCAAATTTCAAACACAGATCGATCTCATCAAGAGGCAGATCGATCTCCTACCTCCAGTCTATATAAGGAACCCGTGTTTTCTCCTGAAATCTCACTTTCTCTCTCTTTCAAACCTCCATTTTTCCGAAAACCTAGTTTCTCACTCCTCCAAATCCCCCATTTTCGGCCGAATCAGCTATTGTGGTAAGAAGGAAAGTTGTTCCTCATCAAAGGGAGAACAACATACTTGGAAATCGAAGGACGAATCGGATCGAGGCGAGAGTTGTGCATCTCACAAGCTTTGGGTAATTTTTAAACCTCGATCTTGATATTTGAGCTGATTTTTGATGTTATTGGTGGTTGTAATTGTGTTGAAATAGTAGAGAAATGATTAGGGATTGATGAGATTGTAATGTAGTTGGATTAATGTCGATATTTGGAAATTGTGACAATTTTGAGAATCGAGCTATAAATGGAAATATAGACAATGTGGAGAATTAGCTTAGATAATTGGTATTAGAGATATCGAACGTTGAGATATTGAGAATGAGGTTGTAGTTTAGGGTTGAGTTACGAGAATCAAGGGATTTGAGGTGTTATGAGCAATTATTCTCGATTTTGAGAATTGAGGTTTATGTGATGTTGAGTATTGGTGTTTTTAACATCGTTTGGACAGCTCGGGAGTTCCAGAGTGGAATGCAAGGCTAGTCCGTGATACGGGGGAACGATTGCACTATACGAGGTGCAAAGAGGTAAGGGAAATCTAAACCATTTGTGTATGTGATTTGTAAACTGTTATAGCATGATTTATGATTTATAAACAAGCATGTTGAGTGTTTTGTGTTGAGATTAAATTGTACACGATTTTATAGCCGGTTGGAGCCCAATGTTTTATGAGTTTATAACTGGGCTCTACGTTAAGGCAACATTGAGATTTGAGAAATGTGTGCGTGTGCTTTGCCGGTTAGAACTCGATTTTTATTACGTTTTGTGTTGAGTACAAAACGGTTTTCAAATGAGTTTTATGAGAGAGAAACCATTACGAGTTCTACGTGAAGGCAAACCCGTCTTATGTGATAAGACTTAGGTGTGTAGTTGTGAGTACACACCGGGCATTGCTCTGGTAGCATGTAAGCCCGATTTCTTCTCCGTTCTGGTAACGTGAGAATGACCTATTCTGTGGCTGTGCCACGTTGAGAAACCCATTGGTGGCTGTGCCACGTATACCCCATCGGTGGCTGTGCCACGTATACCCCATTGGTGGCTGTGCCACGTTGAGAAAACCCCATTGGTGGCAGTGCCACGTTGAGATATCCTATTCTGTGGCAATGCCACGTGAGAAAATAATTCAGTGGCTTTGCCACGTGTGTTTTGTGGCGATGCCACGAGTGATATTAAATCAGTGGCTTTGCCACGTGTGTTTTGTGGCGATGCCACGAGTGATTTTAAATCAGTGGCTATGCCACGTTATTTGAGAAAGCGTTTAACACGTTATTTTCACATCCTTTGTTTTGCTCTAGAGTGAGCCTTTTTACTTCATGTTTTCACATGACTTGACACATGAGAGTGTCGTTTTGAGTATTTTCATGCTATGGTTTTCAAATGAGTTTCACATACAAATAAACCTTTTGTGATGTGCATTTTGGTTTATGAAATGAATCCCTACCCCCCTTACTGAGCGATTTAGAAGCTCACCCTGTTTTTCTTTCCCCCCAGAGTTCTTCAAGTGAATAAGGACTTCCCTGCGACGTACGGAGTAGTGGCTAGTGGAGGATCCGAGCTCCAGGCTATATATTTTGTACTTTGAGGTATATTTATCTTTTCATGTACCCAGACTATTATTGTAATTACAGACACTCGATGTATGACATTATATGGGATGTATTAGGATTAATTAATTTGTAATCGAGTAATGGGTATAAGACAATATTTGTTATATCATGATGAGATCCTGAGGCATGATAATTATGATGATGTATGACACTGCACAGGAATGCACTCTTTATTTGTGAATTAACGAGTAAAAAGTTTTAAATTTGCCCTATTTTCCGCATTTTCGGGGCGTGACAGAGTTTTCTTGGTATCAGAGCTTAGGGTGTCTAGTACTGTCAGTGTCGGTTAAGTGAAATAGAATACATCCCAAGTGTCTGTAATAGTCTGGTCATGAACTGAAATTGAGGATTGAGATTTCAATCGATTGTGATATGTACGCGCAGGAGACGGGTTGAGATTGAGAATGAGTAAACGACGAGGTCGTTCGAGGAGGCAGGTAGAGTCCCCTCCACCACCTGTCCCACAACCAAAGAGTGCTAACTCTCGATTTAATCAGATTGAGACCGATGTGAGGCAAGGTTTTGAGCAGATGGCAGCGCTATTCGCGCAACACTTTGGAGTTAATGCCTCGGATACTACCCCTACACCACCACCAGGACCTCCCATACCCCCAGTGCCTCCCGTCACTCAGCCTGAGGACAGAAGTAAAGTCCGACTAAAGGAATTTCTGAAGATGAATCCACCCGCATTTAGGGGAAAGAAGGATCCTACAGAGGCTGAGGAGTGGTTGACGGAGTTGAGAGTTATATTTGATTTACTGGGGTGCACCGATGCTGAGAGAGTCAGTATGAGTGCCTATATGCTGAAGGGGAGAGCTCGAGATTAGTGGAGTACTACCCAGGGTATCTTGATGTCCCACCAGGATGTGATTGGTTGGGAAGAGTTCCAGACAGCTTTTAGAACCCAATATGTACCACGAGCCGCCCAGAGAAGGAAACAGGCCGAGTTTTTGAGTTTGGTACAGGGTGACATGTCGGTGGATGACTATGAGAGCCAGTTCACCGTACTACTGAGATATGACCCAGAGACCTTCAAGAGTGAAGAGCTCCGCACAGAGAAGTTTGTGTATGGGTTGAAGCCCGTCATTAGAGATAGATTGATGGGGCTATGTATTACTGAGTTTGGAGATGCTCTGAGACGAGCACAAGAGGTTGAAAGAGGAATCGAAATGGTACAATCCCAGAATGAGCTCAGAGCGGTGAATAGAGATAAGGGCAAGAGGCCAGCACTTTTCCAGTCAGAGGCTCGGAGAGGTTCCTTCAGAAGAGGAAGGATTGAGGTGCAGAAGGACAGATTGGAGAGACCCAGAGCCTATCCTATTATCAAGGAGGCCCCTCGATATGTCAGGCCGGAGATGAGGATTTGTAGAGATTGTGGCCGATCGCATGAGGAAAGTTGTACTGGGTCGATCCATGGATGTTTCAGATGTGGTGACATGGGTCACAGAGTGAAGAACTGTCCCCAACCTCAGATACCACATGCTCTGGAGCCCATTAGACAACAGCCTCAGAGAGTGGATCCCCAGAGACGGGCCACTGCGGCAGAGAAAGGGAAGAAACCTGTGGCACAGGGACGAGTGTTTGCTCTGGATAAGGAGACCGCAGACGCTTCGGCAGAAACTATAAGAGGTACACTCTCTGTCTGTAATTATGAGGCTCATGTGTTGATTGATTCAGGATCCACGCATTCGTTTATTTCTGAGCATTTTGCATGTAGATTAAACTTGAAGTTTGAACCTCTAGAATATATACTACATGTAAATACCCCTATACGTGAATCCCAGAGAACTGAGTTAATCTGTAGGGGGTGTGAAATTAAGGTGGGAGATAGAGTGATGTTAGCAGATCTAATCATGTTGAGTATACATGGGTTTGATGTAATTCTGGGAATGGATTGGTTGGCGACCAATCGAGTGAGTTTAGACTGCTATACTAAGATTGTAACTTTCTCCCTACCTGAACCTTACAGTGTACGGTTGAGATATTGAGGAAATGATTATGTGGAATTCTAGTAAGTCATTTGAGAATTTTAACATTATTTTGGAGATTATTAAATATGATTATTCATGTGAAGGTTATGAGACACTCATCTCAGACGATGAGCGGGAACATCCGAGGATTGAGGATATACCTGTGGTGTGTGAATTTCTGGATGTTTTCCCCGATGAATTGCCAGGTTTACCACCAGAGAGAGAGCTGGAGTTTACCATTGATTTGGTACCAGATACTCAGTCGATCTCTAAACCTCCCTACAGGATGGCATTAGTGGAACTTGAGGAATTGAAGAAACAACTACAGGAGTTATTGGATCAAGGGTTTATTAGACCCAGTGTTTCGCCGTGGGGAGCGCCGGTACTGTTTGTTAAGAAGAAGGATGGTAGTCTCAGATTATGTGTGGACTACCGGCTATTGAATAAAGCCACGGTGAAGAATAAATATCCGCTGCCCAGGATTGACGATCTACTTGATCAGCTAAGAGGGGCATTAGTCTTTTCTAAGATTGATTTGAGATCGGGCTATCACCAATTGAGGATCAAGGAGGAAGATATTCCAAAGACGGCCTTTAGGAAAAGATATGGCCATTACAAATTTCTGGTGATGTCCTTTGGGTTGACGAACGCCCCTGCAGCATTTATGAGATTGATGAACGAGGTGTTCAGAGACTATCTGGATAAGTTTGTGATAGTCTTTATCGATGATATCCTGGTGTACTCTCGGTCGTATGAGGAGCATGCACAGCATTTGTGGTTAGTACTTCAGATACTCCGAGATAAGCAATTGTACGGAAAGCTTAGTAAGTTTGAGTTTTGGCTGAACCGGATAGCTTTCCTTGGGCATGTAGTCTCAGAGGAAGGAGTATCAGTGGATCCGAGTAAAATAGCAGCTGTGCTTAATTGGGAAAGACCGAGGATAGTGACTGAGATACGAAGCTTCCTTGGTTTGGCAGGGTATTACAGGAGATTTGTGGAAGGATTCTCAAGGATTGTCGCTCCTTTGACTAAGCTCACGCGTAAGGAAACTCCTTTCATATGGACTGATCAATGTGAGCTCAGTTTTCAAGAGTTAAAGAGGAGATTGACGGCGGCACCTGTGTTAACTATCCCTGAGGGATCAGGAGGATTCTCGGTGTATAGTGATGCATCTCATCAAGGATTGGGGTGTGTGCTTATGCAGCACGGGAGAGTGGTCGCATATGGATCCCGTCAGCTGAAAGACCATGAGCGAAATTACCCCACGCATGATTTGGAGTTAGCCGCTGTGGTATTTGCTTTGAAGATCTGGCGCCACTACTTATATGGGGAAAGATTCCAGATCTTCACTGATCACAAGAGTTTGAGATATCTCTTTGATCAGAAAGAGTTAAACATGAGACAAAGGAGATGGATGGAACTCCTTAAGGATTATGACTGCGAGATTCTATACCATCCGGGTAAGGCGAATGTAGTTGCTGATGGCCTGAGCAGGAAGAGTATGATATCTGCTATGATGATCAGGGAATGGGATTTGTTAGAGCAGTTCGCCGAACTTCGGATCAGAGTTAAAGAGGTAGAGACTGGATTTTTGGCTAGCCTGCGGATAGAGGCCAGGATCATGGATCAGATTAGAACTGGGAAGCGCAGTGATCAGAGATTGATAGATATGGTTAGCCAAGCTGAACAGAGTTCGCAGTCGGATCTCACCATCAGTGAGGATGGATTGTTGAGATTCAGAGGACGGATTTGTGTACCGGACGATGATACCCTAAAGAGACAGATACTGAGAGAATCCCACTGCTCGCGATACACCATGCACCCAGGGAGTACTAAGATGTACCGAGACTTGAGAAAGGTGTATTGGTGGAGTGGTATGAAGCGAGACGTGGCAGAGTATGTGGCCAGGTGTTTAGTATGTCAGCAAGTGAAAGCTGATCATCGGAAGCCCGGAGGACTACTACAGCCCTTACCTGTACCTACATGGAAATGGGAGCATGTCACTATGGACTTTATTATGGGTTTACCGAGGACCCGAAGAGGTCGTGACGCGATATGGGTCATTGTGGATAGATTGACCAAGAGTGCCCACTTCCTTGCCATCAGGAGCACAGATACTTTGGATGCCTTAGCTGAGCTATATGTCAGCGAGATAGCTAGATTACATGGGGCTCCAGTGAGTATTACTTCTGATAGAATTCTCGATTTACTTCCAGATTCTAGACCCAGTTTCAGGAGTCCATGGGATCTCGATTGAGTTTTAGTACCGCCTATCATCCTCAGACAGATGGTCAGTCAGAGAGGACTATTCAGACCCTGGAGGATATGTTGAGGGCGTGTACGATGGATTTTAAGGGATCATGGGATGATCACCTGCCCCTAGTAGAGTTTGCGTACAATAACAGCTATCATGCGAGTATTGGAATGGCACCTTTTGAGGCTCTATATGGTAGAAGGTGTAGATCCCCTGTAGCTTGGGAAGAAGTCGGTGACAGAAAGATAAATGCCCCCGAGCTTGTTGAGCAAGCCGTACAGAGTGTGAAACTCATATGTGAGAGGCTACGGGCTGCACAGAGTAGACAGAAAAGCTACGCGGATGCGCGTAGACGGCCACTTGAATTTGATGTTGGTGATGCAGTATTTCTGAGAGTGTCACCGAGTAAGGGTATCATGCGATTTGGGAAGAAAGGGAAATTGAGTCCTCGATACATAAGACCATTTGAGATTCTTGAGAAAGTGGGTGAGGTAGCTTACAGATTAGCATTACCCCCACAGATGTCCGGAATACACAATGTTTTTCATGTATTTATGTTGAGGAAGTACCACCCGGACCCTTCTCATGTCATAGAGTATGATGAGATGGACATACAGGAGGACATGAGCTACATTGAGGAACCCGTCCGGATTCTCGATAGAAAAGAGAAGGTACTGAGAACCAAGAGCATCCCATTAGTGAAAGTCTTGTGGAAGCATCACTCAAGGGAAGAAGCGACGTGGGAACTAGAGAGTCTCATGAAGGAGAGATACCCCCATCTATTTTGACTAGTTGAGTTGAATTTGGAGGACCAAATTCTTTTTAAGGTGGGGAGGATGTGAGATCTGAGAATTTCAGACATATTTAATGATGTAATAATAAATTGAAGTGTAATTTATTGAGCTAAGTGAATTGTAGGAATTATAATTGGAGATTTATGTGTTAAGTGTGTAAAATGAGCATGAAGCATGAGGACAGATCGATCTGGGAGAAGGAGAGATCGATCTGGTGAGTTAAAAATGACGAGGAAGGGGAAATTTGAAGAGCAGATCGATCTCCAATGGAAGAGATCGATCTCCTTATGAATCTGTTTGAGAAGGGATCGATCTCATGAGGAAGAGATCGATCTCCAAATGAATCTGTTTGAGAGAAGATCGATCTCATGAGGAGGAGATCGATCTCCAAATGCTTCTGTTTGGGGAGAAGATCGATCTCCTTAGGAGCAGATCGATCTCATAAAGCCATAAAGAGATCGATCTCACCCCTCGACAGATCGATCTCCTAGGCATAAAATTGCCCAGATCGTCCCCAAATTTCAAACACAGATCGATCTCATCAAGAGGCAGATCGATCTCCTACCTCCAGTCTATATAAGGAACCCGTGTTTTGTCCTGAAATCTCACTTTCTCTCTCTTTCAAACCTCCATTTTTCCGAAAACCTAGTTTCTCACTCCTCCAAATCCCCCATTTTCGGCCGAATCAGCTATTGTGGTAAGAAGGAAAGTTGTTCCTCATCAAAGGGAGAACAATATACTTGGAAATCGAAGGACGAATCGGATCGAGGCGAGAGTTGTGCATCTCACAAGCTTTGGGTAATTTCTAAACCTCGATCTTGATATTTGAGCTGATTTTTGATGTTATTGGTGGTTGTAATTGTGTTGAAATAGTAGAGAAATGATTAGGGATTGATGAGATTGTAATGTAGTTGGATTAATGTCGATATTTGGAAATTGTGACAATTTTGAGAATCGAGCTATAAATGGAAATATAGACAATGTGGAGAATTAGCTTAGATAATTGGTATTAGAGATATCGAACGTTGAGATATTGAGAATAAGGTTGTAGTTTAGGGTTGAGTTACGAGAATCAAGGGATTTGAGGTGTTATGAGCAATTATGCTCGATTTTGAGAATTGAGGTTTATGTGATGTTGAGTATTGATGTTTTTAACATCGTTTGGACAGCTCGGGAGTTTCAGAGTGGAATGCGAGGCTAGTCCGTGATACGGGGGAACGATTGCACTATACGAGGTGCAAAGAGGTAAGGGAAATCTAAACCATTTGTGTATGTGATTTGTAAACTGTTGTAGCATGATTTATGATTTATAAACAAGCATGTTGAGTGTTTTGTGTTGAGATTAAATTGCACACGATTTTATAGCCGGTTGGAGCCCAATGTTTTATGAGTTTATAACTGGGCTCTACGTTAAGGCAACATTGAGATTTGAGAAATGTGTGCGTGTGCTTTGCCGGTTAGAACTCGGTTTTTATTACGTTTTGTGTTGAGTACAAAACGATTTTCAAATGAGTTTTATGAGAGAGAAACCATTACGAGTTCTACGTGAAGGCAAACCCGTCTTATGTGATAAGACTTAGGTGTGTAGTTGTGAGTACACACCGGGCATTGCTCTGGTAGCATGTAAGCCCGATTTCTTCTCCGTTCTGGTAACGTGAGAATGACCTATTCTGTGGCTGTGCCACGTTGAGAAACCCATTGGTGGCTGTGCCACGTATACCCCATCGGTGGCTGTGCCACGTATACCCCATTGGTGGCTGTGCCACGTTGAGAAAACCCCATTGGTGGCAGTGCCACATTGAGAAACCCTATTCTGTGGCTATGCCACGTGAGAAAATAATTCAGTGGCTTTGCCACGTGTGTTTTGTGGCGATGCCACGAGTGATATTAAATCAGTGGCTTTGCCACGTGTGTTTTGTGGCGATGCCACGAGTGATTTTAAATCAGTGGCTATGCCACGTTATTTGAGAAAGCGTTTAACACGTTATTTTCACATCCTTTGTTTTGCTCTAGAGTGAGCCTTTTTACTTCATGTTTTCACATGACTTGACACATGAGAGTGTCGTTTTGAGTATTTTCATGCTATGGTTTTCAAATGAGTTTCACATACAAATAAACCTTTTGTGATGTGCATTTTGGTTTATGAAATGAATCCCTACCCCCCTTACTGAGCGATTTAGAAGCTCACCCTGTTTTTCTTTCCCCCCAGAGTTCTTCAAGTGAATAAGGACTTCCCTGCGACGTACGGAGTAGTGGCTAGTGGAGGATCCGAGCTCCAGGCTATATATTTTGTACTTTGAGGTATATTTATCTTTTCATGTACCCAGACTATTATTGTAATTACAGACACTCGATGTATGACATTATATGGGATGTATTAGGATTAATTAATTTGTAATCGAGTAATGGGTATAAGACAATATTTGTTATATCATGATGAGATCCTGAGGCATGATAATTATGATGATGTATGACACTGCACAGGAATGCACTCTTTATTTGTGAATTAACGAGTAAAAAGTTTTAAATTTGCCCTATTTTCCGCATTTTCGGGGCGTGACATCTCAAAACGCACGTGTGAGCCTATTTAATCGGTAAGACCTCTTGTCTACTCAAAGCTCCTAACATGGCTATCAACATGTCAAATATCAGAAATGCACGTGCGAACCTATTTAATCGGTGTGACTCCCAGTATGCCCGAAGCTCCAAGCACGGCAACAAATAAGGTGGGCATCTAATGCGAGCTAAGCTCCAAACACCATGCCAAAACTAGTATGAAATCCATGTGAAAACTAGTGCGAGCTAAGCTCCAGCACTCATGCGTATAAAACACATCAAATCTCGTGCGAGTTATACTCTAGCATGCTTTTATTCTCACGAAAACCATGTAGGTGGCTAAATTCTTTGTAAGTATGGTTAACAAACCAAAACAACTCATTTCTTTTGCAATTCATTTTCAAATGTTAGCCAACCTACCAATCTCTTGCTAAAAAGCAATAAAACATGATTTTCCAAATCACTATGCTTTTATTTTGATGCACATTTCTCAAACAACCAACTTTTTACCCTTCAATCACCTAATATCATTTTCTAATATCTCATGCATTCTAGCAAAGCATTTAAGCGCCCAAATTGCACACAGATATCTCTAAGAGTTCAAAGAATTTCCTACCTCAATTTACTTGAGTGTGACTCTCTCTTCCTCTTAGCCTCTTGCGCTCTTGGTTCACCTTGCTGATAATTCTATTTTTAATAGAATTATTTTTGCTTAATTTTTTAATTAATTATTTAAATCCCTAATTTATTTGATTAATTATCCCCTTATTTAATTAAAATTCTTTAATGTACAGGTAAATTAAATCCAGATTAAACTCAATCGTTTCTGTCGAATTAGGCTGAAAATGGGCTAAAGGAGACTGGACCACTTCCAATTTGCAGACCGAGTCACCAGTCGTCTGGACACGCGTGATGCCAAGTGTCCATATTTTATTCGCTCCGAAACGATAAGATCGACGGACACCGTGCGAACCTTCTGGAAGACACACGTCGGGCCACATCGCATAACCAATTGGATAAAAAGACTAATGACGTGGAAATATCTACTCTGCAGCAAATCAAAGGAAGACAAGTGGCCAAACAATGCCAACTCATCTAGGATGGAAAAATTATCATTGTATCCCTAAGTGTGTTTATAAATAGAACATGATGGCAATTGAAAAAAAATTAAGTAAGAGTAGGGTAAGTAGCTAGGGTAGGAGTAGTGTAGAGTAAATTAGGAGTAATTGTAATTCTAGGTAGATTTAAAGTAGTTTTTAGAAAAGTTTTATTTTCCTTAGTTTTCTTCAAGCATTTCTCGTTAGTTTTTTTTGCCACCATTGTTAAAATTTTATAAGCTTTGATTTTTATTCTATTTAAATGAAAAAGTCTCATTCTAGTAGTTAGTATTATCGTTTATCACATTTGTTTTTCATTTTCCATTTGTTTTTCATTCGATTTGATGGAAGGTTTGGTGACAGTAGACGAGCATTTTATATTTTCATGCTTTTCTTTACATTTTCCTTTGATTGCGATTTAAGTTCTGTTGCAGCTTGATTTGTTACCTAACCCGAGTCTCACTAGCTCCATTTAATCTTCGATTTTTTGTCTTTGTTTTCATACTGCTTAGTCGTATGTAGCCACAATCACTTTGGATGCTTCATTTTTTACTGCTTTTGTCTTATTATGGTATTTTGATGAGAGTTAGATGCCAGGTATTGCTCCCGAGTCATTGGTACAGCAGAATGATGATGACTTCTTAGAGGAGTAAGTATTTCATGGTGTTAGGATCTTTTCATTTTCCAGTTTTCACTGTTCAAGTTAAAGGATATTTCAACTAATGCTTGTGCATTTTTTTTGTTCCATTTTCTTCTATTCCGATTAGACAGAAGCCATTCTTCATCTTATTTCTGAAAACGTTGGCCGGACTACTGTTGTGTGGTGCAAAACAGTGACTGAGTACATTAATGTGGTGAACAAGGATCACATTGTCTTCTCTGTTCTGTCTTGTTTCAAGTGTTTTAGCACTGTTCATTGTCTTTATGTTACTGTTATTTTGATCTAATGCCATGTTGGTTGTCTGCAGGTTCATGGCTGTGTTCATACACTAACACTGAGCTATTGTGTAGAACGTTGGCAGGTTCCAGCTGATGTCGTTGTGGGAGCAGGAGAGTCGAACATTGCAAGGAGCAGAGGGCGTGCTGGTCAGGCTAAGTATAGCACCTGGAGGTAGCAGTAAAAAGACAGCAGTAGCTAGGGCCTAGATGCAGCAGTCGGGTAGAAGTAGGCAGCTGGGACGTGCACTGTACTGTGCATTGCTGGGTAAAGGACAACACATGGAGACAACCAAAACCAAGAACAGCAGGACACGCCTGGAAGCAGAACCAAAACTGAAGAAGACGTGTACAGTGCCTGGACAGTTTCGGGACCACTTGTTGGGATTATTTGATTAAGGCCATGTTTAGCAAATTTGGAGAAGTCCCAATTTAATTTTTCAAGCATTTATTTTATTTATTTTTATGATTGTTATTATTCCTTTTGATATTATTAGTTAGCTTAGGAAAAAAAAAGTAGAAGTCTTTAATTAGTTTGCATGTTAGTTTATTTTCTTAGTTTGTTAATAGTTAGCATTGCACAATAGGATTTAGGATTTAATCTTAATTTTATGAGTTGCATTTAGGATTCATTTAGATTAAAATCAGTTTATGCATTGTTAAATTTTCATTTTAAATTGAAAAATCCAAAAATAGCATTTCTCATGCATTAGTTAGATTTTATTGTTAAGTTAGTAATTAGATATAGTTAGGATTAGTTTAGAGTTAATATTTTAGACTTTTAGATTTGTAGTTAATTTCTTAATTTTTCTAGGAGTTTATTTCATTAAATCTTAAGTTAGCTTAATTTGCATTTTGATTAAGTAGTTTAATTGCATTTTAGGTTTGTTCAATTTTAGATTAATTAATTTTGTTTCTTTATTTTAGCATTTTATTTTGATTGCGTTAATTAATTGTTTTAATTTTCTTTTGTAGGTAGTTGCTTGCGTGGAGCATTGTAAGTAATTTTCACTCGTTTTTTATTTTCTTTAGTTTATAATTTTTATTATTTTCATTACTTTTAATTTCAGACTTAGTAGATCACCCATCATCAATTCATAATTTGCTAGGATATACTTAGGGTAAGATTAACCAGTAGTTAATTAGGCTAATCAACTTCTCTGTGGGACGATAACTCAGGATTCAAATCCCATTATTACTTGTACGACCCGTGCACTTGCGGATAATACGTCTAGTTCGTGCCAAATTTTTGGCACCGTTGCCGGGGAAGTTTTAATTAGTCGTTAATTAATATCGGTGAAATTATGCTTTGGCGTAATTCTAGCTTGTAAATATTTAGGTTATAAATATTTAGAGCCTTACTTAGGTTAGTTAAATTTTCTCATAATTAATTAAAAAAAATTGAAAAATTAAAAAAAAAAACTTAAAAATTTTTCTGAGGACTTTGTGATGTTTACATGCGTAGAGCCAAGAGTTATGATTGCTTTCCTTTAGATCCTGAAATTGAAAGAACCCTTAGGAAAATTTGAAAGGATTCTAGGAAATTATTAGCTCCGCAGCAAAACACGGTGGCAGAAAATAGAGGAATTAGGACCGTTGGAGATTATGCAGTGCCGACGATTGGAGGGTATTATACTGGCATTAGGCCACCGGCTGTCCAAGCGAACAATTTTGAAATCAAGACTTCAATCCTTCAGATGATCCAGACTTCATTACAGTTCAGTGGGCTTTCGCATGACGACCCACATGCCCACCTTGGGCTATTTCTGGACCTATGCAACACATTCAAGCATAATGGATTATCTGATGATGCGCTTAGGCTTAGATTATTTCCCTTCTCACTTAGGGATAGGGCATGAACTTGGTTAACCTCCTTGCCTTCAGGATCTATCTCTACTTGGGACGAGTTAGCCCATCAATTTCTAACTAAGTTTTTCCCTCCCTCTAAAATGGCCAAACTCCATAGTTACATATCTTCCTTTGCCCAATTGATTCTGAATCTCTTTACGAAGCATGGGAACAATATAAGGAACTTCTTAGGAAGTGCCCTCATCATGGCCTACCTTTGTGGCTGCAAGTCCAGACCTTCTACAATGGACTTACAAGCTAAAATAAGACCATTGTTGATGCTGCTGCGGGTGGAGCTCTAATCTGTAAAACAAAGGAGGAAGCTTACGAGTTGTTGACAAGATGGCTACTAACAACTATCTATGGTTCTCAGAGAGGTAATTGCCTAAGAAGTCGGTGGGTATCTATGAGCTCGGCACGCTGTCTACCTTGACCTCCCAAATTGCTAACCTTACGAAGAAGGTAGAGTCGCTCAGTACCCAGCATAATCCTTCCATCAGTCCTAATCCTGTTTATTCTGTCCAAAGTCCTTTTCTTTTGTGTGATCTGTGGGTGGTACACACTCTGTAGATAGGTGTTCGCTTAACTTAGAATCGGTTCAGTACGTTGCCCCCTCTCAGAAGCAACAAAACAACCCCTTTTCAAACACCTGCAACCCAAGGTGGAGGAACCATCCTAATTTTTCCTGGAGCCAAAATCAAGGGCAATCTTCTAAATTCATATCTGTGGGACCCCCTGGTTTTCAAGCTCCATCAGTTCATGTACCACCACATCAACAATTTTAATACCATCCATCCCCATCTCAATTTCAGCATCGTCCACCTCACTTCCATCAACCACCACCACCACCACCACATATGTAGCCCCAACATTACCATACACCAGTAGCTGAGAAGAAGCCCTCGCTTGAGGAAATGTTCACAACAATCCTGCAAAATCAAGCTGCCTCAATCAAGAATTTAGAAGTTTAGGTTAGACAGATAGCCAATGCTCTTAGCCAACGTCCATAAGGGACCCTTCCTAGTAACACTGAAGTTAATCCTGTTAAGCAAAGGGAGAGTAAGGAACATGTTAGATCCATCACCTTTAGGAATGGCGGAGAGCTAGATGATCCACAAGTTAAGTCCAATCCTATTAAGTCCACAGTGGTAGAGCCCTTAGGGTCTAAAGAGGCAGCTCAGAAAGAATAGGAACATCAGGATCGAGCTGCAAAGGAAACAAAGCTAGGCGCTTCTTCATCTATACCTTTTTCTTCTTCTTTACAGCCTTCCTCATCCTCTGATGCTACACATGTTACCACTACATCCCTTCCAATTAGACCACCAGTACCTTTTCCTTAGAGGTTTCAAAACCAAAAGCTTGATCAACAATTCGCTAAATTTCTTGAGGTTTTTAAGAAACTTCACATCAACATTCCTTTAGCAGATGCCTTAGAGCATATGCCAAGTTATGTGAAGTTTTTAAAGGATATCCTCTCGAGGAAGAGAAGACTGGAAGATTATGAGACGGTGGCTTTAACTGAGGAATGTAGTACAATTATTCAGAGGAAATTACCCCCCAAGCTCAAGGATCCCGGGAGTTTTACCATACCCTGTACTATTGGAAATATGTTCTTTGGTAGAGCCCTGTGTGATTTAGGAGCCAGTATCAATTTGATACCTTTGTCTATCTACCAAAAGTTAGGAATAAAGGATGTCAAGCCTACCACAATGACCCTTCAGCTAGTTGATCGATCCATTAAATATCCGAAGGGGGTCATTGAGGATGTGTTAGTAAAGGTGGACAAATTTATTTTCCCTGTGGATTTTATTATATTAGACATGGAAGAAGACAGGGAAGTCCTCATTATACTAGGCAGATCTTTCCTAGCTACTGGTAGAACCTTAATTGATGTACAAAAGGGAGAGTTGACTATGAGAGTCCTAGATCAGGAGGTGACATTTCATGTTTTCAAACCTTTGAAGCTCCCTGAAGACTCTTAAGAGTGTTTTAAGATGAAGGTTAATGAGGATATAAGGCTTGAGCATAAGAAATCTGAGAGAAAGAGGGAAGTAGATAGAGTTAAGGAGGATTTAATTGTAATATTTTGTCACCACTCTGGCTGATCCTCCTACTCTTCACCCTGCTGCTGAGTGTTGTGTTCTTTAGCTGCATTTGAAGTACCCTAATTTTTCTTTTCACTTTGTATATAGTTCTTTTTCTTTTTTGTTGTTTCTTTCTTTATTTTGCAGATTTCTTTTATAGCATTACCTTTTCAATCAAGCTTCGGTTGTTCATCATCATCATCAGATAGAGGAGTACTCTGCTCTTGAGCTTAACTGTTTATATTATCTACACACTGAGGATACTGTGCGCCTTAAGTTTGAGGGGATATCACTTGAGAAATTTTGGGCAAAATTGAAAATGTTTTTGAAAATATGAGCTTAAATTGTTTGATTTTAGGATGATTTTGTGCTTAGCATGTAGTTTTCCCATATTTCGATGATATAACCCCATGATTTAGTCTGACTATGATTGACTAAGAAGCATGATTATAGGAAAAGCATGAAGTTGAATTCTTGAATTTGTCTTGATTCTGATTGTGATTTCTAATCTTATGCACATGTCATGTCATGAATCTGTATATTTATTTAGAGACAGCTTATGTGGACATAGGATTGCATTTGTTCAGTTGATTTTGTGAATCATATTCTAGAATTTGTTTGATCTAATCTCGAAGTGAAATAGTAGATCACACTTAATTAGAGAAATGATTTAGGCCATCTTTGGATCGTTTGAGCCTTTCTAACCATCCTTGTACATATTTTACCCCTAGTCACCCATCTGGGCCAAATAAGCTTTTCTCTGTAAATACACCTGTAAAAGTTAGGTAGCTTAAACACTCTTTTCCTATCCCTTACCCCGAAAGCATGAAAATTTATTGGGATATATTGAGAGCTATGTACATATGGGTATTAGGAGGTAGTGAAAGTTTGTTTAAAAAAAATTGCAAATGACAGAAAAAGAAAAAGAAAAGAAGAAAGAAGAAAAATACAAAAATAGAATAAAATGTTTAGCAAAAGAAATAAGTTTGGGGGAAATAAATTTGAGCTCTTACATTAAAGATCCTAGAAGTAATGCACGTTAAGGGGTACTTAAACTTAAATTGACTTTATCATACCTTAGCCCCAGCCTTACATTACAAGCTTAATGAAGTCCTACTGATCTTTGGTTATGTGTGACTACATTAGTGGAAAGAGAAGTGAAAAGCAAACTTATAGGAATGATCACTGGTCATTGACTTTGCATTCACTGTGTTTGCATAATCTGATCCGGATAATATACTGTGAAGTGACTTTGACATTTTCACACACACATGAGGAGTCCAATTTGGGTTAGGACTTATGATTGAATGATTCTGAATGTTGGACTTGTAATTGTGATTCTTTAAGATCATAGTTTGTACTTTATCTTTGAGGATAATATTGGGAAAATTATTATGTTTTGTACTTGTCATTCCTACATTTGTTTTGTTTTGCTTGAGGACAAGCAAAAGCTCAAGTTTGGGGGTATGATAATTCTATTTTTAATAGAATTATTTGTGCTTAATTTCCTAATTAATTATTTAAATTCTTAATTTATTTAATTAATTATCCCCTTATTTAATTAAAATTATTTAATGTGCAGGTAAATTAAATCCAGATGAAACTCAGTCGTTTCAGTCGAAATTGGACTGAAAACGGGCTAAAGGAGACTGGACCACTTCCAATTTGCAGACCAAGTCACTAGTCGTCTGGACACACGTGATGCCAGGTGTCCGTATTTTATTCTCTCCGAAACGATAAGATCGACGGACACCGTGCGAACCTTCTGGAAGACACATGCCGGGCCACATAGCACAACCAATTGGACAAAAAAATTGATGACATGGAAATATCTACTCTGTAGCAAATCAAAGGAAGACAAGTGGCTAAACAATGCCAACTCATCTAAGATGGAAAAATTACCATTGTACCCCTAAGCGTGTGTATAAATAAAACATGATGGCAATAGAAAAAAATAAGTAGGAGTAGGGTAAGTAGCTGGGGTAAGAGTAGTGTAGAGTAAATTAGGAGTAGTTGTAACTCTAGGTAGATTTAAAGTAGTTTTTAGAATTTTCCTTAGTTTTCTTCAAGCATTTCCCGTTAGTTTTTTTAGCCACCATTGTTAAAATTTTACAAGCTTTCATTTTTATTTTATTGAAATGAAAAAGTCTCATTCTAGTAGTTAGTATTATCTTTTATCACATTTGTTTTTCATTTTCCATTTGTTGTTCATTCGGTTTGATGGAAGGTTTGGTGACAGTAGACGAGCATTTTATATTTCCATGTTTTTCTTTACATTTTCCTTTGATTGCGATTTAAGTTTTATCGCAGCTTGATTTGTTGCCTAACCCGAGTCTCACTAGCTCCATTTAATCTTCGATTTTCTGTCTTTGTTTTCATAATACTTAGTCGTATGTAGCCACAATCACTTTGGATGCTTTAATTTTTATTGCTTTTGTCTTATTCTAGTATTTTGATGAGAGTTGGATGTCGGGTATTGCTCCCGAGTCGTTGGCACGACAGAACGATGATGACTGCTTAGAGGAGCAAGTATTTCATGGTGTTAGGATCTTTTCATTTTCCAGTTTTCACTGTTCACGTTAAAGGATATTTCAACTATTTCTTGTGCATTTTTTTGTTTCATTTTCTTCTATTCCGATTAGACAGAAGCCTTTCTTCATCTTATTGCTAAAAATGTTGGCCGAACTACTGTTGTGTGGTGTAAAACAGTGATTGAGTACATTAATGTGGTGAACAGGGATCACATCGTCATCTCTGTTCTGCCCTATTTCAAGTGTTTTAGCTCTGTTCATTGTCTTTATGTTGCTGTTATTCTGATCTAATGTCGTGTTGGTTGTCTGCAGGTTCATGGCTGTGTTCATACACTAACACTGAGCTGTTGCCTAGAACTTTGGCAGGTTCCAGCTGATGTCATTGTGGGAGCAGGAGAGCCGGACATTGCAAGGGGTAGAGGGCATGCTGGTCAGGCTAAGTATAGTACCTGGAGGTAGCAGTAAAAAGACAGCAGTAGCTAGCGCCTAGATGCAGCAGTCGGGCAGAAGCAAGCATATGGGACTTGCACTGTACTGTGCATAGCTAGGCAAAGGATAGCACCTGGAGACAACCAAAACCGAGGGCAGCAGGACAGACCTGGAAACAGAACCAAAACTGAAGAAGACGTGTACAGTGCCTGGACAGTTTCGGGACCACTTATTGGGATTATTTGATTAAGGCCATGTTTGGAAAATTTGGAGAAGTCCCAATTTAATTTTTCAAGCATTTATTTTATTTATTTTTATGGTTGTTATTATTCCTTTTGATATTATTAGTTAGCTTAGGAAAAAAAAGTAGAAGCCTTTAATTAGTTTGCATGTTAGTTTATTTTCTTAGTTTGTTAATAGTTAGCGTTACACAATAGGATTTAGGATTTAATCTTAATTTTATGAGTTGCATTTAGGATTCATTTAGATTAAAATCAATTTATGCATTGTTAAATTTTCATTTTAAATTGAAAAATCCAAAAATAGTATTTCTCATGCATTAGTTAGATTTTATTGTTAAGTTAGTAATTAGATATAGTTAGGATTAGTTTAGAGTTAATATTTTAGACTTTTAGATTTGTAGTTAATATCTTAATTTTTCTAGGAGTTTATTTCATTAAATCTTAAGTTAGCTTAATTTGCATTTTGGTTAAGTAGTTTAATTGCATTTTAGGTTTGTTCAATTTTAGCTTAATTAATTTTGTTTCTTATTTTAGTATTTTATTTTGATTGCATTAATTAATTGTTTTAATTTTCTTTTGTAGGTAGTTGCTTGCGTGAAGCATTGTAAGTAATTTTCACTCGTGGATATACCTAGAGTACAAACATTTAGGATGTAATCTTATCAATTCATAATTTGCTAGGATATACTTAGGATAAAATTAATCGGTACTTAATTAGGCTAATCAACTTCTCTGTGGGACGATAACTCGAGACTCAAATCCCATTATTATTTGTACGACCCATGCACTTGCGGATAATACGTCTAGTTCGTACCACTTGCTCCGGTGTATCCTCTGGAGCTGCGATTCATTCATCCAAGTCACTTGAGCTAATGTTGTTAACTCTCATTTTGACTGCACTAGTCAATATAATTCATCTATGCATTTACCAATGCTTTAACCCACATTTTACCCTTTTTTGGTAAATTTTACTATTTATTCACTAACAACATCTTAAAATCATACTCATAATCACTATTATCACTTCAAGATACCCGATACATCATTAATCTCAATACATTTCACTTTCTCACACTAGACCATTTCTAGGTCATGGTGGATTCATTCTACTTTAGGTAGTTTCTATCATCTCTATGCATACCAAATCACTCCCCACATCGATATCCAAACAATGTGTCACGACCCAACTATCCAAAAATCAGAGTGAATTTTTTCGCGTTTTTGTTTATTTTCTTACTTAATTCTTACCTGTCCTCGAATCGTGACCAACACTCCACTACTAATTGGGCTGTGCGTCAATGCCAGTCCCACCATACATCTACCCTAGTACTTATTTCTTCTCCAGTCATTTATAATTGTTATATTATTTATACATCCCCTAAAGTTACTTACAATCATGTTACTGTGCTATGCTTATGTAGATACAATAAGTACAAGTGTATATACCTTATGTTGATGGGCAGCAGCGGATATCCGGAATGCAGTACTGAGTCGCCTCAACTTCAACTGGAGATCATCTGTGGGAGAAAATGAAAGGGGTGAGCACATCAAGCTCAGTAAGGCAATCCTACGAACAAGTAGGTAACCATACTACCTACATGAACGTAGTGCCATGCATAAACCACCCTTTCTCCACACATTTTAAAACAATGCTATGCATTATGATGATATGTAAAATACATTTGCACGAAAAATCAACATGCAATTATCATAAATCATTTCTTTCTCAATTAAGATTTTGACAATAAAGTCAGGACTCGACCCCTCCTGCGGGTGATCCTGACTCACACAAAATCATGAAAACATTTACATCACACGTGGGTTTTGAAAAGCATGGAAATACCATCATGCAATTTAGTTTTAAAACCCAGTTTAAATCATCATAGAAATCATCAACATGCGAGACTAGGCAACGTCTGTATATAGGTAAATAACTAGGACTATGGCCACATCTGTCCTCGTGAGTTCCTCAGCTACACGGATCCTAGTGTGCGGGTTCTCACCATGATCGGGAACCGCCCGGGAGGTGGGTCAGTCCATCCCGTCAGTCTTATCCGATCCCCGGCATCTGAAGATGCTGCATCCGGAGATGCCATATCCGAAGATACAACACGGTACATCGTACTCCATGCTACTTGCACGGTACATCGTACTCCATGAACCCATGTAATATCTCTAGGTACTCCGGCCCAATTGGCCTGCTTCCCACAGAGGTTTGTTTCTCAATACTCATGCCATGTCTCAAAACGCACATGCGAGCCTATTAAATCGGTGACACACAGTCTACCCGATGCTCCAAGCACGGCTCATCGCATGTTCTCATAAAATCTGTGTGAGCGATGCTCAGCACTCTCATCAAAACACGTCAACTGGCAGAGCCCGCTTACATCCCCACAAGGCCGCCAACCTCATCCCTCACTCTCACCCCACCTAAGAGGTCTCTTGAGCCTGTTGGGCCTTTTGGCTGACTCCAAGGGCAGACAGCGGTACTCCACAAATCCGGTAAAACTAGTGCGAGCTAAGCTCAGCACTCTGTATATTATAAATCACATGAAAATTTTATAAATACTGGTGCGGGTTAAACTCCAGCACTCTGTCTCGAAAATCATGTAAAAATATGGTGCGAGTCAGACTCTAGCACCGTGTCACGAAAGAGCATGTGAAATCTGGTGCGAGTTATACTCTAGCACCTATGCATGTAAAACTCTAGTGCGAGCTCTCGCTCCAGCACTAATGCATGCATCACACAAATCGAAATTACCGTGCGAGCTGAGCTCTAGCACGTCATATGTCAATAAAACACGTAGGCGGCTCTATTTACTCAAAACAGTTTTCAAATCAATTTCACGTTGAAAGTATGCAATGCGGTGCACTTTCTTTCAAGGCGAGCCAGCCTACTCATGCATGCGTTGAAATATCTCCAGAACGAGCAGGAACCTCTTGTCCTTGCTCCTCCCAATTTTTCCTAGATTTTTAGAATTTTACCCTTAACAAGGGTATTTTAGTAATTTGCCCATTCGGGGCACTAAAATTATTATTTGACCTCTAGACCCTTCAGGATATTTTAAAGGACTGCATATGAATTTAAAATTGCGTACTGTTACCTCTAGCAGTCCGCAGAATTCCCTTACCTCGATTCTCGTCGAGTCTGACCTTTCTCTTTTCCAATGTAGTCCCATCGCGCAGTCCGATATGTTTCCAATCCAATGCCCGGAACTGCGTATTAATATTCCTCAGGTCAGATATTATGATTTAATTGTACTTAATCTTTTCTGGGCTTAATTTAAATCATTGGGCCCGTTTACCCCTATTGGGCCCGATTGCACCTTAATGGGCCTTAATCGGCCTTAAGCCCGTTTTCCACTTAATTTTCTCTTTATCGAGGCCTATTGGGCTCATTGGGCCCATCAATAATTTATTGAGCCTCGTTCTAATTCTCGAATAGCTAAATTTAATATTTACGACAATTAATCTAAATTTCCATAAATTAATTCAATTTATGCGTAAATTTAATCAATATCACGCATAACGAGGAAATTGTCGTAAATAGGGGTCACTTACCCGAGATTCCATGCTAGTCCGCAAATCGAGGCTGTCTCGAGCCCTCGGTGGATGCCAATCGTCGAGCTACACAATTCCACAATTTTTCCGGGTAAGTTCTCAGCCCAAAATTAATTAAATAAAATATTCCAAATTTAAATCGGTCAATTTGACCGCTTATCGACTTACCCGAAGCTCGATTGCATCACCGAAATTTTCCTCAATTTTTTCCTCTTTTTCCTTTTCCCTTTTTCTCCCTTTTTTCCCCTCTTTTTGGCTGAACCGGTTCAGTCCGGTTCGGACCGGTCAGACCGTCGGTTTTTCTCCGGTTCGGCCGGTTCACTGCCGGTTCACTGCCTTGCCGGCCGGTTCTCCGCCGGCTTCCACCGCCAACAGCTCCGCAAGGCCGTCCGCATCTCGAATCTGGGCTCGGATTCGCCCAAGGCCGCCGGAATGCCGCCGGTCCGGCCTCTTCTCTCCTCGCCGTCGGACCCATTCTCTTCCCTTGGCCGTCGCCGCCGATTCCGGCCGTCTCGCTGAGTGCCACCGGTGCCAAAAGCACCGCCGTCGACTGGGCTCTCCAAATCGGGCCTTGGTTCTGGTCGGATCGCCGCCGTTCGCCGGGACCGAGCCCCTCAATCCCGTCGGCCTTCTCCTCCTCCGATCGGCTTCCTCCGGCGTCGGTTGGCTACACCGCCGGTACCATCGTGCTCATCGGCGTCCCCTCTTTCTTTTCCGGCCCTTGGCCGGGCCGTTGGCCGCCGGACGGTGATCGGGCCTCCTTTGGTCTTCTTCGGGTCTTCCGTTTCTCTCTCCCCGATGACTTTCCTCTCTTTTTTTTTTTTTTTTTTTTCAATTCTCTTCTTTTTTTTTTTTTTTACAATTTATTATCTTATTTAACAATTTATTTTTATTTATTAAAATACACTAAAAATACCTAAATATCCCTTAAAATTATTATTTTATTCTAAATTAATTAATTTAATTTTATTTAATTTATTTATTATATTTTAACCTATTTTTCGGGTATAATTGCTCCGTATTTTCGGGATATTGTCCCGAGTGACTTTTCAGTATATTTTTCGATTATTTTCGGGATTATTTTTCTGAACTAAAAATCCCGATTAATCCCGATTAATTCCAATAAATTAATATCTTGATCAATTTAATCCGAAATAATTTTATTTCATCTTTATTGACCAAGATTTCTTAAATCCTTATTTTTAATTAAATTTCCTTATCGAATTTACTCCGGCTTTCGATCCTTTGACCGTTTTGCCCTTACACGTGTTCGGGATTAATTTAACCCGACTTCCTTCATACTTCCTCTATCTTTTCTTATTTAGTTTTCGTATTTTTATTAAATTCGGGTCTTACAATTCTCCCCCACTTAAGGAATTTGGTCCTCCAAATTAGAACCAAGTCATATGAGTCCATATACAACTCCGGGTATATCGATCATATCATACTCTTAAAATTTATGCGACCTTCTTCGGAGTGTATTACTACCAAAGGACTTTAATTAGGGAGATTATCTTAAACCCCAATACTGTCTCTTTCCTGTTCAATGCCCGAATCAATTTCTTCAATATACTCATATTTTCATTAAACTGAACTTTTGGAGTTCATATCCTATCACCTCTGCTGGATCTGGATAGTAGTACCGAAGCATCATAAGCTGGGACACATTGTGGGTGCCTATTAATCCAAGTGATTAACAACAACCTACAGGTCTTATCTCTCACTTGTCCAATCTCTCAAGAATTCGATCCAGCTCAACTCAATTTACTTCTTCCAAAAGTTCCGCTATGTCCTTATTCTCTTAGGACGTGTAACTTTCAACCATAATAATTCACCAAGGGTGAATTCCAATATTTTTCTATCTGTTCTGAGGTGTTCTTAATCTCTCATCCTTAACTAAACATCCTCAGAGACTTATTATCCAAAGTCAGAAATAATTTCTACCTGTCACCCACTCTTTCTTATCCAATTTGGGGAACAGCCCCTACAGCTATACACTGCCTCATATCTCGTTATCCCGATACTCAATTGCCAATTGTCGTTATTGGCGAATTAAAATAGAAATCAACTGATCATTCCAGGAGCTTATAAAATCAATGGCACACGCTTTCATCGGATCTTCCAGAACTTGTACAGTCCTCCCTGACTGACCATCTGTCTGAGGATGTAAAGCTGTGCTAATACTCAGTCGGGTTCCCATAGCTTCCTAAAAATATTCCCTGAGGTAGGAAGTGGAGCGGGAATCCCTATATGATACCATGCTCACTGGAACGCTACTTAATGTTCCACAATCTTTCTTATACCTGAATCCTCATACACACTCTGAGTATCTGGGGAGTTCATAACCAGAAGGTGGGTGGACTTAGTCACTCTATCGACTACCATCCAACTAGTCTCCTGATTTATCCGGGTCTCCTATAACCCATCACGACATTCATGGAGACTTACTCTCGTTTTTCGTGCCGTGTCGATATAGGTAGGTGCTGCAATAACTCTGCAGACTTTTAATACTCTACCTTACTCTGCTGACACACTAGGCACTTTTCTACAATCTCCACCAATATCTCTTTTCACATCTGACCACCCATACCCCTTTTGAGATTTTAATATATATTATTATTACCTTCCGCATGCACTGTATATCCCGAAGAGTGAGCTTCTGACAATATCACTATCTCATCAACTGTGGTCCTGGGGAGCACTCATACTGTCTCTGAATCCTCAGTAACTCATTATCACCCACTGTGAACTCTATCACTGTACCCTTCTGAATCAGACCCAAACTATCGACATCCGGTCGATCATCACGCTAAGTCTGGCAAATCCGGGCACTCTCATCCGGTACTAGTCATCAGGCTAGCTGTCACACAATCACTGTCATCCTCAGAAGGGATCACATCAATACTGAGGTCCACAACTGCATCTAGCAGCTCACGCTCCCTGACCATCATATGTGGTACCATCCCGAGGCTCTTTCTGCTCAAGGCATCAGTCATCACATTCGCCTTTCTTGGGTGGTGCAATTCTCATAAATCAAAATCTCTCAGAAGCTCTAACCCAATATGTATTTTCATATTCGCCCCTTTCTGTGAAAACAGATACTCGGGCTCTATGATCAGTGCATATCCATAATTCCTCACCCTGTACATAATAGTACCATATCCTCGGTACAAATACTGTTGCCAACTTTAAATCATGGGTCAGATAGTTTATTTCGTGATCGAAGAGTTGTCTGACTCCAAAATTGACTATCTTCCCATTATACATCAATACACAGCTCCATCATAACTTTGAGGCATTCATACTCACTGAAAAACCTCTTGAGCTGTTGGGCATGGTGAAATTAATCATGGTGGTCAGTTCATACTTCATCACGCCAAATTCACGTCACATCTATCATCTTATTTATCATCTTATTCCAAGATCACGTTTTCTTAGTTAAACGTGTCAACAGGGTATACCATTTTAAATCTCGCAATAATCCATCTGTAAAAGCTATCTTCCAATTGTTGCTTATAATTCGCCCTAGGCTTTAACTACTCCCAGCATATCACCGTTAATGATGATTACACTCGATCTAATCCTTGACTTATTTACGCAAGGCGTACAAGATCCTTCTCAACCGCTTACGTTTTCCAGGTGCTAACCTGCGCTATTTCCTTTTCTTATCTTAACGGCTCTTATCAAATTTTACTACGTTAACCTTTATAATTTGTCGAATTTTAATGTTCTTATCGTCTTAGTAAGGTAACCTAATGCTAAAGGTATTTATTACGATGATCGATTTCCCGTTATAGATTATATATATATATATATATATATCTAGATGCTGTCAAGTCTTCAGGCGGGGAGGTATTTTGAAATACCTTTATTAGCCTTCAGACTTAACCACAACTACCGGTTATGGTTATACCCATCTTTGTCCTTGGTTATAATTTGTATTCGCTACTAATTGTTTAACCTCAATTACTTCGCATATTAAAGGTATTCCTTATCTAGCATATATCTCTACTCCAATACATCTTGTACTTAGGATCTATCTTATCTCGAAGATTTTCTCCTTTGCGTATCAATTATAATGAAACTCTTGTCTTTATTCATTCTGTGAGTACATCCTTTACTCCTGTAATTTCAACCGTTACACCCCTGTTTATCAACTTAAAATCTCTATATCTATATTCCGTTAATTCATCCTCCTCTATTGGGGTACTCATTTACCCATATTGTAACCGATGACGTAGGCATTCATGCCTTTTACTCACTTATATGCGAATGAAGGCGGTATGAATAAATATGTGGCACAGGATTAATGAACATATGTACTTCGTTATTCATAACAAGTGTGGTATCTTACACCACATCCATGAAACATCAATAGCATCCTGGTCCAAGACATCCACTCGCCTTCGTCCAATAGCCTACTTTCCTTTTTCTCTTCGGCTATGGCCTCCCTTTTCGTTTTCAGCTATAACAACGAAATTTTTCTCTGTCTCTTTACTTTTTTGTGGGGCGATTTCGCCCAACTCTGTGTAATCAAAATCAATGGTCCATCATACCACACTTAACGACCATTTTCATCAATACCGTGTAGGTATAGACGCTCCTTCTGTGGTATCCACCACACATTCCACAGTAATGACACTGCTACTCTGCTTCGTAGCAGGTCGGGGTCCTCCAATCACAATGCCCACAAGAGTGCCCAAAATTAGATGCACTAGGGCCTTACCAATTATCTTAGCCCATAACTCGTTACATCAGATCTTTTACCAATTACCAATTTTCCCATTTTTGACATCCTTGTCATTTCTCGCTTTTCTTTCTGTCTCTATCTCGGCCCTCACTACCTTTCCAAGTCTCAGAGGCGTGCAATTCATGTTCTTATTTACCCAACTGTAAATCTGTGCACTGCCTCGGTATAGGTAATATCTCACGGGCCAATCGGACTCTAATTGAAAATCTGAGCCCTTCCATAAACTTTTAGACATCTCGACTGTCACTTTTCATAGTGTCGAGGTAATATCTGCCCAGAATATAATCGAGTCTCCATACTCGTCAATAAATTAAATCCTCTGGGTCAGAGTAAGGACTTTAATCCAAAATTTCCTTTAAATCATGTCCAGGATATCCTGCCACCGGAATACATCCATAATCATTTCTCATATCAGCTCTTAAGATGGGTCGAGCGGGTTTTCACCAATGCTCCGCTGCGCCCTCTGATCTCGTACATAATCTGAGTAATTAGCTCCTCAAAATAATCTCCACACTCCGCTCCAATCTCGCGAAGCGTGTCTCAATACTGTCCGATCTCTCTGTCGGACTCTGTGAGGCATGCTCAACATTCGCCTCTATTTCAATCTCATACTGATTTTCATAGCCAAACTCAGCACGACTTAGCAGACTCAGGTCTACCTCTACGACCTCTGCCTCGTGCACTATCTCATTTAGCGCGACTCATATTAGGCATTCCTGCATTCTCAACCATTTCTTAGTCAAGCCCATCTCGATATACACTATTGTATCTAACTAAGCACAGTAACACGGGGATGTAATTTCTTAACTTCTGACACTGACACACATCAGACCAATTACGCTCTGATACCAAAATAATTGTCACGACCCAACTATCCAAAAATCAGAGTGAATTTTTTCGCGTTTTTGTTTATTTTCTTACTTAATTCTTACCTGTCCTCGAATCGTGACCAACACTCCACTACTAATTGGGCTGTGCGTCAATGCCAGTCCCACCATACATCTACCCTAGTACTTATTTCTTCTCCAGTCATTTATAATTGTTATATTATTTATACATCCCCTAAAGTTACTTACAATCATGTTACTGTGCTATGCTTATGTAGATACAATAAGTACAAGTGTATATACCTTATGTTGATGGGCAGCAGCGGATATCCGGAATGCAGTACTGAGTCGCCTCAACTTCAACTGGAGATCATCTGTGGGAGAAAATGAAAGGGGTGAGCACATCAAGCTCAGTAAGGCAATCCTACGAACAAGTAGGTAACCATACTACCTACATGAACGTAGTGCCATGCATAAACCACCCTTTCTCCACACATTTTAAAACAATGCTATGCATTATGATGATATGTAAAATACATTTGCACGAAAAATCAACATGCAATTATCATAAATCATTTCTTTCTCAATTAAGATTTTGACAATAAAGTCAGGACTCGACCCCTCCTGCGGGTGATCCTGACTCACACAAAATCATGAAAACATTTACATCACACGTGGGTTTTGAAAAGCATGGAAATACCATCATGCAATTTAGTTTTAAAACCCAGTTTAAATCATCATAGAAATCATCAACATGCGAGACTAGGCAACGTCTGTATATAGGTAAATAACTAGGACTATGGCCCCCTCTGTCCTCGTGAGTTCCTCAGCTACACGGATCCTAGTGTGCGGGTTCTCACCATGATCGGGAACCGCCCGGGAGGTGGGTCAGTCCATCCCGTCAGTCTTATCCGATCCCCGGCATCCGAAGATGCTGCATCCGGAGATGCCGTATCCGAAGATACAACACGGTACATCGTACTCCATGCTACTTGCACGGTACATCGTACTCCATGAACCCATGTAATATCTCTAGGTACTCCGGCCCAATTGGCCTGCTTCCCACAGAGGTTTGTTTCTCAATACTCATGCCATGTCTCAAAACGCACGTGCGAGCCTATTAAATCGGTGACACACAGTCTACCCGATGCTCCAAGCACGGCTCATCGCATGTTCTCATAAAATCTGTGTGAGCGATGCTCAGCACTCTCATCAAAACACGTCAACTGGCAGAGCCCGCTTACATCCCCACAAGGCCGCCAACCTCATCCCTCACTCTCACCCCACCTAAGAGGTCTCTTGAGCCTGTTGGGCCTTTTGGCTGACTCCAAGGGCAGACAGCGGTACTCCACAAATCCGGTAAAACTAGTGCGAGCTAAGCTCAGCACTCTGTATATTATAAATCACATGAAAATTTTATAAATACTGGTGCGGGTTAAACTCCAGCACTCTGTCTCGAAAATCATGTAAAAATATGGTGCGAGTCAGACTCTAGCACCGTGTCACGAAAGAGCATGTGAAATCTGGTGCGAGTTATACTCTAGCACCTATGCATGTAAAACTCTAGTGCTAGCTCTCGCTCCAGCACTAATGCATGCATCACACAAATCGAAATTACCGTGCGAGCTGAGCTCTAGCACGTCATATGTCAATAAAACACGTAGGCGGCTCTATTTACTCAAAACAGTTTTCAAATCAATTTCACGTTGAAAGTATGCAATGCGGTGCACTTTCTTTCAAGGCGAGCCAGCCTACTCATGCATGCGTTGAAATATCTCCAGAACGAGCAGGAACCTCTTGTCCTTGCTCCTCCCAATTTTTCCTAGATTTTTAGAATTTTACCCTTAACAAGGGTATTTTAGTAATTTGCCCATTCGGGGCACTAAAATTATTATTTGACCTCTAGACCCTTCAGGATATTTTAAAGGACTGCATATGAATTTAAAATTGCGTACTGTTACCTCTAGCAGTCCGCAGAATTCCCTTACCTCGATTCTCGTCGAGTCTGACCTTTCTCTTTTCCAATGTAGTCCCATCGCGCAGTCCGATATGTTTCCAATCCAATGCCCGGAACTGCGTATTAATATTCCTCAGGTCAGATATTATGATTTAATTGTACTTAATCTTTTCTGGGCTTAATTTAAATCATTGGGCCCGTTTACCCCTATTGGGCCCGATTGCACCTTAATGGGCCTTAATCGGCCTTAAGCCCGTTTTCCACTTAATTTTCTCTTTATCGAGGCCTATTGGGCTCATTGGGCCCATCAATAATTTATTGAGCCTCGTTCTAATTCTCGAATAGCTAAATTTAATATTTACGACAATTAATCTAAATTTCCATAAATTAATTCAATTTATGCGTAAATTTAATCAATATCATGCATAACGAGGAAATTGTCGTAAATAGGGGTCACTTACCCGAGATTCCATGCTAGTCCGCAAATCGAGGCTGTCTCGAGCCCTCGGTGGATGCCAATCGTCGAGCTACACAATTCCACAATTTTTCCGGGTAAGTTCTCAGCCCAAAATTAATTAAATAAAATATTCCAAATTTAAATCGGTCAATTTGACCGCTTATCGACTTACCCGAAGCTCGATTGCATCACCAAAATTTTCCTCAATTTTTTCCTCTTTTTCCTTTTCCCTTTTTCTCCCTTTTTTCCCCTCTTTTTGGCTGAACCGGTTCAGTCCGGTTCGGACCGGTCAGACCGTCGGTTTTTCTCCGGTTCGGCCGGTTCACTGCCGGTTCACTGCCTTGCCGGCCGGTTCTCCGCCGGCTTCCACCGCCAACAGCTCCGCAAGGCCGTCCGCATCTCGAATCTGGGCTCGGATTCGCCCAAGGCCGCCGGAATGCCGCCGGTCCGGCCTCTTCTCTCCTCGCCGTCGGACCCATTCTCTTCCCTTGGCCGTCGCCGCCGATTCCGGCCGTCTCGCTGAGTGCCACCGGTGCCAAAAGCACCGCCGTCGACTGGGCTCTCCAAATCGGGCCTTGGTTCTGGTCGGATCGCCGCCGTTCGCCGGGACCGAGCCCCTCAATCCCGTCGGCCTTCTCCTCCTCCGATCGGCTTCCTCCGGCGTCGGTTGGCTACACCGCCGGTACCATCGTGCTCATCGGCGTCCCCTCTTTCTTTTCCGGCCCTTGGCCGGGCCGTTGGCCGCCGGACGGTGATCGGGCCTCCTTTGGTCTTCTTCGGGTCTTCCGTTTCTCTCTCCCCGATGACTTTCCTCTCTTTTTTTTTTTTTTTTTTCAATTCTCTTCTTTTTTTTTTTTTACAATTTATTATCTTATTTAACAATTTATTTTTATTTATTAAAATACACTAAAAATACCCAAATATCCCTTAAAATTATTATTTTATTCTAAATTAATTAATTTAATTTTATTTAATTTATTTATTATATTTTAACCTATTTTTCGGGTATAATTGCTCCGTATTTTCGGGATATTGTCCCGAGTGACTTTTCAGTATATTTTTCGATTATTTTCGGGATTATTTTTCTGAACTAAAAATCCCGATTAATCCCGATTAATTCCAATAAATTAATATCTTGATCAATTTAATCCGAAATAATTTTATTTCATCTTTATTGACCAAGATTTCTTAAATCCTTATTTTTAATTAAATTTCCTTATCGAATTTACTCCGGCTTTCGGTCCTTTGACCGTTTTGCCCTTACACGTGTTCGGGATTAATTTAACCCGACTTCCTTCATACTTCCTCTATCTTTTCTTATTTAGTTTTCGTATTTTTATTAAATTCGGGTCTTACACAATGTACTTGAGTATTTTCATTAGAAACTCACCTAGTTTGTTTTCATCTTTGCTCCTAATGAAAATGCACCTTAATCCTTCAATCCAACAAGTGGGGAAATGCCTCCAAACTATGTTGTTCTTCTCTTTGATGTGAACAACTTTGCCTCTAATAGCTTTCCCTCAAATCTTACTGAAAATGTGTGGATTTAGGAGTGAGAAGCTAGGTTTTAGGTTGGAAATGGAAAAGATTGGTTTTGTCTCAGAAAATTGCAGATCCAACTGCTCCATATTTATAGAATTTGCTTGATGAGATCGATCTGCATAGGGTAGAGATCGATCTAGTCCTCTTAAAATCCCTCTTTTCACGACATTTGAAGGCAGGAGATCGATCTGTCGAGGCTTGAGATCGATCTACTTTAAACAGAAGGTTAAGGAGATCGATTTGGTCTTGAGGAAGACTGATCTGCATTTTACAGAAGGTTCAGAAGATCGATCTGATCTTAGGGGAGATCGATTTGTATTTTACAGAATGTTGAGGAGATCAATCTGGCTCCATTGGAGATCGATCTGTCCTGTTCCATAGCTTAGAATAAGAGCATTTTGGCTCTTCCATATCGATCTCTCATCCTATGAGATCGATCTGGCATTCATATTTCCAGATTTTCTACAGCAGCTCCTACCAAACTTCATACATTTTGTTGCCATGGTCATTTTCTCATCCAATCATCTTTGAGACTTGAAAATGGCATCCATTCATACTTTATACTTATTAAAACTTGTGTGAAATCTTTGTATAACCAAAGGTACTTAATATAGACCAAATGGAAGTGCATAACTTATGCAATCCTCCTTCCATTTTACCACACTACTCAATTTCCATTCTACTCCCATTCTTCACAAGTTTAAGTCCATTTCCTCATATTCATACATAATGCAACTAGTACGTACAATCACAACTTTTATTACATGTGTGTACATTAAACTTATGGACTTACGTTACATATACTTCACATTACGAGTATATCACCATACTTATGAATTCATTTACATAGATATACAAGGTTTAACCTATACGGGGTCTCACAGTAAACACCGTAAAATTTTCTGTACTTAATTAGACAATAAAATTAAATGAAAATGTGTTATAAGAAACTATATATATATTTTTGTTAAATTGAAAATGTATTTAAAAATAATAAAAATAAATACAAAAATATATTATATATTTGTTATTTTGAAAATGTAATTTAAAAAAATAAATAAAAAACTATATATATATAATATAATAAGAATATATAAGTAAAAAAAATAAAAGATAAAAAAGGAAAAAAAGCGAAAAAAGGGAAAATGGTGTCGCGCGATTCTGTATCGCGCGGCACTGAAAAACCAGAGAAGGGAATCAAAATTCCCTTCCCTGATTGGGAGAAGAACGATAGGATGAGGGAGCCGTCGGAGTGAAGACCCAAGGTAAGTGGTCGAGAGGGGAAGCACCATCAGCACCGACGAACGAAGGAAACAACGAGGAAACGATGGACACCGACGAGAGAAAACATAAAAAGAGAATAGAGAGAGGGACGAAACCGAGAGTGAATGGAGGAGAAAAGAGTGGAGAGGAGAGGAAACAACGGCTAGAGGGGGGAGTCCATGTCGTCGTCGGCCAGAGGGAGGTCGAACAGTCGTCGACGACACGGGAGAAGAAGCAAATCGATGAGGAGAAGAGGCAACAGTACTGTCGAAGAAGAAAATGGCCGAACTGGCCACTTTTCGGCCAAGCCAACCTTGCCCTAGCCAACCACAAGCGCTGTGAGGTCCCACGGAGCAGCTGGACGTGGAAGTCAGCGAAGAATCGGCTGCCAGAGTAAAAAACCAGCAGGTTGA
This sequence comes from Firmiana major, assembly GCA_033439115.1. NCBI lineage: Eukaryota > Viridiplantae > Streptophyta > Magnoliopsida > Malvales > Malvaceae > Firmiana > Firmiana major. The sequence continues at coordinate 35,325,182 of CM065912.1, read as the reverse complement.
ACTAAACCGACCCGAACCGATTCAGCAAAAAAAAAAAGAGAATAGAAGAAAAGGAACAGAAAAAGAGGAAAAAAAAGGGGAAAACGAAGAGGAAAATTTCGGAGATGCTTCAGTTTGACTGTTGATTGGTAAGCGGTTAAGATTGATGGTTTAAATATTTAGAAAAATTATTAAAATTTATATCTGAACGAAATTGACCCGATTTTGAAATATGTGTGTGAGCATGACATTGGGCGACCAACGAGAGATCGATACAGTCTCTATTTACGTGTCATCACGAAATCTTGGGTAAACGAATCTCATTTGCTATCACTTGTATAAATATACGAGTTAGAAATTAATCGCATAATTTTTGGATTAATTTCGTATAAATTGCGTTATAACCGAAATTAGAAAATCGACTATCGCAAATGATATTATGAGCAATCCAAAGAAATTAGAAAAAGGTTTAAAATGATGTGGTGGTGATAGTAGGCCACGTATGTCAGCTAAACGTCTATAATGGGCCTAGCTTGTGTAACAATCGGCCTAAACTCGTTAATGACCTAATGGACGACCCACAAATTGTAATTGAGCCTAAATAGTTAAATGGATTTTAAGGATTGAATAAGGGAATTGAAACATGCTTAGGATAGAGGTAGGCACAATAAGGGACTATAAGGCCCAATAAAAATAGTTGGGTCCAAAATTTTATTTGAAGTGAAATTACACTGCGTACATGTTTATAAGAAATAATAATAATAATAATTTATTTGTGATTAATTACAGCTCTAGAGGATCGAATTGGAAGAAAATCAGACTGAGTGAAATCTCAGTATTTGGAAAAGTTAGACTGTACAAAGAAATCGTGGTAAGGGGTATAATTTAATTTAGTTCCGATATGAACACTCATTGCATTGATAAAAAGATTTTTATGAAGCAATATTATATTTTGAAATGATTTATGATTGTTTTCATACGTATGGAACGATTTACGAAACATGATTTCGTTTTATGAAATGTTCACCAAGTACGTTTATGTTTATGAAATGAATATCCTGAAGCATGAAAATGCATGAAAGTTTTATGATGGTTAGTAATACCATATTTATGCTTTGGAAGAAACTTTTGGCATTTTCAAAAAATATTTAAGAAAAGGGAAAAGAATTTTTCAGACTATAGGCTTTATGCACAGCTACTTCTTGTGGTGTTCCGGCTTTACCAATTGAGTGCTGGTACGTAGGACCCTTGTAGCACTTGACTCTACCTGTGTGGTAGATGTCTTGCTACTTGTGGTTAATGATGATGATGTTTTGGTAGTATCTCGTGCCCACGCAGCAGGCATGAATGTTTTTCGCACGGAAAGTGCCTTTGGTGCCGTGCCCTAGCTAGGTGCTAGAGAAAGTAAGAAAGATAGATACTACCAATGTTTCTATGAAAGTGCTGTACGACCCTAATCCAGTCTACAACCCCCTTACCATGGCCATAGGTATGATTAACTCTCTATGGAGAATGACACGTATCGCATGACTTAGTTATAGCCTAGTCTCCATGATTATGATTATGATTATGAATATGTTTATGTTGATGATGATGATGATGATGATGATGATAATGATGAATGACTATGTTTTTATGAGATTTTGACAAAATGTTTATGAACAATTATGATTTATGACGAAATGTTTAAGAATGATTATGTTTTATGAAACGTTTATGAATGACGATGATTTTATGAAATTATCCATGAACGATGAAGATTTTATGAAACAGTTTAAGCATGGTATTTGATTTAAAGAACCCATGCTTCATATTTTCCTATGATGACTATGCACGTAACGAAAGTTTTACATATCTTCTAAATATTAGTTTCTAAAAGAAACTTATGATCAGTTTTTCTGAAGCAAAGTTTGTTTCATGAATGATTTCTTGCGTGCTTTTACATATCAGGACTACTTTAAATGTATGTTCTTATTGAGCTTTTTCCCGAAAGCTTACCCCTTCACCTCTCAGATTGTTTGCAGTGAACTAAAGTTGATAATTGCTGCGTAGACGACGTAGACTGGCGGATACGAGATTTCCCAGACTACCTTCTGTACATGAGTGAGGTATACATTTCTATCTCTTTACCAGACCATTTGTATGCACAGACATCTATTGAAAGTAAGGTGTCGGGATGTAATCTATATAAGGATATATGAAATGAAATATTTTTAAGGATTGATTTTTGGGAGTAACTAGACGTGTTTGGAATATGTAGAATGATTTGATGATATGACTTGGAACGCAAGTCTGATAGTTGTGGATAGCTAGAGTTGATATTGTTAGAATTTGCAGGTGGGTAGGCTTATATATTAGTTGTTATGTTGTCGAAATTTCTATCGACCATATAAATCCAAATGTTAAACTTAAATATAATTACGGATAAAAAGTAAGAAAATGAATTGATACTGAATAGGAATACAACCTAAGTGAATAAAGGGATAAGTGGAAAATTGAAGTTTCAAAAAAAAAAAATTTTCCCCGAATTTTTATAGGTCACAAGTCGTTATAGTTTAAGGTGGTATCAGAGCGAAGGTTGTCTAGTACTGTCAGTGTCAATAATAAGGATAAGATTACATCCTAAATGTTTGTGCTTGTCTGGTTGTAGACTAAGTATACCTAATGTGGTTAAGACTTAATGTTTAGTTTACGTGAGGAATTAGATCACGGGCTAGAGGCTGCAGAGGTAGGCCTGAGAATCATGCAGAGTTACCATATGAGACTCATAAATGATACTGAGATTGAAACTGATGTTGAATGTGCTCCATCAGGTCATGTGGAAAGGACAAATGGTACTGAGATACACTTTGCTAAGATTGAGCAGAGTATTGAACATACTATGAAAAAATTGGGACACAGGTTATGCTAGGTGATAGGGTAGACAGAAGAATAGATAGACAAATTACTCCCAATACGCCTGCACAGCCTGTAGAGATGTTTCAGAACTACAAATATGTCTGCTCATGTAGCTCCACAATAGAATGACGATGAGTTGGGTTAGGAGTAGGAGCTACATGAGATGAGGCAGTTTCAGAAGTTCAGACTGCCATTGTTAAATGGGATAAAGGACCCAGTAGTTATAGAGAACTGAATGAATGAGATTAAGGAAACTACGAATGAAATTTATGGGTCTAGCACTAGGAAATCGATCTATCAATGAGTATGAATTATGATTTATATCCCTGTAAAGGTATGACCCAATGTTATGAGCAGTGAAGTTAAGACATGTCTGTAAGTTCACTAACGGATGAAGACCAGCGATAAGATTCAGACTAGTACCATAGAATTTCTCTATGTACGAGGAGGCAATACGTAAGGCACAATTACTCGAATATAATTTTGATCAGAATGCCTCTGAGTATAATCTAGATTAGTAGAGATGTGAAACAGAGGAAGTCTAAGAAACTCACAAGAGACACTGGGATCCTCAATCAAGCTAAGTTAGCTCCACTTGATGTTATTTTAAGGGAGCAGTGTGTAAGGCGTAACTATGAGAATATGACATATATACTCTCGAGGTTACTAAGAAAATGAAAAGGTAGAGAGAGTGATAAGAAAAGTGATGTACTAAGAAAGCTGTGAGAGTGATAGAGTGGAGTCACTGAAACTCAAAAGGTGAATTACAAAACTAAAAGTATAAGTGAATGTCACACTGCTTACAGGATTGATAAAGTTAGGGCGTGTTCGGAGTAAAAAGACACCCCAGTAGACAGAGGGATTTTTGACACGTATTTGGATAATCTATCAGAGTTACCACTAGATTGAAAAGTGAAATTCTGAAATTGATTTAGTATCTGGCATCGAATTAATTATTTAGACCACTGTACTCAATGGCTTTGATTGAATTAGAAATGCTGTAGAAGCAAATACAATGATTGCATGAAAAAGAGGTTATCGGACCAGGTGATCCACTTTGGAGTGCACCAGCATTAATTGTTAAGAAGACCCGGAGCTTTCTAGGTCGCTTTATATCAAAAACGAGAGTTAATTGGATCCTCCCAAAATAGAGATTATAGATCAGTGGGAAAGACCCAAAACTGTCAAGATGATTTGGAGTTTGGGTTATAAAGAGACTTTAGGTTATATACTTAAGGTTAAGACACCAAGGAAAGAGTTCTGATATAATTGATGTACGAAATGAGACAAGTTTGAAATGTGATAGATTTTGAATAGAAGTTACATTGGAATAAGAGGTGTATGCAAAGTAAGAATATCTCTATTATGTGAAGTGATTCAGAATCAAGTGATATGAATTGAGAATAAGTTCTGACTAAAGGATAAATGTGAAATTGTGATAAATTATGGTATCCTACTTTCTATTGAGACTGAACCTTGAATCCTTATATCCATAACCAGTTTATGTGGTCAAGTTTGATGGCTAACAAAGGTATTTCAAAATACCTCCCCGCCTGAGAGACTTGATAGCATCTAGAAGTACCCTAATCCATAACCTATAAATTAAAATTGACAGTCATCATATTCGTGTTGGAAGTCAGGATACCGTTACTTGTGAAGGTGAAGAAATGAATTTCATTCTAACGAAATCGCATGAACTATGGAATATGGATCAATGGTTCAATATCGAGTGCAAAGAAATGCTATGTGGGAACGTAGATTTTAGGCAGTAATTGAAAATCATCAGCAAAAAATTTTCATTGTATATTGTAAATTTTTTATTGGCTGGAATCAATCTTGCATTTAAAGAGGATAATTGCTTAATTTAGAGTGATTTTGGTTAAGTAAAAGAAAGAGAAAAGTATCTCAACTTGAGGATATGAATTGATAATTATTCAAGTCGTTGCAGGACAATCTTTAAACTTCTACGTGGAGTGCTATTAATTTGTTAATGATGAGAGTGATTAATTTGTGATAATGGTTCCAAAGATTGAGGAATCAATGAGACTATGTGATGTATGTGATTGGTGTTTAGAGTTGTGATCTTGATATAAATTTTATTATTTGGAGTTATAATGATTGAAATTATCGACTGATTTTTTTTCCTATTGTTCCTAGGCTTTAACTTTTAGTTGGAGTTAATAATGTATTTGGCTAATAGAAAATTTTGGATTATGATAATATAAGCTCTGCAAAGAGTTTCATCAGCATCTATAATTGATCTATGGGACTTGAAAGCTATTAATATTTGAGATTAGAGATGAGTTGGATACTCCTAGATTTATGTTTCGAATTTGTTGGGTGTGAAAAACTTATGTTTATTACAAATTTCTGTTATATTGATTTCATTTTTGTCGTAGTGTATGATGGTCAACTGATGATAAATATTCTAATACAGTGAAAAAGAAAAGAAAATCAATATCTAATAGTTTATAAGTAACTAGAAAATTTGTTGATATCATTGTTCAGATTTAAAGTTTTATGTGGTTATAATTACTTAACATGATTTGGAAATTTTATTCTAAGAAATTTGGTAAACAAGAAATTATGTTGATCCCGGACAATGTTATGAACAATAACTTTGAGGTTTTCACGATTATATTTGAATGACATATTAGAGGGAGCAGTTGAAGTGTGATTAGATTTAAGTTACAAACTTTTGGATGATTGTTCATTTAACAAGTGGTTGATCTTTAATATGTAGGTTAATTTTGACTGAAGCCCATTGTAGTAAGTACATTCTGCATCCTGGTAGTACCAAAATATACCAAAAATCGACGAAGGGTGTTTTGGTGACCTGAAATGAAATGGGATATTGCAGAGTTTGTAGCTAAGTGTTTAATTTGTCAGCAGATTAAGATCGAACACCAAAAGCCCATGAGGTTACTTAAGTCTCTTCCAGTGCCTATTTGGAAATGGGAGCACATTACCATGGACTTCATTATGGGCTTACCAAGGACCCGAAATGGGTGTGATGCAGTCTGGGTGATTGTAGATAGATTAACTAAGAGTGCCCACTTCCTGGCCATTAAAAGTAAAGACTCCTTAAGTGCCTTAGCAGAGTTGTATGTGAAAAAGATAGCTCGGTTGCACGGGGCTCCCATGAGCATTACATCAGATAGAGATTCTCGATTCACTTCTAGATTTTAGGCTCATTTTCAAGAAGCCATGGGATCTCAGCTTAACCTGAGCACTGCCTATCATCCTCAGACCGATGGTCAGTGAGAACCATTCAGACCTTAGAGGATATGCTGAGGGAGTGCATTTTGGAGTTTAAAGGCTCATGGGATGATCACCTACTCTTGCAGAGTTTGTTTATAACAACAGCTATCTTGCTAGTATTGGGATGCCACCGTATGAGGCCTTGTATGGTAGAAGATATAGGTTACCAGCAGCTTGGGAAGAAGTGGGTGACAGAAAGATCTGGGCTCCCGATTTGGTGGAACAGGCAGCAAAAGGTATTCAGATAATCTGTGATAGACTTAAGGCCACACAAAGTAAGCAGAAGAGTTATGCGGATAAGCATAGGCGGCCACTTCAGTTTCAGATTGGGGACTCCGTGTTTCTGAAAGTATCCCCGAGCAAGGGTATTATGTGCTTTAGAAAGAAGGGGAAACTGAGTCCTCGCTTCCTTAGTCCATTTGAGATTTTAGAGAGAGTGGGAGACGTAGCTGATAATTCTATATTTTTAGAATTATTTATGCTTAATTTCCTAATTAATTATTTAAATCCCCAATTTATTTTGTTAATTATCCCCTTTATTTAATTAAAATTCTCATGTTTGCAGATAAATTAAATCCGGATGAATTTTGAATATTTCAGTAGAAAATGGATCGAAATTGGGCTAAAATCGAGATTGAGCCACGCGGACAACACGAGTCATGCCACCTAGCACATCCAATTGGACAAGAAGACCGATGACATGGAAATATCTTTGCAAGGAACCAATGGTGTGAAGACAAGTGGCCAAAAAAAAGCCAACTCATTAAGGATGTAGAAATTACAATTTTACCCCTAGTGTGTTTATAAATAGGAAAGGATGACAATTGAAAGGATATGTAATTTTTAGGAGTAGGAGTAGTGTAATGTAATGTAGTTTAGAGTAGTTTTTAGATTTTTTTTCCTTTCTAGTTTATTTTTATTTTCCCATTTGTTTTACTTTGCAATTTCCGTTAACTTCCATTTCATTCCATGTTTATGCTCTTCATCTTCTAGGATATTTAATATTTCATAGCAAACAATGCATCATTTCCATTTGCTCTTCTCGATTTAATGAGCTCTTTTATTCTTCAAGTTTGATTTTTTTTCATAGCATATTGTCCTAAGTGTAACTCTCGATTTTGCAAATGAATTGCTTGAGTTTTTAGTTGAAAAAAAAAACTTTTAATTCTCCTAGTGTAGCTCTCGGCTTGGTGTATTTTTCCTGTTGGATGGAGGGAATGATTATGGTGACTGAACCAAAGTTACCTTGCATCACTTGCTTCATGTTATGAGTCACTACTCCCATTTTATTTACTGTTCCCGATTTTCAGAAGCTGTTTCTAGCTTCTGCTCGATGAATACCTTATTGGCATGAGAAGCTGAACTGAGGTAAAGTACTTCTCATTGGAGCTGGGACCAGAAGTGTGGAATGCTCAAGCTTAGTGTAGCTGGAAGGCCACGCTTGCTGCTGTCCAGAGGAGCTGCTGTTTTGCTCTACTGTTGTTACTGTTGAGGAAAAGAATTAGCAGGGGACGGTACAATGAAGTGAAGATCGTTGCTGTATTTCTGAACAGCGGTTCATGCTCGAAGTGCAGCTTAGTTCTATGCTCCCGTCTGTTGTATTAAGGAGACCCCACACTGTCACAACCAATGCTCTGCTCTCCTCTGTTTCACAACTTCTTCTACTGTTTATTTTCCTTTTGTCTTTAGCTTTTGGTTTTAAATATTCTGCACTTTCTTTGTCTCTTCATTTACGGTTTATATATTAACAGCTTCTCCTTAAGATATATTTAATTCTTTGACTACTTTGCTAAAGGTTTCCTAATGACAGTGTTGATGCTTGTCTCTGGTTCTTCTACAAGAGCTATGTGGGAGACAAACGCATGGCAGGAGGCTGGTTCGCTGTTGCTTCTAGCTAAACGACAGTCTTAGGTGCACCCCGTTTGCTGCAAGATACGCATGGGACGCAAGCAGAATGTGGATGCTATATCGAGCTCTTGTTTTGGCACTACAGTCCACGAGCGTGGCTAGGGAGAACCTGCTGCTGGAGATACAATCAGGAGCAAAACATGGTGCTGGTATGCAGAGTAGAACCTGGAGCAGATAGCTGTAGACGTGAAGTAGGTGATGGTACTAGGGGCAGCAGCGGTATGGGCAGGACATTGCTTGGAGTTGTGCAAGGAATGGAAGTTGCAGAAGATTAAAATCAAACTGTACACGAAATGCAAACTGTACAGTTGGGGCAGTTGGTTATTACTAACCGAGCAAGGCTTTGTTTGGTCACCTTACTTGTTTAATTTAAAGTTTATTGCATTTTTATTATAGTTTCATTAGCTGTTAGTTAGAATAGTGGTTAATTGATAATTGTAGGTTAGATTTAATGTTTTAAGTTGTTAATTTAGTCTTAGTTTTAATTTTTAGTTAGTAGTTAATTTTATATTAAATGTTTTAGGATTTTATTTTAGTTTAGATGCATTTAGAATTAATTTAGATTTAATATGTTTTTCATGCATTTTAATTTAGTCTTCATTTTTAGTAGATTTTAGGTTAATTTAATTTGCAATTTTTATTAGTTTAATCACATGCATTCTTATTTTAAGTTTGCTTAAATTTTTTAGTTTAACTTTATTTCTTTATTTTCATATGTGCATTTTATTTTAATTGCGTTAATTAGTTTTAATTGTTTTAATTATTTTTGTAAGTTTTTTATTTTAATTCCGTGGAGCACAGTAAGTAATTTTGCTCGATTTTATTTTCTTTATTTTATAGTTTTATTATTTTATTGCTTTCAGTATTTTTAATTTTAGCCATGTAGATCACCCACCTTAATCTCATAATTTGCTAGAATATACTTATGGTAAGATTAGCCGGTACTTAATTAGCTAGTCAACTTCTTTATGGGACGATAATTCCGAGACTCAAATCCCATTATTACTTGTACGACCCGTGCACTTGCAGATATTACCTTTAGGGCGTGTCAGTAGCCTATGAACTTGCCTTACCACCACAACTTTTTGGGGTACATTACGTCTTTCACGTCTCGATGTTAAGGAAGTATAATAGGGATCCCTCACACATCATTGAGTATGAGCCATTGAGCATTCAAGAGGATATGAGCTACATTGAGCAACCTATCCGGATTTTGGACAGAAAGGAAAAGGTACTTCGATCGAAGACTATTCCTCTAGTAAAGGTTCTCTGGCAACACCATTCGGTTGAAGAAGCTACATGGGAACTAGAGAGTCTCATGAAGGAGAAGTACCCTCATCTATTTTGAAGGACCAAGATGAATTTGAAGGACCAAATTCTTTAAAGGTGAGGAGAATGTAAACAATGCAAAATTTTCTGTACTTAATTAGACAATAAAATTAAATGAAAATGTGTTATAAAAAATATTTTTTTTGTTAAATTGAAAATGTATTTAAAAATAATAAAAATAAATAAAAAATATATTATATATTTGTTATTTTGAAAATGTAATTTAAAAAATTAAATAAAAAAATAAAAAGTATATATATAATATATATATAATAAAAATATATAAGTAAAAAATAAAAATAAAAAGGAAAAAACCAGAAACAAAAAAAAAAGAGAGGGGAAAACGGTGTTGTGCGGTTCTGTATCGCGCGACACTGAAAAGCCAGAGAAGGGAATCGAAATTCCCTTCCTTGACCGAGAGAAGAATGATAGGATGAGGGAGCCGATGGAGAGGGAGCCGCCGGAGTGAAGACCTAGGGCGAGTGGCTGAGAGGGGAAGCACCATCGGCACCGAAGAACGAAGGAAACGACGAGGAAACGATGGAAGCCGGCGAAAGAAAATAGAAAAAGAGAATACAGAGAGGGACGAAACCGAGAGTGAAAGGAGGAGAAAAGAGTGGAGAGGAGAGGAAACAACGGCTAGAGAGGGGAGTCTGTGTCGTTGCAGGCCAGAGGGAGGTCGAACAGTCGTCGACGACACGGGAGAAGAAGTAAATCAGTGAGGAGAAGAGGCAGTAGCGCTGCTGAAGAACAAAATGGCCGAACCAGCCACTTTTCGACCAAGCTAACCACAAGCGCCGTGAGGTCCCATAGAGCAGCTGGATGTGGAAGCCGACGAAGAACCAACCGCTGGAGGCAGAAACCGATGGGTTGAGCTGAATCGGTTCGAACCGGTTTAGCTAAAGAGTGTTAAGCTGAACCGACTCGAACCGGTTCAACCCAAAAAAAAAAAAGAGAAAAGAAGAAAAATAAAAGAAAAAGAGGAAAAAAAAAGAGGGGAAAAGGAAGAGGAAAATTTCGGAGATGCTTCGGTTTGATGGTAGACCGGTAAGCGGTCAAAATTGATGGTTTAAATTTTTAGAAAAATTATTTAAATTTATATCTGAACAAAATTGACCTGGTTTGGAAATATGTGTGTAACATGACAATGGGCGACAAATGAGAGATCGATACAGTCTCGATTTACGTGTCATCACGAAATCTTGGGTAAGCGAATCTCACTTGCTACCACTTGTATAAATATACGAGTTAGAAATTAATCGCATAATTTTTGGATTTATTTCTTATAAATTGTGTTATAACCAAAATTGAAAAATCGACTATCGTAAACGATATTATGAATTATCCAAAGAAATATAAAAGGTTTAAAATGACGTGATGGTGATAGTAGGCCATGTATGTCAGCTAAACGTCTATAATGGGCCCAGCTTGTGTAACAATCGGCCTAAACTTGTTAATGACCTAATGGACAATCCATAAATTGTAATTGAGCCTAAATAGTTAAATGGATTTTAAGGATTGAATAAAGGAGTTGAAACATGCTTAGGATAGATGTAGGCACATTAAGGGACTATAAGGCCCAATAAAAATAATTGGGTCCAAAATTTTATCAGAAGTGAAATTACACTCATACGTGTTTATAAGAAATAATAATAATCGATTTGTGATTAATTACAGCTCCAGAGAACCGAATTGGGAGCATATCGGACTGAGCAAAATCTCAGCATTTGGAAAAGTTAGACTGTACAGAGAAATCAACGTAAGGGGTATAATTTAATTTAGTTCCGAAAAAGATTTTTATGAAGCAATATTATATTTTGAAATGATTTATGATTGTTTTCATACGTATGGAACGATTTACGAAACATGATTTCATTTTATGAAATGTTCACCAAGTACGTTTATGTTTATGAAATAAATTTCCTGAAGCATGAAAATGTATGGAAGTTTTATGATGGTTTATAATACCATATTAATGCCTTGGAAGAAACTTTTGACATTTTCAAAAGTATTTACGAAAAGGGAAAAGAATTTTTGAGACTATAGGCTTCATGCTTGGCTACTTTTTGTGGTGTTCCAGCTCCACCACTTGGGTGCTAGTACGTAGGGCCTCTATAGCACTTGACTCTACCTGTGTGGTAGATGTCTTGCCACTTGTGGTTAATGATGATGATATTTTGGTAGTATCTGGTGCCCACGCAGCACGCATGAATGTTTCCCGCACGAAGAGTGCCTTTGGTGCCCGTGCCCTAGCTAGGTGCTAGAGAAAGTAACAAAGATAGATACTACCTATATTTTTATAAAAGTGTTGTACGACCCTGATCCAGTCTACAGCCCCCTTACCATGGCCATAGGTATGATTAACTTTCTACGAAGAATGACACGTATCGTATGACTTAGTTATAGCCTAGTCTCCACGATTATGATTATGATTATGAATATGATGATGATGATGATGATGATGATGATGATGATGATGATGATGATGATGATGATGATGATGATGATGATGATGATGATGATGATGAATGACTATATTTTTATGAGATTTTGACGAAATGTTTACGACCAATTATGATATATAACGAAATGTTTAAGAATGATTATGTTTAATGAAACGTTTATGAATGACGATGATTTTATGAAATTATCCATGAGCGATAAAGATTTTATGAAACGGTTTAAGCATGCTATTTGATTTAAAGAACCCATGCTTCATATTTTCCTATGATGACTATGCATGTAACGAAAGTTTTACATATCTTCTAAATATTAGTTTCTAAAAGAAACTTATGATCAGTTTTTTTGAAGTAAAGTTTGTTTGATGAATGATTTCTTGCATGTTTTTACATATCATGACTACTTTAAATGTATTTTCTTACTGAGCTTTTTTTTCGAAAGCTCACCCTTTCACCTTTCAGATTGTTTGCAGTGAACTACAGTTGATAATTGCTGCGTAGACGACGTAGACTGACGGATACGAGATTCCCCAGACTACCTTTTGTACATACGTGAGGTATACATTTCTATCTCTTTACCAGACCATTTGTATGCACAGATATCTATTGAAAGTAAGGTGTTGGGATGTAATCTGTATAAGGATAAATGAAATGAAATATTTTTAAGGATTGATTTTGGGAGTAACTAGATGTGTTTGGAATATGTAGAATGATTTGATGATATGATTTGGAACGCATGTTTGATAGTTGTGGATAGCTAGAGTTGATATTGTGAGAATTTGCAGATGGGTAGGCTTATATATTAGTCGTTATGCTGCCGAAATTTCTATCGACCATATAAATCCAAATGTTAAACTTAAATATAATTACGAATAAAAAGTAAGAAAATGAATTGATACTGAACAGGAATACAACCTAAGTGAATAAAGGGATAAGTGGAAAATTAAAGTTTCAAAAAAAAAAATTTCCTCCGAATTTTTATAAGTCACGGGTCATTACATGGGCATATAATATCAATGAGGGTAATATCTAGGACTATGGCCATATCCTTTGTGATCGCAGGCTACACGGATCCTAGTGTATGGGGTATCACCTCATTTGCTTCCGCACGGGAGGTGGGTCTCGTCCAACCCGCCGGTCCATAGCAGAGTATCCATCGTCCAAAGACAGTATATATATAATATCCATACATGATACAATGTACTCCATGCTATATACATGGTACAACGTACTCCGTGGACCTATATCATCACATCATACACTGCCACATCTCAAGCACGGCTCTCAACATGTCATATAACCACGTGCGAGTAGTCTCAAGCACGACAACAAGTATAGTGGACATCTAGTGCGAGCAACGCTCCAGCATAATGTCAAAACTAGTATGAAAATTAGTGCGAGCTAGGCTCCAACACAATACCATAAAAATTCATGTGAAAACTAGTGCGAGCTAGGCTCCAGTACTCATGCATGTAAAATTCTAGTGCGAGCTATGCTCCAGCACTAATGAATGTGTAAACATGTCAAATCTAGTGCGAGCAACGCTCTGGCACATTTCGTTTCCACAAATTCATATAGGTGGCTCATTCTTTGCAAAACATGGTTATAAAACCAAATCAAGCTATTTTTCATATAAATCATTTCAAATGCTAGCCAACCTACCAATTCGCATGCTGAAAAGCAGTAAAAACCCAAGAACATCATGTTCTTACTTTTCATGAACATTTCTCAAAGTTCCTTAATTTCTTTTGCCCTTCAAACATCCATTGCATTCTAAGACCCTTAGACATTTAAAGAATTCACCCATGCACCCGAAAACATGTACAGATACCTCTAAGGCTAACACAATTCCCTTACCTCAATTCTCTTGGAAGCAACTCTTTTTTCCTTTCCTGTTTTTCGCAATTGGGCTCAACTTACTCTGGATATATCCTCGAGAACTGCAAACATTCATCAATTATATGAGTTAATACAGATAACTCATGTTCTGGCTTCAACTAGTCAGTATATCTTATCGAGCCTATTTAATCAATTTTGGCATATTATCTCATTTGGCCATTATTATGCCATTCCTAGTCAATCTAGCTAGCAACTCATTTAGTAGCTTATCAAACACTTGGCATAGATGTTTATCCATAATTTCCCATTCATTGATGCATTTTTTATAAACACCATATATGCACATTTCATCATCTTTACAAATCCCATAATGTGACTTCACCCAACTATCTCAAAATCATGCATATCCCATTACCAACACCTTGGTATAATCCATTTATCATCAAATCAACCATATCATATCTTCTCACACTAAACCCATTCTGGGTCATGATTGTTTCATCACATTCTAGGTAGTTTCAACCAACAATACATACACCAATCAACTCCTAACAACATCTAGATAAACAAACTTAGAGTTTGGTGTATTGGAAGCTTACCTAGCTTGACTTTCCTTTTGCTTCAAATAAGGAGACTCATTTGCTCCTGCAATCTAACAAATGGAATGTTGGCTCCTAGCTATGTTGTTCTTCTCCCCACAATGAACAACTTTGCTCTAATAGCTTTTTCTCAATTCTTTTTGGAAAGGGGTGTATTCTAGAGAGAGAATGCTTGGAATTTTGGTCAAAAATGGAGGAATGTGTTTAATTTACTGAAGATGGAGATTTGGCCATTGAGTTTTTATAGAGCAGGGATGATGTGATCGATATGCTAGGGTGAAGAGATCGATCTTTCCTTGGTTTTAGCCATCAAATTTTCAGGTTTGGAATAGGGGAGATCGATTTGCTCATTTGGGGGAGATCGACCCCCTATTGACTTGAACCCTCGAAGTATTCGATTTTGGAAGGGAGAGATTGATCTGCTCATTGGGGAGAGATTGATCTTTGCTAGGTAGAGGCAACAGGAGATCGATCTGCACTTAGGAAGGGATCGATCTCTGCTAGGCAGAAGCCAATGCAGATCGATCTGCTCATGGGGGAGATCAATTTGCTTAATGGGGGATCGATTTGGCCTTGGGAGATTCACCTGAAATTGTTCTGCTTGCACAAGAGATCGATCTGTCTTAAATAGGAGATTGATCTGGCCTTCATCTATAGGTTTCCTGCTGCAAATTTTCTAGTTTTTCAAGGGAAAAATATGTGTTTGATTGCTTCACTAGTCATTTGCAATCTATTCACACTTTGAGCATGGAAATGTTCATTCCTTATGATTTTCATGTTATGAAACTTGTGTGTATTATTTGGAATCAGAAAGGATACACAGAATTCACAATCTATGCATTATCATTTTGTGTTTTAAATCCTTATCTCCAATCCAGATGCTTTAAGTTCTATGGCCACTTCAGCCCTTATTTAGCCTCTACATGCACCCATGATACTCATTCATTCTCATTTACAATCCATTCGCATTTATATGATCCACAAATCATCTATCTTATAATTCCATTAACATATAATAAAGTCATACATATGTGGGGTCTCACAATCTCCCCCACTAAGAAAATGTGGTCCTCCAAATTGGAACCAAATCAGTCTATGAACAACTCGGGGTACTCGCCCCGTATCAAACTCTCAAACTCCCTTGTAGCTTCTTCTATAGTGTGGTGCTACCAGAGGATTTTTACTAAGGGGATCATCTTCTATCTTAACACCTTCTCCTTCCTATTCAATATCCGAGCCGACTTCTCAACATATGTCATGTTCTTATTGAGCTCTAATGGCTTATATCCTATCACATGTGTCGGATTCGGGTGGTACTTTCGTAACATAGAGATGTGGAAGATGTTATGAACGCCTGCTAGCTCAGGTGGCAACGCTAGGTTATAGGCTTTATCTCCCACTCTATCAAGAATCTCAAAGGGTCCAATGTAACGAGGACTTAATTTCCCTTTATTTTCGAACCTCGTTATACCCTTGGAAGGAGAAACTCACAAAAATACTGATTTACCCACTATAAACTCCAATGGTCTTCGTCTCCTGTTAGCATAACTCTTTTGTCTGCTCTGAGCTGTCCGTAACCTCTTAAAAATCAATTCGACATCCTCAAAGGCTTGTCTCACTAAGTCGGGAGCAAATATTAGTCGATCACCAACCTCCTCCCATCTAATAGGGGAACGACATCTACGGCAATAGAAAGCTTCATACGGTGCCATCTCGATACTCAAATGATAACTGTTATTATAGGCGAACTTTGCGAGTGGCAAATGGTCATCCCAGGACCTCCAAAATTCAATGTACACGCTCTCAACATATCCTCCAGGGTCTGTATAGTCCTCTCTGACTGACCATCTGTCTGAGGATGGAATGTTGTGCTAAAACTCAGTTGGGTCCCCATCATTTCCTAAAAATGTTCCCAAAAGTGGGAAGTGAAGCGGGCTTCCTTATTAAAAACAATGCTCACTAGAATACCATACAACCCCACTATCTCGCACACATATAGTTCTGCCAGTGTACTAAGAGTGTCGATGGCTCTCATAGCTAGGAAGTGTGCCGACTTCGTCAATATGTCCACAATCACCCAATAGCATTGTGATTCCTATAGGTCCTAGGTAAACCCATCACAAAGTCTATGGTGACATGCTCCCATTTCCAAGTCGGTATAGGTAGAGGTTGCAATAGCCCTGCAGGCTTCTGATGCTCTACCTTCACCTGCTGACATATGAGACACTTAGCCACATATTGAGCTACATCTCACTTCATTCTTGACCACCAATACACTCTCTAGAGGTTCTGATACATCTTGTTACTTCCCGGATGCAGTGTATACTTCGTCAAATGAGCTTCTGTCAAGATCAACCTCCTGACCTATTGATCATTAGGAACACATATCCTATCCCTGAACCTCAGTAAACTATATGAAATCAACTCAAAATTAGTCTCTGTACCCCTCTGTATTTGCTCGATAACATCATTGCCTGCTGATCAATCTACTGAGCCTGCCGGATACGATCTACCACATTCAGTTCCAATCGTAGGCTAGCTACCATAAAGCCACTATTAGTATCAAGCGGGGTCACATCCAAACTGAGGCTCGCAAACTGTTCCAATAGCTCGTGTTGTAACGACCCTTGACCCTTGAAAATCAGGGGAAATTTTTATTGAATTTTGACTTCACCAACCATCTCAAAAGCATGCATATCCCATTACTAACACCTTGGTATAATCCATTTATCATCAAATCAACCATATCATATCTTCTCACACTAAACTTATTCTAGGTCATGATTGTTTCATCACATTCTAGGTAGTTTCAACCAACAATACATACACCAATCAACTCCTAACAACATCTAGATAAACAAACTTAGAGTTTGGTGTATTAGAAGCTTACCTAGCTTGACTTTCCTTTTGCTTCAAATAAGAAGACTCCTTTGCTCCTTCAATCCAACAAATGGAATGTTGGCTCCTAGCTATGTTGTTCTTCTCCCTATAATGAACAACTTTACTCTAATAGCTTTTTCTTAATTCTTTTTGGAAAGAGGTGTATTCTAGAGAGAGAAAGCTTAGTATTTTGGGCAAAAATAGAGGAATGTGTTTGATTTACTGAAGATGAAGATTTAGCCGTTGAGTTTCTATAATGCAGGGATGATGAGATCGATATGCTAGGGTGAAGAGATCGATCTTTCCTTGGTTTTAGCCATCGAATTTTTAGGTTTGAAATGGGGGAGATCGATTTGCTCATTTGGGGGAGATCGACCCCCTCTTGGCTTGAACCCTCGAAGTATTCAGTTTTGAAAGGGAAAGATCAATCTTTACTAGGCAAAGGCAACAAGAGATCGATCTGCACTTAGGAAGGGATCGATCTTTGCTAGGCAGAAGCCAATGCAGATCGATCTGCTCATGGGGGAGATCGATCTGCTTAATGGGGGGATCGATCTGGCCTTGGCATATTCACCTGAAATTGTTCTACTTGCATAAGAGATCGATCTATCTTGAATAGGAGATCGATCTGGCCTTCATTTGTAGGCTTCCTGCTTTAAATTTTCTAGTTTTTCAAGGGAAAAATATGTGTTTGATTGCTTCACTAGTCATTTGCAATCTATTCACACTTTAAGCATGGAAAGGTTCATTCCTTATTATTTTCCTTTTATGGAACTTGTGTGTATTATTTGGAATCAGAAAGGATACACAGAATTCACAATCTATGCATTATCATTTTGTGTTTTAAATCCTTATCTCCAGTCCGGATGCTTTAAGTTCTATTCGTTTAGTTTATGGCCATTTCAGCCCTTATTTAGCCTCTACATGCATCCATGATACTCATTCATTCTCATTTGCAATCCATTCGCATTTATATGATCCACAAATCCTCTATCTTATAATTTCATTAACATATAATAAAGTCATACATACGTGGGGTCTCACATTCTTTTTTCCCTTTTTGGTTTAAAAGCCTCCCTTTTGCCTAGTTTTTCATTGGTGTGTTCGACATATTTTTTTTTCCAATTACAAAATTGATTATGGGTTTGTATTTTTTTGGTTTCAGATTGACTTTTCTTTAAGATCACTTATTTGTTCTTTTGCCTTTCATATATGTATTTTTAAGATTTTGCAAGTCACGTTTCTGTTTTGTTTTTTGATTTTTCAAATTTGATTTTTTTAAGGATTTTTTTTGTTGCCATGGTTTTCCTTTTAGTTTTTATATACTTATCTTTTTTTGTTGTTTTCTAGGTTTTGTTCTATACTAGAGGCTCCAACGTTTATTGTTTATTGTACTATTTTTTCCTTTTGTTGTCTATAATTTTTTGTATTTTTTGTATTTGTATGCAATTTTTTTTTGTTTTTTCTCACGTATTATTTTGGGTTTTCTTTTGAATTTTATAATCAAATTTCTTTTTAGGATATTTTCTTGCTTTTTTTAAGGATATTTCGATATTAGGATGAATTTATGTCTTTAAGGTGTTTGTTTTGTCTTAACAATGAAAACATTTGACTATATAGTTTCAATTTACTTATTTATTCTATTTTCTTGAAGCCATTTGATATCGTGTAGCTATTGGAATGCATGTACCTTGATGTAGGGTTTACATTATTTAGTAAGTGTTGATCTCATCTTTAGATATTGGAATCCATATGATGTAAAGTTTACATTTTCTAGTAAGTGTTGATCGTATGTGTAGATATTGGGATGCATTTATCTTATGTTAGGTTTACTTTATTCAAGAAGTGTTCATCTTGTATGTTGAATATTGGAATGCATGTGCCTTGATGTTTGGTTTTCATTCAATTTGGCAAGTTTTTCTTCTTTCCACAATTTTTTTTCCCTATTTCCAAATGAGGCTTCTTTCTGATTGTTTTCTTCTTGGATTTTGCAATACTTCTTTCCTTCTGTAACGACTCGAATTACACACATTTCAGTTGAGCTATAAGTCGATATTAGGTCAGAATAGTACTTAACCTGATTAATTTTTCTTTCTTAGTAATAAATTTAAATAAAATATGTTCACATTCCCTAGACACATCTTGTATTGCATTGCTGTACTTACAAAATGTTTTAGATACAACAAAACTTCTTTAAACATGGGTATACCTTCAACGTAGAATGATACTCCGCGGAATCGTAGCTGTGCAATATGTCTTACTAACAGAAGTGTTTTCCAATCTACCGTGGGGCTCTATGGAGGAAAGTAAGGGGGTAAGCTCAACATGCTCAGTAAGAAAAACCTTATAGCAGGTAGATAAATACACTACCTATAAAAATATATATTTTTATATTTACCAAATCCGAAATATTTTCACAAAGTATACAGATGATTTGGTAATTTCTTAGATACCAGATTCAGAATTCGGAAAACAGATTTAGTATCGAAAAAAACACAATTACCAAGAACAGATTTTCAGAAACAGAACTATATCGAAAATAAATTTAGCTACTGTTGTAAATCCAGAAGTTCAAAGTTTTCATGTTCTAAAGTTTCTTTATATTCTTACAATTCTGAATCCTTTTAACAGCTAGGGTCTTTCCCGCTGGTCTATAACCTCTATTTTGGGAGGATCCAATTGACTCCCGTTTTTGATACAAAATGACCCAGAAAGCTCTAAATCTTCTTAACAATTAATGCTGGTACACTCCAAAGTGGATCACCTGGTCCGATAATCTCCTTTTCACGCAATCGTTGTATTTGCTTCTTTAACATTTCTAATTCAATCAAAACCACTGAGTACAGTGGTTTGAATAATTAATTCGATGTCAGGTGCTAAATCAATTTCAGAACTTCACCTTTCAGTTTAGTGGTAACTCTGATAGATCATCTGAATACATGTCGAAAATTCCTCTGCCTACTTGGGTGTCTTTTTACTTCGAACACGCCCTAACTTTATCAATCCTGTAAACTGTGTGACCTTCACTTATACTTTTAGTTCTGTAATTTATCCTTTCAGTTAAGTAACTTTACTCTATCTCTCTCACTGCTTCCTTAGTACATCACTTTTCTGTCACTCTCTTTACCCTTTCATTTTCTTAATAACCTCGAAATATATATTTCACATCATCACAGTTGCGCCTTGCGCACTGCTCCTTCAAAATAACATCTGGTGGAGTTAACTTAGCTCTATTGAGGATCTCAGTACCTCATATGAGTTTTCTGGACTTCCTCCATTTCACATCTCTACTTATCAGGATTATACTCCTTCCAAATCTATTGAATTTCATATTCATTCTCGGACTTGTTTCCTTATGTCTGATTCAAGCATTTCAGCTATAATTTCCAATATACTTCATCCAGAGTGTGTTGCAATCTAAAGGCCTTCAAAAATGTATCTCATGTATTTCTCTAATGTCAGCTATCGAATTAAATCAGGGGTTTTCCCTTCGAGCTCGACTTTTCGTTTCGATACTGATGCTACAAAAACTACTTTCTTTATAGTAGCGCACTTTGAAATTCCGTGTAGTTTCGTTAATTCTTTAACACAAAAGTTGCAAAAGCAACTTTCTTGGTAGAGTTACTTCTAAAATCATCAGGCTTTTCTAACTCATTCATCCAACCCTCCGAATCATTGAATTCTCAACCTTATTGAAAAACGGAGTCTTAAACTCCTGAAACTGCTCTCAGTCTATTAAGTTCACAGTCATACTCTAAGAAACCATGCAATTTTTTTTTCAATTTAATTTCCCAGTTTTTCATTACAATTGGATTTTTGACTCCAGTATGTAATAGCATACTGTCTTCAAAAATTAGCGGTGTAAGTCCCGAATTTAATTAAAATACGAAATAAATGAGTATTCGTGAAGGGAAGTCGGGTTAAATTAATCCCGAACACGTGTAAGGGCAAAACGGTCAAAAGATCGAAAGCCGATGTAAATTCGATAAAGAAATTTAATTAAAAATAATGGATTGAGAAATCTTGGTCAATAAAGGTGAAATAAATTTATTCTGGATTAAATTGATCAAGATATTAATTTATTGGAATTAATCGGGATTAATCGAAATTTTTAGTTTAGAAAAATAATCCCGAAAATAATCAAAAAATATATCGAAAAGTCATTCGGGACAATATCCCGAAAATATGGAGGAATTATACCCGAAAAAGGGTTAAAATGTAATTAATAAATTAAATTAAATTAAATAGATTAAATTTGGAATAAAATAATATAAGTTGTAGATATTTTGGATTTTTATAGAGAATTTTAATGAATAGAGTAATAATTAAAATAAATAATAATAATAATAATAAAATAAAATAAAAAGTGAATCTGAAAAAAAAGGAAGAAGATTGAAATGTCAGGGAGAGAGAAAGAGAAGCACAGAACGAAAAAAAAATGAAGCAGCCGACCGAGGAAGCCCGACGAGCCACTGGCGGCCGATGATCCCAGCTGACGATCGGAGAAGCTAGAGCGAAGCCCGGCGGTTCCAACAGTACCAGCGACGCACGCCGACGGCCATGATTTCTGACGAATCGACGGACGAAAAGTCGAGGGGGAAATCGCGTCGGTTCCGACGAACGGCGACGCCATAGCTCGGATTCAACCTAGCCAAATGATCACCGAACCGAGGCGGTTCTTTTGAGCCCATTGGCAGCCAACGAAACGGCGGGAATCGCCGGTGACGGCGGAAAAGGAAATGGGTCCTGACGGCAGGAGGAGAACAGGCCAGACCGACCACTTTTCGACGACCTCGATCGAAATCGAAAGCAGATCTGTGATGCAGACGACCCAGTGGAGCTGCTGGCAGTGGAAGCCAGTGGAGAATCGGTCGGAAAGGCGGTGAACCAGAGTGAACCGGGGTGAACCGACGGTCCGAACCGGTCAGCCAAAAAGAGAAGGAAAGAAGGAGCAAAAGGGGAAAAGAAAAAGAGAAAAAATTGAGAAAAATTCCAGTGATGCAATCGAACTTCGGGTAAGTCGGTAAGCGATCGAAATTGATCGATTTAAATTTTGAAATATTTTATTTAATTAATTTTCGACTGGAAATTTACCCGAAAAATTATGGAATTGTGTAGCTCGACAATTGGCATCCCACGAGAGCTCGAGACAGCCTCGATTTGCGTACTAGCATGGAATCTTGGGTAAGTAAATCTTATTTACGACAATTACATCGTTATGCGTGCTTCGAATTTAATTTTTGCATTAATTAAATTAAATTTTGGGAAGTCGGATAAATTGTCGTAAATACTAAATTTAGTTATTCGAGAGTTAGAACGAGTCCCAATAAATGGTTGGTGGGCCCAATGAGCCCAATAGACCTCGATAAAGTGAAAATTAAGTGGAAAACGGGCTTAAGGCCGACTAAGGCCCATTAATGTGCAATCGGGCCCAATAGGGGTAAATGGGCCCAATGATTTAAATTAAGCCCAGAAAATAGGAAATACAATTAAATTGTATGATATCTGACCTGAGGAATATTTATATGTAGTTCCGGAGGTTTGATTGGGAGTAGAGCGGACTGTGCGACGTGACATCAATGGAAAGGTCAGACTCGACAGGAAAATAAGGTAAGGGAATTCTACGGACTGCTAGAGGTAAACTTTACGAAATTTCAAGTTCATATGCAGTCTTTAAAAATTATCTGAAGGGTCTAAAGGTCAAATAATAATTTTAGTGCCCCGAATGGGCAAATTACCAAAATACCCTTGTTAAGGATAAAATTTACAAATTTAGGAAAAATTTGGGAGGAGCAAGAACAAGAGGTTTCTGCTCGTTCTGGAGACATTTTAATGCATGCATGAGTAGGCTGGCTAACCTTGAAAGAAAATGCACAGCATTGCATACTTTCAACGATATAATTGTTTTGAAAAACTGTTTTGAGGAAACAGAGCTGCCTACGTGTTTTTATTGACATGTGACGTGCTAGAGCTCAGCTCGCACGATATTTTGATTTGTGTGATGCATGCATTAGTGCTGGAGCGAGAGCTCGCACTAGAGTTTTACATGCATAAATGCTGGAGTCCAACTCGCACCAGATTTTATATATATATGATTTTCGTGACAGGGTGCTAGAGTCTAACTCGCACCATATTTTTATATGATTTTTGAGACAGAGTGCTAGAGCCTAGCTCGCACTAGTTTTACTTGATTTGATGAGAGTGCTGAGCATTGCTTGCACTGATTTTATGAGATGCAATGAGCCGTGCTTGGAGCATCGGGTAGACTGTGTGTCACCGATTAAATAGGCTCACACGTGTGTTTTGAGACATGACAATACGGTTTAATGTTAAAACAACCTGATGAGCCCGAAAGAGGGATAAGGGTTGGAGGTCCAGCTGATGAGCCCAAAAGAGGGATAAGGCTGGGGGTCCACGGAGTACGATGTACCATGCAAGTAGCATGGAGTACGATGTACCGTGTGGTATCTTTGTGATACGTTGTATCTTTGTGATGCGTTGGCATCTTCGGATGCATGGGATAGGATAAGACCGACGAGATGGAGTGACCCACCTCCCGGACAGTTCTCGATCATGGTGAGAACCCGCACACTAGGATCCGTGTAGCAGAGGAACTCCCGAGGACACACATGGCCATAATCCTGGTTATTGTCGATATACAGATGTTGCCTAGTCTCGCATGTCGACGATTTTGATGAGATCAAACTGGGTTTTAAATTAAATGTGCATGATGGTTATTTCCATGCTTTTTAAACCCATGTGTGATGTAAATCGATTTTTATGATTTTGTGTGAGTCAGGATCACCCGAAGGAGGGGTCGAGTCCTGACTTTATTATGAAATTTTTAAATGAGAAAGAAATGATTTGAAAAAATTGCATGTTGAATTTTTCATGCGAACGTGTTTTACATAACATCATAACTCATATCATCTGTTTTAAAATGTGTGGAGAAAGGGTGGTTTATGCATGGCACCACGTTCATGTAGGTAGTATGGTTACCTACTTGTTCGTAGGATTGCCTTACTGAGCTTGATGTGCTCACCCCTTTCATTTTCTCCCATAGATAATCTCCAGTAGACGTTGAGACGACTCAGTACTGCATTTCGGATATCCGCTGCTGCCCATCACTTAAGGTATATACACTTGTACATATTGTATCTACATAAGCATAGCACAGTAGCATGTTTGTAAGTAACTTTAGGGGATGTATAAATAATGTAAACAATTATAAATGACTGGAGAAGAAACAAGTTAGATGGTAATTGAATGGTGGGACTGGCATTGACGCACAGCCCAATTATTAGTGGAGTATGGTCACGATTCGAGGACAGGTAAGAATTTAAGTAAATAAATAAAACGCGAAAAATTAACTCTGATTTTTGGGTAGTTTGGGTCGTGACAGATTTTATGGTATCAGAGCAGCAATTGGTCTGATGTGTGTCAGTGTCGGTAATTAGGAAATTACATCCCCGTGTTACTGTACTTGGTTAGATGCAATAGTGTATATCGAGATGGGTTTTGACTAAGAAATGGTTGAGAATGAAGGAATGCCTAATATGAGTCGCGTTAGATGAGATAGTGCACGAGGCAGAGGTCGTAGAGGTAGACCTGAGTCTGCTAAGTCGTGCTGAGTTGACTTATGAAAACTATGATGAAATTGAAATGGAGGCTAATGTTGAGCATGCCTCTCAGAGTCCGACAGAGTGATCGGATAGTATTGAGACACGCTTCGCGAGATTGGAGCGGAGTGTGGAGAATATTTTTGGAGCTATTTGCTCAGAGTATGCAAGGGATTTGAGGGCGAGACGGAGCATTGGTGGAAACCCGCTCGACCCATCTTAAGTGTTAAACATCCAAAGTTGACAAGAGAAATATTTCTGGATGTATTCCGGCGATAGAATATCTCGGACACTGTTTAAAGGGAAGGATAGATAAAATCCTTACTCTGACCCAGAGAAATTGATTTATTGATGAGTATGATTTATGAGTATGAAACTCGATTATATTCTTGGACAGATATTACCTCGACACTATGAACAAGTGATAGTCGAGATGTCAAAAAGTTTATGGAAGGGCTCAGATTGTCGATTAGAGTCCAATTAACCCATGAGATATTACTTATACCGAGGCAGTGCGCAGATTTACAGTTGGGTAAATAAGAACATGAATTGCACGCCTCTGAGATTGGGAAAGGTAGCGAGGGCTGAAATAGAGACAGAAAAGAGAATCGAGAAATGATAGAGATGTTAAAATGGAAAAAAATGGTAATTGGTAAAAGATTTAATTTGACGAGTCATGGAGTAAGATAATTGGTAAGGCCCCAGTGCATCCGATTTTGGCACTCTTGGGGGGCATTGTAATTGGAGGACCCCGACCTGCTACGAAGCAGTGTAGCAGTGTAAGCATTGGAAGCAATGTGGGATGTGTGGTGGATACCACGGAAGGAGGGTCTATACCTACACTGTATTGATGAAAATGGTCGTTAAGTGTGGTAAGACGGACCATTGATTTTGATCGCATAGAGTTGGGCGAGATCGCCCCACAGAAAAGTAAAGAGACAGAGAAAAACTTCATTAGTGTAGCTGCAATGAAAAGGCATGCCATAGCTGAAAAGAAAAAGGAAAGTAGGCTGTTGGACGAAGGCGAGAGGATGTCTTGGACCAGGACACTATTGATGTTTTATGGATGTGGTGTAAGATACCACACTTGTTATGAATAATGAAGTACATATGTTCATTGATCCGGGTGCCGCACATTTATTCATACCGCCTTCATTCGTATATAAGTGAGTAAAAGGCATGAATGCCTACATCTTTGGGCACAATACTGATAAATAAGTACCCCAATAGAGGATGATTAATCAACGAATATGGATATAGAGATTTTAAGTTAAAAAAAAGGGGTGCAACGGTTGAAATTAAAGGAGTAAAGGATTGTACTCACGGAATGAATAATGAAAGAGTTTTGTCATGATTGATATACGAAGGAGATAATCTTTAAGATAAGATAGATCCTAAATACAAGATGTACTGAAGTAAGAGGCGTTTGTAAGGTACGAATATTTATGATACGTGAAGTAATTAGGATTAAAGCAATTAGTAGCGAATATAAATTGTGACCACATGGACTGATATATAAAGTAATTGTGGTTAAGTCTGAAGGTTAATAAAGGTATTTCAAAATACCTACCCGCCTGAAGACTTGACAGCGTCTAAAAGTATATATATAACCTATAACGTGAAATCGATCGTCGTAATAAATACCTTCAGCATTAGGATACCTTTACTAAGACGATAAGAATATTAAAAATTCGACAAATCATAAAGGTTAACATAGTAAAATTTAATAAGAGCTGTTAAGATAAGAAAAAGAAATGACGCAGGTTAGTACCTGAAAACGTAAGCGATTTTGAAGTGATATTATACGCTTATGCATAAATAAGTCAAGGATATGGACGATTGAAATAAGTAGTGGAGCTCGACTACGATGAAGTATTTAAACTTTACCTGGACCGAATCGTAATCATCATTATTGATGATATGATGGGTGTAGTTAAAGTCCAGGGCAAATTATAAGCAACAATTGGAAAATTTACTTTTACAAATGGGTTGTTGTGAGTTCTCAATATGGTCTACTTGGTTGACACGTTTAACTAAGAAAACGTGGTCATTGAATGAGATGATAAATAAGATAATAGATGTGACATGAATTTCGGTGTAGTGAAGTATGAACTAACCACCGTGATTATTTTCACCATACCCAACAGCTCAAGAGGTTCTCAGTGAGTATGGATACCTCAAAATAATAAAGGAGCTGTGTATTAATGTATAATGGGAAGATAGTCAATTATGGAGTCAGACAACTCCTTGATCATGAAATAAACTATTTGAACCATGATTTAAAGTTGGCAACAGTATTTGTACCGAGGATATGGTACTATTATGTACATGGTGAGAAATTTTGGATATGCACTGATCATAAAGCCCCGAGTATCTGTTTTCACAGAAAGAGGCGAATATGAGAATACATAGTGGGTTAGAGCTTCTGAGAGATTTTGATCGTGAAAAAATTGTACCACCCAGGAAAGGCTAGTGTGACGGCTGATGCCTTGAGTATAAAAAGCCTCGGGATGGTACCACATATGATGGTCAGGGAGCGTGAGCTGCTAGAGCAGTTGTGAGCCTCAGTAGTGATGTGATCCCTTCTGATGATGACAGTGATTGTGTGACAGCTAGCCTGATGATTAGAATCGGATGAGAGTGCCCGGATTTACCAGGCTTAGCGTGATGATCGGCATGGTGTCGATAGTGTGGGTCAGATTCAGAAGGAGATAGTGACAGAGTTCACAGTGAGTGATGATGAGTTACTGAGGATTCCGAGATAATATGAGTGCTCCCCAGGACCACAGTTGATGGGATAGTAATATTGTCAGAAGCTCACTCTTTGGGATATATAGTGCATATGGAAAGTAAAGAATATATATCGAAATCTCGAAAAGGGTATTGGTGGTCAGATGTGAAAAGAAATATGGTAGAGATTGTGGAAAAGTGCCTAGTGTGTCAGCAGATTAAGGTAGAATATTAAAAGTCTGCAGAGTTATTGCAGCCTCTACCTATATCGACACGGCACGGAAATGAGAGCAAGTCTCCATGAATGTCGTGATGGGTTACAGAGAACCCAGGTGAATCACGAGGCTATTTAGATGATAGTCGCTAAGTTAACTAAGTCTACCCACCTTCTGGTTAGGAAATCCCCAGATACTCAGAGTGTATGAGGATTCAGGTATAAAGTAGATTGTGGAACATTATGTAGCGTTCCAGTGAGCATGGTATCATATAGGGATTCCCGCTTTACTTCCCACCTCTGAGAATATTTTTTGGAAGTTATGGGAACCCGACTGAGTATTAGCACAACTTTTCGTCCTCAGATAGATGGTCAGTCAGAGAGGACTGTACAGGTTCTGGAGGATCCGATGAAAGCGTGTGCCCTTGATTTTTATGCTCTTGGGATGATCAGTTATTACAAATCGAATTCGCCAATAGTGACAGTTGCCACTTGAGTATCGGGATAACGAGATATGAGGCAGTGTATAGCTGTAAGGGTTGTCCCCAAATTGGATAAGAAAAAGTGGGTGACAGATAGAATTATTTTCGACTTTGGATAATAAGTTTCTGAGGATGTTTAGTTAAGGATGAGAGATTAAGAACACCTCAGAGCAGATAGAAAAGTATTGGAATTCACCGAGGGTGAATTAGTATGGTTGAAATGTTTCTTGTCCTAAGAGAATAAAGACATAGCGAACTTTTGGAAGAAGGTAAATTGAGTTTCGCTGGATTGAATCTTTTGAGAGATTGGACAAGTGGACGATAAGACCTGTAGGTTGGCGTGATCACTTAAATAAACAGGCATCCACAATGTGTCCCATCTTTTGATGCTTCGAGAATACTATCCAGATCCAGCATAGGTGATAGGATATGAGATCCAACAGTTCAGCTTAATGCAAATATAAGTATATTGAAAGTTGATTCGGGCATTAAACAGGAAAGAGAAAGTATTGAGATTTAAGATGATCTCCCTAATTAAAGTCCTTTGGTAGTAATACACTCCGGAGAAGGTCACATAAGAATTTAAGAGTATGATACGATCGATGTACCCGGAGTAGTCTATAGACTCATATGAATTGGTTCTAATTTGGAGGACCAAATTCCTTAAGTGGGGGAGATTTGTAAGACCCGAATTTAATTAAAATACGAAATAAATGAGTATTCGTGAAGGGAAGTCGGGTTAAATTAATCTCGAACACGTGTAAGGGCAAAACGGTCAAAAAATCGAAAGCCGGTGTAAATTCGATAAGGAAATTTAATTAAAAATAATGGATTGAGAAATCTTGGTCAATAAAGGTGAAATAAATTTATTCTGGATTAAATTGATCAAGATATTAATTTATTAGAATTAATCGGGATTAATCGAAATTTTTAGTTCAGAAAAATAATCCCGAAAATAATCAAAAAATATACCGAAAAGTCATTCGAGACAATATCCCGAAAATAC
Source organism: Firmiana major (assembly GCA_033439115.1). Taxonomy (NCBI): domain Eukaryota; kingdom Viridiplantae; phylum Streptophyta; class Magnoliopsida; order Malvales; family Malvaceae; genus Firmiana; species Firmiana major. The sequence goes on along the minus strand of CM065912.1, from coordinate 35,295,979 downwards.
GGAGGAATTATACCCGAAAAAGGGTTAAAATGTAATTAATAAATTAAATTAAATTAAATTAAATAGATTAAATTTGGAATAAAATAATATAAGTTGTAGATATTTTGGATTTTTATAGAGTATTTTAATGAATAGTGTAATAATTAAAATAAATAATAATAATAATAATAATAATAATAATAATAAAGTGAATCTGAAAACAAAAAAAAAAAGAAGAAGATTGAAATGTCGGGGAGAGAGAAAGAGAAGCACAGAGCGAAAAAAATGAAGCAGCCGACCGAGGAAGCCCGACGAGCCACTGGCGGCCGATGATCCCAGCTGACGGTCGAAGAAGCTAGAGCAAAGCCCGGCGGTTCCAACAGTACCAACGACGCGCGCCGACGGCCACGATTTCCTGCGAATCGACGGACGAAAAGTCGAGGGGGAAATCGCGTCGGTTCCGACGAACGGCGGCGCCATAGCTCGGATTCGACCTAGCCAAATGATCACCGGACCGAGGCGATTCTTTTGAGCCCATTGGCAGCCAACGAAACGGCGGGGATCGCCGATGATGGTGGAAAAGGAAATGGGTCCCGACGGCAGGAGGAGAACAGGCCGGACCGACCACTTTCCGGCGACCTCGACCGAAACCGAAAGCAAATCTGTGATGCGGACGACCCAGCAGAGCTGCTGGCGGTGGAAGCCGACAGAGAATCGGCCAGAAAGGCGATGAACCGGAGTGAACCGGGGTGAACCGGCGATCCGAATCGGTCCGAACGGGACTAAACCGGTTCAGCCAAAAAGAGAAGGAAAGAAGGAGAAAAAGGGGAAAAGAAAAAGAGGAAAAATCGAAAAAAATTCCAGTGATGCAATCGAGCTTCGGGTAAGTCAGTAAGCGGTCGAAATTGATTGATTTAAATTTTGGAATATTTTATTTAATTAATTTTCGACTGGAAATTTACCCCAAAAATTATGGAATTGTGTAGCTCGACAATTGGCATCCCACGAGAGCTCGAGACAGCCTCGATTTGCGTACTAGCATGGAATCTCGGATAAGTAAATCTTATTTATGACAATTACATCGTTATGCGTGCTTCGAATTTAATTTTCGCATTAATTAAATTAAATTTTAGGAAGTCGGATAAATTGTCATAAATACTAAATTTAGTTATTCGAGAGTTAGAACGAGGCCCAATAAATGGTTGGTGGGCCCAATGAGCCCAATAGGCCTTGATAAAGTGAAAATTAAGTGGAAAATAGGCTTAAGGCCGACTAAGGCCCATTAAGGTGCAATCGGGCCCAATAGGGGTAAATGGGCCCAATGATTTAAATTAAGCCCAGAAAATAGGAAATACAATTAAATTGTATGATATCTGACCTGAGAAATATTTATACGCAGTTCCGGAGGTTTGATTGGGAGCAGAGTGGACTGCGCGACGTGACATCAATGGAAAGGTCAGACTCGAGGAAAATAAGGTAAGGGAATTCTACGGACTGCTAAAGGTAAACTTTACGAAATTTCAAGTTCATATACAGTCTTTAAAAATTATCTGAAGGGTCTAGAGGTCAAATAATAATTTTAGTGCCCTGAATGGGTAAATTACCAAAATACCCTTGTTAAGGGTAAAATTTACAAATTTAGGAAAAATTTGGGAGGAGCAAGAACAAGAGGTTTCTGCTCGTTCTGGAGACATTTTAATGCATACATGAGTAGGCTGGCTAACCTTGAAAGAAAATGCACAGCATTGCATACTTTCAACGATATAATTGTTTTGAAAAACTGTTTTGAGGAAACAGAGCCGCCTACGTGTTTTTATTGACATGTGACGTGCTAGAGCTCAGCTCGCACGATATTTTGATTTGTGTGACGCATGCATTAGTGCTGGAGCGAGAGCTCGTACTAGAGTTTTACATGCATAGGTGCTGGAGTCCAACTCGCACCAGATTTTATATATATATATATATATGATTTTCGTGACAGGGTGCTAGAGTCTAACTCGCACCATATTTTTATATGATTTTTGAGACAGAGTGCTAGAGCCTAGCTCGCACTAGTTTTACTTGATTTGATGAGAGTGCTGAGCATTGCTCGCACTGATTTTATGAGAACATGCGATGAGCCGTGCTTGGAGCATCGGGTAGACTGTGTGTCACCGATTAAATAGACTCGCACGCGCGTTTTGAGACATGGCAATACGGTTTAATGTTAAAACAACCTGATGAGCCCGAAAGAGGAATAAGGGTTGGAGGTCCAGCTGATGAGCCCGAAAGAGGGATAAGGCTGGGGGTCCACGGAGTACGATGTACCGTGCAAGTAGCATGGAGTACGATGTACCGTGTGGTATCTTTGTGATACATTGTATCTTTGTGATACGTTGGCATCTTCGGATGCATGGGATCGGATAAGACCGACGAGATGGAGTGACCCACCTCCCGGACGGTTTTCGATCATGGTGAGAACCCGCACACTAGGATCCGTGTAGCAGAGGAACTCCCGAGGACACACATGGCCATAGTCCTGGTTATTGTCGATATACAGATGTTGCCTAGTCTCGCATGTCGACGATTTTGATAAGATCAAACTGGGTTTTAAATTAAATGTACATGATGGTTATTTCCATGCTTTTTAAACCCATGTGTGATGTAAATCGATTTTCATGGTTTTGTGTGAGTCAGGATCACCCGAAGGAGGGGTCGAGTCCTGACTTTATTATGAAATTTTTAAATGAGAAAGAAATGATTTGAAATAATTGCATGTTGAATTTTCCATGCGAACGTGTTTTACATAACATCATAACTCATATCATCTGTTTTAAAATGTGTGGAGAAAGGGTGGTTTATGCATGGCACCACGTTCATGTAGGTAGTATGGTTACCTACTTGTTCGTAGGATTGCCTTACTGAGCTTGATGTGCTCACCCCTTTCATTTTCTCCCACAGATAATATCCAGTAGAGTTGAGACGACTCAGTACTGCATTCCGGATATCCGCTACTGTCCATCACTTAAGGTATATACACTTGTACATATTGTATCTACATAAGCATAGCACAGTAGCATGTTTGTAAGTAACTTTAGGGGATGTATAAATAATGTAAACAATTATAAATGACTGAAGAAATAAGTTAGATGGTAATTGAATGGTGGGACTGGCATTGACGCACAGCCTAATTATTAGTGGAGTGTGGTCATGATTCGAGGACAAGTAAGAATTTAAGTAAATAAACAAAACGCGAAAAATTAACTCTGATTTTTGGGTAGTTTGGGTCGTGACACTCGGTCTTTATCTCAGTCACACCTTAATCATTATCATTATCACAAGGCCATTATCACTTGACCTGACATCATCATCATCATTGTTTTCATGTCCCGCTCAAATCTCATGAAGCAGACTTCAAAATTTTCAGTGAAACTATAAGGTGTACACTGAGACGAGGGTTCACTAAACCTGTCGAGCCTACCTCTATGGCCTCAAGGAATGATTCATTTCCATCTGCCAATATGGTTGTAATACTAATCAGTCATATCTATCAATTTCCTTTCATTCAATGACACAATTTTCAATAAAGCATAGCCAGGTATACCCGTTTGTATCTAATTAATGTACAGTATTGCTGGGATGTGAACTTTCCAAAATTTCTTTCACTTTTATTATCGACTCGTATCAGGCAAATCTTGCTCTGATACAAACTCTGTAACGACCTGAATTACACACATTTCGGTTGGGCTACAAGTCGATATTAGGTCAGAATAGTGCTCAGCTTGATTAATTTTTCTTTCTTAGTAACAAATTTAAATAAAATATGCTCACATTCCTCAAACACATCTTGTATTGCATTACTGTATTTACAAAATATTTTAAATACAACAGAACTTCTTTAAACCTGGGTATACCTTCAATGCAGAAAGATACTCTGCGGAACTGTAGCTTTGCAACATGTCTTACTAACGGAAGTGTTTTTCAATCTACCGTGGGGCTCTGTGGAGGAAAGTAAGGGGGTGAGCTCAACATGCTCAGTAAGAAAAATCCCATAGCAGGTAGATAAATATACTACCTATAAAAATATATATTTTTATATTTACCAAATCCAAAATTTTTTCACAAAGTATACAGATGATTTGGTAATTTCTCAAATACCAGATTCAGAATTTGAAAAATAGATTTAGTATCGGCAAAAGCATAATTACCAAGAATAGATTTTCAGAAACAAAACATATATCAGAAATAAATTTAGCCACTGTTGTAAATCCATAAGTTCAAAGTTTTCCAGTAGCAAAACAGACAGATTTTCAGATATCTCAGTTTAAACAGACAATTCAGAAAAAAATTTCAATTAGACGAGACAATGCATACATGCTATATCAGATATCAGAAATGCCTATTGGCTAATGTCGGTGACTCTCGATAATTCACGGGCCAGGCGTGCCGGAATGTCAATCATCATAGGAGTTGTCAGCTACCCATACAGCTCACAGATCAGAATGTCCGTAGACCAGAAACAGAATCAGAAACATGGTACATCATATTCATGGACCACAGATACAGGTACAGATACAGATACAAAACAGACAGAAATGCAACATGATCTCACCAACGCCTTTGTCTTAAAATCAGTGTGAGACGGACTGTACGACACACAGTCAGTACGCGCTCAAGCACATATTATCAGAATAACTTTATAACAGATCATTTTTCCTTAAATCACATATAAATTCAATTGTTTCTTGAAACCGTTAAAAAAGGCTGACTAGCCCTTTTTTGGAAAAATCCCAAAAAACAGTCTATGAAAATTCAAAATTTAGAATTTTCGATATTTAAAGCAGAATTCAGGTCACAACAGAATCTTTGCAAACCATTTAAATTCAATCCGTAAAATTAAATTGTTCGACTAGGCTGAAATCTCAAATTTTCAGAGTCATAAAATTTGACCTAGATTTTTCGGTAATTTTGATACTGCGAAATTCAACCTAAATTTTATATCTACAAATATTCAGAAATTACGCATATTTATCTCTAGCAGCAAAGAAGATTTTCCTTACCTCAGCTGTCTGTCCGCAGTCCTCGATTATCTCAACGTAGTGAGTCGGCGGGTCCAGTCCATTCGGGTTATTTCAGTCGAAACCCCTTTCTCTCGGGTTCCCAATTTTTCTCTATGCCTTCTTTCCTTATCTCACAAGATTTTTATTTATTTATTTATATATACATATATATTTATATATGTATATAAAATCTCATATATATAAAAATATATAAAAATATTTCTTTCTTTCTTTTCTTCTTCTTTTTTTTTTCTTTCAATTTTTTTTTTTCTTTCAAATTTTTTTGGCTCTAAATTCTTGGTTTCTTCTTCTTCTTCCTTCTCTTCTTCTTTTCTTCTTCACCAGCTACGGTGAACCTAATCCACCGGCCACCCGAGGAGCTGCTCACCGCCACCTTCCTCTTTGTAAGACTCGAATTTTTATCATATTTCCTTATGATTCACGTGATGTAAATGTGGTTATATGTAAATTGAATCATAAGAAGAGTTTTACGAGAATGAAAAATGCAAATGGAGATTGAAATGTCCACATATTAAACGAATGTGATTCGGATCATTCGAATTGGAGATAAGAATTTAAAACACGAAATGAGAAAGGGTTTGTGAAGGGAAGTTGGATTGGTTTGGTCCAGAACACGTTGAAGGGTAAAACTAGAGCTGGCAAAAGTTGGCCCGAGCCCGAAAACCCGTCCGAACAAGCCCGAGACTGAACCCGAGACCGGATCGAATTGACCAAAAAGTCAAAGGCCCAAGCCCGAGAAAAGCTCGACCCAAAAAAGCCCGAACCCGATAAAGCCCGAGCTCAAAAAAGCATGTCACGACCCAATTCCATTTTCTTTAACCGAAAATCACTGAAAATTTTTCGCGTTCTACTGTTACCTTACCCGGTCGTGAACTAAACTCACCACACACTGTTGGGCTGTGAGTCAATAATAAACACCACATCTCATTCATTCTCAATTAATTAAAACGATGTCATACATTTGCATTTAATCGTGTACTTATACGAATACATGTTTTACTGACATCTACATCCCCCATAATTACAACTCAAAAGAATACTGTGCTTCTACATTATTTAGATACAAAAAGAATCACTGTGTATATACCTCTTAGCGATGGAGATGCAGCGAAATCCAAAATACCACGCCTCAGTCCTTACTGGGCTACTATGTACGCTCTGTAGGGGGAAAATAGAGTGGGATGAGCAACCACACGCTCAGTAAGGCAATAATGCAAGCATGGTAGATAACTACTCTATCGACATGCTGATAGTGTTATGCATAAATCATTTATGGTAGGAGCATGAGGAATAAAACTATGCCATATGAGTATACATATATATCATGTATCAAAATCATGTGCATTGGCATATAAAACATGGTAGAAACATCATGTATAAATCATCTCATGCTCAATCTCATTTAAATTCATAAGAGGGCAATTCTTTAAGAAACTTCCTTTTTAAACCAACATCATAAACACCACCAAATCAACTCACAATCACAACCACATTTTCATTCCACAATTCACGCATGTGTATAAATCTAGGTCACTATATCAAAAGTGCCTATGTGAACCATTACATCATAAATCATCCCAGACCACACGCATCCAGGTGTGCGGGGTATCGTGCTGGCATGAAGATGGATTATCCCTCGCCAGACTTTCTCATCTCATAACCATCATGCGGTACATCGTACTCCATGTGATATACATGGTACAGCGTACTCCGCAACTCATATCGTGATTGGGGGTGCCATTCCTAGGTCTTATCTACCCCATACCAAGAGTTTTCCATATTCCGTGAAGGAGAGCCTCCCTGCCGAATAGAGCCTCCCCGCCTAACAGAGCCTCCCCGCCTCTTTGGGCTTAAGGATGTTAGCTTAAGGATGTAGGTCTTAAGGATCCTTTCCGTAAGAGAGCCTCCCCACCGAACAGAGCCTCCCCGCCTAACAGAGCCTCCCCGCCTCTTTGGGCTTAAGGATGTTGGCTTAAGGATCTTACCGTACCATGTAGGAGAGCCTCCCTGCCTAACAGAGCCTCCCCGCCTCTTTGGGCTTAAGGATGTTGGCTTAAGGATCCCACCGTAAGAGAGCCTCCCCACCGAACAGAGCCTCCTCGCCTAACAGAGCCTCCCCGCCTCTCTGGGCTTAAGGATGTTAGCTTAAGGATGTAGGGCTTAAGGATGTAAGGCTTAAGGATCTTACCAACTTTCACAACCTTATGCTTATCACAATGTGCAAACTTGTGTGAGCAAATCTCTAGCACGACTCATGCATCCTCTCGTAAAGAGACGCGTACGAGCATAGCTCTAGTACGGTTATATTCATAAGACAACCACTCAAAATCCACGCACGAGCAGAAGCTCCAGTACGGTTTATAAACATCAACATAATTTCCAATCAAGGTGCGAGCTAAGCTCCAGCACGTTTCATACAAATGAAAACATTGAAATCCAGCGCGAGCGAGGCTCTAGCTCGATTTATGTCATGCAAATATGATAGACGGCTCATACACAATAAAATAATCTCGGCAATCGGGTTTAGCACTCACAAATGCTTTTCCACAATAACGATACAATACTAGCCGACCCATCTAATAGCTTGCTTAAAACCAAGCAATTTCGTTTTGAAAAAACATCAAAACATTAGATTTATGCAATTATTAGCCTTACTATCCCATTTCATAATTTCATAAAATCCACTTCAAATCCAAAACCACGCATATACTCATCATCATTCACGAATACCATCAATCATTTATTTGAGCAACCATGCATTTCATAAAACACCCAATATTCACCCACAAGTTCAAAGTATGAGCAGCTACCTCTATATACTCACAAAATTCCCTTACCTGGAATCGCGATGCGTGATTCCACTTCCTTAAGCTGCTTACTCGTACGGTTCGATTCGTCTTCAATGAACTCTTCGGGACTGCACAAAATCGTATCCCGCATTATATTCGATCCATATAATATGACATCGTGCGTTCACTATAGTCAATTCGACCTATAGTTTTCTATTAATGCTTGTGAGGCCTCGTTTCATTACTTTACCCATAGCTCGAGTCTATGGATCTTCTTAGGCCTATTATCTTATTCAAAATCGATATCAAATTGACATAAAGATCATAGTGTTCATATTTCATGAATCCCCTCACTATGGCATTTATCAATCATATACATACCCATTTTCACAATTCCTCCAACTCACCATGTAATTCCATCTAACCATCTAAAATCATAAACATTACCCCAATAACAAATTTAGCATGCTATAAATCATAAGCTCATTCAATCCCACATATCCTCACATTATACCCATTTTAGATTTCTAGGTCACACCAATTCCACTACATTCCTAGGTAGTTTATCCATCAATACTCATATCAATCAACTCCAAAATCAATTAAATAGCTAATGCATTTGGATTGGAGTGTTAGAATCTTACCAATATGATTTCTCTTCTTGCTCCAAATGGTAATGCCCTTAACTCCTTCAATTCCAAAAATGGGAAGATGCCCTCTCACTATGTTGTTCTTCTCTTTGATAGGGACAACTTTGCCTCTAATGATCTCTCTTCAAATCTCACTGAAAATGGCTGATTTTAGAGAGGGAAAGTTAGGTTTTTGGGGTTGAGATTGTAAAGTTAAGTGTTTTTTCGAGATTTCCAGATTTTCAGCTCTCCTTATATAGAAATGGCCTGAGGAGATCGATCTGGTCCAAAAGGAGATCGATCTGGTCCCTTAAAATCCCTCTTTTTCATGGTATTTTTAAGCCTGAGATCGATCTGTCGAATCATGAGATCGATCTGTTGAAGCATGAGATCGATCTGTCGAAGCATGAGATCGATCTGGTCCCAAATAGAGAGCTAAGGATCGATCTGGCTCCATTGGAGATCGATATGCTTTATTCTTTTGCCCAAATAAGAGCATTCTGGCTCTTCCAGATTGATCTCTCATCCTATGAGATCGATCTGGCCCTCATGTTTTCCAGATTTCCTGCAGTTTCCTTGCTGCAACTCATACCAATGCATCCTTAATCTATTTCCATGGCCATTTCCTCATCCATCCACCTTATAACTTGAAACTGGCATCCATTCATACCTTATGCACATTGAAACTTGTGTGCATTCATTGTATGTTCAAAGTTATGCTACATAAAACCAAATGGAAGCATAACTCCATTCCATTTTACCACACTACTAATCTTGAGTTTCGATCACATCCATCACTTGCCAGAACTCATTTCTTCATATTCATACTCAATGAAACTTGCATGTATGCTACAATTCATATTACATATACATACATTGAATCCATGGACTTACAGCAATCATACTTTACATTACAAGTCCATTCATATTATTTGATCCAATTATACATATTACCATTATACATATACGGGGTCTTACAATCTCCCCTCCTTCAAGGAATTTGGTCCTCCAAATTAGAACCAAGTCACTCTTCAAAAAGTTGGGGGTACTTCTCCTGTATCAAGTTCTCCAATTCCCACGTGGCCTCTTCCGCCGTGTGGTATTGCCAAAGCACTTTCACCAAGGGAATTGTCTTATTCCGTAACACTTTCTCTTTTCTGTCCAATATCCGAACCGGCTTCTCAACATACGTCATACTCTCATGGAGCTCTAACGGCTCATATCTTATCACGTGTGCCGGGTCTGGGTGATACTTCCGAAGCATCGAGACGTGGAAGACGTTGTGGACATTTGCCAAGTCCGGTGGCAATGCCAACCTATACGCCTTATCTCCCACTCTCTCCAAAATCTCGAAGGGTCCGATATATCTAGGGCTCAGCTCGCCCTTCTTACCAAATCTCATAATACCCTTCGATGGTGATACCCTCAGAAACACCGACTCACCCTCATCAAACTCCAGTGGTCTTCGTCTCTTGTCAGCATAACTCTTTTGTCGGCTCTGAGCTGTCCGTAATCTCTCACATATCAACTGGACGTCCTCAGATGCTTGCTGCACTAAGTCCGAAGTAAAAATCTGTCTGTCACCAACCTCTTCCTATCCAATGGGGGAACGGCATCTACGCCCGTACAATGCCTCATAGGGTGCCATCCCGATACTCGCATGATAGCTGTTATTATAAGCGAACTCGGCTAACTGCAGGTGGTCATCCCAAGAGCCTCTAAAATCCAGCACACACGCTCTCAACATATCCTCGAGGGTCTGTATAGTCCTCTCCGACTGCCCATCTGTCTGAGGATGAAAAGCGGTGCTAAAAATCAATCGGGTCCCCAACGCTTCCTGAAAATGTTCCCAAAAATGGGAAGTGAAGCGGGCATCCCTATCAGAAACAACGCTCACTGGTACACCATGTAGCCGTACTATCTCTCGAATATACAAGTTCACCAACTGACTCAGTGTATCAGTAGCTCTCATAGCCAAGAAATGGGCGGACTTAGTCAACCGGTCCACAATAACCCATATGGCATCATGACCTCTGCGGGTCCTCGGTAACCCTATCACAAAATCCATGGTGACATGCTCCCACTTCCATGTCGGTATCGGTAGAGGCTGCAATAATCCTGCAGGCTTTTGATGCTCTACCTTCACTTGCTGACAAACGAGACACTTAGCGACATATTTAGCAATGTCTCTCTTCATTCCAGACCACCAATAAACCTTCCGAAGGTTTTGATACATCTTGGTACTTCCCGGATGTATCGTATACTTCGATGAGTGAGCCTGTGATAAAATCGTTCTCCTGATCTCAGGATCCCTGGGAACGCATACTCTGCCTCTGAACCTCAATAAGCCATCAACACTCTGCTCAAAATCAATACCCACACCTATCTGTATCTGCCTCAGCCAATCGATACACCGTTGATCGCTCTGCTGGGCTTGCCGAATACGGCCAATCAACTCTGGCTCTAGTCTCAAACTAGCCATGATCTCAAGTCTCTCAGATCCAGGTGGGGTTACATCTAAACTGAGGTTCGCAAAGTGTTCTAACAATTCATGTTCCCGTACCATCATATAAGACACCAACCCAAGGCTCTTTCTACTCAAAGCATCGGCAACTACATTCGCCTTACCTGGGTGGTACATGATTTTACAATCATAGTCTTTCAGGAGTTCGAGCCATTTCCTCTGTCTCATGTTCAGCTCTTTCTGCGAGAACAGGTACTTAAGGCTCTTATGATCTGTGAACACCTGAAATTTCTCACCATAGAGATAGTGGCGCCATATTTTCAAAGCAAATACTACAGCCGCCAACTCCAAATCATGTGTCGGGTGGTTCCTCTCATGATCTTTCAACTGTCTAGATCCATAGGCAACTACCTTCCCATCCTGCATAAGCACACAGCCCAGTCCCTGGTGTGATGCATCCGTATACACCGAGAATCCTCTTGAGCTGGTAGGAATGGTGAGAATTGGAGCAGTCGTCAATCGACGCTTAAGCTCCTCAAAACTCCTCTCACAGGCCTCATCCCATGTAAACTTGGCATCCTTACGCGTGAGGCGTGTCAATGGAGTAGCTAGTCTGGAGAAACCCTCTACAAATCTCCGATAATATCCTACCAATCCCCAGGAAACTTCTAATCTCAGTTACTGTCTTGGGCTGTTCCCACTGTACAACTGCCTCTATCTTGGATGGATCCACTAATACCCCATCCCTTGACACAACATGCCCCAGAAATGAGATCTGTTCCAACCAGAAGTTATACTTGCTGAGTTTAGCATACAATTCTCTCTCTCGGAGGGTCTGCAGAACTATCCTCAAGTGCTCCTCATGATCTTCCCTGGACTTAGAGTACACCAAAATATCATCTATGAAAACAATCACAAACTTGTCCAGGTATGGCTTGAATATGTCATTCATCAATGCCATAAATGCTGCGGGAGCATTCGTCAGTCCGAATGGCATCACCAAAAATTCGTAGTGGCCATAACGGGTACGAAATGCTGTTTTGGGTACATCTCCACTCCTGATCCTCAACTGATGATACCCTGACCGCAGATCTATCTTAGAAAATACTTCGGCTCCCTGGAGCTGATCCAACAAATCATCGATTCTTGGAAGGGGGTACTTGTTCTTAATGGTGGCCTTATTCAACAACCGGTAATCTATACACAGTCGGAGGCTTCCATCCTTCTTCCTTACAAATAGAACTGGTGCTCCCCAAGGTGAGACACTCGGTCTAATAAACCCCTTCTCCAGCAACTCTTGCAGTTGTTTCTTCAGCTCTTCCAACTCTATCGGAGCCATTCTATAGGGTGGTTTCGATATTGGCTCTGTACCAGGCACTAACTCAATGCAAAATTCCATTTCCCTTTCAGGTGGTAGTCCTGGTAATTCATCCAGAAAGACATCAGGGTAATCCGTAATTACGACTATGTCCCTCAATTCCGGGTGTGTCTCATCTATATCGACCACGTATGCAATGAATCCTTCACATTATCCTCTCCATCGTTAGTAACATAAACCATCACTCCAAATTCAACATTTATCATAAACAATAATTTATCTCCTAAGCAATATGCATTTAAAATCATACTCCTTGATTTACAACAATCATACAAGTTTCATATCATTTCTTTTCATTAAAATTTACAATAAAATTGTCTAATCCTGAAAACATCAATGTTTTGGCATGACAATCCATCACAACACGATTGGTAGCCAACCAATCCATTCCCAAAATTACATCAAAATCATTCATATTCAATAAAATCAGATTTGGCTATCATTTCCTTCCCCTCTATCTTTAACTTACAATCCCTACATACATGCTCAGTCAATTGACTATCATTCATGGGTGTGGAAATCATCAACATTTTATCCAACAATGTTGGTTTCACATATTTCAACAATTTATGTGCAAAGGAAGGTGATATGAAAGAATGCGTGGCACCAGGATCAAATAACACCAATGCTTCTAAATCAAAGATTCGGATGGTACCTTTAATCACATCCGTCGATGCGTCTGCAGTGTCCTGGTCCAGTGCATGTACTCTTCCTCTGCTCACACCCGCAGCCTGTTTCCCTTTTTCCTCAGCTGTAGCCCTCCTCCTTGGGGCTGCTGTCTCAATTGGAGCTCCCTCAGGCTCCTTGCCCTTCTGTGGGGCAATCTCCATCTTCTCGGGACAATACTTAGCTATATGTCCTGGTCTCTCACATCTAAAACACACCATAGGGGTCATCAGACAGGGCCTATTCCCATGAACTCTCCCACATCTCCTACACTGATCAGTAGTATGTCGTGGTCCTCCAATAGTCATACCGCTTGGCGCAGTCAAGGCTGGGTATACGGGAGGTCTAGCAGCTCTCTCCTGCACCCCCTCAATCTTTGGCCTCTTCTCAAAAAGCCTTTGGCCATCTCTCTTGGCCACTCTTCCAAACCCGGATCTCTTCCGATCTCTGTCCTTCCTAACACTGACTCTCCCAAGCCGGAGGCATTTCGCTCGAAGTCTTGCTCACACAACTGAGCCTTATGTACAGCCTCCTCATAAGTCAAGATGTCAAAGGGAGCTAGCTTAGTCCGGATGGCCAATCTCAATCCATCCATGAACTTCTGAATTTTTCGGGTCTCACTACCCATCGTGTCAGGGTCATATCTCCCCAATGACATAAACTTAGACTCATACTCGTCCACAGTTCGGTTCCCCTGAACCAAATTCATAAATTCCATCCGTAATTTCCTCTGTGCGGTAGCTGGGAAATATTGTCTCCTGAAGGCCTCTAGAAATATCTCCCATGAGATCTCAGAGTGTCTAGCCCTCAAAATAACCTCGGTGGACCTCCACCAATGCTCAGCCTCGCCTTTCAACATAAACACGGCAAAGGCTACCTTTTCAGCTGAAGTGCATCGGAAAAACCTATATAGTTTCTCCATCTTATACACCCAATCCTCCGTAATCACTGGGTCCTTCACCCCTCTAAACACTGGGGGTTTTAGCGCTTGAAACTCTTGCAACCTGCTCAAGTCGCAGTCATATCCCAAATCGCTACCGCTCTGCTGTGGAGCGATAGGAGAAGCTATATCCTGGGCTGGAGGTGGTGTAACTGTAGCTGTCTCAGCAGTTTGAGGTCTCTCCGCCTCTGCAGCTGCCTGTTCAGTAGTAGGCTGTGCCGCTGGACCTCGTCTATCACCGGCACCCAATGCCTGCGTGACTATCTCCACCAAACTCTCAATACTCTGCTTTAACCTAGCGAAGCGAGCCTCAGTATCACCTACTCTCTCAGCAGGGTTATGTGGAGCCTGTTCAGTCTGTGGCTCCGCACGGCTCTCAGGCCTACCTCTACGGCCTCTAGCACGTGCTCTCACCCCTCTACCTTGGCGTGTAACTGGCATAGTGCCTAACTTCCTGTATTATAATAATTCATTAAGCTCAATCCATCACGGTATACACAGTTATATCTAAACAAAAGCACAGTACTATGGGGATGTACTCTCCTACATTTTATTAATGACTCACATCAGGCCAACACAGCTCTGATACCAATCTCTGTCACGACCCAATTCCATTTTCTTTAACCGAAAATCACTGAAAATTTTTCGCGTTCTACTGTTACCTTACCCGGTCGTGAACTAAACTCACCACACACTGTTGGGCTGTGAGTCAATAATAAACACCACATCTCATTCATTCTCAATTAATTAAAACAATGTCATACATTTGCATTTAATCGTGTACTTATACGAATACATGTTTTACTGACATTTACATCCCCCATAATTATAACTCAAAAGAATACTGTGCTTCTACATTGTTTAGATACAAAAAGAATCACTGTGTATATACCTCTTAGCGATGGAGATGCAGCGGAATCCAAAATACCACGCCTCAGTCCTTACTGGGCTACTATGCACGCTCTGTAGGGGGGAAATAGAGTGGGATGAGCAACCACACGCTCAGTAAGGCAATAATGCAAGCATGGTAGATAACTACTCTATCTACATGCTGATAGTGTTATGCATAAATCATTTATGGTAGGAGCATGAGGAATAAAACTATGCCATATGAGTATACATATATATCATGCATCAAAATCATGTGCATTGGCATATAAAACATGATAGAAACATCATGTATAAATCATCTCATGCTCAATCTCATTTAAATTCATAAGAGGGCAATTCTTTAAGAAACTTCCTTTTTAAACCAACATCATAAACACCACCAAATCAACTCACAATCACAACCACATTTTCATTCCACAATTCACGCATGTGTATAAATCTAGGTCACTATATCAAAAGTGCCTATGTGAACCATTACATCATAAATCATCCCAGACCACACGCATCCAGGTGTGCGGGGTATCATGCTGGCACGAAGATGGATTATCCCTCGCCAGACTTTCTCATCACATAACCATCATGCGGTACATCGTACTCCATGTGATATACACGGTACAGCGTACTCCGCAACTCATATCGTGATTGGGGGTGCCATTCCTAGGTCTTATCTACCTCATACCAAGAGTTTTCCATATTTCGTGAAGGAGAGCCTCCCCGCTTAACAGAGCCTCCCCGCCTCTTTGGGCTTAAGGGTGTTGGCTTAAGGATGTTAGCTTAAGGATGTAGGGCTTAAGGATCCTTTCCGTAAGAGAGCCTCCCCACCGAACAGAGCCTCCCCGCCTAACAGAGCCTCCCCGCCTCTTTGGGCTTAAGGATGTTGGCTTAAGGATGTAGGGCTTAAGGATCTTACCGTACCATGTAGGAGAGCCTCCCTGCCTAACAGAGCCTCCCCGCCTCTTTGGGCTTAAGGATGTTGGCTTAAGGATCCCACCGTAAGAGAGCCTCCCCACCGAACAGAGCCTCCCCTCCCTAACAGAGCCTCCCCGCCTAACAGAGCCTCCCCGCCTCTCTGGGCTTAAGGATGTTAGCTTAAGGATGTAGGGCTTAAGGATGTAAGGCTTAAGGATCTTACCAACTTTCACAACCTTATGCTTATCACAATGTGCAAACTTGTGCGAGCAAATCTCTAGCACGACTCATGCATCCTCTCGTAAAGAGACGCATACGAGCATAGCTCTAGTACGGTTATATTCATAAGGCAACCACTCAAAATCCACGCACGAGCAGAAGCTCCAGTACAGTTTATAAACATCAACATAATTTCCAATCAAGGTGCGAGCTAAGCTCCAGCACGTTTCATACAAATGAAAACATTGAAATCCAGCGCGAGCGAGGCTCTAGCGCGATTTATGTCATACAAATACGATAGGCGGCTCATACACAATAAAACAATCCCGGCAATCGGGTTTAGCACTCACAAATGCTTTTCCACAACAACCATACAATACTAGCCGACCCATCTACTAGCTTGCTTAAAACCAAGCAATTTCGTTTTGAAAAAAAATCAAAACATTAGATTTATGCAATTATTAGCCTTACTATCCCATTTCATAAAATCCACTTCAAATCCAAAACCACGCATATACTCATCATCATTCACGAATACCATCAATCATTTATTTGAGCAACCATGCATTTCATAAAACACCCAATATTCACCCACAAGTTCAAAGTACGAGCAGCTACCTCTATATACTCACAAAATTCCCTTACCTAGAATCGCGATGCGTGATTCCACTTCCTTAAGCTGCTTACTCGTACGGTTCCATTCGTCTTCAACGAACTCTTCGGGACTGCACAAAATCGTATCCCGTATTATATTCGATCCATATAATATGACATCGTGCGTTCACTATAGTCAATTCGACCTATAGTTTTCTATTAATGCTTGTGAGGCCTCGTTTCATTACTTTACCCATAGCTCGAGTCTATGGATCTTCTTAGGCCTATTATCTTATTCAAAATCGATATCAAATCGGCATAAAGCTCATAGTGTTCATATTTCATGAATCCCCTCACTATGGCATTTATCAATCATATACATACCCATTTTCACAATTCCTCCAACTCACCATGTAATTCCATCTAACCATCTAAAATCATAAACATTACCCCAATAACAACTTTAGCATGCCATAAATCATAAGCTCATTCAATCCCACATATCCTCACATTATACCCATTTTAGATTTCTAGGTCACACCAATTCCACTACATTCCTAGGTAGTTTATCCATCAATACTCATATCAATCAACTCCAAAATCAATTAAATAGCTAATGCATTTGGATTGGAGTGTTAGAATCTTACCAATATGATTTCTCTTCTTGCTCCAAATGGTAATGCCCTTAACTCCTTCAATTCCAAAAATGGGAAGATGCCCTCTCACTATGTTGTTCTTCTCTTTGATAGGGACAACTTTGCCTCTAATGATCTCTCTTCAAATCTCACTAAAAATGGCTGATTTTAGAGAGGGAAAGTTAGGTTTTTGGGGTTAAGATTGTAAAGTTAAGTGTTTTTCCGAGATTTCCAGATTTCAGCTCTCCTTATATAGAAATGGCCTGAGGAGATCGATCTGGTCCAAGAGGAGATCGATCTGATCCCTTAAAATCCCTCTTTTTCACGACATTTTTAAACCTGAGATCGATCTGTCGAATCATGAGATCGATCTGTTGAAGCATGAGATCGATCTGTCAAAGCATGAGATCGATCTGGTCCCAAACAGAGAGCTAAGGAGATCGATATGGCTCCATTGGAGATCGATCTGCTTTATTCTTTTGCCCAAATAAGAGCATTCTGGCTCTTCCAGATCGATCTCTCATCCTATGAGATCGATCTGGCCCTCATGTTTTCCAGATTTCCTGCAGTTTCCTTGCTGCAACTCATACCAATGCATCCTTAATCTATTTCCATGGCCATTTCCTCATCCATCCACCTTATAACTTGAAACTGGCATCCATTCATACCTTATGCACATTGAAACTTGTGTGCATTCATTGTATGTTCAAAGGTATGCTACATAAAACCAAATGGAAGCATAACTCCATTTCATTTTACCACACTACTCATCTTGAGTTTCGATCACATCCATCACTTGCCAGAACTCATTTCTTCATATTCATACTCAATGAAACTTGCATGTATGCTACAATTCATATTACACATACATACATTGAATCCATGGACTTACAGCAATCATACTTTACATTACAAGTCCATTCATATTATTTGATCCAATTATACATATTACCATTATACATATACGGGGTCTTACAAAGCACGAGCCTGAAAAAACTCGAACCCGAAAAAATTCGAACCCGACATAACCCGAGCCTGATACGACCCGAACTCGAAACCGACCCGATTCGAAACCTGAGAAAGCCCGAATTTATAACCCGAAAAACCCGAATTATAATTATATAATTATTATATTAATAAATAAATAAATAAATAATACACTTTTTCTAATTAAAATTTATAAAATTTTAAAACAATCATTATTTATTTATTACATAATTATATCAATAATTTATTATCAACAAAATAAATATTAAATATTTACATTCAATTATTAAATAAAATTATTTTAAAATACAATATAATATTCAATATCAAATAATTTTCAATATTATGCTTATTATATTTGTAATAATAAATAATAAATATATTATTAAATATAACATTTGATTTTATTATAAAAACAATTATTATCCTATTTTCTTATATTTATTTCATATTAAAATTTTAATTTTAATACAATAATAAATCAAATATATATATATATATATATATATAAATCATTATATAATTATAACATTTATTTAAATTTGATATTTCATATAAAGCATTAAATACATTATTAACAAAATTAGAATTTAAATTCTGACTCCTATAACTCATAAATAGAAAAATAGTAATTGGTTTTTTAAATGGTGATTATACTAAAAATAAGAATTGAAAGTTGAAAGAGGGGATTATACCATTTTAAAGGTTGTAATAACCTTTTCACTGCAAAAAAAGATTCAAACTCAACTATGACATGTTTACATTCAAATTCTCATGCTATTAACAAGTCAATGATTGTTATGTTCTAAATTAGTCCAATATAGTAAAAAAACAAACCAGCAAAGAAAACATCAAATACTTAAAGTTATGACATGTAACATTACAAGAACAACAAAATAGAAAACATACAATCATTCTCATACACAGCCACCTAGTCATGGAGAAACCAATCCCTAGTCATACATTGCAGGATGAACAAAACAGGAAAATACGATCATTCCATTCAACGCTAGCGGCTTGATGAATAACATGCTCGAAAAGATTGTAAATGCAGGCAGCAACCAAACTCTCCAAGAGCGACACTATCTTCAAATAAGATTAATGAGGCAATGATTAATCATAATTACTCTTAATAAAAAAATTTAATTTTTTAACAATATAAATAGTAAGAAATAAAATATCAACATACATTGCAATTAGAACTCTTCATCCTCCTCCATAAACCAACTAGTTCAATTTAATCCAACTTTCCTTCCAAATCTCATTGTTTCATCTTCTTCATCTAATAAAATATATAAAAATAATCATATAAGAATTTAAATAATAAAAAATTAATAAAATAATAATGACACTAAAATCTTACCGTCTTTATCTATATCATATCCATACAACCAATTACGAGTGGTAATCAAAATTTTTGCATTATGTGTTGTGAGACAATTTCTCCATTTGTTGATAACTCTACCACCCATACTAAATGCTGATTCAGATGCAACCGGTAATTGGAATATTCAATATATCCTTAGTCATAAGTGAAAGTACAGGGTATCGAAATTGATTTTTCTTCCAATAATCAAGAACATCAATTTGAATCTCATAATCTTCTCTTAGTTCATTCAAATATACATTTAACTTTGATCTATATAAAAGAGATCCAAAATTGAAGTTTCTAAATCTCTACAATAACAAAATAAGTTCATATATGAAATTATAATAACAAATGTAAATTAAAACTCAAAAAAGAATTACTTAATATAAAAAAATAATAATTTAATAAGTTACTAAAGCAATTTATATTAAACTTTTGAACAAAAAATTTATATAAATATGTTATCAAATTAACAAAAAATATTTATATGTTTCACTTTTTCTTCCTAGCTAGGAAATTTAAGTTTTTGCCATGTCTTGTCTTTTGTATAAATTTTATTACTAAATTATATAATTTTTTTCCTCTTTAATTCATATTTCATCTTTTTAATTATATTTTGTCTTCTAATCACTATGATTAAATTATATCAGCTTTTTGGTTTACCTATTTTATTTAAACTCCTATAATATATTTAATAATTTTCCCAAACTTAAACTAATTGCATCTATCAATTGAGAATTTAGCTATAATTATAGAACTTTAATTAGGTATAATTTAAACGAATTGATAACAATTAATTAGGTATAATTTTATTAAGCATATATGATTATTTATTTATTTGCCTACCTTATCGATTCATATCTATACCAGTCCACTAAAATAATATCAGTAGATATTTTTTCTTGTGCATTATGCAACGTGGCGATCAAGACAAACATGCATCATTACTTGATTGTGCAAAAATAACTATTTTAAGTTAATTTTTTATTTAAATTATGTAACTAATTTATTAAAAATTAATAATTTGTTATACTTATATATGATAACTAATTAGTAAATATTTATTTTAATAATTATTTTGATAATAAATAATTAATTTTTTAACCATGTTATTATATAATATGATAATTCTGTTTGAAAATTATTAGATTAATTATATATATATATATAAATATATATATATATATACATTAACATGCAATATTCATTTTATTCCATTTTATACAATAATTTAATAATTTATCATGAAATCATATCCTTTCTTTTCTCATTCTTTGAAAGCTTATCAACAATTTCAATTATTCTATAGATAGATTATATTTGTAGTCCAGTCAGATTTTTTATACTCTTCAATTTTTCTTGGCCAATGCCACAAAAAATAAGCAAAATATTCATTTAGAAAAGAAGTGAATAAGATAACATTTAGAAGTTGGAGGAAATCTGTAAAACTAAAAACAAACTAACAGAGGAAATAAAAAAAAATATTATGAAACTTTTATTAATCTAATTTTAGTAACTTCTGTTTAAAATTTAAAAATTTATTATTTTAATCATAATTATCTACTTTAATTTCATAATTATTTATATTATGCTTTTTTTTAAGCTCACAAAGTTTTTTGTATAAATATATTTTTTTAGTGTATTATATCAACTACAAAATATCACTCATATGGTAGTGTATAATTGTATATGATATAATTATATCAAATATTAAAAATATATAATTTTTTAATTTAATATTCTAAATTTTTAATGAGACATTTGATTAATTAATGTAAACGATTATATTTAATGCAATAATATTAATTATGATTTATGTACAAATAAAAAACAAATTAGAAATAAAATAGAGCTAATTAATTGACTATTTATTCATATTAAGGATTTTGTTGATAAATGATAAGAATAAATGGTACTTTTGTTCCTATAATATCTATATGTAATATTTTCTTTTGCATTTAATGAATATAATTATATCTACTATTTTATAGTAAATATTGTAGGAAATTAAAAAAGAGTTAATTATTTTTGTCAAATAATAAATATTAAAATATAGAAAATTTTTTTATATAAATATTTATTAAAATATAAAATCATATAAAAATTAAATTAATTATCACATTCAAATTTTTTTTTAAATTATAAGTAATAAAATTTCAAAATATTTCAAGCTGGCTCGCTAAACCCGCCCGACTAAAACCGGGACCGAACCCGAAAAAGTCTGAACCCAAAGAAGCCCGAAATCGAAAAAGCCCGAACCAAAACCCGAACCTGAAAAAACCCGAGCCCGAAAAGAACCCCAATCGAACCAGACCGAGCCCGCTCGTTTGCCACATTTAGGTAAAACGATCAAAAGACCTAAAGTTCGGTGTCAATTCGGTAAGAAATTGACACTGTAAACATGGATTCAGGGAATCTTGATCAATAAAGGAGAAATAATTCAATTTCAGGTCCAATTGATCAAGATTCGAAATTATTAAGATTTACCAAAAATTCACTCGGGACAATATTTCGAAAAATAATACGGAGAAAATATACCCAAAAAAAGAAGGAAAAATAAATTAAATAAATTGAAAAAATTAATTATATAATAAAATATATAGTTTATTAGATATTTGGGTGAAAATATAGTATTATAATAAATATAATAATAATAAAATAAATTATACAAATAAAATAAAAAAGGGAAATCTGGTTCGAAGAGAGAGAAAACAACAGAAAAATTCACCATGCAAATCCATTTAAATCATTTCATTCTCGTTAAAATTTCACAACACAGCGAGGGCTCAACCCATCCCTCGGGTATTCCTGACTCATACAAAACCATGAAATCAAATGCTTTTCAAAGCAATAGTAACATATGCGAGTTTAAATCCCAGTTTCATTCTCATTAAAATTACATCTCAGTCAGGACTTAACCCCTTCCTCGGGTGATCCAGACTCACACAAAAGTTCACAAAACCTGCTTCTCAAAACATCAATTTATAACATGCGAGACTAGACAATATATATATATATATCAGGCAAATAACCAGGACTATGGCCATATCCTCGTGATCCCGCTGCTACAGGGATCCTGTGCGCGGGGTCTCACCACTATCGGGAACCACCCCGGGAGATAGGTTAGTCCATCCCGTCGGTCCTGCCCGATCACTGGCATCTGAAGATGCCACTCGCATCCGAAGATGCCACATAATCAATCCCAGCACGATACAGCGTATTCCATGCGACTTGTACGGTACAACGTACTCCGTGGACCCACATCTCATATCAATAATCGTGCCTGTCTCAAAACGTACGTACGAGCATATTTAATCGGCGTGACACACAGTCTACCAAACATTCCAAGCACGGCTCATCGCATGTCTCATAAAATCAGTGCGAGCGATGCTCTAGCATTCTCATAAAATCAAGGAAAATCTCGTGCGAGCAAAACTCCAGCACGCGTTTCATAAAATCTTATAAGATCTAGTGCGAGCTAAGCTCCAGCACTCTGTCAAAATCATGAAAAACTAGTGCGAGCTAGGCTCCAGTACTGTGCCATAAAAATCAATAAAATCTGGTGTGAGTTAGACTCCAGCACCCTGTCAAGAAAATCATATGAAAATCTGGTGCGAGTTGGACTCTTGCACCTATGCATGTAAAACTCTAGTGCGAGCCCTTGCTCCAGCACTAATGCATGCATCACATAAATCAAAACTCACGCGAGTTGAGCTCTAGCACGTCACATTTTCGTAAAATCACGTAGGCGGCTTTGTTATCTGAAAACAATATCCAAAATAAATCACATAGTCGAAAATATGCAATGCTGTGCATTTTTATTTAAAAGCTAGCCAGCCTACTCATGCACGTGTCAAAACACCTCAAAAACAAGCAAGAACCTCTTGTTCTTACTCCTTCCAACTTTTTCTAATTTTGGAAATTTTACCATTCATAAGGGTATTTTGGTCATTTGCCCATTCGGGTACCAAAATTCTTATTTTAAATCTAGACCCTTCAGATAATTTTAGGAAATGTAAATGAGGTCGAAATTGCGTAAAGTTACCTCTAGCAGTCTGTAAAATTCCCTTACCTAGAATCACGCGCGAGTTTATTTTGTCTCGACCGTACCAGGTCTCTCAGTCCAATTCACTCCAAACCAAGTCTACGGAGCTGCATATAACCACGTATTGGGTCAGTTCTAATATACTTATCAGTATTTCACTCTTACTGATCGAATCTAAAGCACTAGACCTGTTTTACTTTGTTGGGCCCGATTGCACCTTAATGGGCCTCGACCCCTTTTTTAGCCCGTTTCATCTTATTAAATCCCTTCATCAGGATCTATTGGCTCATTGGGCCTATCAATACCCATTGGGCTTCGTTTCAAACTCTTTGGATAGCCCGTATATCATTTACGACAATAATTCAAAAATCCGAATATAATTTATTTTATGTAGAAATTAATCCGAAATCTGCAAAATAAATTCCAATTGCACAATAATCATACTATTGCCGTAAATGAGCTTTACATGTCACGACCCAAACTACCCAAAAATCAGAGTTAATTTTTCTAATTTTGTTATTTTTCTTACTTAAATTCTTACCTGTCTTCTGATCGTGACCACACTCCACTAATAATTGGGCTGTGCGTCAATGCCAGTCCCACCATACATTTACCATCTAACTTAATTTTTCTCCAGTTATTTATAATTGTTTACATTATTTATACATCCCCTAAAGTTACTTACAAACATGTTACTGTGCTATGCTTATGTAGATACAATATGTACAAGTGTATATACCTTATGTTGATGGGCAGCAGCGGATATCCGGAATGCAGTACTGAGTCACCTCAACTTCAACTGGAGATTATCTGCGGGAGAAAATGAAAGGGGTGAGCACATCAAGCTCAGTAAGGCAATCCTACGAACAAGTAGGTAACCATACTACCTACATGAACGTGGTGCCATGTATAAACCACCATTTCTCCACACATTTTAAAACAAATGATATGAGTTATGATGTTATGTAAATCAAGTTTGCACGAAAAATTCAACATGCAATTATTACAAATCATTTATTTCTCAATTAAAATTTTCACAATAAAGTCAGGACTCGACCCCTCCTGCGGGTGATCCTGACTCACACAAAACCATGAAAATCGATTTACATTCACACATGGGTTTGAAAAGCATGGAAATATCATCATGCAAATTTAATTTAAAACCCAGTTTAAATCATCGTCAAGATCATCAACATGCGAGACTAGGCAATATCTGTATAACGGCAATAACCAGGACTGGCCATATATGTCCTCGTGAGTCCCTCTAGCTTCACGGATCCCAGTGTGCGAGGTCTCACCCTGATCGAGAACCGCCCGGGAGGTGGGTCAATCCAACCCGTCAGTCTTATCCGATCTCACGCATCCGAAGATGCCGTATCCGAAGATACCCCGTATCACAAAGATACCGTATCATAAAGATACCCCGTATCACAAAGATACCGTATCCGAAACCCCACGGTACATCGTACTCCATGCTACTTGCACGGTGCATCGTACTCCATGGACCCATATCACTCTAGGTACTCCAGCCCAAATGGCCTACTTCCCACAGAGAGGTTTTGTTTCTCAATACTCATTGCCATGTCTCAAAACGCACGTGCGAGCCTATTAAATCGATGACACACAGTCTACCCGATGCTCCAAGCACGGCTCATCGTATGTTCTCATAAAAATCAGTGCGAGCGATGCTCAGCACTCTCATCAAATCAAGTAAAATTGGCAGAGCCCGCTTTACATCTCCACAGGGCCACCAACCTCATCCCTCACTCTCACCCTACTTAAGAGGTCTTTTGAGCCTGTTGGGCCTTTTGGCTGACTCCAAGGGCAGACAGCGCTACTCCACAAATCCAGTAAAACTAGTGCGAGTTAGGCTCAGCACTCTGTATATAAATCATATGAAAATCTTATAAAATCTGGTGCGAGTTAAATTCCAGCACCCTGTCTTGAAAATCATGTAAAAATATGGTGCGAGTTAGACTCTAGCACCGTGTCATGAAAAAGCATGTGAAATCTGGTGCGAGTTATACTCTAGCACCTATGCATGTAAAACTCTAGTGTGAGCTCTCGCTCCAGCACTAATGCATGCATCACACAAATCAAACATCGTGCGAGCTGAGCTTTAGCACGTCACATGTAAATAAAAACACGTAGGCGGCTCGGTTATCTCCAAATAGTTTTCACATAAATTACATCGTTTAAGGTATGTAATGCTATGCATTTTTCTTTAAAAGTGAGCCAGCCTACTCATGCATGTGTTAAAATACCTCCAGAACGAGCAGGGACCTCTCGTCCTTGCTCCTCCCAATTTTTCCTAAAGTTGGAAACATTTACCCTTAACAAGGGTATTTCAGTAATTTTGCCCATACGGGGCATTAAAATTATTCTTCGACCTCTAGACCCTCCAGAACATTTTTTAAAG
This sequence comes from Firmiana major, assembly GCA_033439115.1. Taxonomy (NCBI): domain Eukaryota; kingdom Viridiplantae; phylum Streptophyta; class Magnoliopsida; order Malvales; family Malvaceae; genus Firmiana; species Firmiana major. Next base: position 35,270,006 of record CM065912.1, on the reverse strand, counting down.
ACTGCAAATGGACTTAAAATTACATAAAGTTACCTCTAGCAGTCCGCAGAATTCCCTTACCTTATTTTCCTGTCGAGTCTGACCTTTTCTTTTTCACTGTTGTCACATTGCGCAGTCCGTTTTGCTCCCAATCAAATGCCCGAAACTGCGTATCAATATTCCTCAGGTCAGATATTATACAATTTAATTGTATTTCCTATTTTCTGGGCTTAATTTAAATCATTGGGCCCATTTACCCCTATTGCGCCCGATTGCACCTTAATGGGCCTTAATGGGCCTTAAGCCCGTTTTCCACTTAATTTTCACTTTATCGAGGCCTATTGGGCTCATTGGGCCCTCCAACAATTTATTGGGCCTCATTCTAACTCTCGAATAGCTAAATTTAATATTTACGACAATCTATCTAAATTTCCATAATTTAATTCAATTTATGCGAAATTTAAATTCATATCACGCATAACGATGTAATTGTCGTAAATAAAAGTCACTTACCCGAGATTCCATGCTAGTACGAAATCCGAGGCTATCTCGAGCTCTCGGTGGATACCAATCGTCGAGCTACACAATTTCACAATTTTTTCGAGTAAGTTTCTAGCCCAAAATTAATTAAATTAAATACTCCGAAATTTAAATCGGGTCAATTTCGACCACTACTGACTTACCTGAAGCTCGATTGCATCACTGGAATTTTCCCCAATTTTTTCTCTTTTTCTTTTTCCCTTTTTTCTCCTTTTTTCCCCTCTTTTTGGCTGAACCGGTTCAGTCCGGTTCGGACCGGTTCAGACCGCCGGTTCACTCCGGTTCGACCGGTTCACCGTCGGTTCACTGCCTTGCCGACCGGTTCTCTGCCGGTTCTCGCCACCAGTCGCTCCGCGAGGTAGTCCGCATCACGAATCCACCCTCGATTTCGGTCGAGGTCGCCGGTCCGGCCATTCTCTTTTCTGCCGTCGAAACCCATTTTCAGTTTTGGTCGTCGCCGGCGATTCCCGCCGTCTCGTCGGCTGCTACCGGTCTCAAAAGGACCGCCTCCTCCTCACGATCACGTCGGTGGCCTCCATTCACGCCTAGCTGTCGTGGATCGCTGGGACCGACTCGATTTCTTTCTTGATTTTTCGTCCGCCATTTCGCCGGATTCAGCGGTCGTCGGCGCGCGTCGTCAGCGCCAATGGATTCGTCGGCCCGTCTTCTCTCTTCTCTGGTCCCCGTTTGGTCCTATCGCTCACCGGTGGCCGTCGGGCTGATCGGTCGGCTCCTTCGTTTTTCTCCTTTCGCGTTTTTCGCGTTTTCAGATTCTTTTTCTTTTTTTTTGTTTTATTATTTTTATTTTTATTATTATTATTTATTTTAACTATTCATTAAAATACTCAAAAAAATCCAAAATATCTACACTTATATTATTTTTATTTTAATTTAATTTATTTAATTTAAATTTAATTTATTAAATATATTTTTCTCCAAATTTTCGATATTATTCCTTCGCGCTTTTCGAGATATCGTTCCGGTAAATTTTTTGGTATTTTTAAAATTTTCGAATCTTGATCAATTGACCCAAAATTTATAATTTCCTCATTATCGATCAAGATATTTTACATCCTTATTTTAAATTAAAATTTTCTTATTGCCCTAATACCGAGTTTTGGTATTTTTACCATTTTACCCCTGCTCTTGTTTCGGAATCAATTTAACCTGACCTTCCTTCATACATCCCCCATCTTTTCTTATTTAATTTTCTTATTTTAATTAAATTCGGGACTTACAACTCTCCCCCACTTAAAGAATTTGGTCCTCCAAATTAGAACCAAGTCAATGAGTCCATAGACTACTCCGGTACATCAATCGTATCATACTTCTTTAATTCTTACGTGACCTTCTCCGGAGTGTATTACTACCGAAGGACTTTAATTAGGGAGATCATCTTAAACCTCAATACTTTCTCTTTCCTGTTTAATGCCCGAATCAACTTTTTCAATATACTTATATTTTCATTAAACTGAACTGTTGGAATTCATATTCAATCACCTATGCTGGATCTGGATAGTATTGCCGAAACATCAAAAGCTGAGACACATTGTGGGTGCCTGTTAATTCAGGTGATAACACCAACCTACAGGTCTTATTTCCCACTTGTCCAATCTCTCAAAATATTCCATCCAGCACAACGCAATTTACTTTCTTCCAAAAGTTCGCTATGTCCTTATTCCCTTAGGACAAGAAACATTTCAATCATACTAATTCACCAAGGGTGAATTCCAATACTTGTCTATCTGCTCTGAGGTGTTCTTAACCTCTTATTCTTAACTAAACATCCTCAGAGACTTATTATCCAAAGTCAAAAATAATTTTATCTGTCACCCACTTTTCTTATCCAATTTGGGGAACAACCCCTACAGCCATACACTGCCTCATATCTTGTTATCCCAATACTCGAATGACAACTGTCGCTATTGACGAATTCAATTAGAAATCAACTGATCATTTCAGGAGCTTATAAAATCAATGGCACACGCTTTCATCGGATCCTCCAGAACTTGTACAGTCCTCTCTGACTGACCATCTGTCTGAGGATGAAAAGCTGTGCTAATACTCAGTCGGGTTCCCATAGCTTCCTACAAATATCCTCAGAGGTGGAAAATGAAGCGAGAATCCCTATATAATACAATGCTCACTGGAACGCTACATCATGTTCCACAATCTACTTTATACCTGAATCCTCATACTCACTCTGAGTATCTGGGGATTTTATAACCATAAGGTGGGTAGACTTGGTCACTCTATCGACTATCATCCAAATAGTCTCGTAATTCACCTGGGTTCTCTATAACCCATCACGACATTCATGGAGACTTGCCCTCATTTTTCGTGCTGTGTCGATATAGGTAGGTGCTGCAATAACTCTGTAGACTTTTAAAACTCTACCTTACTCTGCTAACATACTAGGCACTTTTCCATAATCTCTACCATGTCTCTTTTCACATTTGACCACCAATACCCTTTTCAAAGATTTCATATATATTCTTTACTTTTCGTATGCACTGTATATCCCGAAGAGTGAGCTTCTGACAATATCACTGCCCCATCAACTGTGGCCCTGGGGAGCACTTATACTGTCTCTGAACCTCTCTGTAAATCATTATCATACTCTGTGAACTCTATCACTGTACCCTTTTGAATCCGACCCAAACCATCGACATCCTGCCGATCATCACGCTAAGCCTGTCAAATCTGAGCACTCTCATCCGGTTCTAATCATCAGGCTAGCTGTCACATAATCACTGTCATCATCAGAAGGGATCACATCAATACTGAGGTTCACAACTGCTCTAGCAGCTCATGCTCCCTGAGCATCATATGTAATACCATCCCAAGGCTCTTTTTACTCAAAACATCAGCCTTTCCTAGGTGGTACAATTTTCACAAATCAAAACCTCTCAGAAGCTCTAACCCACTATGTATTTTCATATTCGCCTCTTTCTGTGAAAACAGATACTCGGGGCTTTATGATTAATGCATATCCACAATTTCTCACCATATACATAGCAGTACCATATCCTCAGTACAAATACTGTTGCCAACTTTAAATCATGGGTCAGATAGTTTATTTCATGATCAAGGAGTTGTCTGACTCCATAATTGACTATCTTCCCATTATACATCAATACACAGCTCCTTCATTATTTTGAGGTATCCATACTCACTGAGAACCTCTTGAGCTGTTGGGTACGGTGAAAATAATCACAGTGGTCAGTTCATACTTCACTACACCGAAATTTATGTCACATCTATCATCTTATTATCATCGCATTCCAAGACCACGTTTTCTTAGTTAAACGTGTCAACCAAGTAGACCATATTGAGAACTCGCAACAACCATCTGTAAAAATAATTTCCCAATTGTTGCTTATAAATCACCCTAGACTTTAACTACACCTAACATATCATCGATACTGATGATTACGAATCGGTCCAATCCTTGGCTTATCTATGTGTAAGCGTATAAGATCCTTCAAAATTGCTTACGTCTTCAGGTACTAACCTGCGTCATTTCCTTTTCTTATCTTAACCGCTCTTATTAAATTTTTACTATGTTAACCTTTATGATTTGTCGAATTTTAATATTCTTATTATCTTAGTAAAGGTATCCTAACGCTAAAGTTATCTATTACGACGATCGATTTCACGTTATAGGTTATACATATATACTTTTAGATGCTGTCAAGTCTTCAGGCGGGGAGGTATTTTGAAATACCTTTATTAACCTTTAGACTTAACCACAACTACGTTATATCTCAGTCTCTGTGGTCACAATTTATATTCGTTACTAATTGCTTTAATCCTAATGACTCCATATCGTAAGGATGTTCTTACCTAGCATACGCCTCTTACTCCAATACATCTTGTATTTAAAATCAAGCATATCATATCTTAAAGTTATCTCCTTTCGTATATCCATTATAACGAAACTCTTGTCATTATTCGTTCCATGAGTACAATCCTTTACTCCTTTACTTTCAACTGTTACACCCCTCTTTGTCACTTAAAATCTCTATATTCATATTCCGTTAATTAATCCTTCTCTATTAGGGTACTCATTTATCAATATTGTACCCAATGATGTAGGCATTCATGCCTTTTACTCACTTATATGCGAATGAAGGCGGTATGAATAAATGTGTGGCACCAGGATCAATAAACATATGTACTTCATTATTCATAACAAGTGTGGTATCTTACACCACATCCATGAAACATCAATAGTGTCCTGGTCCAAGACATCCTCTCGCCTTCGTCCAACAACATACTTTCCTTTTTCTTTTCTTTTCGGCTATTGCCTCCCTTTTCGTTGCAGCTATACCAACGAAGTTTTTCCCTGTCTCTTTACTTTTCTGCGGGACGATCTCACCCAACTCTGTGCAATCAAAATCAATGGTCCGTCTTACCACACTTAACGACCATTTTCATCAATACAGTGTAGGTATAGACCCTCCTTCCGTGGTATCCACCACATATCTCACACTGCTTACACTGCTACACTGCTTCGTAGCAGGTCGGGGTCCTCAAATCACAATGCCCCCCAAGAGTGTCAAAATTGGATGCACTGGGGACTTACCAATTATCTTACTCCATGACTCGTCAAATTAAATCTTTTATCAATTACTATTTTCCCATTTTAACATCTTTGTCATTTCTCGATTCTCTTTTCTGTCTCTATTTCGGCCCTCACTACCTTTCCCAATCTCAGAGGCGTGCAATTCATGTTCTTATTTACCCAACTGTAAATCTGCGCACTGCCTCGATATAGGTAATATCTCACGGGCCAATCAGACTCAAATTAAAAAGTTGAGCCATTTCATGAACTTTTAGACATCTCGACTGTCACTTGTTCATAGTGTCGAGGTAATATCTGCCAAAGAATATAACTGAGTTTCATACTCATAATCAATTTAGTATTCTTGGGCAGTGTAAGAAATTTTTCCTTTAAATCATGTCCGAGATATCATGTCACCGGAATACATCCAATAAGATTTCTCATCTTAGCTATGGATGTTTAACACATAAGATGGGTTGAGCGGGTTTCCACCAATGTTCCGCTGCGCTCTCATATCTCATACATAATCAGAGCAATTAGCTCCTCACAATAATCTCCACACTCCACTCCAATCTCGCGAAGCGTGTCTCAATACTATCCGATCTCTCTATCGGACTCAGTGGGACATGCTTAACATTAGCCTCCATTTCAATTTCATACTGATTCTCATAGTCAAACTTAGCACGACTTAGCAGACTCAGGTCTACCTTTACGACCTCTGCCTCGAGCACTTTCTCATCTAACGCGACTCATATTAGGCATTCCTGCATTCTCGACCATTTCTTAGTCAAAACCCATCTCGATATACACTATTGTATCTAACTAAGCACAGTAACACGGGGATGTAATTTCCTAATTACTGACACTGACACACATCAGACTAATTTCTGCTCTGATACCACCTTTATATGTCACGACCCAAACTACCTAAAAATCAGAGTTAATTTTTCTAATTTTGTTATTTTTCTTACTTAAATTCTTACCTGTCTTCTGATCGTGACCACACTCCACTAATAATTGGGCTGTGCGTCAATGCCAGTCCCACCATACATTTATCATCTAACTTAATTTTTCTCCAGTTATTTATAATTGTTTACATTATTTATACATCCCCTAAAGTTACTTACAAACATGTTACTGTGCTATGCTTATGCAGATACAATATGTACAAGTGTATATACCTTATGTTGATGGGCAGCAGCGGATATTCGGAATGCAGTACTGAGTCGCCTCAACTTCAACTGGAGATTATCTGTGGGAGAAAATGAAAGTGGTGAGCACATCAAGCTCAGTAAGGCAATCCTACGAACAAGTAGGTAGCCATACTACCTACATGAACGTGGTGCCATGTGTAAATCACCATTTCTCTACACATTTTAAAACAAATGATATGAGTTATGATGTTATGTAAATCAAGTTTGCACGAAAAATTCAACATGCAATTATTACAAATCATTTATTTCTCAATTAAAATTTTCACAATAAAGTCAGGATTCGACCCCTGCTATGGGTGATCCTGACTCACACAAAACCATAAAAATTGATTTACATTCACACATGGGTTTGAAAAGCATGGAAATATCATCATGCAAATTTAATTTAAAACCCAGTTTAAATCATCGTCAAGATCATCAACATGCGAGACTAGGCAATATCTGTATAACGGCAATAACCAGGACTGGCCATATGTGTCCTCGTGAGTCCCTCTAGCTTCACGGATCCCAGTGTGCGAGGTCTCACCCTGATCGGGAACCGCCCGGGAGGTGGGTCAATCCAACCCGTCAGTCTTATCCGATCTCACGCATCCGAAGATGCCGTATCCGAAGATACCCCGTATCACAAAGATACCGTATCATAAAGATACCGTATCCGAAGATACCCCACAGTACATCGTACTCCATGCTACTTGCACGGTACATCGTACTCCATGGACCCATATCACTCTAGGTACTCCAGCCCAAATGGCCTGCTTCCCACAGAGAGGTTTTGTTTCTCAATACTCATTGCCATGTCTCAAAACGCACGTGCGAGCCTATTAAATCGGTGACACACAGTCTACCCGATGCTCCAAGCACGGCTCATCGTATGTTCTCATAACAATCAGTGCGAGCGATGCTCAGCACTCTCATCAAATCAAGTAAAATTGGCAGAGCCCGCTTTACATCTCCACAGGGCCGCCAACCTCATCCCTCACTCTCACCCTACTTAAGAGGTCTTTTGAGCCTGTTGGGCCTTTTGGCTGACTCCAAGGGCAGATAGCGCTACTCCACAAATCCAGTAAAACTAGTGCGAGTTAGGCTCAGCACTCTGTATATAAATCATATGAAAATCTTATAAAATCTGGTGCGAGTTAAATTCCAGCACCCTGTCTTGAAAATCATGTAAAAATATGGTGCGAGTTAGACTCTAGCACCGTGTCACGAAAAAGCATGTGAAATCTGGTGCGAGTTATACTCTAGCACCTATGCATGTAAAACTCTAGTGCGAGCTCTCGCTCCAGCACTAATGCATGCATCACACAAATCAAACATCGTGCGAGCTAAGCTCTAGCACGTCACATGTAAATAAAAACACGTAGGCGGCTCGGTTATCTCCAAATAGTTTTCACAGAAATTACATCGTTTAAGGTATGCAATGCTATGCATTTTTCTTTAAAAGTGAGCCAGCCTACTCATGCATGTGTTAAAATACCTCCAGAACGAGCAGGGACCTCTCGTCCTTGCTCCTCCCAATTTTTCCTAAAGTTGGAAACATTTACCCTTAACAAGGGTATTTCGATAATTTTGCCCATACGGGGCATTAAAATTATTCTTCGACCTCTAGACCCTCCAGAACATTTTTTAAAGACTGCAAAGGGACTTAAAATTGCGTAAAGTTACCTCTAGCAGTCCACAGAATTCCCTTACCTTATTTTCCTGTCGAGTCTGACCTTTTCTTTTTCACTGTTGTCACGTCGCGCAGTCCGTTATGCTCCCAATCAAATGCCCGAAACTGCGTATCAATATTCCTCAGGTCAGATATTATACAATTTAATTGTATTTCTTATTTTCTGGGCTTAATTTAAATCATTGGGCCCATTTACCCCTATTGGGCTCGATTGCACCTTAATGGGCCTTAAGCCCGTTTTCCACTTAATTTTCACTTTATCGAGGCTTATTGGGCTCATCGGGCCCTCCAACAATTTATTGGGCCTCATTCTAACTCTCGAATAGCTAAATTTAATATTTACAACAATCTATCTAAATTTCCATAATTTAATTCAATTTATGCGGAATTTAAATTCATATCACGCATAACGATGTAATTATCGTAAATAAAAGTCACTTACCCGAGATTTCATGCTAGTACGAAATTTGAGGCTATCTCGAGCTCTCGGTGGATGCCAATCGTCGAGCTACACAATTCCACAATTTTTTCGGGTAAGTTTCTAGCCCAAAATTAATTAAATTAAATACTCCGAAATTTAAATCGGGTCAATTTCGACCACTACTGACTTACCTGAAGCTCGATTGCACCACTGGAATTTTCCTTAATTTTTTCTCTTTTTCTTTTTCCCTTTTTTCTCCTTTTTCCCCCTCTTTTTGGCTGAACCGGTTCAGTCCGGTTCGGACCGGTTCAGACCACCGGTTCACTCCGGTTCGACCGGTTCACCTCCGGTTCACCCGATTCTCTGTCGGTTCTCGCCACCAGTCGCTCCGCGAGGTTGTCCGCATCACGAATCCACCCTCGGTTTCGGTCGAGGTCGCCGGAAGGTCGCCGGTCCGACCGTTCTCTTTTCTGCCGTCGAAACCCATTTTCAGTTTTGGTCGTCACCGGCGATTCCCGCTGTCTCGTCGGCTGCTACCGGTATCAAAAGGACTGCCTCCTCCTCACGGTCACGCCGGTGGCCTCCATTCACGCCTAGCTGTCGTGGATCGCCGGGATCGACTCGATTTCTTTCTCGATTTTTCGTCCGCCATTTCGTCGGATTCAGCGGTCGTCGGCGCGCGTCGTCAGTGCCAATGGATTCGTCGGCCCGCCTTCTCTCTTCTCTGGTCCCCGTTTGGTCCCATCGCTCACCGGTGGCCGTCGGGCTGATCGGTCGGCTCCTTCGTTTTTCGCCTTTCGCGTTTTTCGCGTTTTCAGATTCTTTTTCTTTTTTTTTGTTTTATTATTTTTATTATTATTATTATTATTTATTTTAATTATTTTACTATTTATTAAAATATCTACACTTATATTATTTTTATTTTAATTTAATTTATTTAATTTAAATTTAATTTATTAAATATATTTTTCTTCAAATTTTTGATATTATTCCTTCGCGCTTTTCGAGATATCGTTCCGATAAATTTTTCGGTATTTTTAAAATTTTTGAATCTTGATCAATTGACCCAAAATTTATAATTTCCTCATTATCGATCAAGATATTTTACATCCTTATTTTAAATTAAAATTTTCTTATTGCCCTAATACCGGGTTTTGGTATTTTTACCATTTTACCCCTGCTCTTGTTTCGGAATCAATTTAACCTGACCTTCCTTCATACATCCCCCATATTTTCTTATTTAATTTTCGTATTTTAATTAAATTCGGGTCTTACATTACATACCCAAAATTATGCAATGGTGCACAAATCAAAGTTCGATCGGCTCACGTTCGGACTTTATCGTTGAACTACACAATTTTATATTTAATTTCGAGTTAATTTTTGATCAAATATAATTTTAAATAAATTTTTCAGAAATCAATTCGGTCAATCTGACAGCATATCAAAATTTTTGAGGTATTCCCGGGGATTTTTTCTCCCATTTTTCCCAATTTTTCTTTTTCTTTTTCCTTTTTCTTTTTCTTTTTTTTCTTTCCTTTTCGGCTAATGTGCCGTTTCGGGGCCCTCACCGTCACCGGCGTTCCCGACAGTTTCGCCGGTTGCTACCGATACCAAAAGAACCGTCTCATCCTCCTGATCACACTGGTACCCTCCGATCACACCCAGCTGCCGTGGATCATCGGAATCGAGTCCCTTTTTCTCGTCAGCTTTTCCTCCTCCGTTCACCGGACTTCGGCGTCGATGCGGCACGTTATCGGTACCAGCAGGTTAGCCTGAAGCTCCTCTTCCTTCCTCGTCGGTCGTCGGTGGTTCGTCTGGGTTCGGTCACGCGTTCGGCTTCCCTGTTTTCTTCTTCAGTTTCATTTTTCTGTTATTTTCTCTCTCTTCTAACCAGATTTCCCTTTTTTTAATTTTATTTTTATAATTTATTTTATTATTATATTCATTAAAATACTATATTTTTTCCAAAATATCTAATAAACTATATATTTTATTATATAATTAATTTATTCAATTTATTTAATTTATTTTTCCTTCTTTTTTGGTATATTTTCTCCGTATTATTTTTCAAAATATTGTCCCGAGTGAATTTTCGATAAATCTTAATAATTTTGGATCTTGATCAACTGAACCTGAAATTTAATTATTTCTCCTTTATTAATCAAGATTCCCTGAATCCATGTTTACAGTGTCAATTTCTTACCGAATTACACCGAACTCTGGGTCTTTTGACCATTTTACCATTCAACGTGTTCGGGACCAAACCAATCCAACTTCCCTTCACAAACCCTTTCTCATTTCGTGTTTTAAATTCTTATCTCCAATCCGAATGATCCGAATCACATTCATTTAATATGTGGTCATTTCAATCTCCATTTGCATTTTTCATTCTCGTAAAACTCTTATTATGATTCAATTTACATATAACCACGGTTACATCACGTGAATCATAAGGAAATATGATAAAAATTCGGGTCTTATATAATCTCCCCCACTTAAGAAATTTGGTCCTCCAAATTAGAACCAAGTCAAATGGGTCCATAAACAACTCCAGGTACGCCTATCGCATCATACTCTTTAATTCTCATGTGACTTTTTTCGGAGTGTAATACTACCAAAGGACTTTGACTAGAGAGATTGTCTTAAACCTCGACACTTTCTCTTCCCTATTTAATGCCTAAATCGATTTTTCAACATACGACAACTCTCTTTGAGCTTCAACGGTCTCCATCTCTTGTCAGCATAGCTTTTTTGTCTGCTTTGAGGTATTCTCATCACTCACAATCAACTGAACACCTTCAGAGACATTATACCAATTCGAGAGCGATTCTCTATCTGTCACCCACTTCTTCCTATCCAAGTTGGGGAATAACTCCTACGGCCATACAATGCCTCATATAATGTTATCCCGATACTCAAGTGATAACTGTCGCGATTGGCAAAATTCAATTAGTAGCAACTGATCATCCCAGGAGCTTATAAAATCAAGGGCACACACTTTCATCATATCCTCCAGAACTTGTACAGTCCTCTTTGACTGACCATCTATCTGAGGACGGAAAGCTGCGCTAACACTTAATCGGGTTCCCACAGCTTCCTGAAAAATGTTCCCAAATATGGGAAGTGAAGCGAAAATCCCTATTTGATATCATGCTCCCTGGGACGCTACATAATTTTTCACAATTTTTCGTACACATAAATCTGCCTACACACTCAGAGTATCTGGGGATTTCCATAGCCAGAAGGTGGGTAAACTTAGTCAATCTATCGACTATCACCCAGATAGCCTCGGGATTCCTGCGGTCTTCTATAACTCACGATATCTGTGGTAACTTGCTCCCATTTTCGTGTCGATATAGGTAGAGGCTGCAATAACCCTGCAAACTTCTATTGCTCTACCTTAATCTGTTGACATACGAGACACTTCTCCACAATCTCTAAAATGTCTCTTTTCATATCTGACTACCCATACCCTTTTCAGAGATTCCGATATATTTATTACTTCTCGGATGCACTGTATATCTCGAAGAGTGAGCTTCTGACAATAACACTATCTTATTAACTTTGGTCATGGGGAGCACTTATACTATTTTTGAACCTTAATAAACCATCATTATTCACATGAACTCTGTCACTGTACCCTTCTAAATCTGACCCACACTATCGACACCCTATCGATCATCACGTTAAGCCAGTCGAATCCGATCACTTAAATTCGATTCTAATCTCAAGCTAGCTGTCACACAATCACTGTCATCATCAGAAGGGATCACATCACTACTGAGGTTCATAACTGCTCTAGCAGCTCACGCTCCCTGACCATAATCTGTGATACCATCCCGAGGCTCTTTCTACTCAAAGTATTAGCCATTACATTAGCCTTTCCCTAGTGGTATAATTTCCACAATCATAATCCTTCAGAAGCTCTAACCCTCTATGTTATCTCATATTCTACTCTTTTTGTGAAAACAGATACTCAGGGCTTTTATGATCAGTGCATACCCAAAATTTCTCACCGTGTACATAGTAGTACCATATACTCAGTACAAACACTACCGCTGCCAACTTTAAATCATGGGTCGGATAGTTTCTTTCATGATCGTTGAGTTGTCTGGATCCATAATCGACTATCTTCCCATTTTGCATTAATACACAACCCACTCATTATTTTGAGGTATCCATATACACTGAGAAACCTCTTAAGCTATTGGGTATGGTGAAAATAATTACGGTGGTCAATTCATACCTCAATACACCAAAACTCACCGAAGCTACTTTTATACTTATCATCCCACTTGTATGCAATCTTTTTCGGAATGAGATGTGTCAACGGAGTAGCCCATTTCGAGAAACTCTCAACAATTCATCTGTAAAATTATCACGACCTCCTTTCGTGACTTACCAAAAATCACAATAAATTTTTCGCTTTTTACTTACCTTTCTCTCATTGACAGTTGGGCTGTGATTAGGCATTAGTCCTCTCATCCACACATACCTTACCATTCTTTTTCATATCACACATACATGTCATTATATCTATTTATTGACTTCACGTTCAATTATCTTCTAAGTAATTTCATATACTTTAATATAATTACATCCCCAATATTGAAAACGTGTACATCAATGTGTTTATACATAGTTCAGATACAAAATAGTACGCGTTGTGTATACCTTTTGCTAAATGGGGAATGGTAGCAGTCAAAAGGAATGCTATACCTCAGCCGACTCACTCTACTGCTAGTGATCTGTAGAGAGGGGGGAATGAAAGGGGTGGGCTATCTGGCTCAGTAAGGAAATTGAGTAAGCAAGTAGACATCCATACTATCTACTGAAAATAGTGCTTTGCTTTTCCTTCTCTCAATTCAAAAGCATGTTTCAAAATTTATATATAATGGTACAGATTAAAAATCTCATCTACTAAACTCATGCAGAGTTATCAAATATAGGCATTCATGCAAAAACAGTGCATATTTATCAATTCGGAATGCCTTTATATAAAATATGCCATTTACATTCAAAACACAGTAAATATGGCATTTCACAACACAACACAACAATCGGGTTTCGACTCATCCCTCAGGTTTACCCGTATCATAAATACATGTGATATATCATGTGAGACTCAGTGGCTAAATGCAATATCTCCTGGACTATGGCCATATCCTAACATGTGAAATATTAGGCGACACAGATCTCAGTGTGCGGGTTATCACTGCTGTAACGGGAGGGGGGTTAGTCCATCACAACCACCAACTATCAACTACTCTCCTCCACAACTCCACATCAACACACGGTACAATGTACTCCATGCCACTCGCACGGTACAACATACACCCGTGGACCCTGCCTTATGGTCGGGGTGCCTGCCACAGGTCTTAGCCCTCATACTACAGAATAATCAATGCCACGTCTCTAAATCCACATGTGAACCTCTCCAGTGTGATACTCAATCTACACAAGGAATCATCATGGTTTTTCTAACATGTCTATATATCACGTAAAACTACAGTTCGCGTCTTGAGTGTGACTCACAGTCAACACTCCACTCAAACACTGTGTATGCATGTCAAAACATTAAATACTAGTGCGAGTAACCTCCAACACTAGGTCATGCATAGTTCTCATGTAAAACTCAAGTACGAGCTATCGCTCCAGCACTCTATCATGCACAAATCACATAAAACTGAGTACGAGCAATTCTCCGATACTCTATCGTGCATATCAGATAAATGTGGTGTGAGTCTCACTCTAGTACTAATGTATGTGAAAAACATCTGAAATCAAGTGCGAGTTGTGCGCCGGCACGATTATTTCCACATAATTCAGTAAATGGCTCTTTAAAAATAGGGATGTTTCAAAATATTAAAATCAGCACTATAAAGAATGCTTAGTTCACGTCAACCTTAAAACATTAGCTCATCTATCTACTTTTCTGCTACACAGTAGTAAAAACATTCAAAAACACTGTTTCCATGCTTTTTACAACTTTTTGCCTAACTAGGGGTAAAATCGTAATTTACCCATATTGTTCCTATAAATATTATTGATTTTTTCTGACCCTCAGACAATTTTAGTGAATGTAAAAGCAGACGAAAATACGCACAGATATCTCTAACTACTCACAAAAGTCCCTTACCTCGGATCACGTCAAGTGACCTCACTTCCTCTGTGCTGCTCAAATGTCGCAGTCCGATCAGCTCTCAATACAACTCCGAAGCTGCATTTAACCATTCACTGGGTTAATTATACTTTTCCTACTGTATTACGCATTTAATACAGTTAATATCCCTTAATGGGCCCATTTACAGTTATTGGGCCTTAAACACTTTAATTGGGCCTAACTCTGTCTTAAGCTCGTTTTTCACTTATTAATTCCCTTCATCAGTGTCTATTGGCTCATTGGGCCTATCAATGCCCATTGGGCTTTGTTCCAAACTCTTTGGATAGTCCGTATATCATTTACGACAATAAATTCAAAAATCCGGATATAATTTATTTTATGCAGAAATTAATACGAAATCCGCAAACTAAATCCCAATTGCATAAAAAATCATACTATTGTCGTAAATGAGCTTTACTTACCTGAATTTATGCGATGGTGCACAAATCGGAGTTCGATCGGCTCACGTTCGGAAGTTATCGTCAAACTGCACAATTTTTTATATTAAATTTCGAGTAAATTTTTGATCAAATACAATTTAAATTAACTTTCTCGAAAATCAATTAGGTTAATCTGACCGCATATCGGCTTACCGTAATCTGAGGTATTCCCAAGGATTTTCTCTCCTTTTTTCCCTTTTCCCTTTTTCTTTTTCTTTTTCTTTTTTTTCCCTTCCTTTTTTTGGCTACGGTGCCGTTCCGAGGCCCTAATCGTCGCCGGTCGTTTCCAGCCGATTCGCTGGCCGCTACTGGTACCAAAAGAATCGACTCGTCCTCTTGATCACATCGGTACCCTCCGATCACACCTAGCTGCCGTGGATCGTTGGAATTGAGCCCCTTTTTCTCGTCGGTTTTTCCTCTTCCATTCGCCGGACTCCGACGTCGAAGGCGCGCGTCTCCAGTACCAGCAGGTTCGCATGGACGTCCTCTCTTTTCTCCGGCCCTCGCCTAGCCTCGTCGGTCGTCGGTTCATCGTCGGCTTCTCGGGTCTTCCTCGGGTCGCCTGTCTTCGGTTTTCTGTTTTAGTTTTCGCGATTTCTTTAGATTTCAGTCATTTTTTTCTTTTTTTATATATTTATTATATTTTATTTTAATCAAATAAAATATAATAAAAATCTCAAAATATCTCCAAAAATTCATATTTTATTCATTTAATTAATAAATGAATTTATTTGTCTCATTTTGTCTTTTCAATATATTTTTTCAATATTTTCGGGATAATTTCTCGATGTGAAAATTTCGATTTATTCCAATAAATTCATATCTAGATCAATTGGACTCGAAATTTAATATTTTCCTCGTTATTGATCAAGATTTCTCAATTCCATATTTTTAATGATATTTTTCTTGTCGAATTTATACCGGATTTTGGTCTTTTGATCGTTTTACCCTTCAACGTGTTCGAGACCAAATTTAACCCGACTTTTCTTCATGAATTCTCTATATTTTCTCTTAATAAGTTCTCATTTTTAGTCAGAATGATTCAATTCCATTTGGTTTAGCCTGTGGCTCTTATAGCCCTTATTTGGCTGTTATGTAACTTACATGCATTTTTTATTCTTTAATTGTCAATTCCATGATAGTAAATACTCTTCTTATGATTCAACCATGAAAAAAAAGTGTTCGTACACATAGGAATCATAAGGAATAAGCTACATACATAATCAAAAATTTTAGTTGCTGCTCATGCTCTTCCCTGGACTTCGAATACATCAAAATATCATTGCTAAGGATGACCACAAATTAGTCTAGGTAAAGTTTAAATACCTTGTTAATCAATGCCCTAACGGTTACAAAAATCATTTTGGGCACATTCACATTCCGAATTCTTAACGGATGTTACCCAGACTTCAAATAGATCTCTAAAAAGATATGATGAACTTTTATCTAATCACTCCTATAATTGCTTCTTTAGTCCGTCCAGTTCCACTAATATCATTTTATACGTGGTTAGGATATCGACTCCGTACCAGGTACCAACTCAATAGAAAACGTCATTCTTTTAAAGGGTGGCAACCCTGGTAGATTATCCGAAAAGATATCAGGAAACTCCCTAACCATAAGGATATCTATTAACTCCGGATGTGCCTTATCCATACCAACCGCACAAGTGAGAAAACATTCCCATCATTACTCATTCTGTGAGTACAATCATTTACTCTTTTAATTTCAATCGCTACACCCCTTTTCATTACTTGTCAAAACTTATAGTATACTTTTCAGGGGTAACCATATCACTATCTTATGATAGAAATCTAAACATTATAGTTTGCAGCCGACCAATTTATTCTCAAATATTACTTCAAAATTATTCATATTCCATTGAATAAAATCGACTGACTTATTCTTCTTCCCCTGTTTTCGACTTATAAATTATTTATAATTATTCCGTTAGTTAACCTTCCTTCATTGGGGTGCTAACTATCAGCATTGTGCCCAAGGGTGTAGGCATTCACGTCTTTCAGTAACTTATATGCAAATAAGGGCGATATGAATAAATACATGGCACCAGGATCAATTAAGATAGTTACTTCATTATTCACAATCAAGGTGGTACCCTCCACCACAGCTATTGAAACATTAAT
This sequence comes from Firmiana major, assembly GCA_033439115.1. NCBI lineage: Eukaryota > Viridiplantae > Streptophyta > Magnoliopsida > Malvales > Malvaceae > Firmiana > Firmiana major. The sequence continues at coordinate 35,252,863 of CM065912.1, read as the reverse complement.
AGTGTCCTTGTCCAAGGCTTACACTCGCCCTCGTCCAACATCTTATTTTCGTGGTAACTACCACATATCCAACCCTGCTCAGTAGCAGGTCGGGGTCCTCCAATCACAATACCCCATGACTCGATATCTCTAAATCTCTTACCAAATGGTCTCTTTCCCGCTCTGACATCTCTATCATCCACTATTCTCTTTCTGTCTCTATTTTGGCCCTTACTACCTTTCCCAATCTTAGAGGCGTGCAACTCATGATCTTATTCACACAACTGTAGTCTACGCACTGCCTCGACATAGGTAGTGATATCTAACGGGGCCAATCAGACTCTAATTAACGGTCTAAGCCCTTCCATGAACTTTTGAACATTTCGACTCTCATTGTTCATAGTGTCGGGGTCATACCTACCCAGGGATATAAACTGAGATTCATACTCATCAGTCAACCAGTTTCTTCTAGGTCAGAGTAAAGATTTTATCTATAATTTTCTTTAAGCAATGTCCAAGATATGTTGTCACCGGAATACATCCAGAATTATCTCTCATGTCAGCTTTAGATGTCTAACTCTTAAAATGGGTCGAGCAGACTTCCACTAATGCTCTGACTCACCCTCAAATCCCATGCATTCTTTGAGTAAATAGATCCCAAAATATTCTCTACACTTCGCTCCAACCTCGTGAAGCGTGTCTCAATACTGTTCGATCTCTCTGTCAGACTCTGTGGGGCATACTGAATACGAGCCTCCACTTCAATCTCATCCTGAGTCTCGAGCACATGTACTCTCGCCCCTCTACCATAACGGCTATCAGTTATAATAAATAGATTCTTGCATTCAAAACCAAATTCTTAGCTGCAATTCCATCTCGATATACACAATTGTATCTAAGCAAAGTATAGTACATGGGGATGTAAACTTCCTTAACCGCTAACACTAACTCATATAAGGCCAAATTAGCTCTGATACCACCGATTGTCACGACCCAAAACTACCCAAAATCATAGTAAATTTTTTATTTTTCTTTCATACTTACTTGACCTCTGATCATGACCAACCACAACCAATAATTGGGCTGTGTGTCAGTGTCATCACCATACATTTTACAGATAGTGCATAATTTAAATTAAATATAAACTCATACGTTATGCACTAATTTCTTTTCATTTCTTTACAATATGTACCCAGTCTATACATCCGAGAGTCAATACAAAATATAGTACTATGCTTATGTTATTTAGATACAATATATACAATGTGTATATACCTCAAGTGATGGGCAGCAGCGGATGTCTGGAATGCAGTATTCAGTCACCTCAAGGTCTACTGAAAATGATCTGTGTGAGAAAATGAGAGAGGTGAGCATATCAAGAGGTAAGGTAATCCTACGAACAAGTAGGTAACCATACAACCTACATGAACGTGGTGCCATGCATAAACCACCCTTTCTCTACACAATTTGAAAATAGATGCTACAATTCATGATGTCATGTAAAACAAGTGCACATATGGATTTCAAAGAGCATGGAAAACTCAACATGCAAATCCATTTAAATCATAGCCCAACTGTAGGTAGGATGGTTACGATGAGAGGAAGGTAAGAATTAAATATGAAAGAAAAATGAAAAATTTACTCTGATTTTTGGGTCGTGACACTCTCCTCGACGCAATAATCATTTTCATCATCTCTACTCCTTACTCCAGCCACCACCATCATCATCATTATCGTCACCTCTTGCAAACTTTGGTACTCCATTTCTAGCCTGCCATTACTGACTTCTCCAGCGTTGCTTCTCGGTTCTCCATCCTCTTTACTTCCCTCGACCACCCTCAACCATCACCATTGTTGGCTCTACCGAGAGGGGGGGTGAATCGGTTTTCTAACGTTAATGGTAAATTTTAAATTAATCCTAATTTAATCAGCAAATGATAATGAGCAATACAATGAAATTAAACAAATTAATTCAAGATAGGGAAGAGAAAAACAAACACAATCGTTTATAGAAGTTCGGCCAATCTCTTGCCTACGTCCTCTCTCCTTGACCTTCTTGTCAAGTGCTTTCTTTCTCTCCTTCAACAGAAGTTACAATGTTCTTTTTTCAGGTTAAGGAATAACCTCTCTACCCTTTGCAATACAAAGAAGTATTCACCCTTTTACAATGTTTTTCTCACTGAGGAACAATCCTCTTCTCTTTTGAGGTAAGGATGAATACAATGTCAAGCTTTAATGTGGGTAGGACAATTACAGCTTTTGCACTTAAGCTTATACAACAAACTCAATAAATGAGGAATGAAGACACAAGGAATGAATGAATTAAACTCTTGAGAATGTAAGAAAAATGTGCAGCAATGGTCTCTATTCTCATTGTCTTTAATGCTTGGTTAAATACTAAAGGATTGGTAGTTGGAGCATTAAATGCTGTTTTTTCCGTTGAGATTTTTTCAGAACTAGCCGTTGGGTACCTCCAGTAGAATGCCAGATCGATCTGCCATCTTGACCAAATCGATCTCTTAGTTATAAATCCTGCAAGATCAAAGCAAAATAACACAAGGAGATCGATCTCATAGGTGAGCAGATTGATCTCATGATTTAAAAATATTAGAGGAGATCGATCTGTCGAATAGGCAGATCGATCTTTTAATCTCTCTGTTTGAGTATAGATCGATCTCACAGATCGATCTACTGTCTTTACTTTAGGGGAGATCGATCTCTCAATAACCCAGATCGATCTCCTTAGCTCTCTGACTTTGAGAAGATCGATCTCTTCCTTACCAGATCGATCTCATAAGCTCTCTGTTTGAGTGTGGATCGATCTTACAGATCGATCTACTGTCTTTGCTTTGAGGGAGATCGATCTCTTTCTTGATCAGATTGATCTCCTCAACTCTAGTATTAGGCAGATCGATCTCATAACCCTTATAGATCGATCTCACTCTTCCTCAATACCTTTGTATAGGTTCAAAGCTTGGTAGATCGATCTCATGTCTTCCTGAGATTGATCTCTCATCCAAGAAAATCCTAGGAGATCGATCTCTCATAACCCAGATCGATCTCTCATCAACAGAACTTAAAGTTCTGGTACTGATAACCTCTAAACATGTTTTTATATCATCTTTACATTATTGAATTTACTTGTTTTGTCATTTCAAAATACATTAACTCAACAATCTCCCCCTTTTTGATATGACAAAACCTATTCAATCAACATGTTTAGTTGCCTATTTTCAGTTTGCACAAACTCCCCCTTTTTGTAAACTCCCTCTTACTTTTGGCTTTAGATCTCTAAACTTTCTTAACTCCCCCTCATTTTAATCATTCCTTTTAAACCATTAGATATGATTCTTAAAGTCATTTAAACATGTTTTAACCAACGCATGTGTTCTTAACATTATTTCTTCTCCCCCTTTTTGTCATATCAATGGCAAGAAAGAAATCTAAAAATACTCCTGTCATTTCAAATTAACATTTCATTAAAAACTCATTCAATAACACAGAGGGCAGCTCATTCAAGCAAATTTAGTTCAAACAACAACGAGTAATGAAAACATATAACAAAACTAGATCTAGCAAATAAGTCCTATGGTGGAGGAGGAAATCGATCCATGAGATCCTCAACGTGAGTGCGAGTGACTTGAAGCTCATCAAACATCGCCTCCTGAGTCTCATGAAGATTTACAAAGTCTTCATCGATCTTTCTGTTCAGTGCACTCAACATTGTCACAATGGACTCCATGTCAGCGGTTGAGGAAGCAGGTGCAGTGGGCTGAGGAGTCGAGGACGATGGACCCATAGTTGGTGCAGCAGGTGGATCCATAGGCTCATCGGAGGGATCTTCCTCCATAGCTGCAGTAGACTGCTATTCCCTCTTCTTCTTCCAGTCGCCCCGGAAGTCCTTGTAGTAGTCCATGTGGTGGAGTGACCCGATGTTGAGGATGCTCTTTGAAGAGGGCATTTCACATGTTTCGCAGCTGCTGTCCACTCCGAGTCGTTGGAGAAAGTACGCCAATGGTTGCGAAAACACTATCGTTGTGGCTTGGCAGCGTACGATCTTCAACCAGTCTTGATAGAGAAAGTGGACGAGGTTGGGTTTTTGACTGGTGGAGTGAATGTGGTGAATCCAGAATCTATCTAACCGCCTAACGGTGGAGTGACGGGTACCGAATGGACGAAGGTTCCAAGATATGATGAGGTGGAGTAACCGTGGGTGCATTGGGAGGTCACTCGCCTTATCCTCGGGAATATCAAACTCCAAAGGGACTTCCTCATCTTCATTTGTCAACCCTTCATCGCGGATGTTGAAAGCGTGGGCTAGGACTTCAGTGTCTATTGTAATGGATTTACCCATGACATACGTGGTAAACCCGAGAATTTTACAAGTGTCGTTAGGATCATAGGTGAGTTCGGCATTGGAAAAGAATGCTCGAATGATGTTTGGAGGTACGGGAGTATTGATTTTGAGGAACGACATCCTACCAAATTCTTCAAATTTAGACAGATAGGGAAAATCAATGCGGTTTAAGAAGGAGAAATCGATGGTTCGCCAATGTTTTATTGGCATGGTGGAAAAATACTCTTCATATCGCTTCCTTTTCGCAGGTGTTTTAAAACACCTGTTGAAGGTAGCGACTGAAGAGGGAGGAATGGATTGGGAAGATGACCCTTGTTCTACATTAGATCAGGGAGGTTTTTGGCCTGCTCTATTAAGTCTAGGCATGGTTTTAGACATGGGAATTACTCTAAGATAGGTTCACAAACAAAAATCAATGGAACAGTGACTAGATTTGCCCTAGAGTGAAATTTAACACAAATCTTAAGAAATTTTTGAGAAAATAATAAGGAATGTGGGTTACTATACCAGTAAACGAAGGAGAGATGCGACGAAGATCGTACTGAGATCGATCTGAGGAGTAATCGAGAGAGGAAGTGCGAGGGAAGTTAGGGATTTGAGGTTTTGGGGATTTCAAATTTGGGAATTTTTCGCCAGTTTTTATAGTCCAGGGCACAAGAGATCGATCTGTCATTTCCAGAAGCCCGAAGAGATCGATCTGTGGTTCCATAAGATCGATCTACAAAATACAGAAGCTTAAGGAGATCGATCTGTCGTATGCACAGATCGATCTGCTGTTAAACAGAGGCTTAAGGAGATCGATCTTATGGATAGAAGATCGATCTGCTTAGCTTAACCTTAATGCTTTAAGCTTGTTGGAAGTATGGAGATCGATCTATATAGATAGGAGATCGATCTCTCATGCTTGTTGCCCAGAAAAATCTTTGTAAAACTCTTTTAAAACCAACTTAAAACCAAGATTTTGAAGCATAAATATATCTTAAGGGATATTCATGAGTCCTAATTCACCTTTAATTATACAAAACCTATCTCTATCAAGGGGTTTGGTGAATATATCAGCTATTTGATGTAAAGTGTCAATATACTCTAGAATTATATCCCCTTTTTGCACATGGTCTCTAAGGAAATGATGCATAATCTCAATGTGCTTGGTTATAGAGTGTTGAATAGGATTTTTAGATAGGTTGATAGCACTGGTATTGTCACATTTAATAGAAACTTGTTTCATGTCAATACCATAGTCTTTCATTTGTTGTTTAATCCACAACACTTGAGCACTACAACTACCTACTGCTATGTATTCAGCTTCAGTTGTGGACTGAGCCACACTATTTTGTTTCTTAGAGAACCAAGAGATTAATCTATTTCCTAAGAATTGGCAGGTACTTGAAGTACTTTTCCTATCTATTTTGCATCCCCCAAAATCTGCATCTGAAAATGCATGAAGTGTAAAGGCAGAGTCCTTGGGGTACCAAAGTCCTAGAGAGGGAGTGTCCTTAAGGTATCTAAAGATCCTTTTAGTTGCTAATAAGTGTGATTCCCTATGAGAGGATTGAAATCTAGCACAAAGGCATACACTAAATAAAATATATGGTCTACTTGCTGTTAAATAGAGCAATGAGCCAATCATAGACCTATAGAGTTTAGTGTCTACACACTTACCACTTTCATCTTTATCAAGCTTGATGTTGGTGCCCATTGGAGTTGCTTGAGGTTTGCAATTGTCCATTCCAAATCGCTTGAGTAAATCTTTAGTATACTTTGCTTGATTGATGAAGGTTCCATTTTTTGTTTGCTTCACTTGAAGTCCCAAGAAGAAGGTGAGTTCTCCCATCATACTCATTTCAAATTCTCCTTGCATGATCTTAGGAAACTCTTGACATAAAGACTCATTAGTTGAACCAAAAATAATATCATCCACATACACTTGTACAACTAGTAAATCTTTATTTTTATTTTTGATGAATAAGGTGGTATCCACTTTTCCTCTTGAAAATTCCTTTTCTATTAAGAATTTTGACAACCTTTCATTCCAAGCTCTAGGAGCTTGTTTCAAGCCATAGAGTGCCTTAGATAATTTGAAAACATGTTCAGGAAATTCATGATTCTCAAAGCCGGGAGGTTGTTCAACATAGACTTCTTCATTAATGAAACCATTTAAGAATGCACTCTTTACATCCATTTGATATAACTTGAAGTTTTTATAGCATGCAAAGGCAAGTAACATTCTTATTGCCTCTAGTCTAGTTACCGGTGCATCGGTTTCATCATAGTCTATACCTTCCTCTTGTCTATAGCCTTGTGCAACTAACCTAGCCTTGTTTCTTATGACCACACTATTTTCATCCATCTTGTTTTTGAATATCCATTTAGTTCTAATTATAGAGTGATCACTAGGCCTAGGAACTAGTTTCCATACTTTGCTTCTCTCAAATTGATTTAATTCTTCTTGCATTGCTAGGAACCAATTATTGTCATCTAAAGCTTCATTGACATTCCTAGGCTCTATTTGAGATACAAAGGCTATATATTGACACATATTCCTTAGAGATGATCTAGTTCTAACTCCAAGAGTTGGATCTCCTACTATTTCACAATCTTTTACATATCCTAACTCTCTTGGTGCTCTAGACTCTCTCTCTAATATCTCTATCTCTTCTTCATCTTCTTTATTCAAGTCAAGTTTTTCTAATAAATCATCTTCTAAGTTTGGGATTTCCTCTAAGTTTTCATCAAATATTCCAACATCCTCATCATTGGTTGAATCTTTAGATACATCATTTGACTCATCAAATATAACATGAATAGATTCTTCAACCATCAATGTTCTTTTGTTATATACTCTATAAGCCTTTGAATTCAATGAGTACCCTAGAAAGATTCTCTTATCACTCTTGGCATCAAATTTTTCTAAATTATCTTTACCATTATTTAAGACAAAATATTTGTAGCCAAAAGGATGGAAGTAACTAATGTTAGGCTTCTTATCTTTGTAAAGCTCATAAGGAGTTTTCTTTAGCATGGGTCTAATCATAGCTCTATTAATTATGTAGCAAGCTGTGTTTATAGCTTCAACCCAAAAATACTTTGGTAAATTATTTTCACACAACATGGTTCTAGCCATTTCTTCTCTCAACTACTCCATTTTGTTGTGGTGTCCTAGGGGCTGAAAAATTATGGCTAATTTCTTGATCATTGCAATACTCATCAAATCCTATATTTTCAAATTCCTTACCATGATCACTTTTAATACTAGTTATTGTGTATCCCTTTTCATTTTGAGTCACTTTTGTATAGGCTATGAATTTTTCTAAGGCTTCATTTTTTACTCTCAAAAAGAACACCCAAGTGAACCTAGTGTAATCATCAACTATTACAAATCCATAGTGTTTCCCACCAAGGCTTGTTGTTCTAGTTGGTCCAAATAAATCTAGGTGAAGTAATTGAAGAGGCCTAGAGGTAGATACACTATTTTTTGGCTTAAATGTTGTCCTTTTATGTTTTCCTTTAACACATGCTTCACATACTTTTTCATAATCAAAGGACATTTTAGGCAATCCTATAACTAGATCCTTTCTAGCTAACTTAGAAAGTACATGCATGCTAGCATGGCCTAGTCTTCTATGCCATAACCAAGATTCCTTTTTATTATCTACCATTAGGCATATGTTTTCATTCTTAAGTTCATTAAGATAGACAATGTATATATTACCTTGTCTATGGCCTAAGAAAAGAACTCTATTTGTCTTAGGATCTATAACATGACATTTCATACAATCAAAGGTTACTTTGTAACCTTTGTCACAAAGTTGACTTATGCATAGTAAGTTATGCTTTAGACCCCTAACAAGCAATACTTTTTCTAATGAAAAATAGTCATTACCTATAGAGCCACTTCCTTCAACTTGGCATTTGGAGTTGTCCCCAAATGTGACTTCTCCACCAACCTTTGATTTAAAAGAGTTGAAGTGGCTTCTATCTCCCGTCATGTGCCTTGAGCATCCACTATCCAAGTACCATGCTTCCTTTGTTTTAGCTTTATGGCCATGCTCAATCACCTACAAAAAGATTCAAACTCAAGTCTTAGGTACCCAAATTCTCTTGGGTCCTTTGAGGTTAGTGAATGCAATTCTTGATCCCTTTGGGATCCATTTTGCTAATGCATTAACATCCTTTGAGTGAATTACTTCTTTTGGAATCCATATCCTTTTTACTATTTTTCCTTTAAGAGAGCTCATATTGCAATTATGTGATACATGTCCCTTTCTATTACAATATGAACAAGAAGTTGAGAGTTTATTTGTACTATTTCTAGCAACAAGGCTTTTAAGATGAGTCTCTCTACTTTTTGCATTATATCCTAACCCATTTTTGTCAAAGAATGCCATTTGGGTCTCTAGCATGCTATCTAACTTTTGTTGACCCATGTGGAACCTATTAAAGGAATTATGTCGATTGCCATTTTTCTCTTTAAGGTCACAAATTTCAAGATTTGAAATTTCTAGTTTCTTTTCACATTCTAATTTGTCCCTTAGCATTAACTCATTTTCTTTTCTCAATTTGGATATTATCTTTTTATATTTCATACTCATGCATTCATACTCTAATGCAAGATCACCAAAGACATCTTGCAATTCATCAAAAGAATATTCATTGAGGTTTGAAGTTACCTTTTCATTAGGCATATATTTTCATTCTTAAGTTCATTAAGATAGACAATGTATATATTACCTTGTTTATGGCCTAAGAAAAGAACTCTATTTGACTTAGGATCTACAACATGACATTTCATACAATCAAAAGTTACTTTGTAACCTTTGTCACAAAGTTGACTTATGCTTAGTAAGTTATGCTTTAGACCCCTAACAAGCAATACTTTTTCTAATGAAAAATAGTCATTACCTATTGAGCCACTTCCTTCAACTTGGCCTTTGGAGTTGTCCCCAAATGTGACTTCTCCACCAACCTTTGATTTAAAAGAGTTGAAGTGGCTTCTATCACCCGTCATGTGCCTTGAGCATCCACTATCCAAGTACCAAGCTTCCTTTGTTTTAGCTTTGTGGCCATGCTCAATCACCTATAGACAAATTCAACTCAAGTTTTAGGTACCCAAATTTTCTTGGGTCCTTTGAGGTTAGTGAAGGACATTCTTGATCCCTTTGGGATCCATTTTGCTAATGCATTACAATCCTTTAAGTTAATGACTTCTTTTGGAACCCATATTCTTTTTACTATTTTTCCTTTAAGAGTCCTCATATTTATATTGCACTTATGTGATGCATGTCCCTTTCTATTACAATATGAACAAAAAGTTGAGAGTTTATTTATACTATTTCTAGCAACAAAGCTTTTAAGATGAGTCTCTCTACTTTTTGCATTATATCCTAACCCATTTTTGTTAAAGAATGCCCTTTGGGTCTCTAGCATGCTATCTAACTTTTGTTGACCCATGTGGAACCTATTAAAGGAATTATGTAGATTGCCATTTTTCTCTTTAAGGTCACAAATTTCAAGATTTGAAATTTCTAGTTTCTTTTCACATTCTAATTTGTCCCTTAGCATTAACTCATTTTCTTTTCTCAATTTGGATATTATCTTTTTATATTTCATACTCATGCATTCATACTCTAATGCAAGATCATCAAAGGCATCTTGCAATTCATCAAAAGAATATTCATTGAGGTTTGAAGTTACCTTTTCATCCTCAATAGCCATGAAGCACAAGTTGGCAATGTCCTCATTTGAGTCATCATCGGAGCAGTCACTGTCGCTCCATGTTGCCACCATTGCCTTCTTTTTGTGGAACCTATCATTGGACCTTTTAAGAAGAGGGCAGTTAAACTTAATGTGTCCTGGTTTTTTACATTCATAGCACACAATTGAATCTTTTCTACCTCCTTCTTCTTGATCTCTCTTAGTGTTTCTCCTATTACTACCACTAGCTCTCATTCTCATGAACTTGTTAAATCTTTTGGCAAACATTGCCATTTCAAGGTCCTCTTCACTACCACTCTCATTCTTAATCTCCTCTTGAGCAGTGGATTTTAGAGCAACTCCCACTTTCTTGGGTGGCTCTTCATTTCGTCTTAATTTCATCTCATAAGTGAGTAGTGATCCTATTAATTCATTAAAGACAATGTGTGAGGATCCTTAGATTCCTCAATTGCAGTCACTTTAGCTTCCCATGATTTAGGTAAGCTATTTAATATTTTCTTGACCATTTTAATATTAGAGTAAATTTTTCCTAAGGACTTTAATCCATTAATTACATCCGTGAATCTAGTGAACATATCACTAATTGATTCTCCTTCCTTCATCCTAAAAAGCTCATAGTCATTGTGAGCATTCCTACCTTGGTCTCCTTTACTTGGGTTGTACCCTCATGAGTTATTGCCAATTTGTCCCAAATTTGTTTGGCATTGGCACATCCGGAGACCCTATTGTATTCATTTGGACCTAAGGCACAAAATAATGTGTGCATAGCCTTAGCATTTAGCTGAGCACATTTAATGTCATTTGAATCCCATTCATCATCTTTTTTAGGGATATCTCTTCCCTCTATTCTCTTTGAAGGGATTTGAGGTCCTTTAATTATAATCCTCCATACCTCATAATCATTTGCTTGAATGAATAACATTATCCTAGTCTTCCAATAGGCATAATGTTCTCCATTGAACATAGAAGGTCTAACCGTAGAGTGCCCCTCTCCTACCAAACTAGTTGCTACATTGTTGTGAGCCATTTGATCGTTTCTAACTCTTAGGAAGTTGTTCCTATGTGATTAAAGAGTCCTAGCTCTGATACCAATTGTTGGCTCTACCGAGAGGGGGGGTGAATCGATTTTCTAACGTTAATGGTAAATTTTAAATTAATCCTAATTTAATCAGCAAATGATAATGAGCAATACAATGAAATTAAACAAATTAATGCAAGATAGGGAAGAGAAAAATAAACAAAATCGTTTATAGAGGTTCGGCCAATCTCTTGCCTACATCCTCTTTCCTTGACCTTCTTGTCAAGTGCTTTCTTTCTCTCCTTCAACAGAAGTTACAATGTTCCTTTTTCAGGTTAAGGAATAACCTCTCTACCCTTTGCAATACAAAGAAGTATTCACCCTTTTACAATGTTTTTCTCACTGAGGAACAATCCTCTTCTCTTTTGAGGTAAGGATGAATACAATGTCAAGCTTTAATGTGGGTAGGACAATTACAGCTTTTGCACTTAAGCTTATACAACAAACTCAATAAATGAGGAATGAAGACACAAGGAATGAATGAATTAAACTCTTGAGAATGTAAGAAAAATGTACAGCAATAGTCTCTGTTCTCATTGTCTTCAATGCTTGGTTAAATACTGAAGGATTGGTAGTTGGAGCATTAAATGCTATTTTTCCCGTTGAGATTTTTGCAGAACCAGCCGTTGGGTACCTCCAGTAGAATGCCAGATCGATCTGCCATCTTGATCAGATCGATCTCTTAGTTATAAATCCTGCAAGATCAAAGTAAAATAACACAAGGAGATCGATCTCATGATTTGAAAATATTAGAGGAGATCGATCTGTCGAATAGGCAGATCGATATTCCAATCTCTCTGTTTGAGTATAGATTGATCTCACAGATCGATCTACTATCTTTACTTTAGGGGAGATCGATCTCTCAATAACCCATATCGATCTCCTTAGCTCTCTGACTTTGAGAAGATCGATCTCTTCCTTACCAGATTGATCTCATAAGTTCTCTGTTTGAGTGTGGATCGATCTTACAGATCGATCTACTGTCTTTGCTTTGAGAGAGATCGATCTCTTTCTTGATCAGATCGATCTCCTCAACTCCAATATTAGGCAGATCGATCTCATAACCCTTATAGATCGATCTCACTCTTCCTCAATACCTTTGTATAGGTTCAAAGCTTGGCAGATCGATCTCATGTCTTCCTGAGATCGATCTCTCATCCAAGAAAATCCCAGGAGATCGATCTCTCATAACCCAGATCGATCTCTCATCAACAGAACTTAAAGTTCTGGTACTGATAACCTCTAAACATGTTTTTATATCATCTTTACATTATTGAATTTACTTGTTTTGTCATTTCAAAATACATTAACTCAACAACCTTCACCACCATCATCGTCTCCACCATTCTGTTTCTAGCACCATCCTCATCATCATTACCTCTCGCAAACCTCTGCTCTCCCCTGTTTTGTTTCCCTTTCATTGTTCACTCTCACTGTCCTGTAGGTTTGGCGTGGAGTAGGAGGTGCAGGTTGCAGGGCCAAGATGCAGAGGCGTGGGTGCAAGGGTGCGTAGGTATCAGTTGCTGCGTCATTGGGGTTCCTCTGTTCTGTCTTTCTCAGTTGCCTTCAACCCGAGTGCCCAGATGCTGCTTCTGCTTCTTCCTATTTTGGCCACACCTGAGAGCTTCCTCTACTTAGCATCGACCTCATTTTTTTTGTTATTTCCCCTGGCTTCACTACCTCTCAGTTTCCTACTTCAGTTTTCTTTGAATTTCAATGCAGCAGCCGACAGCCCCAATCGCCCTCTGTTCTTGCTCTCATCTCAGTCGCCTATCTCTAGTCTCTCAATCCTTCAAGTTTTACCCCCAACCACTGCCCCTTCCAAACGGCCATTTCTCTGCCTCCTTTCTTTTGTTCTTTCTTTTCTTTACTGCTTACTTTTACAGAGAGGCATTAAGGCTCTCTCCTACCTCGGTCTGGTTTTGTTCCTTTTCCTAAACCTTTAGCCTTATTTCCTTCTTTTTATTTTGTTTCTCTAGCTGACACCAGACGGGCCATGACAGGCAGGTTGTTGACATGTATACAGTGGAGATAGAAGTAAGTTTAGCAGAGAGTATGGGGAGTGTAAAAACTAGTTGCGTGTGCAGGGTGGGGTGTTGGTGCATGCAGGGTTGGCGGATGGAGGGCTCGGTGAACTGCTTCTGTCTCTGCCATACACTATTATCTGTCCCCATCACTTCAATAAATATGTATATATATACACTTATTTAGTTATTTATTATATATATATATAAATAAATACTTTATCTATATATATTTATATAATCAAAATAAATGTATAATTATATATACATTTATATTTTTATAAATTTACATATACATTTATATAATAAAAATAGATGTATATTTATAAAAATAAAAATATAACCAATATATATATACTTTTATATATACATTTACATCAGAATAAATTTACATGTATATTTATATCTATACATTTATATAATCAAAAATAAATTTATATATACATTTATATAATCAAAATAAATGTATATTTGTATATACATATTGTTTATCTTATCATTACTATTATTGTTATTATTATTAGTTTATTTTTCATAAATCGGATTTTTAACAGAATTGTCAGCCTAACCTAATCTCGCCTTTCTTGACATGATTAATTTAATTTTTTTGTAAGCAAAATAAATTAAATTTAAAGCGAATAATACTCGAGTTGTATTTCCAAAAATTTCGGGAGTTTACACTTTCCATTTTGTTGAGTATTTTCTATTATGTAAGATTCGAGTTTATGAAATTATATCCTTAAGGTGTTTGTTTTATTGTGGCAATAAAGTATTTGATTATTTTTTCAATTTTCTTATTCCTTTTATTTCTTGGAAGCTATTAGCATTATATTATATTTTGACAAACAACCTCTTAGAAATGTATATGCGTTGATGTTTGGTTTACATTCTCCTGTAGTTGTTGTTTTTGTATTTGGAAATTGGAATGCATGTACCTTGATATTTGGTTTACATACAATATCAAGTATCTGTAGTTAATGTTATTCTTTGCGCACTTGAAGCCCTATGTGTTATAGATAGATGTTCATGGGAAATTTGCTCAAATAAAGAATTTTATATATCAACTAAAATGCATATCTAATTTTAACTTAGATGTCTCGTTCTTGTCATGTAGTAAGTTTTATAAGCATAGTTTTGTTTGTGCAACTATATATGCCACTTGCAGATTAATTATGCATATAATACTTATTTTTCACTAAAACTTAAATTGAAGTTAATTGATGTATTATGCTATGAAAAAGAAGAAAAATAAAGAATATGTTTAAATTTTCTTTACGTTTCTTACATTTTCTAAATTCATCTTAATTCTTGTTTTCTCTCAAGTTTTTCTTTCATTCAAAGGTATTTCCATATAGATAATTACAATTTTTTTTCATGCTTACTATTTTTTTATTTTTTTTATCTCACCACTAGAAAAAATGTCATAGACTATAGTTATGTAAAAACATTTACTACCGTTTTTGAAAGAGTGTGTAGTCTAATCATCATCATAGCCTTTACCAAAGTACTAGGATAGGCTATATGAACCAATATATGATTTCACGCTAAGTCGTTAGCATGAATTCACCTCCTCCAACCATTCCTATCTAATGCAATGTTGTAAGACCCGAATTTTTATCATATTTCCTTATGATTCACATGATGTAAACATGATTATATGTAAATTGAATCATAAGAAGAGTTTTACGTGAATGAAAAATGCAAATGGAATTAATTAAAATTCTCGAATGCATTTAAAGATCAAATGGAGATTTAAATGGCCACATATTAAACGAATGAGATTCGGACCATTCGGATTGGAGATAAGAATTTAAAACACGAAATGAGAAAGGGTTCATGAAGGGAAGTTGTGTTGATTTGGTCCCGATCACATTAAAGGGTAAAATAGTCAAAAGACTCAAAATTCGGTGTCAATTCGATAAGAAATTTACACTGTAAACATGAATTCAAGAAATCTTGATCAATAAAGGAGAAATAATTAAATTTCAGGTTAAATTGATCAAGATATGAATTTATTGGAATAAACCAAAATTTTCACTTCGGGAAATTATCTCAAAAATATTGAAAAATACACCGAAAAGATAAAATCAGACAAATAAATATATTAATTGATTAAATGAAAAAAATATAATATTTTTGAGATATTTTGGCAAAAATATTATATTTTATTCAATAAAAATAATAATAAAAAAATAAAAAAAGGAAAGAAACAGAAGGCAAGCCGAGCCTTCTCTCTGCTTCACTGAATGAAGGCCATCGGAGACGAACCCAGGCGAGATGGCCAAAGGGAGAGGTAGCCGAGCCATCGCCGGCGTTGGTAGACGGCGAAGGGAACGACAATCGGTGACCAAGAGAGAGAGAGAGAGAAACCGAGAGGAGATGAGAGAAATGGAGGAGAGAGAGATGAACGGAGGCCGGAGGAAGGGGGAACGCCTCACCACTAGCCAGAGGGGGCGACAACGGTGCCGAGCGGCGAGGGAGAAAAACGAAGGTGACGTTGAGTAAACAAAAGGTCAAACCGGCCTCATCGCTGCCGATCCGAGCGTGGACACCACCAGATCCGTGCTTCGCGTGGCCAGACAAACCATCTGTAAAAGGAAGCCGACGAAGCTCCGAACGGCGAAGGAGAAAATCGAACCGGACTGAACCGGGCTGAACTGGACCGAAACTGTTTAGCCAGAAAAGAGGAAAAAAAGAAAAGAAAAGGAAAAATGGAGAAAAATTTGGTGATGCAATCGGGCTACGGGTAAACCGGTAAGTGGTCAAATGGATCAATTTAATTTTCAGAATAATTATTTAAATATATATTTGATCGAATTTGACCTGAAAAATATATAAATGTGTAGCTCAATAATTGGTGACAAACGAGAATTTGGGTCAGCCTCAATTTGCGTACTATCATGAAATCTCGAGTAATTAACCCTTATTTATGACAATTTGCATCGTTATACGTGTTAAAAATTTACTCCATAAATTACGGATTTAATTTCGCGTAAAATGAATTATATTTTGGAATTGTAGATAAATTGTTGTAAATAATTATTTGGGCTATCCAAGAGTTTAGAACGAGGCCCAATAAATTGTTGGTGGGCCCAATGAGCCCAATAGGCCTTGATGAAGGGAATAGTAAGTGAAAAATGGGCTTAAGACTGATTTAAGGCCCATTAAGGTGCAATCGGGCCCAATAAGAGTAAACGGGCCCAATACTGTAAATTAAGCTCAATAAAAGTGAAATACGAATAAGATGTACTATATTTAATCTGATAAATGATTATCTATAACTCCAGAGAACATACTGGGAGCTAAACGGAATCGGGTGATCGGTAATGGTGGAAAAGGTAGAGTGATCAGAGAAATTAAGGTAAGGGAATTGGGTTAGCCCTAAAGATATCTGTACACCTTTCGGGCGCATGAGTGATTTCTTAAAATTATTTAAGGGTTTTAGAATGAAATGGATGTTTGAAGGGCAAGAGTTGGGTTTATGAGAAATGTGCATGAAAAGTAAGAACATGATGCTTTTGAATCTTTTTACTGCTTTTAGCATGTGAATTGGTAGGTTGGCTAGTATTTTAGGTGATTTGCATAAAATAGCTTGATTTGGTTTTATAATCATGCCTTGCAAAAGAATGATCCACCTACATGAGTTGTGGAAAAGAAAACATGTTGGAGCATTACTCACATGAGATTTGACATGTTTACACATGCATTAGTGCTGGAGCATAGCTCGCACTAGAGTTTTACATGCATGAGTGCTGGAGCCTAGCTCGCACTAGTTTTACATGGATTTTTATGATATTGTGCTGGAGCCTAGCTCGCACTGATTTTCATACTGGTTTTGACAATGTGCTGGAGCGTTGCTCACACTAAATGTCCACTATATTTGTTGTCGTGCTTGAGACTACTCGCATAAGATTTTATGACATGTTGAGTGTCATGCTGGGAGCTTCGGGTAGGCTGTGTGCCACGCCGATTAAATAGGCTCGCACATGCGTATTGAGATGTGGCGTGATATGATGTGATGATATGAGTCCACAGAGTATGTTATACCATGCAAGTAGCATGGAGTACGTTGTACCGTGTATGATATTATATATATGTCGTCTTCGGACGATGTATATTCTGCTATGGACCGGCGGGTTGGACGTGACCCACCTTCCGTGCGAAAGTAGATAGAGGTGATATCCCACACACTAGGATCTGTGTAGCCTGGGATCACAGAGGATATGGCCATAGTCCTGGTTATTACCCTTATTGATATTATATGCCTATCTCACATGTCTATTGTTTATGATAAATCCATGTTTTGAAATGTGTTTATGGGTCAGGATAGTCCATGGGAAGGGCTGAGTCTTGACGAATGATAATTTTGTATCGATTTGTGTTGAGATTTGAAATGTTTTATAAGTGCACTTTGCATGATGATTTACCATGCCTTAATTTTGATTACGCATGATGATTTTCCATGCTCTGTTTTGAGAATTGTGCACTGAGCATGCGTTTTGGAGTATGACAAATAAAGGTATGATTTAAGCATGGCATCACAATCACGTAGATAGTGCAGTTATCTACCTACTCGCATGATTGCCTTATTGAGCGCATGGTTTGCTCACCCCCTTATTTTCCCCTCTTTTCAGAGCACTCGCAGTAGTTAGTGAGCGATTGAGAACTTGCATCTTGGTATCCGCTGCTTCTCATCATCGAAAGGTATACACCTTATTATCATTTTGTATCTAAACATGTAATAGCACAGTGATCATTTTGGAATGTAATATGGGGGATGTAATTATTAGTAAACACGTACAAGTATAGAACCTCAATTATAAAATATACATGTTTGCTTTTGAATAAATTAAAAGATAGATGACATGGTAGATGGTAAAGGGTGACTAATACTGACTCATAGCCCAACTGTTTGGTGGTGAAAATGTTCACGACCGGGAAAGGAAAAGAAAAAACGAAAAATTTGTAGCGATTTTTGGAAAAAAAGGGTAGTGACAAATGTATTTTTTTCAACTCCCGTTCTGCCATATCTTTTCAGATTACCTCTTTCCAAGTCTTTTTCAGTCTTCCCTTAACTTGACCCATTTTACATTAGTTATAGCCTCCACTCTACTAATTGTAGCGTCTACAAGTTTACGTCGTATGTGTTCAAACCAATATAAGCGACTTTCACTCATCTCGTTATTGATAGGTTCCACTCCAACCTTTTCCCGAATATCCTCATGTCTCATTCTATCTTTTCTTGTATATTTACACATCCATTGTAGCTTTTGCATTTATACTATATTCATCTTTTGTGTAAGTAATTCTTTAGTTGCCCAACATTCACTACCATATAATAATGTTGGTTTAATACTTGTCCTGTAAAGCATGTAGTTTAATATGGTTTTAAAATTTTACTCACATTTTTAGATTTTAGACATCAGGACTCTAACTACATTTATATAAAAGGTGTAGTTTAAGAAAATAAAAGACCACATTTTATTAAAAATTAATTAAACAAAGATTATGGTTTTGTTGATAACCGCAATTAATATTATTAATTGTACAAATACATTTAATTGAAAAACATTATTTCATATAGATGATGGAAAGACTCAAAGTTTCATCTCTCAAAATTAAAGAACATTGGAAATCATATTATTTCAACTTTTTAGGCAAGGCTGCTACAACATCATTTATGAATAGACGTTTTGCTATTTGAAAAAAAATGGTTTTTATTTATTAATAGACTACGATTTTGGGTTTTAAATGTAGCCTTTTGTGTCTGATGCTTCGTCATTCGAGATTCACGTACCTACAATATTGAAAAGGTCAATTTATAAAGTATTATATAATGCAAACATACTGCAATACCTAAAGTTCATAGAAACATCCATAATCCATTACTTTTATTATGCATTTTCTTTTTCTGTGACAACCCATTTTTACCAAAAATCACAACAAATTTTTTGCTTTTTCATCTCCTTTCTCGATCGTGAACATTCTCACCAATAGTAGTTGGGCTATGAGTCAACATTAGTTACTCTTTACCATATACTATGTCATCTATCTCTTTAATATAATTCAAAGACAAACATGTAGTCAAACCTGTATTTTATGTAGCTTTTTCCTTATGATTCCTATGTGTATGAACACTCTATTATGATAGTTGAATCATAAGAAGAGTATTTACTAGATTTAAAGTGTATGTGCAATGATTTAGCACTCATAAGCTACATAAAAGCCTAATGTGAGCTATAAGAGCCACAGGTTAAACTTAGTGGATCTAAATCATTCTGACTGAAGAGAAGAACTTAAAATGAGAAAATATAGAGAGCTCATGAAGGAAAGTCAGTTTGATTTAGTCCCGAACACAGAGAACAAGATTAAAAGCTAAAAAGGGTAAAACAGACCTTTTAGCGATTTAAGGTATTTCAGGTATATTTACCTACCGGGAATGGTTAAAATGTAAAGACGAGAGTGTAAAACATAAGATATGACACTTTCAAAATTTTGAGGAAAAAGTCAACGTGGTCAATGATTAAGGAAAAAGTCAACTATAGTTAAGAAAAGTGGACTTTTACCATAGTTAACTAACCATGGTTAAAAATCAACCTAAGTATGGAGAAAAATTTGGAGAAAAATATTTTTTGGTTAGAATACAAGATAATCATTCCCGTAAGTAAGGAAAATTTATTCGAAAGGATTCCGAACTAAAATTAATGGATAAAAACATAATGGGCCGAAATGAAGATTTTAAAACCCATTAAGGTATACTAAACATAAATCGAAATTCTTAGGTCCCTTAGACCGAATTGTTGGACCGATTGATAGGCCAAATATTTAGACAATAAAAGGCTCGAGGTATAGTAAAATTTTCAGCTCGAAATCCCATTAAGAAAGCTCAAACCGAGGGCTCAATTGTAAAGCCCATTAGGATTAAATATCTAACCATAGTTAAAGTTAACTATAACTCATTAGATGACTCATTAGGTGACTCATAACTAAACCTTAGGAAGCCAATTTTAATGGCTGAAAAGTAAGGCTTAATGGCTAAGTAAATGGCTTATAAAATCAGCCACACCATTGTCATCTTCACCATACCATTCTCGGCTACACAAGGAAACCATTGAAATACATTTATCCAAGCTTTCTCTCACTAGAAATCACTAGGATTTAGGCATATTTGGAACTTGCATTCTTCATGAAAGTTGTTCCAAATTGAGAGGAGAGTAACATATGTTGGAATTGGCTATCAAGAAGCCATAGTGTGCAAACGTGAGGCTTCAAAGTTTCGACCAAGTGTGAACACAAATACTAGGTATATTTTCAAGCTTTCAAATTCATATATGTTAATGTATGAATGATTTTCAGTATATTGGTATATGTTTTAAGCATTGAAACATATGAAATCACTATGGTCATGGTTAGGCCAAGAGTGAGTAGTGAAATAATGATGAATGCCCATATGATCTTAAGGCATAAATGGGTTAATGTACATGTGTTAATGATTATGGTATAGTTAGAATTAATCAATTTGATTAATTAATACATGTATTAAGTTGGCAATCAAGGTGTTTGATAAAATTCCTAAATGAACTAGGTGGTGCCTAAGAACATTGCCAACCAAGTGTTTGTGAAAATGCCTAAGTGAATTGGCTAAGGAAATGGACATGGATGACATGACATGGTGTGACCGACGACATGGGGTGCTCTCGGCCATGGCATGTGGCCGAGAGGTCCAATGGGTCAAGCCCAATTATTTTAGGCCCAATGAGATGTAATGGGTCTAGGATAAGCCCAATAAGTGTTGGTGGGCCCCACAAGCCCAATGGGCCTAACGAAAATGAATAGTAAAATGAAAATGGGCTTAAGGTATAGTTAGGCCCATTAAGGTTTTTTAAAGCCCATTAAGGGAAATAGACTGCATTTAATGTGAAATACAGTAGGAAAAGTATAATTAACTTGATAAATAGTTTTATGCAGCTCCAGAGATTGTTAGAGGAGCAAATCGGACTTCTGGATCGAGCAGCGTTGAGAAAGTAAAATTTCTCGAGTGATTGTAAGTAAGGGACTTTTGTGAGCAGTTAGAGATACCTGCACGTATTTTCATCTGCTTTTACATTCACTTAAAAATTCTGAGGGTCAAAGAAAGTGAATAATAATTATTGTGACCCGATGGTGGTAAATTACGATTTTACCCTTAGTTAGAAAAAAAGTCAACTTTTGTGAAAAGTTGTAAAAAGCATGGAAACCACCATTTTGAGTGTTTTACTGTTGTTTAGCAGAAGAATAAATAGATGGACTAATGATTTTAAGGTTGATGTGAATTAAGCACACTTTATAGTGCTGATTTTGATATTTTGAAAAACATCCCTTTTTAAAGAGCCATCTATCGAATTTTGTGAGAAGAAATCATACTTGAGCACAACTCACACCTGATTTCATATATTTTCCACATATATTAGTGCTGGATTGTGATTCACACTAGATTTCCATGACATGTATGATAGAGTGCTGGAGTTATTACTCGTACTTAGTTTTATATGATATATGCATGAGAGAGTGCTGGAGCGATTAGCTCGTACTTGAATTTTACATGAGATACATGACATAGTGTTAGAGCGTTGCTCGTACTCGATTCTTCATGATTTATGCATGACATAGTACTTAAGCTATTGCTTGTACTTGATTTGATGAGTTTTGTGCATAGCATGGTACTGAAGCTATTGCTCGTACTTGATTTGAAACATGAACTATGCATTGACCTAGTTCCTGGAGGTTTACTCGCACTAGAGTTGAGTTTGTGATGTGAAACAATGCTTGAGCGGAGTGTCGACTGTGAGTCGTGCTCAAAGGCTCGCACTGTAATTTATGTGATATATAATACATGTTGAAAACCATGCTTGATTTCCTCGTGTAGACTGAGTGTCACACTATGAGAGGTTCGCATGTGGATTTAGAGACATGGTATGATATTCCATTGTTTGAGGGCTAAGACCTATGGTAGGCACCCCGACTGTGATGTAGGGTCCATGAAGTACGTTGTACCGTGCGAGTGGCATGGAGTACACTGTACCGTGTGGTGTTGTGGAGTTGATAGCTGGCAGTTGTGATGGACTGAACCCCCTCCCGTTGCAGCAGTGATGCCCCACACACTAGGATTCTGTGTAGCCTGGGATCACCATTATATGATGTGGCCATAGTCCAGGATATTATTGCATTTCACCATAGAGTCTCACATGATATATCACCTGACTGATTGAATTATTTATGATACGGATAGACCTGAGGGATGGGTCAAAATCCGATTATTGTGTTGTGAATGATTTAAATGCCATATTTACTGTGATTTAAATATACATGGCATGATTTATCTAAAGGCATTGTGATATTATAAAGATGCATTATTTTGCACTACATGCCTATATTTGAGAAAGAAAGCATGATTTATGTACATGGGATTTAATTTGTATAAGTATATGTATATATTTTAAAGACATGCTTTTAAAGTGAATTAAGGAAATGATATTTTCGAGGCATAGCATTATTTTGAGTAGATAATGTAGATATATACTTGCTTGCCTGATTTCCTTACTGAGCGCGTTGTATGCTCACCCCCCTTTATTTCCCTCTCTACAAAGCATCAGCAGTAGAGCGAGTGTGCTTGAGGGATAATATTCCTGTTGTCCGCTGCTATTTCCTATCGATCGACAGGTATACATATTTTGTACGGTTATGTACTAAACATAAAAACAACACAGTGATGTATACGATATATATTATAGGGAATATATTTGTATTAGTTTTATATGAATCTCACATGTATTATAAAAAAAAGTTACAGTTAGTAACAGTATATTGACATGTATGTATGATAGCGGATGATATGGGATGCGAGGAAGCTAACATCGAATCACAGCCCAACCATTGATGAAAGGAAAGGTAAGCTAAAATGCGAAAAATTTGTAGTGGTTTTGGTTAAGTCAGGACGGGTCTTGACACACGTATACTTTATAAATTGAAATTCAATACTGTACGTGTTTACAAATATTTATATCCCCCATATTAAAATTTCAAAATGGTTACTGTGCTACTACATGTTTAGATACAAAAGATACCAGTGTGTATACCTCTCAATGATGGGAAACAATGGAGATCAGGATACGACTCTTCAGCCACTCACCAGACTACTGTGTGTGCTCTGTAGAGGGGGAAAATGAAGGGGATAAGTAACCACACGCTCAGTAAGGCAATAATGCAAGCATGTTAGATAACTACACTATCTACATTCTTATAATGTCATGGCTAAAGATCATTTATAACCAGAGCATGAGGAAATATTAAAACTATGCCATATGTATATACATATATATCACGTACTGAAAACATGGAAACAGGCATGTAAACATGGAAGATCATCATGTAAGACATCTCATGCTCATCCTAATAAAACTCCTTAGTTTCATTTCAAATCATAGATTTCGTGCTCATCATATTAAAGAAAGCTCATCACAAACAAAGTATCTTCCTTTAAAACATCCCACAAGGTTTGACCCCTCCCTCGGGTCTACCCTGGATAACACACAACGTGTTTAGTAAATAAAACCATGTGATATCATGTGAGACAGGTGATCACTGTATATAAATGAGGACTTTGTTGGCCAACTATGTCACTATCATCCCAGACCACACAGATCCCGGTGTGTAGGGCATCATGTTGTAACGGGAGGTGGGTTAATCCTACCCTCTAGACTTTAATTCAAACACCATCACCACATGGTACAACGTACTCCATGTGATATACACGGTACAATGTACTCCGTGGACCCATATCAGGGTTGGGGGTGCCTGCCGTAGGTCTTATCTACCCCATACCAAGTATAACCGACTCAGTCTCAAATATACGTACGAGCATCTCATCTGTGTGACTATCAGTCTACACGAGGCATCCAGCACGGCTCGTGCGAGCATCTTATCCATGTGACACATAGTCTACACGAGGCATCCAGCATGACTCATTACATATCACAGTGTGAAAAGTCCAGTGCGAGCAAAGCTCTAGCACGATATCATGCATAATCGGTAAAAAATCCTCGTACGAGTAACGCTCTAGTATGACTTTATACAAAATAAACAATGGTCAAATCATGTACGAGCATAGCTCCAGTACAGTTATATGCATAAGAAGTAAATGTAAACCCACGTACGAGCAAAAGCTCCAGTATGACTTACATGCATTTTGTCACGATCGCCCGTGACTTACCAAAAGCCAGTACAAATTTTTCTTATTTTACTTACCTTTCATTTTGTCATAACTCAACACCAAACCGTTGGGCTGTGATTCGATATTAGTTACCTCAACCACAATCATTCCATAATATGCATACATGTCAATACAATTATCTATTGACTGTTAGTACTCTTTCCTTAAAAGTAAACTCATATACGTACGAGCATCTCATCTCTGTGACTATCAGTCTACACGAGGCATCCAGCACGGCTTGTGCGAGCATCTCATCCATATGACACACAGTCTACACAAGGCATCCAGCACGACTCATTACATATCACAGTGTGAAAAGTCCAGTGCGAGCAAAGCTCTACCACGATATCATGCATAATCGGTAAAAAATTCTCGTACGAGTAATGCTCCAGTATGACTTTATGCAAAATAAATAATGGTCAAATCATGTACGAGCATAGCTCCAGTACAGTTATATGCATAATAAGTAAATGTAAACCCACGTACGAGCAAAAGCTCCAGTATGACTTGCATGCATTTTGTCACGATCGCCCGTGACTTACCAAAAACCACTACAAATTTTTCTCATTTTACTTACCTTTCATTTTGTCATAACTCAACACCAAACCATTGGGCTGTGATTCGATATTAGTCACCTCAACCACAATCATTCCATAATATGCATACATGTCAATACAATTATCTATTGACTGTTAGTACTTTTTTCTTAAAAGTAAACTCATATACATTAATACAAATACTTGTACATATACATCCTCGATCGTACATTTGGTTATATAACTGTGCTTTTACATTGTTCAGTACAAAATGTTCAAATGTGTATACCTTTCGTAAGATGGGTATGCAGCGGATTAAGGAATTCCAGTCCTCAGCTGTGTCCAACTACTATGAACGCTTTGTAGAGAGGGGGAAATAAAAAGGGGTGAGCTCACAGCTCAGTAAGGAAATAAGGCAAGCAAGTAGATAACTACACTATCTACAAAATACAATGCTCATGCCTCGACATCATTTCCTTTTCGATTCGCATCTAAAGCATGTGTCTTTCTCGAAAGATTTATGCAATATATATATAGATACAAATTGTCGGTATGAATTGAAAACATACTGGATTAATAATCTCAGCAATTTATGCAAAACATTGCATTTCTCATGTAATTAATATAAATCACATTTTATCATACCATTTCAATTAAATCAAAATAATATGGCATTTCATCATGGAAAAACATAAAAATCTGGGCCTCACCCATCCCTCAGGTTACCCTTTCACACACAAGGTCACATGTCGAGGCTCAATCCATCCCTCGGGTCTACCCAATTATAAAAACTCATGTGACAATTCAAACAAGAAATATTAGTAAGGTGAGATGAGATAGGCGACAACTTGTTCCGAGATTATGATCATAACTCATATTTCGTGATCCCAAGCTACACAGTACTCGGTGTGTGGGGCCTCATATTTGCTGTAACGGGAGGTGGGTCAAATCCTCAACCATCATCCACAACTCTATATCATCGTGTACTCACGGTACATCGTACTTCATGTGACATACACAGTACAAAGTACTCCATGGACCCAATCCTTATAGTCGGGGTGCCTGCCATAGGTCTTAGCTAGCCCTCAGTCATATCTCAAAAATGTACGTGCAAGCATATAATCTGTGTGACAAACAGTCTTTACAGGCTCTTAACTTAACTATTTCATGTTCTCTCTTTCAAAACCAATACGTGCGAGTAAACTCTAGCACGAACTCATGCATATGGTCATATAAATCTATGCGAGCAATACTCCTAGCACTATGTCATGTAAAATTGAGTCTGAGCAATGCTCCAATACTCTATCATGCATCAATCAATAAAACTAAGTACGAGCAATGCTCCAGTAATCTATCATGCATAAATCACATTTAAAATCAAGTACTAGAAATACTCAAGTACTATGTGATGCATATCTTATAAAATCTAGTGCGAGTATTACTCTAGCACTAATTGTTTTCATACAAACCGATAGATGGCTTATTTCAATTGAAATTCACTCAATCAGATCAAATCGGCACTATAATGTGTTGTTTTCGCATATATCATGAAAACATTAGCCAATCTATCTATGCAACTGTCAAATAACTTTAAAACTAGTCACAAACATGCTTCCGAAGCTTTCTACCCTTATTTTTGGGTAAAACCATAATTTTACATTATCGGTTCCTACCGAAATTTCCATATTCAAAAATCCATATACGATTTAGATACTTGTAAATCTATCCAAAATACATCTAGCTATCTCTAGCTACTTACGAAATTCCCTTACCTTTGATCACGTCGCGTGACCTCACTTCCTCGACGCTGCTAAACCTCGCAGTCCAATCAGCTTCTAATATAAACTCTGAAGCTGTAGATAACCATTCACATCAGTATACCTTAATATACTTAATTTTCACTTGCATGAATTTCAATTCAATGCCTTTAGCCCTTTTTTTACACTCATTTGGTCTTATTACTTCTCCTGAGACCTTATTCTTTCTTAAGTCCTTTCCAATGCATGTATTTCATAAAACTATCTTATAATCATACATGCTTGCTTAATAACATCACTACATGCTTCAATCATCATTGAATCCATGCCTACTAAATTTTCTCTCTTTTTCTCACATCCAAGCCAAATTTCTAGGTCATGGAGATTTAACATGATCAAGGTGTTTTCAACTAACAAAATATACACCAATCAACTCACTAAGATACATATATTAACATACTTGAAGTTGGTGTGTTGAATCTTACCTAGCTTGATTTTTCCTCTTTTTCTTACCGAATTGGGGAAAAATCTACTTTGCTTCTTCCATCCTTGATTTCAACTTCTAGTTTTCAACTATGTTATTCTCCTACTCAGAAGGAAGAACTTTGCTGAAACAAATCTCACTCAAAACTAATTGAAAGATATGATTTTTGGAGTAGAAAAGTTAGGTTTCACTTTGTTCTAATGAAAGATTGGTTGTTTCTTGAGGAAATGAAGGTGCAGTAGTCCAGTATATATAGAATTACCCTTGGAGATCGATCTGCTAACCATGAGAGATCGATCTACCTTGTGTTTATCTCTTCAAAATTCGACATTGAGAAGGTGAGATTAATCTGCTCCTTAGTATATGATCGATCTGTTCTGTGTTATTACTCTTCCAAAATTTGACATTTAGGCTAGGGCATCGATATGCTCTTTAGTATGAGACCGATCTGCTTTAGATAGAATCACTTAGAGATCGATCTGGCCCTTGAGAAGAGATTGATCTGTGCTATCTAGAACCCTTTAGAGATCGATCTGGTTTGAATGAGGGATCGATCTGCTTAAGTGAGGGATCGATCTCCCCATTGCAGAATGCTTTGGCATTATGTTTTCAAGCCATGAGATCGATCTCCCTTTACTTATGAGATCGATCGGCCCTCCATCTACAACATTCTTGCTGTAATTTTCCCATAAATTCAAAGTTAACTTCATATTCATTTGCTTAACTACTCAATTTGCATTTCATTCACATTTGGGACTTAAAAACACTCATTTCTTATGATTCATATCAAATGTAACTTGTCTGTACATCACGAAATCAAAATAATACATATGAATTTATAGGACTTACACATTTCAACTCAAAATATGGTGCGAGCTAGGCTTCAGTACATTTCATGCATGTCAAAATATCAAAAACTAGTGCGAGCAATGCTCCAGTACGATTAAACTCATATAAATCTGATAGGTGGCTCTATTTCAACCAAAGTTAGCACCTGACTCGTGCTATTTCATGAAATTATGGAAATCAAATAGCCAGCCTATCCGTCCATTTTGCTTAAATCGATGCAATGCATTTCATACAAATATCAAAACATGACATTCATGCAATTTATTGGCCTTACTACCCTTTTTGTAAGATTTTCTTCCAAGATAAAATCATCTTTTTCATCTATATCCAAAATCATTCGCAGAAATCATTATTTCTCTTCTAGAAAACCAAGCAATTATAATGCCCTATAAATACCACAAAATACGCACAACCACCTCTAAATACTCACAAAATTCCCTTACCTGGAATTGCGTCAAGGAATTCCACTTCCTTATCTCAATCGTGCAATCCTATTCACTCCCAATGAAATCTCTAGAGCTGCACGAAATTACTTATCACATTAACTACAGTTCATTTATCTGTATTTCACTTTTGCTACAATCGATTTAACTTGTTGGGCACCTTTTTCCCTTGTTGGGCCTTACTTTCTCTTAAATCCATTTCGATTATACAAATCATTTCTCGAGAATCTATTAGACTCATCAAGTCCAATAATTCATATTAGGCCGACATTAAGCTCACAATGCCTTAAGTTCATCACTTTCCTTCACTAAGGCATTTCATATTATACCTCATATGTCTACTTTCAGTTATCATCTATTCCAACATATGTATTTCACAAAACTACCTTAGAATCATGTATATAACATCATTATCACCATAGTATAATCATTTCATCAATAAATCAACTATAGCTCACTTTCTCACACTAACTCATTTTTAGGTCATAGAGGATTCATCATACTCTAGGTAGTTTCAACCAACAATACATACACCAAATAACTCATAACAATGCATAGATAAACATACTTGAAGTTGGTGTATTGAAAACTTACTTAGCTTATACTTCCTCACTTGGCCAAATCTTAAGGGAAGACTTTGCTCTTTTAATCCAAGAACTTGAATTTTGGTTCTAAACTATGTTTTTCTCCTCCTCACAATGAACAACTTTGCTCAAATGACTTTTTCTCAAATCTGGTAGGAAGGTAAGGATATCCTAGAATGAAAAAACTAGGTTGTTTAGCTAAAATGGAGGGGTTTTGAGATTTCTAGGGAAAAAGGCTCGACTGTCACCCCTTTTTATAGAAACTGCATCATGAGATCGATCTCCAAGGGTAAGAGATCGATCTTCCCTTGCTTTGAACTCTCTCGGCATTCAGTTTGTAGGCTGCAGGATCGATCTGCCTATGAAAGGGATGAGATCGATTTTTGCTATGTTTGAAGGCTTTAAACATCGATTTGGCTCTGGGAAGAGATCGATCTTTGCTAGCCATAAACAACTAGAGATTAATCTGCTCATGGGGAGAGATCAATCTGCTCTTTGCAGAACCAAATGGGGATCGATCTGTTTTTGAAGAGGGGATCGATCGTCTTTAGGCAAAAATAAATAAAGATCGATATGTTTTGAATATGAGATCGATCTGGCCTTCATCTGCAGGTTTCCAACTGCAGATTTTCCAAAATTTCAAGGGAAAAACTTTCCTTTGATTGCTTCACTAGTCATTTTGCATCCTATTCACACTTAGAGTACAAAAAAAGGTTCATTTCTTATGATTCTCGTGTTAAGGAACTTGTGTGTACTGCTTGAAATAAAAAAGGGTACACATAAGTCATAGTCCTTGCATTACCATTTCGTGTTTTAAGTCCTTATATTCAGTCCGAATGTCTTGAGTTCCTTTTGTTTAGTCTATGGCCACTTAAGCCCTTATTTTGCCATTACATGTATTCAAGAGTATCCATGAATTCTCTTTGCAATCTCATTCACATATATATATATATGATCAAAATCATTCGTCTTATTATTCCATCAATATATAACAAAGTCATACATACACGGGGTTTCACATTTTCTTTCTATTTTATTCTCCAACAATATTGGATTTATTCTATCTTAATCTCAAAACCATTAAGAATAAAACTATTAAGCTATGCAACAATATTATTGGATCTCTTCCACTGGTGATATTGTTTGATATTCTTAGACATGTTGCCTCTATTTCAGTTATTGATTTTGTGAATGTTAGCATGACTTGTAAGGCTTTTAATGAAGCCTTAAAATGCAATGATTTTAATGTTTCATTGACTGAACTCTGCTTTCAACTAGTGTAAAAGTAATAAAATCTTTTTAAAATGATGTAAAGATGTCGGGAATGGAGAGGTATTATATAGGAAAATAATGGTAAATTATTTAGTCAAAGGAAAATTGAGTCAGGACTGCAGTACATAAAGTTAGCAGTCGAAAAAGGTGATGCACTCGAAGCCATATCTGTGTATGACATTATACTGATTTTCATAGGGGTGAGCAAAAGGAACAAGTGTTATCTTCTTTAACATAAAGAAGTTTTAGAGCGGCATGTTGATAATTCTATGAAAATAGAATTATTTGTGCTTAATTTCCTAATTAATTAATTAAATCCCCAATTTATTTTGTTAATTATCCCCTTTATTTAATTAAAACTCTTTAATGTGCAGGTAAATTAAATCCAGATGAAACTCAGTCGTTTCAGTCAAAAATGGGTTGAAAACGGGCTAAAGGAAACCGGACCACTTCCAATTTGCAGACCTAGTCACCAGTCGTCTGGACACGTGGGATGCCAGGTGTTAGTATTTTATTCACTTTGAAACGATGATATCGACGAACACCGTACCAACCTTCTAGAAGACACACGCTGGGCCACATCACACAGCCAACTGGACAAACCGACAAGTGATGTGGAAATATTTACTCTGCAGCAAATAAAATGAAGACAAGTGGCCAAACAATGCCAACTCATCTAGGATGAAAAATTACCATTGTACCCCTAAGTGTGTATATAAATAAGATATGATGGCAATTGAAAAAAATCAAGTAGTGTAGGAAGTAGTGTAGAATTTAGGAGTAGGATGTAATCTAGGGTAGAATAGTTTTTATGGTAATTTTAAGTTAGCATTTTATTTTTCCAAGCTTTCCCGATTAGATTTTTTCTTTGTTTCACCATATTATTTTTCTCCACAGCTATTTGTCATGTCACTTTTCTTTTGTTATATGTTATGAAAAGTTTCTTATGCTCGGTTTTGTTAAGTTTCATTTTTAGTATATTCTTGCTCGGTTTTGCTATGAAATGCTTAAGTGTTTTTATGTTTTGAAGCTCTCGGTTTCAATGGTTTCATTGTTTTAAGTCATTTGATCAGTTGGGTGATTACTCTTCTTCCATTCCTCCCTTTCGGTACTGATGCTTTGATGTGGTG
The DNA here is from genome assembly GCA_033439115.1 of Firmiana major. Lineage (NCBI taxonomy): Eukaryota > Viridiplantae > Streptophyta > Magnoliopsida > Malvales > Malvaceae > Firmiana > Firmiana major. The sequence goes on along the minus strand of CM065912.1, from coordinate 35,221,407 downwards.
TGATGCCGAGCATTATTCCACATCAAATGCAATGTGGAATCACAGCAAGAGGAACGAAACTTGAAAATAACCGAGGATTCATCTTTATTTTTAGCATTCAAGTTGTGTTTGTTCCCTAGCTTTGTATTCGTCTTTTTGGCGTTTTCAAGCTGTATTGGTTTCTTTTGTTTTGTTGGCAGTGATTAATGTTGATGAGCAGTTGCCATTCGAGGCATCAGAACTTCATGGGTGCAAAGGCAGAACATCACGTTGCCTCTCTGTTCTCCTCTGTTTCATAACTTATTTATTGTTCACTGCTATGTCTTATGATTTGATTGTTTGTTGCTGCATTTTGTAAGGTAGGGGTTGTGTAGAATGGATGCTGGTTGGAAAACTAAGCAGGATCCAGCTGCATGGGGAAATGAGGACCGGTTCCAATAGCTCCTCTACTCACGCTAACTTACTATAGTTTTCTTTCATTACCAATTTTACAAATTCTTTTCTATTCCTCTTTGGTTCAGAATGATGCAGCTATCGGTTAAGTTTTTTATTATGATTTTAATCATTTTAACTTGTCATTAACTGTATGCTTTTGTTTAGATTCAGCATGGTGATTTCTCACATAGCTGGAACAAGAGAGGAGACAACATTAGTGCAAGATGTTGCTCGGGTCTGCAGCTGATTGCAAGGTAGAAATGCAAAAAGAACATACTGCAGATGAGGAGCAAGATGAGTTGATCAGCTGCTGACCGAGAGCAGTACTAAAGTAGGAAGACAAACGTAAAGTAAGGCAGAAGTTGGAAGCAATGGCAAGAGCACGGTGTGACGATGGACAGTACAGGGAGCAGGAGCAGAAGTCATGACCTGAAGTAGGAGCAGGAGCAGTTAGTGCTGCAGCGACATGGGCAGAAATCTGGAGCAGAACAAGCGGTTGGGGACGTACTGTGCTGGTTGCAGGGAAAGAAGCTGTACACGGAACCAAGAGCAGAGTCGGTGGAAGTTGCAGCAACCAAACCTGGACAAAGCATGAAGGTAGCACCTGGACAGGACCGAGAGCAGCTGGAGTACCTGGAGACAAAACCAATATGGAGCATGAACAGTGACAGTATCGGGACCACTCGGCTAGCAAGATTGGTTAAGGCCTTGTTTGGCCATTGCATTTTAGCTGCAAAATTCATTTTCAAGCATTTTTAGAGTAGCTTAATTTCAATTTAATTTGTTAGCTTAAGAAGTTAGAATTTTAAATTTATTTGCATGATTAGTTATAGTTTAACGGCTTGATTAGTTCAGAATTTAGATTTAATTATGTCATTAGTTAATTTTTATTTTAGTAATAGGTGTTATAATTAAAATTAAATTAGAGTAAAATCATTTTATATATTTTTTTAGTTAAGTTTTATTTTTTTAGGATAGCTTAATTTGCATTTTTATTAATTAGTTTAATTAAATGCATATTTTATTTTAGGTTTGTTTAATTTTAGTTTAATTAATTTTGTTTCTTTATTTTTGCATTTTAGTTTAATTGCGTTAATTAATTTTAACTATTTTAGTTATCTTTTGTAGGTATTTTCTTTAATTGCTTGGAGCACTATAAGTAATTTTAGCTCGATTTTATTTTATTTTCTTTATTTTATGATTGTTATTGTTTTCAATACTTTTAATTTCAGACTTAGAAGATCACCCACTTAAACTTCATAATTTGCTAGGATATAATTAGGGTAAGATTAATCGGTAGTTAATTAGGCTAATCAACTTCTCTGTGAGACGATAATCCGGGACTCAAATCCCATTATTACTTGTACGACCCATGCACTTGTGGAGATACATTTAGTTCATATCAAGTTTTTAGCGTCGTTGCAGGGGAAGTCTTAATTAGCCATTAATTAATATCTGTGAAATTATGCTTAGGTGTAATTCTAGCTTGTAAATATTTAGGTTGTAAATATTTAGAGCCTTACTTAGGTTAGTTAAATTCTCTCATAATTAATTAAAAAAATTGAAAAAAAAATTGAAAAATTAAAAAACTTGAAAATTTTTTTTCTAAGGACTTTCTGATGTTTGCATGCATAGAGCCAAGAGTTATGATTGCTATCCTCTAGATCCTGAAATTGAAAGAACTCTTAGAAAAATTCGAAAGGATTCTAGGAAATTTATAGCTCCGCTGCAAAACACCATGGCAGAAAATAGAGAAATTAGGACCATTGGAGATTATGCGGTGCTGACAATTGGAGGGTATTATACTGGCATTAGGCCACCAGCTGTCCCTGCGAACAATTTTGAAATTAAGCCTTCAATCCTTCAGATGATCCAGACTTCACTACAATTTAGTGGGCTTCTGCATGATGACCCACATGCTCACCTCGGGCAATTCCTGGACTTGTGCAACACATTCAAGCACAATGGATTTTCTGATGATGCGCTTAGGCTTAGATTATTCCCATTCTCACTTAGGGATAGGGCGCGACACTGGTTAACCTCCTTGCCTCCAGGATCCATTTCTACATGAGACAAGTTAGCCCACCAATTTTTATCTAAGTTTTTCCCTCCCTCTAAAATGGCCAAACTCCGTAGTGATATATCTTCCTTTGCCCAGTTCGACTCTGAATCTCTTTACGAAGCATGGGAACGATATAAGGAGCTTCTTAGGAAGTGCCCTCACCATGGCCTACCTTTATGGTTGCAAGTCCAAACTTTCTACAACAGACTTACAAGCCAAAATAAGACCATCGTGGACGCTGCTGTGGGTGGAGCCCTGATGTGCAAAACAGAGGAGTAAGCTTACGAGCTCTTAGACAAGATTGCGGCTAACAACTACCAATGGTCCTTGAAGAAGCAATTGCCAAAGAAGTCAGCGGGTATTTATGAGCTCGACATGCTGTCTACCTTGACCTCTTAAATCGCTAATCTTACAAAGAAGGTAGAGTCGCTCAGTACCCAACATAATCCTTCCACTAGCTTAATCCTGTGTTTTCTGTCCAAAGTCATTTTCTCTCTTGTGATTTGTGTAGTGGTACCCACTCCGTAGATAGGTGTCCACTTAACTTAGAATCGGTTAAGTACGTTGCCCCCTACGTAACAGAACAACCCTTTTTCAAACACCTATAATCTAGGGTGGAGGAACTATCCTAACTTTTCCTAGAGCCATGACCAAGGGCAATCTTCTAGCTCTAGACCTGTAGGACCCCTAGTTTTCAAGCTCCACCGGTTCAGGTACCACCACAGCATCAATTTCCACACCATCCACCACATCATCCATATACATACCATCCACCTAATCATCCTCATCCACCTCATTTTCATCAACCACCACATATGTAGCCACAACACGTACTTGCATTAGCACCGACAACTGAGAAGAAGCCCTTGCTTGAGGAAATGTTCACGACTATCCTGCAAAAATCAAGCTGCTTCAATTAATAACTTAGAAGTTCAGGTTGGACAAATAGCGAATGCTCTTAGCCAGCGTCCTCAAGGGACCCATCCTAGTAACACTGAAGCTAATCCTGTTAGGCAAAGGGAGGGTAAAGAACATGTGAAATCCATCACCCTTAGGAGCGGTAGAGAGCTAGATGATGAACCACAAGTTAAGTCCAAACCTGAACAATCCATAGTTGAAGAACTCACAAGTTCTAAAGAAGCAGCTCAGAAAGAACAGGAACCTAAAGATCAGGCTGCAAAGGAATCAAAGTTAGGTTCTTCTTCATCTATACCTTCTTCTTCTTCACAGCTTTCCTCATCCTCTGATGCTACAAATGTTACCACTACACCCTTTCCAGTTAGACCACCAGTACCTTTTCCTTAGAGGTTCTAAAATCAAAAGCTAGATCAACAATTCGCCAAATTTCTTGAGGTTTTTAAGAAACTTCATATCAACATTCCTTTCGCAGATGCTTTAGAGCAAATGCCTAGTTATGTGAAGTTTTTTAAGGACATCCTCTCTAGGAAAAGAAGATTGGAAGATTATGAGATGGTGGCCTTAACTGAGGAATGTAGTGCAATTATCCAGAGGAAATTACCACCCAAGCTCAAAGATCCCAGGAGTTTTACCATACCATGCACTATAGGAAATCTATTCTTTGGTATAGCCCTATGTGATTTAGGAGCAAGTATCAATCTGATGCCTTTATCTATTTATCAGAAGTTAGGATTAGGGGATGCCAAGCCCACCACAATGACCCTTCAGCTAGCTGATCGATCCATTAAATATCCGAAGGGGGTCACTGAGGACGTGCTAGTAAAGGCGAAAAATTTATTTTCCCTAAGATATTATCGTGTTGGACATGGAAGAAGACAGGGAAGTCCCCATTATACTATGCAGACCTTTCCTAGCGACTAGTAGAACCCTAATGGATGTACAGAAGGGGGAGTTAACGATGAGAGTCCAAGATTAGGAAGTAAAGTTTAATGTTTTCAAACCTTTGATGCTCCCTGATGACTCTCAATAGTGTTTTAAGATGGAGGTTAAGGAGGATATAAGGCTTAAGCACAAGAAATCTGAAAGAAAGAGGGAAGTAGATAAGGCTCAGGAGTATTTGACTGTCAGCACCCTGTCACCACTTTGGCTAACCCTCCTACTCTTTGCCCTGCTACTAAGTGTTGTTTTCTTCAACTGCATTTGAAGTGGCTGTGTTTATTTTCACTTTGTATATAGTTCTTTTTCTTTTTCTTTTCTGTTGTTTCTTTCTTTGTTATGTTGCAGATTTCTTTTCTAGTATTACGCTTTCAATCAAGCTTCAATTGTTCATCATCATCAGATATGGGAGTACTCTGTTCTTGAGCTTAAATTCTTATATTATCTGCACACTGAGGACACTGTGCACTTTAAATTTTGGGGGAGGGGATATCACTTGAGCAATTTTGAGAAAAATTGAAAAAAATTTCAAAATATTTTCGAAAATCTAAGAAAGAATTTTCAAAATGTTTTCAAAAATATGAGCTTAAATTATTTGATTTTGGAATGATTTAGTGCTTACCATGTAGTTTTCCCATATTCCGATGATATAACCCCATGATTTAGTCTGACTTTGATTGAATAAGAAGCATGATTATAGGAAAAAAATGAAGTTGAATTCTTGAATTTGTCTTAATTCTGATTGTGATTGCCTCACTTATACACATGTCATGTCATGAATCGGTATATTTATTTAGAGAAAGCTTATGTGTACATAGGATTGTATTTGTTTAATTGATTTGGTGCATCATATTCTAGAATTTGTTTGATCTAATCTCGAGGTGAAATATTAGATCACACTTAATTAGGGAGATGATTTAGGCCATCTTTGGATCGTTTGAGCCTTTCTAGCCATCTTTGTACATATTTCACCCCTAATCACCCATCTGGGTCGAATAAGCTTTTCTCTGTAAATACACCTGCTTATTTTTTTCCTTAGCTTAAATACTCTGTTCCTATCCCTTACCCCGAAAGCATGAAAAGTCTTTGGGATATATTGTGAGCTATGTACATATGGGTATTAAGTGATAGTGAAGGAGTATGTATATATATATATAAAAAAGAAAATGAAAGAAAAAGAAAAAAAAAGAAGAAAGAAGAAAAATACAAAAATAGAATAAAAAGTTTAGTGAAATAAATAAGTTTGGGGAAATAAATTTGAGCTCTTACATAAAGATCCTAGAAGTAATGCATGTTAAGGGGTAATTAAACCTAAATCGACTTTATCATACCTTAGCCCCAGCCTTACATTACAAGCTTAATGAAGTCCTATTAATCTTTGATTAAGTGTGACTACATTAGTGGAGAGAGAAGTGAAAAGCAAACTTATGGGAATGATCACATGTCATTGACTTTGTATTCACTATGTTTGCATAAGCTGATCCGGATAATGTACTGTGAAGTGACTTTGACATTTTTCTCACACTCACGAGGAGTCCAATTTGGGTTAGGACTTATGATTGAATGATTATGAATGTTAGACTTGTAATTGTGAGTCTTTGAGATCATAGTTTATACTTTTTCTTTGAGGATGATATTGGGAAAATTATTGTGTTTAGTACTTGTCATTCCTACAATTATTTTGTTTTACTTGAGGACAAGCAAAAACTCAAATTTGTGGGTGTGATAATTCTATGAAAATAGAATTATTTGTGCTTAATTTCCTAATTAATTAATTAAATCCCCAATTTATTTTGTTAATTATCCCCTTTATTTAATTAAAATTCTTTAATGTATAGGTAAATTAAATCCAGATGAAACTCAGTCATTTCAGTCAAAAATGGGCTGAAAACGGGCTAAAGGAAATCGGACCACTTCCAATTTACAGACCGAGTCACCAATCGTCTGGACACGTGAGATGTTGGGTGTTAGTATTTTATTCGCTCCGAAACGATGAGATCAACGGACACCGTGCCAACCTTCTAGAAGACACATGCCAGGCCACATCACACAGCCAACTGGACAAACCGACAAGTGATGTGGAAATATCTACTCTACAGCAAATAAAATGAAGACAAGTGGCCAAACAATACCAACTCATCTAGGATGGAAAATTACCATTGTACCCCTAAGTGTGAATATAAATAAGATATGATGGCAATTGAAAAAAATCAAGTAGTGTAGAATTTAGGAGTAGGATGTAATCGAGGGTAGAATAGTTTTTAGGGTAATTTTAAGTTAGCATTTTATTTTTCCAAGCTTTCCCGATTAGATTTTTCTTTGTTTCACCATTTTATTTTCTCCACAGCTATTTGTCATGTCAATTTTATTTTGTTATATGTTATGAAAAGTTTCTTATGCTCGATTTTGTTAAGGTTCATTTTCAGTATATTCATGCTTAGTTTTGCTATGAAATGCTTAAGTGTTTTTAAGTTTTAAAGCTCTCAGTTTCAATGGTTTCATTGCTTTAAGTCATTTGATCAGTTGGGTGATTACTCTTCTTCCATTCCTCCCTTTCTGTCACGACCCAAAACTACCCAAAAATCAGAGTAAATTTTTTGCGTTTGTTATTTTCTTTCATGCCTACATGTCCTCTGATCGTGACCACACTCCACTAACAATTGGGCTGTGCGTCAATGCCAGTCCCACCAAATTAATTCTTTCTCAGTCATTTATAAATGTTTACAATATTTATACATCCCCTAAAGTTACTTACAAACATGTTACTGTGCTATGCTTATTTAGATACAATATGTACAAGTGTATATACCTTAAATGATGGGCAGCAGCGGATATCCGGAATGCAGTACTCAGTCACCTCAACATCTACTGGAGATTATTTGTGTGAGAAAATGAAAGGGGTGAGCACAAGAAGCTCAGTAAGGCAATCCTACGAACAAGTAGGTAACCATACTACCTACATGAACGTGGTGCCATGCATAAACCACCCTTTCTCCACACATTTGAAAACTGATGCAATGATTCATGATGTCATGTAAAACACGTTCGCATGGAAAATTCAACATGCAACTCTTTTTTAATCATTTCTTTCTCATTTAAAATTTCACAACAAATCCAGGACTCAACCCATCCCTCGGGTGGTCCTGACTTACACAAAATCACGAAAATCAGTTTACATCACACGTGGGTTTGAAAAGCATGGAGATAATCATCATCCACATTTGATTTAAAACCCAGTTTCAATCATCGTCAAGATCATCAACATGCGAGACTAGGCAACATCTGTATATCGGTAATAACCAGGACTATGGCAGTGTGTCCTCGTGAGCCCCTCTACTACACGGAACCTAGTGTGCGGGGTCTCACCCTGATCGGGAACCGCCCGGGAGGTGGGTCAATCCAACCCGTCAGTCTTATCCGATCCCACGCATCCGAAGATGCCGTATCCGAAGATACTGTATCCGAAGATACCCCGTATCTGAAGATACCACACGGTACATCGTACTCCATGCTACTTGCACGGTACATCGTACTCCATGCTACTTGCACGGTACATCGTACTCTGTGGACCCATATCATATCTCTATACTCATGCCATGTCTCAAAATGCACGTGCGAGCCTATTTAATCGGTGACACACAGTCTACCCGAAGCTCCAAGCACGGCTCATCGCATGTTCTCATAAAAATCAGTGGGGGGTGCGAGCGATGCTCCAGTACTCTCATCAATTCAAGTAAAACTAGTGCGAGCTAAGCTCTAGCACTCTCATCAAATCATGTGGAAAATCTGGTGCGAGTTAGACTCTAGCACCGTGTCACGAAAATCATATATATATATATAAAATCTGGTGCGAGTTGGACTCCAGCACCAATGCATGTAAAACTCTAGTGCGAGCTCTCGCTCCAACACTAATGCATGCATCACACAAATCAACACATCGTGCGAGCTGAGCTCTAGCACGTCACATGTAAATAAAAACACGTAGGCAGCTCTGTTTCCTTAAAACAGTTTTCAAAACAATTTCATCATTGAAAATATGCAATGCTGTGCATTTTTCTTTCAAGGTTAGCCAGCTCACTCATGCATGCGTCAAAACACCTCCAGAACGAGCAGGAACCTCTTATTCTTGCTCCTCCCAACTTTTCCTAAAATTGTAAATTTTACCCTTAATAAGGGTATTTTGGTAATTTGCCCATTCGGGGAACTAAAATTATTAACTTACTTCTAGACCCTTCAGATAATTTAAAAGACTGCATATGACATTGAACTTTTGTAAAGTTTACCTTTAGCAGTCCCTAGAATTCCCTTACCTTATTTTTCTGTAGAGTCTGACCTTTCCTTTTCCACTGCTGTCTCATCACGCAGTCCGATCTTCTCCCAATCCAATATCCGGAACTGCGTATAAATATTCTTCAGGTCAGATATCATACAATTTAATTGTATTTCCTATTTTTTGGGTTTAATTTAAATCATTGGGCCCATTTACCCCTATTGGGCTCGATTGCACCTTAATGGGCCTTAATCGACCTTAAGCCCGTTTTCCACTTAATTTTCACATTATTGAGGCATACTGGGCTCATTGGGCCCACCAACAATTTCTTGGGCCTCATTCTAATTCTCGAATAGCTAAATTTATTATTTACGACAATTTATCTAAATTTCCATAATTTAATTTATTTTATGCGATAATTAAATTTGAAGCACGCATAATGATGTAAATTATCGTAAATAAGGGTTACTTACCCGAGATTCCATGCTAGTACGTAAATCGAGGCTATCTCGAGCTCCTGTTTGACGTCGATTGTCGAGCTACACAATTTCATAAATTTTCGGGTAAATTTTCAGTCAAAAATTAATTAAATAAAATATTCCAAAATTTAAATCGGTCAATTTCGACCGCTACTGACTTACCCGTAGCTCGATTACATCGCCGAGATTTTTTCTCAATTTTTCCTCTTTTTCTTTTTCCCCTTTTCTCCTTTTTTTTCCTTTCTTTCTTAGCGAATCGGTTCGATCCGGTTCAGACTCGGTTCGGACCCGCCGGTTCACCCCGGCTCACTCCGGTTTGACTGGTTCAGAGCCTTGCCTGCCGGTTCTCTACTGGCTTCCACCGCCTGTGGCTCCGTTGGGTCGTCCACAGCACGAATCTGCCCTCGGTTTCCTCCAAGGCCGTCGGAAAGTCGCTGGTCAGGCCTCTTCTCTCCTGCCGTCGAAACCCATTTCTTCTTTTCGTCGTTTTCGGCAGTTTCACCGGTCCTGGCCTCCACCAATCAGCTCACCGTCGCCTGGGCTTCCAGAATCGAGCCTTGGTGGGGCTCGAATCAGCGCCGTTGGCCGTCGATCGGAGCATTCCTTCCCGCGGCTTCTCCTGCCGTTTTCGGCCTCCTCCGGCGTCGGTGGGGGCGTGTCGCCGGTACCAGAGAGGTCACCAGCCTCTCCTCTTCCATTTTCGGCCCTTCACCTAGCTGTTGGTCATCGGACGGTGGCTGACCGGTCTTCCTCGTTTTGGCTTCCATTTTTCGTCTCTCTCCCCGATTTTCAATTCTGATTCTTTTTCTTCCTCTTCTTTTTTTTAACTAATTAATTAATTAATTATTTATTTATTTATTTATTTTATTAATATTTTAATCATTAAAATATTCACAATATTCTACAAATATCTACAAATTTCTTATTTTATTCTAAATTAATTTATTTTATTTTATTAAATTTATTTAATTTATTTTAACCATTTTTGGTATATTTTTCGATTATTTTCGGGATTATTTTTCTAAGTGAAAATCCCGATTAATTCCGATTAATTCCCATAAATTCATATCTTGATCAATTTAACCCGAAATAAATTTATTTCACCTTTATTGACCAAGATCTCTCAAATCCATATTTTTAATTAAATTTCCTTGTCGAATTTACACCGACTTTCGATCTTTTGACCATTTTGCCCTTGCACGTGTTTGAGAATTCCATTTCAATCCTTTTGCATTTTTAATTTCATGTTTTAACTAAAATAGGGTCTTACATAATCTCCCCCACTTAAGGAATTTGGTCATCCAAATTAGAACCAAGTCATATGAGTCCATAGACTACTCCGGGTACGTTTTCTCATATCATACTCTTTAATTCTTCTGTGACCTTTCCGGAGTGCATTACTACCAAAGGACTTTAATTAGGGAGATTGTCTTAAACCTCAATACTTTCTCTTTCCTGTTTAATGCTCGAATCAACTTCTTCAATATACTTATATTTGCACTGAGCTGAATCTGTTGGAGTTCATATTCGATTACTTATGCTAGATCTGGATAGTATTGTCGAAGTATCAAAAGAGTCTCATCTCCCACTTATCCAATCTCTTAAAAATTTCATTCAGCAAAACTTAATTTGCCTTCTTCTCGAGTCTCGTTATGTCCTTATTCCCTCAGGACAAATAACTTCAACAATACTGATTCACCCTCGGTGAATTCCAATGCTTTTTGTCTGATTTGAGGTGTTCTTAATCTCTCCCTCAACTGAACATCCTCGAGACTTATTATACTAATTCAGAAGAAATTTCAATCTGTCACCCACTTTTTCTTATCCAAGTTGGGGAAACAACCCCTACGGCCATATTATGCCTTGTGATTCATTTGAGTCCTCTATAGCCCATCACGAAATTCATGAAGACTTGCTTCCATTTCTGTGCCGTGTCGATATAGGTAGAGGCTACAATAACTCTGCAGACTTTTAATACTCTACCTTATTCTGCTGACATACTAGGCACTTTTCCACAATCTCTACCATATCTCTTTTCACATTTGACCACCAATACCCTTTTCAGAGATTTCATATATATATATTCGTTACTTTCCGTATGCACTGTATATCCCGAAGAGTAAGCTTCTGACAATATTACTATCTCATCAACTGTGGTCCTGGGGAGCACTTATACTGTCTCTGAACCTCTCTGTAAATCATCGACACTCTGTGAACTCTGTCACTGTACCCCTTCTGAATCTGACCCAAACTATCGACACCATGCTGATCATCACACTAAGCCTGTCAAATCCGGGCACTCTCATCCGGTTCTAGTCTCAGGCTAGCTGTCACACAATCACTATTATCATCAGAAGGGATCACATCACTACTGAGGCTCACAACTACTCAAGCAGCTCACGCTCCCTGACAATCATATGTAATACCAGCCCGAGGCTCTTTCTGCTCAAGGCATCAGCCATCATATTAGCCTTTCTTGGGTGGTACAATTTTCCACAATCAAAATCTTTCAGAAGCTCTAACCCACTTTATTATTTCATGTTCGCCTCTTTCTGTGAAAACCGATACTTGGGGCTTTATGATCAGTGCATACCCAAAATTTCTCACCATGTACATAATAGTACCATATCCTTAGTACAAGTACTACCGTTGCCAACTTTAAACCATGGGTTAGATAGTTTATTTCATGATCCTAGAGCTGTCTGGATCCACAATCGACTATCTTCCCCTTTTGCATCAATACACAGCTCATTCATTATTTTGAGTCATTCATACACATGGAGAACCTCTTGAGCTGTTGGGTATGGTGAAAATAATCACGGTGGTCAGTTCATGCTTCACTACACCGAAATTCCTATCACATCTATCATCTCATTCAAATACCACGCTTCTTAGTTAAACGTGTCAACAAAGTATACCTTTTTTCAGAATTCGTAACAACCATCTGTAAAAGCAATTTTCTAATTCTTGCTTATAATTTTCCCTAGACTTTAAATACACCCAGCATATCATCAATAAGGATGATGACAAATCGGTCCAGGTAAAGTTGAAATAACTCGTTGTAGTTGAGCTCCATTACATATTTCAATCGCTCATATCCTTGACCTATGTACGCATAAATGTATAATATCACTTCAAGATTACTCCCGTTCAAGGTACTAACCCGTTTCATTTCCTTTTCTTATATTAACTGCTTTTATTAAATTTTAATTTTTTAATCTTCATGATTAATCGAATTTTATAATTCTTTATCGTACTAGTAAAAGTATCCAAATTTTAAATTTATATCTTACCACGGTCGATTTCAAGTTATAGATTATATATATTTCTAGACGCTGTCAAGTCTTCAGGCGGGGAGGTATTTTGAAATACCTTTATTAACCCTTAGACTTAACCACAATTACTTTACATATCAGTCCCTGTGGTCACAATTCATATTCGCTACTATTCTCTTTAATCCAAATTACTTCATATTTTAAGGGTATTCTTACCTAGCATACACCTCTTACTCCAGTACATCTTGTATTTAGGATCAAACATATCTTAAATAGTATCTCCTTCGTATATCAATTAAAACGAAACTCTGTCATTATTCATTTCGTGAGTACCATCATTTGCTCCTTTAATTTCAACCTTTTTTAGTACTTATCAAAACTTATAGTATACTTTTCAGGGGTAACCATATCACTATCTTAGGATAGAAATTCGAACATCATAATATGCAGCCGACTACTTTTTCTCAAATATTACTTTAAATTATTCATAGTCTATTGAATAAAATCGGCTGACTTATACTTCTTCCCCCGTTTTCAACTTAAAATCTCTTCATAATTATTTCGTTAGTTAACCTTCCTCTATTGGGGTACTCATTTATCAGCACTGTGCCCAAGGTGTAGGTATTCATGTCTTTTACTCACATGCGAATGAAGTCGGTATGAAGAAATACGTGGTACTAGGATTAATTAACACAATTACTTCTTTATTCATAAGCAGTGTGGTATCTTTCACCACATCCTGTCAAACATTAGTAGTGTCGTGGTCCAAAATATACACTAGCCTTCGTCTAACAGCCTATTTTCTCTTCTCTTTAGCTGTGGCCTCCCTTTTCGATGCAGCTATTTCAATAGGGTTTTCTCTATCTCTTTACCTTTCTGTGGGGCAATCTCGCCCAACTTTGAGCAATCATTAATAAATGGTCCGTCTTACCACACTTAACGGTCATTTTCATCAATAATATGTAAGTGTAGGTCCTACTTCCGTGGTATTTACCACACATTCTATAGTGATCTGTAGCAGATCGGGGTTCTCGAATAACAATACCCCTCAAAAGTGCTACAATCGGGTAACTGTGACCTGACCAATCATCTTAGCCCATAACTCATCAAATCAAATCTTTTACCAATTACCTTTTTTTTTTTCCCGTTCTGACTATCTCTATCATTTTCAATTCTCTTTCTGTCTCTATTTCGGCCCTTACTACCTTTCCCAATCTCAGAGGCGTACAACACTCGATCTTATTCACACCACTGTAGTTTACGCATTGCCTCGACATAGGTAATATCTGATGGGCCAATCAGACTCTAATCGACAATTTGAGCCCTTCCATAAACTTTTAGACATCTCGACTGTCACTATTCATAGTGTCGAGGTAATATCTGCCCAAGAATATAACTGAGTTTCATACTCATAATTCATACTCATCAATAAATCAATTCCTTTTAAACAGTGTCCGGGATATTCTATCACCGGAATACATCCAAAAATATTTCTCTTGTCAACTCTAGATGTCTAACTCTTAAGTTGGGTCGAGCCGACTTCCATCAATGCTCCGACTTGCCCTTAAATCTTATGCATACTCTGAGCAATTTGCTCCCAAAATATTCTTCACACTCCGCTCCAACCTCGCGAAGCGTGTCTCAATACTGTCCGATCTTTCTGTCGGACTCTGTGAGGCATGCTTAATATAAACCTCTATTTCAATCTCATCCTGATTCTCACAGGTCAACTTAGCACGATTTGCAGGCTTAGGTCTACCTCTACGACCTCTGCCTCGTGCTATACCTTCTCTATCACGACTAAAATTATGCATTCCTGCATTCTCAACCATTTCTTAGTTAAAACCCATCTCGATATACACTATTGTATCTAACCAAGCACAGTAACACGGGGATGTAATTTCTTAATTACTGACACTGACACACATCAGACCAATTTCTGCTTTGATACCACCTTTATATGTCACGACCCAAAACTACCCAAAAATCAGAGTAAATTTTTCGCGTTTGTTATTTTCTTTCATGCTTACCTGTCCTCTGATCGTGACCATACTCCACTAACAATTGGGCTGTGCGTCAATGCCAGTCCCACCAAATTAATTCTTTCTCAGTCATTTATAAATGTTTACAATATTTATACATCCCCTAAAGTTACTTACAAACATGTTACTGTGCTATGCTTATTTAGATACAATATGTACAAGTGTATATACCTTAAATGATGGGCAGCAGCGGATATCCGGAATGCAGTACTCAGTCACCTCAACATCTACTGGAGATTATCTGTGTGAGAAAATGAAAGGGGTGAGCACATCAAGCTCAGTAAGGCAATCCTACGAACAAGTAGGTAACCATACTACCTACATGAACGTGGTGCCATGCATAAACCACCCTTTCTCCACACATTTGAAAACTGATGCAATGATTCATGATGTCATGTAAAACACGTTCGCATGGAAAATTCAACATGCAACTCTTTTTAAATCATTTCTTTCTCATTTAAAATTTCACAACAAATCCAGGACTCAACCCATCCCTCGGGTGGTCCTGACTCACACAAAATCACGAAAATCAGTTTACATCACACATGGGTTTAAAAAGCATGGAGATAATCATCATGCACATTTGATTTAAAACCCAGTTTCAATCATCGTCAAGATCATCAACATGCGAGACTAGGCAACATCTGTATATCGGTAATAACCAGGACTATGGCCGTGTGTCCTTATGAGCCCCTCTGCTACACGGATCCTAGTGTGCGGGGTCTCACCCTGATCGGGAACCGCCCGGGAGGTGGGTCAATCCAACCCGTCAGTCTTATCCGATCCCACGCATCCGAAGATGTCGTATCCGTAGATATCGTATCCGAAGATACCACATGGTACATCGTACTCCATGCTACTTGCACGGTACATCGTACTCCATGGACCCATATCATATCTCTATACTCATGCCATGTCTCAAAATGCACGTGCGAGCCTATTTAATCGGTGACACACAATCTACCCGAAGCTCCAAGAACGGCTCATCGCATGTTCTCATAAAAATCAGTGGAGGGTGCGAGCGATGCTCCAGCACTCTCATCAATTCAAGTAAAACTAGTGCGAGCTAAGCTCTAGCACTCTCATCAAATCATGTGGAAAATCTGGTGCGAGTTACACTCTAGCACCCTATCACGAAAATCATGTAAAATCTGGTGCGAGTTAGACTCTAGCACTGTGTCACGAAAATCATATATATATATAAAATCTGGTGCGAGTTTGACTCCAGTACCAATGCATGTAAAACTCTAGTGCGAGCTCTCGCTCCAGCACTAATGCATGCATCACACAAATCAACACATCGTGCGAGCTGAGCTCTAGCACGTCACATGTAAGTAAAAACACGTAGGCAGCTCTATTTCCATAAAACAGTTTTCAAAACAATTTCATCATTGAAAATATGCAATGCTGTGCATTTTTCTTTCAAGGTTAGCCAACCTACTCATGCATGCATCAAAACACCTCCAGAACGAGCAGGAACCTCTTATTCTTGCTCCTCTCAATTTTTCTTAAAATTGTAAATTTTACCCTTAACAAGGGTATTTTGGTAATTTACCCATTCGGGGCACTAAAACTATTAACTTACTTCTAGACCCTTCAGATAATTTAAAAGACTGCATATGACGTTGAAATTTCGTAAAGTTTACCTCTAGCAGTCTGTAGAATTCCCTTACCTTATTTTTCTGTAGAGTGACTTTTCCTTTTTCACTACTGTCTCGTCACGTAGTCCGATCTGCTCCCAATCCAATATCTGGAACACGTATAAATATTCTTCAGGTCAGATATCATACAATTTAATTGTATTTCCTATTTTCTGGGCTTAATTTAAATCATTGGGCCCATTTACCCCTATTGGGCCCGATTGCACCTTAATGGGCCTTAATCGGCCTTAAGCCTGTTTTCCACTTAATTTTCACATTATCGAGGCATATTGGGCTCATTGGGCCCGCCAACAATTTCTTGGGCCTCATTCTAATTCTCTAATAGCTAAATTTATTATTTACGACAATTTATCTAAATTTCCATAATTTAATTTATTTTATGCGATAATTAAATCTAAAGCACTCATAACGATGCAAATTATCGTAAATAAGGGTTACTTACCTGAGATTCCATGCTAGTACATAAATCGATGCTATCTCGAGCTCTCGTTTGACGGCGATTGTCGAGCTACACAATTTCATAAATTTTCGGGTAAATTTTCAGTTGAAAATTAATTAAATAAAATATTCCAAAATTTAAATCGATCAATTTCGATCGCTACAGACTTACCCGTAGCTCGATTACATCGCCGAGATTTTTTTTCAATTTTTCCTCTTTTTCTTTTTCCCTTTTTCTCCTTTTTTTCCTTTCTTTCTTGGCTGAACCGGTTCGGTCCGGTTCAGACCCAGTTCGGACCCATCGGTTCACCTCGGTTCACTTCGATTCGACCGGTTCAGGGCCTTGCCTGCCGGTTCTCCACCGGCTTTCGCCGCCAGTGGCTCCGCTGGGTTGTCCGCAGCATGAATCTGCCCTCAGTTTCGTCCAAGGCCACCGAAAAGTAGTCTGTCCGGCCTCTTCTCTCCTGTCGTCGAAACCCATTTCTTCTTTCCGCCGTTTCTGACGTTTTTCAGCAGTTTCGCCTGTCGTGGCCGCCACCAATTAGCTCACCGTCGCCTGGGCTTCCAGAATCGAGCCTTGGTGGGGCTCGAATCAGCGCCGTTGGCCGCCGATCGAAGCATTCCTTCCCGCGGCTTCTCCTGCCGTTTTTGACCTCCTCCGACGTCGGTGGGGGCGTGTCGCCGATACCAGGGAGGTCGCCGGCCTCTCCTCTTCCATTTTCGGCCCTTCGCCTGGTCGTTGGTCGTCGGACGGTGGCCAACCAGTCTTCCTCGTTTTGGCTTCCGTTTTTCGTCTCTCTCCCCGATTTTCAATTCTGATTTTTTTTCTTCCTCTTCTTTTTTTTAACTAATTAATTAATTATTTATTTATTTATTTATTTTATTAATATTTTAATCATTAAAATATTCACAATATTCTACAAATATCTACAAATTTCTTATTTTATTCTAAATTAATTTATTTAATTTTATTTAATTTATTTTAACCATTTTCGGTATATTTTTTGATTATTTTTGGGATTATTTTTCGAAGTGAAAATCTCGATTAATTCTGATTAATTTCCATAAATTCATATCTTGATCAATTTAACCCAAAATAAATTTATTTCACCTTTATTGACCAATATTTCTCAAATCCATATTTTTAATTAAATTTTCTTATCGAATTTACACCGGCTTTCGATCTTTTAACCATTTTGCCCTTTCACGTGTTTGAGAATTTCATTTCAATCCTTTTGCATTTTTAATTTCGTGTTTTAACTAAAATCGGGTCTTACACTTTCGGTACTGATGCTTTGATGTGGTGTGATGTTGAGCATTATTCCACATCAAATGTAATGTGGAATCACGACAAGAGGAGCGAAACATGAAAATAACCGAGGATTCATCTTTATTTTCTGCATTCAAGTTGTGTTTGTTCCCTAGCTTTGCATTCGTTCTTTTTGGCATTTTCAAGCTGTATTGGTTTCTTTTGTTTTGCTAGCAGTGATTAATGTTGATGTGCAGTTTCCATTCGAGGCATCAGAACTTCATGGGTGCAAGGGCAGAACATCACGTTGCCTCTCTGTTCTCCTTTGTTTCATAACTTATTTATTGTCACTGCTATGTCTTATGATTTGATTGTTTGTTGTTGTACTTTGTAAGGTAAGGGTTGTGTAGAATGGATGCTGGTTGGAAAACTAAGCAGGATCCAGCTGCATGAGGAAATGAGGACCGGTTCCAATAGCTCATCTGCTCACGCTAACTTACTGCAGTTTTCTTTCATTACCGATTTTACAAATTCTTTTTTATTCCTCTTTGGTTCAGAATGATGCAGCTATCGGTTAAGTTTTCTATCGTGATTTTAATCATTTTAACTTGTCATTAACTGTATGCTTTTGTTTAGATTCAGCATGGTCATTTCTCACATAGCTGGAACACGAAAGGAGACAGCATTAGTGCATGATGTTGCTCGGGTCTGCAGCTGATTACAAGGTAGAAATGCAGAAAGGACATACTGCAGATGAGGAGCAAGATGAGTTGATCAGCTGCTGACCGAGAGCAGTACTGAAGCAAGAAGACAAACGTGAAGTAAGGCAGGAGTTGGAAGCAATGGCAGGAGTACAGTGTGACGATGGACAGTACAGGGAGCAGGAGTAAAAGTCGTGACCTAAAGTAGGAATAAGAGCAGTTAGTGCTGCAGTGGCATGGGCAGAAATCTAGAGTAGAACAAGCGATTGGAGACGTACTGTGCTGGTTGCAGGGAAGGAAGCTGTACACGAAACCAAGAGCAGAGTCGGTGGAAGTTGCAGCAACCAAACCTAGACAAAGCATGAAGGTAGCACCTGGACAGGACCAAGCGCAGTTGGACTACCTGGAGACAGAACCAATATGGACCATGAACAGTGACAGTATCGGGACCACTCGGCTAGCAAGATTGGTTAAGGCCTTGTTTGGCCATTACATTTTAGCTACAAAATTCATTTTCAAGCATTTTTAGAGTAGCTTAATTTCAATTTAATTTGTTAGCTTAAGAAGTTAGAATTTTAAATTTATTTGCATGATTAGTTATAGTTTAACGGCTTGATTAGTTCAGAATTTAGATTTAATTATGTCATTAGTTAATTTTTATTTTAGTAATAGGTGTTACAGTTAGAATTAAATTAGAGTAAAATCATTTTATACATTTTTTTTAGTTAAGTTTTTTTTTTAGGATAGCTTAATTTGCATTTTTATTAATTAGTTTAATTACATGCATATTTTATTTTAAGTTTGTTTAATTTTAGAATTAATTTTGTTTCTTTATTTTTGCATTTTAGTTTAATTGCGTTAATTAATTTTAACTATTTTAATTATCTTTTGTAGGTATTTTCTTTAATTGCTTGGAGCACTGTAAGTAATTTTAGCTCGGTTTTATTTTATTTTCTTTATTTTATAATTGTTATTGTTTTCAATACTTTTAATTTCAGACTTAGAAGATCACCCACTTAAACTTCATAATTTTCTAGGATATACTTAGGGTAAGATTAACTGGTAGTTAATTAGGTTAATCAACTTCTCTGTGGGACGATAATCCGGGACTCAAATCCCATTATTACTTGTACGACCCGTGCAGTTGCGAAAATACGTTTAGTACGTATCACATGTGGGTGTACGTAACCTTATCTAAGCCAAAACAATTTTGTGATAATGGTTTCGAAATTACACTAATACTAACACACATGTGCTTTCTTATCCATAGAGTAGTAGCCCACGTAAGTGATATGCTTTAGATTACCTATTAAAAAGACATTAATTACATCAATTCAATGAAGACTTGAAAATAATCACACTATTCTAAGAGCAATATAATGCTAAGAAAGTAAACACAAACTTACCTTCCATCAATTTGTATAATTTGTTGAAGACATTCCAAAGCCTTTTTAGAGTTCACCAAATCTTAATAAAACTATAAGGAAATCATATAGTCATGCCAAAAGACATTTAAAGGAACTTAGTAAAAGTCTAATTTTATTCACCAAAATAACTATTTTCTCAATATGCATACTCACTACCTTACCTTGTCATCCACTACAAAATTTCCCAGAATATCATTTGGTCATGGAGCAATAAATTTAAAAAATTTAAGCCACATGGTGAGATTGTTAGCCTCGATAATTTTAGGGGAAAAAGGAAATGGTTAATGGATTGGGGAAAATTTTGGGGTTGTCATGAGGAAATTTAAGATCGGCCTAAGTGTGTGCTAAGTTGGGCCTTGGCATGGTAAACCCAAGTGAATGGAGCTGGTGGCTAAGGCCTGGATTGGGCTGGTTGGGCTTTTGCTTACTTTTTGGGCCTAGCTGGCTTAGAGGCTTACAGATTAGTCTTAATTCTAAATTCTTGATTCAGCAAAGTTTGGATTGAATTTTTCTTTTCCTACCTATGTTTGTCAACGATCAGTGTAGTACTGAATCGATTTCGTTGATTTTTTTATTGATCAACTCAGTTTGTGATTTCTTTTAGTCCTAGTCCCATTTAAATGTGTGTGATCTGTTTTCCATACATTTTATCATATAGATAGATCGTTCATTCATTTTACCATAACTTTTGTCTTTCACTAATTGTCTACAAAAGAATACAATTGAGCTTAATTTGATTAATGCTTCACACTTCACTTACAAGTTGTAGTCGACATCTAATATAACCTAAAGACCACATTTGATATATCTTATAACCTATTATTATATTCCAAAAAGAATTACATAATCTGTGCATAAAAATGTCTCACATACGAACCAAGATATAAGCCTATGTCAAAAGAATCAAGTAGGCAGCAAGACGATTATCTCATAGCTTATCTCTGTCACGACCCAAAAATCAGAGTAAATTTTTCGTTTTTCTTTCATACTTATCTGTCCTCTGATCGTGACCACACTCCACTAACAATTGGGTTGTGCGTCAATGCCAGTCCCACCATTCAATCATCATATAACTTAATTTCTTATTAAATGAAAGGTAAATACATGCATTTTTCACTAATTCTTTTCCATTCATTTACAAGTGTTTACATTATCTATACATCCCTGACAGTTACTTACAAACATGTTACTATGCTATTCTTATTTAGATACAATATGTACAAGTGTATATACCTCAAAATGATGGGCAGCAGCGGATATCAGGAATGCAATACTCAGTCACCGTAAAGTCTATTGGAGGAAATCTGTGTAGGAAAATGAAATGGGTGAGCACATCAAGCTCAGTAAGGCAATCCTACGAACAAGTAGGTAACCATACTACCTACATGAATGTGGTGCCATGCATAGACCACCCTTTCTCCACACATTTCAAAACAAATGTTATAATTCATGATATCATGTAAAACAAGTTCGCATGTGGATTTCAAAGAGCATGGAAAATTCAACATGCAACTCTTTTAAATCATTTCATTCTCATTAAAATTTCACAATAAAGTCAGGACTCAGCTCATCCCTCGGGTGTTCTTGACTCACACAACACCATGAAATCAAATGCTTTTCACAGCAATAGAAATATGTGATACAATGAATGTCATGTAAAACTAGTTTACATCATTCATGGGTTTAAATAGCATGGAAATAACATCATGCAAATTCAGTTTAAAACCCAGTTTCATTCTCATCAAAATCTTATCTCAGTCAGGATCTAATCCCTTCCTCGGGTGATCCAGACTCACACAGAAGTCCACTAAACAAGTTTCTCAAAACATTAACATGCGAGACTATGCAATATATAGATCTCAGGCAAATAACTAGGATGATGGTCATATGTCCTTGTGATCCCACTGCTACACGGATCCTAGTGTGCGGGGTCTCACCACGATCGGGAACCGCCCCGAAAGGTGGGTCAGTTCATCTCGTCGGCCCTGTCCGATCACTCACATCCGAAGATGCCACTCGCATCGAAAGATACCACGCATCTGAAGATTCCACATAATCAATCCCAGCACGGTACAACGTACTCCATGCTACTTGCACGATACAACGTACTCCATGGACCTATATCTCATATCCATAATCATGACTGTCTCAAAACGCACGTGCGAGCATATTTAATCAGCGTGACACACAGTCTACCCAACGCTCCAAGCACAGCTCATCGCATGTCTTATACAATTAGTGCGAGCGATGCTCCAGCACTCTCATAAAATTAAGAAAAATCTCGTGCGAGCCAAGCTCCAGCACACATTTCATAAAATCTTATAAGAATAGTGCAAGCTAAGCTCCATCACTCTGTCAAAATCATGTAAAACTAGTGCGACCTAGGCTCCAGCACTCTATTATAACAATTCAAGTGAAAATCTGGTGCGAGTTAGACTCTAGCACCCTGTCACGAAAATCATATGAAAATCTGGTGCGAGTTAGACTCCAACACGAATGTATGTAAAACTCTAGTGCGACCTCTTGCTCCAGCACTAATGTATGCATCACACAAATCAAAAACTCGTGCGAACTGAGCTCTAGCACGTCACATTTCCATAAAATCACGTAGGCGGCTACATTTCTCAAATCAATTTCAGAGAAAATCAACAGTAATTAAAGTTATGTAATGTTGTGCATTTTATTTAAAAGTTAGCCAGCCTACCCATACATACGTCAAAACACCTCAAGAACAAGCAAGGACCTCTTGTTCTTATTCCTCCCAACTTTTCCTAAATTTGAAAATTTTACCCTTCACAAGGTTATTTTGGTAATTTGCCCATCCGGGGCACTAAATTTTTTATCTTAGATCTAGACCCTTCAGACACTTTAAAAGACTGCAAATGAATTTGAAATTGCGTAAAGTTACCTTTAACAGTCCGTAAAATTCCCTTACCTGGAATCACACATAAGCTTATCCTGTCTTGACCGTACCAAGTCTCTCAATCCAATTCGCTCCAAACCAAATCTACGGAGATGCATATAACCATGTATTTGGGTCAGTTCTAATATATTTATCAGTATTTCACTTATATTGATCGAATCTAAAACACTAGGCCCGTTTTACTTTATTGGGCCCGATTGTATCTTAATGGGCCTCGACTGTAAGACCCGATTTTTATCGTAAGAGTAAAGGGAATGAATAAAAATTTTCAAATGCATTTAAAAAATGCAAAGGATTGAAATGGAATTTTAGAACACGTAGAAGGGCAAAACGGTCAAAAAAATTGAAAGTCGATATAAATTCGACAAGAAAATTTAATTAAAAATATGGGATTGAGAAATCTTGATCAATAACGAAGAAATAATTAAATTTCGGGTTAAATTGATCAAGATATGAATTTATTAAAATTAATCAAAATTTTCACTCGAGATAATATCCCGAAAATACGGAGAAAATATATCAAAAAAGTGGAAAAATAGATTAAATAAATTAATTTGAATAAAATTTAATTTTTTAAGGATATTTTGAGATTTTTAGAATATTTTAATGATTAAAATAATATTAAAATAAATTGATATGTAAATGAAATATGGAAAATAGATGTTAACGTAAGTAACATGACAGGAGGGACTAACATCGACTCATAGCCCAACTGTTAATAGTGAAACTGTCACGATGGGTAAGGAAATGAAAAAGCAAAAAATTTGTAGGGATTTTTAAGAAAAATGGGTCGTGACAAGAGGTGGTATCAGAGCTGTATCAGCCTGATATGAGTCGGTGTTAGTGGTTAAGTAAAATTTACATCCCTGTGTACTGTGCATTGTTTAGATAAAATTGTGTATATCAAAGTGAAAGTGCAGCTAAGAATTTAGTTTCGAATGCAAGAATATAGTTTTTATAACTGATAGCCGCTTTGGTAGAGGGGCGAGTACACATGCTCGAGA
Organism: Firmiana major; assembly: GCA_033439115.1. NCBI lineage: Eukaryota > Viridiplantae > Streptophyta > Magnoliopsida > Malvales > Malvaceae > Firmiana > Firmiana major. The sequence goes on along the minus strand of CM065912.1, from coordinate 35,197,608 downwards.
CCGTAGAAATAGGCCTGAGAGTCGAATGAGTTGTCACATGAGACTCGAGATGAGAGTGAGGTGGATGCTAATGTTGAGCATACTCCACAGGGTCCTATAAAGAGACCAAACAATATTGAGACACACTCCAAGAGGATGGAGTGGAGTGTACAAAATATGTTAGAGTTGTTTACTCAATCTAAGCATGTAGTTGAGGATAGGCAGGGTAAAACCTCAACAGATGCCTCATACTATAGAGATTTTCACACCCTGCTGGTATTTAGCGAAGTAAAGAAACCAATAGTTACTGAGGACTGGGTGAATGAGATAGCGAAGTTGTACGGATTCTTTCGGTGTATGTCGACTGAAAAAGTGACTTTTAAATACGTTTATGTTGGAGGGCGAGGCGGAGAATTGGTGGAAGTTCGCTCGACCCATCTGAAGAGTTAGACGTCCAGAGCCGACATGAGAAATATTTTTGGATGTTTTTCGATGACAGAATATCCCAGACACTGCTTAAAGAAAATTACAGATAAAAATTTCTTACACTGCCTAGAGACACTGGTTGATTGACGAGTATGAATCTCCATTTATATACCTGCCCAGATATGACTTCGACACTATGAACAGTGAGAGTCGGAAAGCCCAAAGGTTCATGGAAGGTCTCAATTGTCGATTAGAGTTCGAATGGCCCGTTAGATATCACTACCTATGTCGAGGCAGTGCCCAAAATACAGTTGCGTGAATAAGATCATGTGTTACACGCCTATGAGATTGGGAAAGGTAGTAAGGGTCGAAATAGAGACAGAAGAGAATAGAGAATGCCAGAGATGTCAGAACGGGAAAGAGACCAGTTGGTAAGATATTAGAGTTGATGAGTCACGGGGTAAGATGATTGGTAAGGCCCCAGTGTATCCAATTTCAGCACTTTTTAGGGGTATTGTGATTAGAGGACCCTGACCTGCTCCGTAGTAGTGTGAGTAGTGTAGCAGTGTAAGTAGTGTAGGATGTGTGGTAGATACCACGAAAGTAGGGCCTACACCTACACTTCATTGACTAAAATAGGCGTTAAGTGTGGTAAGACGGACCAATTATTTAATGATTGCTCAAAGTTGGGTGAGACTGCCCCACAGAAGGGCAAAGAGATAGAGAAAAACCCTATTGGTATCTCTGCACCGAAAAAGGAAGGTCACAGCCGAAGAGAAAGGGGAAGTAGGTTGTTGAATGAGGACGAGTGTATGCCTTAGACCAGGACACTACTGATGTTTCATATGATGTGGTGAAAGATACCACACTGGTTATGAATAAAGACGTAATTATGTTACTTGATCCTAGTACTACGCATTTATTCATACTGCCTTCATTTGTATATAAGTTAGTGAAAGGCATGAATTGTAAGACTCGAATTTGTTTAAAAACACGAAATGAATGAGTATTGTGAAGAGAAGTCAAGTTAAATTAATCCCGAACACGTGCAAGGACAAAACGGTCAAAAGACTGAAAGTTGGAATAAATTCGATAAGAAAATTTAATTAAAAATAATGGATTTGAGAATCTTGATCAATAACGAAGAAATAATTAAATTTCGAGTCCAATTGATCAAGATCTGAAATTTTTAGAAATACCGAAAAATCATTCGGGACAATATCCTGAAAATATGGAGAAATTATACCCGAAAAAGGTTAAAATATGATAAATAAATTAAATTAAATTAAATTAATTAATTTGGAATAAAATAGTAATTTTGGTAGATCTTTTGGACATTTTAATATATTTTATTGATTAAAATATTAATAAAATTAAATAATAAATAAAATTAAATTAATTGTAAAAAAAAAAAGAAAGAAGAAGGAATCAGAAATGGAAAATCAGGGAGAGAGAAAGAAGAGAGAACTGAAAAAACGAAGCCAAACCGAGGAGACCACCGGCAAGCCGTCCGGCGACCAACGGCCAAGCGAAGTGCCGGAAAAGGAAGAGGAGAGGCCGGCGACCTCTCTGGTACCGACGGTGTAGCCCACCGACGTCGGAATTCGACGGATCGAGGGAGAGAAGTCGTGGAGAGGAGAAGCCAAATCGACGCCGTGGAGAGGAGAAGCCAAATTGGCGGCCACCGGCGTCGATTTGACTCTGACCACCGGCCACCGAAGGAACCCCATGTGATGCCGAGACGAATGGGGGCGAAAACAGCCGGGGAAACGACGGCTAGCGCTGGCAATGGCGAAAAACGAGGAGGCCATTGACGTCGGAAATGAGAAGAGGCCGGACCGGCCACTTCCCGGCCACCTTGTGCGAAACCGAAACCAGATCCGAGCTGTAGACGACCTCGCAGAGCTACTGGTGGCAAAAATTGGTGGAGAATCGACCGGTAGGGCCATGAACCAGTCGAACTGGATTGAACCGACTGAATCGGACCGATCTGAACCGGGTTGAACCGGACTAAACCGGTTCAGCCAAGAAAGAAGGGAAAAAAGGAGAAAAATAGAAAAAGGAAAAAGGGAAAGAATTTTTGGGGATACATCGGACTTTGGGTAAGTCGATACGAGGTCAAAAGTGATCGATTTGAATTTTGAGAAATTTATTTAAATTATATTTAATCGAAAAGTAACCCGGGATTAAATATATAATTGTGCAGTTGTACGACAAAGCCCGAACGAGAGTCGATTAAGCTTCGATTTTCATATCCCGCATCACATTGGGTAAATATATTTTAATTTTGACAATTAGAGTCCTTTAATACAGAGTTTCGATTATTTTACGGAATTTACGAAATAATTCTGTATAAAAAGGAATATTATTCGAAATTTTACAGTAATTATCGTAAATAGTGTATGGGCTATCCAATGAGTTTGGAACGAAGCCCGATGATTATTGGTAAGCTGAATGAGCCCAGTAAACCCGAATAAGGGATTTAATAAGTAAAAACGGGCTGAAAACGGGCTCGAGGCCCATTAAGGTGCAATTGGGCCCAATAAAGTAAAACGGGCCCAGTGTTTTAGATTCGATCAGTATAAGTGAAATACTGATAAGTATAAGTGAATTAACCCAAAATATGTGGTTATATGCAGTTTGTAGATTTGGTTGACGCGCAGTTGGACTGAGAGATCGGATATTATCGAGACGAGATAAGTTTGCGCGTAAATCGAGGTAAGGGAATTTTGTAGGTGCATAGAGATACCTATACGTAATTTTGAGGGGATTTACAGGGTCTAGAATTTCTTAAACTATCTAGAAATGAAATAATAATTTTACGAAAACCGGGGCATAGGTGAATAAAGAAAAAGATGATTTTGCCCCTGGGAGTAAAATTTACAAAAAGGGTAGTAAGGCAGATAAATTGCATGATTATCATGTTTTAATGTTTTATATGATTATATTGCTTTGATTTAAGCAAATATGCACCTAGGTTGGCTGTTGATTTCGTGAATTATACGAAAGGGTACCGGTTTGGACCGATTACTATTTTACAAGATGTTTTATAAAGATTGAGCCACCTATCATATTTATTCTAGTAAAAAGAGTGCTAGAGTCTTACTCGCACTAAATTTTACTGATTTATTTCTCATGAAAGCTGTACTGGAGCATTACTCGTACGAGAAATTTATGTATGTACAAAACCGTGCTGGAGCTTCGCTCGTATGAGATTTTAGATATCATGATATGCATAGCGTGGTGCGGAGCTTCGCTCGCACTAGACGTGAGTTGACATGCATATAGTCGTGCGGAAGCCTCCTGTAGACTGTGTCACAGAGAGTTGAGATGCTCGTACGTATACTTTGAGACATGGGTTGGTTATCGACATAGTATTGGGGTGGATAATACCTACGGCAGGCACCCCCAGACTATGATATGGGTCCACGGAGTACGATGTACCGTGTATGTCACACAGAGTACGCTGTATCGTGCAGTCATGATGACTCTATGATGTTACTTGATATTCTGGCAGGTAGCATTTGACCCCACCTCCCGTTACAGTTGTGATGCCCCGCACACCGGGATCTGTGTAGCCTGGGATCACAGGGACAAAGTATGGCCATAGTCCTCGATTTTTCATACAGTAACCTGCATGCCTCACATGATATCATACGGTCTGAATAGACTAGGACGAACCCGAGGGTGGGGTAATGTCCCGATTTATGTTTTTAAAAGAGATGTGATTTAATGAATCAAGGTATTCCCGAGAGATGGGTTTAGTCTTGATGTGGTTGTTTTATGATAAAACAAATTAGTTTTAATGTGATGAGTTTATGATGAAACAAATAAGTTTTAAATGTGACGAGCATGAGATGTCATACATGATGATTTTTCCATGTTTGATTTATATGTCGACTTCATGATTTCTCTTATATGATATATACATACATGCGGCATCGTTTTAGTCATACCTCATGCTCCAAATGTAAACGATTTTATATCATGACATTATCAGCACGTAAATAGTATAGTTATCTACCTGCTTACATTATTGCCTTACTGAGCTGTTTATGCTCACCCTTTCATTTTTCACCCCACAGGGTATATTCAGTAGAAGAGAACGACAGTAGTCATATCCGCTGCATTTTTTATCAAGACCAGGTATACACATTTGTATAATTTTTGTATCTGAACATATAGAGGCACAGTACTGTATATGGATTTAATATTGGGAATGTATTTAGTTTAAAATAAATTGATATGTCAATAAATATGAAAATGGAATGGTAAATATGTGAGAGGTGACTAACACCGAATCATAGCCCAACTGTTTAGTAGTGTAATTGTTCACGACGGGTAAGGAAATTAAAAAAAGTGAAAAATTTACTCTGATTTTTAGGTAATTTAGGTCGTGACATGAATGCCTACACCCTTGGGTATAAGACTGATAGTTGTACCCCAATGAAGGAGGGTTAACTAACGGAATAATTATGAAGAAATTAAGTCGAAAACGGGGGAAGAAGTATAGGTCAGCCGCTTTTACTCAATGGAATATGAATAATTTGAAGTAATATTTGAGAATAAATTGGTCGGCTGCAAACTATGCTGTTCAGAGTTCTATTCTAAGATAGTGATATGTTTACCCCTGAAAAGTATACTGTAAGTTTTGACAAGTAATAAAAGGGGTGTAGAGATTGAAATTAAAGGAGTAAATGATTGTACTCACGGAATGAGTAATGACAGAGTTTGTTATAAGTGATATACGAAAGGAGATAAGCTTTGAGATGTGATAGATCCTGAATACAAGATCTATTGGAATAAGAGGCATATGCAAGGTATGAATATCTCTGATATGTAAAATAATTTGGATTAAGCGATATGTAGTAGATATGAATTACGACCAATGATAAGGGGTGGATATATCCATAACCAGTCCATGTGGTCAAGTTTGAGGGTTAATAAAGGTATTTCAAAATGCCTCCCCTCTTGAAGACTTGACAGCGTCTAAAAGTATACACAACCTATAAATTGAAATCGACAGTCTAATATGTACATTTAAAATTAGGGTACCTTTACTTGTACGATAAAGAAATATAGAATTCGATTAATCATGGAGGTTTAAAAATTTAAAATTTTATAAAAGCCGTAAATATAAGAGAAATGAAATGACGTGGGTTAGTATCTTGAATGGAAACGATTTCGAAATGACATTATACGTTTATGCGTACATAGGTCAAGGATATGGGTGATTGAAATATTTAGTGGAACTCAACTACGATGAGGTATTTAAACTTTACCTAGATCGATTTGTTATCATCCTTATTGATGATATTTTGGGTGTATTTAAAGTCCAGGGAAAATCATAAGCAACAATTTGAAATTATTTTTACAGATGATTTGTTGAGAGTTCTCGAAATGGACTACTTTGTTGACATGTTTAACTTAGAAAAAGTTGTATTTCAATAGGATGATAGACGTGATAGGAGTTTTGGTGTACTGAAGTATGAACTGACCACAACATTTATTCTCACCATACCAAACAGATTAAGAGGTTTCTCAGGGTATATGGATGTCTTAAAATAATAATTGGGCTGTGTGTTGAAGCAAAATGAGATGATAGTCACGTATGGATCCAGACAGTTCAAGGACCATGAAAGGACTATCCGACCCATGATTTAAAGTTGACAGCGATAGTGGTTGTACTGAGTATATGACACTACTATGTACACGATGAGAAATTTCAGGTATGCACTGATTATAAAAGCCCTGAGTATCTGTTTCCACAGAAAGAGTCGGATACAAGAATAAAGAGGATTATAGCTTCTAAAGGATTATGATTGTGAAAATTGTACCACCTAGGAAAAGCTAATGTGATGGCTAATGCCTTCAACAGAAAGAGCCTCGGGATGGTATTACATATGATGGTCAGGGAGCGTGAGCTGCTAGAGCAGTTGTAAGCCTCAGTAGTGATGTGATCCCCTCTGATGATGATAGTGATTGTGTGACAGCTAGCTTGAGATTAGAATTGGATTTGAGTGACCGGATTTGACAGGCTTAGCATGATGATCGATATGGTGTGATAGTTTGGGTCAGCTTCAGATGGGTACAGTGACAGAGTTCACAGAGAGTGATGTTGGCTTACTGAGGTTCAGAGACAGAATAAGTACTCCCCAGGACCACAGTGATGAGATAGTTATTGTCATAAGCTCACTCTTCGGGATATACAGTGCATCCGAGAAGTACTAAATATATCAAAATCTTAGAAAAGGGTATTGGTGGTCAAATATGAAAAGAGACATTATAGGGATTGTGGAAAAGTGTCTCGTATGTCAGCAGAGTAAGGTAGAGTATAAGAAGTCTGTAGGATTATTGCAGCCTCTACTTATATATTGATACAAAAATGGGAACAAGTTACTATGAATTTCGTGATGGGTTACAGAGGACCCGGATGAATTACGAGGCTATCTGGGTGATAGTCAATAGATTGACTAAGTCTACCCACCTTCTGGTTATGAAATTCTCAGATACTCTGAGTGTGTACGTGGATTTATGTGTATGGAAAATTGTGGAACATTTTGTAGCATTCTAGTGAGCATGGTATCAGATAGGGATTTTCGCTTCACTTCCCACTTCTGGGAACATTTTCATGAAGCTATGGGAACCCGATTGAGTGTTAGCACAGCTTTCCGTCCTCAGACAGATGGTCAGTCATAGAGGACTGTACAGGTTCTGGAGGATATGATGAGAGCATGTGCCATTGATTTTATAAGCTCCTGGGATGATCAATTGTTACTAATCGAATTTGTCAATAATGATAGTTATCACTTGAGTATCGAGATAAGAATTTTATATGAGACATTGTATGGCCGTAGGGGTTGTTTCCCTACTTGGATAAGAAGAAGTGGGTGACAGATAGAGAATTATTCCCGAATTGGTAAGACAAACCTCTGAGGATTTTCAGTGGATTGTAAGAGATTAAGAACACTTCAGAGCAGACAGAAAAGCTATGCTGACAAGAGATAGAAAACCATTAGAATTCACCGAGGGTGAATTAGTATTGTTGGAAGTTACATGCCTTTAGGACATAGCATAAGGACATAATGAGATTCGGAAAGAGATTAGACAAAGTGGGAGATAAGGCCTGTAGGTTGGCGTTACCACTTGAATTAGTAGGCATCCATAATGTGTCCTATCTTATGATACTTCGAAAATACTATCCGGACCCAACATATGTGATCGGATATAAGCTCCAATAGTTTAGCTTAATGAAAGTATAACATATGTTGAAAAATTGATTCGGGTATTAGATGGAAGGAGAAAGTGTTGAGGTTTAAGATGATCTCCCTAGTCAAGTATGTTGGTAGTATTACACTTCGGGAAGAAGTCCTATGAGAATTAAAGAGTATGATGCGATAGACATACCCGGAGTTGTTTATGGATCCATTTGACTTAGTTCTAATTTGGAAGACCAAATTTCTTAAGTGAGGGAGATTATGTAAGACCCGATTTTTATCGTAAGAGTAAAGGGAATGAATAAAAATTTTCGAATGCATTTAAAAAATGCAAATGATTGAAATGGAATTTTCGAACACGTAGAAAGGCAAAACGGTCAAAAAAAATGAATGCCAATATAAATTCGACAAGAAAATTTAATTGAAAATATGAGATTGAGAAATCTTGATCAATAACGAAGAAATAATAAAATTTTGGGTTAAATTGATCAAGATATGAATTTATTGGAATTAATCGAAATTTTCACTCGGGATAATATCCCGAAAATACGGAGAAAATATACCGAAAAAGTGGAAAAATAGATTAAATAAATTAAATTAATTAATTTGAATAAAATATAAATTTTTAAGGATATTTTGGGATTTTTAGAATATTTTAATGATTAAATAATATTAAAATAAATTATAAATATAAATATATAAAAAAAAAGAAACAGAATTGAAAAACGCAAGGAGAGAAAGAAAACTGAAGGAGAAAACGTGAAAGGAGGGAAACAAGGGCCGGCCTCTGCACCCGACGACCTTCGGTGGCCTGGAAGCCAGGCGATCACTGCGAAAATGAAGCTGACCCTCGGGCGACCCACCAGACACCGACGACGCACCCCACAGGCGCCGGAAAGAGCAGATCGACGAAGGAATAGCCGCGGAGAAGAGAAGAGAAATCTGACGGCCACCGGCGTGATTCGGCCAACCCGACCCCAGCCGAACACTCCCCCAATGCAGGCGCACCGATTGGCGCCAGAATCGAGCCGGGAACCGACTGAAAATGCAGTGAACGGCGAAGGGGAAGCCTGAACTGGTACAGACCGGTTCAACAAGAAGTGAACCAGGCTGAACTGGACCGGGTTGAATCGGACCGAACTGGTTCAGCCAAGAAAGAAAGGAAAAAGGGAGAAAAAGGAAGAAAAAGATAAAAAAGGAAAAAGGGGAAGAATTTTTGGGGATACATCGGACTTCGGGTAAGTCGATACGAGGTTAAAAGTGACCGATTTGATTTTCGAGAAATTTATTTAAATTATAATTGATCGAAAAATAACCCGAAATTAAATATAAATTGTGCAGTTCGACGATAAATTCCGAACGTGAGCCGAATCGAACTTCGATTTACGCACCATCACATAATTTTGAGTAAGTAAAGCTCATTTATGACAACAATATGATTATTACACAATTGAAATTTATTTTGTAGATTTCGGATTAATTTTTGCATAAAAATAAATTATATTCGTATTTTTGAATTAATTGTCATAAATGATATACAGGCTATCGAAAGAGTTGGGAACGAAGCTCAATGGGTATTGAGAGCCCAATAGACCCGAAGAAGGGATTCAATAAGTGGAAATGGGCTTAAGGCCCATTAAGGCCCATTAAGGTGTAATCGAGCCCAATAAGAGTGAACAGGCCCAACATTTTAAATTTAAGCTCAATAAAGGTTAAATATGGATAAGTGTATTGTATTTAACCCATAAATATTTATACGCAGTTCCGGAGATTGGATTCGGAGCAAATCGGACTGCGTGACGAGTCATCAGTGGAAAAGTCAAACTGTACAGAGAATCGAGGTAAGGGAATTTTGTAAGCACTTAGAGATACCTGCGCGTATTTTTTGGGTTATTTACATTATGTAGAATCTCATAAGGTATCTAGAAATAGAATAATAATTTTTACGAAAATCGATGTATATGTAAAAATTACGATTTTGCCCCTAGTTAGGAAAATTTCAAAAAGGGTAGTAAGGCTATGAAATTGCATGATTTTCATGTTTTTGATATTCTTATGATTATATTGCTTTAATTTAAGCAAATTATGGATAGGCTGGCTGTTTATTTCATGTTTTTACATGAATGGGCACGAATTAGGTGCGAGTTGTGATTTTTTAATTGTTTTAGTGAAATTGAGCAACCTATCATGTTTTTATGAGTTTTAATCGTGCTAGAGCACTGTTCGCACTGGATTTTATATTTTAACTCATATACAGAGTGCTGGAGCACTACTTCCACTAAGTTTTACAAACTTGCTTTACATGACTACCGCACTGGAGCTGTACTCGTACGTGGATTTTTCTTGGTTTTATGCATTCGTACTAGAGCATTTCTCGTACGTAAATTTAAATTGAATTTATAATTATTTTTAAGTCGTACTAGAGTGCTTCTCGTACATAGATTTCATTGAGTTTTATGAAACCGTGTTGGAGCTTCGCTCGCACGAGGGTTTTTCTGATATCATGAATATGCATAGAGCCGTGATGGAGCTTCGCTCGCATAGGAATTTTATGACATGCATATGACCGTGTTGGAACCTCTTATAGACTGTGTGTCACAGTGAGAAGATATGCTCGCACGTGTAGATTGAGACATGGGTTGGTTATCAACATTGTATGGAGTGGGATAAGACCTATGGCAGGCATCCCCAGACTATGATATTGGGTTCATGGAGTACGTTGTGCTGTGTATGTCACACGGAGTATGCTGTACCATGTAGTCATGACTATTGTATTCACGTTACTTGATATTCTGGCGGGTAGGATTTGACCCACCTCCCATTGCAGTTTTGATACCCCGTACACTGGGATCCGTGTAGCATGGGATCACAGGGACATAGTCCTCGATTGTTTCCATACAGTAACCTGTATGTCTCACATGATATAACTTGTGGTCTTGTTAGACCAGGGTAGACCCGAGGGAGGGGTTGAGCCCCGATTTCTGATGATTTTCATGAAATGTGATATTAAATGAGAAATTGATGATTTTTTTTAGGATACTAATGATTTTAAAAATGTGTTAAATCCCTTTGGGATTGTTTTGAAGAGTTTTACTGTACTGAGCATGAGAGGTTTTACATGAGATGTTTTTCATGTTTTACATGCCGATTCATTTTTACGATATATGATATACTCATACATGGCATGGTTTTAATTGCCTCATGCTCGAGATATAAATGTTTTACATGTCATGCCTTTACGAGCACATAGATAGTATAGTTATCTACCTGCTTGCATTATTGCCTTAGTGAGCAAGTTTCGCTCACCCTTTCATTTTTCACCCTACAGGGTACATTCAGTAGAAGAGAGTGACAGTAGTCTTGCATTTTGATTATTCGCTGCTCCCTATCAAGACCAAGTATACATATTCGTATAATTTTGTATCTAAACATAAAGAGGCACAGTACTGTACATGGATGTAATATTGGGGATGTATTTAGTTAAAATAAATTGATATGTAAATGAAATATGGAAAATAGATGTTAAGGTAAGTAACATGACAGGAGGGACTAACATCGACTCATAGCCCAACTGTTAGTAGTGAAACTGTTCACGACGGGTAAGGAAATGAAAAAGCAAAAAATTTGTAGGGATTTTTAGGAAAAATGGGTCGTGACATCGACCCATTTCCAGCCCGTTTCCTCTTATTAAATCCCTTCTTCGGGTATACTGGGCTCATTTGGCTTATCAATAATCATTGGGCTTCGTTCCAAACTCATTGGATAGCTCAGATACTATTTACGATAATTACTTTGAAATTTCAAATAAAATTCCTTTTATGCAGAATTAATCTGTAAAATTCGTAAAATAATCTAAACTCTGCATTAAAGGACTCATATTATCATAATTAAAATGTACTTACCCAATGTGATGCGGGGCATGAAAATCGGAGCTAAATCGGCTTTCGATCGGGCTCTATCGTAACACTACACAATTATGTAAATCTGGGTTATTTTCCACTAAACTAATATTAAATTGAATTCCCGAGATTTATCCGTAAGCCATTCCCGACCCTCGTCAGTTACCGAATTTCGAGTCGTCCCCGAGTAATTTCTTTCCTTTTTCCCCTTTCTTTCTTTTTTTTTCTTTCTTTTTTTTCTTTTTCTTTTTCTTTTTCTCCTTCTCGGCTACGGTGCTGTTTTGGCCTGTTTACCATCGCCGGTGATTTCAGTCGTCTCGTTGGCCGCCACTGGGCTCAAAAGAACCGCCTCGGCCAGGTGATCGTTTGGCTGGGTCGAATCGGAGCTAGGATGTCGTGGTTCGTCGAAACCCACGTGTTTTCTCTCTCAGCTTTCCGTCCGCTGATTCACCAGAAATAGGTGTCATCAACGCGCGTTACCGGTACCAATGGACTCGCCGGACTCTCCTCTACCTTCTTCGACCATTGGCTGGGTTCGTCAACCGCTAGTGACTCGTCGGGGGTGTCGGGTTCTTCACGATTTTTTGGGTTCGTTTTCGGGTTTCTCTCTCCTCGATTTTTGATTTTTTCAATTTTTTTGCTATTATTATTCTTATTATTATTATTTATAATTTATTTTATCATTATAATAATCATTAAAATACTCTAAAATATTCCAAAATATCTATAAATTCTTTATTTTATTAATAATTAATATATTTAATTTATTCTAATTTATTTATTATATTTTAACCCTTTTTCAATATATTTTTTTCATATTTTCGGGATATTATCCCGAGCGAATTTTTGATAATTCTAAATAATTCTGAATCTTGATCAATTGGACTCAAAATTTGATAATTTCCTCATTATTGATCAAGATGTCCTAAATCCTTATTTTTAATTAAAATTTTCTTATCGAATTTATACAGGATTTCGATCTTTTGACCGTTTTACCCTTGCACGTGTTCGGGATCAATCCAATCCAACTTCCCTTCACGAACACTCAGTCATTTCGTGTTTTAAATCCTTATCTCCAGTCCGAATCCCATTCATTTAATTTGTGACCATTTTCAATCCTTCATAAGAAATTACGATATAATTTTGGGTCTTACATAATCTCCCCCACTTAAAAAAAATTTGGTCCTCTAAATTAGAATCAAGTCAAATGGGTCCATAATCAACTCCGAGTACATCTATCGAATCATACTTTTTAATTCTCGTGTGACTTTTTCGGAGTGTACTACTACTAAAGGACTTGACTAGGGAGATCGTCTTAAACCTCAATACTTTCTCCTTCCTGTTTAATGCCCGAATCAAGTTTTCAAGATACATTATACTTTCATTGAGCTGAGCTGTTGGAGCTCATATCCAATCACATATGATGAGTCCAGATAGTATTTTCGAAGCATCAAAAGATGGGACACATTGTGGATGCCTGCTAATTCAGGTGGTAATGCCAAACTACATGCCTTATCTCCCACTTTGTTCAATCCCTCAAGGGATGCAATCTAATGAATTTCAATTTGCCTTCTTTTCGAATCTCGTTATGTCCTAAAGGCATGTAACTTCCAACAATACTGATTCACCCTCGGTGAATTCTAATGGTTTTCTGTCTCTTGTCAGCATAGCTTTTCTGTCTGCTCTGAGGTGTTCTCCATCACTCACAATCAACTGAACACCTTCAGAGACTTATTATACCGAATCGGGAGCACTTTTCTGTCTGTCACCCACTTCTTCTTATCCAAGTCGGGGAATAACTCTTACGACCATACAAGGCCTCACATAATGTTATCCCGATACTCAAGTGATAACTGTTATTATTGGCGAATTCGATTAGTAACAACTGATCCCAAAAGCTTATAAAATCAATAGCATACACTCTCATCATATCCTCAAGAATTTGTACAGTCCCCTTTGACTGACCTTCTGTCTGAGGACGAAAAGCTGTGCTAACAATCCATCGGGTTTCTATAGCTTCATGAAAAATATTCCTAGAAGTGGGAAGTGAAGCGGAAATCCCTATCAGATACCATGCTCACTGGAACGCTATATAATGTTTCACAATCTTTCTTACACATAAATCCGCCTACACACTCAAAGTATTTGGGGATTTTATATCCAGAAGGTGGGTAGACTTAGGCAATCTATTGACTATCACCCAGATATCCTTGTGATTCATCCGGATCCTCTGTAATCCATCACAATATCCATGGTAACTTGCTCCCATTTTTCATGTCGATATAGGTAGAGGTTGCAATAACCTTGCAAACTTCTATTGCTCTACCTTACTCTGCTGACATACGAGACACTTCTCCACAATCTCCACCATGTCTCTTTTCATATCTGACCACCAATACCCTTTTTCTGAGATTTCGATATATTTTTTTACTTCTCGGATGCACTGTATATCCCATAGAGTGAGCTTCTGACAATAACACTATCTCATCAACCATGGTCCTGGGTAGGGGTGTAAGTGATACAGTGGTGCTCACAAGCTACTCGGACTCGACTAGAGAAAAACTCGAATTCGGTTCGATTTTAGTCGAGTCGAGCTCGAGCTCGAGCTCAAGCTACTCGAGCTATCAAACGAGTCAAATTCGATTACTTAGATACCCAGCTCGAGTAGCTCGCGAGCCTAATCGAGTCTCGAGCTTTTTATATATTTTAATACTATTTATTATTATATAATAATATTTATATAATAAGTGTAAGAGCGAGCTTGAGTTCGAGCTAGAGTCGAGCCTTAGAATCGAGCTCAAGTTCTAGCAAAAAATCAAACTTATATAATCGAGCCTAATCGAGCGAGCTCGAGTAGTTCAAACTCGATCTCAAGTAGAGATCGAGTTTAAAAAATAAGGCTCGATCGAGCTCGAGTCGAGTATCGAGCATCGAGTTTTCGAGCCGAGCTCGAGCTCGAGCACCTCACTGTATCGACTCGGCTTGACTCGATTACACCCCTAGTCCGGGGGAGCACTTATACTGTCTCTAAACCTCAGTAAGCCATCATCACTCTCTGTGAACTCTATCACTGTACCCCTCTGAATCTGACCCACGCTATCGACACCATGCCGATCATCACACTAAGCCTGTCAAATCCGGTTACTCAAATTCGGTTCTAATCTCAGGCTAGCTGTCACACAATCACTGTCATCATCAAAAGGGATCACATCATGACTGAGGCTCACAACTGCTCTAGCAGCTCACACTCCCTGACCATCATATGTAATACCATCCCGAGCTCTTTCTGCTCAAGGCATCGACCATCACATTAGCCTTTCCTGGGTGGTACAATTTCTACAATCATAATCCCTCAGAAGCTCTAACCTTTTTTGTTATCTCATATTCTACTCTTTTGTGAAAATAGATACTCGGGGCTTTTTATGATCAGTGCATACTCAAAATTTCTCACCGTATAAATGGTGGCGCCATACCTTCAGTGTAAACGCTACGGCTGCCAATCGCTAAATCATGGGTCAGATAGTTTCTTTCATGATCCTTGAGTTGTCTGGATCCATAATCGACTATCTTCCCAGTTTGCATCAATACACAACCCATTCATTATTTTGAGGTATCCATATACACTGCGAAACCTCTTGAGTTGTTGGGTATGGTGAAAATAATTATGGTGATCAGTTCATACTTCAATGCACCAAAACTCCTATCATGTTTATTATCCAATTTAAATACCAATTTTTCTTAGTTAAACGTGTCAACAAAGTAGTCTATTTCGAGAACTCTCAACAAACCATCTGTAAAATAGTTTTCAGTTGCTGCTCGTGCTCTTCCCTGGACTTTAAATACACCCAAAATATCATCAATAAGGATGATAACAAATCGGTCCAGGTAAAGTTTAAATACCTCATCGTAGTTGAGTTCCACTAAACATTTCAATCACCTATATCCTTGACCTATGTACGCTTAAACGTATAATGTCATTTCGAAATCGCTTCCGTTCAAGATACTAACCCGCATCATTTTCTTTTTCTTATATTAACGGCTTTTATAAAATTTTAATTTTTAAACCTTCCTAATCGAATTCTATATTTCTTTATCGTACAAGTAAAGTACCCTAATTTTAAATGTATATGTTACGACTGTCACTTTCAATTTATAGGTGATGTGTACTTCTATACGCTGTCAAGTCTTCAGGCGGGGAGGCATTTTGAAGTACCTTTATTAACCCTCAAACTTGACCACATGGACTGGTTGTGGATATATCCCCCCTTATCCTTGGTCATAATTCATATTCATTACATATCGCTTAATCCAAATTACGTACCTTGCATACGCCTCTTATTCCAATATATCTTGTATTCAGGATCTATCGCATCTCAAAGCTTATCTTATTTCATATATCACTTATAACAAACTCTGTCATTACTCATTCCGTGAGTACAATCATTTACTCCTTTAATTCAATTGCTACACCTCTTTTATTACTTGTCAAAACTTATAGTATATTTTTCAAGGGTAGCCATATCACTATCTTAGGATAGAAATATGAACAGCATAATTTGCAGTCGACCAATTTATTCTCAAATATTGTTTCAAATTATTCATATTCCATTGATTAAAATCAACTGACTTATACTTTGCCGTTTTTGACTTATAATCTCTTCATAATTATTCCGTTAGCTAACCCTCCTTCATTAGGGTACTAACTATCAACATTGTGTCCATGGGTGTAGGCATTCATGTCTTTCACTAACTTATATGCAAATGAAGGCTGTATGAATAAATGCATGGCACTAGGATCAATTAAAATAATTACTTCATTATTCATAACCAGTGTGGTATCTTTCAACACATCATATGAAACATCAGTAGTGTCCTAGTCTAAGGCATATACTCACCCTCGTCTAATAGCCTATTTTCCCCTTTCTCTTCGAGTGTGGCCTCCCTTCTCGGTGCAGAGATATTAACAGGGTTTTCTCTGTCTCTTTGCCATTTTGTGGAGTAGTCTCACTTAACTCTGAGTAATCATTATATAAATGGCTCGTCTTAGCACACTTAACGCCTATTTTAGTCAATAAAGTGTACGTGTAGGCCCTACTTCTGTGGTATCTACTATACATCCTACATTGCTTACACTGCTACGGAGCAGGTTGGGGTCCTCTAATCACAATACCCCTCAAAAGACATTCTTTGCAAGTGAGTTAAGGAAATGATATTTTGAGGCATAGCATTATTTTGAATAGATAGTGTAGATGTCTACTTGCTTGCCTGATTTCCTTATTGAGCTGTGAGCTCACCCCTCTTTTTTCTTTTACATCTCTCTACAGAGCATTAGCAGTAGAGTGAGAGCGTTTGAGGGATAGTATTCCTGTTGTCCGCTGCCATTTCCTATCGATTGACAGGTATACATATTTTGTACGGTTCTGTATCTAAACATATAAACAGCACCGTGATGTATACGATATATATTATGGGGAATATATTTGTATCAAATTTTATATAAGCTCACATATATTATAAAATCAATTACAGTCACTATATAGCGTATTGACTTGTATGTATGTAAATAAATGGATGATATGGTTAATGAGGATGCTGACATCGAATCACAGCCCAACCTTTGATAAGGAGAAAGGTAAGTTAAAAACGTGAAAAATTTGTAGTGATTTGGTTAAGTCATGGAGGGTCGTGACAGAATGGTATCAGAGCAGAGGTTGGTCTAATGTGAGTTGGTGTTAGAAAATAGGAAAGTGTACATCCTCATAGTACTGTGATGTGTTTAGATACAACTGTGTATACCAGATTGGAAACAGACTAATTCATGATTGTGAATATAGGAACTTAGCCTATATGGCAAACACTCGTAGTGGTAGAAGGATGAGAGGTAGAGCTCAAGGCCGTAGAGATAGGCCTGAGAGATAAGTTGCTACTGAGCCATTACCTATCCATGAGACTCCAAGTGCTACTGAGGTACCAGAGTGTGCTGAGGTACGCTTCACGAGATTAAAGCGTATCCTAGAGATGATAGTTGAGATATTGGCACAGATGATGCCAGGTAGGCAGGGATAAGAGGCAGGAGTTACGACAGGAGAGGTAGTTGCCCCTGATACACCTATACATACAGCTCATGCATCACAGACTACAGATACTCCTACACCCCCACCAGTTTCGGGTAGTAGTGGATTAGGGTATGGATGTGATCTGATTCGATTGCGATAGTTCCAGAAGTTTAGACCTCCATCTTTTAGTAGGGGCAAGGACCCTGTTGTCGCTAAGGAGTGGGTTGGTGAGATGGAGAAACTCTATGGATTCTTCGAGTGTACGACATCGGAGATGGTCGCATTTGCTACGTTCCTACTGAAGGGATCTGCAGTGCATTGGTGGAAGTCCACCAGACCCATATTGAGAGCTCGACATACAGATATTAGTTGGGAGATATTTTGGGATACCTTTAAGAGGCAGTTTGTTCCCGATACCGCACAGCAAAAACTACAGGCTGAGTTTTTGGGACTGAACTAGGGGAGTTTGTCCGTGGATGAGTATGAGACTAGATTCTTATCCCTGGGAAGATATGACTCAGACACCATGTATAGTGAGACCAGGAAGGTCTACAGGTTCATTGATGGACTGAGATCGGTTCTGCGATCCAGATTGGTCCCATTTGATATAGCCACATATGAGGAAGCAGTGCACAGGGGGTAATTGTGTGAGCAGGATTATGAGAGGAATGCTTTCGAGTTCGAGAAGTTTAGTCGGAGCCGTGATAGAGAGAGGAAGAGACCTGCTAGAGAAAGAGGTTTCAGTTATCGAGGAGGGAGGAGACTCTTCGGTAAGAAACCACGGATTGAGAAGGCACGAGAGAGACCTGCTAGATGTCCTGCTTATCCGGTCGTAGCTCCAGCAAAGGGTATTATCATTAGAGGACAGAGACCTACTACCGATCAGTACAGTAGATGCGGTAGACATCATGGAGGTAGACCTTGTCCGCTAACTCCTATAGTGTGTTTTCGATGTGGGAAACCAGGGCATATTACTAGAGCTTACCCGAAGATGGTTGAGACTGCTCCACTGAAGGGCAGGGAGCCAAAGAGAGCTCCAGTTGATCTTTCTGCTTCGAGGAGGAGAGCGACAGTATAAGAGAAGGGGAAGCAAGTGATTGATCGAGGGCACATACATGCTTTGGACCAGGGCACAGCTAATGCTTCATCAGATGTGATATGAGGTAACATCCTTATTTATGATATTGAAGCATATGTTTTAATTGATCTTGGTGCCTCACATTCATTTGTATTGCTTTTATTTGCATGTAAGTTAGCAAGACATGTAGCGCGTATACAATTATGTATGATGATGTTGATTAGTACGCCTATGAATGGTAGTCAACTTGTAGAGTATGTATTTAATGATTGCAAGTTGAGAGTAGGAAACAAGGATATGACAGCCAATCTAATATTGCTAAGTATGAGTGACTTTAATGTAGTCTTAGGAATGGATTGGTTATCTGCAAACCATGCTATTTTATATTGTTATGCTAAGATAGTTATGTTTCCTAACCCTACTAGATATGTTGTAAAGTTTAACGAAAAGAAATGAAAGTAGTAGTTACGATTACAATAATGATATACTCTGCTGACTGAGAAACGAATATGTTGAAGGTTTCATTGCATACGTGGTAGATTGGATAAGGTGCATCCAAAGTTATTAGATATTCCTATGGTCAATGAGTACCCAGATGTTTTTTTTTGGATGAGTTGCCAGGATTACCACCAGACAGAGAGATGGAGTTCTATATAAACTTGGTGCCTGGTACGGAGCCTATTTTGAGACCACCTTATCGCATGGCCTTAGTTGAGCTGGAAGAGCTCAAGAGACAGTTGCAGGAGCTGTTGGATAGGGGTTTCATTAGACTGAGTGTTTCACCTTGGGGAGCATCGATTTTATTCGTAAGGAAGAAGGATGGGAGCCTCTGATTGTGTATAGATTACCGATTATTGAATAAGGCCACCATCAAGAATAGGTATCCCCTTCCACGCATTGACGACTTGTTGGATCAGCTTTAGGGAGCACAGGTCTTTTCCAAGATTGATCTAAGGTCATGGTATCATCAGCTAAAAGTTCAGAGTGGAGATGTACCCAAGACAGCATTTTGTACCTGATATGGTCATTATGACTTCTTGGTTATGCCATTCGGATTGACGAATGCTTTCGCAGCTTTCATGGCTTTGATGAACGATTTGTTCAAGCCCTATTTGGATCAGTCTGTTATCATCCTTATCAATGACATATTAGTATACTTGAGATCCAAGGAGGAGAATAAGGAACACCTTAGGATTGTATTGCAGATTCTACAAGAGCAGAAGTTATATGCTAAACTCAGTAAGTGTGACTTTTAGTTGTCACAGATCTCATTTTTGGGACATGTTGTATTGAGGGATAGTGTATCGATTAATCCATCTAAGATTGAGGCTGTAGTTCAGTGGGAACAATCGAGGATATTCAACGAGATCAAGAGTTTCCTGGGTTTAGCATGATACTATCGAAGATTCGTTGAGGGATTTTTGAAGTTAGCTGCTCCGTTGACACGTCTCACTCGAAAGAGTGAATGGTTCGTATGGAACGAGGATTGTGAGAAGAGTTTTCAAGAACTGAAGCATCGATTGACCACCGCTCCGATTCTCACTATCCCTACCAACTTAGGAGGATTTGCAATGTATACTGATGCTTCACATCAGGGACTGGGTTGTGTATTGATGCAGAATGGACGGTTAGTTGCTTATGGATCCAGACAGCTGAAGGATCATGAGAAGAACTATCCGACCCATGATTTGGAGTTAACAGCAGTAGTGTTTGCATTGAAGGTATGGTGACACTGCTTGTATGGTGAGAAGTTTCAGATATTTACTGACCACAAGAGCCTCAAGTATCTGTTCTCGTAGAAAGAATTAAACATGAGATAGAGAAGATAGCTAGAGCTTCTGAAGGATTACGTTGCAAGATACTTTATCATTCAGGTAAGGCTAACGTTGTAACGGATGCTTTGAGTAGGAAGAGCCTAGGGATGGCATCGTACATGATAGTTAGGGAACATAAGTTGCTAGAGTAGTTTGCTAACCTCAATCTAGGAGTTGTGCCTTCTAACATGGATACATGCTATGTGATAGCTAGTCTACGCTTAGAGCCGAATCTGTTAGATAGGATCAGAGTGGCTCAGCAGACTGATCCGTTTTGCATGGATGTGAGTGGTCAGATGCAGAGGGGCACAGTGACTGATTTTGAGTTGAGTTCTGATGGACTGCTGAGGTTCAGAGGCAGATTGTGTGTTCTCGAGAATCTAGGACTCAGGAGATTGATATTGGCAGGAGCTCATTTGTTGAGGTACACATTAAATCCGAGAAGTAACAAGATGTATCAGAATCTCTGAAAGGTGTACTGGTGGTCAGGTATGAAGAGAGATGTAGTAGATTTTATGGCGAAATGTCTCGTATGTCAGCAAGTGAAGGTAGAGCATCAGAAACCTGTAGGGTTATTGCAGCCTCTACCTATACCGACATGGAAATCAGAGTATATCACTGTAGATTTTGTGATGGGTTTACCGAGAACCCGCAGGAATCACGATGCTATATGGGTGATCGTCGACAGACTGAAGAAGTCAGCCCACTTCCTAGCTATGAGAGTTATCGATACTCTGAGTTCATTGGCAGAGCTGTATGTACGTGAGGTAGAGAGGTTACATGGTGTACCGGTGAGCATAGTCTTTGATAGGGATTCCCGCTTCACTTGCCACTTTTAGGAACATATTCGGGAAGCCATGGGAACCCAGTTGAGTTTAAGCACCGCTTTCCATCCTCAGATAGATGGTAAGTCAGAGAGGACTATACAGACTATGGAGGACATGTTGAGAGCATGTATGCTAGATTTTAGAGGCTCCTAGGATGATCACTTTCCACTAGCCGAGTTCGCCTACAACAACAGCTATCATTCGATTATCGGGATGGCATGAGGCTTTATATGGCCATAGATGTCGTTCCCCTATTAGATGGGAAAAAATGGGTGACCGTAAGATTTTTGCTCCTGACTTGGTTACACAAGCATCTGAGGATATCCATTTGATTGTAGAGAGACTAAGGACAGCTCAGAGTAGATAGAAGAGTTACGTTGACAAGAGACGAAGGCCACTAGAGTTTGCAGTTGGTGAATCAGTGTTTCTAAAAATTTCTCCTTCCAAGGGCGTAGTGAGATTTGGAAAGAGAAGGAAGCTGAGTCCTTGCTATATTGGACCTTTTAAGATACTTGATCGAGTGGGAGATAAGGCCTATAGGTTAGCATTGCCACCGGACTTATCAGGTGTCCATAACGTCTTCCACATATCGATGCTTCGGAAGTATCACCCGGATCTGGCACATATGATTAGTTATAAGTCGTTGGAGCTCCGAGAGGACATGTCATATGCTGAGAGACCGATTCAGATACTGGACAGGAAGGAGAAGGTCTTGAGATCGAAGACTATCAGATTAGTGAAAGTTCTTTGGCAGCATCATACTTCAGAGGAGGCTACTTGGGAGCTAGAGAGTCTGATACGAGAGAAGCACCCCATCTGTTTGATGACTGACTTGGTTCTAATTTGGAGGACCAAATTTTCTTAGTTGGGGATTATTGTCAGACCTGTATTTTTATGTATATGATTTATATATGTACAGACATGTATTAAGTTATTTAAATCATAAGAAGAGTATGTACTAGATTTAAGTATTAGTGAAATGATTTAACACTTAAAAGCTACATAAAAGCCTAATGTGAGCTATAAGAGCCACAGGTTAAACGGAGTCGACCTGAATCATTCTGACTAAAGAGAAGAACTTAAAATGAGAAAATATAGAGAGCTTATGAAGGAAAGTCGGTTTGATTTAGTTCCGAAAATAAAGAACAAGAGTAAATGCTAAAAAGGGTAAAACAGATCTTTTTAACAGTTTAAGGTATTTAAGGCATATCTACCTACCGAAAACGGCTAAAACGTAAAGATGAGAGTGTAAAACATAAGATATGACACTTTTTAAAATTTGAGAAAAAGTCAACTTGGTCAATGATTAAGGAAAAATTCAACTATAGTTAAGAGAAGTGAACTTTTACCATAGTCGACTAACCATGGTTAAAAATTAACCTAAGTATGCAGAAAAATTTGGAGAAAAATATTTTTGGTCAGAATACAAGATAATCATCCTCGAAAGTAAGAAAAATTTATTCGGATGGATTCAAGATTAAATTTAATGGTTAAAAACGTAATTGGCCAAAGTAAAGATTTTAAAGCCCACTAAGGTATACTAAACGTAGATCAAATTTCTTAGGTCCCTTAGATCGAATTGTTGTACCGATTGATATGACAAATATTTAGACAATTAAAGGCTCGAGGTATAGTAAAAATTTCAGCCCGAGAGCCCATTAGGAAGGTCCAAACCGAGAGGCCCAAACCGAGAGACCCAATTGTAAGGCCCAAATGGATTAAATATCTAGCCATTAGTTAAAGTTAACTATGACTCATGTGATAACTATTAACTAAACTTTATGAAGTCAATTATAATGGCTGGAAAGTAAGACTTAATGTGTCACGACCCATTTCATTCTTTTTAACAGAAAATCACTATAAATTTTTTGCATTTATTCATTTCCCCACTCGGTCGTGAACAAACTTACCACTAAACTGTTGGGCTGTGAGTCAATAATAATCCACTCATAATATCCATTCTCAGTTAATTAAAGTGATGTCATACATTTGAACGTCAATCATTTATTTATACAAAATATGATTAGTAACATCTACATCCCCTATAATTACAACTCAAAAGACTACTATTCTTTTATAATTGTTTAGATACAAAAAAGAATCTTCATGTGTATACCTCTTAGCGATGGATGGCAGTGGATATCCAAAATGCAACGCCTCAGTCCTCACTGGGCCACTATGTACGCTCTGTAGAGGGGGAAAGTAGAGAGGGATGAGCAATCACATGCTCAGTAAGACAATAATGCAAGCATGATAGGTAACTACTCTATCTACATGCTGATAGTGTTATGCATAAATCATTTATAATGGGAACATGAAGAATAAAACTATGCCATATGAGTATATATATATATATATATATATATATATATATATATCATGTATCAAAATCATGTAAAATTGGCATATAAAACATGGAATATCCACATGTGAAAACATCTCATGCTCATTCTCATTAAACTCGAAAAAAAGGGCAATTCATTTAATAAACCTCCTTTTTGAATTACATCTCTTTCTCAAATACGTAAAATCCCATCGAAATCAATTCTCAATCACCAACCTCATTATCATTTCACAAATCAAGTTCACAAGGTTCGACCCCTCCTTCAGGTCTACCTTAAACCAGGTCACTATATCACGAGTGACTATGTGGGCCAACTACATCATAAATCATCCCAAACCACACGCATCCAGGTGTACGGGGTATCGTGCTGGCACAAAGGTGGATTATCCCTCGCCAGACTTTCTCATCACAAGATCACCACGTGGTACATCGTACTCCATGTCATATACATGGTACATCGTACTCCGTGGACTCATATCGTGGTTGGGGGTGCCATTCCTAGGTGTTATCTACCCCATACCAAGAATTTTCCATACCCATGTAGGAGAGCCTCCCTACCGAACATAGCCTCCCCACCCCTTCAAGGCTTAAGGATGTTGGCTTAAGGATCTTTCCATAAGAGAGCCTCCCCACCGAACAGAGCCTCCCCGTCTCCTCGGGCTTAAGGATATAGGGCTTGAGGATCTTACCATAAGAGAGCCTCCCCACAAAACAGAGCCTCCTTGCCTAACAGAGCCTCCTCGCCTCCTCAGGCTTAAGGATGTTGGCATAAGGATGTAGGGCTTAAGGATCTTACCGTAAGAGAGCCTCCCTGCCTAACAGAGCCTCTCTGCCTCCTCGAGCTTAAGGATGTTGGCTTAAGGATAAAAGGCTTGAAGATCTTACCAACTTTCACGACCTCATACGTACCCCAGTGTGAAAACTTGTGAGAGCAAGGCTCTAGCACGATTTATGCATCATATATAAAATAACTCGTACGAGCAACTCTCTAGTACAGCATTTATGCATCAAGTCATAAAGAAACCACATATGAGCACAGCTCCAGTACGGTTATATGCATAAGAAACCAAATCAAAATCCACGTACGAGCAAAAGCTCCAGTACGATTTATAAAACATCATCATATTTTTCAAATCAATGTGCGAGCTAAGCTCCAACACATTTCATACAAATGAAAACATCGAAATCTAGCGGGACCGAGGCTTCAGCGTGATTTAAGTCACACAAATACGCTAGGTGGCTCAAACACCATCAAAACAATCTCGAAAACTGGGTTTAGCACCTCACAAATGCTTTTTCACAACATCATTAAAACACTAGCCAGCCTATCTATTCATTTGCTCAAAACAAAGTATTGTGTTTTGTGAAAGCATTCAAAACACGTGATTTATGCAATTATTATCCTTACTATCCCTTTTCAATAACCATTTCAAACAACCAAATCTCATACAAATACTCGTAATAATTTCCATACATCGTCAAACACATTTCTATAAACCCATGCACTTTTCCAAAGCTCTATATACCCACAAAAAAAGAGCAGCTACCTCTATATACTTACAAAATTCCCTTACCTAGAATCGCGACGCGTGATTCCACTTCCTTAAAACTGTTTACTCGTGCGGTTCGATTCGTCTCCAACGAACTCTCTGGAATTGCACAAAATTGTATTTCGCATCATTATAGTCCATTATATCGCAACTCTCGCATTTACTATAGTCGATTCGACCTATAGTTTCTATTACTGCTCATAAGGTCTATTAACTCATTCCAAATCGATATTAAATCGATATTAAGCTCATAGTGTTCATATCCCATATATTTCCTCACTATGGCTTTTCCATCAACACTACATGTGCTCATTTTCCTAATTCCACTCAACCCACAATGTCGTTTCATTTACCCATTTCAAATCATCCACATTATTCCAGTAACAACTTAACACATCCCATAAATCATCAATTCATCCAAATTACACTTTTTCACAATAGATTCATTCCATTTTCTAGGTCACATTAGTTCCAATACTACCTAGATGGTTTCAACTAGCAATACTCATGCAGTTCAACTCCAAGATCAATAAACAAACCAATATGCTTGAGTTGGAACATTAGAAACTTACCAATCTAGTTTCTCTTCTTGCTCCAAAGGGAAAATGCTCATTGCTCCTTCAATACCAACAATGAGGTTTTTGGGTTTCAACTATGTTGTTCTCTTCCTCAAGATGGATTTTAGAGAGAAAAATCTAGGTTTTGGGTTGGAAATGGAAAGGTGTTGTTGTTTCCCAAAAATTGTAGATTTCAGCGCCCTTTCTATAGAAATCACTTGATGGGATCGATCTGCACTTGGAGAAGATCGATCTGGTCCCCTTAAATTCCTCTTTTTCACGGCATTTTCAAGCATGAGATCGATCTGTCGAAGCTTGAGATCGATATGCTCCAAACAGAGAGCTAAGGAGATCGATCTGTATGCTTGAGGATCGATCTTTTCATTACAGAATGTTTAGGAGATCGACTAGCCCCATGGGAGATCGATCTGCTCTATTCCATTGCTCAAATAAGAGCATTTTGGCTCTTCCAGATCGATCTCTCATCCCACGAGATCGATCTGGCCTTCATATTTTCTAGATTTTCTACAGCAACACACACCCAAACATCTTTAATTTGCTGCCATAGTCATTTTCTCATCCAACCACCTTTAAGACTTGAAAATGACATCCATTCCTACCTTATACACATTAGAACTTGTGTGTATTCTTTGTATAGCCAAAAGTATACCATACCTAGCTAAATGGAAGTACAACTTCATTCCATTTCACCACACTACTCATTTTGAGTTCCAATCACATTCATCACTTATAAAAGCTCATTTCTTCATATTCATACACAATCAAACTTGTATGTACATTACAAACTCATATTACACGTATGTACTTTACATTTATAGACTTCACATCAATTGTACTTCACATTACAAGTACATTACCACACTTATGAATCCATAAGGTTTACCTCCAAAAATACGGGTCTTACATTCCTCCTTTCCTTCAAGGAATTTGATCCTTCAAATTAGAACTAAGTTACTCTTCAAAAAGTTGGGGGTACTTCTCCCGTATCAAGTTCTCCAATTCCCATGTGGTCTCTTCCATCGTGTGATGTTTCCAAAGAACTTTCACCAAGGGAATTGTCTTATTCCGTAGCACCTTCTCTTTTCTGTCCAATATTCGAATCGGCTTCTCAACATATGTCATACTCTCATTGAGCTCCAACGGCTCATATCTCATCACATGTGCCGGGTCCAAGTGATACTTTCGAAGCATAGAGACGTGGAAGACGTTGTGAACATTTGCCAAGTCTGGTGGCAATGCCAACCTATACGCCTTATCTCTCACTCTCTCCAAAATCTCGAATGGTCCAATATATCTAGGGCTCAGCTTGCCCTTCTTACCAAACCTCATAATACCCTTCGAAGGTGAAACTCTCAGAAATACCGACTCACCCACATCAAACTCTAGTGCTCTCCGTCTCTTGTCAGCATAACTCTTTTGTCGACTCTGAGTTGTTCGTAATCTCTCACATATCAATTGGACGTCCTCAGATGCCTGCTGCACTAAGTCAGGAGCAAAAATCTGTCTGTCACCAACCTCTTCCCATCCAATGAGGGATTAACACCTACGTCCATACAGTGCCTCATAGGGTGTTATCCCGATACTCGCATGATAGCTATTATTATAGGCGAACTCAGCTAACTGCAGGTGATCATCCAGGAGCCTCCAAAATCTAGCACACACGCTCTCAACATATCCTCCAGGGTTTGTATAATCCTCTCTGACTGCCCATCTGTCTGAGGATGAAAAGCAGTGCTAAAACTCAGTCAGTTCCCTAGTGCTTCCTGAAAATGTTCCCAAAAATGCGAAGTGAAGAAGGCATCCTTATCAGAAACAACGCTCACT
The DNA here is from genome assembly GCA_033439115.1 of Firmiana major. NCBI lineage: Eukaryota > Viridiplantae > Streptophyta > Magnoliopsida > Malvales > Malvaceae > Firmiana > Firmiana major. The sequence goes on along the minus strand of CM065912.1, from coordinate 35,170,016 downwards.
GGAACACCATGTAGCCGTACTATCTCTCAAATATACAGGTTCGCCAACTGACTCAGTGAATCGGTAGCTCTCATAACCAAGAAATGGGCGGACTTAGTTAACCGGTCCATAATAACCCATATGGCATTATGACCTCTGTGGGTTCTCGGCAATCCCATCACAAAATCCATGGTGACATGCTTCCACTTCCAAGTCGGTATTGATGGAGGCTGGAATAATCCTGCAGGCTTCTGATGCTCTACCTTCACCTGCTGTCAAATGAGACACTTAGCGACATATTCAGCAATGTCTCTCTTCATTCCAGACCACCAATAAACCTTCCAAAGGTTTTGATACATCTTGATACTCCCCGAATGTATCGTATACTTCGATGAGTGAGCTTATGATAAAATCAGCCTCCTGATCTCAGGATCCTCTGGAACACATACTCTGCCCCTGAACCTTAATAACCTATCAACACTCAGCTTAAAATCAATACCCACACCTGTCTATATCTGTCTCAGCCAATCGATACAAGGTCGATCGCTTGGCTAGGCCTATCGAATACAACCAATCAACTCTGGCTCTAATCTCATACCAATCATGTTATCCAATCTCTCCTTTCCAGGTGGGGTTACATCTAAACTGAGGTTTGCCAAGCGTTCCAACAGTTCATTCTCTAGTACCATCATATAAGACACCAACCCAAGGTTCTTCCTGCTTAAAGCATCGACAACTACATTTGCCTTACTCGAGTGATACATGATTTCACAATCATAATCTTTCAAAAGTTCGAGCCGTCTCCTCTGTCTCATATTCAGCTCTTTCTGCGAGAACAGGTACTTAAGGCCCTTATGATCTGTGAACACCTGAAATTTCTCACCATAGAGGTAGTGGCGCCATATTTTCAAAGCAAACACCACGGTCGCCAACTCCAAATCATGTGCCCGGTAGTTCCTCTCATAATCTTTCAACTGTCTAGATCCATAAGCAACTACCTTCCCATCCTGCATAAGTACACAGCCCAATCCCTGGTGTGATGCATCTGTATACATCGAGAATCCTCCTGAGCTGGTAGGAATGGTGAGAACTGAAGCATTGGTCAATCGACGCTGAAGCTCCTCAAAACTCCTATCACATGCCTCATCCCATATAAACTTAACATCCTTACCGTAAGGCGTGTCAACGGAGCAGCTAGTCTGGAGAAACCCTCTACAAATCTCCGATAATACCCTGCCAATCCCAAAAAACTTCTGATCTCAGTAACTGTCTTGGGTTGTTCTCACTGTACAACTGCCTCTATCTTGGATGGATCCACTGATACCCCATCCTTCGATACAACATGGCCTAAAAATGAGAACTGCTCTAACCAAAAGTTACACTTGCTGAGTTTGGCATACAACTCTTTCTCTCGGAAGGTCTGGAGAACTACTCTCAAATGCTCTTCATGATCTTCCCTGGACTTGACATAAACCAATATGTCATCAATAAACACAATCACAAACTTATCCAGGTATGGCTTAAACATATCATTCATCAGTGCCATAAATGCTGCAGGGGCATTCGTCAATCCGAATGGCATCACCAAGAACTCGTAGTGGCCATAATGGGTACAAAATGTTATATTAGGTACATCTCCACTCCTGATCCTCAATTGATGGTGGGCTCCTCGGAGTTGATCCAACAAATCATCTATGCGTGAAAGGGTGTACTAGTTCTTAATGGTGACCTTATTCAACAATCGGTAATCTATACACAGACGGAGGCTTCCATCCTTCTTCCTTACAAACAATACCGGCGCTCCCCAAGGTGAGACACTCGGCCTTATAAACCCATTCTCTAACAACTCTTGCAGCTATTTCTTCAGCTCTTCTAACTCAATTGGTGCCATTCTATATGGTGGTTTTGATATCGACTCGGTACCAGGCACTAATTCTATACAAAATTTCATTTCCCTTTCAGGTGGTAGTCCTAGTAATTCATCCAGAAAGACATCAGAGTAATCCGTAATTACAGGTATGTCCCTCAATTTCGAGTGTACCTCATCTATATCGACCACATAGGCAATGAACCCTTCACATCATTCTTTCTACCATTAGTGTCACAAGTCATCACATCAATATTAAACATAAGCATATAAATTCGCCTCTCAAGTAGATTAAATAAAATCATACTCTTTTCATTTATAGTAAATCAAGTTCTTCTATTTCATTTTACAAATCTTACAACATGATTTTCTATCTCTGGAAACATCAAAGTCTTAGCATGACAGTCCATGACAACACGATTGGTAGCCAACCAATCCATTCCCAATATTACATCAAAATCATTCATATTCAATAGAATTAAATCGGTTGTCATTTCCTTTCCCTCTATCATCAGTTTACAATCCCTACATACATGCTCAGTCAATTGACTATCATTCATGGGTGTGGAAATCATCAACATCTTATCCAATAATATAGGTTTCACATATTTCAACAATTTATATGCAAAGAAAGGTGATATGAAGGAGTGTGGCACCAGGATCAAATAATACCAATGCTTCTAAACCAAAGATTATGATGGTACCTTTAATCACATCTGTCGAAGCATCTGCAGTGTCTTGATCCAGTGCATGTACTCTTCCTCTGCTCACACCTGCTACTTGCTTCCCTTTTTCCTCGATTGTGACCCTCCTCCTCAGGGCAGCCGTCTTAACTGGAGCTCTCTTCGGCTCCTTGCCCTTCTGTGGGGCAGTCTCCATCTTCTCGGGACAATACTTAGCTATATGTCTTGGTTTCTCGCATCTGTAATACACCATAGAGGTCATCAAATAAGGCCTAGTCCCATGAAATCTATCACATCTCCTACACCTCAGTAGTAGGTCGTGGTCCTCCAATAACCATACCCCTCGATGCAGTCAAAGTCGGGTATACGAGAGGTCTATTAGCTCTCTCCTGCACCTCCTCAATCCTAGGTTTCTTCTCAAAATATCTCTAGCCTCCTCTCCTGGCCACTCTATCCATCCCAAATCTCTTTCGGTTCCTGCCCTTTCTAACACTAAACTTTCCAAGGTTGGAGGCATTCCTCTCAAAGTCTTGCTTATATAACTGGGCCTTATGTACAACCTCCTCATAAGTCTGGATGTCAAATAGGGCTAGCTTAGTCCGGATAGCCAACCTCAACCCATCAACGAACTTCTGAATCTTTCGGGTCTCACTACCCATCGTGTCTAGGTCATATCTCCCCAAAGACATAAACATGGACTCATACTCGTCCATACTTCGATTCCCCTAAACCAAATTCATGAATTCCATCCGTAATTTCCTCTATGCGGTGGCTGGAATGTACGTCTCCTGAAGGCTTCCAAAAATATCTCCCATAAGATCTCGGAGTGTCTGGCCCTCAATAGAACCTCGATGGATCTCCACTAGTGCTCTGCCTCGCCTTTAAGCATAGACACAACAAAGGCTACCTTCTCCGCTGATGTGCATCGAAAGAATGTGTACAGCTTTTCCACCTCGTACACCCAATCCTCTTTAATAACCGGGTCTTTCACCCCTCTGAACATTGGAGGTTTCAACCCTTGGAACTCTCGTAACCTGCTTAACTCGCAGTCGTAACCTAACTCACTATCGCTATGTTGTGGAGTGATAGGAGAAGTTGTATCTTGGACTGGAGGTGGTGTAACTGTAGCTGTCTCTGCAGTCTGAGGTTTTTCTCCCTTTGCAGCTGCCTGTCTAGTACTAGGTTGTGCTACAGGACCTCGTCTATCGTCGGCACCCACAGCCTGTGTGACAATCTCCACTAGGTTCTCTATACTCCGCTCTATCCTAGTGAAGCGAGCCTCAATATCCACTGATCTCTCAGCAGGGTTCTGTGGAGCCTGATCAGTCTATGGCTCTGCACGACTCTCAGGCCTACCTCTACGGACTCTAGCACGTGCTCTCGCCCCTCTACCTTGGCGCGTAACTGGCATAATACCTAACTTCCTATATTAAAATCATTTATCAAACTCATCTATCACGATATACACAGTTATATCTAAATAAAAGCACAATAATATGGGGATGTAACTTTTCCAACGTTTTATTACTGACTCACATCAGGCCAGCACCGCTCTGATACCAATCTCTGTCATGACCCATTTCATTCTTTTTAACTGAAAATCACTATAAATTTTTCGCATTTATTCCTTTCCCCACTCGATCGTGAACAAACTTACCACTACACTGTTGGGCTGTGAGTCAATAATAATCCACTCATAATATCCATTCTCAGTTAATAAAAGTGATGTCATACATTTGAACGTCAATCATTTATTTATACAAAATATGATTAGTGACATCTACATCCTTTATAATTACAACTCAAAAGACTATTGTTCTTTTACAATTGTTTAGATACAAAAAAGAATCTTCATGTGTATACCTCTTAGCGATGGATGGCAGCGGATATCCAAAATACAACACCTCAGTCCTCACTGGGCTACTATGTACGCTCTGTAGAGAGGGATGGGCAACCACATGCTAGTAAGGCAATAATGCAAGCATGATAGGTAACTACTCTATCTACATGCTGATAGTGTTATGCATAAATCATTTATAATGGGAGCATGAGGAATAAAATTATGCCATAAGAGTATATATATATATATATATATATATATATATATCATGTATCAAAATCATGTAAAATTGGCATATAAAACATGGAATATCCACATGTGATAACATATCATGCTCATTCTCATTAAACTCAAAAAAAAGGGCAATTCATTTAATAAACCTCCTTTTTGAATTACATTTCTTTCTCAAATACGTAAAATCCCATCGAAATCAATTCTCAATCACCAACCTCATTATCATTTCACAAATCAAGTTCACAAGGTTCGACCCCTCCTTCGAGTCTACCTTAAACAATCACAATCATACATATGTATAAAAACCAGGTCACTATATCACCAGTGACTATGTGGGCCAACTACATCATAAATCATCCTAGACCACACGCATCCAAGTGTGTGGGGTATCCTACTGGCACGAAGGTGGATTATCCCTCGTCAGACTTTCTCATCACAAGATCACCACTTGGTATATCATACTCCATGTGATATACACGGTACATCGTACTCTGCGGACTCATATCGTGGTTGAGGGTGCCATTCCTAGGTCTTATCTACCCCATACCAAGAATTTTCCATACCCATGTAGGAGAGCTTCCCCACCCCTTCAGGGCTTAAGGATATTGGCTTAAGAATCCTTCCGTAAGAGAGCCTTCCCACCTCCTCGGGCTTAAGGATCTTACCATAAGAGAGCCTCCCCACCGAACAGAGTCTCCCTGCCTAACAGAGCCTCCCTGCCTCCTTGGGCTTAAGGATCTTACCGTAAGAGAGCCTCCCCACCGAATAGAGCCTCCCTACCTAACAGAGCCTCCCCGCCTCCTCTGGCTTAAGGATGTTGGCTTAAAGATATAAGGTTTGAGGATCTTACCAACTTTCACGACCTTATACGTACCCCAGTGTGAAAACTTGTGCGAGCAAGGCTCTAGTACGATTTATGCATCATACATAAAACACCTCGTACGAGCAACGCTCTAGTACGACATTTATGCATCAAGTCATGAAGAAACCACGTACAAGCACAGCTCTAGTACGGTTATATGCATAAGAAACCAAATTGAAATCCATGTATGAGCAAAAACTCCAGTACGGTTTATAAAACATCACCATATTTTTCAAATCAATGTGTGAGCTAAGCTACAGCACGTTTCATACAAATGAAAACATCGAAATCTAGCGCGATTGAGGCTTCAGCGTGATTTAAGTCACACAAATACGATAGGTGGCTCATACACCATCAAAACAATCTTGAAAACCGGGTTTAGCACCTCACAAATTCTTTTCCACAACATCATTAAAACACTAGTCAGCCTATCTATTCATTTGCTCAAAACAAAGTATTGTGTTTTGTGAAAGCATTCAAAACATGTGATTTATTTAATTATTAGTCTTACTATCCCTTTTCAATAACCATTTCAAACAACCAAATCTCATACAAATACTCGTAATAATTTTCATACATCGTCAAACACATTTCTATAAACTCATGCATATTTCTAAAGCTCTATATACCCACAAAATACGAGCAGCTACCTCTATATACTTACAAAATTCCCTTACGTGGAATCGCGACGTGTGATTCCACTTCCTTAAAGCTGCTTACTCGTGCGGTTCGATTCGTCTCCACCGAACTCTCCGGAACTGCACATAATTGTATTTCGCATCATTATAGTCCATTATATCGCAACTCTCGCATTTACTATAGTCGATTCGACCTATAGTTTCTATTAAAGCTCATAAGGTCTATTAACTCGTTCCAAATCGATATTAAGCTCATAGTGTTCATATCCCATATATTTCCTCACTATGGCTTTTCCATCAACACTACATGTGCTCATTTTCCTAATTCCACTCAACCCACAATGTAGTTTCATTTACCCATTTCAAATCATCCACATTATTCCAGTAGCAACTTAACACATCCCATAAATCATCAATTCGTCCAAATTACACTTTCTTACACTAGATTCATTCAATTTTCTAGGTCACATTAGTTCCAATACTACCTAGATGGTTTCAACTAACAATACTCATGCAATTCAACTCCAAGATCAATAAACAAACCAATATGCTTGAGTTGGAGCATTAGAAACTTACCAATCTAGTTTCTCTTCTTGCTCCAAAGTGGAAATGCTCATTGCTCCTTCAATACCAACAATGAGGTTTTTGGGTTTCAACTATGTTTTTCTCTTCCTCAAGATGAACAACTTTGTGTCTAATGGCCTCCCTTCAAATCTTACTGGAATGGGTGGATTTTAGAGAGAAAAATCTAGGTTTCGGGTTGGAAATGGAAAGGTGTTGTTGTTTCTCGAAAATTATAGATTTTAACGCCCTTTTTATAGAAATCACTTGATGAGATCCATCTGCACTAGGAGGAGATCGATCTGGTCCCCTTAAATTCCTCTTTTCACGATATTTTCAAGCATGAGATCGATCTGCTCCAAACAGAGAGCTAAGAAGATCGATATGTATCCTTAAAGATCGATCTTTTCATTACAGAATGTTTAAGAGACCGATCTGGCCCCATAGGAGATCGATTTGCTCTATTCCATTGCTCAAATAAGAGCATTCTGGCTCTTCCAGATCGATCTCTCATCCCACGAGATCGATCTGGCCTTCATATTTTCCAGATTTTTTGCAGTTTTTCTGCAACAACACATACCCAAACATCTTTAATTTGCTTGCTGTCACGCCCCGAATATGCGAAAAATAGGGCTAATTTAAAACTTTTTACTCGTTAATTCACAATTAAAGGTGCATTCCTGTGCAGTGTCATACATCATCATAATTATCATTCCTCAGGATCTCATCAATAGAATTTATATATCATATCAAATACATTAATCCATCCCAAGTTAATTAATCCTAATACATCCCATATAATGTTATACATCAAGTGTCTGCAATTACAATAATAGTCTGGGTACATGAAAAGATAAAAGATACCTCAATATACAATATATATGGCCTAGAGCTCGAATCCTCCACTAGCCACTACTCCGTACGTCGCAGGGAGATCCTTTTTCACTTGAAGAACTCTGGGGGGAAAGGAAAACAGGGTGAGCTTCTAAATCGCTCAGTAAAGGGGGTAAGGAACGCATTCCATAAACCAAAATACACATCACAAAAGGATTATTTGTATGTGAAACTCATTTGAAAACCATAGCATGAAAGTACTCAAAACGATATTCTCATATCTCAAATCATGTAAAAACATGAAGTAAAAGGCTCACTCTAGAGCAATAACAAAGCATGTGAAAATAACGCGTTAAACGCTTTCTCAAATAACGTGATAAAATCACAGTAAAATAATGCACGTGGCACAGCCACTAAACACACGTGGCATAGCCATTGTTTTAAATTCACACGTGGCATAGCCACAAAACACACGTGGCCAAGCCACTGATTTAAATTCTCACGTGGCATAGCCACAAAACACACGTGGCACAGCCACTGATTTAATTTCACACGTGGCATAGCCACTGATTTAATTTCTCACGTGGCATAGCCACAGATTTAATTTCTCGCGTGGCATAGCCACAGAATAGGGTTTCTCAATGTGGCGCAGCCACCAATGGGGTATAACGTGGCACAGCCACCAATGGGGTTTCTCAACGTGGCACAGCCACCAATGGGGTTTCTCAACGTGGCACAGCCACCAATGGGGTATAACGTGGCACAGCCACCAATGGGGTTTCTCAACGTGGCACAGCCACCAATGGGGTATAACGTGGCACAGCCACCAATGGGGTTTCTCAACGTGGCACAGCCACCAATGGGTTTAACGTGGCACAGCCACTGAATGGGTTATTCTCACGTTACCAGAACGGAGAAGAAATCGGGCTTACATGCTACCAGAGCAATGCCCGGTGTGTACTCACAACTACACTCCTAAGTCTTATCACATAAGACTGGTTTGCCTTCACGTAGAACTCGTAATGGTTTTTCTCTCATAAAACTCATTTGAAATCGTTTTGTACTCAACACAAAACATAATAAACATTCGAGTTCCAACCGGCAAAGCACACGCACACATTTCTCAAATCTCAATATTGCCTTAACGTAGAGCCCAGTTATAAACTCATAAAAACATTGGGCTCCAACCGGCTATAAAATCGTGTGCAATTAAATCTCAACACAAAACTCAACATGCTTGTTTTATAAACCACAATTCATGCTAAAATAGTTTACAATCCACATACACAAATGGTTTAGATTTCCCTTACCTCTTTGCACCTCGTATAGTGCAATCGTTTCCCCCGTATCACAGACTAGTCTCGCATTCCACTCTGGAACTCCCGAGCTGTCCAAACGATGTTAAAACATCAATACTCAATTATCTCATAAACCTCAATTCTCAAAATCGAGCATAATTGCTCATAACTCCTCAAATCTCCTTATTCTCGTAACTCAACCCTAAACTACAACCTCATTCACAATATCTCAACGTCCTACATTTCTCATGCCAATTATCTATGCTAATTCATCACATTGTCTACATTTCCATTTATAGCACAAATTCTCAAAATTACCAAATATCTACATTACTCCAACTACATTGCAATTTCATCAATCCCTAATCCTTTCTCAACTATTTCAACACAATGACAACCACCAATAACATCAAAATCATCTCAAATGGAAGGATCGAAGTTTAGAAATTACCCAAAGCTTGTGGAGAGCTTATCTCTTGCCTCGATTCGATCCGTCTTTCGATTTCCAAGTATGTTGTTCTCCTTTTGATGAGGAACAACTTTTCTTCTTGCCCCAACAGCTGATTCGACCGAAAATGGGGGATTTGGATGAGTGAGAAAGTTAGGTTTTCGATGGAAATGGGTTTGGAAGAGAGAGAAAGTGAGTTTGCAGGAGAAAAACACGGGTCCCTTATATAGACTGGAGGTAGGAGATCGATCTGCCTCTTGATGAGATCGATCTGCGTTTGAATTTTGGGGACGATCTGGGTAATTTTATGCCTAGGAGATCGATCTGTCGAGGGGTGAGATCGATCTCTTTATGGCTTTATGAGATCGATCTGCTCCTAAGGAGATCGATCTTCTCCCAAACAGAATCATTTGGAGATCGATCTCTTCCTCATGAGATCGATCCTTTCTCAAACAGAATCATTTGGAGATCGATCTCTTCCATTGGAGATCGATCTGCTCCTCAAATTCTTCCTTCCTCGTCATTTTTAACTCAACAGATCGATCTCTCCTTCTCCTAGATCGATCTGTCCTCATACTTCATGCTTATTTTACACACTTAACATATAAATCTCCAATTATAATTCCCACAATTCACTTAGCTCAATAAATTACACTTCAAATTCTTATTACATCATTAAAATATGTCTGACATTCTCAGATCTCACATCTTCCCCACCTTAAAAGAATTTGGTCCTCCAAATTTAACTCAACTAGTTAAAGAGATAGGGGTATTTCTCCTTCATGAGACTCTCTAGTTCCCACGTTGCCTCTTCCATTGAGTGATGTTTCCACAATACTTTCACTAATGGGATGCTCTTGGTTCTCAGTACCTTCTCCTTTCTATCGAGAATCCGGACGGGTTCCTCAGTATAGCTCATATCCTCCTGTATGTCCATCTCATCATACTCTATGACATGAGAAGGGTCCGGGTGATACTTCCTCAACATAGACACATGAAAAATGTTGTGTATTTCGGACATCTGTGGGGGTAATGCTAATCTGTAAGCTACCTCTCCCACTCTCTCAAGAATCTCGAATGGTCCTATGTATCGAGGACTCAATTTCCCTTTCTTCCCAAATCGCATGATACCCTTACTTGGTGATATTTTTAGAAATACTGCATCACCAACCTCAAACTTGAGTGGCCGTCTACGCACATCCGCGTAGCTTTTCTGTCTACTTTGTGCAGCCCGTAACCTCTCACATATGAGTTTCACACTCTGTACGGCTTGCTCAACAAGCTCGGGGGCATTTATCTTTCTGTCACCGACTTCTTCCCAAGCTACAAGGGATCTACACCTCCTACCATATAGAGCCTCGAAAGGTGCCATTCCAATACTCGCATGATAGCTGTTATTGTATGCAAACTCTGCTAGGGGCAGGTGATCATCCCATGATCCCTTAAAATCCATCGTACACGCCCTCAACATATCCTCCAGGGTCTGAATAGTCCTCTCTGACTGACCATCTGTCTGAGGATGATAGGCAGTACTGAAACTCAATCGAGATCCCATGGACTCCTGAAACTGGGTCCAGAATCTAGAAGTAAATCGGGAATCTCTATCAGAAGTAATACTCACTGGAGCCCCATGTAATCTAGCTATCTCGCTGACATATAATTCAGCTAAGGCATCCACAGTATCTGTGCTCTTGATGGCAAGGAAGTGGGCACTCTTGGTCAATCTATCCACAATGACCCATATCGCGTCACGACCTCTTCTAGTCCTCGGTAAACCCATAATAAAGTCCATAGTGACATGCTCCCATTTCCATGTAGGTACAGGTAAAGGCTGCAGTAGTCCTCCGGGCTTCCGATGCTCAGCTTTCACTTGCTGGCATACTAAACACTGGGCCACATACTCTGCCACGTCTCGCTTCATACCACTCCACCAATACACCTTTCTCAAGTCTTGGTACATCTTAGTACTCCCTGGGTGCATGGTGTATCGCGAGCAGTGGGATTCTCTCAGTATCTGTCTCTTTAGGGTATCATCGTCCGGTACACAAATCCGTCCTCTGAACCTCAATAATCCATCCTCACTGATGGTGAGATCCGACTGCGAACTCTGCTCAGCTTGGCTAACCATATCTATCAATCTCTGATCACTGCGCTGCCCAGTTCTAATCTGATCCATGATCCTGGGCTCTATCCGCAGGCTAGCCAGAAATCCAGTCTCTATCTCTTTAACTCTGATCCGAAGTTCGGCGAACTGCTCTAGTAAATCCCATTCCCTGATCATCATAGCAGATATCATACTCTTCCTGCTCAGGGCATCAGCAACTACATTCGCCTTACCCGGATGATATAGAATCTCGCAGTCATAATCCTTAAGGAGTTCTATCCATCTCCTTTGTCTCATGTTTAACTCATTCTGATCAAAGAGATATCTCAAACTCTTGTGATCAGTGAAGATCTGGAATCTTTCCCCATATAAGTAGTGTCACCAGATCTTCAAAGCAAATACCACAGCGGCTAACTCCAAATCATGCGTGGGGTAATTTCGCTCATGGTCCTTCAACTGTCGCGATCCATATGCGACCACTCTTCCGTGCTGCATAAGCATGCTCCCCAATCCTTGGTGAGATGCATCACTATACACCGAAAATCCTCCTGACCCCTCAAGAATAGTTAACACAGGTGCCGCTGTCAACCTCCTCTTTAATTCCTGAAAACTGAGCTCACATTGATCAGTCCATATAAATGGAGTCTCTTTGCGCGTGAGCTTAGTCAAAGGGGCAGCAATCCTTGAAAATCCTTCCACAAATCTTCTGTAATACCCTGCCAAACCAAAGAAGCTTCGTACCTCAGTAACTGTCCTCGGTCTCTCCCAATTAAGCACAGCCTCCACCTTACTTGGATCCACTGATACTCCTTCCTCTGAGACTATATGACCAAGGAAAGCTATCCGGTTCAGCCAAAACTCACACTTACTAAGCTTTCCGTATAATTGCTTATCTCGGAGTATCTGAAGTACTAACCACAAATGCTGTGCATGCTCCTCATACGACCGAGAGTACACCAGGATATCATCAATAAAGACAATCACAAATTTATCCAGATAGTCTCTGAACACCTCGTTCATCAATCTCATAAATGCTGTAGGGGCGTTTGTCAATCCAAAGGACATCACCAGAAATTCGTAATGGCCATACCTTGTCCTGAAGGCCGTCTTTGGAATATCTTCTTCCTCGATCCTCAATTGGTGATAGCCCGATCTCAAATCAATCTTAGAAAAGACTGATGCCCCTCTCAGCTGATCAAGTAGATCATCAATCCTGGGTAGTGAGTATTTGTTTCTTCACCGTGGCTTTATTCAACAACCGGTAGTCTACACATAATCTGAGACTACCATCCTTCTTCTGAACAAATAGTACTGGCGCTCCCCACGGCGAAACACTGGGTCTAATGAACCCTTAATCCAATAACTCCTGTAGTTGTCTCTTCAATTCCTCAAGTTCCACTAATGCCATTCTGTAGGGAGGTTTAGAGATCGGCTGAGTATCTGGTACCAAATCAATGGTAAACTCCAGCTCTCTCTGTGGTGGTAAACCTGGCAATTCATCTGGGAAAACATCCAAAAATTCACACACCACAGGTATATCCTCAATCCTCGGATGTTCCCGCTCATCGTCTGAGATGAGTGTCTCATAACCTTCACATGAATAATCATATTTAATATTCTCCAAAATAATATCAAAATTCTCAAATTACTACTAGAATTCCACATATTCATTTTCTCAATATCTCAATCGTACACTGTAAGGTTCAGGTAGGGAGAAAGTTACAATCTTAGTGTAGCAGTCTAAACTCACTCGATTGGTTGCCAACCAATCCATCCCCAGAATTACATCAAACCCATGTATATTCAACATGATTAGATCTGCTAACATCACTCTATCTCCCACATTTATTTCACATCCTCTACAGATTAACTCAGTTCTCTGGGATTCACGCATAGGGGTATTTACATGTAGTATATATTCTAGAGGTTCAAACTTCAAGTTTAATCTACATGCAAAATGCTTAGAAATAAACGAATGCGTGGATCCTGAATCAATCAACACATGAGCCTTATGATTACAGACAGAGAGTGTACCTCTTATAGTTTCTGTCGAAGTGTCTGCGGTCTCCTTATCCAGGACAAACACACGACCCTGTGCCATAGGTTTCTTCCCTTTCTCTGCCGCAGTGGCCCGTCTCCGGGGATCCACTCTCTGAGGCTGTTGTCTAGTGGGCTCCGGAGCATGTGGTATCTGAGGTTGGGGACAGTCCTTCACTCTGTGACCCATGTCACCACATCTAAAACATCCACGGATCGACCCAGTACAACTTCCTTCATGCGGTCGGCCACAGTCTCTACAAACACTTATCTCCGGCCTGACATATCGAGGGGTCTCCTTGATAATAGGATAGGCTCTGGGTCTCTCCAATCTGTCCTTCTGTACCTCAATCCTTCCTCTTCTGAAGGAACCTCTCCGAGCCTCTGTTTGGAAAAGTGCTGGCCTCTTGCCCTTATCTCTATTCACCGCTCTAAGCTCATTCTGGGATTGTACCATCTCAATTCCTCTTTCAATCTCTTGTGCTCGTCTCAGAGCATCTCCAAACTCAATAATACATAGCCCTATCAATCTATCTCTGATGACGGGCTTTAACCCATACACAAACTTCTCTGTGCGGAGCTCTTCACTCTTGAAGGTCTTTGGGTCATATCTCAATAGCGCTGTGAATTGGCTCTCATAGTCATCCACAGACATGTCACCCTGTACCAAACTCAAAAACTCAGTTTGTTTCTTTCTCTGGGCGGCTCGTGGTACATATTGGGTCCTAAAGGCTGTCTGGAACTCTTCCCAACCAATCACATCATGGTGGGACATTAGGATACCCTGGGTAGTACCCCACCAATCTCGAGCTCTCCCCTTCAGCACATAGTTACTCATACTGACCCTCTCAGCATCAGTGCACCCCAGGAAATCAAATATAATTCTTAATTCCGCCAACCACTCCTCAGCCTCTGTAGGATCCTTCTTTCCCCTAAATACAGGTGGATTCATCTTCAGAAAATCCTTTAGTCGGACCATATTTCTGTCCTCAGGCTGAGTGACGGGAGGCACTGGGGGTATGGAAGGTCCTTGCGGTGGTGTAGGGGTAGTATCCGAGGCATTAACTCCAAAGTGTTGAGCGAATAACGCTGCCATCTGCTCAAAACCTTGCCTCACAACGGTCTCAATCCGATTAAATCGAGAGTTAGGACTCTCTGGTTGTGGGATAGGTGGCGGAGGGGACTCTGCCTGCCTCCTCGAACGACCTCGTCGTTTACTCATTCTTTATCTCAACTCGTCTCCTGCGCGTACATATCAAAATTGATTGAAATCTCAATCCTCAATTTCAATTCATGACCAGACTATTACAGACACTTGGGATGTATTCTATTCCACTTAACCGACACTGACAGTACTAGACACCCTAAGCTCTGATACCAAGAAAACTCTGTCACGCCCCGAATATGCGAAAAATAGGGCTAATTTAAAACTTTTTACTCGTTAATTCACAATTAAAGGTGCATTCCTGTGCAGTGTCATACATCATCATAATTATCATTCCTCAGGATCTCATCAATAGAATTTATATATCATATCAAATACATTAATCCATCCCAAGTTAATTAATCCTAATACATCCCATATAATGTTATACATCAAGTGTCTGCAATTACAATAATAGTCTGGGTACATGAAAAGATAAAAGATACCTCAATATACAATATATATGGCCTGGAGCTCGAATCCTCCACTAGCCACTACTCCGTACGTCGCAGGGAGATCCTTTTTCACTTGAAGAACTCTGGGGGGAAAGGAAAACATGGTGAGCTTCTAAATCGCTCAGTAAAGGGGGTAAGGAACGCATTTCATAAACCAAAATACACATCACAAAAGGATTATTTGTATGTGAAACTCATTTGAAAACCATAGCATGAAAGTACTCAAAACGATATTCTCATATCTCAAATCATGTAAAAACATGAAGTAAAAGGCTCACTCTAGAGCAATAACAAAGCATGTGAAAATAACGCGTTAAACGCTTTCTCAAATAACGTGATAAAATCACAGTAAAATAATGCACGTGGCACAGCCACTAAACACACGTGGCATAGCCACTGTTTTAAATTCACACGTGGCATAGCCACAAAACACACGTGGCCAAGCCACTGATTTAAATTCTCACGTGGCATAGCCACAAAACACACGTGGCACAGCCACTGATTTAATTTCACACGTGGCACAACCACTGATTTAATTTCTCGCGTGGCATAGCCACAGATTTAATTTCTCGCTTGGCATAGCCACAGAATAGGGTTTCTCAACGTGGCACAGCCACCAATGGGGTATAACGTGGCACAGCTACCAATGGGGTATAACGTGGCACAGCCACCAATGGGGTTTCTCAACGTGGCACAGCCACCAATGGGGTATAACGTGGCACATCCACCAATGGGGTATAACGTGGCACAACCACCAATGGGGTTTCTCAACGTGGCACAGCCACCAATGGGGTATAACGTGGCACAGCCACCAATGGGGTTTCTCAACGTGGCACAGCCACCAATGGGGTATAACATGGCACAGCCACCAATGGGGTTTCTCAACGTGGCACAGCCACCAATGGGTTTAACGTGGCACAGCCACTGAATGAGTTATTCTCACGTTACCAGAACGGAGAAGAACGGAGAAGAAATCGGGCTTACATGCTACCAGAGCAATGCCCGGTGTGTACTCACAACTACACACCTAAGTCTTATCACATAAGACTGGTTTGCCTTCACGTAGAACTCGTAATGGTTTTTCTCTCATAAAACTCATTTGAAATCGTTTTGTACTCAACACAAAACATAATAAACATTCGAGTTCCAACCGGCAAAGCACACGCATACATTTCTCAAATCTCAATATTGCCTTAACGTAGAGCCCAGTTATAAACTCATAAAAACATTGGGCTCCAACCGGCTATAAAATCGTGTGCAATTAAATCTCAACACAAAACTCAACATGCTTGTTTTATAAACCACAATTCATGCTAAAATAGTTTACAATCCACATACACAAATGGTTTAGATTTCCCTTACCTCTTTGCACCTCGTATAGTGCAATCGTTTCCCCCGTATCACGGACTAGTCTCGCATTCCACTTTGGAACTCCCGAGCTGTCCAAACGATGTTAAAACATCAATACTCAATTATCTCATAAACCTCAATTCTCAAAATCGAGCATAATTGCTCATAACTCCTCAAATCTCCTTATTCTCGTAACTCAACCCTAAACTACAACCTCATTCACAATATCTCAACGTCCTACATTTCTCATGCCAATTATCTATGTTAATTCATCACATTGTTTACATTTCCATTTATAGCACAAATTCTCAAAATTACCAAATATCTACATTACTCCAACTACATTGCAATTTCATCAATCCCTAATCCTTTCTCAACTATTTCAACACAATGACAACCACCAATAACATCAAAATCATCTCAAATGGAAGGATCAAAGTTTAGAAATTACCCAAAGCTTGTGGAGAGCTTATCTCTTGCCTCGATTCGATCCGTCTTTCAATTTCCAAGTATGTTGTTCTCCTTTTGATGAGGAACAACTTTCCTTCTTGCCACAATAGCTGATTCGACCGAAAATGGGGGATTTGGATGAGTGAGAAAGTTAGGTTTTTGGTGGAAATGGGTTCGAAAGAGAGAGAAAGTGAGTTTACAGGAGAAAAACACAGGTCCCTTATATAGACTGGAGGTAGGAGATCGATCTGCCTCTTGATGAGATCGATCTGCGTTTGAATTTTGGGGATGATCTGGGCAATTTTATGCCTAGGAGATCGATCTGTCGAGGGGTGAGATCGATCTCTTTATGGCTTTATGAGATCGATCTGCTCCTAAGGAGATCGATCTTCTCCCAAACAGAATCATTTGGAGATCGATCTCTTCCTCATGAGATCGATCCTTTCTCAAACAGAATCATTTGGAGATCGATCTCTTCCATTGGAGATCGATCTGCTCCTCAAATTCTTCCTTCCTCGTCATTTTTAACTCAACAGATCGATCTCTCCTTCTCCCAGATCAATCTGTCCTCATACTTCATGCTTATTTTACACACTTAACATATAAATCTCCAATTATAATTCCCACAATTCACTTAGCTCAATAAATTACACTTCAAATTCTTATTACATCATTAAAATATGTCTGGAATTCTCAGATCTCACACTTTCATAGCCATTTTCTCATCCAACCACCTTTAAGACTTGAAAATGACATACATTCCTACCTTATACACATTAGAACTTGTGTGTATTCTTTTTATAGCCAAAAGTATACCATACCAAGCTAAATAGGAGTGTAACTTCATTCCATTTCACCACACTACTCATTTTGAGTTCCAATCACATTCATCACTTATAAAAGCTCATTTCTTCATATTTATACACAATCAAACTTGTATGTACATTACAAACTCATATTACACGTATGTACATTACATTTATAGACTTTACATCAATTGTACTTCACATTACAAGTACATTACCACACTTATGAATCCATAAGGTTTACATCAAAAAATATGGGTCTTACATAATGGCTAAGTAAATGGCTTATAAAATCAGCCATCACATTGTCTTATTCACCATACCATTCTCGGCTACATAAGGAAACCATTGAAACACATTTATCCAAGCTTTCTCTCACTAGAAATCACTAGGATTTAGGCATATTTGGAACTTGTATTCTTCATGAAAGTTGTTCCAAATTGAGAGGAGAGTGACGTATATTGGAATTGGCTATCAAGAAGCCATAGTGTGCAAACCGTGAGGCTTCAAAGTTTCGGCTAAGTGAGAACACAAATTCTAGGTATAATTTCAAGCTTTTAAATTCATATATGTTAATGTATGAATGATTTTAAGTATATTGGTATATGTTTTAAGCATTGAAACATATGAAATCACTATGAACATGGTAAGGCCGAGAGTGAGTAGTGATATATTGATGAATGCCCATATGATTTTAATGCATAAATGAGTTAATGTACATATGTTCATGATTATGGTATAGTTAGAATTAATCAATTTGATTAATTTATCATGAATTTAATTGGCAATCAAGATGTTTGATAAAATACCTAAATGAACTAAGAGAAGCTTAAGAACATTGCCAACCAAGTGTTTGTGAAAATGCCTAAGTGAATTGGCTAAATAAATGGACATGGACGACATGCCATGGTGTGATCGACGGCATGGGATGCTCTCGGCCATGGCATGTGGCCGAGAGGTCCAATGGGCCAAGCCCAATTGGTTTCAACCCAATGTAATGTAATGGGTCCCGGATAAGCCCAATAAGAGTTGGTGGGCCCCATAAGCCCAATAGACCCAACGAAAATAAATAGTAAAATGGAAATGGGCTTAAGGCATAGTTAGGCCCATTAAGGTTTATTAAAGCCCATTAAGTGAAATAGATTGTATTTAATGTGAAATACAGTAGGAAAAATATAATTAACCTGATAAATGGTTATATGCATCTCCAAAAATTAGTAGAGGAGCGAATTAGACTGCTGGATCGAGCAGTGTTGAGATAGTAAAATTTCTCGAATGATTGCAGGTAAGGGACTTTTGTGAGTAGTTAGAGATACCTGCACGTATTTTCATCTGCTTTTACATTCACTTACAAACTCTGAGGGTTAGAGAAAGTGAATAATAATTATTGTGACCCAATAGTGGTAAATTACGATTTTACCCTTAGTTAAGAAAAAAGTCAACTTTTGGGAAAAGTTGTAAAAAGCATGGAAACCACCAATTTGAGTGTTTTACTGCTGTTTAGTAGAAGAGTAAATGATGGGATAATGTTTTTAAGGTTGATGTGAATTAAGCACACTTTATAGTGCTGATTTTGATGTTTTGAAAATCATCCCTTTTTAAAGAGCCATCTATCGAATTATATGAGAATAAATCGTACTAGAGCACAACTCGCACTTGATTTCATATATTTTCCACATATATTAGTGCTGATGTAGGATTCACACTAGATTTCCATGATATGCATGATAGAGTGCTAAAGTTATTACTCGTACTCGAATTTTACATGATATGCATGACAGAGTGCTAGAGCGTTCCTCGTACTCGATTTTTCATGATTTATACATGACATAGTACTGGAGCGATTATTCGTACTTGATTTGATGAGTTTTGTGCATAGCATGGTACTGGAGCGATTGCTCGTACTTGATTTGATACATGAACTATGCATGACCTAGTGTTGGAGGTTTACTCGTACTAGAGTTGAGTTTGTGATGTGAAACAGTGTTTGAGCGAAGTGTCGACTGTGAGTCGCGCTCAAAGGCGTGCACTGTATTTTATGTGATATATAAGATATGTTGAAAATCGTGCTTGATTTCCTCGTGTAGACTGAGTGTCACACTATGAGATGTTCGCATATGGATTTAGAGACGTGGTATTTATATTCCATGGTTTAAGGGCTAATGTCACACCCCACTTCCTGGTGTCCTTTATCCATACCTACACTACTACGATTGGGCTGTGAGGTGATACAATTACTTAAGTTCCTTGAATTTATAGCAAAAATATTTAAAATTTAATTCACAGTCCTAGGTGTGTGTAAATATACAAAATTAATTGTATAATAATATCTTTACATATCATCCCCAAAAAACTGTTACATTTATTAGGTATAACTATGTGATACATCAAGATAGATACAAAATACACGTGTGTATACAATTCTTATACCTTTACAACTGGCAGGAGCTGTCCAACTCAAAAAGAAATCTAGAGACCACCGCTCTCCTACTTCTCAGTACCTGGAGGGGAAAATAGTGGGATGAGCAAACCACAGCTCAGTAAGGAAATGAATGCTAGCAAGTAGATATCATACTACCTATATAGCCCATGCATGTATAAAACAAAACCATGTTTTCATTATAAATGGAAATATCATCAAAAAATGCAGTAAACATATATTTTTCATTTGGCATTTTCATGAATACAAATATTTAATATTTCCACTTGAAATATGTTTCATAAAACAGTGTTCTCACGGCACAAGTGATTAAATCAGAGATTTATCAAAACACAAAATTTCTTTACTTTCTCAATTATTTCTTTTCCTCAAGTCTCTTTTTCTTCTCTGAGTTTTCTCTGTTTCTTGAATCTCTGAGACAGGCATGGAATTTTTAGCAATCTAATATCCACGATATATGATCATAGTCAGTGATCCCAGGCGTCACTGATCAGGTGTGCATAGGGCATCACTTCGCCTGAAGGGGGATGGGTCAGTACTACCCTTCGGCTCATCTCAATCAACCTCATCTCCTCATATACTCATGGTATAAGGTACGCCATGTGTCATCTACGCGATACTCGTACTCACGTGCACCCAACACGGTACATAGTATACCAACGGATAACTACACAGTAGTACGTAGGACCGTGGACCCAAGTCCATACTCCAACTTGGATGGACTTTTAATCCTGAACCATTTCTCATATACCAGGCGAGCATGCAGCGTGACACACAGTCATCGTAAGGCTCCAGCACAGTATGATTTATCGTTAAGGCCCAGCCCGTTCAAAGGCCGTCGGCTGGCATCCCCTTGGGTCTTAGACCCCCAGGTTTACCTCTACTCATTAAAAACAGGTGCGAGCAATGCTCCAGCACTTTCCTCAAAACCATCGTGCAAGTTAAACTCCAGCACGACACATCAAAAGCATAGAAACATGTACGAGCTAACAATCCAGCACATAGTCTGTGAGATCTGAGAATTTCAGACATATTTAGTGATGTAATAAGAATTTGAAGTGTAATTTATTGAGCTAAGTGAATTGTGGGAATTATAATTGGAGATTTATATGTTAAGTGTGTAAAATGAGCATGAAGCATGAGGACAGATCGATCTGGGAGAAGGAGAGATCGATCTGGTGAGTTAAAAATGAAGAGGAAGGGGAAATTTGAGGAGCAGATCGATCTCCAATGGAAGAGATCGATCTCCTTATGAATCTGTTTGAGAAGGGATCGATCTCATGAGGAAGAGATCGATCTCCAAATGATTCTGTTTGGGGAGAAGATCGATCTCTTCAGGAGCAGATCGATCTCATAAAGCCATAAAGAGATCGATCTCACCCCTCGACAGATCGATCTCCTAGGCATAAAATTGCCCAGATCGTCCCCAAATTTCAAACACAGATCGATCTCATCAAGAGGCAGATCGATCTCCTACCTCCAGTCTATATAAGGAACCCGTGTTTTCTCTACAATTTCACTTTCTCTCTCTTTCAAAACCCATTTCCATCGAAAACCTAGTTTCTCACTCCTCCAAATCACCTATTTCCGGTCGAATCAGCTATTGTGGTAAGAAGGAAAGTTGTTCCTCATCAAAGGGAGAACAACATACTTGGAAATCGAAGGACGAATCGGATCGAGGCGTGAGTTGTGCGTCTCACAAGCTTTGGGTAATTTCTAAACCTCGATCTTGATATTTGAGCTGATTTTGATGTTATTGGTGGTTGTAATTGTGTTGAAATAGTTGAGAAATGATTAGGGATTGATGAATTTCAATGTGGATAGAGTGATAATGATATTTAGCGATTTTGGTAATTTTAGGAATTTTGAGCTATAAATGGAAATATAGACAATGTGGAGAATTAGCCTAGAAAATTGGCATGAGGAATGTAGGACGTTGAGATGTTGGGAATAAGGGTGTAGTTTGGGATAGAGTTACGAAAATCAAGGGATTTAAGGAGTTATGAGCAATTATGCTCGATTTTGAGAATTGAGGGTTATGAGATAATTGAGTATTGATGTTTTAACATCGTTTGGACAGCTCGGGAGTTCAAGAGTGGAATGCGAGTAGCATGATTTGTGGTTTATAAAACAAGCATGTTGAGTGTTTTGTGTTGAGATTAAATTGCACACGATTTTATAGCCGGTTGGAGCCCAATGTTTTATGAGTTTATAACTGGGCTCTACGTTAAGGCAATATTGTGATTTGAGAAATGTGTGCGTGTGCTTTGCCGGTTGGAACTCGGTTTTATTACATTTTGTGTTGAGAACAAAACGATTTCAAATGAGTTTTATGAGAGAAAACCATTACGAGTTCTACGTGAAGGCAAACCTGCCTTATGTGATAAGACTTGGGTGTGTAGTTGTGAGTACACACCGGGCATTGCTCTGGTACCATGTAAGCCCGAATTCTTCTTCGTTCTGGTAACGTGAGAATAACCTATTCTGTGGCTGTGCCACGTTGAGAAACCCCATTGGTGGCTGTGCCACGTTATACCCCCTTGGTGGCAGTGCCACGTTGAGAAACCCCATTGGTGGCTGTGCCACGTTGAGAAACCCCATTGGTGGCTGTGCCACGTTGAGAAACCCCATTGGTGGCTGTGCCACGTTATACCCCCTTGGTGGCAGTGCCACGTTGAGAAACCCCATTGGTGGCTGTGCCACGTTATACCCCAATTGGTGGCTGTGCCATGTTGAGAAACCCTATTCTGTGGCTACGCCACTTGAGAATTTAAATCAGTGGCTTTGCCACGTGTGTTTTGTGGCTATGCCACGTGAGAATTTAAATCAGTGGCTCTGCCACGTGTGTTTAGTGGCTGTGCCACGTGCGTTATTTTTACTGAGATTTTATCACGTATTTGAGAAAGCGTTTAACGCGTTATTTTCACATGCTTTGTTAATGCTCTAGAGTGAGCCTTTTTACTTCATGTTTTCACATGACTTGACACATGAGAGTGTCATTTTGAGTACTTTCATGCTATGGTTTTCAAATGAGTTTCACATACAAATAAACATTTTGTGATGTGCATTTTGGTTTATGAACTGAGTCCCTTACCCCCTTTACTGAGCGATTTAGAAGCTCACCCTGCTTTTCTTTCCCCCCAGAGTTCTTCAAGTGAATAAGGACTTCCCTGCGACGTACGGAGTAGTGGCTAGTGGAGGATTCGAGCTCCAGGCCATATATATTGTATCTTGAGGTATATTTATCTTTTCATGTACCCACACTATTATTGTAATTGCAGACACTTGATGTATGACATTATATGGGATGTATTAGGATTAATTAACTTGTAATCGAGTAATGGGTATAATACAATATTTATTATATCATGATGAGATCCTGGGGAACGATAATTATGATGATGTATGACACTGCACAGGAATGCACTCTTTATTTGTGAATTAACGAGTAAAAAGTTTTAAATTAGCCCTATTTTCCGCACTTCCGGGGCGTGACAGAGTTTTCTTGGTATCAGAGCTTAGGGTGTCTAGTACTGTCAGTGTCGATCAAGTGAAATAGAATACATCCAAGTGTCTGTAATAGTCTGGTCATGAACTGAAATTGAGGATTGAGATTTCAATCAATTTTGATATGTACGCGCAGGAGACAAGTTGAGATAGAGAATGAGTAAACGACGAGGTCGTTCGAGGAGGCAGGCAGAGTCCCCTCCGCCACCTGTCCCACAACCAGAGAGTCCTAACTCTCGATTTAATCGGATTGAGACCGATGTGAGGCAAGGTTTTGAGCAGATGGCAGCGTTATTCGCGCAACACTTTGGAGTTAATGCCTCGGATACTACCCCTACACCACCACAAGGACCTACCATACCCCCAGTGCCTCCCGTCACTCAGCCTGAGGATAGAAGCATGGTCCGACTAAGGGATTTTCTGAAGATGAATCCACCCGCATTTAAGGGAAAGAAGGATCCTACGGAGGCTGAGGAGTGGTTGACGGAGTTAAGGATTATATTTGATATCCTAGGGTGCACCGATGCTGAGAGGGTCAATATGAGTGCCTATATGCTGAAGGGGAGAGCTCGAGATTGGTGGGGTACTACCCAGGGTATTTTGATGTCCCACCATGGTGTGATTGGTTGGGAAGAGTTTCAGACAGCTTTTAGGACCCAATATGTACCACGGGCCGCTCAGAGAAATAAAAAGGCCGAGTTTTTGAGTTTGGTACAGGGTGACATGTCTGTGGATGACTATGAGAGCCAATTCACAGCGCTATTGAGATATGACCCAGAGACCTTCAAGAGTGAAGAGCTCCACACAGAGAAGTTTGTGTATGGGTTGAAGCCCGTCATCAGAGATAGATTGATAGGGCTATGCATTACTGAGTTTGGAGATGCTCTGAGACGAGCACAAGAGATTGAAAGAGGGATTGAGATGGTACAATCCCAGAATGAGCTCAGAACGGTGAATAGAGATAAGGGCAAGAGGCCAGCACTTTTCCAGTCAGAGGCTCGGAGAGGTTCCTTCAGGAGAGGAAGGATCGAGGTACAGAAGGACAGATTGGAGAGACCCAGAGCCTATCCTATTATCAAAGAGACCCCTCGATATGTCAGGCCGGAGATAAGGGTTTGTAGAGACTGTGGCCGATCGCATGAGGGAAGTTGTACTGGGTCGATCCATGGATGTTTCAGATGTGGTGACATGGGTCACAGAGTGAAGGACTGTCCCCAACCTCAGATACCACATGCTCCGGAGCCCACTAGACAACAGCCTCAGAGAGTGGATCCCCGGAGACGGGCCACTGCGGCAGAGAAAGGGAAGAAACCTGTGGCACAGGGACGTGTGTTCGCCCTGGATAAGGAGACCGCAGACACTTCGGCAGAAACTATAAGAGGTACACTCTCTGTCTGTAATTATGAGGCTCATGTGTTGATTGATTCAGGATCCATGCATTCGTTTATTTCTGAGCATTTTGCATGTAGATTAAACTTGAAGTTTGAACCTCTAGAATACATACTACATGTAAATACCCCTATGCGTGAATCCCAGAGAACTGAGTTAATCTGTAGAGGATGTGAGATAAAGGTGGGAGATAGAGTGATGTTAGCAGATCTAATCATGTTGAATGTACATGGGTTTGATGTAATTCTGGGGATGGATTGGTTGGCGACCAATCGAGTGAGTTTAGACTGCTACACTAAGATTGTAACTTTCTCTTTACCTGAACCTTACAGTGTACGATTGAGATATTGAGGGAATAATTATGTGGATTTCTAGAAAGTAATTTGAGAATTTTAATATTACTTTGGAGAATATTAAATATGATTATTCATGTGAAGGTTATGAGACACTCATCTCAGATGATGAGCGGGAACATCCGAGGATTGAGGATATACCTGTGATTTGTGAATTTCTGGATGTTTTCCCAGATGAATTGCCAGGTTTACCACCAGAGAGAGAGCTGGAGTTTACCATTGATTTGGTACCAGATACTCAGCCGATCTCTAAACCTCCTTACAGGATGGCATTACTGGAACTTGAGGAATTGAAGAGACAACTACAGGAGTTATTGGATCAAGGGTTTATTAGACCCAGTGTTTCGCCTTGGGGAGTGCCAGTACTATTTGTTAAGAAGAAGGATGGTAGTCTCAGATTATGCGTAGACTACCGGCTGTTGAATAAAGCCACGGTGAAGAATAAATACCCACTACCCAGGATTGATGATCTACTTGATCAGCTGAGAGGGGCATCAGTCTTTTCTAAGATTGATTTGAGATCGGGCTATCACCAATTGAGGATCAAGGAAGAAGATATTCCAAAGACGGCCTTCAGGACACGGTATGGCCATTACGAATTTCTGGTGATGTCCTTTGGATTGACGAACGCCCCTGCAGCATTTATGAGATTGATGAACGAGGTGTTCAGAGACTATCTGGATAAGTTTGTGATAGTCTTTATTGATGATATCCTGGTGTACTCTCGGTCGTATGAGGAGCATGCACAGCATTTGTGGTTAGTACTTCAGATACTCCGAGATAAGGAATTGTATGGGAAGCTTAGTAAGTGTGAGTTTTGGCTGAACCGGATAGCTTTCCTTGGACATATAGTCTCAGAGGAAGGAGTATCAGTGGACCCAAGCAAGGTGGAGGCTGTGCTTAATTGGGACAGACCGAGGACAGTGACTGAGATACGAAGCTTCCTTGGTTTGGCAGGGTATTACAGAAGATTTGTGGAAGGATTTTCCAGGATTACCGCCCCTTTGACTAAGCTCACGCGCAAAGAGACTCCATTTGTATGGACTGATCAATGTGAGCTCAGTTTTCAGGAATTGAAGAGGAGATTGACAACGGCACCCGTGTTAACTATTCCTGAGGGATCAGGAGGATTTTCGGTGTATAGCGATGCATCTCACCAAGGATTAGGGTGTGTGCTTATGCAGCATGGAAGAGTGGTCGCATATGGATCGCGACAGCTGAAAGACCATGAGCGGAATTACCCCACGCATGATTTGGAGTTAGCCGCTGTGGTATTTGCTTTGAAGATCTGGCGACATTACTTATATGGGGAAAGATTCCAGATCTTCACTGATCACAAGAGTTTGAGATACCTCTTTGATCAGAAAGAGTTAAACATGAGACAAAGGAGATGGATGGAACTCCTTAAGGATTATGACTGCGAGATTCTTTATCATCCGGGTAAGGCGAATGTGGTTGCTGATGCCCTGAGCAGGAAGAGTATGATATCTGCTATGATGATCAGGGAATGGGATTTGTTAGAGCAGTTCGCCGAACTTCGGATCAGAGTTAAAGAGGTAGAGATTGGATTTTTGGCTAGCCTGCTGATAGAGCCCAGGATCATGGATCAGATTAGAACTGGGCAGCGCAGTGATCAGAGGTTGATAGATATGGTTAGCCAAGCTGAGCAGAGTTCGCAGTCGGATCTCATCGTCAGTGAGGATGGATTGTTGAGATTCAGAGGACGAATTTGTGTACCGGACGATGATACCCTAAAGAGACAGATATTGAGAGAATCCCACTGCTCGCGATACACCATGCACCCAGGGAGTACTAAGATGTACCGAGACTTGAGAAAGGTGTATTGGTGGAGTGGTATGAAGCGAGATGTGGCAGAGTATGTGGCCAGGTGTTTAGTATGCCAGCAAGTGAAAGCTGAGCATCGGAAGCCCGGAGGACTACTACAGCCCTTACCTGTACCTACATGGAAATGGGAGCATGTCACTATGGACTTTATTATGGGTTTACCGAGGACCCGGAGAGGTCGTGACGCGATATGGGTCATTGTGGATAGATTGACCAAGAGTGCCCACTTCCTTGCCATCAAGAGCACAGATACTGTGGATGCCTTAGCTGAACTGTATGTCAGCGAGATAGCTAGATTACATGGGGCTCCAGTGAGTATTACTTCTGGTAGAGATTCCCGGTTTACTTCCAGATTTTGGACCCAGTTTCAGGAGTCCATGGGATCTCGATTGAGTTTTAGTACCGCCTATCATCCTCAGACAGATGGTCAGTCAGAGAGGACTATTCAGACCCTGGAGGATATGTTGAGGGCGTGTAAGATGGATTTTAAGGGATCATGGGATGATCACCTGCCCCTAGCAGAGTTTGTGTACAATAACAGCTATCATGCGAGCATTGGAATGGCACCTTTTGAGGCTCTATATGGTAGGAGGTGTAGATCCCCTGTAGCTTGGGAAGAAGTCTGTGACAGAAAGATAAATGCTCTCGAGCTTGTTGAGCAAGCCGTACAGAGTGTGAAACTCATATGTGAGAGGTTACGGGCTGCACAGAGTAGACAGAAAAGCTACGCGGATGTGCGTAGATGGCCACTCGAGTTTGATGTTGGTGATGCAGTATTTTTGAGAGTATCACCGAGCAAGGGTATCATGCGATTTGGGAAGAAAGGGAAATTGAGTCCTCGATACGTGGGACCATTCGAGATTCTTGAGAGAGTGGGAGAGGTAGCTTACAGACTAGCATTACCCCCACAGATGTCCGGAATACACAATGTTTTTCATGTGTCTATGTTGAGGAAGTATCACCCGGACCCTTCTCATGTCATAGAGTATGATGAGATGGACATACAGGAGGACATGAGCTACACTGAGGAACCCGTCCGGATTCTCGATAGAAAGGAGAAGGTACTGAGAACCAAGAGCATCCCATTAGTGAAAGTTTTGTGGAAACATCACTCAAGGGAAGAGGCAACGTGGGAACTAGAGAGCCTCATGAAGGAGAAATACCCCCATCTATTTTGACTAGTTGAGTTGAATTTGGAGGACCAAATTCTTTTAAGGTGGGGAGGATGTGAGATCTGAGAATTTCAGACATATTTAGTGATGTAATAAGAATTTGAAGTGTAATTTATTGAGCTAAGTGAATTGTGGGAATTATAATTGGAGATTTATATGTTAAGTGTGTAAAATGAGCATGAAGCATGAGGACAGATCGATCTGGGAGAAGGAGAGATCGATCTGGTGAGTTAAAAATGACGAGAAAGGGGAAATTTGAGGAGCAGATCGATCTCCAATGGAAGAGATCGATCTCCTTATGAATCTATTTGAGAAGGGATCGATCTCATGAGGAAGAGATCGATCTCCAAATGATTCTGTTTGGGGAGAAGATCGATCTCTTCAGGAGCAGATCGATCTCATAAAGCCATAAAGAGATCGATCTCACCCCTCGACAGATCGATCTCCTAGGCATAAAATTACCCAGATCGTCCCCAAATTTCAAACACAGATCGATCTCATCAAGAGGCAGATCGATCTCCTACCTCCAGTCTATATAAGGAACCCGTGTTTTCTCTGCAATTTAACTTTCTCTCTCTTCCAAAACCCATTTCCACCGAAAACCTAGTTTCTCACTCCTCCAAATCACCCATTTTCGGCCAAATCAGCTATTGTGGTAAGAAGGAAAGTTGTTCCTCATCAAAGGGAGAACAACATACTTGGAAATCGAAGGACGAATCGGATCGAGGCGTGAGTTGTGCGTCTCACAAGCTTTGGGTAATTTTTAAACCTCGATCTTGATATTTGAGCTGATTTTGATGTTATTGGTGGTTGTAATTGTGTTGAAATAGTTGAGAAATGATTAGGGATTGATGAATTTCAATGTGGATAGAGTGATAATGATATTTAGCGATTTTGGTAATTTTAGGAATTTTGAGCTATAAATGGAAATATAGACAATGTGGAGAATTAGCCTAGAAAATTGGCATGAGGAATGTAGGACGTTGAGATGTTGTGAATAAGGGTGTAGTTTAGGATAGAGTTACGGAAATCAAGGGATTTAAGGAGTTATGAGCAATTATGCTCGATTTTGAGAATTGAGGGTTATGAGATAATTGAGTATTGATGTTTTAACATCGTTTGGACAGCTCGGGAGTTCCAGAGTGGAATGCGAGGCTAGTCCGTGATACGGGGGAAACGATTGCACTATACGAGGTGCAAAGAGGTAAGGGAAATCTAAACCATTTGTGTATGTGAATTGCAAACTGTTTTAGCATGATTTGTGGTTTATAAAACAAGCATGTTGAGTGTTTTGTGTTGAGATTAAATTGCACACGATTTTATAGCCGGTTGGAGCCCAATGTTTTATGAGTTTATAACTGGGCTCTACGTTAAGGCAATATTGTGATTTGAGAAATGTGTGCATGTGCTTTGCCGGTTGGAACTCGGTTTTATTACGTTTTGTGTTGAGAACAAAACGATTTCAAATGAGTTTTATGAGAGAAAACCATTACGAGTTCTACGTGAAGGCAAACCTGCCTTATGTGATAAGACTTGGGTGTGTAGTTGTGAGTACACACCGGGCATTGCTCTGGTAGCATGTAAGCCCGAATTCTTCTCCGTTCTGGTAACGTGAGAATAACCTATTCTGTGGCTGTGCCACGTTGAGAAACCCCATTGATGGCTGTGCCACGTTATACCCCCTTGGTGGCAGTGCCACGTTGAGAAACCCCATTGGTGGCTGTGCCACGTTGAGAAACCCCATTGGTGGCTGTGCCACGTTATACCCCCTTGGTGGCAGTGCCACGTTGAGAAACCCCATTGGTGGCTGTGCCACGTTATATCCCAATTGGTGGCTGTGCCACGTTGAGAAACCCTATTCTGTGGCTATGCCAAGCGAGAAATTAATCTGCGGCTACGCCACGTGAGAATTTAAATCAGTGGCTTTGCCACGTGTGTTTTGTGGCTATGCCACGTGAGAATTTAAATCAGTGGCTCTGCCACTTGTGTTTAGTGGCTGTGCCACGTGCGTTATTTTTACTATGATTTTATCGCGTATTTGAGAAAGCGTTTAACGCGTTATTTTCACATGCTTTGTTAATGCTCTAGAGTGAGCCTTTTTACTTCATGTTTTCACATGACTTGACACATGAGAGTGTCGTTTTGAGTACTTTCATGCTATGGTTTTCAAATGAGTTTCACATACAAATAAACATTTTGTGATGTGCATTTTGGTTTATGAACTGAGTCCCTTACCCCCTTTACTGAGCGATTTAGAAGCTCACCCTGCTTTTCTTTCCCCCAGAGTTCTTCAAGTGAATAAGGACTTCCCTGCGACGTACGGAGTAGTGGCTAGTGGAGGATTCGAGCTCCAGGCCATATATATTGTATCTTAAGGTATATTTATCTTTTCATGTACCCAGACTATTATTGTAATTGCAGACACTTGATGTATGACATTATATGGGATGTATTAGGATTAATTAACTTGTAATCGAGTAATGGGTATAATACAATATTTATTATATCATGATGAGATCCTGGGGAACGATAATTATGATGATGTATGACACTGCACAGGAATGCACACTTTATTTGTGAATTAACGAGTAAAAAGTTTTAAATTAGCCCTATTTTCTGCACTTCCGGGGCGTGACATAGTCAAGTCATTAAAATGGGTGTGAGCTAGAGCTCCAACACCAATCTCATCTCAAATCTGATAGATGGCTATTTTCTCTTTTTAAAACTCAAGACATGTTTATTTATGAGCATGCCTCTTCATGCTAAAACATGTAAAATTAGCCAACCTATCATCATCATTTCTTAATCACCAATATCGATACAAAAATTGAGAAAAACATTGAAAACATGCATATCATGTTATTTCCTTACCCCATCCCATTTCTCAATACATATATATCATAGTATATTTTATGCTCCATTTCATTTAATAGAATTGTAATGTCATACTAATTCTAACGATATATCTACGAAATTGCCGTAAAATACGTACGAACATCTCTATAGCTAACACACAGTCCCTTAGCTCGAATCGCGCTCGTATTTTCTTTGTCACGTATGCTCTGTTCGCGATCCGGGTTAGCCGTGTTCCACGTTCTTCCGAGCTACACGTACAATCATCAAGTTATTTTCTTTTCCCTCTTCTAAGCCTCTACATTGTCATTTATTTATTTATTCATACTCCTCAACCCATTAAATCACATTCCATCTTTCTCACAATCTCATTATACTTCTCTTAAGCTTTCCCCATTTCTCATGGATTTTCTCTCCATAAACCCCTTTCAATATCACTCACTCATCACTACACTCATCATTTCTAACCATATTTCACATCTCATTCAACTCATACAATGTCTAGAATCCATATTTAGAGCTTGAAAGTTGAAGAGCTTACCCCTTTTTCTTAGCCAAACTTGTGGTAGTCACAACTCTTTCACTTGATCACACTAATGTGAGATTTTTGGGTATGTTGTTCTCCTTGCTCCAAGGAATAACTTTTTCTTCTTGAGCTTCTTCCAAAACTGGCTGGAATGTAGTGATTTTTAGAGTGAGAAAGCTTGGGTCTTGAGAGAAAATGGCAGGTGAGGTTTGGTGGGAGAAGAGTTCTGAGTTTTCATCTCAATCACATGCTCTTTTTATAGATGCAGAGACATAAGATCGATTTCTCCCTTGTGGAGATCGATCTCTGCAAGGTTTGGTAGTCCTTTTTACCAAACACAACCACTACAAGATCGATCTTCTTCCATGATGAGATTGATCTGTCTAAGGCACTTTTCCTCTTGGAGATCGATCTTCCCCTTGTAGGAGATCGATCTTCTCTTTACAAAACCCTTAAGGAGATCAATCTGTCGAGTCTTGAGATCGATCTGTTCTCAAACAGAGAGTTAAGGAGATCGATCTTCTTGCCTTAAAATAGATCTTCTCATTACAGAATGTTCATCAGATCGATCTGGCTCCATTGGAGATTGATTTGTTTCGCCCCATAACTCAAAATAAGGTCATTTTGGCTCTTCCAGATCGATCTCTCATCCTATGAGATCGATCTGACCTTCATATTTTCCAGATTTTCTACAGTTTTTCTGCAGTAACTTCACCCAAAACACCTTAAATTTGCTGCCATAGTCATTTTCTCATTCATCCATCTTTGAGACTTGAAAATGGCATCCAACCATACTTTGTACACATTAAAACTTGTATGTAATCCTTGCATGACCAAATATATACACAATATATAACTAAATGGAAGTGCATAACTTATGCAATTTCATTCCATTTACTCCAAGACTCATATTCTCTTCCACTCACATTCATTATATATCTAAGTCCATTTATTCATTTTCATACTTAATACAAGTTGTACGTACATCACAACTCTTATTACAAGCGTGTACATTAATCTTATGGACTTTTCATCACATATGCTTCACATTACTAGTATATTACAATATTTCATAATTTCGTTTACATATGTTCAAGGTTAAACCTATACGGGGTCTCACAGCTAAGACCTATGGTAGGCACCCCGACTGTGATGTAGGGTCCACGGAGTACGTTGTACTGTGTGAGTGGCATGGGGTACACTTTACCATGTGATGTTGTGGAGTTGAGGAGGTTATAGCTGGAAGTTGTGATGGACTGATCCCCCTCCCGTTGCAGCAGTGATGCCCCGCACACTAGGATTTCGTGTTGCCTAGGATCACCATTATAGGATATGGCCATAGTCCAGGATATTATTACATTTCACCACAGAGTCTCACAAGATATATCACCTGACTGATTTATTTATGATATGGATAGACCTGAGGGATGGGTCAGAATCCAATTATTGTGTTGTGAATGATTTAAATGCCATATTTACTGTGATTTGAACATAAATGGCATGATTTATCTAAAGGCATTGTAATATGATAAAGATGCGTTATTTTGCACTACATGCCTATATTTGAGAACGAAAGCATGATTTCTGTACATGGAATTTAATCTATACAAGTATATATATATTTTTTAGAGACATGCTGTGAGATCTGAGAATTTCAGATAAATTTTGATGATGTAATATGAACTTGAAGTGTAATTTATTGAGCTAAGTGAATTGTGGAAATTATACTTGGAGAATTATATGTTAAGTGTTTAAAATAAGTGTGAAACTAAGAGGTCAGATCGATCTTGGGGAAGGAGTGATCGATCTGATGAGTTAAAAATGACAAGGAATGAGGAATTTAAGGAGCAGATCGACTCCAATGGAAGAGGATCGATCTCCTTATGATTCTGTTGAGAGAAGATCGATCTTATGAGGAAGGGATCGATCTCCAAATGTTTCTGTTTGAGAGAAGATCGATCTCCTCAAGGAGCAGATCGATCTTATAAAGCCATAAAGAGATTGATCTCACCCCTCGACAAATCGATCTCCTAGGCATAAAATTACCTCAAATCGTCCCCAAATTCAAATGCAGATCGATCTCATCAAGAGCCAGATTGATCTCCTACCCTCCGTCTATATAAGGAACCCCTGCTTTCTCCTGTAATTTCATTTTCCCTCTCTTCCAAACCCCATTTTCACCGAGCCCTAACTTTCTCACTCATCCAAAGCACCCATTCCATCCAAATCAGAGGCTGTGGCAAGAAGGAAAGTTGTTCCTCATCAAAGGGAGAACAACATACTTGGAAATCTTAAGACGGATTGAATCGAGGTAAGAGATAAGCTCTCTACAAGTTTTGGATAATTTCTAAACCTCGATCTTGATATTTGAGATGATTTTGGTAATGATAGCTGTTGGCATTGTGTTAAAGTAGTTGGAAAATGATTAGGGATTAATGAAATTACAATGTAGTTGGAGTGATGTTGATATTTAGCAATTTTGGTAATTTTGGGAATTTTGAGCTATAAATGGAAATTTAGACAATGTGGTGAATTAGCATAGATAATTTGGCATAAGAAATGAAGGACGTTGAGATGTTGTGAATGAGATTGTAGTTTGGGGTAGAGTTACGAGAATCAAGAGATTTGAGGTGTTACAAGCAATTATGCTCGATTTTGAGAATTTAGGTTACTGTGATGATGAATATTGATGTTTTAACTTCGTTTGGACAACTCGGGAGTTCCAGAGTGGAATGCGAGACTAGTTCGTGATACAGGGAAAACGATTGCACTATACGAGGTGCAAAGAGGTAAGGGAAACTAAACCAATTATGTATGTGATTTTGAACTATTATAGCATGATTTGTGATTTATAAAACAAGCATGTTTGATGTGTTGTGTTTTGACGAGAATGCACACGATTTTTATAGCCAGTTGGAGCCCAATGTTTTTATGAGTTTATAATTAGGCTCTACGTTAAGGCGATCTTGAGATTTGAGAAATGTGTGCATGTTTTGCCGGTTGGGACTCGGTTTCAATATGTTTTGTGTTGAGTACAAAACGATTTTAAATGAGTTTTTTGAGAGAAAAACCACTATGAGTTCTACGTGAAGGCAAACCAGTCTGATGTGATAAGACTTAGTTGTGTGATTTTGAGTACACACCGGGCATTGCTCTGGTAGCATGTAAGCCTGATTCTTCTCCGTTCTAGTAACGTGAGATTCCCTATTTTATGGCTATGCCACGTATATTTGGTGGCCGTTACCACGTGAGAACCCTATTTGGTGGCCGTTGCCACGTGAGAACCCTATTTGGTGGTCGTTGCCATATGAGATCTCCCATTCAGTGGCTATGCCACGTATATTTGGTGGTCATTGCCACGTGAAACCCTATTATGTGGCTGTGCCACGTGTGAATCTAAATCAGTGGCTATGCCACGTATATTTGGTGGTCGTTGCCACGTGAAACCCCATTCTGTGGCTGTGCCACGTGTGAATTTAAATCAGTGGCTATGCCACGTGTGTTTAGTAGCTGTGCCACGTGCATTATTATTACAGTGATTTTATCACATTTATTGAGATAGCGATTATCGCATTGTTTTCACACGCTTGTTATTGCTCTAGACTGAGCCTTTTTACATCATGTTTTCCCATGATTTGAGATATGAGAATGTCATTTTAAGTACTTTCATGCTATGGTTTTCAAATGAGTATAATGAGTTTCACATACAAATAAATATCTTGTGATGTGCATTTTAGTTTATATAATGAGTCCCTTACCCCCTTTACTGAACGATTTAGAAGCTCACCCTGTTTTCTTTTCCCCAGATTTCTTCAAGTGAAAAAGGGTTTCCCTGCGACGTACGGAGTAGTGGCTAGTGGAGGACTTGAGCTCCAGGCCATATATTATATTTTGAGGTATCTTTTATCTTTTCATGTACCCAGACAATTATCGTAATTGCAGACACTTGATGTATAACATTGTATGGGTTGTATTAGGATTAATTAACTTAATATTGAGTAATGTATATGATACGATACATGTTATCTAGTGATGAGATCCTGAGGTATGATAAATATGATGATGCATGACACTGCACAGGAATGCACTCTTAATTGTGAATTGATGAGTAAAAAAGTTTTTAAATTTGTCCTATTTTTCGCGTTTTCGGGGCGTGACAGAGCTTTCTTGGTATCAGAGCTTAGAGTGTCTAGTACTGTCAGTGTCGGTTAAGTGAAATAGAATACATCCCAAGTCTCTGTAATAGTCTGGTCATGAACTAAATCTGAGGATTGAGATTTCAATCGATTTTGATATGTACGTGCTGGAGACGAGTTAAGATAGAGAATGAGTGTACGACGAGGTCGTTCGAGGAGGCAGTCAGAGTCCCCTCCGCCACCTGCCCCCCAACCAGAGAGTCCTAACTCTCGATTTAATAGGATTGAGACCGATGTGAGGTAAGATTTTAAGCAGATGGCAGCGTTATTCGCGCAACACTTTGGAGTTAATGCCTCGAGTACTACTCCTACACCACCACCAGGACCTCCCATACCCCTAGTACAGATGGACCTAGTGCCTCCCGTCACTCAGCCTAAGGACAGAAGTATGGTCCAACTGAAGGATTTTTTGAAGATGAATCCACCCGTATTTAAGGGAAAGAAGGATCCTACAGTGGCTGATGGAGTTGAGAATTATATTTGATTATCTAGGGTGCACCGATGCTGAGAGTGTCAGTATGAGTATCTATATGTTGAAGGGGAGAGCTCGAGATTGGTGGGGTACTACCCAGGGTATTCTGATGTCCCGCCAGGATGTGATTGGTTGGGAAGAGTTTCAGACAGCCTTTAGGACCCAATATGTACCACGAGCTGCCCAGAGAAAGAAACAGGCTGAGTTTTTGAGTTTGGTACAGGGTGATATATCTGTGGATGACTATGAGAGCCAATTCACCGCGCTTTGAGGTATAACCCAGAGACCTTCATGAATGAAGAGCTCCGCACAGAGAAGTTTGTGTATGGATTGAAGCCCGTCATCAGAGATAGATTGATAGGGCTATGTATTACTGAGTTTGGTAATGCTCTGAGACGAGCACAAGAGATTGAAAGAGGAATTGAAATGGTACAATCCCAGAATGAGCTCAGAGCGGTGAATAGAGATAAGGGCAAGAGGCCAGCGATTTTCCAAACAGAGGCTCGGAGAGGTTCCTTCAGAAGAGGAAGTGTTGGCTCTACCGAGAGGGGGGGTGAATCGATTTTCTAATGTTAATGGAAAATTTTAAATTAATCCTAATTTAATCAGCAAATGATAATGAGCAATACAATGAAATTAAACAAATTAATGCAAGATAGGGAAGAGAGAAACAAACACAATCGTTTATAGAGGTTCGACCAATCTCTTGCCTACGTCCTCTCTCCTTAACCTTCTTGTCAAGTGCTTTCTTTCTCTCCTTCAACAGAAGTTACAATGTTCCTTTTTCAAGTTAAGGAATAACCTCTCTACCCTTTGCAATACAAATAAGTATTCACCCTTTTACAATGTTTTTCTCACTGAGGAACAATCCTCTTCTCTTTTGAGGTAAGGATGAATACAATGTCAAGCTTTAATATGGGTAGGACAATTACAGCTTTTGCACTTAAGCTTATACAACAAACTCAATAAATGAGGAATGAAGACACAAGGAATGAAAGAATTAAACTCTTGAGAATGTAAGAAATGTGCAGCAATGGTCTCTCTTCTCATTGTCTTCAATGCTTGGTTAAATACTGAAGGATTGGTAGTTGGAGCATTAAATGTTGTTTTTCCCGTTGAGATTTTTGTAGAACTAGCCGTTGGGTACCTCCAGTAGAATGCCAGATCGATCTGCCATCTTGGCCAGATCGATCTCTTAGTTATAAATCCTGCAAGATCAAAGCAAAATAACACAAGGAGATCGATCTCATATATGAGCAAATCGATCTCATGATTTGAAAATATTAGAGGAGATCGATCTGTCGAATAGGCAGATCGATCTTCCAATCTCTCTGTTTGAGGCAAGATCGATCTATAGATCGATCTGCCAAGTAATCTCGTAGTGATGAGATCGATCTCTTATTACCCCAGATCGATCTCCTTAGCTCTCTGACTTTGAGAAGATCGATCTCTTCCTATACCAGATCGATCTCATGAGCTCTCTGTTTGAGTATAGATCGATCTCACAGATCGATCTATTGTCTTTACTTTAGGGGAGATCGATCTCTTCCTAGATCGATCTCCTCAACTCCAGTATTAGGCAGATCGATCTCATAACCCTTAGAGATCGATCTCAATCTGCCTCAATACCTTTGTATAGGTTCACAGCTTAGCAGATCGATCTCATGTCTTTATGAGATCGATCTCTCATCCAAGAAATCCCAGGAGATCGATCTCTCATAACCCAGATCGATCTCTCATCTACAGAAACTCAAGTTCTGGTACTGATAACCTCTAAACATGTTTTTATATCATCTTTATATTATTGAATTTACTTGTTTTGTCATTTCAAAATATATTATCACAACAGGAAGGATTGAGGTGCAGAAGGGCAGATTAGAGAGACCCAGAGGTTACCCTAACATTAGAGAGACCCCTCAAGATGTCAGGCCTGAGAAAAGGTTTTACAGAAATTGTGGCCGAATGCATGAGGGAGTTGTACTGGGTCGATCCATGGATGTTTTAGATGTGGAGACATGGATCACATGGTGAAAGATTGCCCTCAACCTCAAAGACCACATATTCCAGAGCCCGCTAGACAACAGCCTCAGAGAGTGAATCCCCAGAGACGGGCCACTGCTGTAGAGAAAGGAAAGAGACCTGTTACACAGGGACATGTGTTTTCCCTGGATAAAGAGACCGCAGACACTTTTACAAAAACTATAAGAGGTACACTCTCTGTCTATAATCATAAGGCTCATGTGTTGATTGATTCAGGATCCACGCATTCGTTTATTTCTGAGCATTTTGCATGTAGATTAAATTTGAAGTTTGAACCCCTAGAGTATATACTACATGTAAATACCCCTATGCGTGAATCCCAGAGAACTGAGTTAATCTGTAAAGGATGTGAGATAAAGGTGGGAGATAGAGTGATGTTAGCAGATCTAATCATGTTAAATATGCATGGGTTTGATGTAATCCTGGGGATGGATTGGTTGGCAACCAATCGAGTGAGTTTAGATTACTACACTAAGATTGTAACTTTCTCCCTACCTGAACCTTACAGTGTACGGTTGAGATATTGAGGAAATGAATATGTGGAATTCTAGTAAGTAATTTGAGAATTTTAATATTATTTTGGAGAATATTAAATATGATTGTTCATGTGAAGGTTATGAGACGCTCATCTCAAACGATGAGCGAGAACATCCGAGGATTGAGGATATACCTGTGGTTTACGAATTTCTGGATGTTTTCCCAGATGAGTTACCAAGTTTACCACCAAAGAGAGAGCTGGAGTTTACCATTAATTTGGTGCTAGATACTCAGCCGATCTCTAAACCTCCCTACAGGATGGCATTAGTGGAACTTGAGGAATTGAAGAAACAACTACAGGAGTTATTGGATCAAGGGTTTATTAGACCCAGTGTTTCACCGTGGGGAGCACCAGTATTATT
Organism: Firmiana major; assembly: GCA_033439115.1. NCBI lineage: Eukaryota > Viridiplantae > Streptophyta > Magnoliopsida > Malvales > Malvaceae > Firmiana > Firmiana major. Next base: position 35,130,674 of record CM065912.1, on the reverse strand, counting down.
TGTTAAGAAGAAGGATGGTAGTCTCAGATTTTGCGTAGACTATCGGTTGTTGAATAAAGCCACGGTAAAGAATAAATACCCATTGCCCAGGATTGATGATCTACTTGATCAGCTGAGAGGGACATCAGTCTTTTCTAAGATTGATTTGAGATCGGGCTATCACCAATTAAGGATCAAGGAAGAAGATATTCCAAAGACGGCCTTCAAGACGAGGTATGGCCATTATGAATTTCTGGTGATGTCCTTTGGATTGACGAATGCCCCTGCAGCATTTATGAGATTAATGAACGAGGTGTTCAGAGACTATCTGGATAAGTTCGTGATAGTCTTTATTGATGATATCCTGGTGTACTCTCAGTCGTATGAGGAGCATGCACAGCAATTGTGGTTAGTACTTTAGATACTCCGAGATAAGTAATTATATGAAAAGCTTAGTAAGTGTGAATTTTGGCTGGATCGGATAGCTTTCCTTGGTCATATAGTCTCAGAGGAAGGAATATCAGTGGATCTAAGTAAAGTAGAGGCTGTGCTTAATTGGGAGAGACCAAGGACAGTTACTGAGGTACGAAGCTTCCTTGGTTTGGCAGGGTATTACAGAAGATTTGTGGAAGGATTTTCCAGGATTACCACCCTTTTGACTAAACTCACACGCAAGGAGACTCCGTTCATATGGACTGATCAATGTGAGCTCAGTTTTCAGGAGTTAAAGAGGAGATTGACAGTGGCACCTGTGTTAACTATCCCTGAGGGATCAGGAGGATTTTCGGTGTATAGTGATGCATCTCATCAAGGATTGGGGTGTGTGCTTATGCAGCATGGAAGAGTGGTCGCATATGGATCGCGACAGTTGAAAGACTATTAGCGGAATTACCCCACACATGATTTGGAGTTAGCCGCTGTGGTATTTGCCTTGAAGATCTGGCGACACTACTTATATGGGGAAAGATTCTAGATCTTCACTGATCACAAGAGTTTGAGATATCTCTTTGATCAGAAAGAGTTAAACATAAGACAAAGGAGATGGATGGAACTCCTTAATGATTATGACTGTGAGATTCTATATCATCCGGGTAAGGCGAATGTAGTTGCTGATGCCCTGAGCAGGAAGAGTATGATATCTGCTATGATGATCAGGGAAAGGGATTTACTAGAGTAGTTTACCGAACTCCGGATCAGGGTTAAAGAGATAGAGACTAGATTTTTGGCTAGCTTGCGAATAGAGCCCAGGATCATGGATCAGATGAGAAATGGGCAGTGCAGTGATCAGAGATTGATAGATATGGTTAGCCAAGCTGAACAGAGTTCGCAGTCGGATCTCATAGTCAGTGAGGATGGATTGTTGAGATTCAGAGAACAAATTTGTGTACCGAACGATGATACCCTAAAGAGACAGATACTGAGAGAATCCTATTGCTCGCGATACACCATGTACCCCGGGAGTACTAAGATGTACCGAGATTTGAGAAAGGTGTACTGGTGGAGTGGTATGAAGCGAGACGTGGCGAAATACGTAGCCAGATGTTTAGTATGCCAGCAAGTGAAAGCTGAGCATCAGAAACCTGGAGGACTACTACAACCCTTACTTGTACCTACATGAAAATGGGAGCAAGTCACTATAGACTTTATTATGGGTTTACCGAGGACCCGCAGAGGTCGTGACGCTATATGGGTTATAGTGGATAGATTGACCAAGAGTGCCCACTTCCTTGCCATTAAGAGCACAGATACTGTGGATGTCTTAGCTGAGCTATATGTCAGCGAGATAGCTAGATTACATGGGGCTCCAGTAAGTATTACTTCTGATAAAGATTCCTGATTTACTTCCAGATTTTGGACCCAGTTTTAAGAGTCCATGGGATCTCGATTGAGTTTCAGTACCGCCTATCATCCTCAAACAGATGGTCAGTTAGAGAGGACTATTCAGACCCTGGAAGATATGTTGAGGGCGTGTACGATGGATTTTAAGGGATCATGGGATGATCACCTGCCCCTAGCAGAGTTTGCGTACAATAATAGCTATCATGAGAGTATTGGAATGGCACCTTTTGAGGCTCTATATGGTAGGAGGTGTAGATCCCCTATAGCTTGGGAAGAAGTCGGTGACAGAAAGATAAATGCTCCCGAGCTTGTTGAGCAAGCTGTACAGAATGTGAAACTCATATGTGAGAGGTTACGGGCTGCACAGAGTAGACAAAAAAGCTACGCGGATGTGCGTAGATGACCACTCGAGTTTGATGTTGGTGATGCAGTATTTCTGAAAATATCACCGAGTAAGGGTATCATGCGATTTGGGAAGAAAGGGAAATTGAGTCCATGATACATAGGACCATTCGAGATTCTTGAGAGAGTGGGAGAGGTAGCTTACAGATTAGCATTACCCCCACAGATATCTGAAATACACAATGTTTTTCATGTGTCTATGTTGAGGAAGTACCACCCGGACCCTTCTCATGTCATAGAGTATGACAAGATGGACATACAAGAGGACATGAGCTACACTGAGGAACCCGTTCGGATTCTCGATAGGAAGGAGAAGGTGCTTAGAACCAAGAGCATCCTATTAGTGAAAGTTCTGTAGAAACATCACTCAATGGAAGAGGCAACGTGGGAACTGGAGGATCTCATGAAGGAGAAATACCCCCAGCTATTTGGCTAGTTGAGCTGAATTTAGAGGACCAAATTCTTTTAAGGTGGGGAGGATGTGAGATCTGAGAATTTCAGATATATTTTGATGATGTAATATGAACTTGAAGTGTAATTTATTGAGCTAAGTGAATTGTGGGAATTATACTTGGAGAATTATATGTTAAGTGTTTAAAATAAGTGTGAAACTAAGAGGATAGATCGATCTTGGGGAAGGAGAGATCGATCTAGTGAGTTAAAAATGACAAGGAATGAGGAATTTAAGGAGCAGATCGATCTCCAATGGAAGAGGATCGATCTCCTTATGATTCTGTTGAGAGAAGATCGATCTCATGAGGAAGGGATCGATCTCCAAATGTTTCTGTTTGAGAGAAGATCGATCTCCTCAAGGAGCATATCGATCTCATAAAGCCATAAAGAGATCGATCTCACCCCTCGACAGATCGATCTCCTAGGCATAAAATTACCTCAAATCGTCCCCAAATTCAAATGCAGATCGATCTCATCAAGAGCCAGATCGATCTCCTACCCTCCGTCTATATAAGGAACCCCTGCTTTCTCCTGTAATTTCATTTTCTCTCTCTTCCAAACCTCATTTTCACCGAGCCCTAGCTTTCTCACTCATCCAAAGCACCCATTCCGTCCAAATCAGAGGCTGTGGCAAGAAGGAAAGTTGTTCCTCATCAAAGGGAGAACAACATACTTGGAAATCGTAAGACGGATTGAATCGAGGCAAGAGATAAGCTCTCCACAAGTTTTGGGTAATTTCTAAACCTCGATCTTGATATTTGAGATGATTTTGGTAATGATAGTTGGTGGCATTGTGTTGAAGTAGTTGGAAAATGATTAGGGATTGATGAAATTACAATGTAGTTGGAGTGATGTTGATATTTAGCAATTTTGGTAATTTTGGAATTTTGAGCTATAAATGGAAATTTAGACAATGTGGTGAATTAGCATAGATAATTTGGCATAAGAAATGAAGGACGTTGAGATGTTGTGAATGAGATTGTAGTTTGGGGTAGAGTTACGAGAATCAAGAGATTTGAGGTGTTACGAGCAATTATGCTCGATTTTGAGAATTTAGGTTACTATGATGATGAATATTGATGTTTTAACATCGTGTGGACAGCTCAGGAGTTCCAGAGTGGAATGCGAGACTAGTCCGTGATACGGGGGAAACGATTGCACTATACTAGGTGCAAAGAGGTAAGGGAAACTAAACCAATTGTGTATGTGATTTTGAACTATTATAGCATGATTTGTGATTTATAAAACAAGCATGTTTGATGTGTTGTGTTTTGATGAGAATGCACACGATTTTTATAGCCGGTTGGAGCCCAATTTTTTTATGAGTTTATAACTGGGCTCTACGTTAAGGCGATCTTGAGATTTGAGAAATGTGTGCGTGTTTTGCCGGTTGGGACTCGGTTTCAATTTGTTTTGTGTTGAGTACAAAACGGTTTTAAATGAGTTTTATGAGAGAAAAACCACTATGAGTTCTACGTGAAGGCAAACCAGTCTTATGTGATAAGACTTAGGTGTGTGATTTTGAGTACACACCGGACATTGCTCTAGTAGCATGTAAGCCCGATTCTTCTCCGTTCTGGTAACGTGAGATTCCCCATTCTGTGGCTATGCCACGTATATTTGGTGGCCGTTGCCACGTGAGAACCCTATTTGGTGGCCGTTGCCACGTGAGAACCCTATTTGGTGGTTGTTGCCACGTGAGAACCCTAATTGGTGGCCGTTGCCATGTGAGATCCCCCATTCAGTGGCTATGCCACGTATATTTGGTAGTCGTTGCCACGTGAAACCCTATTCTGTGGCTGTGCCACGTGTGAATCTAAATCAGTGGCTATGCCACATATATTTGGTGGTCGTTGCCACGTGAAACCCTATCCTGTGGCTATGCCACGTGTGAATTTAAATCAGTGGCTATGCCACGTGTGTTTAGTGGCTGTGCCACGTGCATTATTATTACAATGATTTTATCACGTTTACTGAGATAGCGATTATCGCATTGTTTTCACACGCTTGTTATTGCTCTAGACTGAGCCTTTTTACTTCATGTTTTCACATGATTTGAGATATGAGAATGTCGTTTTGAGTACTTTCATGCTATGGTTTTCAAATGAGTATAATGAGTTTCACATACAAATAAATATTTTGTGATGTGCATTTTGGTTTATATAATGAGTCCCTTACCCCCTTTACTGAGCGATTTAGAAGCTCACCCTGTTTTCTTTCCCCCAGATTTCTTCAAGTGAAAAAGGGTTTCCCTGCGACGTACGGAGTAATGGCTAGTGGAGGACTTGAGCTCCAGGCCATATATTGTATTTTGAGGTATCTTTTATCTTTTCATGTACCCAGACAATTATCATAATTGCAGACACTTGATGTATAACATTGTATGAGATGTATTAGGATTAATTAACTTAATATTGAGTAATGTATATGATACGATACATGTTATCTAGTGATGAGATCCTGAGGTATGATAAATATGATGATGCATGACACTGCACAGGAATGCACCCTTAATTGTGAATTGATGAGAAAAAGTTTTTAAATTTGCCATATTTTTAGCGTTTCCGGGCGTGACACATGCTTTGCAAGTGAGTTAAGGAAATGATATTTTGAAGCATAGCATTATTTTGAGTAGATAGTGTAGATGTCTACTTGCTTGCCTGATTTTTTTACTGAGCTGTGAGTTCACCCCCTTTTTTCTTTTACATCTCTCTACAGAGTATCAGCAGTAGAGTAAGAGCGTTTGAGGGATAGTATTCCTATTGTCCGCTGCCATTTCCTATCGATCGACAAGTATACATATTTTGTACGGTTCTATATCTAAATATATAAACAACACAGTGATGTATACGATATATATTATGGGGAATGTATTTGTATCAGATTTTATATGAGCTCACATATATTATATAATGAATTACAGTCAGTATATAGCGTATTGACTTGTATGTATGTAAATAAATGGGTGATATGGTAAATGAGGATGCTGACATCGAATCATAACCCAACCATTGATAAGGAGAAAGGTAAGTTAAAAACGCGAAAAATTTGTAGTGATTTGGTTAAGTCATGGAGGGTCGTGACAGTTTTGATTATAAACTTTTATTTTTATTTTTTCTTGTTATAATCTATGTAATGAAATTAAATAGGTGAATAATAGATTAATATCTTTGTAAATAATTATTTGTTAATTATTGATGACTAACCAAGGAAAAAGACCATGATTTTAAATAAGAAAAAGTAGTCTAATTAATAGATGAAAAGACTACCTCTAATATTTTGTATTAGACTACATAAGAAAATATCATATTTTATGTTTCTTGAGAAAATACTACAGTAGAATAAGCTATTATTAAACAAACGTAGTCTTTTGTCTTAGACTATGCTTTTTAAACGTAATCTACAAGCTTTCTTCTAGTAGTGTCTACTTTAAAGTGTTGTGAATTTCAATTTCTTCTTGGTTTGGAGTTTTTTTAAGTACATTGTTGATTGAGTAAAATACAGGTGCATTCTATGGTTTAAGTATATTCTACTATTACATGGTCAATTGAAGTGCACTACTGATTTATTGCCATAAATTCACTTTTGTTTTCTTTCATTTTTTTCTTTGTCTTTTCTTTCATGTCTAAAATGCTAAGGTGTTCTGGATTGATCTTCATATTTCTAAGTTTTTCTAGCTTCATTTATTTGCTTTTCCTTACATGCATGACTCACTACTAGAAAAAATCTCATAGACCAAAAGACTACGTTATTCTAGTCATAACCTATTCTAGTTTAGTCTTTTCTCGAGTAATATAGACTACAGTTCTTGAATGCAATCTAATAAATAAATGTAGACCATATTTTAGGGAGAAAACTATAGTCAAACTAATAGAAAATAGACTATAGTTTAATTTGCACAATAAACTACGTGTTTAAATTATTTATAAATTTTAATTTATTTGAAAATAAATTTATATTTTATATCAGTAGACCACATTTTACTACTAATCATAAAATAATTTCAAGTAAAAGACTATGCACATTGGATAAATTGTGGTAATTTATTGTAAAATTAAATTACAGCTGAAAATAATAAACCCATTATTCAATTGCTTAATGTCATTACACCAATCATGACAAAGTAACTAAGAAAAAAAAAATCTTAGACCACATTTTCATAATAATGAACTGTTTTCAAGATATCAACAAAACACTTTAATATTCTCCTTGAACTTTACCCTACCTACCATGGTCAACATCTTTGAACATATTATCTTGAACCTCGGTGCTCAAGAACTCCCACAAATAATTGAGGTTAGCATCTATTAACATTCTAGCTTGCATCATGTTCAACACGAAATATATATAAATGTGCAAAGTTATAGATAAAAAGATACTTTAACAACAATTGATAAAAAATTCCAAAATGTACCATATGATTCAATTGATAGAGATTTCATTCCCTACAATAAGCATAGTGTTGTAGCTTTCTCCTTTGCTAGCTCCTTATTATACCTTCTTTTTTTACAAAAAATTGAGATTAGCATCTGTTAACATTCTAGTTTTCATTTGCCATTTTACCTGAAAAGGTAAGCCGTCAAATTAAAAGACCAACTTCTAAATGGTAATGTATGCACAATATTAGGCAAGCTATTATCATAATTTATATTATAACTGTTTATGTGAATCTAATTCGCTTTATGAATGCAATATTATTGTTTAATGATTTTTTATCTAGTCGGTTTGTAAAAATTAGGAACTAGTGAGTTAAAATGATACAAACTAGGATATAAACATATCCTGACCTTCATTATTTACGGGAAATGATCTCGTGTAGAAAAAAATGGAATGATTTCAAGAATATATTAAAGTTCATCATTATTTGATTATGATGAAATTCAATACTTTAATGATTATGATGAAATTCAATATTTTCTTGAAAGTATTCAAAAATTTCTTCTACACAAGAACTCCCATAAATAATGAAAGTCAGGATCTTTTAACATCATAGCTTACAAACTGACCAGACATTACCATTAAACAACAATAATGCACTTCTAAAGCGAATTAGATACCATAAGCAATGTCATAATATAAAAGGTAAATTACATAAATATACCTTATGGTTAGGGACAGACTAAATGTGCTACCTAATATTTAAAATTTGACACTTAACTACCCTGAGAATTATTTCTATTATACTTAACCCAAAACCGTTACTTTTTTAGTTATTTTTATTTTTTTTAATTTTATCTTCATTTTCGTCAATACTTTAAGGAATTTTCTCTCTGAAACCCATAATCAACCGCTGACCATCAGTGATTACCGTTGGCCTCCACTCGTCGCTTGCGTTTGACTTTCAAAATACATTAAAATTTTTGTCTCTTTCTCCTTTTTCTACTCCTTAGGGTAGTTTTACTAAAAGAAACTCTAAAATTTCCTAATCTACACCTAAAGTCATGACTTTCAAGTTTCAAAAATGTTAGTTTCTCCACTTGAAAACCAATCCTCCTTCAATATGCTGTTATACTTCTTCAACTCAATCAATTTTCTAACCCAAAAAAAATATAATTTTCATTCTATTATCATGTTGGGTTCTTTAATTGGGCAGTTTAATATGAGTTTCTTTAATTATTAAAGGGTTGACGTCTTTTCTGTGTTTAATGGATGTATTGATTGAACTTAATTTTTGTTAGGTTCAATTTATTTAAGGCATATTAGGATACTTTTAAATATATATATATATATATATATATATATATATATTAACGGGCCAGACCTAGGCTTTTAAAGGTGAGACCAAGGACATCGAGCTTATTTTGTTTGCCCAAACTCGTTTTGATGGATTTAATATTTTGTCTAAATCCGATCAAATATTGAGCGAATATTCGAGCTTAGAAGGGTAGCCCAATGTAAGACCTGATTTTTTTTTTATCGAAATTCCTTATGATTCATTCACGACCCAAAATCAGAGTAAATTTTTCGTTTTTCTTTCATATTTAATTCTTACCTTCCTCTCATCGTGACCATCCTACAAACAATTGGGCTATGATTCGGTATTAGTCCCCTCACACTACTTACCATTCCATTTCCATGTTATATTTACACATTAGGATTTTTCTATCCTTTGACTTCAACTAATACATTTACAATTAGATTTACACCTTACATCCTCGACGTCATATACGTTTACAGTACTGTGCATTTACTTATTTAGATACAAAACTATACAAATGTGTATACATTTTCTCGATGGGAAACAACGGATAACAAAAATGCACGATCACTGCCACTTTCTATCCATTGAAAGTACTCTGTAGAGGGGGGAGAGTACACGTGCTCGAGACTCAGGATGAGATTGAAGTGAAGGCTGGTATTGAGTATGCCCCACAGAGTCCGACAAAGATATCAGACAGTATTGAGACACGCTTCGCGAGGTTGGAGCAGAATGTGGAGAATATTTTGGGACCTATTTGCTCAGAGTATGCATGGGATTTGAGGGCGAGTTGGAGCATTGGTGGAAGTCCGCTCAACCCATCTTAAGAGTTAGACATCCAGAGCTGACATGAGAGATAATTCTGGATGTATTCCGGTGATGCCTGACGGAGGAGATCGGAAGAGGAGAGTGCTGCGGGAGAGAAAGGGAGATTCATCGGCGATGGCGCCGATTCGACCCACCCCGAGGTCAGTCAAAGGTCCCTTTCGTGATGGCGCGCCGATTGGTGTCGAAAACTATCGAAAAACCAGACAGACGGCGCCAGAATGGCAAAGATGAGCCTGAATCGATATAGACCGGTTCGGTGCAGTGAGGGTATGCTAAACCAGACCGGATCGATTCAGCCAAAAAGAAAAGAAAGAAAAGAAAAAGAAAAAGAAAAAAGAAAAAAGGAAAAAGAAAAAGAGAAAAAATTGGAAAAAAATTTCAATGATGCAATCGAGCTAAGAGTAAGCCGGTAAGCGGTCGAAATTGATCGATTTAAATTTCAAAATATTTAATTTGATTAATATTCGACTAAAAATTTACCCAAAAAAATATGTAATTGTGTAACTCGATAATTGGCGACAAACGAGAGCTCGAGTTAACCTCGATTTGCGTACTATCATGAAATCTCCAGTAAGTAACCCTCATTTACGACAATTTGCATAGTTATGCGTGTTAGAAATTTACCGCATAAATTACAGATTAATTCCGTATAAAATGAATTAAATTCAAGAATTTAAGATAAATTGTCGTAAATAATTAATTGAGCTATCTGAGAGTTTAAAACGAGGTCCAATAAATACTGATGGGCCTAATGAGCCCAATAGGCCTCGATGATGTCAATAGTAAGTGAAAAATGGGCTTAAGGCCGGTTAAGGTCCATTATGGTACAATCAGGCCTAATATGAGTAAACGGGCTCAATGATTTAAATTAAGCCAAAAAAATACGAAATACTATTAATTATATTGTATTTGACCTGATGAATATTTATATGCAGTTTCGAAGATTGGATTGGGAGCAAATCGGACTGCGTGACAAGACATCAGTGGAAAGGTCAAACTGTACAGAAAAATGAGGTAAGAGAATTTTGTGAGTAGCTAGAGGTAGCTACGCGTATTTTTAATAGCTTTTGTATACACTGAAAATGTATAAAGGTCTTAAAAATGGATTAAAAATTTTAAGGATTCGGAATAGGTAAAAGACTATTTTACCCATACTGAGGAAAATTCACCTAAGGATGGTGAAAGCATGACATGCATGAAATACATTGTTTGAGGAATTTTCGTTATTCTTAGCAAAGCAAATTGGTAGATTTGTCAGTATTTGTATAAATTTCACAAGATAACACTACGTAAGTGTTATTTAAATTTAAATGAAATTTCTTTGAAATGGTAAGTAGTGTGAGGGGACTAACACCTTATCATAGCCCAACGTTGGTAGGATGGTCACGATGAGAGGAAGGTAAGAATTAAATAACAAACGAAAAATGAAAAAAAAAATTGTAGTGATTTTTTTTAGTAATTTGGGTCATAATAAAAAAAGGTGGTATCAGAGCTGAGTTTGTCTGATATGAGTCGGTGTTAGCGGTTAAGGAAGTTTACATCCTCATGTACTGTGCTTTGCTTAGATACAATTGTGTATATCGAGATGGAATTGCAGCTAAGAATTTGGTTTTGAATACAAGAATCTAATTATTATAACTGATAGCCGCTATAGTAAAGGAGCGAGAGTACACGTACTCGAGACTTGCCGCTATAGTAAAGGAGCGAGAGTACACGTACTCGAGACTTAGGATGAGATTGAAATGGAGGCTGGTATTGAGTATGCCCCAAAGAGTCCGACAGAGAGACCAGACAGTATTGAGACACGTTTCACGAGGTTGGAGCGGAGTGTGGAGAATATTGTAAGACTTATTTGCTCAGAGTATGCATGGGATTTGAGGGCAAGTCGGAGCATTGGTGGAAGTCCGCTCGACCTATCTTAAGAGCTAGACATCCAGAGCTGACATGAGAGATAATTTTGGATGTATTCCGGTGACACCTAACGGAGGAGATCGAAAGAGGAGAGTGTCGCGGGAGAGAAAGGGAGATTCGTCGGCGATGGCGCCGATTCGACCCACCCCGAGGCCAGTCGAAGGTCCCCCTCGCAATGGCGCGGTGATTGGGGCTGAAAACTACAGGAGAACCAGCTGAACGGTGCCGAAATGGTGAAGATGAGCCTGAATCGGTACAGACCGATTCGGTGCAGTGAGGGTATGCTAAACCAGACCAGACCGGTTCAGCCAAAAAGCAAAGTAAAAGAAAAAAGGAAAAAGAAAAAGAGAAAAAATTGGGAAAAACTTTCAGTGATGTAATCGAGCTAAGAGTAAGCCGGTAAGCGGTCGAAATTGACCGATTTAAATATAGGAATATTTAATTTGATTAATATTCGACTGAAAATTTACCCAAAAAATTATGTAATTGTGTAGCTCGATAATTGGCGACAAACGAGAGCTTGAGTCAGCCTAAATTTGCGTACTATCATGAAATCTCCGGTAAGTAACCCTTATTTATGACAATTTGCATAGTTATGCGTGTTAAAAATTTACCGCATAAATTACGGATTAATTTCGTATAAAATGAATTAAATTCAGGAATTTAAGATAAATTGTCGTAAATAATTAATTGAGCTATCCGAGAGTTTAGAACGGGGCCCAATAAATACTGATGGGTCCAATGCGCCCAACAGGCCTCGATGATGTCAATAGTAAGTAGAAAATGGGCTTAAGGCCGGTTAAGACCCATTATGGTACAATTGGACCCATTATGGGTAAATGAGCTCAATGACTTAAATTAAGCCCAAAAAATACAAAATACAATTATTTATATTGTATTTGACCTGATGAATATTTATATGCAGTTTCGAAAATTTGATTGGGAGCAAATCGGACTGCGTGACGAGACATCAGTGGAAATGTCAGGCTGTATAGAAAAATGAGGTAAGGGAATTTTGTGAGTAGCTAGAGGTAGCTACACGTATTTTTAATAGTTTTTGTATACACTGAAAATGTATAAAAGGTCCTAAAAATGGATTAAAAATTTTAAGGACTCGGAATAGGTAAAAGACTATTTTACCCCTACTGAGGAAAATTCATCTAAGGATGATAAAAGCATGACATGCATGAAATGCATGATTTGAGGAATTTTCGTGATTTTTAGCAAAACAAATTGATAGATTAGCCAGTATTTGCATAAATTTCACAAGATAACACTACGTAAGTGTTATTTAGATTTAAATAAAATTTGTTTGAAATGGTAAGTAGTGTGAGGGGACAAATACTGAATCATAATCCAACTGTTGGTAAGATGATCACTATAAGAGGAAGATAAGAATTAAATAACAAACGAAAAATGAAAAAAAAAATTGTAGTGATTTTTTTTGGTAATTTGGATCGTAACACCCAACCTTTGAGTATCTCTATATGTATAATTCTTATTTTTCACCCAAGTGAAATTGAAATTTCACCTTAGAGCTAAGAATTTCATGAAATTATAACAAGGAAAATTTATAACCAAACAATTAATTCCCTTAAGATTTCTGCTAATCTAATTATGATAATTCAACAAAGTCGTTCATTGGGGTGGGAATGAGAAAAAAAAAATCAAAGTGATACGAGTCGTCTTCTTAGAAAAGAAAGTTGAACAGTTAGGTTCAGATAAACTTTCAACACGGATTTATAATGTCTGTTCAATTCTATGATATTGTGGCAAGTCTCAATATAGTCATCACCTCAAAATTAGATTAACTTTTTGAAAATTTAAATGGAGAATTGTGCAGCTGCCGCTTGTGATAGTGAACACCATTATTTGTTTCACATCATGTGCATTTCTCTATTAACACGCTTATAGTGGGAATATAGTTTTCCAAGTACAGTCAATCTTTTATGTAAAATGAAAGTATAATAGTTATGATAGAATTTGTGGTGCACCAAGGATGTATAATAGTTATATGGCATGATGGTTAAAGGGAACAATAAAATTTATAAAGTATGCTCTCTCTTTTATGTTTTTTATTTATTTATTTTCCTTGATGAGAACTATTGGTCTTCAATTTGGTCTAATCTTTAATTCTTTAATATTTTTTAATGTGGATGTGGAAGTGGGAAAAAAAAATTTAATTTTTTTTTATTTTTTTATCAATTTAAAATTTTTATATTTTACATTATAATATATATATATATATATATAAAATACAACTACAAAATATAAATTAAAATTATCAAAGCTTAACTCTGATTCACGTAATCTCATACCTTATCGCAATTATATAATAAAAAAGTAGTTTGATGGCACTAATATCAGTCTTTTTAAACAACAAAAAAATTGCTTATAAGTTGTATATATAAATCTGTATATATAAAGTGGTGGGTGGCATTCCAAGCTGGGGAAGTGCATGACATTGACCTGAATATGTTTAAAAAGAGAGAAAAGATTGAAGATGAATGAATTGTTTGCGTCATCATCCCACTACAACTGAACACGTGTCGATTGACACTGCCTGCATGCCTCCAAAATAACTGTCTGTCTGCCCCACCTCACGTCATGAGCTGACCGCTGAGAGACAGTTGTTGAGACGGGCGTCGAAGAAGACTTGTCTAACATTTTTGCTTTTACTTTTACTTTTTTTAATTGATTTGGATAACCATAACATAATGATAATGCCTCGTAAATTAACTTTGCTCTGGGATACTTTTCTTACTTTTTTTGACCTTTTGGGCACGCCCACAGCCGACCTCAATCTATAAATATTTTATTTATTATAAATATCGGTTTTTAAAAGTGGATACCACCACAAAAATATAATTAAAAATTAGGTATTATACGATATTATTAGTTGTAAATCGTAATCTGATTAATTAATTAAGTAGTGTTTTGTAAGTGGGAAACTGAGGTGGACAAATGGGGAAAGTTAATTTTAATTAGGTACTGAAAATGAGATCTTCACATTTTGTGGCTACCAAATGGTCAGACATTGCTCCAATTAAAGGGTGGGTAATTGGATATTGCTTATTATAAGAAAACACCACATAAATTAATACTCCTCAAAAGAAATTCATGAATTATAACAAAAGGAATGTCGACTTGTTTATAGACTTTTTTTTTAATTATTAATATTTCCATATGTGACAAAAGTTAACACCAATTTTCAAATGATATAGATATATGTATATATATTTATACACATAGAAACTTATCAAATTATGAATCAAAACACTTTCTTAAGGAACTAAAGTATACCCATGATAACATTTTTTTGGATTTTTTTTTGTTTTTACTGTTAAGGCATTTTTGAATCAATTTACGGGTACTTTGAGATTAATTACTTTTTAGAGAATTTTAAAGACGTACTTCTCACATCAATCTAATGTATTTTTTAAAATAAAAAAACTTAATTTCCTTAAGTGGTGACCCTAAAACTTGACTCTAAACTTAACTTATAAAACAATACTCATTTTTCAACGGATCCAACCCCTGAGTTTATTTCATGGATTAATAGAATGACAACAGTTTCTGTCTTTTACACTTTCAATTTTGATTTAAATATCCTCAACTACTCTTAGCAAGACCAGTCTCGGCATGCTTAATTACTCTCCAAATTAACATATCCTTAATTGCTACATACCTGTAATCCACAATTAATATTATTTTTCATACCTACTTATGATTCATATAAATATAATAATAGAAGGGAGTTGGGAAGATTTAATCATTACTATAACTCGGATTTAAATAATATCTATGTAGCTGGGAAGATTAATTATGTATATTAAATTGGATTTTATTACGGTTTCCATCATTCTTAACCTATTTCATTAAAACCACGCTGAGGATGTAATCTGGGCTTCAATTTCCGCGTTCCATTTTAAATTCCGATTGTCATTTGTCATTGCATATTATATTTGCTAGTATTTTATTTATAAAATAAACAGGAAAAAAGAGAAGGGGGAGACAGCTGAGATTCATGCACGATTGGAAGACGAGACGCATGGAACACGGAAACCAGCCAGAACGTAATTGGGCAGACTCGGGCCCTGGGAGGCACGCAAAGCGAAGTTAAATACTGATTTGTCATGTTATTGTTTGATGGATTCTTCAGCTTTGGGAATGGGAATGAAAAAATTCACATGAAAACGTGACCTGTGATTCCGTGAACCTCCCTGCAATCTTGTGCGCTAGCTACTAACATTCAACGTAATAGGAACCCCTTTTGAGATCATTCTCACGACTCATGAGCCCAATAATTAATATATTTGTAATAATTATGGTACTAATAATTTTGAATTATCTAATTACAAAATATAAATTACACACATAGATCCTTAGGATTTTAATGGAGCCTATCTATTCAGATATAATAAGAACTTTGGACTTGAGCAAAATATGAAATTTAATTTGAATTTAATCTATTTTTTTAATATTTTTTCTAGTTCGAAATCGACTCGTAATAAATAAGTTACTTAAGTTTGATTGATTAGATTTGTTTATCAAATAAAGAATGAACTTGATTTTCATACTCTACTTCAAGCTCCATTATTTGTATTCGAGTTTAAGATTGCATTGAGATTTAATTTTTTTAATAAATATTTATAAATGTTAAAGGTAAAATCTTAAAATCATAATTAGAATACTAAACGTATGTTAAAATAAAAAAAATTCAATTAAACTCGTTAATTATTGCTGTGGGATATTGAAATTTTTTTGACTTAATTCACTCAATAATCGATTATGATAAGTGTAAAAGGTTTCTTAAGGGGATAAAATATTTTTCATAAAATGAATTAAAGTATTAATTAGAAAATAGAAGTATTCTCAAAGATTTGGATCGGGTTTAGTCATAGATTTTAAATTTAAATATCACTTGACTCCTTTAAAATATTTTACTAATTAATAATAAATTTTTATTTTGATAAAATTGATTTAGAACACATCTATTAGAGATTGCTCTCTCTCTATTGAGGGCAAATAATATAGAATCCCTATGTATATATAATATATATACACGTATATAATCATATATATTCGATTTGCACTCAAAATTTAAGAGCAAAGAGTTATGCATTAAAAAAAAAAGGAAGAGAATGAAAGAAATTATATATTATTGATTTTCACACTCTTGACTTTTAGGTAATAAGATCTAATTATTGCATAGATTATAAAAAATATTTTTCTCAATTGTTATTTGAAATTTAGTCTTGGGCATAATTGAATGCTCAAGATAAATAATTCAATGATAAATTGCTTCAGTTTCAAAAATGATCTTAGGTAGGCAAAAGCTTAAAGAGGGCAGTAAAATGTCATAACTATATTTTGTTTCTATTTTGAATTTAGTCTAGGACACTTAGATGCAATACTCCAGAATCAGAATACAATGCTCGGACATTTAAATGTCTATTCTAAAACCCTAAAAAATAGAACTGTGGATGTTCTTTTTCATTCCAAAAGTTATGGTTTTTTATTCAAAAAACTCTTAATCGTAAAAAGATGCTTTTAACATCGACTACTTAGGGTTATAAATAATCTTAATAACGTTCATATCCACACAACTTTACACATAATTTTTCTCAAAATTCTAAAATTTTCTAATACTTTTTCTTGTACTCTATTTGTAAGTTTTGGTTTAAGTGAGTCGAAAAGAGAAATTCAAAATGTAATTGAATTATTTTTAGGTGTAAATAGTATGTCTTGATAATAACGTTTTCAAAAATCATTTGCCCTATTGTAGAAAAACTATTATTTTGAAAATAACTTCTTAAAAGTAACTTACCTACAAAAGTTCCTTTTCTTCAAGTTTGATCAGTTGATTGTATTAGTCACAAACTATAATCATAAACAACATTTATTCTGAATCTTTTTCTTTTCTTTTCATTTCTATAAGCAATTAGACATGAACGATAGGATTTACACGTTGCCTTTTTTTTTCCTTTAGAGAAATGCATGCATGCATCTTTATTTGCCATCCGCAATATGCCACCCTCACCATTTTTTTAAGGGAAGTTTGCACCTTTCTTTCCCTAAAAAACGCATGAATGCATCTTTATTTGCAATCCCTAATATTCCCACCTGCTTTGGAAAAAAAAAAATTTAGTGTAAACTACGAAGTGTCGGCATATCACTTGGGTATGAGATTAATCTCCACTCACGTTTCATGGTTGGCACTCACTCAAGAGAATTTGATCTTGTGAGAATTTGAATACGGGACTTCCCAAGATGCATGTCCTTACTTAGAAACTCAATAAGACTTTACACCACTGAGTCAATACTTTGGGTTAAAAAACTAAATTGCATGCACACATATGCACTTCTTTTCCAACCCCTAAATATCTAGGTAACATAGAATCCAAAGCTTGAGCATAATGTAGTGCATAAAAATAAAGTAAATAAATAGAGATCACGCTACACATTTTTATCCATTTTGTTTGTACTATTTCTTACTTTACCTAGTTTTGCCTCGTGCGAGTTGTGATCTTACTTTCAAATAATATAAAGTTAGTATACTTTTTTTTTAAAGTAAAATTTATTAATAAAGGAAAGGAGTTACAACCATACTTGGATAGACAAAGCTGAGAAATCCCAGATTTGGTAATGAAATCAGTAAAAGAATTCGCTTTTTTAAGTAAATGGACAAAATAAACTTCCCCAAGAGTGGTAAAAGTTTGAATAGTTTGTTAATCAAATTATTGTATATTCATGGATTGTCATGACCACCCGTGACTTACCAAAAATCACTACAAATTTTTTTTCATTTTATTTATCTTTCCTTCTGTCATAATTCAACACCAAACCATTGGGCTGTGATTCAATATTAGTCACCTCAACCACATTCATTTCACAACATGTATACATGTCAATTCAATTATCTATTGATTGTAAGTACTCTTTTCTTAAAAGTAAACTCAAATACATTAATACAAATACTTGTACATTTACATCCCTGACCGTACATTCGTTTATATAACTATGTTTTTACATTGTTCAGTATAAAATGATCGAATGAATGTGTATACCTTTCGTAAGATGGGTATGCAGCGGATAAAGGAATACCAGTCCTCAGCCGTGTCCAACTACTGTGAACGCTCTGTATGTGAGACCCCATGTATGTATGACTTTACTGTATGTTAATGAAATTATAAGATAGATGATTTGTGGGTCATATAAATGCGAATGGATTGCAAATGAGAATGGATGAGTATCATGGATGCATGTAGAGGCTAAATAAGGTTGAAGTGGCCATAAACTAAAAGAATAGAACTTAAAGCATCCAAACTGGAGATAAGAATTTAAAACACGAAATGATAATGCACGGATTGTGAATTATGTGTATCCTTTCTGATTCTAAGCAATACACACAAGTTTCATAACATGAAAATCATAAGAAATGAACCTTTCCACGCTCAAAGTATGAATAGATTGCAAAATAATTAGTGAAGCAATTAAATACAAAATTTTCCCTTGAAAAATTGGAAAATTTACAGCAGGAAGCCTACAGATGAAGGCCAGATCGATCTCCTATTCAAGGCAGATTGATCCCTTATCCAAGTAGAACAATTCCAAGTGAATCCGCCAAGGCCAAATTGATCTCCCCAATGAGTAGATCGATCTTCATTTGCCTCTGACTAGCAAATATCGATCCCTTCCTAAGTGCAGATCGATCTCCATTTGATTCTGCCAAGATCAGATCGATCTCTCCCATTTCAAACCTGAAAATTCGATGGCTAAAACTAAGGAAGGATCGATCTCTTCACCCTAGAAGATCGATCTCTTTACCCCTGCTCTACAAAAACCCCACGACAAAACCTCTTTCTTCAACAAATCAACACACCATTTCCATTTTTGCCCAAAATACCAAGCTTTCTCTCTCTAGAATACACCACATTCCATAAAGATTTGGAAAAAAGCTATTAGAGCAAAGTTGTTCATTTTGAGGAGAAGAACAACATAGCTTGGAGCCAACATTTCATTTGTTGGATTGAAGGAGCAAATGAGTCTTCCAAATTTAGGTAAGAGGAAGGTCAAGTTAGGTGAGTTTCCTATACACCAACTCAAAGTATGTATATCTAGATGTTGTTGTGAGTGGATTGGTGTATAAATTGTTGATAGAAACTACCTAGAATGTCATGAATCAAGCATAACCTAGAATAGGTTTAGTGTGAGAAAATATGATACAGTTGAGTTGATGATAAATGGATTATACTAAGGTGTTAGTGAAGTGATATGCATGATTTTGAGATGATTGGATAAAGCTACATTGTGAGATTAGTCAAGTAATAAAAATGTGAATAAATGATGTCGTAGAAAATGTATAAACGAATGGAAGATTATGGATGAACATTTATGCCAAGTGTTTGATAAACTACTCGGTGAGTTGCTAGTCAAATTGACTACAAATGGCATAATGATAGCCAAATGAGATGATACGACAAAATTTATGAAATAGGCTCGATGAGATATACTGACTAGCTGAAGTCAGAATATGAGTTATCGATATTAACTCATATAATAGATGAATGTTTGCAGCTCTCGAGGATATATCCGGAGCAAGTTAAGCCTAATCGGGAAAAACGGGAAAGAAAGGAAGCGTTGCTTCCCAGAGAATTGAGGTAAGGGAATTGTGTTAGCCCTAGAGGTATCTGTATGCACTTTCGAGTGCATGGGTGATTTTTT
Source organism: Firmiana major (assembly GCA_033439115.1). Taxonomy (NCBI): domain Eukaryota; kingdom Viridiplantae; phylum Streptophyta; class Magnoliopsida; order Malvales; family Malvaceae; genus Firmiana; species Firmiana major. Next base: position 35,110,837 of record CM065912.1, on the reverse strand, counting down.
AAAGTGTCTAAGGGTCTTAGTATGAAATGAATGATTGAAGGGCAAAAGAAATTGGGAAACTTTGAGAAATGTGCATGAAAAGCATGAACATGATGCCTTTGAATCTTTTTACTGCTTTTGGCATGTGAATTGGTAGGTTGGCTAGTATTTTAAGTGACTTGAATGAAAATAGCTTGATTTGGTTTTATAACCATGCCTTGCAAAAGAATGAGCCACCTACATGAATTTGTGGAAATGAAAACGTGCTAGAGTGTTGCTCGCATGAGATTTGACATGTTTACACATGCATTAGTGTTAGAGCATAGCTCGCACTAGAATTTTACATGCATGAGTGCTGGAGCCTAGCTCTCACTAGTTTTCACATGGATTTTTATGGCATTATGCTGGAGTCTAGCTCCCACTGATTTTCATATTGGTTTTGACATTGTGCTGGAGCGTTGCTCGCACTAGATGTCCACTATATTTATTGTCATGCTTGAGACTACTCGCACGAGGTTTTATGACATGTTGGGAGTTGTGTTGGGAGCTTCGGGTAGGCTGTGTGCCACATCGATTAAATAGGCTCGCACATGCGTACTGAGATGTGGCAGTGAATGATGTGATGATATGGGTCCACGAAGTACGTTGTACCGTGCAAGTAGCATGGAGTACGCTGTACCGTGTATGGATATGATATATATACCATCTTTGGACAATGAGTATTCTGCTATGGACCGGTGGGTTGGATGTGACCCACCTCTCGTGTGAAAGCAGATAGAGGTGATACCCCGTACACTGGGATCCGTGTAGCTTGTGATCACAGAGGATATGGCCATAGTCCTAGTTATTTCCCTTATTGCTATTGTATTCCTATCTCACATGTCTTGGTTTATGATAGATCTATGTTTGAAATGTCTTTGTGGGTCAGGACAGTCCATGGAAGGGGCTGAGTCTTGACGAATGATGATTTTGTATTGGTTTGTAATGAGATTTGAAAAGTATTTAAGTGTACCTTGCATGATGATCTTCCATGCTTTAAATTACTATTTATGCATGATGATTTTCCATGCCTTGTTAAGAATTCTGCTCTGATTTAAATAGCATAAACTACTTTACATAACATGAGCACGAGCATGAACCGATATGTTTTGAGTTATGACAAATAACTGTGTGATTTTAGCATGGCATCACGATCACGTAGATAGTGTAGTTATCTACCTGCTCGCATGATTGCCTTACTGAACGCGTGGTTTGCTCACCCCCCTTATTTTTCCCCTTTACAGAGCACTTTCAGTAGATAGAGAGCGATTGAGGATTGGATTTTTCTATTTGCTGTATCCTATCACACGAGGTATACACATATGTATAGTTTTTGTATCTAGACATGTCCAAGCACAATAATGTCTTTAAATGTAATTTTTGGGGATGTGAAGAATTGTAAACACATGTAAACAACAACTCTAATTAAGAAATACAAGTGTTTACATTTAAATGAATTGTAAATTGAAATGATTTACTTTTGATGAGATTTACATTAATACGCAGACCAACTGTTGGTGGTGTTGCTGTTCACGGCCAGGTAAGGTAAAGGTAAAGAACAAACAATAAGAAATGGATCGAATAATAAACAAAAAATGAAAAATTTGTAGTCGATTTTCGGTGGATTGAGGGTCGTGACACTGTAGAGAGGAGGAAATAAAAAGAAGGTGAGCTTATAGCTCAGCAAGGAAATAAGGCAAGCAAGTAGATAACCACACTATCTACAAAATATAATGCTCATGCCATTAAATCATTTCCTTTTCAATTCGCATCTAAAGCATGTGTCCTTCTTGAAACAATTATGCAATTTATATATATATACAAATTGTTAGTATGAACTGAAAACATGCTGGTTTAATAACCTCAACAATTTATGCAAAACATTACATTTCTCATGTAATTAATATAAATCACTTTTTATCATGCCATCTTAATTAAATCAAAACAATGTTGGCATATCGTCATGTTAAAAACATAGAAATCCGGGCCTTACCTATCCCTCAGGTTACCTTTATCACACACAAGGTCACATGTTGAGGCTCAACCCATCCCTCGGGTTTACCCAATTTATAAAAACTCATGTGACAATTCAAACAAGAAATATCAGTAAGGTGAGATAGGCGACTACTTGTTCTGAGATTATGATCATAACTCATTTTTCGTGATCCCAGGCTACACAGTACTCGATGTACGGGGTCTCACATTTGTTGTAATGGGAGGTAGGTCAAATCTTCAACCGTCAGCCACAACTCTATATCATAGTGTACTCACGGTACATCGTATTTCATGTGACATACACGGTACAAAGTACTCCATAGACCCAATCCTTATAGTCGAGGTGCCTGCTATAGGTCTTAGCCCTCATACCATGGATAATAGTTTTGATAGCCCTTGACCATATCTCAAAATTTTACACGTGCGAGCATATAATCAGTGCGACACACAGTCTACACAGGCTCCCAACACGACTGTTTCATTCTATCCCTTTCAAAAATGGTACGTGCGAGTAAACTCCAGTACAAACTCATGCATAAGGTTATATAAATCTAGTGCGAGCAATGCTCCCAGCACTATATCATGTAAAACTGAGTATGAGCAATGCTCCAATACTCTATCATGAATCAATCAATAAAACTGAGTACGAGCAACGCTCCAGTACTCTATCATGCACAAATCCATTAAAATCAAGTACGAGAAATACTCAAGTACTATGTGATGCATATCTTATAAAATATAGTGCGAGTATTACTTTAGCACCAATGGTTTTCACACAAACCGATAGATGGCTTATTTCAAATGAATTTAATCAATTAAATCAAATCGGCACTTTAGCGTGATATTTTCTCATATAATATGAAAACATTAGCCAGTCTATCTATGAACTATCAAATAATGTCAAAACTAGTCACAAACATACTTCATAATCTTTTTACCCTTAATGGGGTAAAATCACAAATTTACCTTATCGGTTCCTACCAAAACTTTTCTATACTCAAAAATCCATATACAATATAAATACTCAAAATTCTATTCGAAATACGTGTAGCTACCTCTAGCTACTCACAAAATTCCCTTACCTCTGATCACATTGCATGACCTTACTTCCTCGGTGCTGCTAAACCTCGCAATTCGATCAGCTTCCAATAAAATCTCTGAAGCTGTAGATAACCATTCACATCAGTATACCTTAATATACTTAATTTTCACTTACATGAATCTCAAATCAATGCATTTAACCCTTTTTCATATCCATTTGGCTTTATTACATCTCATTGTACCTTACTCTTTCTTAAGTCCAATCTAACACATGTAGTTTACAAAACTATCTTACAATCATATATACATGCTCAATAACATCACTACATGCTTAAATCATCCTTTAATCCATGCCAAGTCAACTTTCTCTCATTTTCTCAAATCCAAGCCAATTTCTAGGTCAGGGAGATTTAACATGTTTAAGGTGTTTTCAGCTAACAAAACATACACCAATCAACTCACCAAGATACCTATATTAACATATTTAAAGTTGGTGTATTGAATCTTACCTAGCTTGATTTTTCCTATTTTTGCTAAATTGGGGGAAAATCACTTTGCTCCTTCAATCCTTAATTTCAACTTCTACTTTCCAATTATGTTGTTCTCCTCTTCACTAGGAACAACTTTACTGAAATAAATCTCTCTCAAAACTGATTGAAAGGTGATGATTTTTGGAGTAAGAAAGTAAGGTTTCACTTTGTTTTAATGAAGGATTGGTTATTTCTCGAGGAAATAAAGGTGCAGCAGTCCAGTATATATAGAATTGCCCTTGAAGATTGATCTCCTAACCATGAGAGATCGATCTGCCATGTGTTTATCTTTTCAGAATTCGACTTTGAAAAGATAGGATCGATCTGCTCTTTAGTATGAGATCAATCTGGCTCAAATAGAATCATATAGAGATCGATCTGGCCCTTGAGGAGAGATCAATCTGTGCTATCCAGAGCCCTTTAGAGATTGATCTGCTTTGAATGATGGATTAATCTACTCAAATGAGGGATTGATCTCCCTCTTACAGAATGCTTTGGCATTTTATTTTCAAGTCAAGAGATCGATCTCCCCTTTCTAATGAGATCGATCTGCCCTTCATCTGAAGCATTCTTGCTGCAGTTTTCCCAAAAAAATCAAGGTTAACTTCATATTCATTTGTTTAACTATTCAATTTGTATTTCATGCATATTAGGAACTTAAAAACATTCATTTCTTATGATTCATATCAAATGTAACTTGTCTGTACATCACGAAATCATAAGAATACATATGAAATTACGGGCCTTACATTCCACCCATCCTTCAAGAAATTTGGTTCTCCAAATTACAACTAAGCAAATCATCAAACAATTGGGAGTGTCTCTCTCGCATCAGACTCTCTAGCTCCCAAGTAGCCTCATCTGAAATGTGATGCTGCTAGAGAATCTTAACTAACCTGATGGTTTTAGATCTCAAGACTTTCTCCTTCCTATCCAATATCCGAATCGATTTCTCTACATATATCAAATCATCATTGAGCTCCAATGGCTCATACCGAATCACATGGGTCAGATCTGGATGATACTTCTAAAGCATCGAAATGTGGAAAACATTATGCACGCCTGATAAGTCCGGTGGCAATGCCAACCTATAGGCCTTATCTCCCACTCGATCAAGTATCTCAAAGGGTCCAATGTAGCGAGGACTTAGTTTACCCATCTTCTCGAATCTCATTATACCCTTGGAAGGAGAAACCTTCAGAAACATTGACTCACCAACTGCGAATTCAAGTGGTCTCCGTCTCCTGTCAGCATAACTTTTCTGTCTACTCTGAGCTGTCCTCAATCTCTCAACAGTCAATTGGACATCCTCAGAGGCCTATGTAACCATATCAGGAGTAAAAATCTTTCGGTCACCCACTTCTTCCCAACCAATAGGGGAACGACATCTGCGGCCATATAAAGCCTCATACGGTGCCATCTCGATACTCGAATGATAACTGTTGTTATAGGTGAATTCGACTAGTGGCAAATGATCATCCCAGGAGCCTCTAAAATCTAGCACACACGCTCTCAACATATCCTCCAGAGTCTGTATAGTCCTCTCTGACTGACCATTTGTGTGAGATCTGAGAATTTCAGACATATTTAATGATGTAATAATAAATTGAAGTGTAATTTATTGAGCTAAGTGAATTGTGGGAATTATAATTGGAGATTTATGTGTTAAGTATGTAAAATAAGCTTGATCCATGAGGACAGATCGATCTGGGAGAAGGAGAGATCGATCTGGTGAATTAAACATGACGAGGAAGGGGAAATTTGAGGAGCAGATCGATCTCCAATGGAAGAGATCGATCTCCTTATGAATCTGTTTGAGAAGGGATCGATCTCATGAGGAAGAGATCGATCTCCAAATGCTTCTGTTTGGGAGAAGATCGATCTCCTCAAGGCACAGATCGATCTCATAAAGCCATAAAGAGATCGATCTCACCCCTCGATAGATCGATCTCCTAGGCATAAAATTGCCCAGATCGTCCCCAAAAATTCAAACGCAGATCGATCTCCCCAGGAGACAGATCGATCTCCTACCTCCAGTCTATATAAGGAACTCGTGTTTTCTCCTGAAATCTCACTTTCTCTCTCTTTCAAACCTCTATTTTTTCGAAAACCTAGTTTCTCACTCCTCCAAATCCCCCATTTTCGGCCTAATCAGCTATTGTGGTAAGAAGAAAAGTTGTTCCTCATCAAAGGGAGAACAACATACTTGGAAATCGAAGGACGAATCGGATCGAGGCGTGAGTTGTGCGTCTCACAAGCTTTGGGTAATTTCTAAACCTCGATCTTGATATTTGAGTTGATTTTGATGTTATTGGTGGTTGAATTTCTGTTGAAATGGCTGAAAGATGACTAGGGATTGATTAAATTTCAATGTGGTAGGAGTGATATGCATATTGAGAATTTTGGTGAATTTGGGAAATTGTGAGCTATAAATGGAAAATTAGACAATGAGGAGAATTAGCGTAGATAATTGGTATTAGAGATATCGAACATTGGGATATTGTGAATAGAGTTGTAGTTTAGGGTTGAGTTACGAGAAATCAAGAGAATTGAGGTGTTATGAGCAATTATGCTCGATTTTAAGAATTGAGGCTTATGTGATGTGGAGTATTGATGTTTTAACATCGCTTGGACAGCTCGGGAGTTCCAGAGTGGAATGCGAGACTAGTCCGTGATACGGGGGAAACGATTGCACTATACGAGGTGCAAAGAGGTAAGGGAAATCTAAACCATTTGTGTATGTGATTTGTAAACTGTTATAGCATGATTTATGATTTATAAACAAGCATGTTGAGAGTGTTGTGTTGAGATTTGAACTGCACACGATTTTATAGCCGGTTGGAGCCCAATGTTTTATGAGTTTATAACTGGGCTCTACGTTAAGGCAATATTGTGATTTGAGAAATGTGTGCGTGTGCTTTGCCGGTTGGAACTCGGTTTTACTACGTTTTGTGTTGAGTACAAAACGATTTCAAATGAGTTTTATGAGAGAAAACCATTACGAGTTCTACGTGAAGGCAAACCTGTCTTATGTGATAAGACTTGGGTGTGTAGTTGTGAGTACACACCGGGCATTGCTCTGGTAGCATGTAAGCCCGAATTCTTCTCCGTTCTGGTAACGTTGAGAAAACCCATTGGTGGCTGTGCCACGTATACCCCATTGGTGGCTGTGCCACGTTGAGAAAACCCATTGGTGGCTGTGCCACGTATACCCCATTGGTGGCTGTGCCACGTTGAGAAAACCCATTGGTGGCTGTGCCACGTATACCCCATTGGTGGCTGTGCCACGTTGAGAAAACCCATTGGTGGCTGTGCCACGTATACCCCATTGGTGGCTGTGCCACGTTGAGAAAACCCATTGGTGGCTGTGCCACGTTATACCCCATTGGTGGCTGTGCCACGTTGAGAAACCCTATTCTGTGGCTATGCCACGTGAGAAAATAATTCAGTGGCTTTGCCACGTGCGTATTGTGGCTATGCCACGTGTGATTTTAAATCAGTGGCTATGCCACGTTATTTGAGAAAGCGTTTAACGCGTATTTTCACATGCTTTGTTTTGCTCTAGAGTGAGCCTTTTTACTTCATGTTTTCACATGACTTGACACATGAGAGTGTCGTTTTCAATATTTTCATGCTATGGTTTTCAAATGAGTTTCACATACAAATAAATGCTTTGTGATGTGCATTTTGGTTTATGAAATGAGTCCCCTACCCCCCTTACTGAGCGATTTAGAAGCTCACCCTGTTTTTCTTTCCCCCCAAAGTTCTTCAAGTGAATAAGGACTTCCCTGCGGCGTACGGAGTGGTGGCTAGTGGAGGATTCAAGCTCCAGGCTATATAATTTGTACTTTGAGGTATATTATCTTTTCATGTACCCAGACTATTAATGTATTTGCAGACACTTGATGTATGACATTATATGGGATGTATTAGGATTAATTGACTTGTAATCGAGTAATGGGTATAATACAATATTTATTATATCATGAAGAGATCCTGAGGCATGATAATTATGATGATGTATGACACTGCACAGGAATGCACTCTTTATTTGTGAATTAACGAGTAAAAAGTTTTAAATTAGCCCTATTTTCCGCATTTTCGGGGCGTGACAATTTGTCTGAGGATGGAAAGCGATACTCAAACTCAATTGCGTTCGCATGGCTTCCTGAAAATGTTCCCAAAAGTAGGAAGTAAAGCGAGAATTCCTATCCGAGACAATGCTCACTGCAAGACCATGTAACTTCACTACCTCGCTTACATATAATTCTGCCAATGAACTCAAAGTATTGGTAGCTCTCATAGCTAGGAAGTGGCTAACTTTGTCAGTCTATCAATGATCACCCAGAACGCATCGTGATTCCTACGGGTCCTCAGTAAACCCATCATGAAATTCATAGTGATATGCTCTCATTTTCATGTCAATATAGGTAGAGGCTGCAATAACCCTGTAGGTTTCTGATGCTCTACTTTCACCTGCTGACATACGAGATATCTTACCATAAAATCCGCCACATCTCTCTTTATACTTGACCACCAGTACACCTTTCGGAGGTTTTAATACATCTTGTTACTCCTCAGATGTATCGTATACCTCGAAGAATGAGCTTCTAAAAAAATCAACTTTCTGAGCTTTGGGTCATCGGGAACACACACTCTACTTCTGAATCTCAATAGTCCATCAGAACTTATCTTAAAATCAGTCAGTGCGCCCTTATGTATCTGACTACTCACATCAATGCAATACAGATCAGTCTGCTGAGCTTGTCTGATCCTGTCTAATAGATTCGGCTCCAAGCGTAGACTAGCAATCATACAGTCCGTATCCATGTCAGAAGGCACAACATCCAAAATGAGGCTAGCAAACTGCTCTAGCAACTTGTGTTCCCAGACCATCATATACAATACCATCTCACGGCTCTTCCTACTCAAAGCATCAACTACAACAATAGCCTTACCCGGATGATAAAGTATCTCACAATCGTAGTCCTTCAGAAGCTCTAGTTATCTTCTCTATCTCATGTTCAGCTCTTTTTGTGAGAACAGATGCTTGAGGCTCTTGTGGTCGGTAAAAATCTGAAACTTCTTACCATACAAGTAGTGGCGCCATACCTTCAATGCAAACACTAGTACTGCTAACTCCAAATAGTGGGTCAGATAGTTCTTCTCATGGTCCTTTAGCTGTCTAGATCCATAAGTAACTGCTCTCCCATCCTGCATCAATACATAGCCTAGTCCCTGATACGAAGCATCGATATACACTGAAAATCCTCCTAAGCTGGTAGGGATAGTGAGAATCGGAGCAGTAGTCAATTGATGCTTTAGCTCATGAAAACTCCTCTCACAACCATCGTCCCACACGAATGCTACACCCTTCTGAGTGAGACGTGTTAACGGAGCAGCTAACTTCAAAAATCCCTCAACGAATCTCCAATAATATCTTGCTAAACTCAGAAAACTCCTGATCTCTGTGACTGTCTTCGACTATTCCCACTGAACTACAGCCTCAATCTTGGATGGATCTACTGATACTCCATCCCTTGACACAACGTATCCCAAAAATGAAATCTGTGCCAACCAAAAGTCACACTTACTAAGTTTAGCGTACAGTTTCTACTCTTGTAAGGTCTGCAATACAATCCTGAGGTGCTTCTCATGCTCTTCCTCGGATTTTGAGTATACAAGCTGATCCAAATATGGCTCGAACACATCGTTCATCAAATCCATAAAAGCTGTGGGAGCATTCATCAATCCGAATGGCATAACTAAAAATTCATAGTGGCCATATCGGTTCCGAAATGCTGTCTTGGGTACATTTTCACTCTGAACTTGTCAGGACCCATTTTCAATCCATGACTTAACCAAAATCACTACAAATTTTTCGTATTTTTAACTTACCTTTCCTCTCTTCAATGGTTGGGCTGTGATTCGATGTTAGCTTCCTCGCATACCATATTATCCATACATGTCAATATACCCTGACTTTAACTTCTTTCATAATACATATGAGATTATATAAAATCTAATATAAATACATTCCCCATAATATATATCGTATACATCACTGTGCTGTTTCTATGTTTAGACACATAACCGTACAAAATATGTGTACCTGTCGATCGATAGGAAATAGCAGTGGACTCAGGAATACTATCCCTCAATAGCTCTCACTCTACTACTGATGCTTTGTAGAGAGATGTAAAGAAAAGGGGGGTGAGCATACAACGCGCTCAGTAAGGAAATCAGGCAAGCAAGTAGATATACTCAAAATAATGCTATGCCTTGAAAACATCATTTCCTTTACTCACTTAAAAAGCATGTCTTTAAATATATATATATAAACTTGTACAGATTAAATCCCATGTACAGAAATCATGCTTTCTTTCTCAAATGTAGGCATATAGTGCAAAATAATGCATCTTTATAATATCACAATGCCTTTAGATAAATCATGCCATGTATGTTTAAATCACAGTAAATATGGCATTTAAATTATTCACAACACAAAATCAGAGTCCGACCCATCCCTCAGGTCTGTTCGCAATTAAATCAGTCAATCGGGTGATATATCATGTGACACTCAGTGGTGAAAATGTAAATAGTATCCTGGACTATGATCATATCTGACATGTGATCCCAAGCTACACGAAATCCTAGTGTGCGGGGCATCACTGCTGCAATGGGAGGGGGGTCAGTCTATCATAACTGCCAGCTATATCCTCCTCAACTCCACAACACCACATGGTACAGTGTACTCCATGCCACATACACGATACAACATACTCTGTGGACCCTACATCACAGTCGGGGTACCTGCCATAGGTCTTAGCCCTCAAAACCATGGAATATCATACCACGTCTCTAGTATCCTCATGCGAATCCTCTCACAGTGTGACACTCTGTCTACATGAGGAAATCAAGCATGGTTTTCAACATGTATTATATCACATACAGTGCGCGCCTTTGAGCACGACTCACAGTCGACACTCCATTCAAATACTGTTTCACATCACAAAACTCAAACTCAAGTGTGAGTAAACCTCCAGCAACTAGGTTAATGCATAGTTCATGTTTCAAATCAATGTACGAGCAATAGCTCCGGTACCATGCTATGCACAATCAAATCAAATCAAGTACGAGCAATAGCTCCAGTACTATGTCATGTATAAATAATGAAGAATCGATTACGAGCAACGCTCCAGCACTCTGTCATGCATCTCATGTAAAACTTGAGTACGAGCTAATCGCTCTAGCACTCTCTCATGCATATATCATATAAAACTGAGTACGAGTAATAACTCCAGCACTCTATCATGCATGTCATGAAAATAGTGCGAATCATAATCCAGCACTAATATATGTGGAAAATATATGAAATCCAGTGCGAGCTGTGCTCCAGCACGATTTATCCTCACATAATATGATAGATGGCTCTTTAAAAAGGGATGATTTACAAAACATCAAAATCAGCACTATAAAGTGTGCTTAATTCACATCAACCTTAAAATCGTTAGCCCATCTATTTATTCTTCTGCTAAACAGCAGTAAAACACTCAAAATGGTGGTTTCCATGCTTTTTACAACTTTTTACAAAAGTTGACTTTTTGACTAACTAGGAGCAAAATCGTAATTTATCACTATCGGGTCACAATAATTATTATTCACTTTCTCTGACCCTCAGAGTTTTAAGTGAATGTAAAAGTAAACGAATATACGTGCAGGTATCTCTAACTATCCACAAAAGTCTCTTACCTGCAATCACTCGAGAAATTTCACTTTCTCAACCCTGCTCGATCCAGTAGTCCGATTTGCTTCTCTAATACTCTCTGGAGCTGCATATAATCATTTATCAGGTTAATTACACTTTTTCTACTGTATTACACATTTAATACAATCTATTTCACTTAAATGGGTCCGTTTACTCTTAATGGGCCTCAGACACTTTAATTGGGCCTTAATCCATATTAAGCCCATTTTACACGTATTATTTCCCTTCATCAGGGTCTATCGACTCATTGGGCCTATCAATACCCATTGGGCTTTATTCCAAGCTCTTTGGATAGCCCGTATATCATTTACAACAGTTTATTCAAAATTCTCAATATTATCCACTAATTGCGGAATTAAATATGAAATGCGTAAAATAAATCATAAATACGCAATGATCACATAAATTGTCGTAAATGAGCTTTACTTACCCGAGATTATGCGATGGCATGCAAATCAAAGTTCGATCGGGCTTTCGTTCGGAATTTATCATCGAACTGCACAATTTTGTATATTTAACTCCAGGTCAATTTTTGATTAAATATAATTTAAATAAATTTATCGAAAATCAAATCGGTCACTTTTGACCTCGTATCGACTTACCCGAAGTCCGATGAATTCTCAAAAATTTACCTTTTTCTTTTTCTTTCTTTTTTCTTCTTTTTCCCATTTTCTCCTTGGCTGAACCGGTCTGGTCCGGTTCAGTTTAGAAGGTTCTCCCCTAAACCGCCGACCGGTTCAAGCATCCTTTGGCCGTGCCGACGTCATCCGACCGGTTCCCGGTGTGCCACTGCAGCCTTTTGACGCGTCTCTGGCCAGGGAACACTCGGCTGGCCTCGATCGGGACCAAGCACCGCTGGTGGCCGCCAGATCTCCTATTTTCCTCTGCGGCTTCTCCTCTTCGATTCGTCGGCATCCGACGTCGGTGACGCTTGTTACCGGTGCCGATGGGTGTGCACGAACCTTCTCTTCCTTTCCCGACCCCTTGCCTGGCCGTGGGGTCACTGGTGCTTGCCGTCCAGTGGTCTCTTCTCTTCCTCTCGGGTCTGTGTCGGTTTCCCCTCTATTTTTTCTCTCTCTCCCAGTTTTAATTTCCAGATTTCCAATTTCTGATTTTCAATTTCTTTTTTTTCTTTTATTTATAATATATTTTTATTATTATTATTTTATTCATTAAAATAATAATAAAAATCCTAAAAATATCTAAAAATATCCTATTAAATTCATTTAGTCCGTAAATTAATTTATCAGTACGATTTTATCTTTTCGGTATATTTTTCAAATATTTTAGGGTTCATTTTTTCGAGGCAAAAATTCCAAAAATATTAAATAAATTTATATCTTGATCAATTGGACTCGAAAATAAATATTTTCCTCGATTTTGATCAAGATTCCTCAATTTCATATTTTTAATGAAATTGTCTTATCGAAATTATACCGAATTTCAGTCATTTGATCGTTTTACCCCTGTACTCGTTCGGGAATCAACTTAACCCTTATGTCGCTATTATGTAGCTTACATGCATTTTTAATTTCTTAAATAGTCGATTGCATGATAGTAAATACTCTTCTTATGATTCAACTATGAAATAAAGTGTTTCGTACACATAGGAATCATAAGGAACAAGCTACATACGTAAATCGAAAACACGGGTTTGACAATCCTCCCCTACTCAGAAAATTTGGTCCTTTAAATTAGAACCAAGTCAATCATCAAATAGGTGAGGGTACTTCTCTCGCATCAGACTCTCTAGCTCCCAAGTAGCCTCCTCTGAAGTATGATGCTGCCAGAGAATCTTCACTAACCCGATGGTCTTCGATCTCAATACCTTCTCCTTCCTATCCAATATCCGAATCGGTCACTCAACATATGACATGGCCTCTCAGAGCTCCAAAGGCTCGTAACTAATCACATGTGCCGGATCCGGTTGATACTTTCGAATCATCGATATGTGGAAGACGTTATGGACACCTGATAAGTCCAGTGGCAATGCCAACCTATAAGTCTTATCTCCCACTCGATCAAGTATCTCAAAGGGTCTAATATAGCGAGGATTTAGTTTCCCTCTCTTCCCAAATCTGGCTCCCTTGGAAGGAGAAACTTTCAAAAACACGGATTCACCAACTGCAAACTCTAGTGGCCTACGTCTCCTATCAGCGTAACTCTTTTGTCTACTCTGAGCTGTCTTCAGTCTCTCTACTATCAAGTGGACGTCCTCAGATGCTTGTGTAACCATGTCAGGAGCGAAAATCTTATGATCACCTACTTCTTCCCATCCAATAGGGGAACGACATCTACGACCATACAAAGCCTCATACGGTGCCATCCTGATACTCGAATGATAACTGTTGTTGTAGGTGAACTCGACTAGTGGCATGTGGTTATCCTAGGAGCCTCTAAAATCTAGCACACATGCTCTCAACATATCCTCCAGAGTCTATATAGTCCTATCTGACTGACCATCTGTCTGAGTATGAAAAACGGTGCTCAAACTCAACTGGGTTCCCATGGCTTCCTGAAAATGTCCCCAAAAGTGGAAAGTGAAGCGAGAATCCCTATCAGAGACTATGCTCACTGGTACATCGTGTAACCTCACTACCTCGCGTACATACAGCTCTGCCAATGAACTTAGAGTATAGGTCACTCTTATAGCTAGGATGTGGGCTGACTTCGTCAGTCTGTCAACGATCACCCACATAGCATCGTGATATCTACGGGTTCTGGGTAAACCCATCATGAAATCTATGGTGATATGCTCCCATTTCCATATCGGTATAGGTAGAGACTGCAATAACCCTGCAGGTTTCTGATGCTCTACCTTCACCTGCTGACATATGAGACATTTTACCACAAAATCTGCTAAATCTCTCTTCATACCCGACCACCAGTATACCTTCTGGAGGTTCTGATACATTTTGTTAATCCACGGATGTAACGTATACCTTGACGAATGAGCTTTCGCCAATATCAATCTCCTGAGTCCTCGATCCTTGAGAACACATAATCTGCCTCTGAACCTCAGTAGTCCATCAGAACTCAACTCGAAATCAGTCACGGTGCCCTTCTGCATCTGACCACTCACATCCATACAAAATCGATCAGTCTGCTGAGCCACTCTGATCCTGTCCAACAGGTCCGGCTCCAAGCGTAGACTGGCTATCACATAGCCTGTATCCATGTCAAAAGGCACGACTCCCAAACTGAGGCTAGCAAACTGTTCTAGCAAATCATGTTCCCTAACCATCATATACGATACCATCCCTAGGCTCTTCCTGCTCAAGGCATCGACTACAACGTTAGCTTTACCCGGATAATAAAGTATCTCGCAATCGTAGTCCTTCAAAAGCTCTATCCATCTTCTCTGTCTCATGTTCAGCTCTTTCTGTGAGAACAGATACTTGAGGCTCTTGTGGTCGGTAAATATCTGGAACTTCTCACCATACAAGTAGTGGCGCCATACCTTCAATGCAAACACTACTGCTGCTAGCTCCAAATCATGGGTCAGATAGTTCTTCTCATGATCCTTCAGTTGTCTGGATCCATAAGCAACTACCATCCCATCCTGTATCAATACACAGCCCAATCCCTGATGCGAAGCATCGGTATACACTGCAAATCCTTCTGACCTGGTAGGGATAATGAGAATCGGAGCAGTGGTCAATCAACGCTTCAACTCCTGAAAACTCTTCTCACAATCCTCGTTCCATACGAACGGTACACTCTTTCGAGTAAGACGTGTCAACGGAGCAGCCAACTTTGAAAATCCCTCAACGAATCTCCGATAATATCCTGTTAAACCCTGAAAACTCCTGATCTCGGTGACTATCCTATACTGTTCCCACTGAACTACAGCCTCTATCTTAGATGGATCAACTGATACACCATCTCTCGATATAACATGTCCCAAAAATGAGATCTCTAATAACTAAAAGTCACACTTGCTGAGCTTAGCATATAACTCCTACTCTCGTAGAGTCTGCAATACGATCCTGAGGTGCTCCTCATGCTCCTCCTTAGATCTAGAGAATACCAATATGTCATCGATGAAGACGATAACAAACTTGTCCAAATATTGCTTGAACACATCGTTCATCAAAGCCATGAAAGCAGCTGGAGCATTCGTCCATCCGAATGGCATGACCAAGAACTCATAATGGCCATATCGAGTACGAAACGCTGTCTTGGGTACATCGCCACTCTGAACTTTCAGCTGATGATACCCAGACCTCAGGTCAATCTTGGAAAAGACTTGTGCTCCTTGAAGCTGATCTAATAAGTCGTCAATGCGTGGAAGGGGATACCTATTCTTGATGGTGGCCTTATTCAACAATCGGTAATCTATACACAATCAGAGGCTCTCATCCTTCTTCCTTACAAATAAAATCGGTACTCCCCAAGGTGAAACACTCGGTCGAATAAAACCCCTATCCAACAGCTCCTGTAACTGCCTCTTCAGCTCCTCCAGCTCAACTAAGGCCGTGCGATATGGTAGTCTCAAAATAGGCTCCGTACCAGACACCAAATCTATACAGAACTCCATCTCTTTGTTTGGTGGTAACCCTGGAAACTCATCCGAAAAAACGTCTGGGTACTCACTGACCACAGTAATATCTAACAACTTCGGATGTGCCTTATCCATATCTACCATGTACGCAATGAAACCTTAATATGTTGAAGGTTTTTTAAGTTAGTAATCATATATAATCATAACTACTTTCATTTATTTCTATTAAACTTTACAACATATCTAGTAGGGTTAGGAAACATAACTGTCTTAGCATAACAATCTAAAACAGCATGGTTTGTAGATAACCAATCCATTCCTAAGATTACATCAAAGTCACTCATACTTAGTAATATTAGATTTGCTGTCATCTCCTTGTCCCCTACTCTCAATTTGCAGTCATTAAATACATATTCTATAACTTGGCTACTATTCATAGACGTACTAATCAACATCATCATACATAACGGTGTACGCTCTATATGTCTTGCTAATTTACATGCAAATGAAGGCGATACAAAAGAATGTGTGGCATTAGGATCAATTAAAACATATGCTTCAATATCATAAATTAGGATGTTACCTCGTATCACATCCGATAAAGCATCAGCTGTCCCCTGGTTCAAAGCATGTACGCGCCTTCGACCCATCACTTGTTTCCCATTTTCTTTTGCCGTCGCTCTACCTCTCTGAGCAGACGTACCAACTGGAGCTCTATCCGGCTCCCTGCCCTTCAGTGGGATAGTATCAACCATATCTGGGTAACCTTTAGCAATATGCCCTTATCTCCCGCATCGGAAACACACTATAGGAGTCAGCAGACACGGTCTACCTCCATGTTGTTTACCGCATCTTCTGCACTGATTGACAACAGGTCTCGTCCTCCTATGGCAATACTCTTTGCTGGGGCTATGGCTGGCTAAGCAGGAGGTCTAGCAAATCTCTCTCGTGCCTCCTCAACCCGTGATCTCTTACAGAAGAGTTTCCTCCCTCCTCGATAACTAAAATATCTAGCCGGCCTTTTCTTCTGTATATCTTAGCTCCGGCTAAACTTCCCAAACTCGGAAGCATTTCTTTCATAATCTTGGTCACGCAGTTGCGCCCTGCGCACTACTTCCTCATAGGTGGTTATATCTAATGGAACCAACCTGGACCGCAAAATCGGTCTCAATCCATCGATAAACCTATGGACCTTCCTGGCCTCACTATACATGGTATCTGGGTCATATCTCCTCAGAGATAGGAATGGAGTCTCATACTCATCCACTGACAAACTCCCCTGGTTCAGTCCCAAAAACTCTGCCTGTAGTTTCTGTTGTGCGGTATCGGGAACAAACTGCCTCCTAAAGGCCTCCCAAAATATCTCCCAACTAATATCTGTGTGTCGAGCTCTCAATATGGGTTAGGTGGACTTCCACCAATGCTTTGTAGCTCCCTTCAGTAGGAACGCAGCAAATGCGACCATCTCCGATGTCGTACACTCGAAGAATCCATAAAGCTTCTCCATCTCCACTACCCACTCCTCAGCAACTATGGGGTCTTTGACCCTACTAAAAGATGGAGGTCTAAATTTTTGGAACTCTCATAACCGATGCAGATCACATCCGTACCCTAATCCACTACCACTCGAAACTGGTAGGGGTGTAGGAGTATCTACATTCCTTGGTGCAAGAGCTGTCTGTGTAGGTGTATCAGGGGCAACTGCCTCTCCTTTTGCAGCTCCTGCCTCCTGTCCCTGCCTACCTGGCATCGTCTGTGCCAATATCTCTACAATCGTATCTAGACTACGCTCTAATCTTGTAAAGCGCATCTCAGCACACTCTGGTGCCTCAGTAGCACCTGGAGTCTCATGCGTAGGTAATGGTTCGGCAGCAGCTTTTCTCTCAGGCCTGTCTCCATGACCTTGAGCCCTACCTCTCGTGCCTCTACCACTATGCGTATTTGCCATATAGGCAAAGTTCCTGCATTCATAATCATGAATTAGACCGTCTCCTATCTGGTATACACAGTTATATCTAAACACAACACAGTACTATAGGGATGTACACTTTCCTATCTTCTAACACCGACTCACATCAGACCAACCTTGGCTCTGATACTATTTTGTCAGGACCCGTTCTCAATCCATGACTTAACCAAAATCACTACAAATTTTTTTCATTTTTAACTTACCTTTCCTCTCTTCAATGGTTGGGCTGTGATTCGATGTTAGCTTCCTCGCATACCATATCATCCATACATGTCAATATACTCTGACTTTAACTTCTTTCATAATACATATGAGATTATATAAATCTAATTTAAATACATTCCCCATAATATATATCGTATGCATCACTGTGCTGTTTCTATGTTTAGATACATACCCGTACAAAATATGTATACCTGTCGATCGATAGGAAATAGCAGTGGACTCAGGAATACTATCCCTCAATAGCTCTCACTCTACTGCTGATGCTCTGAAGAGAGATGTAAAGAAAATGGGGTGAGCATACAATGCGCTCAGTAAGGAAATCAGGCAAGCAAGTAGATATCTACACTATCTACTCAAAATAATGCTATGCCTTGAAAACATCATTTCCTTTACTCACTTTAAAAGCATGTCTTTAAATATATATATATACTTGTACAGATTAAATCTCATGTACAGAAATCATGCTTTCTTTCTCAAATGTAGGCATGTAGTGCAAAACAATGCATCTTTATAATATCACAATGCCTTTAGATAAATCATGCCATGTATGTTTAAATCACAATAAATATGGCATTTAAATCATTCATAACACAAAATCGGAGTCCGACCCATCCCTCAGGTCTATCCGTAATTAAATCAGTCAATCAGGTGATATATCATGTGAGACTCAGTGGTGAAAATGTAAATAGTATCCTGGACTATGATCATATCCAACATGTGATCCCAAGCTACATGGAATCCTAGTGTGCGGGGCATCACTTTTGCAATGGGAGGGGTGTCAGTCCATCACAACCGCCAGCTATATCCTCCTCAACTCCACAACATCACACGGTACAGTGTACTCCATGCCACATGCACGGTACAATGTACTCCGTGGACCCTACATCACAGTCGGGGTGCCTACCGTAGGTTTTAGCCCTCAAAACCATGGAATATCATACCACGTCTCTAGCATCCTCATGCGAATCCTCTCACAGTGTGACACTTAGTCTACACGAGGAAATCAAGCATGGTTTTCAACATGTATTATATCACATATAGTGTGCACCTTTGAGCGCGACTCACAGTCGACACTCCGCTCAAACACTGTTTCACATCACAAAACTCAAACTCTAGTGCGAGTAAACCTCCAGCAACTAGGTCAATGCATAGTTCATGTTTCAAATTAATGTACGAGCAATAGCTCCAGTTCCATGCTATGCACAATCAAATCAAATCAAGTACGAGCAATAGCTCCAGTACTATGTCATGAATAAATAATGAAGAATCGAGTACGAGCAATGCTCCAGCACTTTGTCATGCATCTCATGTAAAACTAGAGTACGAGCTAATCACTCCAACACTCTCTGTCAGACCCAGATTTTTGTAGCTTATTCCTTATGATTCCTATGTGTATGAACACTATGTAATTATAGTTGATTCATAAGAAGAGTATTTACTAGACATAAAGTGTTAGTAAAATAGTTTAACATGTAAAAGCTACATAAAAAGCCTAATGTGATCTATAAGCGTCACAGGCTAAACCGAGTGAATCTAAATCATCCTGACTGAAAATAAGAACTTAAAATGAGAGAGCATAGAGAGCTCATGAAGGAAAGTCAGCTTGATTTAATCCCGAACATAGAAAACGAGAGTAAAAGCTAAAAAGGGTAAAATGGACTTTTTTGACGAGATAAGGTGTTTCGGGTGAAATAATCCACCAGGAACGGTTGAAACATAAAGACGAGAGTGTAAGACATAAGATATGACACTTTCAAAATTTTGAGAAAAAGTCAACTTGGTCAATGGTTAAGGAAAAAGTCAACTATAGTTAAGAAAGTTGACTTTTACCATAGTTGAATAATCATGGTTAAAAATTAACCTAAGTGTGGAGAAAAAATTGAGAAAAAATATTCTTGGCCAGAATACAAGATAATCATCCCCGAAAGTAAGGAAAATTTATTCGGAAGGATTCCAGAATAAATTTAATGGTTAAAAACGTAATGGGCCTAAGGTGAAAATTTTAAAGCCCATTAAGGTATACTAAACGTATATCGAAATTCTTAGGTCCTTTAGACCGAATTGTTGGACCAATTGATTGGCCAAATTTTGAGAAAGTTAAAGGCCCGAGACATAGTAAAAATTTCAGCCCAAAAGCCCATTAAGAAAGCCCAAATGAAAAGCCCATGAGATAAATATCTAACCATAGTTAAAGCTAACCATGACTCATAAGGTGACTCATAAGGTGACTCATGGCTAAGGCTTGGAAAGTCAAGCTTAATGGCTAAGTATGTGGCTTATAAATTCAGCCACACCATTGTCATCTTCATCACACCAAATTCGGCTAGAAGAAGAAACCATTGAAACATATTTTCCAAGCTTTCTCTCACTAAAAATCACTAGAAATTAGGCATATTTGGAACTTGCATCCTTCACGGAAGTTGTTCCAAATTGAAAGGAGAGTGACATATGTTGGAATAGGCTATCAAGGAGCCATAGAGTGCAAACTGAAAGGCTTCAAAGATTCAGCCAAAGGGTGAACACAACAATTGGTATATTTACTAATTTTCAATTTCATATATGTTAATGTATGAATGATTTTAAGTATGTTGGTATATGTTTTAAGCATTGAAACATATTAAATCACCATGAAGTTGGTTAGGTCGAGAGTGAGTAATGGGATAATGATTTATGTCCATATGATTTTAAGGCATAAATGGATTAATGTAAATGTGTTAATAATTGTGGTGTAATTAGAATTAATCAATTTGATTAATTAATACATGTAATTAGTTGGCAATCAAGGTGTTTGATAAAATGCCTAAATGAACTATATGATGGTTAGTAATGTTGCCTACCAGGTGTTTGTGAAAATGCCTAAGTGAATTGGCTAGACAACTAGGCATGGATGGCATGCCATGGTGAAACCGAGGCATGGATAGCTCTAGGCCATGGCATGTGGCCGAGAGGTCCAATGGGCCAAGCCCAAATATTTTAGGCCTAATATGATGTAATGGGCCTAGAACAAGCCCAATAAGAGTTGGTGGGTCCCACAAGCCCAATAGGTCTAACAAAAATAAATAGTAAAATGAAAATGAGCTTAAGGTATAGTTAGGCCCATTAAGGATTATTAAGGCCCATTAAGGGAAATGGACTGTATTTAATGTGAAATATAGTAGGAAAAGTGTAATTAACCTATAAATGGTTATATGCAGCTCCAGAGAGTATTGGAGGAGCAAATCGGACTGCTGAAACGAGCAGCGCAGAGAAAGTGAAATTTCTCGAGTGATTGTAGCTAAGGGACTTTTGTGAGTAGTTAGAGATACCTGCACGTATTTTCGTCTACTTTTACATTCACTTAAAAACTCTGAGGGTCAGAGAAAGTGAATAATAATTATTGCGACCCGATAGTGGCAAATTACGATTTTGCCCCTAGTTAGTCAAAAAGTCAACTTTTGTGAAAAGTTGCAAAAAGCATGGAAACTACTGTTGTGAGTGTTTAACTGCTGTTTAGCATGAAAATAAATAGATAGGCTAATGATTTTAAGGTTGATGTGACTTAAGCACATTTTATAGTGCTGATTTTAATATTTTGTAAAACATCCCTTTTTAAAGAGCCATCTATCATATTATGTGAGAATGAATCGTGCTTAAGCGCAACTCGCACGAGATTTCATATATTTTCCACATACATTAGTGCTGAATTTTGATTCGCACTAGATTTTCATGCATGCATGATAGAGTACTGGAGTTCTTACTCGTACTCAGTTTTATATGATATATGCATGAGAGAGTGCTGGAGCGATTAGCTCGTACTCGAGTTTTACATGAGAATACATGACAGAGTACTGGAGTGTTGCTTGTACTCAATTCTTCATGGTTTATAAATGACATAGTACTGGAGCTATTGCTCGTACTTGATTTGATGATATTATGCATAGCATGGTACGGAGCTATTTCTCGTACTTAATTTAATACATGAATTATGCATTGACCTAGTTGCTGGAGGTTTACTCGCACTAGAGTTGAGTTTGTGATGTGAAACAGTGTTTGAGCGAAGCGTCGACTATGAGTCGCACTCAAGGCGCACACTGTATGTGATATATAATACATGTTAAAACCCATGCCAGAGTCCTTGTGTGATTGTGTGTTACAGCTAGAGAGGATATCCGCATGAGGGTAATATAGACGTGGTATGATATTCCATGGTTTGAGGGCAAAGACCTATGGCAGGCAACCCGACTGTGATGTAGGGTCCACAGGTGTACTTTGTACCATGCCCAGGGCATGGGAGTACGTTGTACCATGTGTTGTGTATAGCTGACAGTTGTAATGGACTGATCATCCTCTCATTGCAGCAGTGATGCCCCGCACACCGAGTACTGTGTTGCTTGGAATCACATGTCAGATATGATCATAGTACAGGATACTATTTGCATTTCACCACAGAGTCTCACATGATATATCACATTAATTGACTGATTTAAATTGCGGACAGACCTGAGGGATGGGTCAAACTCCGATTTTGTGTTGTGAATTATTTAATGCCATATTTATTGTGATTTAAATATACATGGCATGATTTACATAAAGGCATGATTTATATACGATGCATTGTTTTGCACTACATGCCTACATTTGAGAAAGAAAGCATGATTTCTGTGCATGGGATTTAATCTGTACAAGTATATATATTATATTTAAAGAGATGATTTTAAAGTGAGTAAAGGAAATAATATTTTCAAGGCATAGCATTATTTTGAGTAGATAGTGTAGATATCTACTTGCTTGCCTGATTTCCTTACTGAGCGTGTTGTATGCTCACCCCCTTTCTTTACATCTCTCTACAGAGCATCAGTAGAGCGAGAGATATCGAGGGATAGTATTCCTAAGTCCACTGCTAGTTCCTATCGACCGCCAGGTATACAAATTTTGTATGGTTATGTATCTAAACATAGAAACAGCACAGTGATGTATACGATTTATATTATGGGGAATGTATTTGTATTATATTTTATATAATCTTACATATATAATAAAAGCAGTTACAGTCAGTAATAGTATATTGACATGTATGTATGATAATGGAAAATGTGGTAAGCGAGGACTCTGACATCGAATCACAACCCAACCATTAAAGAGAGGAAAGGTAAGTTAAAAATGCGAAAAATTTATAGTGATTTTGGTTAAAGTCATGGATTGAGAATGGGGTCCTAACAGAATGGTATCAGAGCAGAGGTTGGTCTGATGTGAGTCGGTGTTAGAAAATAGGAACGTGTACATCCCCATAGTACTGTGCTGTGTTTAGATATAACTGTATATACTAGATAGGAAACAGACTAATTCATTATTATGAATGCAGGAACTTTGACTATATGGAAAATACGCGTAGTGGTAGAGTTACGAGAGGTAGGGCTCGAGGCCTGGGAGATAGACCCGAGGGACGAGCTACTGCCGAACCATTACCTACGCATGAGACTCCATATGCTACTGAGGTACCCGAGTGTGTTGAGATGCGCTTTACGAGATTAGAGCATAGTCTCGAGATGATTGTCGAGATATTACCACAGACGATGCCTGGTAGGCAGAGACAGGAGGCAGGAGCTGCGACAGGAGAGGCAGTTACCCCAGATACTCCTACACAGACGACTCATGCACCGATGACAGTAGATACTTCAATACCCCCACCAGTTTCGGGTGGTAGTGGATTAGGATATGGATGTGATCTGCATCGGTTGTGAGAATTCCAGAAGTTTAGACCTCCATCCTTTAGTGGGGTCAAGGACCCTGTAGCTACCGAGGAGTGGTTAGTGGAGATGGAAAAGCTCTATGGATTCTTCGAGTGCACGACCTCGGAGATGGTCGCATTTGCTGCGTTCCTACTGAAGGGAGTTGCAGAGCATTGGTGGAAGTTCACCCGACCTATGTTGAGATCCCGACACATAGATATCAGTTGGGAGATATTTCAGGAGGCCTTCAGGAGGTAGTTTGTTCCCGACAACGCACAACGAAAACTACAGGCAGAGTTTTTGGGACTAAGTTAGGGGAGTTTATCTGTGGACGAGTTTGAGACTCGATTCCTATACCTAGGGAGATATGACCCGGATACCATATATAGTGAGACCAAGAAGGTCCACAGGTTTATCAACGGGTTGAGACCGGTTCTACGGTCCAGGTTAGTTCCATTAGACATAGTGACCTATGAGGAAGCAGTGCGCAAGGCGCAACTGTGTGAGCAAGATTACGAGAGGAATGCTTCCGAGTTTGGGAAGTTTAGCCGTAGCCGAGAGATACAAAAGAAGAGGCCAGTTAGAGATTTTGGTTATCGGGGAGGGAAGAAACTCTTCGATAAGAGGTCACAAGTAGAGGAGGCAAGAGAGAGATATGCTAGACCTCCTGCTTATCCGACTGCAGCCCCAGCGAAGGGCATTGTCATAGGAGGATAAAGACCTGCTATTGATCAGTGCAGAAGATGTGGTAAACAACATGGAAGTAGACCGTGTCCGCTGACTCCTATTGTATGTTTCCGATGTGGGAAACAGGGGCATATGACTAGAGAGTGCCCAGAGACATTTGTGACTGCCCTACAGAAGGGCAGGGAGCCTGATAGAACTCCAGCTGGTACGTCTGCTCAGAGAGGTAGAGCGACGACAGAGGAGAAGGGGAAACAAGTGATGGGTCGAGGGCGAGTGCATGCTTTGGACCAGGGGACAGCTGATGCTTCATCGGATGTGATTCGAGGTAACATCCTGATTTATGATATTGAAGCATATGTTTTAATTGATCCTGGTGCCACGCATTCATTTATATCGCCTTCATTTGCATGTAAATTAGCAAGACATGTAGAGCGTACACATTTATGTATGATGATGTTGATTATTACGCCTATGAATAGTAGTCAAGTTGTAGAATATGTATTTAATGACTGCAAGTTAAGAGTAGGGGATAAGGAGATAACAGCCAATCTAATATTTCTAAGTATGAGTGACTTTGATATAATATTAGGAATGGATTGACTATCTGCAAACCATGCTGTTTTAGATTGTTATGCTAAAACAATTATGTTCCCTAACCCTATTAGATATGTTGTAAAGTTTAATAAGAATAAATGAAAGGAGTAGTTATGATTATTATATGATTACTGATTTAGAAAACCTTCAACATATCAAGGTTTCATTGCGTACGTGGTAGATATGGATAAGGCACATCCGGAGGTGTCAGATATTACTGTGGTCAGTGAGTACCCAGATGTTTTTTCGGATAAATTGTCAGGGTTACCACCAGACCGAGAGATGGAGTTCTGTATAGATTTGGTGCCTAGTACAGAGCCTATTTTAAGACCACCATATTGCATGGCCTTAGTTGAGCTAGAGGAGCTCAAGAGACAGTTACATGAGCTGTTGGATAGGGGTTTTATACGACTGAGTGTTTCACCTTGGGGAACACCGATTTTGTTTGTGAGGATGAAGGATGGGAGCCTTCGATTGTGTATACCGACTGTTGAATAAGGCCACCATCAAGAATAGATACCCCCTTCTACACGTTGATGACTTATTAGATCAGCTTCAGGGAGCACAGGTCTTTTCCAAGATTGACCTGAGGTCTGGGTATCATCAGCTGAAGGTTTGGAGTGGAGATGTACCCAAGACAGCATTTCGTACCCGATATGGCCATTATGAGTTGTTGGTCATGCCATTCGGGCTGACGAATGCTCCAGCTGCTTTCATGGCTTTGATGAACGATGTGTTCAAGCCATATTTGGACCAGTTTGTTACTGTCTTTATTGATGACATATTGATATACTCGAGATCCAAGGAGGAACATGAGGAGCACCTCAAGATCGTGTTGCAGACTCTACGAGAGCAGGAGTTATATGCTAAGCTCAGTAAATGTGACTTTTGGTTGTCACAGATCTCATTTTTGGGACATGTTGTATCGAGAGATGGTGTATAAGTTGATCCATCTAAGATAGAGGCTGTAGTTCAGTGGGAACAACCGAGGACAGTCACCGAGATCAGGAGTTTTCTGGGTTTAGCTGGATACTATCGGAGATTCGTTGAGGGATTTTCGAAGTTGGCTGCTCCGTTGACACGTCTTACTCGAAAGAGTGTACCGTTCATATGGAACGAGGATTGTGAGAAGAGTTTTGAGGAGTTGAAGCGTCGATTGACCACCGCTCCGATTCTCACTATCCCTACTAGCTCTGGAGGATTTGCAGTGTATACCGATGCTTCGCATCAGGGACTGGACTGTGTATTGATGCAGGATGGGAAGGTAGTTTCTTATGGATCCAGACAGCTGAAGGATCATGAGAAGAACTATACGACCCATGATTTGGAGCTAACATCAGCAGTGGTTGCGTTGATGGTATGGCGCCACTACTTATATGGTGAGAAGTTCCAGATATTTATCGACCACAAGAGCCTCAAGTATCTGTTCTCACAGAAAGAGCTGAACATGAGACAGAGAAGATGGCTAGAGCTTCTGAAGGACTACGATTATAAGATACTTTATCATCTGGGTAAGGCTAACATTGTAGCCGATGCCTTGAGTAGGAAGAGCCTAGGGATGGTATCGTACATGATGGTTAAGGAACATGATTTGCTGAAGCAGTTTGCTAGCCTCAGTTTGGGAGTCGTGCCTTCTGACATAGATACAGGCTATGTGATAGCTAGTTTACGCTTGGAGCCAGACCTGTTGGACAGGATCAGAGTGGCTCAGCAGACTGATCCATTTTGTATGGATGTGAGTAGTCAGATGCAGAAGGGCACAGTGACTGATTTTGAGTTGAGTTCGGACGGACTACTGAGGTTCAAAGGTAGATTATGTGTTCCCGAAGATCTAGGACTCAGGAGATTGATATTGGCGAAAGCTCATTCGTCGAAGTATACGTTACATCCGAGGAGTAACAAGATGTATCAGAACCTCCGAAAGGTCTATCGGTGGTCGGGTATGAAGAGAGATGTAGCAGACTTTGTGGCAAAGTGTCTCGTATGTCAGCAGGTGAAGGTAGAGCATCAGAAACCTGCAGGGTTGTTGCAGCCTCTACCTATACTGACATGAAAATGGGAGTATATCACTATGGATTTCGTGATGGGTTTACCGAGAACCCGCAGGAATCACGATGCTATATGGGTGATCATCGACAGACTGATGAAGTTAGCCTACTTCCTAGCTATGAGAGCGACCGATACTCTGAGTTCATTAGCAGAACTGTATGTACGCGAGGTAGTGAGGTTACACGGTGTACCAGTGAGCATAGTCTCTGATAGGGATTCCGCTTCACATCCCACTTTTGGGGACATTTTCAAGAAGCCATGGGAACCCAGTTGAGTTTGAGCATCGCTTTCCATCCTCAGACAGATGGTCAGTCAGAGAGGACTATACAGACTCTGGAGGATATGTTGAGAGAACGTGTGCTAGATTTTAGAGGCTCCTGGGATGACCACCTGCCACTAGCCGAGTTCGCCTACAATAACAGTTATCATTCGAGTATCGGGATGGCACCGTATGAGGCTTTGTATGGCCGTATATGTCGTTCCCCTACAGGATGGGAAGAAGTGGGTGACCGTAAGATTTTTACTCCTAACATGGTTACGCAAGTATCTGAGGATGTCCACTTGATAGTAGAGAGACTAAGGACAGCTCAGAGCAGACAGAAGAGTTACGCTGACAGGAGATGTAGGCCACTAGAGTTTGCAGTTGGTGAATCCGTGTTTTTGAGAGTTTTCCTTCCAAGGGCATAGCGAGATTTGGGAAGAGAGGGAAACTAAATCCTCGCTATATTGGACCCTTTGAGATACTTGATCGAGTTAGAGATAAGGCGTATAGGTTGGCATTGCCATCGGACTTATCAGGTGTCCATAACGTCTTCCACATATCGATGCTACGGAAGTATCACCCGGATCCGGCATATGTGATTAGTTACGAGCCTTTGGAGCTCCGAGAGGACATGTCATATGTTGAGAGACCGATTCGAATATTGGATAGGAAGGAGAAGGTATTGAGATCGAAGACCATCGGATTAGTGAAGATTCTCTGGCAGCATCATACTTCAGAGGAAGCTACTTGTGAGCTAGAGAGTCTGATGCGAGAGAAGTACCCTCACCTATTTGATGACTGACTTGGTTCTAATTTGGAGGACCAAATTTTTTGAGTGGGAGAGGATTGTCAAACCCAAATTTTTGTAGCTTATTCCTTATGATTCCTATGTGTATGAACACTATGTAATTATAGTTGAATCATAAGAAGAGTATTTACTAGACATAAAGTGTTAGTAAAATAGTTTAACACGCAAAAGCTACATAAAAAGCCTAATGTGAGCTATAAGTGTCACAGGCTAAACCGAGAATCTAAATCATCCTGACTAAAAATAAGAACTTAAAATGAGAGAGCATAGAGAGCTCATGAAGGAAAGTCAGTTTGATTTAATCCCGAACATAGAAAACGAGAGTAAAAGCTAAAAAGGGTAAAATGGACCTTTTTGACGAGATAAGGTGTTTCGGGTGAAATTATCCACCAAGAACAGTTGAAACATAAAGATGAGAGTGTAAGACATAAGATATGACACTTTCGAAATTTTGAGAAAAAGTCAACTTGGTCAATGGTTAAGGAAAAAGTTAACTATAGTTAAGAAAGTGGACTTTTACCATAGTTGACTAATCATGGTTAAAAATTAACCTAAGTGTGGAGAAAAAATTGGGGAAAAATATTCTTGGCCAGAATACAAGATAATCATCCCCAAAAGTAAGGAAATTTATTTGGAAGGATTCCGGAATAAATTTAATGCTTAAAAATGTAATGGGCCTAAGGTGAAAATTTTAAAGCCCATTAAGGTATACTAAACGTATATCGAAATTCTTAGGTCCTTTAGACCGAATGGTTGGATCAATTGATTGGCCAAATATTTAGACAATTAAAGGCCCGAGATATAGTAAAAAGTTCAGCCTGAAAGCCCATTAAGAAAGCCCAAACTGAGAAGCCCAAATGGAAAGCCCAGGAGATAAATATCTAACCATAGTTAAAGCTAACAATGACTCATAAGGTGACTCATAAGGTGACTCATGGCTAAGGCTTGGAAAGTCAAGCTTAATGGCTGAAAAGTAAAGCTTAATGGCTAAGCATGTGGCTTATAAATTCAGCCACACCATTGTCATCTTCATCACACCAAATTCGGCTAGAAGAAGAAACCATTGAAACATATTTTCCAAGCTTTCTCTCACTAGAAATCACTAGGAATTAGGGATATTTGGAACTTGCATCCTTCATGGAAGTTGTTCCAAATTGAAAGGAGAGTGACATATGTTGGAATTGGCTATCAAGGAGCCATAGAGTGCAAACCGAGAGGCTTCAAAGATTCAGCCAAAGGATGAACACAACAATTGGTATATTTACTAATTTTCAATTTCATATATGTTAATGTATGAATGATTTTAAGTATGTTGGTATATGTTTTAGGCATTGAAACATATTAAATCACCATGAAGTTGGTTAGGTCGAGAGTGAGTAATGGGATAATGATTTATGTCCATATGATTTTAAGGCATAAATGGATTAATGTACATGTGTTAATAATTATGGTGTAATTAGAATTAATCAATTTTGATTATTTAATACATGTAATTAGTTGGCAATCAAGGTGTTTCATAAAATGCCTAAATGAACTATATGATGGTTAGTAATGTTGCCTACCAAGTGTTTGTGAAAATGCCTAAGTGAATTGGCTAGACAAATAGGCATGGATGGCATGCCATGGTGAAACCGAGGCATGGATAGCTCTCGGCCATGGCATTTGGCCGAGAGGTCCAATGGGTCAAGCCCAAATATTTTAGTCCCAATATGGCCTAGAACAAGCCCAATAAGAGTTTGTGGGCCCCACAAGCCCAATAGGCCCAACAAAAATAAATAGTAAAATGAAAATGGGCTTAAGGTATAGTTAGGCCCATTAACGATTATTAAGTCCCATTATGGGAAATGGACTGTATTTAATGTGAAATATAGTAGGAAAAGTGTAATTAACCTGATAAATGGTTATATACAGCTCCAGAGAGTATTGGAGAAGCAAATCGGACTGCTGAAACGAGCAGCGCAGAGAAAGTGAAATTTCTCGAGTGATTGCAAGTAAAGGACTTTTGTGAGTAGTTAGAGATACCTGCACGTATTTTTGTATGCTTTTACATTCACTTAAAAACTCTGAGGGTCAGAGAAAGTGAATAATAATTATTGCGACCCGATAGTGGCAAATTATGATTTTGCCCCTAATTAGTCAAAAAGTCAACTTTTGTGAAAAGTTGCAAAAAACATGGAAACTACTATTATGAGTGTTTAACTGCTGTTTAGCATGAAAATAAATAGATGGGCTAATGATTTTAAGGTTGATGTGACTTAAGCACATTTTATAATGCTGATTTTAATATTTCGTAAAACATCCCTTTTTAAAGAGCCATCTATCATATTATGTGAGAATGAATTGTGCTAGAGCACAGCTCGCACGGGATTTCATATATTTTCCACATACATTAGTGCTGGATTTTGATTCGCACTAGATTTCCATGACATGCATGATAGAGTACTGGAGTTCTTACTCGTACTCAGTTTTATATGATATATGCATGAGAGAGTGCTGGAGCGATTAG
The DNA here is from genome assembly GCA_033439115.1 of Firmiana major. Taxonomy (NCBI): domain Eukaryota; kingdom Viridiplantae; phylum Streptophyta; class Magnoliopsida; order Malvales; family Malvaceae; genus Firmiana; species Firmiana major. Next base: position 35,080,173 of record CM065912.1, on the reverse strand, counting down.
CTCGTACTCGAGTTTTACATGAGAATACATGACAAAGTACTGGAGCGTTGCTTGTACTCGATTCTTCATGGTTTATACATGACATAGTACTATAGCTATTGCTCGTACTTGATTTGATGATATTATGCATAGCATGGTACTGGAGCTATTGCTCGTACTTGATTTAATACATGAACTATGCATTGACCTAGTTGCTGGAGGTTTACTCATACTAGAGTTGAGTTTGTGATGTGAGACAGTGTTTGAGCGAAGTGTCGACTGTGAGTCGCACTCAAGCCGCACACTGTATGTGATATATAATACATGTTAAAACCCATGCCAGAGTCCTTGTGTGACTGTGTGTTACAGCTAGAGAGGATATCCGCATGAGGGTAATATAGACGTGGTTTGATATTCCATGGTTTGAGGGCTAAGACCTATGGTAGGTACCCCGACTGTGATGTAGGGTCCATGGGTGTACTTTGTACTGTGCCCGAGGTATGGGAGTACGTTGTACCGTGTGTTGTGTATAGCTGACGGTTGTAATGGACTGACCATCCTCCCCTTGCAACAATGATGCCCCGCACACCGAGTACTGTGTTGCTTGGGATCACATGTCGGATATGATCATAGTCCAGGATACTATTTGCATTTCACCACAGAGTCTCACATGATATATCACATTAATTGACTGATTTAAATTATAGATAGACCTGAGGGTTGGGTCGGACTCCGATTTTGTGTTGTGAATTATTTAATGCCATATTTATTGTGATTTAAATATACATGGCATGATTTACATAAAGGCATGATTTATATACGATGCATTGTTTTGCACTACATGCCTACATTTGAGAAAGAAAGCATGATTTCTGTACATTGGATTTCATCTGTACAAGTATATATATATTATATTTAAAGACATGCTTTTAAAGTGAGTAAAAGAAATAATGTTTCCAATGCATAGCATTATTTTGAGTAGATAGTGTATATATCTACTTGCTTGCCTGATTTCCTTACTGAGCGCGTTGTATGCTCACCCCCCTTTCTTTACATCTCTCTACAGAGCATCAGTAGAGCGAGAGCTATCGAGGGATAGTATTCCTGAGTCCACTACTAGTTCCTATCGACCGTCAGGTATACAGATTTTGTACGGTTATGTATCTAAACATAGAAACAGCACAGTGATGTATACGATTTATATTATGGGGAATGTATTTGTATTATATTCTATATAATCTTACATATATAATAAAAGCAGTTACAGTCAGTAATAGTATATTGACATGTATGTATGATAATGGAAAATGTGGTAAGCGAGGACTCTGATATCGAATCACAGCCCAACCATTAAAGAGAGGAAAGGTAAGTTAAAATACGAAAAATTTGTAGTGATTTTGGTTAAAGTCATGGATTGAGAATGGGGTCCTGACACTCTCTCATGCATATATCATATAAAACTGAGTACGAGTAATAACTCCAGCACTCTATCATGCATGTCATGAAAATAGTGCGAATCAGAATCCAGCACTAATATATGTGGAAAATATATGAAATCCAATGTGAGTTGTGCTCCAGCACGATTTATGCTCACATAATATGATAGATGGCTCTTTAAAAAGGGATGATTTACAAAACATCAAAATCAGCACTATAAAGTGTGCTTAATTCACATCAACCTTAAAATCATTAGCCCATCTATTTATTCTTCTACTAAACAGTAGTAAAACACTCAAAATGGTGGTTTCCATGCTTTTTACAACTTTCTACAAAAGTTGACTTTTTGACTAACTAGGGGTAAAATCGTAATTTACCACTATCGGGTCACAATAATTATTATTCACTTTCTCTGACCCTCAGAGTTTTTAAGTGAATGTAAAAGCAGACAAAAATACGTGCAGATATCTCTAACTACTCACAAAAGTCCTTTACCTGCAATCACTCGAGAAATTTCACTTTCTCAACGCTGCTCGATCCAGCAGTCCGATTTGCTTCTCCAATACTCTCTGGAGCTGCATATAACCATTTATCAGGTTAATTACACTTTTCCTACTGTATTACACATTTAATACAGTCTATTTCACTTAAATGGGCCCGTTTACTCTTAATCGGCCTCAAACACTTTAATTGGGCCTTAATCCATATTAAGCCTGTTTTCTACGTATTATTTCCCTTCATCAGGGTCTATCGACTCATTGGGCCTATCAATACCCATTGGGCTTTATTCCAAGCTCTTTAGATAGCCCGTATATCATTTACGACAGTTTACTCAAAATTCCCAATATTATCCACTAATTGCAGAATTAAATACGAAATGCATAAAATAAATCTTAAATACGCAATAATCACATAAATTATCGTAAATGAGCTTTACTTACCCGAGATTATGCGATGGTACGCAAATCGAAGTTCGATCGGGCTTCCGTTCGAAATTTATCATCGAACTGCATAATTTTGTATATTTAACTCCGGGTCAATTTTCGATTAAATATAATTTAAATAAATTTATCAGAAATCAATTCGATCACTTTTGACCTCGTATCGACTTACCCGAAGTCCGAAGGATTCTCAAAAATTTTCCTTTTTCTTTTTCTTTCTTTTTTCTTCTTTTTCCCATTTTCTCCTTGGCTGAATCGGTCCGGTCCGGTTCTGTAAGACCCGAATTTAATTAAAATACGAAAATTAAATATGAAATAAAGGAGTAATTGTGAAGGAAGTCGGGTTAAATTAATCCCGAACACGTGTAAGGGCAAAATGGTCAAAAGACCAAAGGTCGGTATAATTTCGATAAGAAAAATTTAATTAAAATATGGATTTGAGAAATCTTAGTCAATAAAGATGAAATAAATTTATTTTGGGTTAAATTGATCAAGATATTAATTTATGGGAATTAATCGGAATTTTTAGTTTGGAAAAATAATCCCGAAAATAATCAAGAAATTATACCCGAAAAAGAGGTTGAAATATAATAAATAAATTAAATTAAATTAAATTAATTAAATTAGAATAAAATTATAATTTTAAGGATATTTTAGGGGATATTTGGGTATTTTTAATGTATTTTAATGATTATAATAATAATAATAATTGATAAAATAAACAAAAAAAATGAATCTGAAACAAAAAAAAAGGGAAGAGAGAGAGAGAGTGGTCGGGGAGAGAGAAAGAAAAACGGAGGCAATTGACCGAAAAGCCCGACGAGCTGTCCGGCGGCCGATGACCGGGCCAAGGGTCGGAAATGGAAGAGGGGACGCCGGTGAGCACGATGGTACCGGCGGTGCAGCCAACCGACGCCGGAGGAGGCCGAAATCGGGAGGAGAAGCCGCGGGGAAAGAGAAGGCCACCGGCGGCGAACGGCGGCGATCCAGGCGAAACCAAGGCCCGATTTCGAAAGCCCAGGCGACGGCGGTCCTTTCTGCACCGGTAGCAGCCGGCGAAATGGCCGGAATCGCCGGCGACGGCCAAAAGAGGGAAACGGGTCCGACGGCGAAGAGGAGAACAGCCGGACCGGCGGCATTCCGGCGACGTTGAGGCGAACCGAGGCCAGATTTGAGGTGCAGACGACCCAGCGGAGCCACTGGCGGTGGAAGTCGGCGGAGAACCGGCCGGAAAAGGGGTGAACCGGCTGTGGACCGATCGAATCGGGGTGAACCGGCGGTCTGAACCGGTCCGAACCGGACTGAACCGGTTCAGCCAAAAAGAGGAGGAAAAAAGGAAGAAAAAGGGAAAAGGAAAAAGAGAAAAAAATTGGGGAAAATTTCGGTGATGCAATCGAGCTTCGGGTAAGTCGATAAGCGGTCAAATTGACCCGATTTAAATTTGGAACATTTTATTTAATTTAATTTCGACCGAAAAGTTTACCCGAAAATGTAATTAATTGTGTAGCTCGACGATTGGCATCCACCGAGGGCTCGAGACAGTCTCGATTTGCGGACTAGCATGGAATCTCGGGTAAGTGACCCCTATTTACGATAATTACCTCGTTATGCGTGATATTGATTTAATTTACGCATGAATTGAATTAATTTATGAAAATTTAGATAAATTATCGTAAATAGTGAATTTAGCTATTCAAGAATTAGAACGAGGCCCGATAAATTATTGGTGGGCCCAATGAGCCCAATAGGCCTCGATAAAGTGAGAATTTAGTGAAAAACGGGCTTAAGGACGATTAAGGCCCATTAAGGTGCAATAGGGCCCAATAGGGGTAAATGGGCCCAATGATTTAAATTAAGCCCAAAAAATATTAAATACAATTAAATTGCATAATATCTGACCTGAGGAATATTAATACACAGTTCCAGACATTTGACTGGGAGCATATCGGACTGCGCGACGAGACAACATTGGAAAAGAAAAGGTCAGACTCGACAGGAAAATAAGGTAAGGGAATTCTGCGGACTGCTAGAGGTAACTTTACGCAATTTCAAGTTCATTTGCAGTCCTTAAATTTTATCTGAAGGGTCTAGAGGTCGAATAATAATTTTAGTGCCCCGAATGGGCAAATTACTAAAATACCCTTGTTAAGGGTAAAATCTAAAAATTTAGGAAAAATTGGGAGGAGCAAGGACAAGAGGTTCCTGCTCGTTCTGGAGGTATTTCAACGCATGCATGAGTAGGCTGGCTCACCTTGAAAGAAAATGCACAGCATTGCATACTTTCAACGTGAAATTGTTTTGAAAACTGTTTTGAGGAAACAGAGCCGCCTACGTGTTTTTATTTACATGTGACGTGCTAGAGCTTAGCTCGCACGATGTTTGATTTGTGTGATGCATGCATTAGTGCTAGAGTGAGAGCTCGCACTAGAGTTTTACATGCATAGGTGCTGGAGTCCAACTTGCACCAGATTTGTATACATATATATATGATTTTCGTGACAGGGTGCTAGAGTCTAACTCGCACCATATTTTTATATGATTTTGAGACGGGGTGTTAGAGCTTCGCTCGCACCAGATTTTTATACGATTTGCATACAGAGTGCTAGAGCTTAGCTCGCACTAGATTTACGTGATTTGATGAGAGTGCTGAGCATTGCTCGCACTGATTTTATGAGAACATGCGATGAGCCGTGCTTGGAGCATCGGGTAGACTGTGTGTCACCGATTAAATAGGCTCGCACGTGCGTTTTGAGACATGGCATGAGTATTGAGAAACAAAACCTCTGTGGGAAGCAGGCCAATTGGGCTGGAGTACCTAGAGATATTATATGGGTTCACGGAGTACGATATACCGTGCAAGTAGCATGGAGTACGATGTACCGTGTGGTATCTTCGGATACGGCATCTCCGGATGCAGCATCTTCGGATGCCGGGGATTGGATAAGACTGACGGGATGGACTGACCCACCTCCCGGGCGGTTCCCGATCATGGTGAGAACCCGCACACTAGGATCCGTGTAGCTGAGGAACTCACGAGGACAAATGTGGCCATAGTCCTAGTTATTTACCTATATACAGATGTTGACTAGTCTCGCATGTTGATGACTTTTATGATGATTTAAACTGGGTTTTAAAACTAAATTGCATGATGGTATTTCCATGCTTTTCAAAACCCACGTGTGATGTAAACGTTTTCATGATTTTGTGTGAGTCAGGATCACCCGCAGGAGGGGTCGAATCCTGACTTTATTGTGAAAATCTTTATTGAGAAAGAAATGATTTATAATAATTGCATGTTGATTTTCCGTGCAAATGTGTTTTACATTTCATCATAATGTATAGCATTGTTTTAAAATGTGTGGAGAAAGGGCGGTTTATGCATGGCACTACGTTCATGTAGGTAGTATGGTTACCTACTTGTTCGTAGGATTGCCTTACTGAGCTTGATGTGCTCACCCCTTTCATTTTCTCCCACAGATAATCTCCGGTTGAAGTTGCGACGACTCAGTACTGCATTCTGGATATCCGCTGCTGCCCATCAACATAAGGTATATACACTTGTACATATTGTATCTACATAAGCATAGCACAGTAACATGTTTGTAAGTAACGTTAGGGGATGTATAAATAATGTAAACAATTATAAATAACTGGAGAATAAATAAGTTAGATGAAAATTGAATGGTGGGACTGGCATTGACGCACAGCCCAATTTGTTAGTAGAGTGTGGTCACGATCAGAGGACAGATAAGAATTTAATAAAGAAAATAACAAAATGCGAAAAATTAACTCTGATTTTTGGGTAGTTTGGGTCGTGACAGGTTCAGTTTAGAAGGTTCTCCCCTGAACCGCCGACCGATTCAGGCATCCTTTGGTCGTGCCGACGTCATCCGACCGGTTCCCGACGTGCCACTGCAACTGTTCGACGCGTCTCTGGTTGGGGAACACTCGGTTGGCCTCGATCGGGACCAAGCACCGCTGGTGTCCGTCGGATCTCCTCTTTTCCTCCGCGGCTTCTCCTCTTCGATTCGTTGGCGTCCGACATCGATGACGCGCGTTACCGGTACCGATGGGTGCGCACGAACCTCCTCTTCCTTTTTTGGCCCCTTGCCTGGCCGTGGGGTCGCCGGTGCTCGCCGTCCGGTGGTCTCTTCTCTTCCTCTCGGGTCTGCGTCGGTTTCCCCTCTATTTTTTCTCTCTCTCCCCATTTCAATTTCCAGATTTCCAATTTCTGATTTTCAATTTCTTTCTTTTTCTTTTATTTATAATATATTTTTATTATTATTTTATTCATTAAAATAATAATAAAATCTCAAAAATATCCCAAAAATATCTAAAAATATCCTATTAAATTCATTTAGTCCGTAAATGAATTTATCAGTCCGATTTTACCTTTTCGGTATATTTTTCTAATATTTTCAGGCTCATTTTTTCGGGGCAAAAATTCTGAAAATATTAAATAAATTTATATCTTGATCAATTGGACTCGAAATTAAATATTTTCCTCGATTTTGATTAAGATTCCTCAATTTCATATTTTTAATGCAATTGTCTGATCTAAATATCGAATTTCAGTCATTTGATCATTTTACCCCTGTGCTCGTTCGGGAATCAACTTAACCCTTATCTCGCTGTTATGTAGCTTACATGCATTTTTAATTTCTTAAATAGTCAATTGCATGATAGTAAATACTCTTCTTATGATTCAACTATGGAATAAAGTGTTTGTACACATAGGAATCATAAGGAACAAGCTACATACGTAAATCGAAAACACGGGTCTGACAGAACTTTCAACTGATGAAACCCATACCTCAGATCAATCTTTCCTACTTATTAATACTGACTCATATCAGACCAACTCAGCTTTGATACCAATCTCTGTCACAATCCCTTTTCATCATTTTCACTCGAAAATCACCATAAATTTTTCGCTTTTTCATTTCCTTTCCCTATCAGTATTAATCATCATTACCAATCATCTTTCAATTAATCGAGAGCAAGCACATGCATTTCAAAGTTTAAGTTATACATTTATACATGTTTGCTAACACTTACATCCCTCATATTACAATTCAAAATGATTACTGTGCTATTACATGTTTAGATACAAAAAGAATTCCTGTGTGTATACCTCTTAGCGATGGAGAGTAGTGGATATCTGAATATAACACCTCAGTCCTTCACTAGGCTACTATGTGTGCTCTGTAGGGGGAAAATGATAGGGATGAGCAACCACACGCTCAATAAGGTAATAATGCAAACATGGTAGATAACTACACTATCTACATGCTTATAATATCATGCATAAAGATCTTTAATATCTAGAGTATGAGGAAATAGTAAAACTATGCCACATGTATATACATATATCATGTACTGAAAAACTTGTAAATAGACATGTAAACATGAAAAACCATCATGTAAAACTTCTCATGCTCATCATAATAAAACTTAGTAAAACTCGTCGCAACAACTTATTATCCTTCACAAAACATCCCACAAGGTTTGACTTCTCCCTTGGGTCTACCCTGGACAACACAAATCATAACCAGCATATAAAACCATGTGATATCATGTGAGATCTGAAAATTTTATACATATTTGATTATGTAATGTGAACATGAAGTGTAATTGATTGAACTAAAATGTGATGTACTCACATATTGAGGTTGTATGGAATGGAATTTTAAGTGATGAATGAGTAATGAATGAGAATTAATCAATAAAGTAAATTATGGCTATTACATATGGAGATTTTATGTTAAGTGTTTAACCAAAGTGTGAAACTATGAGGCCAGATCGATCTTGAAAAAGAGAGGATCAATCTGGTAGGCCAAAATGACAAGGAAAGAGGAAATTAAGTGAGCAGATCGATCTCCAATGGAAGAGGATTGATCTCCTTATGATTCTGTAATGAAGAGATCGATCTCATGAGGAAGAAATCGATATCATGAAGCATTTTGTAAGGAGAAGATCGATCTCCTCAAGGAGCAGATCGATCTCATGAAGCATTCTGTAAGGAGAAGATCGATCTCCTCAAGGAGCAGATCGATCTCGTGAAGCATTCTGTAAATTAGAGATCTATCTCATGATTGGAGCAGATCAATCTCATAAAGTCATTAAGAGATCGATCTCATCCCACGACAGATCGATCTCCTAGGCATAAAATTACCCCAAAACGTTCCTAAATTCAAATGCAGATCGATCTCATTAAGGACTAGATCGATCTCCTACCCTCAGTCTATAAAAGGACCCCTGTGTTTTCCTGTATTTCATCTTTTTTCTCTCTTTCAAACCTCAATTTCAGTCGAACCCTAGCTTTCTCTCTCTTTCATAGCCCCAATTTTTCGTCCAAATCGAAGGTTGTGGCAAAAGGGAAAGTTGTTCCTCATCCAAAGAAGAACAACATACTTGAAAATCGAAAGACGGATTGAATCGAGACAAGAGTTAAGCACTCCACAAGTTTTGGGTAATTTTCTAAACTTCGATCTTGGATTTTAAAGTGATTTTTGGTGATTATGGCTGTAGGTATTGTGATGAAATAGCTAGGAAATGGTTAAGGATTGATGAAACTATGTTTTTGTTGGAGTAAAAATGATATTATGAGATTATGGTAATTTTGGGAATTATGACTATAAGTTTGGAATTTAGGCAATAAGGTGAATTGGGCATGGATATTGAACATGAAAAATGTAGGATTTGAAATCTAGTAGATGAGAATGTGGATTGTGATAAAATTATGAGAGTTGGGTTGTTTGAGTATTTAACAAGAATAAGAGCAAATATGTGCTTGATGATGCGATTGAGTTGGGTTATTGATTTTTTAACACCATTTGGATAGTCCAAGAGTTCTAGAGAGGAATGCGAGACTAGTTCATGATACGGGGGAACGATTGTACTATACGAGGTGCAAAGTGGTAAGGGAAAACTTAAACTCGTTTGTGTATGTGTTTGATGCTAATTGTAGCATGAAAGTGATTTGAGCAAACAAGCCTATTTTTATGAGTTGTGAATAAGTAGTGCATAAGATGTTATAGCCGGTTGGGGCCCAACTTTTATGAGTTATTAACTAAGCATGAAAATATTTTACAATCGTCTTGTGATTAAAACGTGAAAAGAGATTTGGGCTTTACGTTAAGGCGTACTGAGATTGAGAAATGTGTGTGTGGTTTTGTCAGTTGGAACTCGGTTTTAACATGTTTTGTGTTGGGTACACAAATGTTTTAAATGAGATTTATGAGAGAAAACCATTATAAGTTCTACGTGAAGGAAAAACGTTTTATATGATAATGGCTAATAATTGAGACTTAGGCGTGTCATGTTGAATACACATAAGGCATTGCTTTGGTAGCATGTAAGGCCGATATTATTCCCCGCTTTGGTAGCATTGGGAGGCATTGTTTTGGTAGCATGTAAGACCAATATTATTCCCCGCTTTGGTAGCGTTGGGAGGTATTGCTTTGGTAGCATGTATGTTCGATATTCTTCCGTTTTGGTAATGAGAGATGCCTTCGTTTTGGTAACGAGAGATGCCTCCGTTTTGGTAACGTGAGATGACCCCCGTTTTGGTAACGCTGGGAGGCCTTGCTTTGGTAGCATGTAAGACCGATAGTGTGCATGAGGAGAGGCATTGCTTTGGTAGCATGTAAGGCCGAGCCTTGTTTTGGTAACGCGTAAGTCCAATATACCATGTACACGACCATATTGTCGACATTTCCCTCTTTTGAGGATGCATAGGATATGCACCCAGAGGAGATTTATTATGATGTGCCATGACGAGTTTTATATGAGTTTTCTTGCCTAGTCTCCTTTTTTTATACACATGAGTTGTGTTTTGTGGCTGTGCCACGTGAATGTATTTGAGGTGATTTTTATCATGTTTTAATGAGAAAAGTCATTATCGCATTCTGATTTCCACATGTTTGTGACTGTGATTTGTACGGAGTATGTACACTCATATTTTTACATGATTTCAGAGAAATGAGTTGAGAATTATGTTTAATGAGTTCATGCTACGTTTTGATTGAGTTTCAACTACGAGATAAAATGATTGTGCTGTGCAAATCATTGTTTTATTAACGAGTCCCTTACTCCCTTACTGAGGTATTTAGAAGCTCCTGCTTTCTCTCCCTCCAGATTTCTTCAAGTTAAGAGAGTTTTTCCCTACGACGTACGGAGTAGTGGCTAGTGGAGGACTTGAGCTCCAGGCTGCATATATTGTGTTGAGATATAATTTACATTTCATGTACCCAGACTTATGTTGTATTTATAGACACTTGATGTACTATGATGTATGGGATGTATTAGGATAATTAACTCGAAATTGAGAGATGTAACTGGTATAATACTTATTCGTGAGATGATAAGATCCTGAGGTGTGGATTTATGAATTATATATTTACGTATGATGATGTATGACACTGCACAGGAATGCACCCTTAATTGTTAATTAATGAGTATAAAAAAGTTTTAAATTTGCTATGTTTTCCGCACTTTCGGGGCGTCGCATATCATGTGAGACAGGTGGTCACTATAAAATCGATGGCTTTGTTGGTCAACTATGCCATTATCATCCCAGACCACAAGGATCCCGGTGTGCGGGGTATCATGCTGGTACGGAGGTGGGTTAGTCCTATGCTAGACTCAAGTTAACATCATAACCTCACGGTACAGTGTACTCCATGTGATATACACAGTACAACATACTTCGTGGACCCATATCATGGTTGGGGGGGTGACTGCCATAGGTCTTATCTACCTCATGCCATGTATAACCTACTCAGTCTCAAGTGCACGATCGAGCATTTCATTCGTGTAACTAGCAGTTTACACGAGGCATCTAGCACGGCTCGTGCGAGCATCTCATCCATGTGACACAAAGTCTACACGAGGCATGTAGCACAAATCATTACATATCACAGTGTGAAAAGCCCAGTGCGAGCAAAGCTCTAGCACGAATTCATGCATCATCAGTAAATACCCTCATATGAGCAACGCTCTAGCACGATTTTATGCATAACAAACATGGAGAAAATCACGTACGAGCATAGCTTCAATACGGTTATATGCATAAGAAAATCAATGAAAACCCATGTACGAGCAAAAGCTCCAGTATGACTCATAAAACATCACTTAAATCTGATAGGTGACTTTATTTTAACAAAACACGTTCAAACCACAATTAGCACCAGACTCGTGCTATTTCACAAAATTATGAATTCAATAGCCAGCCTATCCGTATATTTGCTTAAACAAAAACAATATATTTCGTAAAAATATCAAAAACATGATGCTTATGCAATTATTAGCCTTACTACCCCTTTTGTAAGATTCACTTTCAAAACCAAAATCATCTATATCCAAAATCGTTTGTACAAATCATTAATCCTTCCTAGATAACTGGGCGATTACAAAACCCTATAAACACCCTCAAAATACATGCAGCTACCTTTAAATACTCACAGAATTCCCTTACCGAGAATCGCGTCGAGTGATTCCACTTCCTTAGAGTTGCTCGATCGTGCAGTTCGATTCGCTTCCAATGAAATCTCTGGAGCTATACAAATTACTTATCACATCAATTTAACCTAATACAACACAATTCTCACATTTATTATATTTGATTCGACTTATTGTTTTCATTAACACTTATAAAACCTCACTTTCTCTTAAACCCTTTTTTGATTCTACTATTCATTTCTCGGGAATCTATTAGTTCCACCAATCTTATTGGTTCACACTAAATCGACATCAAGCTTATAATGCCTCTAGTTCATTATTTCCTTCACTATGGCAATTTATAAACACCTCTTATGCCCATTTTCAATCATCATCTATTTCAACATATATATTTCACAACATTATCTTAAAATTATCTATACATGCTTACTAACATCTCTATATAAGACCCTTAATTTTGGTGCAATGTATATAATTATATGATGTACAAACAAGTTGAATTATGTATGAATCGTAAGAAATATATATTTTAAAGTTCTAAGTGTGAAGGGATTGATAAATGGATGTTGAAGTGATTAAGTATGAGTTTGAAATGAGGAAATCTGTAGAAAATGAAGTAGGATGAAGGCCAGATCGATCCCATGCAAGGAGAGATCGATCTCATGGCTTGAAGAAATGCAGAATCAAGCATGTTGGAAGAGGCAAATCGATCACTTGCTCAAGCAGATTGATCTCCTTAGCTCTCAAGTTGGAGCAGATCAATCTCCCTTTAAGACCAGATCGATTTCCTTAGCTCTCGGGTTGGAGTAGATCGATCTCCCCTGAATGCCAGATCGATCTCCTTATCTCTTGGACTGAGACAGATCGATCATGTTCCCTTGAAGCAGATCGATCTCAAACCCCTAACAAATCGATCTCATGCCCTAAAAATTTTATGAAAATGAGGGATTTAAGAGAACAAGATCGATCTCTGCCTAATGCAGATCGATCTCATCAAGCAATTTCTATAAAAGGAGTAGTTGAAATTTTCAATTCACGAAAAACAACCCCATTTCCTCCATTTTTAATCTAAAACATAGTTTTCTCTCTCTAAATCAACCCATTTCCAGTAAGATTTGAGGAAAGACCATTAGATACAAAGTTGTTCATATCCAAGAGAAGAACAACATAGTTTGGAATCAAAGCCTCATTTGTTGGATTGAAGGAGCAAGGAACATTTTCATTTAGAGCAAGAAGAGAAACTAGATTGGTAAGTTTCTAATGCTTCAGCCCAAGTACATTTGTTTATTTATTGATTTTGGAGTTGATTTGTATGTGTATTGATGATTAAAACTACCTAAGGTGTAATGGAACAAGTAAAACCTAGAACAAGTCTAGTGTGAGAAAATGTGGGTTAAATGAGTTGATGATTTATGGGTATGCTAAAGTGTTTATGAGATAATGTGAATGATTTGAGATGGTTAAATGAAGCCACATTTTGAGGATAGTCAATTTATGAAAATAAGTATATAATATATTAATAAAATGCCATAGTGAAGAAATTGATGAAATATGAACACTATGAGCTTAATATCGATTTAATGTCGATATAGCATGATGTGACAGCCCGGAAGCATGAAAATAGGGAAAATTTAAAATTTTTCTTAATTTAAAACTAACAACTCTGGGTGCATTCCTGTACAGTGTCATTTAATCGCTTATGTCAAAGCTAGTCATTATACCCAAGATCACACGATTCATACTTAATGAAATCAAATACAGAGTATCCCAAAAAGAATCAACCCATAAGTCTCAAATCATTTCTTTCATATAAACCTAATTACATCCCAAGATACTCATCAGAAATGTCTGTATTACATCATTGTCTGGATACAAAATGAACTGAATTATACCTTATGCGTGTACAAGCGATAGCCTATCAACCAGCCTATATCACGTACACGGCAGGCTCTACCTCGCTTACTTCAAGTAATTTGGAAGGGGAAGGAAAAAGGGCGAGCTCTCAAAACGCTTAGTAAGGAGGATAAGGGAAGTTATAAAAATCGTCATCACAAACACAATATGATGGAAATAATGAGCTTGCAAATCATTATAGAAATAATTGTGAAAACAATGGCATTAGCATAAAGCACGTGATAAAAATCACCAATCACATTATATCAAATCTCATCGCGTGATATAAATCACAGTATTAAAATCATATCATTAGCAAATAAATCGAGACTAGGCATTTATAAAACTCAGATAAAACTCATCGTCATTGGTACATCACAACGATTGAATTTGTCCCCTAGGCGGATATCCCCAGTCGAGGGATTTCATCGACAGTAATACACATACATGGCCATGATTTGCTGTAGACTTGATCAGACTCATACAGACGTTGGTCTTATGTGCTATCAAGCACGGCCCGACCTTACATGCTATCAAAGCAAAGCTACCCATCACTACTAGAGCGGGTCATCTCAAGTTACCAGAACGAAGGCGTCAGTCTTACATGCTACTAGAGCACGACCCGACCTTACATGCTACCAGAGCAAAGCCCGATGTGCATCTCATGATAAGCCATAGTCTCAGTGAAAATCGTGTTACCTTCACATAGAGCTCTTAGTGGTTATCACAAAACCTATTTCGGTTATAACACATTATATTCACATTTACACAAAACTTATCAAAATCGAGCTCAAACCGACAAAACACTCACATAGTAAAAGCATGCCATTGTTGTATATAAATCATTTTACCTTCACGTAGAGCTCATAGTGGTTATCACAAAAACCCATTTTGGTTATAAACCATATGTGTTCACAATTACACAAATCACATCAAAAATCGAGCTCAAACTGGTAAGACACTCACACATTTATCAACACATCAAATCATCTTATAAAACATGCTCATTTATCAAACTCTTTTTCATGCTCTTAAAACGTTTTCATTCATTAGAAAACTCACAAGCAAAAATGGTTTATTTCCCTTACCTCTTGCACCTTGAGTGGTACAATATCCTAGGTTCTCAGACTAGCCTCGTTTCCCGCGTCAGATTCTTGAGCTGTCCACACACATCATTAACCCATCAATATGCATCATTTTTAATTTTCATCTCTTTCTCTTACTCATTCTAACTCAACATTATCTCAAAACTCTTTCTACATCTTTATCAACACTTTAGTTAACTCATAACCATCACAAGATACCCACATCTCATTTTTCATCTATACTCATTGTTTATTTCCCTCCTAACTTAGATATTTCTAACCAAATATATGCATATGTGCAGTTATCCACAAATATACCCAATGATAATGCCTAAACCAAGGATCTTGTGAGCTTACTTAGCTTGTCCTCTCTTAACCAAGTTGTAGAACGCTTGTCTCTTCCCTTTGCTCAAGCCCACCTTTGATTTTCTAGTATGTTGTTCTCCTTACTAAGAGGAACAACTTTGTCTTTTACCCCTTTGTCTAATTTTATCTAAAATAGGGTGAATCTTAGAGAGAGAAAGATTGGTTTGGGTAAAAATGGTGAAGGTTTGATTTGCAGAGAAAGAAAAGCCTGATTTTAAGCAAAAATCTTGTGGTCCTTATATAGACTGGGCTTATTAGATCGATATGGTATTGAAGGAGATCGATCTCTACTTCGTTTCAACTGCTCCATTAACAACTATAAGATCGATCTGGTCGGGGTGAAGATTGATCTGTTCTTCTAAGAGGAGATCGATCTGGCATTGAATTAGGGATCAATCTCTTCTAGGTCAAGAGTTAAGGAGATCGATTTACCCTTGTGACAAGATCAATCCTTGCTAGGCAGAGGCATTAGGAGATCGTTCAGCTTCCTTAAGAGTGATATCTGCCTGTCTGCTTTTGCACGTTTTTCTGCATTTTAGAGCTATGGGATCGATCTCTCATCTTTGGAGATCGATTTGGCCTTCATAAATTCTCCTGCTGTTGCACCAATTGCAGAAAACTCAATGCAAAACTCACCTTAATCTACTCCATAGGCCATATTTCAATCCATACACATTTAAGACTTAAAAACTTCATCTCTTTATACTTCATTAAATCTAAAACTTACGTGTGGATCAATAATCGTAATTACATTCACCAACTTACAATTCTCACTTAGCAAATCTCATAAAATTTACAGTTCTTACACATGAATCAATAGGCCTAAAGGAAACAGTAGACTCGAGATATGAGTAGAGCAATAAAACGAGGCCTTATAAGTGTTAATGGAGGCTATAGGTTGAATCGACTATAGCAAACACAAGAATTGTGTTATATTGGACTCAATTGATGTGATATACGACTTTGTGCAGTTTCAGAGAGTTCGTTGGAGACAAATCGAATCGTACAAGTAAGCAGCTCTAAAGAAGTGGAATCACGCAACGCGATTCCAGGTAAGGAAATTCTGTAAGTATATAGAGATAGTTGCTCGTACTTTGAACTCGTGGGTGAATATAGGGCGTTTATGAAATGCATGATTGTTTAAGAAAAGTGGTTGATGATATGCGTGAATAACTACGAATATGTATATATGATTTGGTTTTGAAGTAAGTTTCATAAAAAAATGGGATAATAAGGCTAATAATTGCATAAATCATATGTTTTCGATGTTTTCACGAAACACATTGCTTGGTTTAAGCGAATCAATGTATGGGATGGCCAGTGTTTAAATGACTTTGAGAAATAGCACATGAGAGGTGCTAATCATGATTTTGAGATTGTTTTGGTTGATTATGAGCCGCCTATCATGTTTGTGTGAATTAAATCGTGCTGGAGCCTTGCTCGCACGAGATTTTGGTATTTTCACTTGTATAAAATGTGTTGGAGCTTAGCTCGCACCTTGATTTGAAACAATAATGATATTTTGTAAACTGTACTAGAGTTTCTACTCATACATGGATTTCGAGTGGTTTTCCAATGCATATAACCATATTGGAGCTATGCTCGTACGTGATTTTCTCATGAATTTATGCATAAATGTTGTACTAGAGCGTTGCTCGTATGAGGATATTAATTGATGATGCATGAATCATGCTAGAGCTTAGCTCGTACAGGTTTTCACACTGTGGTATGTATGATGTCATGGTGAGAGTAATACAGATTAATTCAAGGAACCCAAAAGGGGCGAGTAAGGCCATGAGGGGCTAGGAGATGACGTTAGAAATACTCTCACGTGTACTTGAGACTATATCGATTACACATGGCATTGGGGTAGATAAGACCTACGACTGGCACCCCCAACCATGATATGGGTCTGTGAAATAGGTTGTACCGTGTATATCACATAGAGTACACTGTACCGCATGGTTGTGATGATGATATGAAAGTCTGGCAAAGAACTAACCCACCTTCGTTCAAGTATGATGCCCCGCACACCGGGATCCATGTGGTTTGGGATGATTTATGACATAGTTAGCCAACATAGTCGTTGAGATATAGTGACCTGTCTCACCTAATATTACATAATACCACATGGTTTTGATACATGAGTGTAATTGTGATTATCCAGGGTAGACCCAAGGGAGGGGTCGAGCCTTGTGGGTTTTGTGATTTAAAGAAATGATAATTTGACTTATGATGAGATGTGATGTGATTTAAAAAAGATGTTTCTTTAATAAATTTCCCTTTTTGTGATGAGTTTTGATGAGACTGAGCATGAGATGGTTTTACATGTTGATATTTCCATGTTTTATGCCTATTTACATGATTTTCAATACTTGATATATGTATATACATGTGGCATAGTTTTATTTCCTCATGCTCCGATTATAAACAATTTATGCATAACACTATCAGCATGTAGATAGAGTAGTTATCTACCATGCTTGCATTATTGCCTTACTAAGCGTGTGGTTGCTCATCCCTCTCTACGTTCCCCTCTCTACAGAGCGTACATAGCATACCAGTGAGGACTGAGGAGTTGTATTTTGGACATCTACTGCTTCCATTGCCAAAAGGTATACACACAAGGATTCTTTTTGTATCTAAACATGTAAAGGCACAATAGTCATTGTGTATTGTAATGTGGGGGATGTCAAAGTTAGAAAACGTGTCATGTATAAGTGTATAACTTAACTTTTAAATGAATGACACTTCTTTTGATTTAATCGAGAATGAATGATCAGTGATGATTATTATTGACTCACAGCCCAACTGTGTAGTGGTGAGTTTGTTTACGACTGGGTGTGGAAAGGAAAATGCAAAAAATTTATAGTGATTTTCGGTTCAAAAGGATAAAATGGGTCATAACAGAGATTGGTATCAGAGCTGAGTTGGCTGATGTGAGTCGATAATAAAAAGTAGAAAAATTACATCCTCATATTACTGTACTTTTGTTTAGATATAGCTATGTATATCGTGATGGATTGAGTCTAATAAGTGATTGTGAATACAGGAAGTTAGGCATTATGCCTATTACGCGTCGAGGTAGACGGGCAGAAGCACGTGCTAGAGGCCATAGAGGTAGGCTTGAGAGCCGTGCTAAACTACAGACTTACCAGGCTCCTCAGAACCCTGTTGAGAGACCAGGGGATATTGAGGCACGCTTCGCTAGAATATAGCGGAGTATCGGGGGCCTAGTTGAGATAGTCACTCAGGCATTGGGTGCCGGTGATAGACAAGGTCCCGTAGTGCAGCCTACTACTACTAGTCAGGAAGCTGTAGAGGTAGAGAGACCTCAGACCACTAAGATGGTGACACCCTCAGTACAGGATACGGCTTCACCTATCGTACCATCACATAGCGATAGCGATTTGGGGTGCGATTACGAGCTGAGTAGGCTAAGCTAGTTTCAGGAGTTGAAACCTCCAGTGTGTAGAGGGGTAAAGGACCCGATGATTATAGAGGATTGGGTCTATGAGATGGAAAAATTGTACCAATTTTTTAGACGTACATCAGCTGCGAAACTGGCCTTTGCTGTGTTTATGTTAAAAGGTGAGGTAGAACACTGGTGGAGATCCACCGAGTCTATTTTGAGAGCTCAACACTTCGAGATCACTTAGGAGATATTCTTGGAGGCCTTTAGAAGGCAGTACATCCCAGCCACCACACAGAGGAAATTACAGATGGAATTTATGAATTTGGTTCAGGGGAACCATACTAGGGATGAATATGAATCGAGATTCATGTCTTTAGGGAGATATGACCCGGATATGATGGGTAGTGAGACTAGCAAAGTCCAAAAGTTTGTGGATGGATTAAGATTGGCTATCTAGACTAAGGTAGCTCCCTTTGACATTCATACTTATGAGGAAGTTGTACACAAAGCACAGTTATCCAAGCAGGACTTTAAAAAGAATGACTCCGAGTTTGGAAAGATTAGTGTCAGGAGAGATAGAGACCAAAAGAGATCCGGGATGGATAGAGTGGCCAAGAGAGGAGGCCAGAGATTTTTTGAGAAGAGACCTAAGATTGATGAAGTGCAAGAGAGAGTTGTTAGACCTCCCGTGTACGGGGCTTTGACTGCACCTAGGGGTATGGTCATTGAAGGACCACAACCTACTACTGATCAGTGTAGGAGATGTTGCAAATACCATGAGACTAGACCATGTCAAATGCACCATGTTTCATGTTATAGGTGTGGGAAACCCAGACATATTTTGAGGTACTATTTTAAAATGATTGAGACTGCCCTACAGAAGGGCAAGGAGCCAGAGAAAGCTCCAGTTGAGACAGCAGGGTCATGGTTAAAGAAAAAGGGAAACAGGCAGTGGGTGTGAGTAGAGGAAGAGTATATGCACTGGATCAGGACACCGTAGGTGCTTCGACGGATGTGATTAAAGGTACCATCCTAATATTTGATTTAGAAGCATTGGTATTGTTTGATCCTGGTGCCACGCATTCCATCATATCGCCTTCCTTTGCATGTAAATTGTTGAAGCATGCGAAACCTACATTGTTGGATAAAATGTTGATAATTTCCACACCCATGAATGATAGTCAATTGACTGAACATGTATGTAGGGATTGTAAATTAAAAATAGAGGGAAAGGAGATGGCAGTCGATTTAATTTTATTGAATATGAATGATTTTGATGTAATATTGGGAATGGATTGGTTGGCTGCCAATCATGTTGTTATGGATTATCATGCTAAACCATTGATGTTTCCAGAGATAGAAAATCACGTTGTAAGATTTGTAAAATGAAATGAAAGAACATAACCATGATAAATGAAAAGAGTATGATTTTATTTAATCTACTTGAGAGATGAATGTATTTGTTTATGTTGACTATTGATGTCATGACTTGTGACACTAACGGTGGAAAGAATGATGTGAAGGGTTTATTGCATATGTGGTTGACATAGATAAGGCACACCTAAAATTGAGAGACATATCAGTGATTACAGAATTTTCTGATGTCTTTTTGGACGATTTACCAGGGCTACCACTTGAAAGGGAAATGTAATTTTGCATTGAGTTAGTGCCTAGTACCGAGCCGATATCTAAACCATCGTATAGAATGGCTCCGATTGAGTTGGAAGAGGTAAAGAAATAGCTGTAGGAGTTACTAGAGAAGGGGTTTATTAGACCGAGTGTCTTACATTGAGGAGCACCGGTTCTGTTTGTAAGGAAGAAGGATGGAAGCCTCCGACTGTGTATAGATTATACGTTGTTGAATAAGGCCACCATTAATAACAAGTACCCCCTTCTACGCATAGATGATTTGTTAGATCAGCTTTGGGAAACACAGGTCTTTTCTAAGATAGATCTGCGGTCAAGGTATCATCAGTTGAGGATACGGAGTGGAGATGTACCTAAGACAGCATTTCGTACCTGTTATAGCCACTACGAGTTTTTGGTAATGCCATTCGGATTCACGAATGCCCCCGCAACATTTATGGCACTGATGAATGATGTATTCAAGCCATACCTAGACAAGTTTGTGATTGTGTTTATTGATGATATATTTGTTTATTCCAGGTCCAGGGAAGATCATGAGGAGCACTTAAGAGTAGTTCTACAGACCCTCCGAGAGAAAGAATTATATACCAAACTCAGCAAGTGCAACTTTTGGTTAGAGCAGATCTCATTTTTGGGCCATGTTGTGTCGAAGGATGGGGTATCAGTGGATCCATCCAAGATAGAGGTAGTTGTACAGTGGGAACAGCCCAAGACAGTTACTGAGATTATAAGTTTTTTGGGATTGGCAGGTTATTATCGGAGATTTGTAAAGGGTTTCTCCAGACTAGCTGCTCCATTGACATACCTCACACGGAAAGACATTAAGTTTGTATGGGATGAGGCATGTGAAAGGAGTTTTGAGGAGCTTAAGCATCGATTGACCACTGCTCTGGTTCTCACTATTCCTACCAGGTCAGGAGGATTCTCTGTATATACGAATGCATCACACCAGGGACTGGGTTGTGTACCTATGGGTCAAGACAATTGAAGGATCACGAAAAGAACTACCCAACACATGATTTAGAGTTGCCGACTGTGGTGTTTTCTTTAAAAATATGGCGCCACTATCTCTATGATGAGAAATTTCAAGTTTCACAGATCATAAGAGCATTAAGTACCTGTTCTCGCAGAAAGAGTTAAACATGAGACAGAGGAGATGGCTTGAACTCCTGAAAGATTATGATTGTGAAATCATGTACCACCCGAGTAAGATGAATGTAGTTGCCGATGCCTTGAGTAGGAAGAACCTCGAGTTGGTGTCTCATATGATGGTGCGAGAACATGAGTTGTTGGAACAATTTGTGAAACTCAGTTTGGATGTAACCTAGACTAGATATCATGGCTAGTATGAGATTAGAGCCAGAGTCTATTAGCCGTATCCGACAGGCTCAGTAGAGCGATCGACAATGTATCGATTGGTTGACTCAGGTACAAGTAGGTATGGGTATTGATTTTGAGTTGAGTACAGATGGCTTATTGAGGTTCAAGGGCAGAGTATGTGTTCCCGAGGATCCTGAGATAAGGAGATTGATTTTATCAAAGGCTCACTCATTGAAGTACACGATACATCCAAGGAGTACCAAGATGTAACAAAACCTTCGGAAGGTTTATTGGTGGTCTGGAATGAAAAGAGACATTACTAAATATGTCACTAAGTGTCTCGTTTGTCAGCAGGTGAAGGTAGAGCATCAGAAGCCTGCAGGATTATTGCAGCCTCTACCGATATCGACATGGAAGTGGGAATATGTCACCATAGATTTTATGATGGAATTGCTGAGGACCCGCAGAGGTCATGATGCCATATGGGTTATTGTGGATTGATTGACTAAGTCAGCCCATTTCTTAGCTATGAGAGCTACTGATACTCTGAGTCAGTTGGCGAACTTGAATGTACGAGAGATAGTACGGCTACATGGTGTACCAGTAAGCGTTGTTTCTGATAGGGATGCTCACTTCACTTCCCATTTTTGGGAATATTTTCAAGAAGCAATGGAGACCCACTTAAGTTTTAGCATCGCTTTTCATCCTCAGACAGATGGGCAGTCAGATAGGACTATACAAACCCTGAAGGATATGTTGAGAGTGTGTGTGCTGGATTTTAGAAGCTCCTGGGATGATCACCTACCGTTGACCAAGTTCGCCTATAATAACAGCTATCATGTGAGTATCATGATGGCCCTTTGAGGAACTGTATGGATGCAGATGTCGATCCCCCATTGGATGGGAAGAGGTTAGTGACAGACAGATTTTTGCTTCAGACTTAGTGCAGCAGGCATCTGAGGACGTCTAATTGATTTGTGAGAGATGATAGACAGCTCAGAGTTGACAAAAGGGTTATGCTGACAAGAGACGGAGACCACTAGAGTTTGATATGGGTGAGTCGGTATTTTTGAGAGTTTCTCCTTTGAAGGGTATTATGAGATTTGGTAAGAAGGGCAAGCTGAGCCGTAAATATATCGGACCCTTCAAGATTTTGGAGAGAGTGGGAAATAGGGCTTATAGATTGGCGTTGCCACCAGAATTAGCAAGCGTTCATAACGTCTTCCACGTTTCTATGCTTCGAAAGTATCACCCGGACTCGGCACATATGATAAGATATGAGCCGTTGGAGTCCAACGAGAGTATAACGTATGTTAAGAAGTGTCAGACCTGGATTTTTTGTAGCTTATTTTTTATGATTCCTATGTGTATGAACACTCCGTTATTATAGTTGAATCATAGGAAGAGTATTTACTAGATTTAAAGTGTTAGTGAAATGATTTAACACGCAAAAGCTACATAAAAAGCCTACTGTGAGCTATAAGTGTCACAGGCTAAACCGAGTGAATCTAAATCATTCTGACTAAAAATAAGAACTTAAAATGAGAGAGCATAGAGAGCTCATAAAGGAAAGTCATCTTGATTTAGTCCCGAACATAGAAAACGAGAGTAAAAGCTAAAAATGGTAAAATAAACCTTTTTGGCGAGATAAGGTGTTTCGGGTGAAATTATCCACTGTGAATGGTTGAAACATAAAGACGAGAGTGTAAGACATAAGATATGACACTTTCGAAATTTTGAGAAAAAGTCAACTTGGTCAATGGTTAAGGAAAAAGTCAACTATAGTTAAGAAAGTGAACTTTTACCATAGTTGACTAATCATGGTTAAAAATTAACCTAAGTGTGGAGAAAAAATTGGGGAAAAATATTCTTGGCCAGAATACAAGATAATCATCCCCGAAAGTAAGGAAAATTTATTCGGAAGGATTCCAGATTAAATTTAATGGTTAAAAACGTAATGGGCCTAAGGTGAAAATTTTAAAGCCCATTAAGGTATACTAAAAGTATATCGAAATTCTTAGGTCCTTTAGACCGAATGGTTGGATCAATTGGTTGGCCAAATATTTAAAAAATTAAAGGCCCGAGATATAGTAAAAAGTTCAGCCCGAAAGCCCATTAATAAAGCCCAAACTGAGAAGCCCAAATGGAAAGCCCATGAGATAAATATCTAACCATAGTTAAAGCTAACCAAGACTCATAAGGTGACTCATTAGGTGACTCATGGCTAAGGCTTGGAAAGTCAAGCTTAATGGCTGGAAAGTAAAGTTTAATGGCTAAGTAAGTGGCTTATAAAATCAGCCACACCATTGTCATCTTCATCACACCAAATTCGGCTAGAAGAAGAAACCATTGAAACATATTATCCAAGCTTTCTCTCACTAGAAATCACTAGGAATTAGGCATATTTGGAACTTGCATCCTTCATGGAAGTTGTTCCAAATTGAAAGGAGAGTGACATATGTTGGAATTGGCTATTAAGGAGCCATAGAGTGCAAACCGTGAGCCTCCAAAGATTTGGCCAAAGGGTGAACACAACAATTGGTATATTTTCTAATTTTCAATTTCATATATGTTAATGTATGAATGATTTTAAGTATGTTGGTATATGTTTTAAGCATTGAAACATATTAAATCAATATGATGTTGGTTAGGCCGAGAGTGAGTAGTGGGATATTGATTTATGGCCATATGATTTTAAGGCATAAATGGATTAATGTACATGTGTTAATGATTATGGTGTAATTAGAATTAATCAATTTGATTAATTAATACATGTAATTAGTTGGCAATCAATGTGTTTGATAAAATGCCTAAATGAACTATATGATGTTTAGGAATGTTGCCAACCAAGTGTTTGTGAAAATGCCTAAGTGAATTGGCTAAGAAAGAGACATGGCCGGCATGCCTTGGTGTAACCGATGGCATGGGTAGCTCTGGGCCATGACATGTGGCCGAGAGGCCCAATGGGCCAAGCCCAAATATTTTTAGGCCCAATAAGATGTAATGGGTCTAGGACAAGCCCAATAAGAGTTGGTGGATCCCACAAGCCCAATAGGCTCAACGAAAATGAATAGTAAAATAAAAATGGGCTTAAGGCATAGTTAGGCCCATTAAGGATTATTAAAGCCCATTAAGGGAAATAGACAGTATTTAATGTGAAACACAATAGGAAAAATGTAATTAACCTGATAAATAGTTATATGTAGCTCCAGAAAGTATTGCAGAAGCAAATCAGACTGTTGAAACGAGCAGCGCAGAGAAAGTGAAATTTCTCGAGTGATTAGAGGTAAGGGACTTTTGTGAGTAGTTAGAGATACCTGCACGTATTTTCGTCTACTTTTACATTCACTTAAAAAATCTAAGAGTCAGAGAAAGTGAATAATAATTATTGCGACCTGATAGTGGCAAATTACGATTTTGCCCCTAGTTAGTCAAAAAGTCAACTTTTGTGAAAGGTTGTAAAAAGTTGTAAAAAGCATGGAAACCACTATTTTGACTGTTTTAACTACTGTTTAGCAGGAGAATAAATAGATGGGCAAATGATTTTAAGGTTGATGTGAATTAAGCACACTTTATAGTACTGATTTTGATGTTTTGTAAATCATCCATTTTTAAAGAGCCATCTATCATATTTTGGGAGAATGAATCGTGCTGGAGCATAGCTCGCACTGGATTTCATATATTTTCCACATACGTTAGTGCTAGATTTTGATTCGCACTAGATTTTCATGACATGTATGGTAGAGTACTAGAGTTATTACTCGCACTCAGTTTTATATGATATATGCATGACAGAGTGCTGGAGCGATTAGCTCGTACTCGAGTTTTACATGAGATACATGTCAGAGTGCCGGAGCTTTGCCCGTACTCGATTCTTCATGATTTATACATGACATAATACTGGAGCTATTGCTCGTACTTGATTTAATACATGAACTATGCATTGACCTAGTTGCTAGAGGTTTACTGGCACTAGAGTTGAGTTTGTGATGTGAAACAGTGTTTGAGCGGAGTGTCGACTGTGAGTCGCGCTCAAAGGCGTGTACTGTATGTGATATATAATACATGTTAAAACCCATGCCTGAGTCCTTGTGTGACTGAGTGTCACATCTTGTGAGAGGATATCTGCATGAGGGTAACAAAGACATGGTATGATATTCCACGGTTTAAGGGTTAAGACCTATGGTAGGCACCCCGACTGTGATGTAGGGTCCACGGAGTACGTTTACCGTGCATGTGGCATGGAAGTACACTGTACCATGTGGTGTTGTGGTGTTGAGGAGGATATAGCTGGCGGTTGTGATGGACTGACCCCCTTCCTGTTGCAGCAGTGATGCCCTGCACACCGAGTACTGTGTTGCTTAGGATCACATGTTGGATATGATCATAGTCCAGGATACTATTTACATTTCACCACTGAGTCTCACATGATATATCACATTGATTGATTGATTTAAATTGCGGACAGACTTGAGGGATGGGTCGGACTCCGATTTTGTGATGTGAATTATTTAATGCCATATTTATTGTGATTTAAATATACATGGCATGATTTATATAAAGATGCATTGTTTTGCACTACATGCCTACATTTGAGAAAGAAAGCATGATTTCTGTACATGGGATTTAATCTGTACAAGTATACATATATATATTTAAAGACATGTTTTTAAAGTGAGTTAAGGAAATAATGTTTTCAAGGCATAGCATTATTTTGAGTAGATAGTGTAGATATCTACTTGCTTGCCTGATTTCCTTACTAAGCGCATTGTATGCTCACCCCCTTTCTTTACATCTCTCTACAGAGCATCAACAGTAGAGCGAGAGCTATTGAGGGATAGTATTCCTGAGTCCACCGCCAGTTCCTATCGATCACTAGGTATACAGATTTTGTACGGTTATGTATCTAAACATAGAAACAGCACAGTATTGTATACGATATATATTATGGGGAATGTATTTGTGTTAGATTTTATATAATCTCATATGTATTATAAAAGCAGTTACAGTCAGTAACAGTATATTGACATGTATGTATGATAATGGATAACGTGGTAAGCGAGGAGTCTGACATCGAATCACAGCCCAACCATTGAAGAGAGGAAAGGTAAGTTAAAAATGTGAAAAATTTGTAGTGATTTTTGGTTAAGTCATGGATTCAGAACGAGTCCTGACAGAATGGTATCAGAGCAGAGGTTGGTCTGATGTGAGTCGGTGTTAGAAAATAGAAAATTGTACATCCCTATAGTATTGTGCTGTGCTTAGATATAACTATGTATACCAGATAGGAGACGGACTAATTCATTATTATGAATGCAGAAACTTTGCCTATATGGAAAATATGCGTAGTGGTAGAGTTACGAGAGGTAGGGCTCGAGGCCGGGGAGATAGACCCGAGGGATGAGCTGCTGCCGAACCATTACCTACGCATGAGACTCCATATGCTACTGAGGCACCCGAGTGTGCTGAGATGCGTTTTACGAGATTAGAGCGTAGTCTTGAGACGATTGTAAAGATGTTGGCACAGACGATTCTAGGTAGGCAAGGACAGGAGGCAGGAGCTGCGACAGGAGAGGCAGTTGCCCCTGATACACCTACGCAGATAACTCATGCACCGAGGACAGTAGGTACTCCTACACCCCCACTGGTTTCGGGTGGTAGTGGATTAGGGTACGGATGTGATCTACATCGGTTGTGAGAATTCCAGAAGTTTAGACCTCCATCTTTTAGTGTGGTCAAGGACCCTGTAGCTGTTGAGGAGTGGTTAGCAGAGATGGAGAAGCTTTATGGATTCTTCGAGTGTACAACCTCGGAGATGGTCGCATTTGCTGCGTTCCTACTGAAGGGAGCTGTAGAGCATTGGTGGAAGTCCACCTGACCCATATTAAGAGCCCGACACACAAACATTAGTTGGGAGATATTTCGGGAGGTCTTTAGGAGGCAGTTTGTTCCCGATACCGCACAGCAAAAACTACAGGCAAAGTTTTTGGGACTAAACTAGGGGAGTTTATCTGTGGACGAGTATGAGACTCGATTCCTATCCTTAGGGAGATATGACCCAGATACCATGTATAGTGAGACCAGGAAGGTCCACAGGTTTATCGATGGGTTGAGACCGGTTCTGCGGTCCAGGTTGGTTCCCTTAGACATAGCAACATATGAGGAAGCAGCACAGGGCGCAACTGTATGAGCAGGATTACGAGAGGAATGCTTCCAAGTTCAGGAAGTTTAGCCGTAGTCGAGATATATAGAAGAAGAGGCCGGCTAGAGATTTCGGTTATCGACGAGGGAAGAAACTCTTCAGCAAGAGATCATAGGTGGAGGAGGCACGAGAGAGATATGCTAGACCTCCTGCTTATTCGACTGTAGCCCCAGCAAAGGGCATTGTCATAGGAGGATAGGGACATGCTGTTCATCAGTGCAGAAGATGCGGTAAACAACATGGAAGTAGACTGTGTCTGCTGACTCCTATTGTGTGTTTCCGATGTGGGAAACAAGGGTACATTGCTAGAGAGTGCCCAGAGACATTTGTGACTACCCCACAGAAGGGCAGGGAGCCTGATAGAGCTCCAGTTGGTACGTCTGCTCATAGAGGTAGAGTGACGGCAGAGGAGAAGGGGAAACAAGTGATGGGTCGAGGACGAGTGCATGCTTTGGACCAGGGGACAGCTGATGCTTCATCGGATGTAATTCGAGGTAACTTCCTGATTTATGATATTGAAGCATATGTTTTAATTGATCCTAGTGCCACGTATTCTTTTGTATCGTCTTCATTTGCATGTAAATTAGCAAGACATGTAGAGCGTACACCATTATATATGATGATGTTGATTAGTACGCCTATGAATAGTAGTATAATATATATTTAATGACTGCAAGTTGAGAGTAGGGGATAAGGAGATGACAGCCAATCTGATATTACTAAGTATGAGTGACTTTGATATAATATTAGGAATGGATTGGCTATCTGCAAACCATGCTATTTTAGATTGTTATGCTAAGACAGTTATGTTTCCTAACCCTACTAGATATGTTGTAAAGTTTAATAAGAATAAATGAAAGGAGTAGTTATGATTATTACATGATTACTGATTTAGAAAAAACTTCAACATATCAAGGTTTCATTGCGTACGTGGTAGATATGGATAAGACACATCCGGAGTTGTCAGATATTACTGTGGTCAGTGAGTACCCAGATGTTTTTTCGGATGAATTGCCAGGGTTACCACCAGACAGAGAGATGGAATTGTGTATAGATTTGGTGCCTGGTACGGAGCCCATTTCGAGACCACCATATCGCATGGCCTTAGTTGAGCTAGAGGAGCTCAAGAGACAGTTACAAGAGCTGTTGGATAGGGGTTTTGTTCGACCGAGTGTTTCACCTTGGGGAGCACCGGTTTTGTTTGTGAGAAAGAAGGATGGGAGCCTTCGATTGTATATAGATTACCGATTGTTGAATAAGGCCACCATCAAGAATAGATATCCCCTTCCACGCATTGACGGCTTGTTAGATCAGCTTTAGGGAGCACAGGTCTTTTCCAAGATTGACCTGAGGTCTGGGTATCATCAACTGAAGGTTCGAAGTGGAGATGTACCCAAGATAACATTTCATACCCGATATGGCCATTATGAGTTCTTGGTCATGCCATTCGGATTGACGAATGCTCCAGCTGCTTTCATGGCTTTGATGAACGATGTGTTCAAGCCATATTTGGACCAGTTTGTTATCGTCTTTATCGATGACATATTGGTGTATTTGAGATCCAAGGAGGAGCATGAGGAGCACCTCAGGATCGTGTTGCAGACTCTACGAGAGCATGAGTTATATGCTAAGCTCAGTAAGTGTGACTTTTGGCTGTCACAGATCTCATTTTTAGGACATGTTGTATCTAGAGATGGTGTATCAGTTGATCCATCAAAAATAGAGGCTGTAGTTCAGTGGGAACAGCCGAGGATAGTCTCCGAGATCAGGAGTTTTCTGAGTTTAGCTGGATACTATCGAAGATTCGTTGAGGGATTTTTGAAGTTGGCTACTCCGTTGACACGTCTTACTCGAAAGAGTGTACCGTTCATATGGAACCAGGATTGTGAGAAGAGTTTTGAGGAGTTGAAGCGTCGATTGACCACCGCTCCAATTCTCACTACCCTACCAGCTCAGGAGGATTTGTAGTGTATACCGATGCTTCGCATTAGGGACTGGGCTGTGTATTGATGCAGGATAAGAAGATAGTTACTTATGGATCCAGACAGCTGAAGGATCATGAGAAGAACTATCTGACCCACGACTTGGAGCTAGCAGCAGTAGTGTTTGCGTTGGAGGTATGATGCCACTACTTGTATGGAGAGAAGTTCCAAATATTTACCGACCACAAGAGCCTCAAGTATCTGTTCTCACAGAAAGAGCTGAACATGAGACAGAGAAGATGACTAGAGCTTCTGAAGGACTACGATTGTGAGATACTTTATCATCCGAGTAAGGCTAATGTTGTAGCCGATGCCTTGAGTAGGAAGAGCCTAGGGATGGTATCGTACATGATGGTTAGGGAACATAATTTGCTAGAGCAGTTTGCTAGCCTCAGTTTGGGAGTCGTACCTTCTGACATGGATACAGGCTATGTGATAACTAGTCTACGCTTGGAGCCGGACCTGTTAGACAGGATTAGAGTGGCTCAACAGACTGATCCATTTTGTATGGATATGAGTAGTCAGATGCAGAAGGGCACAGTGACAGACTTTGAGTTGAGTTCTGATAGACTACTGAGGTTCAGAGGCAGATTGTGTGTTCCCGAGGATCTAGGACTCAAGAGATTGATATTGGTGGAAGCTCATTCGTCGAGGTATACGTTACATCCGGGGAGTAACAAAATGTATCAGAACCTCCAGAAGGTATACTGGTGGTCGGGTATGAAGAGAGATGTAGCAGACTTTGTGGCAAAGTGTCTCGTATGTCAGCAAGTGAAGCTAGAACATCAGAAACTTGCAGGGTTATTCCAGCCTCTACCTATACCGACATAGAAATGGGAGCATATCACCATGGATTTCATGATGGGTTTACCGAGACCCCGCAGGAATCACGATACTATATGGGTGATCGTCGATAAACTGACGAAGTCAGCCCACTTCTTAGCTATGAGAGCGACCGATACTCTGAGTTCATTAGCAGAACTGTATGTACGCGAGGTAGTGAGGTTACACGGTGTACCAGTATGAATAGTCTCTGATAAGGATTCCCGCTTCGCTTCCCACTTTTGGGGACATTTTCAGGAAGCCATGGGAACCCAGTTGAGTTTGAGCACCACTTTCCATCCTCAGACAGATGGTCAGTCAAAGAGGACTATACAGACTCTGGAGGATATGTTGAGAGCATGTGTGCTAGATTTTAGAGGCTCTTGGGATGACCACCTACCACTAGCCGAGTTCGCCTACAACAACAGTTATCATTCGAGTATCGAGATGGCACCGTATGAGGCTTTGTGTGGTCGTAGATGTCGTTCCCCTATTGGATGGGAAGAAGTGGGTGACCGTAAGATTTTCACTCTTGACATGGTTACGCAAGCATTTGAGGACGTCCACTTGATAATAGAGAGATTGAGGACAACTCAGAGCAGACAGAAGAGTTACGCTGACAGGAGACGTAGGCCACTAGAGTTCGCAGTTGGTGAATTCGTGTTTTTGAGAGTTTCTCCTTCCAAGGGCATAGCGAGATTTGGGAAGAGAGGGAAACTAAATCCTCGCTATATTGGACCCTTTGAGATACTTGATCGAGTGGGAGATAAGGCGTATAGGTTGGCATTGCCACTGGACTTATCAGGTGTCCATAACATCTTCCACATATCGATGCTTCGGAAGTATCACCCGGATCCGACACATGTGATTACTTACAAGCCTTTGGAGCTCCGAGAGGACTTGTCATATGTAGAAAGACCGATTCGGATATTGGATAGGAAGGAGAAGGCATTGAGATCGAAGACCATCGGGTTAGTGAAGATTCTCTGGCAGCATCATACTTCAGAGGAAGCTACTTGGGAGCTAGAGAGTCTGATGCGAGAGAAGTACCCTCACCTATTTGATGACTGACTTGGTTCTAATTTGGAGGACCAAATTTTCTGAGTAGGGGAGGATTGTCAGACCCAGATTTTTTGTACCTTATTCCTTATGATTCCTATGTGTATGAACACTCCGTTATTATAGTTGAATCATAAGAAGAGTATTTACTAGATTTAAAGTGTTAGTGAAATGATTTAACACGCAAAAGCTACATAAAAAGCCTAATTTGAGCTATAAGTGTCACAGGCTAAACCGAGTGAATCTAAATCATTCTGACTGAAAATAAGAACTTAAAATAAGAGAGCATTGAGAGCTCATAAAGGAAAGTCAGCTTGATTTAGTCCCGAACATAGAAAACGACAGTAAAAGCTAAAAAGGGTAAAATGGACCTTTTTGGTGAGATAAGGTGTTTCGGGTGAAATTATCCACCGGGAATGGTTGAAACATAAAGACGAGTGTGTAAGACATAAGATATGACACTTTCAAAATTTTGAGAAAAAGTCAACTTGGTCAATGGTTACGGAAAAAGTCAACTATAGTTAAGAAAGTGGACTTTTACTATAGTTGACTAATCATGGTTAAAAATTAACCTAAGTGTGGAGAAAAACTTGGAGAAAAATATTCTTGGACAGAATACAAGATAATCATCCCCGAAAGTAAGGAAAATTTATCCGAAAGGATTTCAGATTAAATTTAATGGTTAAAAACGTAATGGGCCTAAGGTGAAAATTTTAAAGCCCCTTAAGGTATACTAAAAGTATATCTAAATTCTTAGGTCCTTTAGACCAAATGGTTGGATCAATTGATTGGCCAAATAATTAGACAATTAAAGGCTCAAGATATATAAAAATTTCAGCTCGAAAGCCCATTAAGAAAGCCCAAACCGAGAAGCCCAAATGGAAAGCCCATGAGATAAATATCTAACCATAGTTAAAGCTAACCATGACTCATAAGGTGACTCATTAGGTGACTCATGGCTAAGGCTTGAAAAGTCAAGCTTAATGGATGGAAATTAAAGCTTAATGGCTAAGTAAGTGGCTTATAAAATCAGCCACACTATTGTCATCTTCATCACACTAAATTCGGCTAGAAGAAGAAACCATTGAAACATATTATCCAAGCTTCCTCTCACTAAGAATTAGGCATATTTGGAACTTGCATCCTTCATGAAAGTTGTTCCAAATTGAAAGGAGAGTGACATATGTTGGAATTGGCTATCAAGGAGCCATAGAGTGCAAACCGTGAGGCTTCAAAGATTCGGCCAAAGGGTGAACACAACAATTGGTATATTTTCTAATTTTCAATTTCATATATGTTAATGTATGAATGATTTTAAGTATATTGATATATGTTTTAAGCATTGAAACATATTAAATCAATATGATGTTGGTTAGGCCGAGAGTGAGTAGTGGGATATTGATTTAGGGCCATATGATTTTAAGGCATAAATGGATTAATGTACATGTGTTAATGATTATGGTGTAATTAGAATTAATCAATTTGATTAATTAATACATGTAATTAGTTGGCAATCAAGGTGTTTGATAAAATGCCTAAATGAACTGCATGATGTTTAGGAATGTTGCCAACCAAGTGTTTGTGAAAATACCTAAGTGAATTGGCTAAGAAAGAGACATGACCGGCATGCCATGGTGTAACCGATGGCATAGGTAGCTCTCGGCCTTGGCATGTGGCCGAAAGGCCCAATGGGCCAAGCCCAAATATTTTAGGCCCAATAAGATGTAATGGTTCTAGGACAAGCCCAATAAGAGTTGGTGGATCCCACAAGCCCAATAGGCCCAACGAAAATGAATAGTAAAATGAAAATGGGCTTAAGGCATAGTTAGGCCCATTAAGGATTATTAAAACCCATTAAGGGAAATAGACTGTATTTAATGTGAAATATAGTAGGAAAAGTGTAATTAACCTGATAAATGGTTATATGCAGCTCTAGAGAGTATTGGAGAAGCAAATCGGACTGGTGAAACGAGCAGCGTAGAGAAAATGAAATTTCTCGAGTGATTGCAGGTAAGGGACTTTTGTGAGTAGTTAGAGATACCTGCATGTATTTTTGTCTGCTTTTACATTCACTTAAAAACTCTGAGGGTCAGAGAAAGTGAATAATAATTATTCCGACCCGATAATGGCAAATTACGATTTTACCCCTAGTTAGTCAAAAAGTCAACTTTTGTGAAAAGTTGTAAAAGCTTGGAAACCACTATTTTGAGTGTTTTAACTGCTGTTTAGCAGGAGAATAAATAGATGGGCTAATGATTTTAAGGTTGATGTGAATTAAGCACACTTTATAGTGCTGATTTTGATGTTTTGTAAATCATCCCTTTTTAAAGAGCCATCTATCATATTTTGTGAGAATGAATCGTGCTAGAGCACAGCTCGCACTGGATTTCATATATTTTCTACATACATTAGTGCTGGATTTTGATTTGCACTAGATTTCCATGACATGCATGATAGAGTACTGGAGTTATTACTCGTACTCAGTTTTATATGATATATGCATGACAGAGTGCTGGAGCGATTAGCTCGTACTCGAGTTTTACATGAGATACATGACAGAGTACTGGAGCTTTGCCCGTACTCGATTCTTCATGATTTATACATGACATAGTACTGGAACTATTGCTCGTACTTGATTTATTACATGAACTATGCATTGACCTAGTTGCTAGAGGTTTACTCGCACTAGAGTTGAGTTTATGATGTGAAATAGTGTTTGAGCAGAGTGTCGACTGTAAGTCGCACTCAAAGGCGCGCACTGTATGTGATATATAATACATGTTAAAATCCATGCCCGAATCTTTGTGTGACTGAGTGTCACATCTTGTGAGAGGATATCCGCATGAGGGTAATAAAGACGTGGTATGATATTCCATGGTTTGAGGGCTAAGACCTATGGTAGGCACCCCGACTGTGCTGTAGGGTCCACGGAGTACGTTGTACCGTGCATGTGGCATGAGAGTACACTGTGCCATGTGGTGTTATGGAGTTGAGGAGGATATAGCTAGCGGTTGTGATGGACTGACCCCCCTCCCGTTGCAACAGTGATGCCCTGCACACCGAGTACTGTGTTGCTTGGGATCACATGTCGGATATGATCATAGTCCAGGATACTATTTACATTTCACCATTGTCTTACATGATATATCACATTGATTGACTGATTTAAATTGCGGACAGACTTGAGGGATGGGTCGGACTCCGATTTTGTGATGTGAATTATTTAATGCCATATTTATTGTGATTTAAATATACATGGCATGATTTACATAATGGCATGATTTATATAAAGATGCATTGTTTTGCACTACATGCCTACATTTGAGAAAGAAAGCATAATTTTTGTACATGGGATTTAATCTGTACAAGTGTACATATATATATATTTAAAGACATGCTTTTAAAGTGAGTTAAGGAAATAATGTTTTCAAGGCATAGCATTATTTTGAGTAGATAGTGTAGATATCTACTTGCTTGCCTGATTTCCTTACTGAGCGCGTTGTATACTCACCCCCCTTTCTTTACATCTCTCTACAGAGCATCAGCAGTAGAGCGAGAGCTATTAAGGGATAGTATTCCTGAGTCCACCGCTAGTTCCTATCAATCGCCAGGTATATAGATTTTGTACGGTTATGTATCTATACATAAAAACAGCACAATGTTGTATACGATATATATTATGGGGAATGTATTTATGTTAGATTTTATATAATCTCTCATGTATTATAAAAGCAGTTACAGTCAGTAACAGTATATTGACATGTATGTATGCTATTCATCAGGTTCCTTATATGCTTTTTTATCGTCTTTAGCGATAAGCACTAAGGATCAAGAAGTCAGGAGGTTTCTAGGAAAGCTTTGAGCCTATTAAATGAACGCAGAGATTCTTGCCTTCTTTGCTTTGGAGCGCGCTTCTTCTCCTTTGCAGCTCTACTCTCGCCACCACAGCTCTTTTTTAGCATCTTTGAATTGAACTTAGCCCTCTTCCTATCCTAAACCCCTAGAATCATAAGAAACAATTGATGGTTGATCTGGCAATTCAATTAAGTAATTAGTTAGTCTATCAAGTTGAAACTAGGACTTAGGAAGTCTTAGGGAGGGAAATGGATAACGTGGTGAGGAGTCTGACATCGAGTCACTGCCCAACCATTGAAGAGAGGAAAGGTAAGTTAAAAATGTGAAAAATTTGTAGTGATTTTTGGTTAAGTCATGGATTGAGAACGGTCCTGACAAGAAGCCTGTTCGGATATTGGACTGAAAAGAGAAGGTGTTAAGGATAAATACGATTCCATTAGTGAAAGTGCTTTGGCAATATCACACTCCGGAGGAAGCTACATGGGAATTGGAAATTATGATGTAAGAGAAGTACCCGGAGTTGTTTTGAGACAAGTTGGTTCTAATTTAGAGGACCAAATTCCTTGAAGGAGGGGAAGATTGTAAGACCCTTAACTTTGGTGCAATCTATATAATTATATGATGTACAAACAAGTTGAATTATGTATGATCGTAAGAAATATATATTTTAAAGTTCTAAGTGTGAATGAATTGGTAAATGGATGTTGAAGTGATTAAGTATGAGTTTGAAATGAGGAAATCTGTAGAAAAATGAAGTAGGATGAAGGCTAGATCGATCCCATGCAAGGAGAGATCGATCTCATGTCCTGAAGAAATGCAGAATCAAGCATGTTGGAACAGGCAGATCGATCCCTTGCTCAAGCAGATCGATCTCCTTAGCTCTCGGGTTGGAGCAAATCGATCTCCTCTTGGGTTAGAGCAGATCGATCTCCCCTAAATGCCAACTCGATCTCCTTAGCTCTCGGCCTGAGACAGATCGATCATGTTCCCTTAAAGCAGATCGATATTATTCACTAAAGTAGATCGATCTTAAACCCCCGACAGATCAATCTCATGCCCTAAAAATGTCATGAAATTAAGGGATTTAAGAGGACCAGATCGATCTCCACCCAATGCAAATCGATCTCATCAAACAGTTTCTATAAAAGGAGCAGTTGAAATTTGTAATTCACGAAAAACAACCCCATTTCCTCCATTTTCAATCTAAAACCTAGTTTTCTCTCTCTAAATCATCCCATTTCCAGTAAGATTTGAGGAAAGACCATTAGATACAAAGTTGTTCATATCCAAGAGAAGAACAACATACTTTGGAATCAAAGCCTCATTTGTTGGATTGAAGGAGCAAGAGACATTTTCATTTGGAGAAAGAAGAGAAACTAGATTGGTAAGTTTCTAATGCTTCAGCCCAAGTACATTTGTCTATTTATTGATTTTGGAGTTGATTTGTATGTGTATTGATGATTAAAACTACCTATGATGCAATAGAACAAGTAAAACCTAGAACAAGTCTAGTGGGAGAAAATGTGGGTTGAATGAGTTGATGATTTATAGGTATGCTAAAGTATTTATGAGATAATGTGAATGATTTGAGATGGTTAAATGAAGCCAAATTTTGAGGATAATCAATTTATGAAAATAAGTATATAAGATGTTGATAAAATGCCATAGTGAAGAAATTGATGAAATATGAACACTATGAGCTTAATATCGATTTAATGTCGATATAGCATGAATCAATAGGCTTAAAGGAAACAGTAGACTCGAGATATGAGTAGAGTAATAAAACGAGGCCTTATAAGTGTTAATGGAGGCTATAGGTTGAATCGACTATAACAAACACAAGAATTGTGTTGTATTGGACTAAATTGATGGATATACAACTTTGTGCAGTTCTGGAGTGTTCGTTGGAGACAAATCGAACCACACAAGTAAGCAGCTCTAAGGAAGTGGAATCACGCGATGCGATTCCAGGTAAGGGAATTCTGTAAGTATATAGAGATATTTGCTCGTACTTTGAACTCGTGCGTGAATATAGGGCGTTTATGAAATGCATGATTGTTTAAGAAAAGTGGTTGATGATATGCGTGAATAACTACAAATATGTATATATGATTTGGTTTTGAAATGAGTTTCATAAAAAAAAGGGATAGTAAGGCTAATAATTGCATAAATCATATGTTTTCACAAAACACATTGCTTGGTTTTAAGCGAATTAATTTATGGGCTGGCTAGTGTTTAAATGACTTTAAGAAATAGCACATGAGAGGTGCTAATCATGATTTTGAGATTGTTTTGGTTGATTATGAGCCACCTATCATGTTTGTGTGAATTAAATCGTGCTGGAGCCTTGTTCGCATGGGATTTTGGTATTTTCACTTTTATAAAATGTGTTGGAGCTCAGCTCGCACCTCGATTTGAAACTATGATGATATTTTGTAAACCATATTGAAGCTTCTGCTTGTACGTGGATTTCGAGTGGTTTTCCTATGCATATAACCATACTGAAGCTATGCTTGTAAGTGGTTTTCTCATGAATTTATGCATAAATGTTGTACTAGAGCGTTGCTCGTACGAGGATATTAATTGATGATGCATGGATCGTGTTAGAGCTTAGCTCGCACAGATTTTCACACTGTGGTATGTATGATGCCTTAGTGAGAGTAATACAGATTAATTCAGGGAACCCAAAAGGCGCGAGTAAGGCCATGAGGGGCTAAGACCTGACATTTAATTCAGGGAACCTAAAAGGGGCGAGTAAGGCCATGAGGGGCTAGGACCTGACATTAGAAATACTCCCACGTGCACTTGAGACTATATCGGTTACACATGGAATTGGGGTAGATAAGACCTAAGGCTAGCACCCCCAACCATGTTATGGGTCCCCGGAGTACGTTGTACCGTGTATATCACTGGAGTACGTTGTACCGCGTGGTTGTGATGATGATATGAAAGTCTAGCGAAGAACTAACCCACCTTCGTTCCAGCATGATGCCCCGCACACCGGGATCCGTGTGGTCTGGGATGATTTATGACATAGTTTGGCTAACATAGTCTTTGAGATATAGTGACCTGTCTCACCTAATATTACATAATACCACATGGTATTGATACATGAGTGTAATTGTGATTGTCCAAGGTAGACCCGAGGGAGGGGTCGAGCCTTGTGGGATTTGTGATTTAAAGAAATGATAATTTGACTTATGATGAGATGTGATGTGATTTAAAAAGGATGTTTATTAAATGAATTTACCTTTTTGTGATGAGTTTTAATGAGACTGAGCATGAGATGGTTTTACATGTTGATATTTTCATGTTTTATGCCTACTTACATGATTTTCAATACTTGATATATGTATATACATGTGGCATAGTTTTATTTCCTCATGCTCCGATTATAAATGATTTATGCATAACACTATCAGCATGTAGATAAAGTAGTTATCCACCATGCTTGCATTATTGCCTTACTGAGCGTGTGTGGTACGCCCAAAATGTATTATCCGCAAGTGCACGGGTCGTACAAGTAATAATGGGATTTGAGTCCCGAATTATCGTCCCACAGAGAAGTTGATTAGCCTAATTAACTACCGGTTAATCTTACCCGAAGTATATCCTAGTAAATTATGAATTGATGGGTGATCTACAAAGCTAACAGTACTGAAAATAATAAAACTATAAAATAAATAAAATAAAACCGAGCTAAGATTTACTTACCGAGCTCCACGCAATTAAAAGCAAATACCTACGAAAATAATTAAAACAGTTAACATTAATTAATGCAATTAAAATAAAATGCAAAAATGAAAATAAAGAAACAAGATTAATTAAAGTAAAATTAAACCATCCTAAAAATAAAATAAAATGTGCATGTAATTAAACTAATTAAAAAAATGCAATTTAAACTAACCTAAAATTTAATGAGGATAAAGACTAAATTAAAAATGCATGAATCAAATTTAATCTAAATTAATTCTAAATGTAACTCATAAAATGCTAAACTAAAATTAAATCCTAAAACATATAATATAAAATTAACTATTAACTAAGACTAAAAACTAAGATTAAATTAACAACTTAAAACATTAAATTTAACCTATAATTATCAACTAACAACTAACCTAAACTAACAATTAATGGAAACAATCAAAATACAATCAACATTAATTTAAACCAAGGAAAGGTGGCCAAACAAGGCCTTAACCCAAATAATCCCAGCAAGTGGTCCCGATTCACTGCACTGTGAACTGTTCATTGTCTTTTTTCTTGGCTTCATTTTCAGGTACTCACGGTGCTGTGCACGTCCAGCCTGCTGCACGTTTTTGGTCTGCTTCAGTTGCTGCTCATCCTCGGCTAGTCCTGCCCAGTACAATGCACGTCCCCACTGCTTGCTTCAGGTGCTCATGGTCCTGTCTTCTGCTCCAAATGTTGTCAGTCCTTGCACCAGCGCATGTCCAGGCCTGCTATCTGTGCTGTCTCCAGTCGACTTGCAACCTCTGCATCAGCTGCTGTCCAAGTTCGCATATCTACTGCATCCGATTTGTCCACACCTCTCGGTTTTGCCCAACTCGCTGCTGTCTGCTGCATCCGGTCTGTCCATGCCTCTCGGCTTTGCCCAGCTCGCTGCTCTGTACCACCTTTCCTACAGTGAAAATAACAAACCGACAACACAATACAGTAAAAGAAATTAAAACTAACAACAGACCAAAGCAGGAAATGCAAAGACAATATTAAAAAAAAAACTCTACTCTAACAAAAGAAACTAAGACTTCCTAGGAGCAAAATATAAGCACTGTAAACGCATCAATAAACTACTAGAACTGAGAAACACAATTCTGCTCTATTATACACCACCATCCCTTGTTCTTGCTGCATCCAGCTCCTAGCCATCTGCTCTTCACATTCTACACGTCCCAAGAGGAAAGCACACCGAGCGATGTCCAACCAATAGAAGCTGTGACAGCAACACATTCTTGCCCGCTCCTGAATAAATGAAGCTCATGAACAGTACCATATCAACATAACAGGGCAGAACAGAGGATGCTAATTTCCTGGCTTCCCTGAGAACTTAGCACAATACCCAACTGTAGCTCTTAGAACAATCTACTTGTGTTTGCCGATGATTCACGGTGTCATGCAACCTCCTCACCTTAGCAAAGACTACTTCACCAATCCCGCAACATAGTAGTAATATCACGGAATAGCCCCGCACCGCAGGTAAGGATTCTTAAACAGTAAACGATAGTGGCAAAAATGTAGTGTTCTAAGAAGTTGGCAAAACATAAATTTGAATGAACAGTAAATGAAAAAAAAATGAAGAGAAAACCAAATAATAAAATGGAGGTAATGAAACTAAAATAAATTTTTCATTCACAAAGCTTCACTGTGTCAAATTCAAAGGAAATAAAATGTGCTAAACCTAGAAAAATGGTGGCTAACAAAGATAATTGAAAAATAGAGCAAACGAGAAAGCTTTTAAAGAAACAAGAAAAACTATTCTAAAACTACTCTAACACTGCTCCTACTCCTAAATTACTTCTATTCTAACCTAGGCTACCTCCTAATTACCCTACTCCTACTTCTTACTTACTTTTTTTTCAATTGTCATCATATTCTATTTATATACACAGTTAGGGGTACAATGGTAATTTTTTCATCCTAGATGAGTTGGCATTATTTGGTCACTTGTCTTCATTTGATTTGTTGCAGAGTAGATATTTCCACGTCAT
This sequence comes from Firmiana major, assembly GCA_033439115.1. NCBI lineage: Eukaryota > Viridiplantae > Streptophyta > Magnoliopsida > Malvales > Malvaceae > Firmiana > Firmiana major. The sequence continues at coordinate 35,038,982 of CM065912.1, read as the reverse complement.
CAGTCTTTTTGTCCAATTGGTTGTGTGATGTGACCCAGCGTGTGCCTTCCAAGAGGTTGGCACGGTGTCCTTCGATCTTATCATTTCGGAGCGAATAAAATATAGACACTTAGCATCATGCGTGTCTAGATGACTAGTGACTCGATCTGCAAATTGGGAGTGGTCCAGTCTCTTTTAGCCCATTTTCAACCCAATTTTGACTGAAACGACTGAGTTTCATCCGGATTTAATTTATCTGCACATTAAAGAATTTTAATTAAATAAGGGGATAATTAATAGAATAAATTGGAGATTTAAATAATTAATTAGGAAATTAAGCACAAATAATTCTATTAAAAATAGAATTATCAGTGTGGTTGCTCATCCCTCTCTACTTTCCCCTTTCTATAGAGCGTACATAGCAGCCCAGTGATGACTGAGGTGTTGTATTTTGGACATCTGCTGCTTCCATCGCCAAAAGGTATACACACAGGGATTCTTTTTGTATCTAGACATGTAAAGGCACAGTAGTCATTGTGTATTGTAATGTGGGGATGTAAAGTTAGAAAACGTGTCATGTATAAGTGTATAACTTAACTTTTAAATGAATGACACTTCTTCTGATTTAATTGAGAATGAATGATGAGTGATGATTATTATTGACTTACAGCCCAACTATGTAGTGGTGAGTTTGTTCACGATCGGTATGGAAAGGAAAATGCGAAAAATTTATAATGATTTTCGGTTAAAAAGGATAAAATGGGTCGTGACACTCTACATGCTATCATTATCAACTCTATGCCATTTCAACTTTCTCTCACTAAACCCATTCAAGGCCATGGTTGTCTAAGCATGTATATGACATTTTAGCCAACATTATATACACCAATCAACTCATCAAAATGTCTCCTTTAACATATGAGCTTTATCAGGGTGACTATAGAGCCCGTGGTAAGGACAAGGGCAAGTGATCCTTTGAGAGTAAGTGTCATGACCCTTTTCATCCATTTCATCTAAAAATCACCATAAATTTTTCGCTTTATTTGTTAACTTACCCGGTCGTGAACAACTCTCACAAACACAGTTGGGCTGTGAGTCAGTATTGATCATCATTTATCATACATCTTTCAATTAATCAAAAAGCAACATATACATTTGCAAGTTTAAATCATGTACTTATACATGACATGTTTGCTAACATTTACATCCCCCATATTACAATTCAAATGATTACCGTGCTATTACATGTTTAGATACAAAAAGAATTCCTGTGTGTATACCTCTTGGTGATGGAGAGCAGCGAATATCCAAATAAAACGCCTCAGTCCTTCACTAGGCTACTATGCGCGCCTTGTAGATGGGGAAAGTGAATGGGATGAGCAATCACATGCTCAGTAAGGCAATAATGCAAGCATGGTAGATAACTACACTATCTACATGCTTATAATGTCATGCATAAAAATCATTAATATCCAGAGCATGAGGAAATAATAAAACTATGCCACATGTATATACATATATCATGTATTGAAAAACATGAAAATAGGCATGTAAACATGGAAAAGAACATCACATAAAACCTCTCATGCTCATCATACTAAAACCCATCATAAAACCATTCTTTAGAATTTAACACTAATTCAAAACTCAGTACAATTCGTTAGATCCTTCTCAAGTAATAAATTTCATGATGATAAAAACATCCCACAAAGTTCGACCCAACCCTTGGGTCTACCTTGGACAACACAAATCACGTTCAGTATACAAAACCATGTGATATCATGTGAGACAGGTGGTCACTATATATATCGAGGACTATGTTAACCAACTATGTCATTATCATCCCAGACCACACGGATCCCGGTGTGCAGGTGTTAGCACTGAATTTTATATATGTTTAGGACCCTTTTTACTTAGTTATTTGATTTGTTCTTTGCAATATTAGGTATGTTTTATGTGTTTTGTGCACTTGTGCAGGAAAAAGAACAATTTGGAGAAGTTAAAGCTTTTGGAGCTGGTTCTGATGATTCCGTGCAGAATTGAAGTTACAGGATGCTGATTGTGACTTATGATGCAGCAATAGAAGAAACTGGACAGTGCAGAGCAGATTTGAGGAATTAATATCGTTGCCACATCATAGCAGTCTGATTAGGGCAACACTGTTTTGCCACGTGGCCTTCCACGTTTTAAGTATTCGAAAACCTTATAAATAGTCTTTTTATCAGAATTTCGAGGGAGGCTATGGCAAAAGACTTCAAGATTAATTTAGCTCCATAAAAACTTCATCTTTTTCATATTTTTCACCAATTTTTGTTCTTGGGATGTTAAATTGGATTTCTTGGATGTTATTATGATGTCTAGGAACTAAACTTCTTTTTTCCTAGAATTGATGTAACCAACTTTGGGCAGATTGAAATTACTTTATGATGTTGTTTGGATGATTTCAATTATGTTTATTTAATCTACTTGTTCTTAATGCTTTAGTTGATTGGCCACCAATTAGATGAATTAGTATAAAAATCTGACACTTGGGAGAGGGGATTGTTTATATGCACAAGGGTAGATTAACATAGGACATTGTTGAATTGGGAGGTTAACAATTCTTATAAGCCATAGAGAAACAGATTACTATCGCTTAGTGAACCCTATTATTGGATTCTGAATCGAGAGGTTAGGATTAGGTAAAATGGGTATGACTGTTTAAAACTCGGGAGAGATAAACAGGAAAAAGTTTCAGCTATAAACAATTGGAAATCAAAAGAACAATTGATCAAAAGAATTGCATGAACCTTAGTTAAGTGAAATTGGTTTCTAGGAATATTTTATCATTGATATTTTCATTCGTATTTATTGTTATTCGCTTTAATTAATTTGTTCCGAAATTAATAGTTAGAATAGTAAATAGGATTTTAACCAACATTCATAAATTTTCTAAATAAAGCTCAAGGTTGTTGATTATAGTGATTAGAGATAGACACAGTTCCCTGTGGGATGATACTCATATTTACTCTATACTCAAAAACTGACCTGTGCACTTGCAGTAGTGTTCCATTCAAGGACAACAAGTTTTCTAGTGCCATTGCTGGGGAATTGTTGTCTAGTTTCTCGTTGACATTGTTTCCCAATAGCCTTACTTTAATTTAGAGTTTTATTTTTATTTTTGTTTTAATTTATTATCTATAATTTTTTTTAGGTGAATGGTAAAAACGCGCAGCAGAGGAAACACAGATATAAAAGAAGAGTTAGATCTAGAGCTTAAGAGAACCATCATACATATTCAACAAAACAAATTTGAAGAGAAAGATCAGAATTTAATCATGGCAAATAAAGATCGAAATTTAATCATGGCAGATGATAATCAGCAGCAGCGAGCTATACGTGATTATTTCACCCTAGTTGTGAATCAAAATTTCCTTGCTATGAGAGAGATTCCTGTGAACTGCAACAACTTTGAATTGAAGCTGGCATAAATCAACATGGTTATGCAAAACCAATTTTGAGCTTCAGCCTTCGAGGATCCTAATACACATTTGACAAGTTTTTTGCAGATTTGTAGCACCATTAAGATTAATGGAGCCTCTGACGATGTTATTCGGCTAAAATTATTTCCTTTTCTCTGCGGGATAAAGCATTGAGTTGGCATCAAAATTTACCAGCAGGAAGCATTTCGACATGGGCAGTGATGACACAAAAATTTTTGACAAAGTATTTCCCACCAGGAAAGACTATGCAGATGAGATTAGAGATTGCCAAGTTCACACAGTTAGACCAAGAGCCATTACATGAGGCATGGGAGCAATTTAAAGAGTTATTACGTAGATATCCTCAGCATGGATATGATGAAGGAAACCAGATACAGGTTTTCTACATAGGCATGACTTTGTAGACACGAGCTACTGTGGACGCCTCAGCAGGAGGTTCACTATGGTCTATGACACCTGATCAGGCTATGCTGTTACTTAAGGAGATGGCTATAAACAGCAGCCAATGGCCAGGTGAAAGAGCTAATGTCAGAAGAGTAGCAGGTATGCATGAGTTAGATACGCAGACAGCCATTCTAGCAAGACTTGAGCAGATTTTGGCACAAATTGTTTCAATGGGTATACAAGGGCCGCAAGCTATGATTCATCCTGACAATGCAAATCCTAACTTGATGGGGACGGATTTGGAGCAGGTGAATTATGTTAATAATCGTAACTTTGGTTTTGAGGGAAATTGGGTTTCAAACTATTACCAGCCAGGATTCAGAAACCATGAGAATCTGTCTTATGGTAATTTTAAGAATGTTCTAAACCCACCAATAGCAAGTAACAGCAATACAGGATTCAATAACTAAGGGAATTCTCAAGGTTATGGTGAAGTTAGAATGAACGAATTTGAGGAGTTCAGGGTTGAAACTAGAACACGATTTAGCAAAACTAATGCGCAATTAGACACTATAGAAGTTAAAATGTCAGAGATGAATACTAGTCTTGGTGCGCAGATGAAGTCTGTTGAGACTACTTTGGGACAGTTAGCTGCAGCTGTCAGTTCTTTGAATGAAAGAGGTAAGTTCCCTAATGATACAATGCTAAATTTGAAAGAACACTGCAATGTTATATCTTTGAGAAGTGGGAACACCTATGAGCCACCAAAGGTAGCAAAGAAAGAAGAAACTGCGCCAATCACAGAGGTACAGAAGAAGTAAGCTGAACCTGTTATGTCAAAAGATGCAGAATCAGAAACGGTTAAACAGGGAGTTGATTCTAAACCTTTTAGTAAACTTTTTCCTGATAATCCTCCTTTTTTAAAACCATCTATTCCTTATCCTCAAGCTTTATTTAAAAGGAAGATTGAATCTGAGCTTAAGAAATTTCTAGATATATTTAAGAAATTACATATTAACATTCCATTTGTTGATGCCTTGCAGCAGATGTCGCATTATGCAAAATTCATGAAAGAGGTGTTGTCAAAGAAACGGAGACTTGAGGATTATGAAACTGTCAATTTGATAGAGGAATGCAGTGTGATTTTACAGCAAAAGTTACCACAAAAATTGAAAGACCCTGGAAGGTTTACTATTCCATGCGAGATTGGAGGATCAAAAGTGGGTAAAGCATTGTGCGATTTAGGTGCTAGCATAAATTTAATGCCTTTATCTATTTTCAGGAGCCTAGGTCTTGGAGAGGTGAAGCCGACCACCATAACACTGCAACTAGCGGATAGATCGATTACTTATCCCAGAAGTATAGTAGAATATGTACTTGTTAAAGTTGATAAGCTAATTTTTCCTGTCGATTTTGTAGTCTTAGATTATGAAGAGGACAGAGAAATTCCACTTATACTTAGGAGACCATACCTTGCCACTGGGAGAGCACTAATCGATGTTCAGAGAGGGCAATTAACCTTGAAGATGAATGATGAATCAGTTATATTCAACATCTATAAGGCGATGAAATTCGCTGATGAGCCAGAGACCTATAAGTTGATTGAAGTGGTGCAGAGTTGTGTACGGGAAGTTAGAACAAAGGAAGCACCAATCGATCCTATGGCTCTGTGTCTAGTAAATTCAGTTTCTAATTTAGATGATGAATTCTTAACTGATGAAATTAAAAGTTGTGTTGTTACTTTGGAAGCTAACCCATTAGAAAGTGTGACTACAACAACTAAGGAAAAGATTGACAAGTCGCAGGTAAGTGAAAAAAAGAAGACAAAACTGAATTGAAAGAATTACCAAGCCATTTGAGGTATGCTTTCTTAGGTGATTATAGTACTTTTCCTGTGATTATTTCATCATTTTTATCTGCTATAGAGGAAGACAAGATACTTAAAATCTTAAGAGAGAATAAATCGACAATTGGATGGTCCATTGTCGACATTAAAGGAATTAGTCCCTCTGTTGTGATGCATAAAATTCGGTTAGAGGAAAACCATAAACCCTCTATTGAACCACAAAGAAGACTAAATCCAGCAATGAAAGAAGTTGTTAGAGCTGAGATTTTAAAATTATTAAATGTTGGTATTATATATGTGATATCTGATAGTTCTTGGGTGAGTCCTGTGCAGGTTGTGCCTAAAAAGGGTAGAATAACAGTAGTTCGTGACACCAACGATGAAATCATATCCACCAGAACGGTAACAGGTTGGAGAGTCTGCATCGATTATAGGAAGCTGAATAAAGCTACTAGGAAAGACCACTTCCTACTTTTGTTCATCGACTAAATGTTAGACAGACTAGCCGGGCACAGTTATTATTACTTTTTAGATGGCTACTTAGGCTATAACCAGATTGCGATAGCCCCAGAAGATCAAGAGAAAACAACTTTCACTTGCCCATATGGAACTTTCGCATATAAGAGGATGCCTTTCAGTTCGTGTAATGCCCACTAACCTTCCAGAGATGCATGATGTCGATCTTCGCTGACATGGTTGAAGAGATAATGGAAGTCTTCATGGATGACTTCTCGGTATTTGATAAGAATTTTGATTAATGTTTATCTAATTTGGCACTTGTTTTGCAGACATGTGAAGAGACGAATCTTATCTTAAACTGGGAGAAGTGTCATTTTATGGTGCAAGAAGGAATTGTCCTTAAACATAAAATTTCAGCTCACGGCATTAAGGTGGATAGAGCTAAAGTCGCTACTATTGAAAAACTTCCCCCTCCAAAATCAGTTAAAGCCGTAAGGAACTTTTTGGGACATGCAGGCTTCTATTGTAGATTTATCAGGGTCTTTTCAAAAATCTCAAAACCTTTATGTAATTTATTAAAAAAAGATGTTGATTTTGTCTTTGATGATATTTGCTTGCAGGCATTTGAAAAAATCAAGAAGGAGCTTATTTCTGCACCTATTATGATCCCACCTGACTGGACAGAACTGTTTGAACTAATGTGCGACGTGAGTGATTTTGCAATTGGAGCTATCTTTGGACAGAAAAGAGGTAAAATTTTTTGGGCTATCTATTACTCAAGTAGGACCTTAGATGAAGCTCAGAAAAATTACACAACAACGAAGAAGGAGATGCTTGCAGTTGTACATGCATTTGACAAGTTCAGACCACACTTAATTGGGGGTAAGGTCATTGTCTATACAGACCATGCAGCCATTTGATATCTATTTACGAAGAAGGATGCCAAACCTAGACTTATTAGATGCATCTTACTTTTGTAAGAATTTGATTTTGAGATCAGGAACAAAAAGGGATCTGAAAATGTTGTAGCTGATCATTTATCTAGGTTGGAGCAATTTGAAATTCAGTAAGAATGGCCTATTCAAGAGTAGTTTCCATATGAAACAATAATGAAGATTGATGCAAATCTGCCCTGGTTCGCAGACATAGTGAACTACTTAGCACGAGAATTAATGCCAAGTGGTTTAACTTATCAACAGAGGAAGAAATTCTTCCATGATGTAAACTCATATTTTTTGGATGATCCTCTGCTGTTTAAGAAGTGTCCAGACTAGATTATAAGAAGATGTGTGCCGAAAAATGAAGTTCAAGAAATTCTGTGTCATTGTCATGCTGCAGCATATGGAGGCTATTTTGGTGCAGAACGTACAGCAACAAAGGTGCTGCAATTAGGTTTTTATTGGCCTAGTGTGTTTAAAGATAGCTACATGTTTGTAAAAACATGTGACAGATGTAAAAGGGTTGGAAACATTTCAAGAAGGGATGAATTACCTTTGACAAATATTCTAGAAGTGAAAATCTTTTATGTATGGGGTATCGATTTTATGGGACTATTTCCTCCATCTTTTGGGAAGCTATACATTCTCCTTGCTGTTAATTATGTCTTTAAGTGGGTGGAGGCAATAGCAACACCAACAAATGATGCAAAAGTGGTGATTCGATTTCTACATAAGAATATTTTGACAAAGTTCGGTATTCCAAGAGCCATCTTGAGTGATGAAGGCACTCATTTCTGTAACAAAGTCTTCAACGGTTTGATGTCAAAATATGAAATTCGACATAAGGTAGCTCTCAGTTATCATCCGCAGACAAATGATCAAGCTAAAATTTCAAACTAAGAAGTGAAGTTGATATTGGAGAAGACTGTCAATTTGAATAGAAAAGATTGGGATAACAAGTTAGATGATGTGCTTTGGGCATACAGAACAACCTATAAGACTCCAATTGGAATGTCTTCCTATAGGTTGGTATTTAGTAAGACGTGTCATCTACCTGTAGAGCTTGAGCATCGAGCTTATTGGGCCATTAAAAAGCTAAATTTTGACTATAATAAGGCTGAAGCAAATCGGTTACTCCAATTGAATGAGCTTGATGAGCTAAGGAATGAGTCCTATTACAATGCAAGGATTTATAAGGATAGGACCAAGAGATGGCATGACAAGATGATAATGAGACCAGAATTCAGTCCTGGACAACAAGTTCTATTGTATAATTCACGGCTTAAATTATTTTCTGGCAAGTTGAAGTCAAGGTGGTTAGGACCGTTAGTGATAAACCAAGTTTTCCCATATGGAGCAATTGAGTTGAAGAAATCAGATGGGATCTTGTTCAAGGTCAATGGGCAGCGTTTAAAGCATTATTATGGAGAGGAGGTGCATAAATTAGATAGCATTCCCCTTGGTGAACCGAATTGAGGAGATTAGAAGCAGTCTGGCTGAAGACTTAAAATTTAGGGCTTTTGGGAGGCAACCCAATTTGTGTTTTTAGGATTTTTAGTTTTTAATCTCGTTTTATTTTTATTTGATTTTAGTAGTGTGATTTTTATTTTTAGTTGATTGAGTTGTGGTTTTATTTTGCAGGCATATGCATAAGAAGAAGACAGTTTGGAAATTTAATTATCATGACCTTCAAGAAAGAATGCATGATCAAGAAAGAATGCATGGGTGCATGAATGGTGAAAGGAAAAGAAAAATAATTTTGCAAGGGTTTCAGTAGCTTCAAAATGGACGATTAGAAAAGACAAGAATAGAAAATGGTTTTTCAAGAAAGAAAGTGAAGAGATACATGAATAGTAACTACGATGGAAGACTAAATTTTTCAATTGAAGAAGTGAGGGCCGAATCATGTCAGTAATGGTAAGAGAAAGAAAGTCAAGAGTAAGAAAACGTCTGCGAGGAAATTTTGTCAAAGAAGGAAACAGATGTTTACAATAGTCAAAGATGGGGTACACATGGAAGGTTTTATTGGAGGATGGATTCCTTTATCTTTTCAACCCCACTTGTTATTTGGCTAAGGAAATAACCCTACCCATCCAATTAGAAAGAGGCGGCCGAACCCTACACACACTAAGACTCTCTCTTTTTTGGTTACTGCATCTTCCTTTGTTCTCTTGAAAGTCCACCGACAAACCCCATACCCATTATTTTTCTCTCTTCCGATATTGTTGTTTTGTGCTGATTTGGTAGTTTCCCCAATGAATTTTTGTGGATTAGATCTCTTGGTGGTCCCGAAACCTTTGGGGGGAGGAAGAAAATGTTTTCTTGTTGGATTGTTTAGGTGATAAAGACGTAAAGTGGTCCAAATCAATCCTATGTGGTTTCAGTTTCGGGTATTTTCTTTCTTTCTTCAATAGTTTTCGATCCTCTAGCGGCTATCCTTTTAGCTTTTACAACTTGGATTTTTGAAGCCCTTCTTAGTTTGTTTAATCCTTGTTGGAGTAATTTTGGGTTGTGAAGAGATTTTTGGGTCTGTTTTGTGTGTTCGTCTGATTGGGTTTTGCTGAAAATTATTCTTATTAATTTATGAATCAATTGGTGGATAATGGCCCCTAAAGCCCGAGCCAGACAAAACCTAGAAAGTTCAAGTCAAGCTACTGATAGTTCAGCCCCATCTTCACAAAGGGAAGAGCCAGTCATAACTGATTATGATCCCTCTCGATTTATAAATGGTCAGGCAACAGAAAATTTTAAGAAAATCATGGATAAAAACATGATTATCGAGAGGAGCTTTAGGCCTGACATTAGTGGCTGGGATATGTATTCTGAATATCTAAGGGATTTTGGGTTGTTGAAATTAGAAGGGTAACCAGAAGATGCCATCCTTGATGTGGTCCCAGAATTTTATGCCAATGCCATGGAGAGCACTCATTCAACTTTAGAAGTCAGGCGTGTTCTTATTCCCTACAATGCAAATGCCATTAATCTGTATCTGGACCTTTCGTAAGGGGTGCAAGATGAATACGCCAGCTATGTAGCAACCCTACACACTGATTATGATGAGCTGGTCTGTGTCATTAACGAATTGACAGTCCCACGTACACATTGGCAGAAGAGGTCGAAAGCTGAATCCATGGCATTCCCGTCCAACCGACTTCAATATGGTCTTCATGAATGGTATGATTTTATCTACTCTAGAATCATGCCTACCACACATAAAAGTAGTGTCGATGTGGACAGAGCTGCTCTCCTTTATTGTATTATGACTGGAAAGATTGTTGATTTTGGAGCTATTATTTTTTGGTCCATGCAAAAGTTCATACGTCGAGAGAATAGAAGGGGTTTACCTCACCCTTCCTTGGTTTGTGGACTCTGTAAGAAATATGGAGTATATTGGACTGAGCTTGAACCGAGATTGGCAAGGAAATCTGCAATCACCTTAAAAAATCCCAGAGTCCCTTTGATTTAGCGAGAAGCTGCTACCCCTGCTACACCACCACCACCTTCAGTTGGCACTTCTGTTGGCCCATCAGCTGCACCTTCCACCACCCCAGATTCCCTAGAGACTATGCTTAATGAGATTAAAGAATTGAGAATAGAGGTGCGAAATAATGATCAAGATTATCGGACTTTCTTTATGTTTGTTGCCAATTACAATCGGTCATTGGTACAGTACCTCAATCTAAGGGGTCGTGAAGGAGAGGTGGAATTTCCCTTACCACCACAATGGTATATGCCACAGCAGGGTGAGGCAGCTGATGATGATGATGACATGGAAGAAGATGCACCAAAGGACGCTGATGCTGAGGTTGGCTCCGAAGAGGATAAGGACAGCTAGAATAACTCAGGGAAGTCTCTTTAACACTTTTCCTATCTTTTCACTGAGGACAATGAAAGTTTTAAGTTTGGGGGAGTTATGGATGTGCTGGTTGTGCTTTGAGTGTCTTATGCTTTATGTTCCTGTTTCAATATTTTTAGCAGTTGTTATTTATTTGAAATTCATATGTTTGTGTGACAATTATACTTAGTTTTAAAGATTAGTTTTCTAAATTGTGGCCGAAGATGGATATTGCAAGGAAGTATCAACTTTTGCTTAAATGGATGATTTTATTGTTTGAGTATTGGTATGTGGATAGAAAGCTTCACTTGAATCTTTTCACTTAAATTTATGCACCAATCATATTCAGTTTATGTATTTATTGTGTTGATTTGTGAAACCAAAAAGACTCTAGAACTTGGTTATTTACTACTTGAGGCGAAATTGATAGACCATGCAGAATTACGAAAATGATCTAGGCCATTTTTGTTTTGAGATTGAGCCTTTCAAGCCTACCTAATTATATTAATCCTTTGGAAAACCTTTTGAGCCTAATTTTTCCATTTATTGTTATCTAACCATATTACATACCATAGCCTAATCGTTTGATTATCCTACTCTTTTGGTCCCTTACTTGAAGTACTATTAATCAAAATTTTTGGATTAGGAGATGAGCTCAAAAGAAAACAGGGGTGGTTTGTAAATTGTTGGTTTGTGAACTTGACCATTAAAACAGGGGTTTGTTCTTGGGTCTTGATGTAAATGGAGTGTCATATGCAGTTACAAGTAGTGAAAAATCTTAAGTTTAGGAGCATGACACATTTCAAAAAAAAAAAAAGAGAGAAATCAAACTCGATAATGAATGAAGTTGGGTAGTGATTCATGAGCTCAAAACAAATTAAGTCCAAAGGTGATTATAGTGATTTAGGTGGATTGAACTTCATATTATATCTTTTATCCCACCTAAACCCGAGCCTTACGTTACAACCCTTGAAAAGTCCTTTTGATTCTTGGTTATGCATAAGTCTTTATTAGTGGAGAGTAGTAGTTAATTCAAGCATATGAAGTCCTATGTTTAATTGTTATTTAGGTTTTGCATTACCACTTGAGTGCATGAATTTGAGTAAATGATTATACACACACATACAAGTGGAAAGTGAAGAGTGAAGGGGGATTGGTTTCTTTTGGTTGGCTTGAACAATATAAATCTGAAATTTATCTTAAGTTGAGAACCTTGTGAATTCTTGAGGAAAATCCCAATTTCATATAACAAGCATGTGAGCTGAGTATGGTTGAGAGTCTTTATTTGTTTTGTGTCTAGTATGTCTTTACTTGAGGACAAGAAAATTTCTAAGTTTGGGGGTATTGTTAGCACTAAATTTTATATATGTTTAGGACCCTTTTTACTTAGTTATTTAATTTGTTCTTTGCAATATTAGGTATGTTTTATGTGTTTTGTGCACTTGTGTAGGAAAAAGAACAATTTGGAGAAGTTAAAGCTTTTGGAGTTGGTTCTGAAGATTCCGTGAAGAATTGAAGTTACAGGATGCTGATTGTGACTTATGTTGCAGCAATAGAAGAAACTGGACAGTGTAGAGCAGATTTGAGGAATTAATACCATTGCCGCAGCATAGCTATCTGATTAGGGCAACACTGTTTTGCCACGTGGCCTTTCGCATTTTAAGTATTCAGAAACCTTATAAATAGTCTTTTTATCAAAATTTCGAGGGAGGCTGCGGCAGAAGACTTCAAGTTTAATTTAGCTCCATAGAAACTTTATCTTTTTCATCTTTTTCACCAATTTTTGTTCTTGGGATATTAAATTGGATTTCTTGGATGTTATTATGATGTCTAGGAACTAAACTTCTTTTTTCCTAGAATCGATGTAACCAACTTTGGGCAGATTGCAATTACTTTATGATGTTGTTCGGATGATTTCAATTATGTTTATTTAATCTACTTGTTCTTAATGCTTTAGTTGATTGGCCACCAATTAGATGAATTAGTATAAAAATCTGGCACTCGGGAGAGGGGATTGTTTATATGCACAAGGGTAGATTAACATAGGACATTGTTGAATCGGGAGGTTGACAATTCTTATGAGCCATAGAGAAACAGATTACTATCGCTTAATGAACCCTATTATTGGATTCTGAATCGAGAGGTTAGGATTAGGTAAAATGGGTATGGCTATTTAAAACTCGGGAGAGATAAACAGGAAAAAGTTTCGGCTATAAACAATTGGAAATCAAAAGAACAATTGATCAAAGGAATTGCATGAACCTTAGTTAGGTGAAATCGATTTCTAGGAATATTTTGTCATTGATATTTTCATTCGTAATTATTGTTATTTGCTTTAATAAATTTGTTCCGTAATTAATGGTTAGAATAGTAAATAGGATTTTAACCAACGTTCATAAATTTTCTAAATAAAGCTCAAGGTTGTTGATTACAGTGATTAGAGATAGACACAGTTCCCTGTGAGACGATACTCATATTTACTCTATACTCGAAAACTGACCTGTGCTCTTGTAGTAGTGTTCCATTCAAGGATAACAGCAGGGTATCATGCTGGAACGAAGGTGGGTTAGTCCTATGCCAGACTTTTAAATCAACATCATAACCTCACGGTACAGCGTACTCTATGTGAATATACGGTACAAAGTAGTCTGTGGACCCATATCATGGTTGGGGGTGCCTGTCATAGGTCTTATCTACCACATGCCATGTATAACCTACTCAGTATCAAGTGCACGTGCGAGCATCTCATCCGTGTGACACACAGTCTACAAGAGGCATCCAACACGACTCATTACATATCATAGTGTGAAAACCAATGTGAGCTAAGCTCTAGCACAATTGATGCGTCATCAATAAATTCCCTCATACGAGCAACACTCTAGTACGATTTTATGCATAATAAATAATGAGGAAATCACGTACGAGCATAGCCCCAGTATGGTTATATGCATAAGAAAATCAATGGAAGACCACGTACGAGCTAAAGCTCCAGTACGGTTTATAAAACATCATAACTCAAAACAGGGTGCGAGCTAAGCTCCAGCACATTTCATACATATCAAAACATCAAAATCCAGTGCGAGTGGAGCTCCAGCACAATTTATCTCATATAAATCCGATAGGCAGCTCCATTTCAACAAAACAGATTAAAAATCATAATTTACACTTAACTCGTGCTCTTTCATGAAATTATGAATTCATTAGCCAGCCTATCCATGAATTTGCTAAACCAAAGCAATGTATTTCATAAAAATACCAAAACATGATAATTATGTAATTATTAGCCTTACTATCCCTTTTTGTAAGATTCACTTCAAAACCAAATCATATATATATATATATTCGTAATCATTCACACAAACCATTAATTCTTTTCTAGATAACCAAGCAATTGCAAAGCCCTATATATGCCCACAAAATACGTGTAGCTATCTCTAAGTACTTACAAAATTCCCTTACCTGGAATCGTCTCGAGTGATTCCACTTCCTTAGAGCTACTCGATTGTGCAGTTCAATTTGCCTCTAAAAAAATCTCTGGGACTGCACGAAATTACGTATCACATCAATTTAATCCAATGTAATTAAAATTCCTGTGTTTACTATAGTCGATTCGACTTATAATTTTCATTAACACTTATAAAGCCCCATTTCCTCTTAAGTCCATTTTAATCACTCTATTTATTTCTCAAGAGTCTATGGAATTCTTTAGGTCTATTGATTCGCACTAAACTGGTATTAAGCTCATAGTGCTTCTAGTTCATCACTTACTTCACTATGACAATTTATCAAACACCTCATATGCTTATTTTCATAAATTGACTAACCTCACAATGTAGTTTCATTCAATCAACTCAAAATCATACATATCACCTCACTAACACCTTAGTATAAGCCATTTATCATCAAGTCAACCATATCACATTTTCTCACACTAACTCATTCTAGGGTATGCTTGTTCCATTATATTCTAGGTAGTTTCAATCATCAATACATACACCAATCTACTCACAACCACAACTAGATAAATATACTTTAAGTTGGTGTATTAGAAACTCACCTAGTTTGACGTTCCGCTTTTCCAAATTTGAAGACTGCTTTGCTTCTTCAATCCAACAAATGAAGTGTTGATTCCAAGCTATGTTGTTCTTCTCTTCACAATGAACAACTTTGTTCTAATAGCGTTTTTCAAATCTTTATGGAAATGTGATTGTTTTTAGAGTGAGAAAGCTAGATTAAAGTTAAAAATGGAGGAAATAAATTTATTCTTGTGAAATACAGATCCAACTGCCCAGTTTTTATAGAAAATTCCTTAGGAGATCGATCTCCATAGGAGGGAGATCGATCTGCATAGGAGGGAGATCGATCTCCATAGGAGGGAGATCGATCTCCATAGAAGGGAGATCAATCTGCCCTTGCTTGAATCCTTCAGAATTTCAACAATTTGCAGGCAGGGGATCGATCTGTTGAAATGCATGAGATCGATCTGCTTAAGGTAATGAGATCGATCTGTTTCAAGCAGAAGGCTTTGGAGATCGATTTGGCCTTAAAAGGATATCGATCTAGCCTATCCAGAGACTAATGAAGATCGATCTGGTCCAACTCGAGACAACTTGAGATCGATATGCTTGAGTGAGGGATCGATCTCCCTCTTGCAGAATGCTTGGCATTGTGTTTTCCAAGCCATAAGATCGATCTCTCCTCGCATGAGATTGATCTGCCCTGCTTTCTACAGCATTCTAGCTACAATTTTCCCAAATTTTCTAAGTGAAGCTTCCATCCAATTGATTCGATACTCATTTTACGATTTATTCACACTTAGAACTTACAAACATCTATTTCTTGTAATTCATATGTAATGTAACTTGTCCGTACATTCAATAACCTTAAACATTACATAGAAATTTATGGGTCTTACAGTAAGCCCCAGCACAAGCAAGGTTTCCAAGGCCTCAGTAAGAGACAAAAGGGGGTCGAGATTAGAACAGCTACCACAAGACCTTCTCCTGCCACTAGTACTCAAAGGGTCAATAAGGAGTGTGCCAAAGATCATTAGACCAAGCTTGCTACAGTGCATTGAGTGCCTATTTCAATTGTGGACAAACAAGCCATCGCATCAGAGACTGCACATAGCTTAAACCTTATCAAGGACAAACTGTAAGACAACCCACTCAAGCACAAGCTGTGAGACCCACAGAGTAGAGGAGAGTTATTGCTGCAAAAAGGGCAAAAAACCCATAGCTCAAGGTAGGGTCTTTGCATTAAATAAGGAGTCTGTTAATGCCTCTCTAAACATTATTCATAGTTAGATTTATGTTTATGTTTGTGAAGCTTTAGCCTTGTTTGATGAGTTTTACCCATTCTTTTGCATCACCGACATTTGCACACAAGATGCATATAGAGCCTATACCCCTAGGTCATCTTTTACACATTAGTACTCCCATGAGAGAATCCTAAATAACTGACCTAGTGTATAAGGATTGTAAGTTAAGGGTAGAGGATAGGGATTCGATAGCAGATCTAATTATGTTATGTATGTATAGATTCAATGTGATATTAGGTATAGATTGGTTAACTGTTAATCATGTAAGTCTAAACAGCTATGCTTAGATGATAACATTCTTCTCACTTAATAAGTATGTTGTAAGTTTTGTAAAATAGGAAATAAAGAATTGTGTTTTGTTTTATGAAGTCTTATGAATTATGCTCATGGGAAGTTTATCTTACCTATGTAGAAAATACCATAAGGAAGCATTCGAAGCTTCAAGAGATTCCAACAGTAAGGGATTTTTTGAATGTCTTTCCTAATGAAATGCTTGGATTAACACCTAATAGGGAGCTAAAGTTTACTGTCAATTTGGTACTGGAAACTCAGCCTATATCCAAGAGTCTTTATAGAATGACTTTATTGGAGTTAGAAGAGCTAAAGAAGCAAATCCAAGATTATTGGACAAGGGGTTTATATGCCCGAGTGTCTCATCTTGGGATGCTTCAGTTCTATTTGTGAAGAATAAGGATGGTAGCCTAAGGTTGTGAATTGACTATCGATTGTTGAACAAGGCTATGATTAAGAACATGTAGTCGCTTCTAAGGATTGATGACTTGTTTGATCAGTTACGAGGTGCCATGGTATTCTCTAACATTGATCTAAGATCGGGGTATCATCAACTCAAGATCAAAGAGGATATCTGCAAGATAGCTTTCCAGATGTGATATGGCTACTTTGAGTTCTTAGTGATGTCATTCGGTCTGACCAACACACCCGCAACATTTATGACTTTAATGAACAAAGCATTCAAGCAGTACTTGGATAAATTTGTGATAGTGTTCATTGATGACATATTGGTTTATTTCAAGTCCCGAGAGGAGCATGAAAATCATTTAAAATTGTGTTACAAATGCTCAAAGATAATAGTTATATGCAAAGTAGGATACGTGTAATTCTAGTTGGAGCAGATTGCAAAAATAGGGTGTTGTGGATCCATTTAAGATATGAACAGTTCTACAGTGGGAAAAACCTAAGAATGTAATTGAGATTCAAAGTTTCTTAGGATTTCTCGGGTATTATAGGAGCTTCATGAAAGGGTTCTCTAATCGAGTTACTCCTTTTACAAGACTCGGAATGAAGGATGTGAAATTTGAGTGGTTTGAAAGTTACGAGCAATGTTTTCAAGACCTTAAGCAGAAGTTGACATCGGGAAAGATTTTGACCCTTCCTAGCGGTTTAAGGTGTTTCTCGGTTTATAGTGATGGCTTCTTATAGGGTTTAGGTTTTGTGCTCATGCAACAAAGTAATATAGTTAATTATGGTTCTCACCAACTTAAAAATCGTTACTTGAAACTAGCCATAGTGGTTTTCACATTGAAGATTTGGTGGCATTATCTATATAGCTAAAGGTTTTAGGTGTTCACTAATCACAAGAGTTTGAAGTATATGTTCTCTTATAGAAAAATAAACATGAGGCAGAAGAGATAGATGGAACTTCTAAAGGATTACGATTGTGAGATATTATACCACTCGGGTAAGGCTAATGTGGTAGCAGCTGCACATGAGTAGGAAGCACCTAGAGTTAGTTTCTTACATGATGATCAGGGAGCATAAGTTGCTTGAGCAATTAACAGGTTTAGGGTTGGATTAGACTCTTTTTTACGTTGATTGTATGAAGGCTAGTTTGAGGATTAAGTCGGATTTGATGGAACAAATTAGGCAAGCTCAAAGGAAGGATCAGTTCTATGTGGAAGCAGTGGTAGAGATTCAACATGGTTAGAGGCCGAATTTTGATATGGGTACTGATGGACTTTTGAAGTTCCACAATCGAATTTGTATACCTAAGGATGAGGCCCTAAGGAGACTAATCATAGATGAAGCCCACACCTCTAGATACACATTGCATCTAGGAAGCAACATTATGTATCATAATTTACGCAAGGTGTATCGATGCGTTGGTATGAAATGAGATACTGCTAAATATATGGCTAAGTGTCGTCTGTCAGAATGTTAAGGTAGAGCATAAAAAATAGCAGGATTGCTTAAGTCTCTACCTGTCACGAACCATTTTTCTTAAAAACCCTACAAATTGTTTTTTTCTTTTTTTCCTTTTCTTACCCGTCGTGAACAGTTTCGCTACTAACAGTTGGGCAATGAGTCGATGTTAGTCCCTCCTGTCATGTTACTTACCTTAACATCTATTTTCCATATTTCATTTACATATCAATTTATTTTAACTAAATACATCCCCAATATTACAATTCGTGTACAGTACTGTGCCTCTATATTTTCAGATACAAAAATTATACGAATGTGTATACCTGGTCTTGATAGGAAGCAGCGGATAACCGAAATGCAAGACTACTGTCGCTCTCTTCTACTGAATGTACCCTGTAGGGTGGAAAATGAAAGGGTGAGTGAAACTTGCTTAGTAAGGCAATAATGTAAGCAGGTAGATAACTATACTATCTATGTGTTGATAATGTCATGATATAAAATCGTTTATATTTGGAGCATGAGGTAAGACTAAAATGATGCCACATGTATGTATATATCATATAAGAGAAATCATGAAATCTACATATAAAACAAACATGGAAAAATCATCATGTATGACATCTCATGCTCGTCACATTAAAACTTATTTGTTTCATCATAAACTCATCACGTTAAAACTTATTTGTTTCATCATAAAATAACCACATCAAGGCTAAACCCATCCATCGGGAATACCTTGATTCATTAAATCGCATCTCATTTAAAAACATAAATCGAGACATTACCCCTCCTTCGGGTTTGTCCTGGTCTATTCAGACCGTATGATATCATGTGAGGCATATAGGCTACTGTATGAAAATCGAGGACTATGGCCATATTATGTCCCTGTGATCCCAGGCTACACGGATCCCAGTGTGTGGGGAATCACAATTGTAACGGGAGGTGGGGTCAAATCCTACCCGCAAGAATATCAAGTAACATCATCGAGTCATCATGACTGCATAATACAGCGTACTCTGTTTGACATACATGGTACAACGTACTCCGTGGACCCATATCATAGTCTGGGGGTGCCTGTCATAGGTCTTATCCACCCCAATACTATGTCAATAACCAACCCATGTCTCAAAGTATACGTGCGAGCATATCAACTCTCTGTGACACAGTCTACAAGAGGCTTCTGCACGACTATATGCATGTCAACTCACGTCTAGTGCGAGCGAAGCTCCAGCACGACGCTATGCATATCATGATATCTAAGATCTCGTGCGAGCGATGCTCCAGCACGATTTTTGTACACACACAAATTTCTCGTATGAGCAATGCTCTAGTATAGCTTTTTATGAGTAATAAATCAGTAAAATTTAATGCGAGTAAGACTCTAGCACTCTTTTTACTCGTATAAATATAATAGGTGGCTCAATCTTGATAAAACATCTTTAAAATCGTAACCGGTACAAACTTGTACCCTTTCGTATAATTCATAAAATCAACAACCAACCTATGTGCATATTTGCTTAAATCAAAGCAATGCATTCATATAAAACATTAAAACATGATAATCATGCAATTTATCTGCCTTAGTACCCTTTTTTGTAAATTTTACTCCCAGGGGTAATATCATCTTTTCCTTTATTCACCCATGCCCCGATTTGTCGTAAAAATTATTATTTCGTTTTTAGATACTTTAAGAAATTCTAGGCCCTGTAAATCCCCTAAAAAATACGTATAGAAATCTCTATGCACCTACAAAATTCCCTTACCTCGATTCTCTGTACAGTCTGACTTTTCCAATTCTACCGATCACCCGATCCGTTTAGCTCCCAATATGTACTCCAAAACTGCAGATAATTATTTACCATGTCAATTAAACCCAATAAATATAATTCTCGCGTTTACTATAGTCGATTTAACTAATTGGGTCAATTTACTCTTCTTGGGCCCGATCGCACCTTAATGGGCCTCGACCCATTTTCAACCTGTTTATACTTATTAAATCCCTTCTTCGGGTTTACTGGGCTCATTCAGCTTACCAATAATCATCGAGCTTCATTCCAAACTCATTGGATAGCCCGTATACTATTTACGATAATTACGTTGTAATTCCGATTAATATTCCTTTTTATACAAAATTAATCCATAAATTTCGTAAAATAATCGAAACTCTGTATTAAAGACTCATATTATTGTAATTAAAATATACTTACCCAATATGATGCGGGGTACGAAAATCGGAGCTCAATCAGCTCTCGTTCGAGCTTTGTCAGAAAATTGCACAATTAGGTAAATCCGAGTAATTTTTTATTAAATATAATATTAATTAAATTTCCAGAATTTACACGTTGGTCAATCTCGACCCTCAATCAACTTACCAGAATCTCGAGTCGTCCCCAGTAATTTTTCTTTCCTTTCTCCTTTTTCCCTTTTTTCTTTTTCTCTTTTTTTCCTCTCTTTCTTGGCTGAACCGGTTCGGTCTAATTCAACCCAGTTCAGATCGGTCCAATTCAGTCGGTTCAGTCCGGTTCTCCTCTTGCTAAACCAATCTGTATCGGTTCAGGCTTTTCCATTGCCGTTCATGGCGTTTTTGACCGGTTCTTGGGCCGTTTCTGGCGCCAATCGGTGCGCCTACACTAGGGGAGTGTTCGGCTGGGGTCGTGTGAGATCTGAGAATTTTAGATATATTTGAATGATGCAATATGAACTTGAAGTGTAATTTATTGAACTAAGTGAATTGGGGAATGATAATTGAAGATTTATATGTTAAGTGTTTAAAATAAGTGTGAAGTTATGAGGACAGATCGATCTTGGAGAAGGAGAGATCGATCTGGTGAGTTAAAAATGACAAGAAAAGAGGAATTTGAGGAGCAGATTGATCTCCAATGGAAGAGGATCGATCTCTTTATGATTCTGTATGAGAGAAGATCAATCTCATGAGGAAGAGATCGATCTCCAAATGATTCTGTTTGGGAGAAGATCGATCTCCTCAAGGAGCAGATCGATCTCATAAAGCCATAAAAAGATCGATCTCACCCCTCGACAGATCGATCTCCTAGGCATAAAATTGCCCAAATCGTCCCCAAAATTGAAATGCAGATCGATCTCATCAAGAGGCAGATCGATCTCCTACCCTCAGCCTATATAAGGAACCCCTATTTTTCTCCTGCAATCTCACTTTCTCTCTCTTCCAACCCCCATTTTCACCGAAACCTAGCTTTCTCACTCATCCAAAGCACCCATTTTCGGCCAAATCAGAAGTTGTGACAAGAAGGAAAGTTGTTCCTCATCAAAGGGAGAACAACATACTTGGAAATCGAAGGACGAATCGGATCGAGGCGTGGGTTGTGCGTCTCACAAGCTTTGGGTAATTTCTAAACCTCGTTCTTGATAATTGAGATGATTTTGATGATAATGGTTGTTGTCATTGTGCTGAAATAGCTGGAAAATGATTAGGGATTGATGAAATTACAATGTGGTTGGAGTGATAATGATATTTAGCAATTTTGGGAATTTGAGCTATAAATAGAAATTTAGACAATGTGGTGAATTAGCATAGATAATTGGCATGAGAAATGCAGAACGTTGAGATGTCGTGAATGAGAGTGTAGTTTGGGGTAGAGTTACGAGAATCAAGAGATTTGAGGTGTTATGAGCAATTATGCTCGACTTTAAGAATTGAGGTTGATGAGGTAATTGAGTATTGATGTTTTAACATCGTTTGGACAGCTCGGGAGTTCCAGAGTGGAATGCGAGGCTAGTACGTGATACGGGGGAAACGATTGCACTATACGAGGTGCAAAGAGGTAAGGGAAACTAAACCATTTGTGTATGTGATTTGCGAACTATTATAGCATGAATTGTGATTTATAAAACAAGCATGTTGAGTGTTGTGTTGTGATACAATTGCACACAATTTTTATAGCCGGTTGGAGCCCATTATTTTATGAGTTTATAAGCTGAGTGTGAAATTGCTTTATAAACCGTTGAATTTTGTGTGAGTAATGAATTGGGCTCTATGTTAAGGCAATACCGAGATTTGAGAAATGTGTACGTGCTTTACCGGTTGGAACTCGGTTTTATTATGTTTTGTGTTGAGTACAAAACGGTTTTCAAATGAGTTTAATAAGAGAAAAACCACTATGAGTTCTACGTGAAGGCAAACTAGTCTTATGTGATTAAGACTTAGGTGTGTAGTTTTAAGTACACACCGGGCATTGCTTTGGTAGCATGTAAGCCCGATTCTTCTCCGTTCTGGTAACGTGAGAAACCCCATTTGGTGGCCGTTGCCATGTGAGAAACCCCCTTTGGTGGCCGTTGCCACGTGAGAAACCCTATTTGGTGGCCGTTGCCACGTGAGAAACCCTATTTGGTGACCGTTGCCACATGAAAAACCCCATTTGGTGGCCGTTGCCACGTGAGAACCCTAATTGGTGGCCGTTGCCATGTGAAACCCTATCCTGTGGCTGTGCCACGTGTAAATTTAACTCAGTGGCTATGCCACGTGTGTTTAGTGGCTATGCCACGTGTGAATTTAAATCAGTGGCTATGCCACGTGTGTTTAGTGGCTGTGCCACGTGCATTATTATTACAGTGATTTTATCACGTTAATTGAGAAAGCGTTTATCGCATTATTTTCACATGCTTTGTTATTGCTCTAGACTGAGCCTTTTTACTTCATGTTTTCACATGATTTGAGACATGAGAATGTCGTTTTGAGTACTTTCATGCTATGGTTTTCAAATGAGATTAATGAGTTTCACATACAAATAAATATTTTGTGATGTGCATTTTGGTTTATGAAATGAGTCCCTTACCCCCTTTACTGAGCGATTTAGAAGCTCACCCTGTTTTCTTTCCCCCCAGATCTCTTCAAGTGAAAAGGGTTTTCCTGCGACGTACGGAGTAGTGGCTAGTGGAGGACTTGAGCTCCAGGCCATATATTGTGTACTGAGGTAGATATTTACTATTCATGTACCCAAACTAGAGTTATATTTACAGACACTTATCGTACAATGATGTATGGGATGTATTAG
Source organism: Firmiana major (assembly GCA_033439115.1). NCBI lineage: Eukaryota > Viridiplantae > Streptophyta > Magnoliopsida > Malvales > Malvaceae > Firmiana > Firmiana major. Next base: position 35,015,546 of record CM065912.1, on the reverse strand, counting down.
GATTAATTAACTTGGAATTGAGTAATGTATATAATACAATATATATTATATTATGATGAGATCCTGAGGCATGATAATTATGATGATGTATGACACTGCACAGGAATGCACCCTTAATTGTGAATTAATGAGTAAAAAAAAGTTTTAAATTAGCCCTATTTGTCGCACTTCCGGGGCGTGACAGGTTTTCTTGGTATCAGAGCTTAGGGTGTCTAGTACTGTCAGTGTCGGTTAAGTGAAATAGAATACATCCCGAGTGTCTGTAATAGTCTGGTCATGAACTAAAATTGAGGATTGAGATTTCAATCGATTCTGATATGTACGCGCAGGAGACGAGTTAAGATAGAGAATGAGTGGACGACGAGGTCGTTCAAGGAGGCAGGCAGAGTCCCCTCCGCCACCGGTCCCACAACCAGAGAGTCCTAACTCTCGATTTAATCGGATTGAGATCGATGTGAGGCAAGGTTTTGAGCAGATAGCAGTGTTATTCGCGCAACACTTTGGAGTTAATGCCTCGGGTGCTACTCCTACACCACCACAAGGACCTCCCATACCCCCAATACCTCCCGTCACTCAGCTTGATGATAGAAGTATGGTCCGACTGAAGGATTTTCTGAAGATGAATCCGTCCGCATTTAAGGGAAAGAAGGATCCTACAGAGGCTGAGGAGTGGCTGACGGAGTTGAGAATTATATTTGATTATCTGGGGTGCACCGATGCTGAGAGGGTTAGTATGAGTATCTATATGTTGAAAGGGAGAGCTCGAGATTGGTGGGGTACTACCCAGGGTATTCTAATGTCCCGCCAGGATGTGATTGGTTGGGAAGAGTTTCAGACAGCCTTTAGGACCCAATATGTACCACGAGCCGCCCAGAGAAAGAAACAGGCCGAGTTTTTGAGTTTGGTACAGGGTGACATGTCTGTGGATGACTATGAGAGCCAATTCACAGCGCTATTGAGATATGACCCAAAGACCTTCAAGAGTGAAGAGCTCCGCACAGAGAAGTTTGTGTATGGGTTGAAGCCTGTCATCAGAGATAGATTGATAGGGCTATGTATTACTGAGTTTGGAGATGCTCTGAGACGAGCACAAGAGATTGAAAGAGGAATTGAGATGGTACAATCCCAGAATGAGCTCAGAGCGGTGAATAGAGATAAGGGCAAGAGGCAGCACTTTTCCAAACAGAGGCTCGGAGAGGTTCCTTCAGAAGAGGGAGGATTGAGGTACAGAAGGGCAGATTAGAGAGATGCAGAGGGTACCCTAACATTAGAGAGACCCCTCGAGATGTCAGGCCTGAGACAAGGTTTTACAAAAATTATGGCCGAATGCATGAGGGAAGTTATACTGGGTCGATCCATGGATGTTTTAGATGTGGAGACATGGGTCACATGGTGAAGGATTGCCCTCAACCTCAGAAACCACATGTATTGGAGCCCACTAGACAACAGCCTCAGAGAGTGAATCCCCCGAGACGGGCCACTGCTGCAGAGAAAGGAAAAAGACCTATTACCCAGGGACGTGTGTTTGCCCTAGATAAGGAGACTGCTGACACTTCTGCAGAAACTATAAGAGGTACACTCTCTGTCTATAATCATAAGGCTCATGTGTTGAATGATTCAGGATCCACGCATTCGTTTATTTCTGAGCATTTTGCATGTAGATTAAACTTGAAGTTTGAACCTCTAGAATATATACTACATGTAAATACCCCTATGCATGAATCCCAGAGAACTGAGTTAATCTGTAGAGGATGTGAGATAAAGGTGGGAGATAGAGGGATGTTAGCAGATCTAATCATGTTGAATATACATAGATTTGATGTAATTTTGGGAATGGATTGGTTGGCAGCCAATCGAGTGAGCTTAGATTGCTACACTAAGGTTGTAACTTTCTCCCTACCTGAACCTTACAGTGTACGATTAAGATATTGAGGAAATGAATATGTGGAATTCTAGTAAGTAATTTGAGAATTTTGATATTATTTTGGAGAATATTAAATATGATTGTTCATGTGAAGGTTATGAGACACTCATCTCAGACGATGAGCGAGAACATCCGAGGATTGAGGATATACCTGTGGTTTGCGAATTTCTGGATGTTTCCCCAGATGAATTGCCAGGTTTACCACCAGATAGAGAGCTGGAGTTTACCATTGATTTGGTACCAGATACTCAGCCGATCTCTAAACCTCCCTATAGGATGGCATTAGTGGAACTTAAGGAATTGAAGAAACAACTACAGGAGTTATTGGATCAAGGGTTCATTAGGCCCAGTGTTTCACCGTGGGGAGCATCGGTTTTATTTGTCAAGAAGAAGGATGGTAGTCTCAGATTATACGTAGACTATCGGTTGTTGAATAAAGCCACGGTGAAGAATAAATACCCATTGCCCAGGATTGATGATCTACTTGATCAGCTGAGAGGGGCATCAGTCTTTTCTAAGATTGATTTGAGATCGGGCTATCACCAATTGAGGATCAAGGAAGAAGATATTCCAAAGACAGCCTTCAGGACGAGGTATGGCCATTATGAATTTCTGGTGATGTCCTTTGGATTGACGAACGCCCCTGCAGCATTTATGAGATTGATGAACGAGGTGTTCAGAGACTATCTAGATAAATTTGTGATAGTCTTTATTGATGATATCCTGGTGTACTCTCGGTCGTATGAGTAGCATGCACAGCATTTGTGGTTAGTACTACAGATACTCCGAGATAAGCAATTATATGGAAAACTTAGTAAGTGTGAGTTTTGGCTGGATCGAATAGCTTTCCTTGGTCATATAGTATCAGAGGAAGGAGTATCAGTGCACCCAAGCAAGGTGGAGGCTGTGCTTAATTGGGAGAGACCAAGGATAGTTACTGAGGTACGAAGCTTCCTTGGTTTGGCAGGGTATTACAGAAGATTTGTGGAAGGATTTCCCTGGATTGCCGCCCCTTTGACTAAGCTCACGCGCAAAGAGACTCCATTTAAATGGACTGATCAATGTGAGCTCAGTTTTCAAGAATTAAAGAGGAGGTTGACAGCGACAAATATGTTAACTATTCCTGAGGGATCAGGAGGATTTTCGGTGTATAGTGATGCATCTCATCAAGGATTGGGGTGTGTGCTTATGCAGCACGGAAGAGTGGTCGCAAATGGATCGCGACAGCTGAAAGACCATGAGCGGAATTACCCCACGCATGATTTGGAGTTAGCCGCTGTGGTATTTGCTTTGAAGATCTGGCGACACTACTTATATGGGGAAAGATTCCAGATCTTCACTAATCACAAGAGTTTGAGATATCTCTTTGATCAGAAAGAGTTAAACATGAGACAAAGGAGATGGATGGAACTCCTTAAGGATTATGACTGCGAGATTCTATATCATCCGGGCAAGGCGAATGTGGTTGCTGATGCCCTGAGCAGGAAGAGTATGATATCTGCTATGATGATCAGGGAATGGGATTTACTGGAGCAGTTTACCGAACTTCGGATCAAAGTTAAAGAGATAGAGACTGGATTTTTGGCTAGCTTGCAAATAGAGCCTAGGATCATGGATCAGATTAGAACTGGGCAGCACAGTGATCAGAGATTGATAGATATGATTAGCCAAGCTAAGCAGAGTTCGTAGTCGGATCTCACCATCAGTGAGGATAGATTATTGAGGTTCAGAGGATGGATTTGTGTACCGGACGATGATACCCTAAAGAGACAGATACTGAGAGAATCCCACTGCTCACGATACACTATGCACCCAGGGAGTACTAAGATGTACCGAGACTTGAGAAAGGTGTATTGGTGGAGTGGTATGAAGCGAGACGTGGCAGAGTATGTGACTAGGTGTTTAGTATGCCAGCAAGTGAAAGCTGAGCATCGGAAGCCCGGAGGACTACTACAGCCCTTACATGTACCTACATGGAAATGGGAGCATGTCACTATGGACTTTATTATGGGTTTACCAAGGACCCGAAGAGGTCGTGACGCTATATGGATTATAGTGGATAGACTGACCAAGAGTGCCCACTTCCTCGCCATCAAGAGCACAGATACTAAGGATGCCTTAGCTGAGCTGTATGTCAACGAGATAGCTAGATTACATGGGGCTCCAGTGAGTATTACTTCTGATAGAGATTCTCGATTTACTTCCAGATTTTGGACCCAGTTTCAGGAGTCCATGGGATCTCGATTGAGTTTCAGTACCACCTATCATCCTCAAACAGATGGTCAGTCAGAGAGGACTATTCAGACCCTGGAGGATATGTTGAGGGCGTGTACGATGGATTTTAAGGGATCATGGGATGATCACCTGCCCCTAGCAGAGTTTACATACAATAACAGCTATCATACGAGTATTGGAATGGCACCTTTTGAGGCTCTATAGGAGGTGTAGATCCCCTGTAGCTTGGGAAGAAGTCGGTGACAGAAAGATAAATGCTCCCGAGCTTGTTGAGCAAGCCGTACATAGTGTGAAACTCATATGTGAGAGGTTACGAGCTGCACAAAGTAGACAGAAAAGCTACGCGGATGTGCGTAGACGGCCACTCGAGTTTAAGGTTGGTGATGCAGTATTTCTGAAAATATCACCGAGTAAGGGTATCATGCGATTTGGGAAGAAAGGGAAATTGAGTCCTCGATACGTAGAACCATTCGAGATTCTTGAGAGAGTGGGAGAGGTAGCCTACAGATTGGCATTACCCCCACAGATGTCCAAAATACACAATGTTTTTCATGTGTCTATGTTGAGAAAGTACCACCTGGACCCTTCTCATGTTATAGAGTATGATGAGATGGACATACAGGAGGACATGAGCTACACTGAGGAACCCGTCCGGATTCTCGATAGAAAGGAGAAGGTACTGAGAACCAAGAGCATCCCATTAGTGAAAGTTTTGTGGAAACATCACTCAAGGGAAGAGGCAACGTGGGAACTAGAGAGTCTCATGAAGGAGAAACACCCCCATCTATTCGACTAGTTGAGTTGAATTTGGAGGACCAAATTCTATTTAAGGTGGGGAGGATGTGAGATCTGAGAATTTTAGATATATTTGAATGATGTAATATGAACTTGAAGTGTAATTTATTGAGCTAAGTGAATTAGGGAATGATAATTAGAGATTTATATGTTAAGTGTTTAAAATAAGTGTGAAGTTATGAGGACAGATCGATCTGGGAGAAGGAGAGATCGATCTGGTGAGTTAAAAATGACAAGGAAGGAGGAATTTGAGGAGCAGATCGATCTCCAATGGAAGAGGATCGATCTCCTTATGATTCTGTTTGAGAGAAGATCGATCTCATGAGGAAGAGATCGATCTCCAAATGATTCTGTTTGGGAGAAGATCGATCTCCTCAAGGAGTAGATCGATCTCATAAAGCCATAAAGAGATCAATCTCACCCCTCGATAGATCGATCTCCTAGGCATAAAATTACCCAAATCGTCCCCAAAACTCAAATGCAGATCGATCTCATCAAGAGGCAGATCGATCTCCTACCCTCAGCCTATATAAGGAACCCCTATTTTTCTCCTGCAATCTCACTTTCTCTCTCTTCCAACCCCCATTTTCACCGAAACCTAGCTTTCTCACTCATCCAAAGCACCCATTTTCGGCCAAATCAGAAGTTGTGGTAAGAAGGAAAGTTTTTCCTCATCAAAGGGAGAACAACATACTTGGAAATCGAAGGACAAATCGGATCAAGGCGTGGGTTGTGCGTCTCACAAGCTTTGGGTAATTTCTAAACCTCGATCTTGATAATTGAGATGATTTCGATGATAATGGCTATTGTCATTATGCTGAAATAGCTGAAAAATAATTAGGGATTGATGAAATTACAATGTGGTTGGAGTGATAATGATATTTAGCAATTTTGGGAATTTGAGTTATAAATAGAAATTTAGACAATGTGGTGAATTAGCATAGATAATTGGCATGAGAAATGTAGAACGTTGAGATGTTGTGAATGAGAGTGTAGTTTGGGGTAGAGTTACGAGAATCAAGAGATTTGAGGTGTTATGAGCAATTATGCTTGATTTTGAGAATTGAGGTTGATGAGATAATTGAGTATTGATGTTTTAACATCGTTTGGACAGCTCGGGAGTTCCAGAGTGGAATGCGAGGCTAGTTCATGATACGGGGGAAACGATTGCACTATACGAGGTGCAAAGAGGTAAGGGAAACTAAACCATTTGTGTATGTGATTTACGAACTATTATAGCATGAATTGTGATTTATAAAACAAGCATGTTGAGTGTTGTATTGTGATACAATTGCACATGATTTTTATAGCCGGTTAGAGCCCATTATTTTATGAGTTTATAAGCTGAGTGTGAAATTGCTTTATAAATCGTTGAATTTTGTGTGAGTAATGAATTGGGCTCTACGTTAAGGCAATACCGAGATTTGAGAAATGTGTGCGTGCTTTGTCGGTTGGAACTCGGTTTTATTATGTTTTGTGCTGAGTACAAAACGATTTTTAAATGAGTTTAATAAGAGAAAAACCACTATGAGTTCTACGTGAAGGCAAACTAGTCTTATGTGATTAAGACTTAGGTGTGTAGTTTTGAGTACACACCGGGCATTGCTCTGGTAGCATGTAAGCCCGATTCTTCTCCGTTCTGGTAACGTGAGAAACCCCATTTGGTGGCCGTTGCCACGTGAGAAACCCCCTTTGGTGGCCGTTGCCACGTGAGAAACCCTATTTGGTGGCCGTTGCCACGTGAGAAACCCTATTTGGTGGCCGTTGCCACGTGAGAAACCCCCTTTGGTGGCCGTTGCCACGTGAGAAACCCCATTTGGTGGCCGTTGCCACGTGAGAAACCCCATTTGGTGGCTGTTGCCACGTGAGAAACCCCATTTGGTGGCCGTTGCCACGTGAGAAACCCCATTTGGTGGCCGTTGCCACGTGAAAACCCTATTTGGTGGCCGTTGCCACGTGAGTACCCTAATTGGTGGCCGTTGCCACGTGAAACCCTATCCTGTGGCTGTGCCACGTGTAAATTTAACTCAGTGGCTATGCCACGTGTGTTTAGTGGCTATGCCACGTGTGTTTAGTGGCTGTGCCACGTGTATTATTATTACAGTGATTTTATCACGTTAATTGAGAAAGCGTTTATCGCATTATTTTCACATGCTTTGTTATTGCTCTAGACTGAGCCTTTTTACTTCATGTTTTCACATGATTTGAGACATGAGAATGTCGTTTTGAGTACTTTCATGCTATGGTTTTCAAATGAGATTAATGAGTTTCACATACAAATAAATATTTTGTGATGTGCATTTTGGTTTATGAAATGAGTCCCTTACCCCCTTTACTGAGCGATTTAGAAGCTCACCCTGTTTTCTTTCCCCCCAGATCTCTTCAAGTGAAAAGGATTTTCCTACGACGTACGGAGTAGTGGCTAGTGGAGGACTTGAGCTCCAGGCCATATATTGTGTACTGAGGTAGATATTTACTATTCATGTACCCAGACTAGAGTTATATTTACAGACACTTATCGTACAATGATGTATGGGATGTATTAGGATTAATTAACTTGGAATTGAGTAATGTATATAATACAATATCTATTATATTATGATGAGATCTTGAGGCATGATAATTATGATGATGTATGACACTGCACAGGAATGCACCCTTAATTGTGAATTAATGAGTAAAAACAAAGAAGTTTTAAATTAGCCCCATTTTTCGCACTTTCGGGGCATGACAGGTCGGGGTTGGCCGAATCACTCTGGTGGCTGCAGGATTCCTCTTCTCCCTCCGCGGCACTCTCTCTCTCTCAATCCGCCAAATTCCAGCAGTTTCGTCGACTGCTACGGATCTCAAAAGGACCGCCTCCTCCTCCCGATCACGTTGGTGCCCACCGTTCAAGCCCAGCTAGTGTGGATCGTCGGAATCGACCCCGTTTTGCTCGCAGATTTCCCTTCCTCCGTTCGCCGGATACAGTAGTCGTCAACGCGCGTCGCCGGTGCCAACGTGTTCGTCGGCCTCTCCTCTTCCTCCTCTGATCTTCGTTTGGGCCGTCGGTCGTCGTGGCCGTGGGTCGATCGGGTTACGCGCGGGTCGTCTTCGGTTTCCTTTGTTTTCTCTCTCCCCAACAAAATTTCCAATTTCTCTCTTTTATTATTATTATTATTATTATTATTATTATTATTATTATTATTATTATTATTTATTTTATTAATATTATATTGATTAAAATAATATAAAATTCCCAAAAATATCTAAAAAATTATATTTTATTCAAATTAATTAATTTAATTTATTTTAACCCTTTTTCGATATATTTTCTCCGTATTTTCAGGATATTGTCCCGAGTGAAAATTCTAATTAATTCCAATAAATTCATATATTAATCAATTTAACCCGAAATTTAATTATTTCTTCGTTATTGATCAAGATTTCTCAATCTCATATTTTTAATTAAATTTTCTTGTCCCGATTAATACCAAATTTTGATCTTTTGATCGTTTTTCCCTTCAACGTGTTCGAAAATTTCATTTCAATCCTTTCTTTCACGAACATACTCATTTCGTGTTTTAACTAAAATCGGGTCTTACATAATCTCCACCACTTAAGAAATTTGGTCCTCCAAATTAGAACCAAGTTAAATGGATCCATAAACAACTACGGGTACGTCTATTGTATCATATACTGTCATTCTCAAGTGACTTTTTTCGGAGTGTAATACTACCAACATACTTTAATTAGGGAGATCATCTTAAACCTCAACACTTTCTCCTTCCTGTTTAATACCCGAATCGATTTTCCAACCATACGTTATACTTTCATTGAGCTAAGCTGTTGGAGCTCATATCCAATCACATATGCTGGATCCGGATAGTATTTTCGAAGCATCATAAGATAGGACACATTGTGGATGACTGCTAATTCAGGTGGTAACGCCAACTTATAGGCCTTGTCTCCCACTTTGTCCAATCTCTTTCTGAATCTCGTTACGTCCTTATGCTATGTCCTAAAGGCATGTAACTTCCAACAATACTAATTCACCCTCGGTGAATTCCAATAGTTTCTGTCTCTTGTCAACATAGCTTTTCTATCTGCTCTGAGGTGTTCTTAATCCTTCACAATTAACTGAACACCCTTAGAGGTTTGTCTTACCAATTCGGGAACAATTTTCTATCTGTCACCCATTTTTTCTTATCCAAATCGGGGAAACAACACTTACGGCCATACAATGCCTCATCTGAAGTCATCCCGATACTTAAGTGACAAATCTCATTATTGGCGAATTCGATTAGTAACAACTGATCATCCCAGGAGCTTATCAGATAAATGGCACACGCTCTCATCATATCCTCCAGAACCTGTACAGTCCTCTCTGACTGACCATCTGTCTGAGGATGAAAAGCTGTCCTAACACTCAGTCGGGTACCCATAACTTCCTGAAAAATATTCCCAGAAGTGAAAAGTGAATATTCCCAGAGTGAGCATCTGACAATAACTCTAATTTATTACCTCACACGCTCTCATCATATCCTCCAGAACCTGTACAGTCCTCTTTGACTGACCATCTGTATGAGGACAGAAAGCTGTGCTAACACTCAATGGGTTCCCATAGCTTTCTGAAAAATATTCCTGAAGTGAGAAGTGAAGTAGGAATCCCTATATGATACAATGCTCACTGGAAAAATACTTGGTGTTCCACAATTTTCCATATACATAAATCCGCCTACACACTCAGAGTATCTGGGGATTTCCTAACCAGAAGGTGGGTACAGTTAGTCAATCTATCGACTATCACCCAGATAGTCTTATGATTCATCCGGTTCCTCTGTAACCTATCAAGAAATTCATGGTAACTTATTCCCATTTCTCTGTCAATATAGGTAGAAACTGCAATAACCATGTAACTTCTTTTTCTCTACCTTACTCTGCTGACATACGAGACACTTTTCTACAATCTCTACCATGTCTCTTTCCATATCTGGCAATCAATACCCTTTTCTAAGATTTTGATATATTTATTACTTCTCAGATGCACTGTATATCCCGAAGAGTGAGCTTCTGATAATAACTATATCTCATCTCTGTGGTCTTAGGGAGCACTTATACTGTCTCTGAACCTCAGTAAGTCATCATCACTCTCTGTGAACTTTGTCACTGTACCCATCTAAATCTGACCCACACTATCGACACCCTGCCGATCATCACGCTAAGCCTGTCAAATCCGGTCACTCAAATTCGGTTCTAATCTCAAGCTAGCTGTCACACAATCACTATCATCATCAGAGGGGATCACATAACTACTGAGGCTTACAACTGCTTTAGCAGCTCACGCTCCCTGACCATCATATGTAATACCATCCTGAGGCTCTTTCTGCTCAAGGCATTAGCCATCACATTAGCCTTTCCTGGGTGGTACAATTTCCACAATCATAATCCCTCAGCAGCTCTAACCCTCTTTGTTCTCATATCCGACTCTTTCTGTGAAAACAGGTACTCAAGGCTTTTATGATCAGTGCATACCTAAAATTTCTCACCGTATACATAGTAGTGTCATATACTCAATACAACCACTATCGCTGTCAACTTTAAATCATGGGCCGGATAGTCCTTTCATGATTATTGAGTTGTCTGGATTCATAATCGACTATCTTCCCCTTTTGCATAAATACACAGCCCATTCATTATTTTGAGGTATCCATAGACTCATGAGAAACCTCTTAATCTGTTGGGTATGGTGAGAATAAATGCGGTGGTCAGTTTATTACTTCAGTACACCAAAACTCCTGTCACGTCTATCATCCTATTCAAATACAACTTTTTCTAAGTTAAACGTGTCAATAAAGTAGTCCATTTCGAGAACTCTCAACAAATCATCTGTAAAAATAATTTTCAATTGTTGCTTATAATTTTCCCTGGACTTTAAATACACCCAAAATATCTTCAATAAGGATGATAACAAATCGGTTTAGGAAAAGTTTAAATACCTCATCATAGTTGAGTTCCACTAAATATTTCAATCACCCATATCCTTGACCTATGTACGCATAAACGTATAATGTCATTTCGAAATCGCTTCCGTTCAGGATACTAACCCGCATCATTTCCTTTTTCTTAAATTAATGACTTTTATAAAATTTTTAATTAATTTTTTAAACCTTCATGATTAATCGAATTCTATATTTCTTTATCGTACAAGTAAAGGTACCTTAATTTTAAACGTATATATTATGACTATCGATTTCAATTTATAAGTTATGTATACTTTTAGACGCTGCCAAGTCTTCAGGCGGGGAGGTATTTTGAAATACCTTTATTAACCCTCAGACTTGACCACATGGACTGGTTATGGATATATCTACCCCCTTATCCTTGGTCGCAGTTCATATCTACTACATATTACTTAATCCAAATTATTTCACATATCAGGGATATTCATACCTTGCATACGCCTATTAGTGCAATAGATCTTGTATTCAGGATCTATCTGTCACGACCCATTTTTAACAAAAACCCCTACAAATTTTTCTTTTCTTCATTTCCCGTCGTGAACATTTTCACTACTAACAATTGGGTTATGATTCGGTGTTAGTCACCTCTCACCTATTTACCATTCCATTTTCATAATCACATTCATATATAAGAGTTTACTATCTTTTGACTTTGACTAAATACATACACATTGATCTTTATATAACCTTACATCCCTGACATCATATCCATTTACAGTACTATGCAATTACATATTTAGATACAAAATTATACGAATGTGTATACCTGGTCTTGATAGGACACAGCGGATAACTGAAACGCAAGACTAGTATCGCTCTCTTCTACTGAATGTACCATGTGGGGTGAAAAATGAAAGGGTGAGCATAAACAGCTCAGTAAGGCAATAATGTAAGCAGGTAGATAACTATATTATCTACGTGCTGATAATGTCATGATATAAAATCGTTTATATTTGGAGCATGAGGTATGACTAAAACGATGCCACATGTATGTATATATCATATAAAAGAAATCATGAAATCGACATATAAAACAAACATGGAAAAATCATCATGAATGACATCTCATGCTCGTCACATTAAAACTTATTTGTGTTCATCATAATCTCATCACGTTAAAACTTATTTGTTTCATCATAAACCCATTACGTTAAAATTTAGTTGTTTTATCACAAAACAACCACATCAAGGCTAAACCCACCCCCTGGGAATACCTTGATTCATTAAATCACATCTCTTTTGAAAACATAAATAGGGACCTTACCCCTCCTTCGGGTTTGTCCTGGTCTATTCAGACCGTATGATATCATGTGAGGCATGTAGGTTACTGTATGAAAATTGAGGACTATGGCCATAATATGTCCCTGTGATCCCAGGCTACACGGATCCCGGTGTGCGGGGCATCACAACTGCAATGGGAGGTGGGGTCAAATCCTACCCGCCAGAATATCAAGTAACATCATCGAGTCATCATGACTGCACGGTACAGCATACTCCGTGTGACATACATGGTACATCGTACTCCATGGTCATATCATAGTCTGGGGATGCCTGCTATAGGTCTTATCCACCCCAATACTATGTCAATAACCAACCCATGTCTCAAAGTATACGTGCGAGCATATCAACTCTTTATGACACACAGTCTACAGGAGGCTTCCGCATGACTATATGCATGTCAACTCACGTCTAGTGCGAGCGAAGCTCCAGCACGATGCTCCACATCATAGTCTGGGGGTGCCTGCCGTAGGTCTTATCCACCCCAATACTATGTCGATAACCAACCCATGTCTCAAAGTATACGTTCGAGCATATCAACTCTCTGTGACACATAGTTTACAAGAGGCTTCTGCACGACTATATGCATGTCAACTCACGTCTAGTGCGAGCGAAGCTCCAGCACGATGCTATGCATATCATGATATCTAAAATCTCATGCGAGCGAAGCTCCAGCACGATTTTTAAACATACACAAATTTCTCGTACGAGCAATACTCCAATACGGCTTTTCATGAGTAATAAATCAGTAAAATTTAGTGCCAGTATGACTCTAGCACTCTTTTTACTCGTATAAATATGATAGGTGGCTTAATCTTGATAAAACATCTTTTTAAATCGTAACCGGTACAAACCGGTACCTTTTCGTAAAATTAATGAAATCAACAGCCAACCTATGTGCATATTTGCTTAAATCAAAGCAATACATTCATATAACACATTAAAAACATGAAATCATGCAATTTATTTGCCTTACTACCCTTTTTGTAAATTTTACTCCCAGGGCAATATCGTCTTTTCTTTATTCACCTATGCCCTGGTTTTTTGCAAAAATTATTATTTCGTTTCTAGATACTTAAAGAAATTCTAGGCCCTATAAATCCCCTCAAAAATATGTATAGAAATCTTTATGCACCTACAAAATTCCCTTACCTTGATTCTCTGTACAGTCTGACTTTTCCAGTTCTACCAATCACCCGATCCGTTTAGCTCTCAATATGTACTCCGGAGCTGCAGATAATTATTTACCATGTCAATTTAACCCAATAAATATAATTATCACGTTTACTACAGTCGATTTAGCTAATTTGGGTAATTTACTATTATTGGGCCCGATCGTACCTTAATGGGCCTCGACTCATTTCCAGCCCGTTTCTACTTATTAAATCCCTTCTTTAGGTCTATTGGGCTCTCAATACCCATTGGGCTTCGTTCCAAACTCTTTGGATAGCCCATATACTATTTACAGTAATTACGTTGCAATTCCGATTAATATTCCTTTTTATACAGAATTAATCCGTAAATTTCGTAAAATAATCGAAACTCTGTATTGAGGACTCATATTATCGTAATTAAAATATACTTACCCAATATGATGCAGGGTACAAAAATTGGAGCTCAATCGACTCTCGTTCGGGCTCACGTACACGATCTATCGTCGAACTGCACAATTATATATTTAATTTTGAGTTAATTTTTTATTAAATATAATTTAAATAAATTTTCCAAAAATCAAATTGGTCACTTTTGACCTCTTACAGACTTAGCCGAAGTCAGGTGTATCACTGAAAATTCTTCACCTTTTTCCTTTTTCTCCTTTTTTCCCTTCTTTCTTGGCTGAACCGGTTCAGTCCGGTTCAACCCGGTTCAGACCGATCCAATTCAGTCGGTTTAGTCTGGTTCGGCCTGTTCGGTGCCTCGCCGGTCGGTTCTCCGCTGGCTTCTGCTGCCACCAGCTCCGTTGGGTAGTCCGATTCACAAATTTAGCCTCGGTTTCACTAAGGGTGGCCAAAAAGTGGTCGGCCCGGTGTGTTCTCCCTTCACCGTCGCTGCCATTCCTCTTTTCCACCGTTTATGGTGCCATCCGTCAGTTTCGGCAGCTATGGCCACCACCAATCTGCTTGTCTTGGCCTCGGGGACGTTCGGCAGTGGTCGGGTGGGGCTAGATCGACGTCGTTCACCGAAAATCTCTCTCCCCCTCTCGGTTTCTCCGTTTTTTCGCCGTTCCTCTCGCCGATCACCGCCGTTCGTGGATCCTTTAGGCCGGTGGTGGCCCGACCCTCGTCGGGCTTTCCTTCCTCGGCCTCCGTTGGCCGTCGGTCACCGGCAAGGGTTCGGCTCCTCGATTTTTTCTGCCTAGTTTTCATTTTCGGTTTCTTCAGTTTCGTGTTTCAACTTTTTATTTATTTATTTATTTATTTTATTAATATTTTAATCATTAAACATTAAATTAATCAAAATATCTCCAAAAATTATTATTTTATTCAAATTAATTTATTTAATTTATTTTAACCCTTTTTCAGTATATTTTCTCCGTATTTTCAGGATACTGTCCCGAGCGAAAATTTTGATTAATTTCAGTAATTTCATATCTTGATCAATTTAATCCAAAATTTAATTATTTCTTCGTTACTGATCAAGATTCTCAAATCCATTATTTTTAATTAAATTTTCTTATCGAATTTATTCCGGCTTTCGGTCTTTTGACCGTTTTGCCCTTCCACGTGTTCGGGAATACCATTTCAGTCCTTTTGCATTTTTAATTTCGTGTTTTGAATCCTTATCTCTAATCCGAATCCCGTTCGTTTAATTTGGGACCATTTCGATCCTTCCTTTCACGACCATACTCATTTCGTGTTTTAACTAAATTCGTGTCTTACATAATCTCCCCCACTTAAGAAATTTGGTCTTCCAAATTAGAACCAAGTTAAATGTATCCATAAACAACTCCAAGTACATCTATCATATCATACTTTTTAATTCCCTTGTGACTTTTTCGAAGTGTAATACTACCAACATACTTTAACTAGGGAGATCGTCTTAAATCTCAACACTTTCTCATTCCTGTTTTAATACCCGAATCAAGTTTTTAACATATGTTATACTTTCATTGAGCTAAGCTGTTGGAGCTCATATCTGGTCACATAAGCTGGGTTCGGATAATATTTTCGAAACATCATAAGATGGGACACATCGTGGATGCCTGCTAAATTAGGTGGTAATGCCAACCTACAAGTCTTATCTCCCACTTTGTCCAATCTCTTTTCGAATCTCGTTACGTCCTTATGCTATGTCCTAAGGGCATGTAACTTCCAACAATACTAATTCACCATCGGTGAATTCCAATGGTTTCTGTCTCTTGTCAGCATAGTTTTCTATCTACTCTGAGGTGTTCTTAATCCTTCACAATTAACTAAACATCCTCAGAGGTTTGTCTTACCCATTCGGGAACAATTCTTTATCTGTCACCCACTTCTACTTATGCAAATCGCGGAAACAACCCTTACGGCCATACAATGCCTCATCTGAAGTCATCCCGATACTCAAGTGACAACTGTCATTATTGGCGGATTCGATTAGTAACAACTAATCATCCCAGGAGCTTATCAGATAAATGGCACACGCTCTCTTCATATCCTCCAGAACCTGTACAGTCCTTTTTGACTGACCATCTGTCTGAGGACAGAAAGCTGTGCTAACACTCAATGGGTTCCCATAGCTTTCTGAAAAATATTCCCGAAGTGAGAAGTGAAGTGGGAATCCCTATATGATACAATGCTCACTGGAAAAATACTTGGTGTTCCACAATTTTCCATATACATAAATCCGCCTACACACTCAGAGTATCTGGGGATTTCCTAACCAGAAGGTGGGTACAGTTAGTCAATCTATCGACTATCACCCAGATAGTCTTATGATTCATCCGGTTCCTCTGTAACCTATCAAGAAATTCATGGTAACTTATTCCCATTTCTCTGTCAATATAGGTAGAAACTGCAATAACCATGTAACTTCTTTTTCTCTACCTTACTCTGCTGACATACGAGACACTTTTCTACAATCTCTACCATGTCTCTTTCCATATCTGACAATCAATACCCTTTTCTAAGTTTTGATATATTTATTACTTCTCAGATGCACTGTATATCTCGAAGAGTGAGCTTCTGATAATAACTATATCTCATCTCTGTGTTCTTAGGGAGCACTTATACTGTCTCTGAACCTCAGTAAGTCATCATCACTCTCTATGAACTCTATCACTGTACCCATCTGAATCTGACCCACACTATCAACACCCTGCCGATCATCACGCTATGCCTGTCAAATTCGGTCACTCAACTTCGGTTCTAATCTCAGGCTAGCCGTCACACAATCACTATCATCATCAGAGGGGACCACATCACTACTGAGGCTTACAACTGCCCTAGCAGCTTACGCTCCCTGACCATCATATGTAATACCATCCCGAGGCTCTTTCTGCTTAAGGCATTAGCCATTACATTAGCCTTTCCTGGGTGGTACAATTTCCACAATCATAATCCCTCAGAAGCTCTAACCCTTTTTGTTCTCATATCCGACTCTTTCTGTGAAAACAGATACTCGGGGCTTTTATGATTAGTGCATACCTGAAATTTCTCACCGTTTACATAGTAGTGTCATATACTCAGTACAACCACTATCGCTGTCAACTTTAAATCAAGGGTCGGATAGTCCTTTCATGATCCTTGAGTTGTCTGGATTCATAATTGACTATCTTCCCCTTTTGCATCAATACACAGCCCATTCATTATTTTGAGGTATCCATAAACTCATGAGAAACCTCTTAATCTGTTGGGTATGGTGAGAATAAATGCGGTGGTCAGTTCATTACTTCAGTACACCAAAACTCCTGTCACGTCTATCATCCCATTCAAATACAACTTTTTCTAAATTAAACGTGTCAATAAAGTAGTCATTTCAAAAATTCTCAACAAATCATCTGTAAAAAAATCTCCAATTGTTGCTTATGATTTTCCTTGGACTTTAAATACACTCAAAATATCATCAATATGGATGATAACAAATCGTTACAGGTAAAGTTTAAATACCTCATCGTAGTTGTGTTCCACTAAATATTTCAATCACCCATATCCTTGACCTATGTATGCATAAACGTATAATGTCATTTTGAATTCGCTTCCGTTCAAGATACTAACCCGCGTCATTTCCTTTTTCTTATATTAACGGCTTTTATAAAATTTTTAATTAATTTTTTAAACCTTCACGATTAATCGAATTCTATATTTCTTTATCGTATAAGTAAAGGTACCCTAATTTTAAATGTATATATTACAATTGTCGATTTTAATTTATAGGTTGTGTATACTTTTAGACGCTGTCAAGTCTTCAGGCGGGGAGGTATTTTGAAATACCTTTTTTAACCCTCAGACTTGACCACAATTACTTTATATATCAGTCCATGTGGTCACAATTCATATTCGTTACCAATTGCTTTAATCCAAATTATTTCACCTACCAGAGATATTCGTACCTTGCATACGCCTCTTATTCCAATAGATTTTGTATTCAGGATCTATCACATCTAAAGGCTTATCTCCTTTCGTATATCACTTATAACAAACTTTGTCATTACTCATTCCGTGAGTACAATCATTTACTCCTTTAATTTCAATTGCTACACCCCTTTTTCGGTGCAGAGATACCAATAGGGTTTTCTCTGTCTCTTTACCCTTTTGTGGGGCAGTCTCACCCAACTCTGAGCAATCGTTAAATAAATGGTCTGTTTTACCACACTTAACGTATATTTTTGTCAATAAGGTGTAGGTGTAGGCCTTACTTCTGTGGTATCTACTACACATCTTACACTGTTTACATGCTACACTGCTACATTGCTTACACAGTTACGCTACTTACACTGCTCCACTGCTCACACTGCTAACATTACTCCACTGCTCACCTTGCTAACATTGTTCCACTGCTCCATAGCAGGTCGAGGTTCTCAAATCACAATATCCCTCAAAAGTGCTGAAATTGGAAATACTGGGGCCTTACCACTCATCTTACCATGTGACTCATCAGCTCTAATCTCTTACCAATTGTTCTCTTTCCGACTCTGACATCTCTGTCATTCTCTATTCTCTTCTGTCTCTATTTCAGCCCATACTACCTTTCTCAATCTCAGAGGCGTGCAACACATGATATTATTCACGCAACTGTATTCTGCGCACTGCCTCGACATAAGTAGTGAGCCAATCGGACTCTAATCGACAATTTGAGCATTTCCATGAACTTTTGGGCTTTTCGACTCTCACTGCCCATAGTGTCGGGGTAATATCTGGGCAAGTATATAAATTGAGTTTCATACTCGTCAATCAACCAGTGTCTCTGGGTCAGTGTAAGAAATTTTACCTATAATTTCTCTTAAGTAGTGTCCGAAATATTTTGTCACTGGCATAAATCCAGAAATCCTTCTCATGTCGGCTCTGGACGTCTAACTCTTCAGATGGGTCGAGCGGACTTCCACCAATGCTCTGTCTCTCCCTCCAACATAAATGTATTTAAAAGTCACCTTCTCAGTCGACATACACCGAAAGAATCCATACAACTTCGCTATCTCATTCACTCAGTCCTCAGCAACTATTGGTTTCTTTACTTCGCTATATACCGGAGGGGTGTGAAAATCTCTATAGTCTGAGGTATCTGTTTAGGCTTCACCCTACCTATCCTCAACTACCTGCATAGACTGACTAAACAACTGTGAAATATTTTCTACACTCCACTCCATCCTCTCGGAGCGTGTCTCAATACTGTTTGGTCTCTTTATAAGACCTTATGGAGTATGCTCAACATCAGCCTCCACCTCACTCTCATCTTGAGTCTCTTGTGATGACTCATTCGACTCTCAAGCCTGTCTCTACAGCCTCAAGCATGTGTACTCGCCCCTCTACCATAGCGGCTATCAGTTATAAAAACTATATTCTTGCATTCGAAACTAAATTCTTAGCTGCAGTTCCATCTTGATATACACAATTGTATCTAAACAATGCACAGTACATGGGGATGTAACTTTACTTAACCACTAACACTGACTCATATCAGGTCAACTCTGCTCTGATACCACCTTTGTCACGACCCATTTTTAACAAAAACACCTACAAATTTTTCTTTTCTTCATTTCCCGTCGTGAACATTTTCACTACTAACAGTTGGGCTATGATTCGGTGCTAGTCACCTCTCACCTATTTACCATTCCATTTTCATAATCACATTCATATAACAGAGTTTACTATCTTTTGACTTTGACTAAATACATACACATTGATCTTTATATAACCTAACATCCCCGACATCATATCCATTTACAGTACTGTGACCATAATATGTCCTTGTGATCCCAGGCTACATGGATCCCGGTGTGCAGGGCATCACAACTGCAACGGGAGGTGGGGTCAAATCCTACCCGCTAGAATATCAAGTAACATCATCGAGTCATCATGACTGCACAATACAGCGTACTCCGTGTGACATACACGGTCCATCGTACTCCGTGGACCCATATCATAGTCTGGGGGTGCTTGCCGTAGGTCTTATCCACCCCAATACTATGCCGATAACCAACCCATGTCTCAAAGTATACGTGCGAGCATATCAGCTCTCTGCGACACACAGTCTACAGGAGGCTTCCGCACGACTATATGCATGTCAACTCACGTCTAGTGCAAGCGAAGCTCCAGCACGACTCTATGCATATTATGATATCTAAAATCTCGTGCGAACGAAGCTCTAGCACGGTTTTTAAACATACACAAATTTCTCGTACGAGCAATGCTCCAGTACGGCTTTTCATGAGTAATAAATCAGTAAAATTTAGTGCGAGTATGACTCTAGCACTCTTTTTACTCGTATAAATATGATAGGTGGCTCAATCTTGATAAAACATCTTTTAAAATCGTAACCGGTACAAATCGATTCCCTTTCGTAAAATTCATGAAATCAACAGCCAACTTATGTGCATATTTGCTTAAATCAAAGCAATACATTCATATAACACATTAGAAACATGAAATCGTGCAATTTATCTGCCTTACTACCCTTTTTGTAAATTTTACTTCCAGGGCAATATCATTTTTTTTTTATTCACCTATGCCCCGATTTTTCGCAAAAATTATTATTTCGTTTCTAGATACTTAAATAAATTCTAGGCCCTATAAATCCCCTCAAAAATACGTATAGAAATCTCTATGCACCTACAAAATTCCCTTACCTCGATTCTCTGTACAGTCTGACTTTTCCAATTCTACCAATCACCCGATCCGTTTAGCTCTCAATATGTACTCCGGAGCTGCAGATAATTATTTACCATGTCAATTTAACCCAATAAATATAATTATCACGTTTACTACAATCGATTTAGCTAATTGGGTCAATTTACTATTATTGGGCCCGATCGCACCTTAATGGGCCTCGACTCATTTTTAGCCCGTTTCTACTTATTAAATCCCTTCTTCGGGTCTATTGGGCTCTCAATACCCATTGGGCTTCATTCCAAACTCTTTGGATAGTCCATATACTATTTATGGTAATTATGTTGCAATTCCGATTAATATTCCTTTTTATACAGAATTAATCCGTAAATTCCGTAAAATAATTGAAACTCTGTATTGAGGACTCATATTATCGTAATTAAAATATACTTACCCAATATGATGCGGGGTACAAAAATCGAAGCTCAATCGGCTCTCGTTCGGGCTCACGTACACGATCTATCGTTGAACTGCACAATTATATATTTAATTATGGGTTAATTTTTGATTAAATATAATTTAAATAAATTTCTCGAAAATCAAATCGGTCACTTTTATCCTCTTACCGACTTACCTGAAGTCCAATGTATCACTGAAAATTCTTCCCCCTTTTCCTTTTTCTCTTTTTCTCCTTTTTTCCCTTCTTTCTTGGCTGAACTAGTTCAGTCCAGTTTAACCAGGTTCAGACTGGTCCGGTTCAACCAATTCAGTCCAGTTTGGTTGGTTCGGTGCCTCGTCGACTGGTTCTCCGTCGGCTTCGATCGCCAGCAGCTCCGTTGGGTAGTCCGATTCACAAATCTGGCCACGGTTTCACTAAGGGTGGCCGAAAAGTGGTCGGTCCGGTGTGTTCTCCCTTCGCCATCAGTGCCATTCCTTTTTTTCGCTGTTTTCGACGCCATCCGTCGGTTTCGACACTGCGGCCACCACCAATCTGCTCGTCTTGGCCTCGGTGACATTCGGTAGCGGTCGGGTGGGGCTAGATCGGCGCCGTTTGCCTAAAATCTCTCTCCCCCTCTCGGTTTCTCCGTTTTTTCGTTGTTCCTCTCGTCGATCGCCGCCGTTCGTGGTTCCTTTAGGCCAGTGGTGGACCGACCCTCATCGAACTTTTCTTCCTCAGCCTCCGTCGGTCGCCGGCAAGGGGCTCGGCTCCTCGATTTTTTTGCTTAGTTTTCATTTTCGGTTTCTTCAGTTCCGTGTTTCAGCTTTTTTTATTTATTTATTTTATTAATATTTTAATCATTAAAATTTATTAAAATAATCAAAATATCTCCAAAAATTATTATTTTATTCAAATTAATTTATTTAATTTATTTTTGCCCTTTTTCGGTATATTTTCGAGATATTATCCCGAGCGAAAATTTCGATTAATTTCAGTAATTTCATATCTTGATCAATTTAATCCGAAATTTAATTATTTCTTCGTTATTGATCAAGATTCTCAAATCCATTATTTTTTATTAAATTTTCTTATCGAATTTATTTCGACTTTCGATCTTTTGACCGTTTTACCCTTCCACGTGTTCGGGAATACCATTTCAATCCTTTTGCATTTTTAATTTCGTGTTTTGAATCCTTATCTCCAGTCGAATCTCGTTCATTTAATTTGGGACCATTTCGATCCTTCCTTTCATGAATATACTCATTTCATGTTTTAACTAAATTCGGGTCTTACACTATCACATCTTAAAGCTTATCTCCTTTCGTATATCACTTATAACAAACTCTGTCATTACTCATTCCGTGAGTACAATCATTTACTCCTTTAATTTCAATCGCTACACCCCCTTCTATTGCTTGTCAAAACTTACAGTATACTTTTCAGGGTAAACATATCATTATCTTAGGATAGAAATCTGAACAACATAGTTTGCAGCCGACTAATTTATTCTCAAATATTACTTCAAATTATTCATATTTCATTGAATAAAATCGGCTGACTTATACTTCTTCCCCGCTCTGACATCTCTATCATTCTCTATTCTCTCCTGTCTCTATTTCGGCCCTTACTACCTTTCCCAATCTCAGAGGCGTGCAACACATGATCTTATTCACACAATTGTATTTTGTGCACTGCCTCGACATAGGTAGTGAGCCATCGGACTCTAATCGACAATTTGAGCCCTTCCATGAACTTTTGGGCTTTCAGACTCTCACTGCCCATAGTGTCGGGGTCATATCTACCCAGGAATATAAACTAAGTTTCATACTCGTCAATCAACCAGTGCCTCTAGGTCAGTGTAAGAAATTTTACCTCTAATTTCCCTTAAGTAGTGTCTGAAATATTCTGTCACCAGAATACATCTAGAAATATTTCTCATGTCGGCTCTGGACGTCTAACTCTTTAGATGGGTCGAGCGGACTTCCACCAATGCTCCGCCTCGCCTCCAACATAAACGTATTTAAAAGTCACCTTCTTAGTCTACATACACTGAATGAATCCATACAACTTTGCTATCTCATTCACCCAGTCCTCAGCAACTATTGGTTTCTTTACTTTGCTATATACGGAAGGGGTGTGAAAATCTCTATAGTTTGAGGCATCTGTCTAGGCTTTACCCTGCCTATCCTCAACTACCTGCATAGACTGAGTAAATAACTCTGAAATATTTTCTACACTCCACTCTATCCTCTCGGAGCGTGTCTCAATACTATTTGGTCTCTTTATAGGACCTTGTGGAGTATGCTCAACATCAGCCTCCACCTCACTCTCATCTTGAGTCTCATGTGATGACTCATTCTACTCTCAGGCCGATCTCTATGGCCTCGAGCATGTGTACTCGCCCCTCTACCATAGCAGCTATCAGTTATAAAAACTATATTCTTACATTTGAAACTAAATTCTTAGCTGTAGTTCCATCTTGATATACACAATTGTATCTAAATAATGCACAGTACATGGGGATGTAAATTTACTTAACCACTAACACCGACTCATATCAGGTCAACTCTGCTCTGATACCACCTCTTGTCACGACCCATTTTTCTTAAAAACCCTACAATTTTTTTTTTTGGTTTTTTTCATTTCCTTACCTATTGTGAACAGTTTCACTAATAACAGTTGGGCTATGAGTCGATGTTAGTCCCTCCTGTCATGTTACTTACCTTAACATATATTTTCAATATTTCATTTACATATCAATTTATTTTAACTAAATACATCCCCAATATTACAATCCGTGTAAAGTACTGTGCCTCTATATGTTCAGATACAAAAATTATACAAATGTGTATACCTAGTCTTGATAGGAAGCAGCGGATAACCGAAATGCAAGACTACTATCGCTCTCTTCTACTGAATGTACCCTGTGGGGTGAAAAATGAAAGGGTGAGCGAAACTTGCTCAGTAAGGCAATAATGTAAGCAGGTAGATAACTATACTATCTACGTGCTGATAATGTCATGATATAAAATCGTTTATATTTAAAGCATGAGGTAAGACTAAAATGATCTCACATGTATGTATATATCATATAAGAGAAATCATGAAATCGACATATAAAACAAACATGGAAAAATCATCATGTATGACATCTCATGCTCGTCACATTAAAACGTATTTATTTCATCATAAATTCATCATGTTAAGACTTATTTGTTTCATCATAAAATAACCACATCAAGGCTAAACCCATCCATCGAGAATACCTTGATTCATTATATCGCATCTCATTTAAAAACATAAATCGGGACATTACCCCTCCTTCAGGTTTATCCTAGTCTATTCAGACCGTATGATATCATGTGAGGCATGTAGGTTACTATATGAAAATCGAGGACTATGGCCATATTATGTCCCTGTGATCCCAGGCTACACGGATCCCGATGTGCGGGGCATCACAACTGTAACGGGAGGTGGGGTCAAATTCTACCCTTCAGAATATCAAGTAACATCATCGAGTCATCATGACTGCACGGTACAGCGTACTCCATTTGACATACATGGTACAACGTACTCCGTGGACCCATATCATAGTCTGGGGGTGCCTGCCGTGGTCTTATCCACCCCAATACTATGTCAATAATCAACCCATGTCTCAAAGTATACGTGTGAGCATATCAACTCTCTACGACACACAGTCTACAGGAGGCTTCCGCATGACTATATGCATGTCAACTCACGTCTAGTGCGAGCGAAGCTCCAGCACAACGCTATGCATATCATGATATCTAAAATCTCGTGCAAGCGAAGCTCCAGCACAACGCTATGCATATCATGATATCTAAAATCTCGTGCGAACGAAGCTCCAGCACGATTTTTATACACACACAAATTTCTCGTACGAGTAATGCTCCAGTGCGAATTTTTATGAGTAATAAATCAGAAAAATTTAGTGCGAGTAAGACTCTAGCACTCTTTTTACTCGTATAAATATGATAGGTGGCTCAATCTTGATAAAACATCTTTAAAATCGTAACCGGTACAAACATGTACCCTTTCGTATAATTCATAAAATCAACAGCCAACCTGTGTGCATATTTGCTTAAATCAAAGCAATACATTCATTTAAAACATTAAAACATGATGATCATCCAATTTATCTGCCTTACTACCCTTTCTGTAAATTTTACTCCTAGGGGCAATATCGTCTTTTCTTTTTTTCACCCATGCCCCGATTTTTCTTAAAAATTATTATTTTGTTTCTAGATACTTTAAGTAATTCTAGGCCCTATAAATCCCCTCCAAAATACGTATAGAAATCTCTATGCACCTACGAAATTCCCTTACCTCGATTCTCTGTACAGTCTGACTTTTCCAATTCTACCGATCACCCAATCCATTTAGCTCCCAATATGTACTCCGGAGCTGCAAATAATTATTTACCATGTCAATTTAACCCAATAAATATAATTCTCGTGTATACTACAGTCGATTTAACTAATTAGGTCAATTTACTATTATTTGGCCCGATCGCACCTTAATGGGCCTCGACCCATTTTCAGCCCGTTTATACTTATTAAATCCTTTCTTTGAGTTTACTGAGCTCATTCAACTTACCAATAATCATCGGGCTTCGTTCCAAATTCATTGGATAACCCGTATACTATTTACGGTAATTACGTTAGAATTCTGATTACTATTCCTTTTTATACAGAATAAATCCGTAAATTTTGTAAAATAATCGAAACTCTGTATTAAAGGACTCATATTATCATAATTAAAATATACTTGCCCAATATGATACGGGGTACAAAAATCAGAGCTCAATCGGCTCTCGTTCAGGCTTAGTCGAAAAACTGCATAATTAGGTAAATCTGGGTTATTTTCCCTTAAATATAATATTAATTAAATTTTTAGAATTTACCCGTAGGTCAATCTCGACCCTCGGTCAACTTACCTGAATCTTGAGTCATCCCCGGTAATTTTTCTTTCCTTTTTCCCTTTTTCCTTTTTCTTTTTTTCTCATTTTTTCCTCTCTTTCTTGGCTGAACCAGTTCGGTCCGGTTCAACTCGGATCAAACCGTCCGATTCAGCCGGTTTAGTTTGGTTCTCCTCTTATTGAATCGATCCGTACCGGTTCAAGCTTCCCCATCACCGTTCACGATGTTTTCGATCGGTTCTCGGGCCGTTTCTGGAGCCAATCGATGTGCCTGGACTAGGGGAGTGTTCGGCTAGGGTCAAGGTTGGCCGAATCAAGCCGGTGGCTGCCGGATTCCTCTTTTCCCTCCTTTGCACTCTCCCTCTCGATCCGCTGGATTTCGACGATTTTGTCGGTCGCTACCGGTCCCAAAAGGACCGCCTCCTCCTCCTCCCAATCACGTCAATGCCCATTGTTCGAGCCCAGCTGCCGTGGATCACCGAAATCGACCCTGTTTTCCTCGTGGTTTTCTCTTCCTTCGTTCGTCGAATACAGTCGTCGTCGGCGTGCGTCACCGGTGCCAACGTGTTCACCAGCCTCTCCTCTTCCTCCTCCGGTCTTCGTTTGGGCCGTCGATCATACGTGGCCGTGGGTCGATCGGGTCACACGCGAGTCGTCTTCGATTTCCTTTGTTTTCTCTCTCCCCGACAAAATTTTTTATTTCTCTCTTTTTTTATTATTATTATTATTTATAATTTATTTTATTACTATTATATTCATTAAAATAATATAAAATTCTCAAAAATATCTCAAAAATTATATTTTATTCAAATTAATTTATTTAATTTATTTAAACCCTTTTTCGGTATATTTTCTCCATATTTTCGGGATATTGTCCCAAGTGAAAATTTTGATTAATTCCAGTAAATTCATATCTTGATCAATTTAACTCGAAATATAATTATTTCTTCGTTATTGATCAGGATTTCTCAATCTCATATTTTTAATTAAATTTTCGTGTCCCGATTAATACCAAATTTCAATCTTTTGACCGTTTTACCCTTCAATGTGTTCAAAAATTTTATTTCAATCCTTTCTTTCACGAACATACTCATTTCGTGTTTTAACTAAAATCGGGTCTTACACTACCTATACTAATATGGAAATTAGAGTACATCATTATGGATTTTATTGTGGGTTTGCTAAAGATCTAGAAGAGCCATGATGCAATTTGGATTATAATTGACAAGATAACTAAGTCGGCACATTTCTTAGACAGTAAGGTTACGGATACTCTTAGTGCCCTAGCTGATTTATATGTCAAAGAGATTATTAGGCTACATGGAACTCCAATGAGCATTACTTCGGATAAAGACTCTAGGTTTAATTCTCACTTCTTGGAGCGATTTTAAAAAACTATGGGAACTTGATTGAACTTTAATATGGCCTTTCATCCTTATACTGATGGCCAATCAGAGAATACTATTCAGACTCTGGAGGACATGTTACCGGTATTTGTAAAGGATTTTTAGGGCTCTTGGATGATCATTTATAATTAGCTGAATTTTTATACAATAACAGGTACCATCCAGCATTGAGATAGATTTATATGAAGCTCTTTATAGAAGGAGATGTAGGTCTTCTATAGACTAAGAAGAAGGTGGTGATAGAAAAATGTATGCTTGCGAGATAGTTAAGAAAGCTTTTGAGAAAGTTTGATTGACATGTGAGAAACTTAACTCAGCTGAGAGCCGACAAAAGAGTTCACTGACTCCCAAAAATGAGATTTCGAGTTCACGGTGGGTGATTCAGTATTCTTTAAATTTTCGCCATCCAAAGGGATTTTGAGTTTGGGAAGATAAGAAAGTTAAGTCCTCAATTTATCAGGCCATTTGAGATTTTAGATTGAGTGGATGATGTGGCCTACAAGATAGCATTACCTCTCTAGTAATCTGGGGTGCACAACATCTTTCATGTATCCATGCTTCAGAAGTATCACTCGGATCCCTTCCATGTTATTAAGTATGAGTCGTTGGAAGTTAGGGAAGATCTTAGTTATGATGAGCGACTAATCAGGATCTTGGATAGGAAAGAAAGGGTGTTGAGGTCAAAGACGATTTCGATGGTTAAAGTTCTCTGGCAACATCACTCCTCTGAGGAAGCTACGCGGGAACTAGAGAGCTTGATGAAGGAGAAGTACCTGCACTTGTTTAAGATGCTCGAGAATTTTGGAAAACCAAATTTCCTAATGTGGAGAGGATGTAAAACCCTAAATTTTCATTATATAAACTAAATACTATGTTTAATAAGTTGATTTTGTAATGTATTGATGTTATGAATTGTGGATATGTTTGTAAGAGTCATGGGTGTTTTTACATTAATGCCTTATAATAATTGAAGTTAAGACGAATTACATTTACTAATTTTATGCATGTATGAGGTATTAAGTATAAGTTAAGGATTTGGATCTTATATGATGTTGTGGATGAGTTATTGTTGGTTTAAAAGTGTACATGATTGTATTGAAGAAAGATTTTTGAGGTATTAAAGTGTTGGTAAAAGTTAGGGGTTGAAAGTTAAGTGTTTTGGGGTTTGAACATCAAAAGACTAATGTTTCAGGCTAAAGACTCAATCCTCCACCTTCAGAAGATCGATCTCCTGAAGGCAAATTGCCTAAAGTGTGCAAAAAAGCATAGAGGGATCGATCCCCTCGTTACAAAATGTGATTTCGGGGCATTTTAAGAGAGAGCCTTAATAAAGGGATCAATCCTGTTGTGGTCTTAACCCTTAAAATTGGGTTTTAGGATGTGGGAAACTAAAAAAAAAAAATAGAGAACTTGAGAGAGAAAAGGAAAAAGAAGAAAAGAGAAAGGAAATGAAAAAAAAAAAGAAAGAAAGAAAGAAAGCTAAGGAGCTCTACCTCATTCCCATTCCCTACCTCTATTTCTTCAAGAACACAATTCCTAAAGTGAAATTGCAGTAAGAGAAAGGAGAAGTGAAGAGAAAAAAATGGAATTTTTGGCTCAAAAAAGGAGAACCAAGGTAAGAGACATTTATGATGGTTTTGAATTGGTGGGTTATGATTATTGATTGTTGTATTGATGAATCTTTATGGATAGAAGGTGGTTTATGGTGTGGGAAGCTTAAAAAGATAAAACTTAGGGTTCCTTTCTCTACAATGTATTTTTTTTTTAAAATTCTAGAATAATTATATGTTGTGATTGGTGGTGTAATATATTGATTTTCTTAAGTAGGTTCTTGAAATTAAATCTATGGAATGATGATTTAGGATTTGAAGTTAATGAAATTAGGGGTTTTATGTATGAGTAATGGTATTGTGACTTTGATAAACGACATGGTTATAAGGATGAATGTAGGATGTTTATAGCATGAATTAAGATAATGGATGATTAGAGAAGTCTATAAGAGTATATAAATTAGGATTTATAAGCAAAAACTTAAGGGAAATTAAGAGGAATGTTAAGTTAGGAAAGGTTAGTTTGTATAGAAGCTTAAGTGAGTTAAAGAGTAAGAAACTAAGTTATATGGTATGGCTTTTACAACAATGAGGTCATTGGGAAGAGTTGGGCAATATAGATGCATTACTTAACTTAAGTTGTAAGACCCGATTTTTATCGTAATCGCAAATGGAATGAATAGAAATTTTCAAGTGCATTTAAAAATGCAAAAGGATTGAAATGGAATTCCCGAACACTTGCAAGGGTATAATGGTCAAAAGACCAAAATTTGGTATTAATCGGGATAAGAAAATTTAATTAAAAATATGAGATTTGAGAATCTAGATCAATAACGAAGAAATAATTAAATTTTGGATTAAATTGATCAAGATATGAATTTATTGGAATAAACTGGGATTTTCACTTCGAAAAATGACCCGAAAATAATCAAAAGTTTTACCGAAAAGCTGAAATAATACCGATAAACTCATTTAGTGATTAAATGAATAAAATATAAATTTTTTTAAGATATTTGTGGATTTTAATATTATTTTAATGATTAAAATAATATTAAAATAAATTATAAATAAATAAATAAAGTAAAAAAAGAAGAAGAGAAATCTGAAATTTGCGGAAATAGAGAGGAAATGAAACAGAAAAGCAAAGAAGAAAAACGCGAAGGCCGACCGAGGAAGAGATTCATCGGACGAGCCACCAACGGCGGCCAAGGACCCCAGGCGAGGTCCGACGAAGGGTGACAAACCCCGGAGGAACCACCGGCAGCCATGACGCGCGGTGAAGTCATCGAAAAATGATGGAAAACGAAGGAGAGGCCGCGGGAAGAAACGTCGATCGGCGGCCATCGGCGCTGATTCGAGCGACACCGATGCCTGATTTAGGAAGCCCATGCGATGGCGCGCCGAACGGCGGTGGAATCACGTCAGGAACCGGCCGATCGGCGTCGGAATGACCAAATGTTGCCTGAATCAACCAAACCGGACTGAACCGGCCAAACCGAATCGAACCAAACCGGCGGTCTGAACCAGGTTGAACCGGACCGAACCAGTTCAACCAAAAAGAGAAGGAAAAAAAAGGAAGAAAAAGGAAAAAATAAAAAGAGGAAAAATTGGGGAAAATTTCAGTGATGCAATCGAGCTATGGGTAAGTCGGTAAGTGGTCGAATTGATCAATTTAAATTTTTGAATATTTAATTTGATTAATATCCGACTGAAAATTTACCCGAAAGAAATATTAAATTGTGTAGCTCGACAATTAACGTAGAACGAGAGCTCAAGACAGCCTCGATTTACGTATTATCATGGAATCACGGGTAAGTGACCTTTATTTACGACAATTTGCATCGTTATGCGTGATTGATATTTATCGCATAAATTACGGATTTAAATTTCGCATGAAATGAATCAAATTTTGGTAAATTTGAATAAATTTTCGTAAATACTAAATTGAGATATCCGAGAATTTAGAACGAGATCGAATAAATATTGATAGGCCCAATGAGCCCAATAGGCCTCGATAAAGTGTGGTAAGCGGGCTTAAGGCTGATTAAGGCCCATTAAGGTGCAATCGGGCCCAATATGGGTAAACGGGCCCAATGATTTAAATTAAGCCAAGAAAATATGAAATACAATTAAATTGTATTGTATTTGACCTGATGAATGTGTATCCGCAGTTTCGGAGATTTGATTGGATTTGGAGTAAATCGGACTGCGTGACGAATCATCAGAGGAAAGGTCAGACTGTATAGAAAATGAGGTAAGGGAATTGTGTGAGTAGTTAGAGGTAGCTACGCGTATTTTAATAACTTTTCTGTACACTGAATATGTATGTATACCTTGACTATGTATAATGATCCTAAAAGTGGTTTAAATCATTTTAAGGATCGAAATAGGTGAAAAGACTATTTTACCCCTATTGAGGGAAGTTCACCTAAGGATGGTGAAAGCATGACATGCATGAAATGCATGATTTAAGGAATTTTCTGAATTAAGGAATTTTATTCGTTTTAAGCAAAGCAAAACGGTAGTTTGGCCAATAATTGCATAAATTTCCCAAAATAACACTACGTAAGTGTTATGGTATTTAAATGAAATTTCCTTGGAAAATCGACCAACTATCAAGTTTATATGGAAACAGATAGTGCCGACACGTAGTTCGCACTATATCTGCGTTTGTGAATGTGCATAAATGTGCTTGAGCAGTTGCTCGCACCAATTTCTGTGACATCATATGCATAAAATGTGCTAGAGCGGTTGCTCGCACTGATTTTATGATTTGATATGCATGAGAGCTACTGGAGCCTAGCTGTCACGCCCCGAAAACGCGAAAAATAGGGCAAATTTAAAAACTTTTTACTCATCAATTTACAATTAAGGGTGCATTCCTGTGCAGTGTCATACATCATCATACTTATCATACCTCAGGATCACATCATTAGATAGTATATATCATATCATATACATTACTCAATCTCAAGTTAATTAATCCTAATACATCCCATACAATGTTATATATCAAGTGTCTGTAATTACAATAATTGTCTGGATACATGAAAAGATAAATGATACCTCAAAACACAATATATGGCCTGGAGCTCAAGTCCTCCACTAGCCACTACTCCGTACGTCTCAGGGAAACCCTTTTCACTTGAAGAAATCTTAGGGGAAAGAAAACAGGGTGAGCTTCTAAATCGCTCAGTAAGGGGGTAAGGGACTCGTTATATAAACCATAATGCACATCATAAAATATTTATTTACACGTGAAACTCAGTATACTCATTTGAAAACCATAGCATGAAAGTTCTCAAAACAACATTCTCATATCTCAAAATCATGTGGAAACATGAAGTAAAAGGCTCAGTATAGAGCAGTAACAAGCATGTGAAAATAATGCGATAATGGCTTTCTCAATAAACGTGATAAAATCACTATAATAAAAATACACGTGGCGCAGCCACCAAACACACGTGGCACAGCCACAGAATAGGGTTTCACGTGGCAACGGCTACCAAATATACATGGCACAGCCACAGAATGGGGGATCTCACGTGGCAACAGCCACCAAATATACGTGGCATGGCCACAGAATGGGGGATCTCACGTTACCAGAACGGAGAAGAATCGGGCTTACATGCTACCATAGCAATGTCTGGTGTGTATTTAAAATTACACACCTAAGTCTTTATCAATAGCCATTATCATATAAAACTGGTTTGCCTTCACGTAGAACTCATAGTGGTTTTCTCTCATAAAACTCATTTAAAACCGTTTCGTACTCAACACAAAACATATTTAAAACCGAGTTCCAACCGACAAAACACGCACACATTTCTCAAATCTCAATATCGCCTTAACGTAGAGCCCAATTCATTTCTCACCAAACTCAGTGGTTTATAAAGTGGTTTCACACGTAGCTTATAAACTCATAAAAACATTGGGCTCCAACCAGCTATAAAAATCATGTGCATTCTCATCAAAACACAACACATTAAACATGCTTGTTTTATAAATCGCAAATCATGCTATAATAGTTCACAAATCACATACACAAATGGTTTAGTTTCCCTTACCTCTTTGCACCTCGTATAGTGCAATTGTTTCCCCCTTGTCACGGACTAGTCTCGCATTCCACTCTGGAACTCCCGAACTGTCTAAACGATGTTAAAACATCAATACTCATCATCACAGTAACCTCAATTGTCAAAATCAAGCATAATTGCTCATAACACCTCAAATCTCTCAATTCTCGTAACTCTATCACAATCCACAATCTCATTCACAACATCTCAACATCCTACACTTCCCATGCCACAATAACTATACTAATCACCACATTGTCTAAATTTCCATTTATAACTCAAAATTCCTAAAATTACCAAAATTGCTAAATATCATTATCACTCCAACTACATTCTAATTACATCAATCCCTAATCATTTTCCAGCTATTTCAACACAATGCCAACAGCCATTATCACCAAAATCATCTCAAATATCAAGATCGAGGTTTAAAAATTACCCAAAACTTGTGGAGAGCTTATCTTTTACCTCGATTCAATCCATCTTTCGATTTCCAAGTATGTTGTTCTCCCTTTGATGAGGAACAACTTTCCTTCTTGCCACAGCCTCTGATTTGGACGAAAATGGGTGCTTTGGATTAGTGAGAAAGCTAGGGCTCGAGTGAAAATGGGATTTTAAAGAGAGAGAAAATGAAATTGCAGGAGAAAGCAGGAGTTCCTTCTATAGATGAAGGGTAAGAGATCGATCTGGCTCTTGATGAGATCGATCTACATTTGAATTTGGGACGATTTGGGGTAATTTTATGCCTAGGAGATCAATCTGTCGAGGGCTGAGATCGATCTCTTTATGGCTTCATGAGATCGATCTGCTCCTTGAGGAGATCGATCTTCTCCCAAACAGAAATATTTGGAGATCGATCCCTTCCTCATGAGATCGATCTTCTCTCAAATAGAATCATAAGGAGATCGATCCTCTTCCATTGGAGATCGATCTGCTCACTTACTTTCCTCCTTCCTTGTCATTTTTAACTCACCAGATCGATCTCTCCTTCTCTCAGATCGATCTGACCTCATAGTTTCACACTTAGGTTAAACACTTAACATGTAAATCTCCAAATATAATTTCCACAGTCTACTACTTGGATTATTTCTCATTCATCACATATACATTTCA
This sequence comes from Firmiana major, assembly GCA_033439115.1. NCBI lineage: Eukaryota > Viridiplantae > Streptophyta > Magnoliopsida > Malvales > Malvaceae > Firmiana > Firmiana major. The sequence goes on along the minus strand of CM065912.1, from coordinate 34,981,546 downwards.
CTTAGCTCAATAAATTACACTTCAAGTTCATATTACATAATTAGAGTATGTCTAAAATTCTCAGATCTCACATCCTCCTCACCTTAAAAGAATTTGGTCCTCCAAATTCAACTCAACTAGTCAAATAGATGGGGGTATTTCTCCTTCATGAGATTCTCTAGTTCCCACGTTGCCTCTTCCATTGAGTGATGTTTCCACAAAACTTTCACTATTAGGATGCTCTTGGTTCTAAGTACCTTCTCTTTTCTATCGAGAATCTGGACGGGTTCCTCAGTATAGCTCATGTCCTCTTGTATGCCCATCTCATCATACTCTATGACATGAGAAGGGTTCAGGTGGTACTTCCTCAACATAGACACATGAAAAACATTGTGTATTTCGGACATATGTGGGGGTAATGCCAATCTGTAGGCTACCTCTCTCACTCTCTCAAGAATCTCGAATGGTCATATATATCGAGGACTCAATTTTTCTTTCTTCCCAAATCGCATGATACCCTTACTCGATGATATTTTCAAAAATACTGCATCACCAACATCAAACTCGAGTGGCCATCTACGCACATCCACGTAGCTTTTCTGTCTACTCTGTGCAGCCCGTAACTTCTCACATATGAGTTTCACACTCTGTATAGCTTGCTCAACAAGCTCCGGAGCATTTATCTTTCTGTCACCGACTTCTTCCCAAGCTACAGGGGATCTACACCTCCTACCATATAGAGCCTCAAAAGGTGTCATTCCAATACTTGCATGATAGCTGTTATTGTACGCAAACTCTGCTAGGGGCAGGTGATCATCCCATGATCCCTTAAAATCCATCGTACACACCCTCAACATATCCTCTAGGGTCTGAATAGTCCTCTCTAACTGACCATCTGTCTGAGGATGATAGGCGGTACTAAAACTCAATCAAGATCCCATGGACTCCTGAAACTAGGTCCAAAATCTGGAAGTAAATCGGGAATCTCTATCAGAAGTAATACTCACTGGAGCCCCATGTAATCTAGCTATCTCGCTGACATACAGCTCAGCAAAGGCATCCACAGTATCTGTGCTCTTGATGGCAAGGAAGTGGGCACTCTTGGTCAATCTATCCACAATAACCCATATAGCGTCACGACCTCTTCGAGTCCTCGGTAAACCCATAATAAAGTCCATAGTGACATGCTCACATTTTCATGTAGGTACAAGTAAAGGCTATAGTAGTCCTCCAAGCTTCCTATGCTCAGCTTTCACTTGCTGGCATACTAAACATCTGGCCACATACTCTGCCACGTCTCGCTTCATACCACTCCACTAGTACACCTTTCACAAATCTCGGTACATCTTAGTACTCTCTGGGTGCGTGGTGTATCACGAGCAGTGAGATTCTCTCAGTACCTGTCTCTTTAGGGTATCATCGTTCGGTACACAAATTTGTCCTCTGAATCTCAACAATCCATTCTCACTGACTGTGAGATCCGACTACGAACTCTGTTCAGCTTGGCTAACCATATCTATCAACCTCTGATCATTGCACTGCCCAGTTCTAATCTGATCCATGATCCTGGGCTCTATCCTCAAGCTAGCCGAAAATCCAGCCTCTATCTCTTTAACTCTGATCTGGAGTTCGACGAACTGCCTTAGTAAATCCCATTCCCTGATCATCATAGCAGATATCATACTCTTCTTACTCAGGGCATCAGCAACTACGTTCGCCTTACCCGGATGATATAGAATCTCGCAGTCATAATCCTTAAGGAGTTCTATCCATCTCCTTTGTCTCATGTTTAACTCTTTCTGATCAAAGAGATATCTCAAACTCTTGTGATCAGTGAAGATCTGGAATCTTTCTCCATATAAGTAGTGTCACCAGATCTTCAAGGCAATACCATAGCGGCTAACTCCAGATCATGCGTGGGGTAATTTCGCTCATGGTCTTTCAACTATCGTGATCCATATGCGACCACTCTTCCATGCTGCATAAGCACACACCCCAATCCTTGATGAGAATCATCACTATATACCGAAAATCCCCCTGATCCCTCAGGGATAGTCAACACAGGTGCCGCTGTTAACCTCCTCTTTAATTCCTGAAAACTGAGCTCACATTGATCAGTCCATATAAATGGAGTCTCTTTGCGGTGAGCTTAGTCAAAGGGGTGGCAATCCTGGAAAATGCATCCACAAACCTTCTGTAATATCCTGCCAAACCAAGGAAGCTTCGTACCTCCGTAACTGTCCTCGGTCTTTCCCAGTTAAGCACAGCCTCCACTTTACTTGGATCCACTGATACTCCTTCCTTTGAGACTATATGACCAAGGAAAGCTATCTGATCCAACCAAAACTCACACTTACAAAGTTTTCCATATAATTGTTTATCTCGAAGTATCTGAAATACTAACCACAAATGCTGTGCATGCTTCTCATACGACCGAGACTACACCAAGATATCATCAATAAAGACTATCAAAAACTTATCTAGATAGTCTCTGAACACCTCGTTCATTAATCTCATAAACGCTGCAGGGGCGTTCGTCAATCCAAAGGACATCACCAGAAATTCATAATGGCCACACCTCATCCTGAAGGTCGTCTTTGGAATATCCTCTTCCTTGATCCTTAATTGGTGATAGCCCGATCTCAAATCAATCTTAGAAAAGAGTGATGCCCCTCTCAGCTGATCAAGTAGATCATCAATCCTGAGCAGTGGGTATTTATTCTTCACTGTGGCTTTATTCAACAGCCGGTAGTCTACGCATAATCTGAGACTACCATTCTTCTTCTTAATAAATAATACTAGTGCTCCCCACTGCAAAACACTGGGTCTAATAAACCCTCGATCTAATAACTCCTGTAGTTGTTTCTTCAATTCCTCAAGTTTCACTAATGCCATCCTGTAGGGAGGTTTAGAGATCGGCTGAGTATCTGGTACCAAATCAATGGTAAACTCCAGCTCTCTCTCCGGTGGTAAACCTGGTAACTCATCTGGGAAAACATCCAAAAATTCTCCTCAATCCTCGGATGTCCCGATCATCATCTGATATGAGTGTTTCATAACCTTCACATGAACAATCATATTTAATACTCTCCAAAATAATATTAAAATTCTCAAATTGTTTACTAAATTCCATACGTCTATTTACTCAATATTTCAAACGTACACTGTAAGGTTCAGGTAGGGAGAAAGTTACAATCTTAGTGTAGCAGTCTAAACTCGCTCAATTGGTTGCCAACCAATCCATTCCCAAAATTACATCAAACCCATGTATATTCAACATGATTAGATCTGCTAACATCACTCTATCTCCCACCTTTATTTCACATCCTCTACAGATTAATTCAGTTCTCTGGGATTCACGTATAGGGGTATTTACATGCAGTATATATTCTAGAGGTTCAAACTTCAAGTTTAAACTACATGCAAAATGCTCTGAAATAAACAAATGTGTGGATCCTGGATCAATTAACACATGAGCCTTATAATCAAAGACAGAGAGTGTATCTCTTATAGTTTCTACAGAAGTGTCTGCAGTCTCCTTATCTAGGGCAAACACATGTCCCTATGTAACAGGTCTCTTTCCTTTCTCTACATCAGTGGCCCGTCTCTGGGGGTTCACTTTTTGAGGCTGTTGTCTAGTGGGCTCCGGAACATGTGGTTTCTGAGGTTGAGGGCAGTCTTTCACCATGTGACCCATGTCTCCACATCTAAAACATCCATGGATCAACCCAGTACAACTTCCCTCATGCATTTGACCACAATTTCTGCAAACCCTTAGCTCAGGCCTGACATCTCGAGGGGTCTCCCTAATGTTAGAGTAACCTCTAGGTCTCTCTAATCTACCCTTCTGCACCTCAATCCTTCCTCTTCTGAAGGAGCCTCTCCGAGCATCCATTTGGAAAATCGCTGGCCTCTTGCCCTTATCTCTATTCACCACTCTGAGCTCGTTTTGGGACTGTACCATTTCAATTCCTCTCTCAATCTCTTGTGCTCATCTCAGAGCATCTCCAAACTCAATAATACATAGCCCTATCAATCTATCTCAAATGATGGGCTTCAATCCATACACAAACTTCTCTGTGCGGAGCTCTTCATTCTTGAAGGTCTCTGGGTCATACCTCAATAGCGCGGTGAAATGGCTCTCATAGTCATCCACAGACATATCACCCTGTACCAAACTTAAAAACTCAGCCTGTTTCTTTCTCTAGGAGGCTCGTGGTACATATTGGGCTCTAAAGGCTGTCTGGAACTCTTCCCAACCAATCATATCTTGGTGGGACATCAAAATACCCTGGGTAGTACCCCACCAGTCTCGAGCTCTCCCTTTCAACATATAGGCACTCATACTGACCCTCTCAGCATCTGTGCACCCCAGATAATCGAATATAACTCTCAACTCCGTCAACCACTCCTTAGTCTCTGTAGGATCCTTCTTTCCCTTAAATACGGGTGGATTCATTTTTAAAAAGTCCTTCAGTCGGACCATACTTCTGTCATCAGGCTGAGTGACGAGAGGCACTGGGTCCATCTGTACTGAGGGTATGAGAGGTCCTTGTGGTGGTGTAGGAGTAGTACCCGATGGCATTAACTCCAAAGTGTTGCGCGAATAGCGCTGCCATCTGCTCAAAACCTTGCCTCACATCGGTCTCAATCCGATTAAATCAAGAGTTAGGACTCTCTGGTTGGGGGGCAGATGGCCGAGGGGACTCTGCCTGCCTCTTCGAACGACCTCATCGTCCACTCATTCTCTATCTTAACTCGTCTCCTGCACGTACATATCAAAATCGATTGAAATCTCAATCCTCAAATTCAGTTCATGACTAGACTATTACAGACACTTGGGATGTATTCTATTTCACTTAACCGACACTGACAGTACTAGACAACGGATGTATTCTATTTCACTTAACCGACACTGATAGTACTAGACACCCTAAGCTCTGATATCAAGAAAGCTCTGTCACACCCCGAAAACGTGAAAAATAGGGCAAATTTAAAAACTTTTTACTCATCAATTTACAATTAAGGGTGCATTCCTGTGCAGTGTCATACATCACCATACTTATCATACCTCAGAATCACATCATTAGATAGTATATATCATATCATATACATTACTCAATCTCAAGTTAATTAATCCTAATACATCCCATACAATGTTATACATCAAGTGTCTGTAATTACAATAATTGTCTAGGTACATGAAAAGATAAATGATACCTCAAAACACAATATATGGCCTGGAGCTCAAGTCCTCCACTAGCCACTACTCCGTACGTCGCAGGGAAACCCTTTTTCACTTGAAGAAATCTGGGGGGAAAGAAAATAGGGTGAGCTTCTAAATCGCTCAGTAAGGGGGTAAGGGACTCGTTATAGAAATCGTAATGCACATCATAAAATATTTATTTACACGTGAAACTCAGTATACTCATTTAAAAACCATAGCATGAAAGTTCTCAAAACAACATTCTTATATCTCAAAATCATGTGGAAACATGAAGTAAAAGGCTCAGTATAGAGCAGTAACAAGCATGTGAAAATAATGCGATAATGGCTTTCTCAATAAATGTGATAAAATCATTGTAATAATAATACATGTGGTGCAGCCACCAAACACACGTGGTATAGCCACTGATTTAGATTCACACGTGGCACAGCCACAGAATAGGGTTTCACGTGGCAACGACAACCAAATATACATGGCACAGCCACAGAATGGGGGATCTCACGTGGCAACAGCCACCAAATATACATGGCACAGCCACAGAATAGGGGATCTCACTGGCAACAGCCACCAAATATACGTGGCACAGCCACAGAATGGGGGATCTCACGTGGCAACAACCACCAAATATACGTGGCACAGCCACAGAATGGGGGATCTCACATTACCAGAACGGAGAAGAATCGTACTTACATGCTACCAGAGCAATTCCCAGTGTGTATTTAAAATTACACACCTAAGTCTATAACAATAGCCATTATCATATAAAACTGGTTTGCCTTCACGTAAAACTCATAGTGGTTTTCTCTCATTAAACTCATTTAAAACTATTTTGTACTCAACACAAAACATATTTAAAATCGAATTCCAACCGGTAAAACACGCACACATTTCTCAAATCTCAATATCGCCTTAACGTAGAGCCCAATTCATTTCTCACCAAACTCAGCGGTTTATAAAGCGGTTTCACATGTAGCTTATAAACTCATAAAAACATTGGGCTCCAACCGGCTATAAAAATCATGTGCATTCTCATCAAAACATAACACATAAAACATGCTTGTTTTATAAATCGCAAATCATGCTATAATAGTTCACAAATCACATACACAAATGGTTTAGTTTCTCTTACCTCTTTGCACCTCGTATAGTGCAATTGTTTCCCCCTTGTCACGGACTAGTCTCGCATTCCACTCTAGAACTCCCGAGCTGTCCAAACGATGTTAAAACATCAATACTCATCATCACAGTAACCTCAATTCTCAAAATCGAGCATAATTGCTCATAACACCTCAAATCTCTCAATTCTCATAACTCTATCACAATCCACAATCTCATTCACAACATCTCAACATCCTACACTTCGCATGCCACAATAACTATACTAATCACCACATTGTCTAAATTTCCATTTATAGCTTAAAATTCCCAAAATTACCAAAATTGCTAAATATCATTATCACTCCAACTACATTGTAATTACATCAATCCTTAATCATTTTCCAGCTATTTCAACACAAGGCCAACAGTCATTATCACCAAAATCATCTCAAATATCAAAATCTAGGTTTAAAAATTACCCAAAACTTGTGGAGAGCTTATCTCTTGCCTCGATTCAATCCGTCTTTCGATTTCCAAGTATGTTGTTCTCCCTTTGATGAGGAACAACTTTCCTTCTTGCCACAGCCTCTGATTTCGACAAAAATGGGTGCTTTGGATGAGTGAGAAAGCTAGGGCTCGAGTGAAAATGGGGTTTTAAAGAGAGAGAAAATGAAATTACAGGAGAAAGCATGGGTTCCTTATATAGACGGAGGGTAGGAGATCGATCTGGCTCTTGATGAGATCGATCTGCATTTGAATTTAGGGACTATTTGGGGCAATTTTATGCCTAGGAGATCGATCTGTCGAGGGGTGAGATCGATCTCTTTATGGCTTCATGAGATCGATCTGCTCCTTGAGGAGATCGATCTTCTCCCAAACAGAAATATTTGGAGATCGATCCCTTCCTCATGTGATCGATCTTCTCTTAAACAGAATTATAAGGAGATCGATCCTCTTCCATTGGAGATCGATCTGCTCACTTACTTTCCTCCTTCCTTGTCATTTTTAACTCACCAAATCGATCTCTCCTTCTCCCAGATCGATCTGACCTCATAGTTTCACACTTAGGTTAAACACTTAACATGTAAATCTCCAAATATAATTTTCACAGTCTACTACTTGGATTATTTCTCATTCATCACATATAAATTTCACTTAGTTCAATAAATTACACTTCAAGTTCATATTACACAATTAGAATATGTCTAAAATTCTCAGATCTCACACTAGCTCGCACTTTGTTTTGACATGTTTTGACTTGTTTTGACGTGGTATGCATAAAAAGGTGCTGGAGCGATAGCTCGCACTAGTTTTTATGATTTGACATGCATGAGAGATGCTAGAGATTAGCTCACATCCTGTTTTGATATAATTATGCATAAATTCGTGCTGGAGTGTAACTCGCACGAGATTTGATTTAATTATGCATAAAGCCGTGCTGGAGTCTAACTCGCACGAGATTTGATTTACTTGATGCATTCACTCGTGCTGGAGCGTTGCTCGCACGAAGTTTTATATGATTTTATAACTCATTTTAAAGTCGTACTGAAGTTTTTCTCGTACGAGGTTTTCACTGAGTTTTATACATATTTGTACTAGAGCATTGCTCGTACGTGGATTTTACTTGAATTCATAATCAGTTTAAGTCGTACTGGAGCACTGCTTGTACGCAGATTTTACTAATTTTTATGAATCCGTGCTAGAGCTTCGATCGCACGAGGTTTTCTGATATCATGAGTATGCACCGTGCTTGAGCTTCGCTCGCACAGGGATTTATATTACATGCATATAGCCGTGTTGGAGCCTCCTGTAGACTGTGTGTCACAGTGAGATGATATGCTCACACGTGCGTACTGAGACAGACATGATATGGGTGGATAAGACCTATTGCAGGCACACCTGATTGAGCTTGGGTTCACGGAGTACGTTGTACCGTGTATATCACGCGGAGTACGCTGTACCATAGGGATTGTTGGAGTGGTGTGGAATTAGCCACGAGGCAGCAAGCCTTGCCCTCGCAATCTTAGTGGTATGCTGTTCTGGCGGGTAGAACGACCCACCTCCCGTTTCAGGTGTGATACCCCGCACACTAGGTACCGTGTTGCCAGGGATCATTAGGATATGGTCATAGTCCTCGATGTTACTGATATAATCACCTGCTTGTCTCACGTGATATAACTTGTGGTCTGATAGACCAGGCTAGACCCGAGGGAGGGGTCAGGCCCCCGATTTTATGATTTTATGATTTGTGACCCTAAAAGTGGGGTGATTTTATAACTGAATTTTATAACAAATTGTTTTATGAAATTGAGATTTATTTATGATATAATTGACCCATATGGGGTTATTTTATTCTGCATTTCAATAAAGTGATTTAAATGCAGTAGCATGTGGAGTTTTTCATGCTTTTATTCAAATTTATGATTTGTCTTACATGACATGAAAGAATGCATGATCTTATTTTAATTCATGCTAAGTATGATTTAATGATGTCACATGAAATACCTTTTGCTGCATAAATTATATGATTTCTATATGCACAAATAGTTGATAAACTATGGCATTGAAATATGCATGATTTTGTGCGTGAGATTTTAAATGAAAAGAAATGGATTTAAGGGCATGGCATTATGAGCATGTAGATAGTGGAGCTATCTACTTACTTGCATAATTGCCTTACTGAGCGTGTGGTTTGCTCACCCCCCTTATTTTTCCATCTTTTCAGAGCACTTGCAATAGTTATTGAGCGGCTGAGGACTTGCATCTTGGTATCCGCTGCTTCCCATCGAGAGACAGGTATAAACATTTGTATAGTTTTGTATCTAAATATGTAATACACAGTACTATAAACGAATATGATGTCGGGGATGTAGAGTTATAAATACCATTGTGTATGTATGTAATTAAAGTCAAAAGATAGTAAACTCTGATATGTGAATGTGATTATGGAAATGGAATGGTAAATAGTATGAGGTGACTAACACCGAATCATAGCCCAACTGTGTTATAGGATGGTCACGACGAGAGAAAGGTAAGAATTAAATAATAAATGAAAAAGTAAAAAATTTACTCTGATTTTTAGGTAATTCGGGTTGTGACAGGTTTAATGGTATCAGAGCTTGAGTTGGCTGGATATGAGTCGGTGTTAGTGGTTAAGAAAGTTTACATCCCCATGTACTGTGCATTATTTAGATATAATTGTGTATATCGAGATGGAAGTGTAGCTAAAAATTTTGTTTTGAATGCAAGAATAGACTCATTAACTGATAACCGCTATGGTAGAGAGGTGAGTACACGAGCTCGAGGCCGTAGAGGCAGGCTCGAGAGTCATACTGAGTCACCACATGAGACTCAAGATGAGAATGACGTGGAGGCTGATGTTGAGCATGCCTCGCAGAGTTCGATAGAGAGATCAGACAGTATTGAGACACGCTTCGCGAGGTTAGAGCGAAGTGTGGAGAATATTTTGTGAGCTAATTGCTCAGAGTATGCATGAGATTTGAGGGCTAATTGGAGTATTGATTGAAATTCGCTCGACCCATCCTAAGAGTTAGACATCCAGAATGGACTTGAAAAATAATTCTAGATGTATTCCGGTGACAAAATATCCCTGACACTATTTAAAGGAAAATTACAAATTAAATTCTTTACTCTGACCCAGAGGAACTGATTGATTGACGAGTAAGAAACTCAGTTTATATTCTTAGGCAGATATGACTCTGACATTATGGATAGTGTGAGTCGAGATGTCTGAAAGTTCATGAAGGGCTCAGATTGTCAATTAGAGTTCGATTAGCCCATTAGCTATCACTACCTATGCCAAGGCAGTGCGCAGACTACTGTTGTGTGAATAAGATTATGAGTTGCACGCCTCTGAGATTGAGAAAGGTAGTAAGGGCCGAAATAAAGACAAAAGAGAATAGAGAATGACAAGGATGTCAGAACAGGAAAAAAGGTAGTTTGGTAAAAGCTTAAAGTTGTTGAGTCATGGGGTAAGATGATTGGTAAGGCCCCAGTGTATCTAATTTCAGCACTCTGAGGGGTATTGTGATTTGAGGACCCCGACCTGCTACGGAGCAGTGTAGCAGTGTGAGCAGTGTAATAGTGTGAGCAGTGTAGCACTGTAGCAGTGTAACAGTGGAAACAGTGTAAGATGTGTGGTAGTTACCACAGAAATAAGACGTTGGACGAGGGCGAGTGTATGCGTTGGACCAGGACACTATTGATGTTTCATCTGATGTGGTAGAAGATACTACACTGGTTGTGAATAATGAAGTAATTATTTTAATTAATCCTGGTGCCATGTATTTATTCATTCCGCCTTCAGTTACTTATAAGTTAGTGAAAGATGTGCAGCCTATACCCTTTGGCAAGATGATGATGGTTAGATGATTTTCACTAACTGAATATGGGTATAGAGATTGTAAGTTGAAAACATCACTGAAAAGTGTATTGTAAATTTTGACAAGTAAGGGAAGAGTTTGTCATAAGTGATATATGAAATGAGATAAGCTTTCAGATGTGATAGATCCTGCATACGAGATATATTGGAATAAGAGGCGTATGCAAGGTAAAAATATCTTTCATATGTAAAGTAATTCTGGTCAAGTCTGAGGATTAATAAAGGTATTTCAAAATACTTCTCTGCCTGAAGATTTGACAGCGTCTAGAAGTGCACACATAATCTATAAATTGAAATCGACAGTCGTAATATATATACATTTAAAATTTGGGTACCTTTACTGGTACGATAAAGAAATATAGAATTCGATTAATCATAAAGGTTTAAAATTTAAAATTTTATAAAAGCCGTTATTATAAAAAAAAATGACGCGGGTTAGTATCTTGAACGGAAGTGATTTCGAAATGACATTGTACGTTTATGCGTACGTAGGTCAAGGATATGTATGATTGAAATGTTTAGTGGAACTCAACTACGTTAAGGTATTTAAACCTTACCTAGACCGAGGGGTTGTTATCTTTAGCGATGACATTTTGAAGTATTCGAAGTCCAGAGAAAAGCTTGAGTAGCAACTGGAAACTGTCTTATAAACGAGGTGTTGAGAGCTTCTCGAAATTGGCTGTTCAGTTGATATGTCTCGTTTGGAAAAAGATTTCATACGAGTGGTATTATAAGTATGAAAATGACTTCGGTGAGTTTTGGTATATTGAAGTAATAAATTGACCACCATAAGTATTCTCACCATAACCAATAGCTCAAGAGATTTCAGTGTGTATGGATACCTCAAAATAAGGATTGGGCTGTGTATTGATGTAAAATGGGAAGACAGTCGTTTATGGATCCAGACAATTCAAGGATCATGAAAGAAACTATCCGACCCATGATTAGAGTTGGCAGCCGTAGTGTTTACACTGAAAGTATGGCATCACTACTTAAATGGTAAGAAATTTTGAGTATGCACTGATCATAAGAGCCCGAGTATCTGTTTTTACAGAAAGAGTAGAATATGAGATAACCAAGAGGGTTAGAGCTTCTAAGGATTGAGTGTGAACATTGTACCACCCAGGAAAGGCTAATGTACTGGCTGATGCCTTGAGCAAAAAGAGCCTCGGGATGATATCACATATGATGGTCAGGGAGCGTGAGCTGCTAGAGCAGTTGTAAGCCTCAGTAGAGATGTGATCCCTTCTGATGATGACGGTGATTTTGTGACAGATAGCCTGAGGTTATAATCGGATTTGTGTGACCGAATTTGCTAGGCTTAGCATGATGATCGGCATGGTGTCGATAGTGTGGGTCAGATTCAGAAGGGTATAGTGACAGAGTTCACAGTGAGTGATGATGACTTGCAGAGGTTCAGAGACAGTATAAGTGCTCCCCAGAACCATAGTTACTGAGATAGTGTTATTGGCAGAAGCTCACTCTTCGGGATATACAGTGCATCTGAGAAGTAATAAATATATCAAAATCTCTGAGAATGGTATTGGTGGTCAGATATGAAAAGAGGCATTGTAGAGATTGTGGCAAAATGTCTCGTATGTCAGCAGATTAAGGTGGAATAATAGAAGTCTGCAGGGTTATTGCAGCCTCTACCTATATTGACACGAAAATGGGAACAAGTTACCATGAATTTTGTGATGGGTTACAAAGGACCCGGGATAAATCACGAGGCTATCTGGGTGATAGTCGATAGATTGATTTAGTTTACCCACCTTCTGGCTATGGAAATCCCCAGATACTCTGAGTGTGTAGGCGAAATTATGTGTATGGAAATTGTGAAACAGTATGTAGCATTCCAGTGAGCATGATATCAGATAGGGATTCCCGCTTCACTTCTTACTTCTGGGAACATTTTTCAGGAAGCTATGGGACCCTAATTGAGTGTTAGCACAGCTTCCGTCCTCAGACAGATGGTCAGTCAGAGAGGACTATACAGGTTCTGGAGGATGTGATGAGAGCGTGTGCCATTGCTTTTATAAGCTCTTAGGATGATCAGTTGTTACTAATCGAATTCGCTAATAATGACAATTGTCACTTGAGTATCGGGATGACATTTTATGAGGCATATTATGGCCATAGGGAGTTGTTCCCTGACTTGGATAAGAAGTGGGTGACAGATAGAGAATTGTTCCCGAATTGGTAAGACAAACCTCTGAGGATGTTCAATTGATTTGTGAGAGATTAAGAACACCTCAGAGCAGACAGAAAAGCTAGGCTGACAAGAGACATAAACCATTGGAAATTCACCGAGGATGAATCATTATTGTTGGCAGTTACTTGTCTTAAGGACGTAACGAGATTCGGATAAAGAGATTGGACAAAGTGGGAGGTAAGGCCTGTAGGTTGAAATTACCACTTGAATAAACAGGCATCCACAATGTGTCCTATCTTTTTATGCTTAAGAAATATTATCCGAACCCGATATATGTAATTGGATATGAGCTCTAACAGCTTAGCTCAAAGAAAGTATAAAGTATGATTGGAAAATCGTTTCGGGTATTAGACGAAAGGAGAAAGTGTCGAGGTTTAAGATGATCTCCCTAGTTAAGTATGTTGGTAGTCTTATACTCCGGAGAAAGTCACTCGAGGATGACAGTATATGATATGATAGATGTACCCGGAGTTATTTATGGACTCATTTGCCTTGGTTCTAATTTGGAGGACCAAATTTCCTAAGTGGGGGAGATTGTAAGACCCGATTTTTATCGTAATAGCAAATGGAATGAATAGAAATTTTCGAGTGCATTTAAAAATGCAAAAGGATTGAAATGGAATTCCCGAACACGTGCAAGGGTATAACGGTTAAAAGACTAAAATTTGATATTAATCGGGACAAGAAAATTAAATTAAAAATATGAGATTTGAGAATCTAGATCAATAACGAATAAATAATTAAATTTTGGATTAAATTGATCAAGATATGAAATTATTGGAATAAACCGAGATTTTCACTTCGAAAAATGATCCCGAAAATAATCGAAAATTTTACCGAAAAGTCAAAATAATACCGATAAATTTATTTAGTGATTAAATGAATAAAATATAAATTTTTTTAAGATATTTGTGGATTTTAATATTATTTTAATGATTAAAATAATATTAAAATAAATTATAAATAAATAAAGTAAAAAAAAAAGAAGAGAAATCTGAAATTTGCGGAAACAGAGAGGAAATGAAACAGAAAAGCAAAGAAGAAAAACGCGAAGGCCGACCGAGGAAGAGATTCGTCGGACGAGCCACCACCGGCGGCCAAGGACCCTAGGCAAGGTCCGGTGAAGGGTGACAGACCCCGGAGGAACCACCGGCAGCCGCGACGCGCGGTGAAGTCGTCGAAAAACGTCAAAAAACAAAGGAGAGGCCGTGGGGAAGAAACATCGATCGGTGGCCATCAGTGAAGATTCGAGCGACACCGAGGCTTAATTTAGGAAGCCCATGCGATGGCGAGCCGAACGGCGTTGGAATCACATCGGGAACCGATCGGACGGTGCCGGAACGACCAAATGTTGCCTGAACTGGCTGAACCGGACTGAACCGACAGAACCAAACCGGACCGAACCAGCGGTCTGAACCGGGTTGAACCGGACCGAACCGGTTCAGCCAAAACGAGAAGGAAAAAAGGAAGAAAAAGGGAAAAAGAAAAAGAGGAAAAATTGAGAAAAATTTTAGTGATGCAATCGAGCTACGGGTAAGTCGGTAAGCGGTCGAATTGATCGATTTAAATTTCAAAATATTTAATTTGATTAATATCCGACTGGAAATTTACCCGAAAAAAATATTAAATTGTGTAGCTCGACAATTGACGTAAAACGAGAGCTCAAGACAGCCTCGATTTACGTATTATCATGGAATCATAGGTAAGTGACCCTTATTTACGACAATTTGCATCGTTATGCGTGATTGATATTTATCACATAAATTACGGATTTAAATTCCGCATGAAATGAATTAAATTTTGGGAAATTTGGATAAATTATCATAAATACTAAATTGAGATATCCGAGAATTTAGAACGAGATCCAATAAATATTAATGGGCCCAACGAGCCCAATAGGCCTCGATAAAGTGTGGTAAGCGGGCTTAAGGCCGATTAAGGCCCATTAAGGTGCAATCGGACCCAATATGGGTAAACGGGCCAAATGATTTAAATTAAGCCCAGAAAATATGAAATACAATTAAATTGTATTGTATTTGACCTGATGAATGTGTATCCGCAGTTTTGAAGATTTGATTGGATTTGGAGTAAATCGGACTGCGTGACGAGTCATCAGAGGAAAGGTCAGACTGTACAGAAAATGAGGTAAGGGAATTGTGTGAGTAGCTAGAGGTAGCTTCGCGTATTTTAATAGCTTTTCTATACACTGAATATGTATGTATACCTTGACTATGTATAATGATTCTAAAAGTGGTTTAAATCATTTTAAGGATCGAAATAGGTGAAAAGACTATTTTACCCCTATTGAGGGAAGTTCACCTAAGGATGGTGAAAGCATGACATGCATGAAATGCATGATTTAAGGAATTTTCTAAATTAAGGAATTTTATTTGTTTTAAGCAAAGCAAAACGGTAGTTTGGCCAATAATTGCATAAGTTTTCCAAAATAACACTACGTAAGTGTTATTAGTATTTAAATGAAATTTCCTTGGAAAATAGGCCAACTATCAAGTTTATATGGAAACATATAGTGCTGACACGTAGTTCACACTATATCTACATTTGTGAATGTGCATAAATATGCTTGAGCAGTTGCTCGCACCGATTTGTGTGACATCATATGCATAAAATGTGCTAGAGCGATTGCTCGCACTGATTTTATGATTTGATATGCATGAGAGCTGCTGGAGCCTAGTTCGCACTCTGTTTTGACATGTTTTGACATGTTTTGACTTGTTTTGACGTGGTATGCATAAAAAGGTGCTGGAGCGATAGCTCGCACTAGTTTTTATGATTTGACATGCATGAGAGATGCTGGAGATTAGCTCACATCCTGTTTTGATATAATTATGCATAAAGTCGTGCTGGAGTGTAACTCGCACGAGATTTGATTTAATTATGCATAAAGTCATGCAGGAGTCTAACTCGCACGAGATTTGATTTACTTGATGTATTCACTCGTGCTGGAGCGTTGCTAGCACGAAGTTTTATATGATTTTTTAACTCATTTTAAAGTCGTAGTGGAGTTTTTCTCGTACGAGGTTTTCACTGAGTTTTTATACATATCCGTACTAGAACATTGCTCGTACGTGGATTTTACTTTAATTTATAATTAGTTTAAGTCGTACTGGAGCGCTGCTCGTACGCAGATTTTACTGATTTTTATGAATCCGTGCTAGAACTTCGCTCGCACGAGGTTTTCTGATATCATGAATATGCATGGAGCCGTGCTTGAGCTTCGCTCGCACAGGGATTTATATTACATGCATATAGTCATGTTGGAGCCTCCTGTAGACTCTGTGTCACAGTGAAATGATATGCTCACACGTGCGTACTGAGACAGAGATGATATGGGTGGATAAGACCTATTGCAGGCACCCCTGATTGAGCTTGGGTTCACGGAGTACGTTGTACCATGTATATCATGCGGAGTACGCTGTACCGTAGGGATTGTTGGAGTGGAGTTGCATTAGCCACGAGGCAGCAAGCCTTGCCCTCGCAATCCTGGTGTTATACTGTTCTGGCGGGTAGGACGACCCACCTCCCGTTTCAGGTGTGATACCCCGCACACTAGGTACCGTGTTCCCAGGGATCACTAGGATATGGCCATAGTCCTCGATGTTACTGATATAATCACCTGCTTGTCTCACGTGATATAACTTGTGGTCTGATAGACCAGGGTAGACCCGAGGGAGTCGTCAGGCCCCCGATTTTATGATTTTATGATTTGTGACCCTAAAAGTGGGGTGATTTTATAACTGAATTTTATAACGAATTGTTTTATGAAATTGAGATTTATTTATGATATAATTAACTCGGATGGGGTTACTTTATTCTGCATTTCAATAAAGTGATTTAAATGCAGTAGCATGTGGAGTTTTCCATGCTTTTATTCAAATTCATGATTTGTCTTACATGACATGAAAGAATGCATGATCTTGTTTTAATTCATGCTAAGTATGATTTAATGATGTCACATGAAATGCCTTTTGCTGCATGAATTATATGATTTCTATATGCACAAATAGTTGATAAACTATGGCATTGAAATATGCATGATTTTGTGCGTGAGATTTTAAATGAAAAGAAATGGATTTAAGGGCATGGCATTATGAGCATGTAGATAGTGGAGCTATCTACTTACTTGCATAATTATCTTACTGAGCGTGTGGTTTGCTCACCCCCCTTATTTTTCCATCTTTTCAGAGCACTTGCAATAGTAATTGAGCAGCTGAGGACTTGCATCTTGGTATCCGCTGCTTCCCATCGAGAGACAGGTATACACATTTGTATAGTTTTGTATCTAAATATGTAATGCACAGTACTATAAACGGATATGATGTCGGGGATGTGGAGTTATAAATACCATTGTGTATGTATGTAATTAAAGTCAAAAGATAGTAAACTCTAATATGTGAATGTGATTATGGAAATGGAATGGTAAATAGTATGAGGTGACTAACACTGAATCATAGCCCAACTGTGTTGTAGGATGGTCACGACGAGAGAAATGTAAGAATTAAATAATAAATGAAAAAGCGAAAAATTTACTCTGATTTTTAGGTAATTCGGGTCGTGACATAAGCTTGTTGCAAAAAGCTAAGGATAAGTGCTGCGATTGCCTAAAGGAAAAGGATTACACGTGGAATCGTGGTGTTTGTTGGTTTTAATGCATGCATACAAGTTTGATTATGTTTGAAGTTTGTTTCTACTAAAGAAACTTTATGGAAAGTTACATTTTACACTTGAGAATCGATCCCATGAGGTAATGGATCGATGTTGTGTCTTAAACGTCTACACCGCAAGCGCATGAGTTGCACAAGTAATAAAGAAATTTAGATATCAGATTATCATCACACAGAAAAAATGCGAAGCCTGACTAAGTATCAGTTAATCTTATCCTATGTATATCTTAGCCAATAATGAATAATTTTTTAAGTGTGATCTACTAGATTTATATTAAAAATACTAGAAAATAAATAATAAAATAAAACAGTGTAGAAATACTTACAGAACTCCAAGTACAACAACAAAATAATCTGTGAAAGAAAAATAACAAAAATAGATTTAGAAATAAAAATGGGCCAAAAGTGAAAATATAATAAAATATAAGCTTATAATGTAATTAATGAAAATATGTGTAAAAAACTCTATCTTAACTTCTAACCCTAAAATGCCTTAAAATAGAACCCTAAAATGATGCCTAGCCTTAAATGATAGTAAAACATCATTAAACAACTCATAGCTAACTAGTTAAAACTAATATGTTGCTAAAAATGAAATCCTTTTGAAATTTTTGAATAAAAATTAAGTGCTAAAAATACATTAAATGATATGTAACCCCAAGTTAACCTTACGTGCATGAATCAAATACTAACTACTACTAACTAAATTCCTAAACTAATGATTTAAATCACCTTAATTGCTAGTAGCCGAAACTATACCCCATCTTTCTTACCTTCATGCTAAATTTTAAATCAGCAAACCTACACTTGTTTTAAACATATTACAGATTTAATAATTCAATTCTACATTCACAATACAACAATTTCCTTAACATTCCCTAAATCGGTTTTCACCTCTCCAATTATCATTTTCATTCTTTGCAACGTATATCGTATAACCTATTTCAAAGTTTTTTTTTGAAATTTTGAATTAAACTAAGAGGTTCAGTTTATGCCTTCTACTTATCTATCTTGGTTTATTATAAGTTCATCAAGCCAATTTACTTTGTTTCACTACAAATTCAGCCATGAAAAATTTAAAAGCTAAGCTAACACTATTGTGATTTACTAGTTTCAAGCTTAACAACTACTCAATTGAAAATCCCCAATCATTTTGTCATGGCCTAGACTTTCCTCTAGTATTTCTACTTGCTTGGCATAAGCTTATTTCTTGCAATTCCATGGAATAACCTCATTTGCACCACACATTTCTGGTCTAACATTTAAAATTCCAACTAGCTATCCATTCCAATGTATTTTAAAGATAGTCAAATGCCTTAAGTCATATTCCCAACTTTACATTAAAGCCATGCAACCCTATAATCACATATTTTTCTCATCTAACCTTTATTTTAAATTCTAAAATTTTCAAGCAATGAATATTCCAACTTTTCTTAATAGCCGTAATTTCCCATAAATCATCCCTATTCATTTGCTTAAATTCTGGTTTTACAATTATGGAACTTTGTTATTTATACTTAAATTTGCTAACTTAATCCTTAAATTTCAGCAAACGAATTGTTTCTACACATCTCAATTTGTCTGAATTTACTCTTCTATATTCATTTAACATTCTAACAATTGATTGGCATTGCTATACCAACTAGTAAGTTCTTATAATTTCAGCCAAGGTGAATCTAAATCTTGACTTTTATCCTTATTCACCACATGCAAACCCATGTATGTACTAATTTCATGATAGTTTTATAGTCTAACTCTCTCAAAACTGAATGTAAAATGAAATCCTCCAATTTCCCTCCCTTGGCTGAGCACTCAATTTCCACCATTTATCTACAATTTCTAGCACTCATTATAATTACTAATTGAAATAGTAAATTCATCACCTAAGTATTAAAAATCTACCTAAGTTATCAAAATCTGCTCCATTTCGGATTTCCCCCAATTTCATGAATCCTAGACTTTTCCACATGTAAATTCTGCATTTTAATTTAACTTATCACATCATATATTTCCAGAATTTTTTAATTGTATATAAATTTACCTATGTGATACATCAATTTGCCTTTGTCCTTGTTGTAGCCGAAACTATACCTCATCGTTCTTACCTTCATGCTAAATTTTAAATCATGCAAACCTACACTTGTTTTAAACATATTACAGATTTAATAATTCAATTCTACATTCACAATTCAACAATTTCCTTAACATTCCTTAAATGGCCGAAGGCCCTATTCCTCATACTCATTATAATTTTCCCCAATTGTTAGAATTTATCAATTTTTACATTAAATTTTCACATGTAGGTTTACATTTTAATTTGTCATATAAGTCCTTAATTCCCAATTTCAAAATTCCCCATTCAACCTAACTAAGAACCCTAATTTTTCATGCATGCTTCCAATTTTGCAATTGAATTAAAATATCACAAGGATTACACTTTTATAACGGTAACTAAGCAAGAAATACCAGAATTGAACACTACTCACCTTAATTGCTAGTAGCCGAAACTACCCTAGCCAAAATCCCCAATTTTGTTTTCTGAATTCCCTAAAAATTTTGTGTAATCCTAAGCCCTTACACGATTTCAGTTTAGTTTGGTGTAATCTCCCTTTGCAAGTTTGGCTAATCTCTCCTCCTTCTTTTGGAAACTCGTGGTTTGGGAAGGTAAGCTTTAATTTTCTTGGCTGAACAGATTTTCAAGGGATAATATGAATTATGGGTGTAAAACCTAGGAAATCTAACTCTAAGAAGATCAAAAAATCACTTAATCCTAACATGCAACTAAAAATGGTGGGTTTGTTGGTTGTTTGGGAAATCTGGTGGTTAGGAGGGGGCTGGTTCGTGAGAGGCAAGCAAGAGGGGAACTTGCATGCAGGTTTGAATAGGGCTATTTTGGTTGTTTAAGGCGTGAACAAGGGGAAGGCTTGCTGAGTTTTTCAATTCTGGTGTAGGGGTGGCATGAGGGGAAGAATGCAAAGGAGGTTTTTTGGTTTTTAGGGAGGAAAAACGTGAAAGGGAAAGAAGAAGAGTAAAAAGAAATGTTTAGGAAATTTTCTGTTTTATATTTTATCCATTTTAGTTTTATAAAGCATAAGTATTTGTAAATATTTTAGGTTTATAATTATAATATGTGTTCATATTTTATATCTCTAATATATATGTACATGTTCTAAAAACTATTAGACATAGGGTTTTATATACATAAATTTCCCAATTTGCAATATATACATAGGCTTAGCTCTTCTCAAATATTGTTACTAACTATGCTAACTTAGTATTTTTTTACCTCTTAATTAATTTGGTTAGATTACTCAATTTTAAATTATCACTACTTAATTATCCATATAAATTTTATTTAACTGAATTTAGCTTATGTTCCTATTAAATTTCGGTACACTACCTCAGTTTACTTGCATGAATTTGATTTAATTCTACATTCATGTACAGTTGACTTAATAACTAATGGTAGATTACCTTAATCTATCCTAATCTGGTCACATGAATCTATTACTAATTAATAAATTTAGTTCATGAACACATTCATGCACATACATTATGCATTTAAAATGTGTTCACACAATACAATTTATCATTATTGTATTTTATTTATACTGGATCTTAAATTTCTAGATTTATTATTTATACTTACTATGGCATGAACCCAGAAAATAACTATCCTAACTTAATATATTTTATCTCTTAATTAAATTTGATTCTCCTATTAGATAGATTTTCATTACTTAATTATCTTGATACTATATTTATTTCATCCAATTTATGTTAATCGGACTTAATTGATAATGCTGCTCTAAGATTTTAACTAACTTCGGTTTAAGGTTTTGCCTCATCCAAATTGAACTCCTATTCCCGACCTAGCTATAAAAGCTAAAATCTAGAGTACTCTTACTCTGCACGTTCCTAAAAAGAAAGAACTCCGCAAATTAAATTCTGATATAACATAAGCAAACGAGACATTCGGTATAAGAAAATTTGTAGTCTTACATTTTGACTACAAAATAGAAAATTAAAACCTAAAATGACAATGCAACTAAACCCCAAATTTATGCTTGGTAATAATGAAAAATGTAATCTAACCCATTTTAACTGTCAGAGCCCGCTTTACATCCCCACAAGGCCGCTATCCTCACCCTCACTACCTCACTGGTAGACTTTTGGGCCTGTTGGATAACTCCAAGGGCGGACAGCGCTACTCCACAGCATCCACGTATTGTCCGCTTTGGTCCATTGGACCTCACGGCTTTGTTTCATTTGGGTACTCCAGCCCACATGGCCTGCTTCCCCTCAGAACGCGTCCTCGGAGATTCGAACTAGGGACTTCGTCCTTTGTTCGTCACTCCTTATGCCAATTGAGCCCGAGGGCTCAATGGCATCAGGAGTACGAGAACAAGGGCGTTGTCCCGAGTTCGAGCCTCCAAGGACGCGTTCTGAGGGGAAGCAGGCCAGTTGGGCTAGAGTACCCGAATGGAACAAATCCGTGAGGTCCAATGGGCCAAAGCGGACAATAGGTGGATGTTATGGAGTAGCGCTGTCCGCCCTTGGAGTTATCCAACAGGCCCAAAAGTCTACCAGTGAGGTAGTGAGGGTGAGGATAGCGGCCTTGTGGGGATGTAAAGCGGGCTCTGACAATAAAAACGTGCGTTTTTATTGTCAGAGCCCGCTTTACATCCCCACAAGGCCGCTATCCTCACCCTCACTACCTCACTGGTAGACTTTTGGGCCTGTTGGATAACTCCAAGGGCGGACAGCGCTACTCCACAACATCCACGTATTGTCCGCTTTGGCCCATTGGACCTCACGGCTTTGTTTCATTCGGGTACTCCAGCCCACATGGCCTGCTTCCCCTCAGAACGCGTCCTCGGAGATTTGAACTAGGGACTTCGTCCTTTGTTCGTCACTCCTTATGCCATTGAGCCCTCGAGCTCAATTGGCATCAAGAGTGCGAGAACAAGGGCGTTGTCCCGAGTTCGAGCCTCCAAGGACGCGTTCTGAGGGGAAGCAGGCCATGTGGGCTGGAGTTCCCAAATGAAACAAAGCCGTGAGGTCCAATGGGCCAAAGCAGACAATACGTGGATGTTGTGGAGTAGCGCTGTCCGCCCTTGGAGTTATCCAACAGGCCCAAAAGTCTACCAGTGAGGGTGAGGATAGCGGCCTTGTGGGGATGTAAAGAAGGCTCTGACATTAACATAACCTTAGACATAACCCTAAATGAAAACTAACCTGATTAATCTTTCTTAATCCTAAAACAGTCCCTAATTATGCTAAAATAGAAGGCAGAGTGATGACTGGATAGAATATGGTTTAAATGTAAAACTAATTCTTTCATGCCATGTAAATCCTATAAACCCTAAACTAAAAATACCTATGTATATGACGCCTATATGTACGAACACTTTATTTTGTTAGTTGAATCATAAGAAGAGTATTTACTACTATATAAATGGAAAATGATGAATAGAAATACTTATAAGCTACATAAAAGACAAATAAGAGCAATAAAAGCCACAAGCTAAACCGAGTAGATCTGAATCATTCTGACTGAAGAGAAGAACTTAAAATGAGAAAATATAAAGAGCTCATGAAGGAAAGTCAGTTTGATTTGGTCCTAAACACAGAGAACCAGAGTAAAAGCCAAAAAGGGCTAAACGAGTCTGAAATTGTCCGTTTGAGGTGTTTTAGGAATATTCACCTCCCGGAAAGGCCAAAACATAAAGACGAGAGTGTGAACTATGGAAAATGACACTTTCAAAAATTTGAGAAAAATTCAAACGTGGTCAATGGTCAAGAAAAGTCAATGGTAGTTAAGAAAAGTGAACTTTGACCATAGTTGAGTAACCATGGTTAGAAGTTAACCTAAGTATGGAAAAAAAAATTGGGGAAGAAATATTTTGGTTAGAATACAAGATATTCATCCCCCGAAGTAAGAAAAATTAATTTATTCAAGTTTCGGATTAAATTAAACGGGTAAAACGCAATGGACCAAAGTTGAAATTCTTAAAGCCCATTAAGGTATAACAAGTGTGGGCCGAAATTGTAAGGCCCATTAGGTCAAATTTTTGGGTCAATTTATGGACCCAATATTGAGATAATCAAAGGCTCAATTGGTAGGAAATATTTCAACCCGAAATCCCATGAGGAAGGCCCAAAAGCTAGGCCCATTAGTGAGATTTCAAGCCCATTAGTAAATAGTTACAAAAGCCAATTTGGTAACCTTAACCCTAATCCATTAAAGTCAAACAAGATTGTTGAATTTCATGACTTAATAACTAAGTATTTGGTTTATAAAATCAGCCAACAAGTTGTCTTCTTCATCCCATCATTCTCGGCTATAAGAGGAAACACCATAACCAACCATATTTCAAGCATTCTCACACTAGAAATCACTAGGATAAAGACATATTTGGAACTTGCAATCTTCATGAAAGTTGTTCCAAATTGAGATAGGATTAACATATGTTGAAATTGGCTATCAAGGAGATAAATTGAGCAACCCGAGAGGCTACAAAGTTTCGGCCAAAGTGTGAAAGTGCAAGCTAGGTATAATTTCAAGCTTTCATATTCATATATGTTAATCTACGAATTATTCTAAGTTGATTGGCATATGTTTTAAGCATTGAAACGTATGAAATCACCATGAACATGGATTGGCCCAAAATGGGTAAGGCAAAATTGATGAATACCCATATAATTTTAAGGCATGAATAGGTTGGTATACATGTGTTTATGATTATGGTATAGTTAGTGATAGGTTGTATATTAAACATATTAATTGTCATATTTTCCCATGATTTAAATTTTTTTATAAGCTTAATTTTTGGATATGACTCATATTTGGCATTTTGTATTGTGAATGAAGGAATAGGAGCAAAATGGATTAAAGTAGCAAATTTTGATCAAGTCACAAAACCAGAAGATATCTTGGTGTAAGACATGGGCACGTCCAAGGCAGTGACAAGAATTGCAAGTCAAATATGTGAATTCAAGTCAAGATTCATCACTTGTAGCTGAAGTTGACCTAACCAGTCTAAAGATGGCAAGTGGAAAATTTTAATTATTAAGGAAGAGATATGCAATGACTGTCTTTGGCAAGTGGTTGAAAATGGAAAAAAGATTATTTGTAATCAAACTCAATCAGAGAAGTTTCCTTTGGAAACAGATTCTTAGAATTGGAGATTCAGCATTTATAGACTAAGAGAAGGCTGGAGAGGAGGATCATCATCATCATACAGACACACATTATAGAATTCAACTATTTTTATTTTTCTTTAGGCAATTGAAAAACTTCTTTGGGTGTTTCTCTAAACTTATGGCTTGCTAAATTATTTAGTCCAACCAAAGGATAATTAAAGTTTTGGGTTCTTCAAGAATTGTGAGATCTAATTTGTTTTTTTATTTTGTTCTTTTATATCTTTACTATTTATATATCTTATGTGCTTATTTAAAATAATTGTCTTGATTGTGCAAAAAGGGTCCTTTGTTCAATTGTCAGTATAATATATCATCAATTAGAAACCTGAATCCGTAATTGTTTAGGAATTCTAATATAAGTGGTAAATAACATAATTGCTTACAGATAGGTTTTCAATTCTATGTTATGGAGATATATAATCTAGCTTAAATGAACCTACATGTGTGTTTGTTGGTTAGAATTGGTAGTCTCTCTAGTTTTTAATGTTGTTGGTAAATTAAATCTTAAGATCGTATCTAAGGTTGTTTAACTGGCATGAGAAATAATTAGAGATTGTATCCTGATTATCGAAGAAGTAAGGGGGGATAGGTTGTTAAGTCGTACCAATAACCATAACCAATTTGGTAAAGATTAAAAGAATCCATCTTTGCATCAATGATCAATTCCATGAACCATTCTAAAATTATTCCTTTGGTTGGATGTTCTCCTCATATTGATTTTCTCCCAACATTTTACATAGTGGTTTTTCTCTGCTATATTTTAATATATTAATTTCTCCTTTTATTCTTACTATAACAAATTCCCCAATATATTTGTTTTTTAAATCTTTTGCAGAAAAATAAATCTAATCAATCTCTGTGGGAAACGACCTTACTCAACTTTACTACAGTTTTAATTTATTTTTAAGTAGGAATTATTATTGTTGGTCTCGACAGCCACCAATTTTTGGCGTCGTTGTCGGGGATTAGTTTTTAATTAGATTTATTTTGATGTCTCGTTCTTTTCGTGTAGGTAATTTAATCCCGTATGATCCTGAGATTGAAAAGACAGCTAAAAGGAATAGGAAGGAAACTAAATTTCAAAGAGCACAAGAAGCTACATCTTCATCTCCTAGGCTGAATTTAACACTTGACTTAGCAAATTCATCTAGTGATTCTGAGATTGAAGAAATAATGGCTGAAGAAGAGCCAACTTTATGGCAATTGGCTGCACCACTTGTCACTCAACAACCCCTTTGCATTCAGTACCCGACTTTGCAAGCAGCTTTTGAATTAAGGTCAAGTTTAATTCATTTACTTCCTAAGTTCCATGGCCTTGAGAATGAAGATCCTCACAAGCACTTAAAAGAATTTCATGTGGCATGTGCAAGCCTGAAGCCATAAGGAGTTACTGAAGAGCAAATCAAAATGTGAGCTTTCTCGTTCTCACTAACTAATAGAGCAAAAGATTGGTTGTTCTATTTACCTCCTGGTTCTATAACCATGTGGAGTGAAATGGTGAGACTATTTTTGGATAAATTTTTCCCTGCTTCAAGAGCTGTCAGCATTAGAAAAGAGATATGTAGAATCAAATAGACTCTTCATGAATATTGGGATAGGTTTAAGCAACTCTGTGCAAGTTGTCCTCAACATGGGATCTCTGAACAACTCTTAATTCAATACTTTTATGAAGGATTATTACCCATGGAAAGAAGGATGATGGATGCAGCTAGTGGAGGTGCTATAGTTAACAAGACTCCTAGAGAGGCTAGAGATTTGATTTCCACCATGGCTGCTAACTCTAACAATTTGGATTCAGATAAGATATACCTCATAGAAGAGTAAATGAAGTAAGTACACATTCTCTTGAAAGTCAAATAGCTAATCTAACATCTGTTGTTCAACAATTAGCTATAGGAATGGGAAATGTGTAACAAGCTAAAGCTTGTGGAATTTGTACTGCTACTGGTCATCCAACTAACATGTGTCCCACACTTTAAGATGAACCTTATGACCATGTCAATGCAGTTAGAGGATTTCCAGGTCCACCACAAAGGAATTATGATTCACATTCGAATACTTATAATCTAGGGTGGAGGGACCATCCCAACTTAAGCTATGGAGCAAGACCTCAATTTCAGAACTTCCAATATAGACAGCCTGTTCCACAGCAACAACAACCATCTTCAAGTTCAGGTATGTCTCTTGAGGAAATTGTTAAATTACTTCAACCAACACACAACAATTTCAACAGGAGACCAGGACAAACATCAAGAAGCTGGAGGATCAAATGAGTCATTTAGCTATTTTAGTGAGTAGATTTGAATCCCAAGGAAAATTACCCTTACAAACAGTTATCAACCCCAAACAGAATGTTAGTGCAATAACCTTGAGGAGTGGAATCGAGTTGAAGGAGCCTAGCAAGACAATCCGAAAGCGCATTCCAGAGGAAGAAGCTGAAAAGGAAGTTGCTGCATCCCAGCCATAACTTGATCACCCTAAGGAACCTAATGGTGCGCAACAAAAAGTTTTGGCACCAATTCCTCCTTTTCCTTATAGATCATCTAAATCCAAGAAAGAGGAAGAGGAAAAGGAGATTTTTGATCCCTTTCGTAAAATTGAGGTAAATATTCCTTTACTTGATGCAATTAAATAAATACCTCGATATGCCAAGTTTCTTGAAGAGTTGTGCACCAACAAAAGAAAATTGAAAGGTAATGAATTTGTAAGCATGGGTGAGAACGTTTCAACTATCCTTCAGAAAAAATTACCTCCTAAATGCAAGGATCCATGTATGTTTACTATCCCTTGTAAGGTAGGTAATGTTAAAATTGAAAGATCAATGTTAGATTTAGGAGCCTCAAATAATGTCATGCCTTTGTCTATTTATAAATCTTTGAATGTTGGACCATTACAAGAAACTGATATGATTATTTAGCTTGCTGATAGATCTAACGTTTATCCTGAAGGTGTTTTAGAGGATGTTTTAGTGCAAGTAAATGGATTGATCTTTCCTGCTGTAAGACCCGAATTTAATTAAAATACGGAAATTAAATAAGAAAAGATGGGGGAAGTATGAAGGAAGGTCGGGTTAAATTAATCCCGAATATGTGCAAGGGCAAAATGGTCAAAAGACTAAAGGTCGGTATAATTTTCGATAAGGAAATTTAATTAAAAATATGGATTTAAGAAATCTTGGTCAATAAAAGTGAAATAAATTTATTTCGGGTTAAATTGATCAAGATATTAATTTATTGGAATTAACCGGGATTAATCGAGATTTTTAGTTCGGAAAAATAATCCCAAAAATAATCAAAAAATATACCGAAAAGTCACCAAGGACAATATCCCGAAAATACGAGAAATTATACCCGAAAAAAAGAGGTTAAAAATATAATAAATAAATTAAATAAAAATTTAATTAATTGAATTTGAATAAAAATAATAATTTTTGTAGATATTTGGGTATTTTAATATATTTTATTGAATAGTAAAATAATTAAAATAAATAATAATAAAAATAAAATTAATAAAAAAAAGAAGAGAACTGAAATAAAAAAAAAAGAAAAGGAAGAGAGAGAGAGAATGGGTCGGGGAGAGAGAAGCCAAACGGAGCCGAGAAGAACCGAAGAAGACCCGACCACCGTCCGGCAGCCGATGGCCGGGCCAAGGGTCGAAAATGGAAGAGGGGAGGCCGGTGAGCAAGATGGTACTGGCGGTGCAGCCTACCGACGTCGAAATCCGGCGGAAAACGGAGGAGAAGGCCGCGGGAAAGAGAAGGCCACCGGCGGCGAACGGCGGCGAATCGGCCTGAACCAAGGCCCGATTCCGAAAGCCCAGGCGACGGTGATCATTTTTGCACCGGTCTCAGCCGACGAAACGGCGGGAATCGTCGGTGACGGCCAAGAGGAAGGAAATGGGTCCGACGGCCGGGGAGAAGAGGCCGAACCGGCGCCGTTCTGGCGAGCTTGACCCAAGCCGAGACCAGATTTGAGACGCGGACAGCCTTGCGGAGCTACTGGCGGTGGAAGCCGACGGAGAACCGGTCGGCAAGGTGGTGAACCGGCGGTGAACCGGTCGAACCAGGGTGAACCGACGGTCTGAACCGGTCCGAACCGGACTGAACCGGTTCAGCCAAAAAGAGAGGAAAAAAGGAGAAAAAGGGGAAAAAGAAAAAGAGGAAAAAAATTGGGGAAAATTTTTGTGATGAAATCGAGCTTCGGGTAAGTCGATAAACGGTCAAATTGACCCGATTTAAATTTGGAATATTTTATTTAATTAAATTTCGACCGAAAAGTTTACCCGAAAATATAATTAATTGTGTAGCTCGACGATTGGCATCCACCGAGAGCTCGAGATAGCCTCGATTTACGGACTAGCATGGAATCTCGGGTAAGTGACCCTTATTTACGACAATTACCTCGTTATGCGTGATATTGATTTAATTTCCGCATAAATTGAATTAAATTATGGAAATTTAGATAAATTGTCGTAAATAATCGATTTAGCTATTCGAGAATTAGAACGAGGCTCAATAAATTATTGGTGGGCCCAATGAGCCCAATAGGCCTCGATAAAGTGAAAATTAAGTGGAAAACGGGCTTAAGGCCGATTAAGGCCCATTAAGGTGCAATCGGGCCCAATAGGGGTAAACGGGCCCAATGATTTAAATTAAGCCCAGAAAATATTAAATACAATTAAATTGTATAATATCTGACCTGAGGAATATTAATACGCAGTTCCGGGCATTTGATTGGGAGCATATCGGACTGCGCGACGAGACAACAATGGAAAAGAAAAGGTCAGACTCGACAGGAAAATAAGGTAAGAGAATTCTACGGACTGCTAGAGGTAAACTCTACGAAATTTTAAATTCATATGCAGTCTTTAAAATTTATCTGAAGGGTCTAGAGGTCGAATAATAATATTAGTGCCCCATATGGGCAAAATTACTAAAATACCCTTGTTAAGGGTAAAATCTAAAAATTTAGGAAAAATTGGGAGGAGCAAGAACAAAAGGTTTCTGCTCGTTCTGGAGGTATTTCAACATCATGCATGAGTAGGCTGGCTCACTTTTAAAGAAAAATGCATAGCATTGCATATCTTAAACGATGTGATTTCTGTGAAAATTGTTTGGGGATAATTGAGCCGCCTACGTGTTTTTATTTACATGTGACATGCTAGAGCTCAGCTCGCACGATGTTTGATTTGTGTGATGCATGCATTAGTGCTGGAGCGAGAGCTCGCACTAGAGTTTATATGCATAGGTGCTAGAGTATAACTCGCACCAGATTTCATATGCTTTTTCGTGACACGGTGTGAGAGTCTAACTCGCACCAGATTTTACATGATTTTCATGACAGGGTGCTGGAGTATAACTCGCACCATATTTTTATACACGATTTTCGTGACAGAGTGCTTGAGCTTAGCTCGCACTAGTTTTATTTGATTTACTGACAGTGTTAGAGCACCGCTCGCACTACTTTTCAGAGATCATATGATAAGCCGTGCTTGGAGCATCGAGTAGACTGTGTGTCACCGATTAAATTGGCCCGCACGTGCGTTTTGAGACATGGCATGAGTATAGAGATATTATATGGGTTCACAGAGTACGATGTACCGTGCAAGTAGCATGGAGTACGATGTACCGTGTGGTATCTTCGTGATACGTTGAACTTGTTGATGTTGTTGGACCACCCGTTGTTAGACCTCTATCGTTGTGCGTGGGCCCAAGAGGGGTGGCCATGGCCGATGGCAGGGGTTGGCCGGGCAGGGGTTGGCCGTCACAATAAAACGCATCTTCGGATGCATGAGATCGGATAAGACCGACGAGATGGAGTGACCTACCTCCCGGGCGGTTCCCGATCATGGTGAGAACCCGTACACTAGGATCCATGTAGCTGAGGAACTCTCGAGGATAGATATGGCCATAGTCCTGGTTATTACCGTTATACAGATATTACCTCGTCTCTCATGTCGACGATTTCGATGATTTAAACTGGGTTTTTAAACTAAATTTACATGATGGTATTTCCATGCTTTTCAAGCCCACGTGTGATGTAAACCGTTTTCATGGTTTTGTGTGAGTCAGGATCACCCGCAGGAGGGGTCGAGTCCTGACTTTATTGTGAAAATTTTAATTGAGAAAGAAATGATTTGTAATAATTGCATGTTGATTTTCCGTGCAAATGTGTTTTACATAACATCATAACGCATATCATTGTTTTAAAATGTGTGGAGAAAGGGTGATTTATGCATGGCACCACGTTCATGTAGGTAGTATGGTTACCTACTTGTTCGTAGGATTGCCTTACTGAGCTTGATGTGCTCACCCCTTTCATTTTCTCCCACAGATAATCTCCAGTTGAAGTTGCGACGACTCAGTACTGCATTCTGGATATCCGCTGCTGCCCATCAACATGAGGTATATACACTTGTACATATTGTATCTACATAAGCATAGCACAGTAACATGTTTGTAAGTAACTTTAGGGGATGTATAAATAATGTAAACAATTATAAATGACTGGAGAAGAAATAAGTTAGATGGTAATTGAATGGTGGGACTGGCATTGATGCACAGCCCAATTATTAGTGGAGTGTTGGTCACGATTCGAGGACAGGTAAGAATTTAAGTAAATAATAAAACGCGAAAAATTAACGTTGATTTTTGGGTAGTTTGGGTCGTGACATATAAAGGTGGTATCAGAGCAGCAATTGGTCTGATGTGTGTCAGTGTCAGTAATTAGGAAATTACATCCCCGTGTTACTGTGCTTGGTTAGATACAATAGTGTATATCGAGATGGGTTTTGACTAAGAAATGGTTGAGAATGCAGGAATGCCTAATATGAGTCGCGTTAGATGAGATAGTGCACGAGGCAGAGGTCATAGATATAGACCTGAGTTTGCTAAGTCGTGCTGAGTTGACTTATGAGAATCAGTATGAGATTGAAATAGAGGCGAATGTTGAGCATGCCTCTCAGAGTCCGACAGAGTGATCGGATAGTATTGAGACACGCTTCGCGATGTTGGAGTGGAGTGTGGAGATTATTTTGAGGAGCTAATTGCTCAGATTATGAATAAGATCAGAGGGCGCAGCGGAGCATTAGTAGAAGTTCGCTCGACCCATCTTAAGAGCTGATATGAGAAATATCTTGGATATATTCCGGTGACAGGATATTCCGGACATGATTTAAAGGAAATTTCAAGAAAAAATTTCTTACATTACCCAGGAATACTAAATTGATTATGAGTATGAAACTCAGTTATATTCTTGGACAGATATTACCTCGACACTATGAACAAGTGACAGTCGAGATGTCTAGAAGCCCATGAGAGGGTTCGACTTTTCAATTAGAGTCCGATTGGCCCGTGAGATATTACCTATACCGAGGTAGTGCGCAGATTTGCAGTTGGGTAAATAAGGATATGAATTGCACGCCTCTGAGATTGGAAAAGGTAATGAGGGCTGAAGTAGAGACAGAAAAGAGAATCGAGAAATTACAAGGATGTTAATATAAGAAAATGGTAATTGGTAAAAGATTTAATTTGATGAGTTATGGGCTAAGATAATTGGTAAGGCCCCAGTGCATCCAATTGTAGCACTTTTGAGGGGTATTGTGATTGGAGGACCCCGACCTGCTACGAAATAGTGTAGCAGTGTAAGCACTGTAAGCAGTGTAGGATGTGTGGTGGATACCACGGAAGGAGGGTCTATACCTACACTGTATTGATGAAAATGGTCGTTAAGTGTGGTAAGACGGACCATTTGTTTTGATTGCTCAGAGTTGGGCAAGACTGCCCCACAGAAGGGCAAAGAGACAGAAAAAAACTTCGTTGGTATAGCTGCAATGAAAAGGGAAGCCATAGCCGAAAAGAAAAAGGAAAGTAGGCTGTTGGACGAAGGCGAGAGGATGTCTCGGACCATGACACTATTGATGTTTCATGGATGTGGTGTAAGATACCACACTTGTTATGAATAACGAAGTACATATGTTCATTGATCCTGGTGCCACATATTTATTCATACCGCCTTCATTCCCATATAAGTGAGTAAAAGGCATGAATGCCTACATCATTGGATACAATACTGATAAATGAGTACCCCAATAGAGGAAGATTAATTAACGGAATATGGATATAGAGATTTTAAGTTGAAAACAGGGGTGCAACAGTTGAAATTAAAGGAGTAAAGAATTGTACTCACGGAATGAATAATGACAAGAGTTTTGTCATGATTGATATACGAAGGAGATAATCTTTAAGATAAGATAGATTCTAAATACAAGATGTATTGGAGTAAGAGTGCATATGTGAAGTAATTGGGATTAAGTGATATGTAGGGAATATAAATTATAACCAAGGATAAAGATGGGTATAACCATAACCAGTAATTGTGGTTAAGTCTGAAGGTTAATAAAGGTATTTCAAAATACCTCCCCGCCTGAAGACTTGACAGCGTCTAGATATATATATATATATATATATATATATATATATATATAACTTATAACGGAAAATCGATCATCGTAATAAATATCTTTAGCATTAGGATACATTTACTAAGACGATAAGAATATTAAAATTCGACAAATCCTAAAGGTTATCATAGTGAAAATTTAATAGGAGCCGTTAAGATAAGAAAAGGAAGTGACGCTGGTTAGTACCTGAAAACGTAAGCGATGTTGAAGGATCTTATACGCTTATGCGTAAATAAGTCAAGGATTGGACCGATTTGTAATCATCATTATCGATGATGTGTTGGGTGTAGTTAAAGTTTAGGGCGATTTATAAGCAACAATTGGGAAATTGCTTTTGCAGATGGTTGCTGTGAGTTCTAAAAGGATTTACTTGGTTGACACGTTTAACTAAGAAAACGTGGTCTTGGAATGAGATAATAAATAAGATGATAGATGTGATATGGATTTCGGTGTAGTGAAGTATGAACCTGACCACTGTGAGTAATTTCACAATACCCAACAGCTCAATAGGTTCTCAGTGAGTATGGATACCTCAAAATTATGAATGAGCTGTGTATTGATGTATAATGGGAAGATACCCATGATTTAAAGTTGACAACGGTAGTGCTTGTACCGAGGATATGGTACTATTATATATATGGTGAGAAATTACGGATATGCACTGATTATAAAGTCCCAAGTATCTGTTTTCACAGAAAGAGGCGAATATGAGAATATACATAGTGGGTTAGAGCTTCTGAGAGATTTTGATCGTGAAAATTGTACCACCCAGGAAAGGCTGATGCTTTGAGTAGAAAGAGCCTCGGGATGGTATCACATGTGATGGTCAGGGAGCGTGAGCTGCTAGAGCAGTTGTGGACCTCAGTATTGATGTGATCCCTTCTGATGATGACAGTGATTGTGTGACAGCTAGCCTGATGATTAGAACCGGATGAGAGTGCCCGGATTTGACAGGCTTAGCGAGATAATCGACACGATGTCGATAGTGTGGGTCAGATTCAGAAGGGTACAGTGCCAGAGTTCACAGAGTATGATAATGATTTATAGAGAGGTTCAGAGACAGTATAAGTCCTCCCTAGGACCACAATTGCTGGGATAGTAATATTGACAGAAGCTCACTCTTCGGGATATACAGTGCATACGGAAGATGATAAAAACATATCGAAATCTCGAAAAGGGTATTGGTGGTCAGATGTGAAAAGAGACATAGTAGAGATTGTAGAAAAGTGCCTAGTGTGTCAGCAGAGTAAGGTAGAGTATTAAAAGTCTGCAGAGTTATTACAGCACCTACCTATATCGACACGGCACGAAAAACGAGAGCAAGTCTCCATGAATGTCGTGATGGGTTACAGAGGACCCAGGTGAATTACGAGGCTATTTGGATGATAGTCGATAGAGTGACTAAGTCTACCCACCTTCTGGTTATGAACTCCCCAGATACTCAGAGTGTATATGAGGATTTATGTGTAAGAAAGATTGTGGAACATTATGTAGCGTTCCAGTGAGCATGATATCATATAGGGATTCCTGCTTCACTTCCTACTTCGGAGGATATTTTCAGGAAGCTATGGGAACCCGACTGAGTATTAGCACAGCTTTCCATCCTCAGACAGATGGTCAGTCAGAGAGGACTGTACAAGTTCTGGAGGATCCGATGAAAGCGTGTGCCGTTAATTTTATAAGCTCCTGGAATGATCAGTTGATTTCTAATTGAAGTTGCCAATAACGACAGTTGGCAGTTGAGTATCGGGATAACAAGATATGAGACAGTGTATGGCTGTAGGGGTTGTTCCCCAAATTGGATAAGAAAAAGTGGGTGACAGGTAGAAATTATTTTCGACTTTGGATAATAAGTCTTTGAGGATGTTTAGTTGAGAAGAGAGAGATTAAGAACACCTCAGAGCAGACAGAAAGAATTGGAATTCACCTTTGGTGAATTAGTATGGTTGAAAGTTTCTCGTCCTAAGAGAATAAGGACATAGCGAACTTTTGGAAGAAGGTAAATTGAGTTGCGCTGGATGGAATATTTTGAGAGATTGGACAAGTGGGAGATAAGACCTGTAGGTTGGTGTTATCACTTGAATTAACAGGCACCCATAATGTGTCTCAGCTTTTGATGCTTCGGGAATACTATTCGGATCTAGCAGAGGTGATAGGATATGAACTCCAAAAGTTCAGTTTAATAAAAATATAAGTGTATTGATAAGTCGATTCGGGCATTAAACAGGAAAGAGACAGTATTGAGGTTGAAGATCTCCCTAATTAAAGTCCTTTGATAGTAATACACTCCGAAGAAGGTCACATAAGAATTTAAGAGTATGATATGATCGATGTACCCGGAGTTGTATATGGACTCATATGAATTGGTTCTAATTTGGAGGACCAAATTCCTTAAGTGGGGGAGAGTTGTAAGACCCGAATTTAATTAAAATACGAAAATTAAATAAGAAAAGATGGGGGAAGTATGAAGGAAGGTCGGGTTAAATTAATCCCGAATATGTGCAAGGGCAAAATGGTCAAAAGACCAAAGGTCGGTATAATTTTCAATAAGGAAATTTAATTAAAAATATGGATTTAAGAAATCTTGGTCAATAAAAGTGAAATAAATTTATTTCGGGTTAAATTGATCAAGATATTAATTTATTGAAATTAACCGGGATTAATCGAGATTTTTAGTTCGGAAAAATAATCTCGAAAATAATCAAAAAATATACCAAAAAGTCACCCGGGACAATATCCCGAAAATACGAGAAATTATACCCGAAAAAAAGAGGTTAAAAATATAATAAATAAATTAAATAAAAATTTAATTAATTGAATTTGAATAAAAATAATAATTTTTGTAGATATTTGGGTATTTTAATATATTTTATTAAATAGTAAAATAATTAAAATAAATAATAATAAAAATAAAATTAATAAAAAAAAAAAGAAGAGAACTGAAACAAAAAAAAAAAGAAAAGGAAGAGAGAGAGAGAATGGGTCGGGGAGAGAGAAGCCAAACGGAGCCGAGAAGAACCGAAGAAGACCCGACCACCGTCCGGCTGCCGATAGCCGGGCCAAGGGTCGGAAATGGAAGAGGGGAGGCCGGTGAGCAAGATGGTACCGGCGGTGCAGCCTACCGACGTCGAAATCCGACGAAAAACGAAGGAGAAGGCCGCGGGAAAGAGAAGGCCACCGGCGGCGAACGGCGACGAATCGGCCGGAACCAAGGCCCGATTCTGAAAGCTCAGGCGACGGCGATCATTTCTGCACCGGTCCCAACCGACGAAACGGCGGGAATCGTCGGCGACGGCCAAGAGGAAGGAAATGGGTCCGACGGCCGGGGAGAAGAGGCCGAACCGGCGGCGTTCTGGCGAGCTTGACCCAAGCCGAGACCAGATTTGAGACGCGGACAGCCTTACGGAGCTACTGGCGGTGGAAGCCGGTGGAGAACCGGCCGGCAAGGTGGTGAACCGGTGGTGAACCGGTCGAACCGGGGTAAACCGGCGGTCTGAACCGGTCCGAACCGGACTGAACCGGTTCAGCCAAAAAGAGAGGAAAAAAGGAGAAAAAGGGGAAAAAGAAAAAGAGAAAAAAAATTGGGGAAAATTTCTGTGATGCAATCGAGCTTCGGGTAAGTCGATAAGCGGTCAAATTAACCCGATTTAAATTTGGAATATTTTATTTAATTAAATTTCGACCGAAAAGTTTACCCGAAAATATAATTAATTGTGTAGCTCGACGATTGGCATCCACCGAGAGCTCGAGATAGCCTCGATTTACGGACTAGCATGGAATCTCGGGTAAGTGACCCTTATTTACGACAATTATCTCGTTATGCGTGATATTGATTTAATTTCCGCATAAATTGAATTAAATTATGGAAATTTAGATAAATTGTCGTAAATAATCGATTTAGCTATTCGAGAATTAGAACGAGGCCCAATAAATTCTTGGTGGGCCCAATGAGCCCAATAGGCCTTGATAAAGTGAAAATTAAGTGAAAAACGGGCTTAAGGCCGATTAAGGCCCATTAAGGTGCAATCGGGCCCAATAGGGGTAAACGGGCCCAATGATTTAAATTAAGCCCAGAAAATATTAAATACAATTAAATTATATAATATCTGACCTGAGGAATATTAATACGCAGTTCCGGGCATTTGATTGGGAGCATATCGGACTGCGCGACGAGACAACAATGGAAAAGAAAAGGTCAGACTCGACAGGAAAATAAGGTAAGAGAATTCTACGGACTGCTAGAGGTAAACTCTACGAAATTTTAAATTCATATGCAGTCTTTAAAATTTATCTGAAGGGTCTAGAGGTCGAATAATAATATTAGTGCCCCGTATGGGCAAAATTACTAAAATACCCTTGTTAAGGGTAAAATCTAAAAATTTAGGAAAAATTGGGAGGAGCAAGAACAAAAGGTTCCTGCTCGTTCTGGAGGTATTTCAACATCATGCATGAGTAGGCTGGCTCACTTTTAAAGAAAAATGCATAGCATTGCATATCTTAAACGATGTGATTTCTGTGAAAACTGTTTGGGGATAATTGAGCCGCCTACGTGTTTTTATTTACATGTGACGTGCTAGAGCTCAGCTCGCACGATGTTTGATTTGTGTGATGCATGCATTAGTGCTGGAGCGAGAGCTCGCACTAGAGTTTATATGCATAGGTGCTAGAGTATAACTCGCACCAGATTTCATATGCTTTTTCGTGACACGGTGCGAGAGTCTAACTCGCACCAGATTTTACATGATTTTCATGACAGGGTGCTGGAGTATAACTCGCACCATATTTTTATACACGATTTTCGTGACAGAGTGCTTGAGCTTAGCTCGCACTAGTTTTATTTGATTTACTGACAGTGTTAGAGCACCGCTCGCACTACTTTTCAGAGATCATACGATAAGCCGTGCTTGGAGCATCGGGTAGACTGTGTGTCACCGATTAAATTGGCCCGCACGTGCGTTTTGAGACATGGCATGAGTATAGAGATATTATATGGGTTCACGGAGTACGATGTACCGTGCAAGTAGCATGGAGTACGATGTACCGTGTGGTATCTTCGTGATACGTTGAACTTGTTGACGTTGTTGGACCACCCGTTGTTAGACCACCATCGTTGTGCGTGGGCCCAAGAGGGGTGGCCATGGCCGATGGCAGGGGTTGGCCGGGCAGGGGTTGGCCGTCACAATAAAACGCATCTTCGGATGCATGAGATCGGATAAGACCGACGAGATGGAGTGACCCACCTCCCGGGCGGTTCCCGATCATGGTGAGAACCCGCACACTAGGATCCGTGTAGCTGAGGAACTCCCGAGGACAGATATGGCCATAGTCCTGGTTATTGCCGTTATACAGATATTGCCTCGTCTCGCATGTCGACGATTTCGATGATTTAAACTGGGTTTTTAAACTAAATTTGCATGATGGTATTTCCATGCTTTTCAAGCCCACGTGTGATGTAAACCATTTTCATGGTTTTGTGTGAGTCAGGATCACCCGCAGGAGGGTCGAGTCCTGACTTTATTGTGAAAATTTTAATTGAGAAAGAAATGATTTGTAATAATTGCATGTTGATTTTCCGTGCAAATGTGTTTTACATAACATCATAACGCATATCATTGTTTTAAAATGTGTGGAGAAAGGGTGGTTTATGCATGGCACCACGTTCATGTAGGTAGTATGGTTACCTACTTGTTCGTAGGATTGCCTTACTGAGCTTGATGTGCTCACCCCTTTCATTTTCTCCCACAGATAATCTCCAGTTGAAGTTGCGACGACTCAGTACTGCATTCTGGATATCCGCTGCTGCCCATCAACATGAGGTATATACACTTGTACATATTGTATCTACATAAGCATAGCACAGTAACATGTTTGTAAGTAACTTTAGGGGATGTATAAATAATGTAAACAATTATAAATGACTGGAGAAGAAATAAGTTAGATGGTAATTGAATGGTGGGACTGGCATTGACGCACAGCCCAATTATTAGTGGAGTGTTGGTCACGATTCGAGGACAGGTAAGAATTTAAGTAAATAATAAAACGCGAAAAATTAACGTTGATTTTTGGGTAGTTTGGGTCGTGACACCTGCTGATTTTTATGTGCTTAATATGGAGGATGATGACTCATCTAGATCTTTAATTTTGTTGGGAAGGCCTTTCTTAAAAACATCTAGAACCAAAATTGATGTGCATGATGGTACACTCACAATGGAATTTGATGGTGAAATTATTAAGTTTAATATCAATGATGACTATGAGAGTTCTAGGATTAACAAGGATAAGATAAAGGTCTCCCATGATTGTATTGTTTCCAAGAAAATTTTTATGTTGGTCAGAAAGCTATACTATCTCATTCTAAATTAAAAATATTTCCTGGTAAATTGTGTTCTAGGTGGTTAGGTCCTTTTATTGTTACTAATGTGTTTCCTCGTTGTACAATTGAAATTTAAAGTTTGGATACAGGTCAGATCTCTAAGGTCAAGGGTAATCACTTAAAGGCTTTTTATGAAGGTTTTCAACTGCATGAAGTTGAATGAATTGGGTTGAAATATCCAAACTACAATTGAGCATGGCCATGTCTAGCCAAAGACTTTAAAGAAATGCGCTTTTTGATAGGCAACCCAAAATTTCTCTTTATTTTCTTATTCGCAACTATTTTTCTTAATTTTTGTTGTTTTATTAGTAGTAGATAAGATTTATATTTGTCTTGGTGTTAAAAAAACAGAAGAAGTGTTTGCATAAGGCGTGCCCACGCCTTATGAAAAGAGCATTTCAGTTCTCAAAAATAAAATTCAGAAAATGTGCTTTAACAGGGTGTGCCCACACCCTGTCTAAAAACCTCTTCTGCCCATAAAAAAAATAGAGCATATGTTATTATTATTATTATTATTATTATTATTATTATTATTATTATTATTATTATTATCTGTCTCTTCAACTCATTTTTTTCTTTTTTTTTTTCAACTTGTAGATATCTCCAATCACCAACCGGCAGAAGCTCTGGCAACACCATCCGCAACCGCCGGAGCTGATCAACACAACGCCGACGCAACCATTTGTCTCCCTGACCTCCCACTTTTCGGTAACCCAACAACTACCCACCATTGTCCTTTCATTGTTCACTGTTCCGATATCTCCATCAATCAACAGCAACCATCTGCAGCAGCCCCATCTCCCGCAGCAGCTCCTGCACTAACTGTGATCTCGCCTCACTCTTTGACTCAATTGCAGAACAAATTCTGACAGCACCCACGGGATCTCTCTAAGCTCCATCGTGTCTCGACAGTAGCCATCTCATCTATCTTCACAACATCCAGCTCCCAACTTCTTCAGTATCCAACCGGCAGCAACAGTGGCCACCGACGAGCTCCACCGACTGCCTCACTTTTCACCTAACTAGGATTCAAAGTAGCTCCAGCAGCACCAGTCGCGATCTCCCATCTCCCAGCTTCAAGCATCTACAGTTCCACTGGCAGCAACGATTCCTCGCACCTATATTCATAGCAGTTCTGGCACTAGCAACCCACGATCTCTTCATCCAGCTCCGAGATCCCAATTGTAGAGCACCATCAGCAGCACCGAACAATCGCTGATTTTTTTCTTTATTTGCTATATTTTTTAGATTAAAAAACACAAAAAAATAAAACAAATAATAATAATAAATACAAAAATAAAAAAATGTGGTGGTTACTTTACTTAACAGACAAGTTTTAGCTATACCATTTTTATTATTAACATTATCTTATTTGGTCTAGTTATTTTTGCTTGTTTGTGCTTAACAATCGCACGGTATGAATAATATCTTAATGGTTAGCAGTGGAAATCAAGGAGCTTCTTCTGCTCGTAAGCGTGCTCGGATTGGCAAAGTAGTGGAAATCAACACAATGCTTCACGCTGCTCAATATTTTTCTGGGAAGTTTTCTATTTCTCTTAATCCTTTAAAGTTACGAGCACTTATTTGATACATTGGGGACAATGTATAGTCTAGGTGTGGGGGATGGTCTTTAATTGTGATTAGGTTCTTTAACTATGGTGTTGCCATTTGTTTCGTTTTCTTTCATTCTTGATTATTGTTCATGAAAATTTTTGCAAATCCACATATTTTTTGTTCCAAAAGGTACATTAGTTATTGTTTGTGATTTCTTTGAGTTCTAGATTTTTTCCAATGCTTATCCCATGAACAAAAATTTGATTTACCTATGTGCAAAATGGTTTTGAATTCTCACTAAAACACTGTGATTAGTTGCTTTTGATTCATTAGATGAAAAAGTATATAGGATCTAGCACACATAACTTTTTTAGTGAGAATTAAGCCTACGAGCATTCATTACATTATGCTCCATTTCTTTGTTTGTATCATTGTCATGCATAGTTGATTATTCTAGAACTTGCTCTGTCATACATGTCTCAATCAACCCCTTTGATGAGTAGGATGCAATAAATCAAATAAGGGCATTTAGGTTAAACCATTTTTCTTGTCATTATACCTTTCTTTTCAAGCCTACCCTTGTTATTATTAACCCCTAGAAAAATAACTTTGAGTATGGCCTTTTCTTTGGATTAAACCACATTACAAGCCATAATAAACCTTTTTTGTTGATTTTTCCCTCTTTTTGAACCTTGAATTGATGAATGTCACGACCCTCTTTACCAGTCCGTGACCTTTACCTTACCACTTACCACTAATAGTTGGGTTGTGAGTCAACATCCAATCCACATCTCATATACATTGATATTAATTAAATAGAATAGAAACTGGACTTTTATAAATATGCGAAATCGTTTACATCAGTTTCTATTATTTATACATCCCTTACGTACAAAATACCACTAGACTGTGCATTAATTTACAGGATACAAAATTTTTTCTCAACACAAGTGTATACCTCTCTATTCTGCTGGAGAACACCTTAGCAGGGACGAATACAGTACTGACTACTGCATAGTATCTGTGGAGGAGGAAATAAAGGGGGTGAGCATAACATGCTCAGTAAGAAAAATGTGCAATCAGGTAGATAACTACACTATCTACATGCTAAAATACATATATGTTCATTTTCCTTATAAAACAATATGCATGTTCGTTAAAACAACTTCCATCAATGTGAAACCATTAATTCGCTAGATGGGTATATGCATATTCACACAGTAGCACACAACTTCACACAACATAATCTATTCACATAGTTCATACATAGAAAACGCTTTACTTAAAAACCACACAGGTTCATTCCGAAATCACTTTGCACACAGCAAGTCAATGTTCATATGAGACATAATCATGGGTTATCATATTCCCTAGACGCACAGCAAGGGAAGATATTTGTCACCTCACACAGTAGTGACAATATCATATCACACAGATATAGAAGACTTTTGGCCATAGTCGGATTCCAGGCTACATTGAACAGGTGTGCAGGAACCCTACGCTTAGGGAGGCGGATCAACCATCCCGTCAGCTCAACTCAACTCACGGTACATCGTACACT
This sequence comes from Firmiana major, assembly GCA_033439115.1. Lineage (NCBI taxonomy): Eukaryota > Viridiplantae > Streptophyta > Magnoliopsida > Malvales > Malvaceae > Firmiana > Firmiana major. The sequence goes on along the minus strand of CM065912.1, from coordinate 34,938,789 downwards.
ATGGCTAACGCTCACGGTATATCGTGCTCCCGTGGATCCTAATCACTCATTTCTATTGTCTCAAAATCACGTGCGAGCATATCAGTGCCAGACACACAGCAGTACACAACGGCTCTAGCATGGTTTATCCATCACACAACAATTTCATAAACTCTCGTGCGAGTTCTCGAGTGGAACACACAGTATTATCGAGGCATCAAGCAAGATTTTTCTTATCACACAAAAGCTCAAGAGACTACGTACGAGTAACTCAGTGTAGAGCACACAGCATATCTGAGGCATCGAGCATGGTTGTCTTATCACTTTAAATCGAGAGGGTCACATGCGAGCATAATCAGAGAAGATCACTAAGAAGTACTCTATAGCTCCAACATGATTCCTAAAATCTAGTGCGAGCAGCTCGAGTGGAACACACATCATCACCCGAGGCATCGAGCACTTTTCAGCTTTTCTCAAAAACACTTTGAAAATAATGTGCGAGCGAGGCTGGTCAATCTACCGTAGCCTCTCATGCTCTAGCACAATTTCACACAGAAAAGAAATAGAAGGGCTCCATGTGTAGTTATGAGTGAGAGGAAAAATCTCCCTTCAATCACTCTTTATAAACATTTCATGCAATTGATTAAATCGGGAGCCATTCTAATATCATTCTTTCTCAAACTGTTTGCAAAAACCTCTTTTCACAACAATCACAGAAGTTATGCAAGTTCATACTATCAACTTATTTTCTACGTAGCTTTCTATCTATCCATATCAATATCTATGTATTTATCGCATACATGTACATTCCAACAGGCAAGAAAACATGCATATAGCTATCTCTATAGCTTACATAAGTCTCTTACCTCGAATCACACTTGAATCATCTTCCTTGATTCCAATAGCTTATGATCCGATCTTGTCAACTCTGACCTTATCTCTAGGAGCTGCAAGTGTTTATAATTCTCATCTGTATATTCTCATATACTTCATTCCACTTGCATGATATTTAGATCAATGCATTTTGGCCATTTATATCTCATTGGCCTCGTTATATAAATATCGAACTTTTCAATCGTTTCATTAGTTTCTCGAGAATCTATTAGACTCCTCGAGTCCATTAATTCCATATTGAACCGACATTTAGCTCCCCATGCCCTTAGTTCATCATTTTCATTTTATTGAGGCATTTCATCAAACACCTAATATACTAAATTTTCACTATTTTCCATTCTAACTTATGGATTTCACCAAACCATTTTACAAGCATCTATACATGCTTATTAACATCTATGCATGCTCAAATCATCCTCAAATCCATACCTACTCAACAAATCCTCGTTTTACAACATTTAACCATTTTATAGGTCATAGAGAGTTTAGCATTTTCTAAGATGTTTCAATCTTAAATTTATATATCAATCTACTCATACAAGTATATAGATTAACATATATTAGATTGGAGTATTGAATCTTATCAATCTCAACTTTTCTCCACTTTGCACAATTTTGGGAAAAACTCATTTTCTCATTCAATGGATCAACTCAACTTCTAGCTTCCAACTATGTTGTTCTTCCCCACTTTATGAACAACTTTGATGTAATAAACTTCTCTCAAATATTTAAGGAAAGTGTTGATAGTCTAGGGAGGGAATTTAGGTTACTTGGCATTCAAAATGGAAAGGTTTATGTTTCTCCCGAAATCTGCAGTTCAGCAGGTCCTGTTTTATAGAAAATGCTTGGTGAGATCGATCTCTCTAGGTCAAGGATCGATCTTCCTCTGTTTTAAGCCTTTCAGAATGTCATTTTAAGCCTATGAGATCAATCTATCGAGGCATGAGATCGATCTGCTCTTTGTTATGAGATCGATCTGCTATTTGTTATGAGATCGATCTTCTCCAGCAGAGATCTAAACAGATCGATCTGGCACAAGGTGAGATCGATCTGCTCTTGGTCGAGAGCTAAAGAAATCGATCTGTTTGGATTGGGATCGATCTCCTCATTCCAGAACGCTCCATTCTCTTCGTTTTGGCCCCTGAGATCGATCTCCCTTGCATTGAGATCGATCTCCTCTTGTTCTGCAGCACACTCAGCTGTATTTTTCCCAACTTTCAATAGAATACTTGCATTCAATTTGCTACACTACTCATTTTAAGTTCCAATCACATTCATCACTTACAAAAATTCATTTCTTCATATTCATACATAATGAAACTTGTGTGTACATTCTCAAACTCATAGTACAAGGGTGTACATTGAATTTTATGGACTTTACATCATTTATGTCGTACATAGCATGTACATGTATATACTTATGAATTCATAAGGTTTACATACAAAAAATACGGGTCTTACAATGAATCATATAAACTTATGCACATGAAACTTCAAAACATTTTTGGAAAGATTGCAACATGTTGAAAATTTAGTGTTCCAAGCTATTATTTCCTTTGAGTTTTTCTCTTTCGAAAAAAGATTAAAAAAAAAGAAGAAAACAATTATGAATAAATAAAGACAAAGAGAAGTGTAATTTTTATTACTTGGCAGTTAGTTCTGAAAATTATGTGATTGAAGCAATCTTTTGAAATCATTGAATTGAGTTTTGTGTGAAAAGTTTTGTATGATTCCTTCAATTTCTCTAACCTAAAAATTCCTTTGTCATACCTTACGTAAACCTCATTACAACCATTTTATACCTTTAGATTTTTGCATCCTAATTTATTCATTGTTGGAAGAAATGTGATAAATTTGCAAGCCTATGGTAAGAAATCTTCTATGCAATGACTTGAGAGCTCATTGATATGTATACCTCAAACACTTAGAGTGTGATGAGTGAAATCCAATTGCGAGGGTGTTGGATCCTATGTATTTTATGAACTTAATTGAATCATTAAGGTTCTATTCATGTGTGTTATGAGAATTCGCTTTAAGAACTTGTTTTTTAATTCTTGAAAGGAATGCGTTTTGGATGAGCATAGGAAGAGGATGAAGGAATGATGAGAAGAGATTATGAATTTAGACTATTGTATGCTTGAGGACAAACAATGTTTAGGTGTGGGGGAATTTGATAGGTTGTATATTAAACATATTAATTGTCATATTTTCCCATGATTTAAATTCTTTTATATGCTTAATTTTTGGATTTGACTTATATTTGGTATTTTGTATTGTGAATGAAGGAATAGGAGCAAAATGGATTAAAGTTGCAAATTTTTATCAAGTCACAAAACCAGAAGATATTTTAGTGTAACACATTAACACGTCCAAGGCAGTGGCAAGAATTGCAAGTTAAATATGTGAATTCAAGTCAAGATCCATCACTTGTAGCTGAAGTTGACTTAACCAGTCTAAAGATGGCAAGTGGAAGATTTTAATTATTAAGGAAGAGATATGCAATGGATGTCTTTGGCAAGTGGTTGAAAAAAGGAAAGAAGATTATTTGTAATCAAACTCAATCAGAGAAGTTTCCTATGGAAACAGATTCTGGGAATTAAGAGATTCAACATTTATAGACTAAGAGAAGGTTGGAGAGGAGGATCATCATCATCATCATATAGACACACATTATAGAATTCAACTATTTTTATTTTTCTTTAGGCAATTGAAAAACTTCTTTGGGTGTTTTTCTCAACTTATGGCTTGCTAAATTATTTAGTCCAGCCAAAGGATAATTAAAGTTTTGGATTCTTCAAGAATTGTGAGATCTAATTAGTTTTTTTTTATTTTGTTCTTTTATATCTTTACTATTTATATATCTTATGTGCTTGTTTAAATTATTGTTTTGATTAATTATTCAAAAGGGCCCTTTGTTCAATTGTCAGGATAATATCTCACCAATTAGAAACCTGAATCCGTAATTGTTTAGGAATTCTAATATAAGAGGTAAATAACATAATTGATTACAGATAGGTTTTCAATTCTATGTTATGGAGATATGTAATCTAGCTTAAATGAACCTACATGTGTGTTTGTTGGTTAGAATTGGTAGTCTCACTAGTTTTTAATGTTGTTGGTAAATTAAATCTTAAGATCGTATTTAAGATTGTTTAACTGGCAAGAGAAATAATTAGAGATCGTATTCTGATTATCGAAGAAGTAAAGAGGGATAGGTTGTTAGGTCGTACCAATAACCATAACCAATTTGGTTAAGATTAAAAGAATCCATCTTTGCATCAATGATCAATTCCATAAACCCATTCTAAAATTATTCCTTTGGTTAGATGTTCTCCTCATATTGATTTTCTCCCAACATTTTACATAGTGATTTTTCTCTGCTACATTTTAATATATTAAATTTTCTTTTTATTCTCACTATAACAAAATCCCCAATATATTTGCTTTGTAAATCTTTTGCAAAAAAATAAATCTAATCAAATTCTATGGGAAACGACCTTACTCAATTATACTACAATTTTAATTTATTTTTTAGTAGTAATTATTATTGTTGGTCTCGACAGCCAACAGTTAGAATTAATCAATTTGATCAATTGGTAAATGAATTGAAGTTGGTAATCAAGGTGTTTGATAAAATGCCTAAATGAACTAAGTAAGCTTAAGACCATTGCCAACCAAGTGTTTGTTGAAATACCTAATTGAATTAGTTAGCAAGATGGCATGTTTGGCGTGACCAGCGATATGGCTACGCATGCATGGCTCTCAGCCACATACCATAACTGAGAGGTCCAATGGGCCAAGCCCAATTGGTTTTGACCCAATGAGGTGTAATGGGCCTCGGACAAGCCCAATAAGAGTTGGTGAGCCCCACAAGTCCAATAGACCCGACTAAAATGAATAGTAAAATGGAAATGGGCTTAAGACAATGTTAGGCCCATTAAGAGTAAACAGGCTTATTAAGTGAAATAAATTGTATTAAATGTGTAATACAGTAGAAAAAGTGTAATTAACCCAATGAATGGTTATTTACAGCTCCGAAGTTTAGAGTGGGAGCTGATCGGACTGCGAGATTGAGCAGCACCGAGGAAGAGAGGTCACGTGACGTGATCCGATGTAAGAGACTTTTACGGGTAGTTAGAGATCTGCACGTATTTTCATCTTCTTTTGCATTCACTTAAAAATTCTGAGGGTCATAGAAAGTGAATAAAAATTTAAGAGACTGAAAAAGGGTAAATTTCGATTTTACCCCTATTAAGGGTAAAAAGTCAACTTTTAAAAAAAGTTGTAATAAGCTTAGAAAGCTTCTTTTTTTTTACTATTTTTAATACTGTTTGACAATTGCATTGATAGACTGGCTGATGTATTCATGTTATATGCGAAAACAGCACGATATAATGCCGATTTGAATTAATTGAGTGAATTCATTTGAAATAAGTCATCTATCGATTTGTGTGAAAATCGATAGTGCTAGAGCACAACTCGCACTGGATTTTATATGTTTTCTACCTTCATTAGTGTTGGAGTGATACTCGCATTAGAGTTTACATGATATGAATTACATAGTACTTGAATTTTCTCATACTTTATTTTTATGCGATTTATGCATGACAGAGTACTGGAGCATTGCTCGTACTCAGTTTTATTGATTGATACATGATAGAGTACTGGAGCATTGCTCATACTCAGTTTTACATGACATAGTGCTGGGAGCATTGCTCACACTAGATTTATATGACTTGATGCATGAGTCTGTGCTGGAGTTTACTCGCACGTACCAGTTTTGAAAGAGATAGCATGAAACAACCGTGTTAGGAGCTTCTGCAGACTATGTGTCACACCGATTATATGCTTGCACGTGCGTTTTGAGATATGGCAGAGGGCTATCGAAATTGTATTAATGGTATGGGGTAGATAAGACATATGGCAGGCACCTCCGATTGTGATAATGGGTCCATTGAGTACTTTGTACTGTGTATGTCACATGGAGTACGTTGTTCCGTGTGTACACGCTGTTGTAGATTTGTTGGCTGACAGTTGAGGATTTGACCCACCTCCCGTCACAGCAAATGTGAGGCCCCACACACCAAGTACTGTGTAGCCTGAGATCACAAAAAATGAGATATGATCATAATCCTCAAACATGTAGTAGCCTATCTCATCTCATCTCACTTCACCTCACTTGAGGTTTATTATTTGAATTGTCACATGATTTTTATAAATTGGGTAGACCCAAGGGATGGGTTGAGCCTCAACATGTGACTTTATGTGTGTGACATGGGTAAACCCGAGGGATGGGTGAAACCCGAATTTCCATGTTTTTACATGATGAAATGGCATGATTTAATGTGATCTATATTACTTACATGAGAAATACAATGTTTTGCATGATTTGCTGAAGTGATTAAACCAGCATGTTTTCAGTTTATACTGACAATTTGTATCTATATATATATACTTACATAAATATTTCAAAGAAAGATACATGCTTTAGATGTGAATTGAAAAAGAAATGATTTCAAGGCATGAGCATTATATTTTGTAGATAGTGTGGTTATCTACTTGCTTGCCTTATTTCCTTACTGAGCTAGTGAGCTCATCCCTTTCATTTTTCACCTCTCTACAGAGCATCCATAATAGTTTAGCACGATTGAGGATTGGTATTCCTTTATCTGCTGCACACCCATCGCACTAAAGGTATACACATTCGCAACGTTTTGTACTGAACAATGTAAAAGCATAGTTATGTAAACGAATGTACTATCGGGGATGTATATGTACACATATATGTATTTGAAATTTATATATGTAAACTTACTCACAGTCAATAGATAATTGTATTAACATATATGTATGCTATGGAATGAATATGGATGAGGTGACTAATACTCAATCACAGGCCAACGGATTTGTGGTTGAATTATGAAAGAATGAAAGGTAATTAAAATACAAAAAATTTATGGTGGATTTTGGTAAGTCACGGGCGGCCGTGACACGTATGATTTATTAAGTTAATGATTTTATGAATTAAGTATGTAGATCACACTAAATGCATCAAAGTACTTATTTCGAGGAAATTGCATGATAAAACTTGTTTTAGTTATTTAAAACAAACTAATGCATTAAAATGTTTTCCCTAAAATGTACTTAGCATGTTTTGAAGTAGGATCACTATGTTTAAGATTACAAAAAGGATGATTCTATGGGATAACCATCTCATTTACTTAAGTATTACAATTTGAAAATTAAGTTAATTTTATGATGTCAAGGAATCATTTCATATATATTTTATGAATTATTTTAAGAGACTATAAGATTATCATTTGTAACGTGTTTATGGGTATACAACATCCATCTATATCATGTTAGCAATTATGCCTCATGTTCTTAAGGGATGCTTGACATCCACCCTTTATATGGCATTTATGCATTTAAGTTTTAAGTAAGTCTGTTAGACCTAGACAAGTCAACAACATTCCTAGTACTCACCGATCCAGTAAGGCTGAGAAAATCCTAACTATGGTCATAGGTTACCCTTCCCTTATTAGAACCTCCCATTTTGGGATGTAGGTAAGATGCACAACACTCTTAGAATCAAATGCCTAGTCTCTAACCTACGTTTAAGATTTTATTGAGTATATGATTTTAAGTTTATACGAGCATATGTTTCTAAGTTATGTTTTGCATGAGTGCATCCTATGCATGTTTCGTTCAAATGCCTATGTTTTTGCAAGAATACTTATCCTATGTTTATAACTTACTTATTATAAAAATAAGTATGCTTTGAACTAAGTATGTTTGCAACCAAAGCTGTCTTATTATGTTTAAATGAAGTATTCATATATGTTTTGCCTTCCTCTCTACATATACTCTTGCTGAGCATTAAACTCACCCAATTTCCCTTTCTCCACAAATTATTTGCAGTAGGTACGAGAATGTTACTTCTTTTAGGGTAACCTAGGAGAGCGTTGTCTTGTCGCCCATTCTTATTCTTTTGAAGGTATATACACAGTTAAATATCTTGGTTTATATGTCAGACATACTCATGCACAATTTATGTAATTCTTTTTTGGGATGTAACTATAGGTTATATTAGATATCGAATGCAGTCTTAAGGTTGTATTAGATGTCAATTACGACCTGTAAGAGAAGTGTGATTAGAAAATCAATCTAAGTACAATTGTATCTTTTTGTAGAGAATTAATAAATGAAGTCTTTTATGGTTAATGATATGCTTGTTATAAATGTATGGAATTTCTCATCACACACTTATGGATGGGACCAAGACTAAAGAAAATCATATCAGAGTTAATCAACAATATCAACGAAAGCGATTGGGTGCTACACTGATCGTTGACAAACATAATTAAGGGAAAAGAAAATTTTAATCCAAATTTCGCTGAAACAGGACATTACATTTAGCTCCTTTGTTGTTGTACATTTGCTTTTTTTTACTAGAAAAATAAGGTTTAGACTATTGTAGAAGGGATTTCGAGGAGGAATATTAGCGAAAAATATTTCATCTCATGCTTTATGAGATTAGGGTTTTTTTCCCATTATTTCATTTGATTTGGGTTGTTTATGCAAGTGACTTTTTAAACTGAACAAATTTTACTATAATGTGCTTTTAGCTAACACATTTCTTTGAATTTATTTTGTTTCTGTGCAAAGAGTTAGACATCATCTTGATTAAGTTGTGGATGGCTAGCAGAGCTTATACATAGTGGGTGCTCTACCATTTTACTTGAAGGGTAGGCTGTCAAATTAAAGGACCAAGTTCTCAATGGAATGCATGCATTATGCTAGGCAAGGTTTTCATCTAACACATTGTTTATGTGCATCTAATTCGCTTAGAAATGCAACATTGTTGTTTAGTGGTATTTTGTCTTGTCGGTTTGACAAAATTAAGAACTATGATTAATGTGATGCAAGTTAAGATGTTAAAAGATTTTGACTTGCATTATTTACGGGAGTTCTTGTGTAAAAGAATAAAAAAATAGTAACAAACATAAAAGGCATTGCATTACTTGAGAAAGACTTAAGAAAAATGAAAGGCGAGATATGAAAAACGAAATTGTGACAGTCATTTTTTTATTAACTAAAAGAAAGATTTGAAAATCATGATGAGAAAGATAACTGAGGGTAAAGATTTGATTATTTAGATAAAGAAAGAAAACGAAAAGGGATCAACTTCTTGAATCTAGAGGAAACCCTAAATTTTTGTACTCATGTTATAATTTTTGGGATGAAAGTTTGCATTTGCATCATTATAGTGAGCGTTTGCAAAGATATTTGTATTTTCAACTATGTAGAAAGTGTTTGCAATCGTGTAGAGATCATTTGATTTATGGTAGATATTTACATCTTGGAAAAAGTCATCTGCAACATTGGACATATACATATTTGCATCTTTTTTTAAAGGCATTTTCATCATTACTATGGATCTTTGTATTTACATCTTTGTTAGGGGTATCTATATCTTGAGAGAATATTTCCATTTTCATTATTGTGATATAACTTTGTATTTTTATTATTTGGGGGCATACATTTGATTTACATTTTAAAAAAAAAGTAAATATAAGGGAATGGAAATTTAGGATTATGAAAATAGTTTTCAGATTTGGAAGATTTGAAGAATGCTTGAGATAAAAGGGTAAAGAAATTTGAAAATTTGTAAAATAGGGGAATTTTTTCATGAAGATTTCAAATCGGGAAGTTTAAACCTAAGGAGAATTGTTGCCAAATTTTCAAGATGTGAATATTTTTTAATGATGTAAATCTCTTAAGATGTGAAACTCTTAATTTTCATTTTTCTAGTGATGCAATCTCTTAAGATATGAAACTCCTAGTTTTCATTTTTGAATTTTTTAATGATGTAAATCTCTTAAGATGTGAAACTCTTAATTTTCATTTTTCTAGTGATGCAATCTCTTATGATATGAAACTCCTAGTTTTCATTTTTGATGATGCGAATCTCTTCGGATGTGAATCTCCAAGTCAAGATGTTAATCTCTTTGAATGTAAATCTCTGAGCCAAGATGCCAATCTCTTAGGATTTGAATCTCCGAATCAAGATGTGAAACTCTTAAGATGTGAATCTCTGAGTTAAGATGTAAAACTCTTAGGATGTGAATATTCGAGTCAAGATGGGAAGCTTTTAGGATGTGAATCTCTGAGTTAAGATAAAAATTTCCTTGGATGTGACTCTCTTATTTCTAAGTTTTTTAAGATGTAAATCTCCTTATTTTCAATATGTCAAGAATGAGAGTCTATTTAAAGTGTGAGTTTTTTTATAGAAAAAAAAGATGTGATATTCTTTTCAAAACAAGAAACTCTTTTTAAGATGACAAATTTTTTTTAAGAAAGATGCAAATCGTTTCTATGAGTTAAGCCTAACGTAATTGGCACCATTGCGTGGTCTTAAGTCCAGCAAAATGGGCAATTAAGCGAGATTTTTTTCAACTTAATGTAGCTGGCACTTTTTTGTGGTTTTAAGTTTTGTGAATTACATGATGAGATGATTTTAAACCCAATATAATTGGTGTCGTTGTGTAGAATTTAAGTCAAATGAAATATGCAGAAAATGAGAATTTAAAAATCTCGACCTTTCTTTCTATCTAGGTTAACTTTGCTTTCGAATCTTTTGTTTCCTACTGGTCATCTCACTCCAACCTTTGGTTTCATATAAGTCCCCTTATTCTGACCACTGCTTTCATCCAGTTCACCTTATTTCGACCTTTGTTTTCATTCAGGTCACCTCATTCTGACCTTTGGTTTCATCCAAGTCACTTCATTCCAACATCTAGTTTCGACCATGTCACCTTATTCCTTATTCTAACATCTAGTTTTATCCAAGTTTCTTCATTCCAACCTTTGATTTCTTTTAAGTCACCTGTTATTTTCAACCTTTGGTAAAAATATATATATCTTAAAAACCTCAAGGAATATTTTCTATTTCAAAGTTGAATTTATTTTCTAAAATGGACTGAACCTTAATATTGGAGTCAAAGTATTGGTTTCATGTCGAATTCATTTTATAAAATGGACTAAGCCTTGGTATTGGAGTCAAGGTATTGTTTTTAAGTCAAACTCATTTTCTAAAATGAACCGAGCCTTAATACAGAGTGAAGGTATTATTTTTTAAAGTCGAATTCATTTTTAAAATGAGTGAAACCATGGTATGGAGTCAAGGTATTGGTTTCAAGTCATACTCATTTTCTAAAATGAATCGAGCCTCGGTATAGAGTCAATTTATTGTTTTTCAAAGTTGAATTCACTTCAAAAATGAATCAAGCCTTATTGTGGAGTTCAAAATATTGTTTTTTGAAGCCGAGTTCATTTTCAAAATGAATCAAGCCTTGGTATGAAGGTATTGTTTTTCAAAGTTGAATTCATTTCAATATGAAACAAGCCTTCGTATGAAGTCAAGGTAATGTTTTCCAAAAAGAATCAAGTCTTAGTATAGAGTCAAGGTATTCGTTTCACGATAATAAACTCGTCTTTTTAAAAATTTTGTTTAAATGTTTCAAAACAAATTACCTAAATAAAATAATTGTCTAAATATTTGCCCTATTGCTGATTCTCAGCATTGTATAAAGAGAGACAACTATAGACACTAAATTTTATCTTGGTATAAAACAATTAAATTAAAGAAAAATAAAAATAAAAAATTCAAATGAAAGCAAGTCAACCTTTGGTCGAACCTTATATAAGACCTAACCTACCTTAAACCTTAAACCATTTTAAGCCCATCCTAACTGCACCTTAAACCATCTAAAACCCTATCTCAACCTTAAGCCCTAGCTTAACTTTAAAACCCTATCTTAACCTTTAACTTCATCTTAATTCTAAAACCTAAAACATTAACCATAAACCTTAAGTACCTAAACCTTACCTAAAAAGCTTAACCTAAACCCTAAACCCTAAACCCTAAACCCTATCGTTAAACCATGTACATATGCAAACCCTCCTCCCATGCACAACACAACTCTTAAGTCAAGCCCATACCTTGCAATTAAAACCCAAAACCATGCCAAGAGTATGACCAAAGAGTTTGCAAAAGAATAGAAATAAATCGATAAATGAGCTAACAACTAAAATTTGACTTAGTGGTTGTTACTTCTTTTTATGAAGAATTAAGTTTAAGGTTATAATCTTTTTTTCCCATTTGTACCTTCTTATGAACCAAAAGAAATAAATATATAAGTAAATGAGCCTTTTTTTTTTTTTTGCTCTTTGTGCTGCACCCTGTTGCCTTGTCCCACTACTAATGCTTTTCCGTGTTACCATTTCTTCATTAAGGCTCTGCTAACTATTACTGCTTTGCTACCTGGCGGCGCTGCCCTATCGTGTTCACTACTGCATTGCCCTGCATTGCTCTGCTGCAGCGGTGCTGTTTTGTAGCGCTGCTTACCTGTCGGACCTTGCTACTGCTCCAGCATCGTCACTTTTCATCGCTGCCTGCTGTTGCTGCCTTGCCATGCTACTACTCTACATCGCTGCCTACTGCTATCCTCTGTTTTGGCCCTACCCTTCTGCTGTGCTTCTCCACAACTGCATCACCGTTGCTGCCCTGCATCTCGGCCCTGCACCACAGCCCACATCTCAGCCCTGCACCACTTTCCCGATTTGCTGTAAGGAAGGTTGAGTTGTCGCACTGTCGTTCACTGTTGCGCTGCCATTACCCCTTGTTGCTGCCTCCTGCCACGCCGGCTGCTATGGTACACCCTTGCCCTGCTTAACTTGCTACCTCGTCACTGCTGTGAGGATTACAGCGTCGGCTGCTAAAGAAATGCACCGCTGGTGTGCTGTATTCCTACCGTGTCGTTGTTTTGGTTGTTGGGAGAGGAATAACAAAGAAGAAAAAAAAAGGAAAGAAGGGAGAAGGAAAGGAAGAAAAAAGTGCAAAATGAAGAAGAGGAAGAAGATAAAGGAGGGTAGGTTTTTACTTAAAACGACAAGGTTTTAATAAAAACAGGGGCTTTGCCTTTGAGTTGTAATGAGGTATGTTTTAAAGTTTTAATAAAAACAGGGGCTTTGAGATTTGTTGAGGTATGTTTTACTATTAATTTTATTTATTTGTTACTTTTTTTAGTTTAAATGATTTAGCTTAGAATTTATTTATTGAAAACACAGAATAATTTAATATTAAGATACAAAATAATGAGTTAGAAAACATTTTTTTTTTTAAAAAAAAGAGATTTTTTAAATAAAATAAAAATAAAAAAGAAACGAAATTATCTTTAGATCTATAAATTAGTTATAAATTAAATATTCAGAAATTAAATAAGTTAGTAATTGTAAATCGAGGTTAATACAATGATGAAATTCTAATGAAATGAAATTGTTGTAAGCATCTTAGAAATTTTTAGATGATGAAAATTTTTTTTATTCAATTAAAGTATAGAAGGATATAGAATGTTTTAGTCAAGAATTTTTTATTTATTTCAAAAAATATATAAAATGAACAAATAAATAACTAAAAACAAAGATAGTTATAAGTTAAATATTAATCTATAAATGATTTTTAAATAGTCAGGTAAAAGAAAATATAATCTGTTTAGATAGAAATTCAATCAATGTTGAAACTCATGGATATTGCCAGCGAGCGTCTTCGAGATTGAGATGATAAAACTCGTTTCATACTTAATCAAAGCTATCAGGAATATCGGAAAAAAAAATTTATATATAAATTTCCACCTATTCTACATAAACATAAATAACAACAACAATAATAAAAAATAATCATAAGTTTGAAAATTAATAAGGTAAATGAATTTTTTTATAATTTTTTAATAAAATTTGAATTATTGATGATGGAATTCTTAATTTTGCAAGCGACAGAATTTAAGAAATTTATAAGTATTGTTACTTGAAACAATGGTGACGAATCGCTGACGTCTTCTTTTTGGGTTCCTTGCTACGTGTTACCGAGAGTTTCTGAAAAAAATAAAAAGATCAGAGGAAAAAATTTGGCAGAGTTTTGGTAAGAAGTTTTCAGATCTGGTTTATGAATCAATCTGGCCCCTATTTATAAGGGTTTCTATCGTCACTAATTACGCATATGCCCTTTTTTTTGCGCCTTCTGTGGGAAACGAAAGAAAAGATATGGTACAGACACATTCAGGAGGGACGAGAACTGATGGATAATACAAAAAAAATTAAAATTCGAAACTAAAACGAAGTTTTTTTGGATGAAATCCCAGACAAATCGCCTTTGACATTTGCCACCGCTTAGATCTCGAAAAGTTACGCGAATTAAAAAAAATAACCTCAATTGGACCACTGAGCATAAAGTTATGGCCCTCCGAAATTTTGAGCACAGGGAGAGACTCTGCAGCGCACTCTGCCTCACACCCTGCCACGTGAGACTCTACCGCACACTTTGCCGCGTGAGACTCTACCGCAGACTTTGCGCACACTTTGTTGCGCACCCCGCTCGCGAGAGTCTGCCGCACACTCTGACGTGTGAGACACTGCCGCGCGACACTCTACCGCAGACTTTGCGCACACTCTATCGCTCACCTTACCGCGCGAGAGTCTGACGCACACTCTGACGCGCGAGACCCTGCCACGCGACACTCTGCAACACACCTGCCGCAGACTCTGCGCACACTCTGTCGCGCACCCTGCAGCCGAGAGTCTGCTGCACACTCTGACGCACGAGACCCTGTCGTGCGAGACTCTATCGTACACCCTGCCGCGCCGAGCAACACTTTGTCGAGCACCCCCTATTGCGCACCCCTGCCCCGCGAGACTCTGTTGCGCACCCTGCCGCTCGATACTCTACCTAACACCCTGCCGTGCGATACCCTGCCGCACACTCTGTCGCTCACCTTGCCGCTCGAGAGACTCTGTCGCTCAAGACCCTGCCGCGCAAGGCGCGAGACTCTGTCGCGCATTCTGACGCGCGCAAGACCTTGTCGTGTTGTATGTCGCGCCCTATCGCACACCCTGCCACACAAGAGACCCTGTCGCGCAAGACCCTGCCCCGCAAGGCACGAGACTCTGTCGCGCATTCTGCCACACACCCTATCGCGTGAGACCCTACTGCGCATCCTGCCACGCAAGACCCTACCGCGCAAATTCAGATTCCTGTCACAGGGCTGAGGGAGCACAATTCTACGACACATTTTCAAAACCCTGTAGCAGGGATCAGTACTCAGGACCCTGTAGCCAGGGTGAGGGAGATAAACCCTGCCACAGAGTTCGGAATGAATTCAAGGTTCATCAGTTTGGGGAGCAGGGGAGGCAGAGCCCTCCCTCAGCAAATAGAAGGCAGTAGGCTAGTGGTCAGAACAGTTTGAACTCTTTAGTCTATTTCGAAGATTCAAGGCCAAATCTTGAAATAGGAGGTGTTAGAAGAAAGCATCCAATGCAAAGACCCGAGAGAAGGAGCTTTCATTCAAATGACTCGGACTCTTTTAGTACTGAGAAAAGGGGAGTACATTCGACCCGAGAATCGAAGAAGAACATGGAGAAAGTCATAGAAAGGAGTCTTTGAAAAGTTATGTAGATCACTTCCGAAATGTTACTCTAGAAGTGAAAGATTTACAAGTAAGAGTAGCTATGACAGCAATCTTGCAGGGAACGAGATCTGAGAAGTAATAAGAGTTTTCGTCCCTTGACCAGCTTACAACTATCTCAGATTTATTTGCTCGAACGAATAAGTATGTTGCCCAAAAGGAAGTAATGAAATTAGTGCAGTCTCGAGATGCGAAAGAAGAAAGAAAAAGATAAAGAGACGTGACAGAAAACCTGAAGAGAAGACGTTTGCGATTCGTCACCATTGTTTCGAGTAACAACACTAAGTAAGAAATTGTTTTTTTAAAATTTAATTTGAGTGTTGAGAAATTTAGAAGGAAATAATTTTAAGATTTTGGATTTGCAATTTATTTTAAAAATTCAAATAAAATAATTTTTTTATAAAATATTTAATATAAATATGATGATAGAGTCTTTTCATGAGAATTAGTAGGTTCCATAAGTACTTTTAAGGTGCAAAACTTCTTTAGTTGTTCCATCAGAATATAGAAAGACACCTAAATCAATCTTCAATATTTAAATATAAATAAAATATAAATAAATTTTGAAATAATTTGAAATTAAAAAATTATTTAATTAATGTCATTTTAGAATAAATTATAATTAGATGATACAAATAGGAGCTATGAGGGTATTAATATTTTCCTATATATATAAGTATATTTTTTTAACTCAAACTTTGACACATAAATTGGACTCATCTTTATATTTTATTTTAAATAAACAATCAATCACATCTGAATAAAAAAGAGTGATAGCAACTTTATAAAATTATGTTTAGCATTTAAGTTAAAGACTTAAAACGTTATAACAAATAAAATTGTAACTAATTCGAATTACTTTGACTTTAGCAAGATCGAAAAGCACTGCTGCTAGTAGGAGATTATAATAATTTTCTCTTCAACCCCTGCCTTATCGCTATTTTGAATACATCCAAAACACTTCCCCTACCATCAAAATCGTCCAATTTAGTCCGTCAAATGAAATAGAGTCAACGATATGTGGTGATTCGCGGAAAGCATATATAAATCTTAGTAAGATTAAGATTATGGAAGGGTGTAGCGGTCCAAATTAATTAAATTTTTCATGAATACATATTGTAAACTTAATTTATTTATATTTTTAGAAATATTAATGCACTTTATTAGTATTATATAAAAGTGGGGAAAACATGATGAAACTAATTTCTCAGTTTTGATTTTTGAAACATATCTTGAATAGACATTTAGGTTCAAACCGAGCTTAATCAGGGCATTAATCATTAGTTTTTATGAGCGGTATTATTAGTTTTAATAAAATTAAAAAAAATAAAAAAATTATTAAAAATATATTTTTAATAAAATAATAAAAAATAAAAACCAAATATGAAAAGGTAATTTTACCGTTTCTTATATTTTATTTTTTTCTGTCTAAATCAAATGCACTTTCATTGATATCAATTGATGAGTCATACGATGCATGAGAAAATGTAGGCAAACTTTAATTTAATATGGCTTGTTTTTTCAAGCCTAATTTTTTTATCTAAATTTATTTTTATATACAATGATAAAAATCAAATTCAAATCCGTATAAACATTAGTAAATTTTTTAAAAGAAATTAAATTAAAATCCCAAAAATATATAATAATTAATAAATATATTATATAAAATTTAAATAAATTCTTACAAAAACAATTACAAGAGTATAAGAATATGTCAAAATCTAAAACAACAGATGTTTAAATTAAATTGCATCAAGAAAAATTCAAAGTGATCTAAAAATCCATTAACATATTTTTCAATACCTTCCTTAATGGACATATCTTCAATTTTTTTTTAAAACTTACAAAATACATATTTTAATAAGGATAATTATCCTATACATCGTAAGTGAAGTTTTCTGACTCTATAAGTAGAATTAAGATGATAACATATTTTTTTTAAATATATTAAGAAAATAATAAATAAATAAATAAATAAATAAATAAAATATGTGTAATTATCTTAACCTCACTTATGAAATAAAAAGATTATACTGATTGTATATAAAATATTAATATTTTTAATAAAATATCAAATTAATTATATTATAAAAAAATTTTTAAAAAATAATTATTTGATTGAATTGAATCGAGCATGAATTTTAAATGATGAATTAAGTATAAATGATAAGTTTAACATTTGATTAATTATTAATTTTTTTTAATTGAGACTCATTGATTAGTTTAAACCCATCCAATAAACTTAATAATTCAAGACTACCAAAAATTTGAGCAAATGATCAAACGACCCAAGAACATCTCTAATCTTGAGGGCTCTTTGATAATGAATAAAAAAGTTTTCAAATTACCGACATATGTGGATACCCTTAGCATTTATGGAAGAATCAAGTTTGTAATTATAAGTCAATTTTTGGGGCCCTTGAAAAAGCAAATGCAATTTGGATAAGCAGGCGCCATATTTAAATTTCCCTTATGCCGTCGATTGATGATGAGACTTGGACAGTGGACACTGACCCTTCCTTGAAAATTGGTCCTTGCCTCCCCAAGCTCATGACAATATCTTGGCCAAGAGATTCAGACCTCTCTCTCTCTCTCTCCAAATATATATATATATATATATATATATATATATATATATATATATATATATATATCTTTATCGGCAGACTTTTAATAGGTTTTTTTAGCTCTTTAACTCTCTCTAAGTTTAATGTGTTGTTTTGTTTTTAGAATTTATTTCACCAATGTATGGTATCTAACTTGCAAGAATTAAACTGAAACAGCAAATGTTTGGTGTTTACACTTGAAGAATATCAGATGCAAAGCAAAGCATCACTTTCTATTCTCCAATGCCAAAGTCTTTAATTAACATTTTATCAAAACCCAACCCACGTGCGCATGCCCAAAGCCTAAGGAAAAGATACCTCCGGAAAATCAAACAGCAAAAATTTAAACCGTGAGAGATGGAGACTCCATAGTAGTAGATCCGGTAATTCATACCGACACGATACGATATGACATGACATAAATTAAAACACAATATGAATTTATAAAATACGAATATAACACGAATTATAAAATGTATCCGAAACATAAATACGAACACGACATGTATTTTATATGTGTGGCACGTGACATGACACGGTTGATACGTTATAATTATCTGTGTCACACGACACGATAAACACGAAAAAAATATAACTGACACGATTAAACATGACACAAATAGACATGACACGGATGACATGATTAAAAATAAAACATAATCAAAAATGAAAAAAATCATAATATTTATTGATTTACATCAATAATTTAATTTACATGCATTCAAATATTACAAACAAATATAACATAATAATAATTCTCAATTCATACCATCCATAATATTTATTTAAAATTACAAAATATACAAACAAAACATAAAAAGTTAACATTAAGTCAACAAACATAAATAGTCAATAAACATTTAAAAATTAAGTTCGCAAATACCATAACTCAATATAATGCAAGAAACAACAATTCAAAAGGTTAATATAACTCAATAGGATTTAATAAATTTATATTATGATTTAAATAATTTCTTATAAGTTATAAACTTATATTATGATTTAAAATAAATCATATATATTAATATCTTTTTCTTATCATAGTAATTTGTATGTTAATATTATGTTATTATAATTTTTTATAATATGATAATTGATATAGAATAAAATATAAAATTTCTTACTATATTATAAATTTATAATTATATAAAGTGTAAATTTGCATCATCATATCATGTGATATAGCGTTAGTGTCAGTGATACAAAATAATTAATTATAAAATCTCTTTTATTACAATACAATATTTATATTTTATACATTATAACAAAATATTATATATATATATATATATATATTTATGCATTATAATATCATATATATAAGAATTGTTAATTGTATATTAATTTACAACAATTTTTTCATAATTTCAATACTTTATTTTTAGAATTTAAAATTTTTATTATTTAACTAATTTAATTTCATATTTAATTTATTAATTTATTTTTTTACAATATTTATTAAAGTATTAATTCATTTTAAGATATAAATTAATTTTCATTTCATATTATTTTAATATAATATGATAGTTTACTTGGTAAATGCTTAAAAATTTTTTTTTTTGCTAAGGTTCAACTCCTCCCACAAACATATATTATTTTTATGTCTTACACATATATTCGTGTGACATGATTTAAGAAAACGTATTTTCGTATCTTATACGTGTTTAGCCGTACCGTATCAAAATTCATATCAAAACGGATAAATACGAAACACGAATTTTTTAAAAATTTATACAATTTTTTCGTATCGTATTCGTGTCATATCACTCGTGTCGTATCTACATTTGTCAGATCTGCTCGAAAGCATATGTCTCTCGTTTGGTAATGCATATATGCTCAGATACTTCAACATCATTTTTATTATAGGATATATGTAAATTTGATAATAAGGTGTGTTAAAGTGGACGCGCACATATACACAGCTTAATGGATCGGATTAATTGGTATCCAAATCTGATCCAATTTGATTAATCCAATCTGAAATTGAAACTCTTGTTGAGATTTTGAATTGATTCTAATTCATTATTTTAACGAATTGTACTAGTTACAAAAAATTTGATAAGACAATGTATTAAATTCAGTTCGATGAGCAATCGAAACCGATAGTTTCACATTGATTTCGATTCCCTAAACTAAAACAAAATTGAAATGGGAAATGGCAGCAATGATTGCTATAATCGTTGCACCTATTGAAGTCATGATGACATTAGCTAGCCGTTGGTGAAATGCCTCCTCTCTTCTTATTAATTAATTTCTTAATCTATAAGTACCCCTTTTCCATCATATTTTTTCTGTACCAAATCTCTCAAATTCTCTCGAACTTTTTTATTTACTCAAATTCTCTCAATTTCCTATAAACTTTAATATTTTTTTCTAATTTCATTTTCTTCAATATTATATATTTGCTTACAAATGCTTTCAAATTCTTTCAACATCATTTAATTCTTTTAAATAGCAAGTTATCATTGTGGAGATTCATTATTGTCTTATATTCATACCCGCAATCTCGAATTAGGAAGAAGAATCTTTCAATGATTTTGAGTCTAGCATTCACATGAAGCAGGAGCTAGAAATTCTAGCACAAGCCCAACAAACACAATCATCATCTATTGTCATCATGCTACAACATCTAATCACATTAAAAGGAGTAAGGTATGAGATTACTTCGATTTTGATAAAAGAAAAAAAAGGTTCTTTTAATTATTTTGCTGTGTATAAATTATGTAAAATTAGTTACACTTATAAAATGAGTGGATCTGGGGGTATGTGTACGTTTAAAAACTAAAAAAATATATAATTTTGGTGATATTATATTACAGTCACAAATATATCTATACATGGGTCAAGTCGAGTATAAAAAGACTATTAAACAACTATAAGCAAACCCAAGCTCAACCTAGCCCGATTATGTAAGCTTAATTTTCAACTTAGGCTCTTTTTTTACATTTTTTTTTTATTTGAACCTGGTTCAACTCGGTCTAATTTTTGAATGACTTTACACTAGAATGTCTGAATTCTCGCAAAGACTCCCTTGTTCTTCTTTTGAGCTTATCGTTGATAATATTCATGAATATAGGTAAAAACAGTGCAACATGTAATTCTAGATGTATTATTCGAGCTTTTTTCTTATGTCTTTTACCAAATTCAAAATTTGTATTGTTACCAATGTACCTTGAGCAAATTGTGAGCAAATCTCAACCAATTTATCGTGTCTTGCTTAGTCTTAACTGGAATAATTTAGCTATTTGTTAATATTCAATCACCCTTTTCTTCCAACATCAAAATTCTAATTGCTCTAAAATTTCTCTTTTTTATTTATTTAAACCCTTAAATATCCAGATTGAACTGTAGGCATTACTTTGCATCTTTTGATTCATTTTCTTTTAGGTACATATCTTTTGGTTCAGGTTGGCCAGGTTTGGGTTTCAAATGACAAAACCCAAAAAGACCTAATCTTTGATCGGGTCAGATTTTTTATCCAAGCCCATTTATTGGACTTAATATTTTTGTTCAAACCCTCCTAAAAATCAGACAAGCCTTCAAGCAAATGAGCTACCCGACCCATGAATAGGTCTAGCCGCAAACTAACAAGGGTATCCAAACCTAAATAAATCTGCAAAGTGAAACTATTGTGGAGTTTAAAAAAGACAAAACTCGAAAGAGTTTAGTCTATTTTGTAATTAAATGCAAATAACCTTTCATACCATGTAAAAAAAGGGATATCTTGAGTATGTTTGTCAATATTTGCATCTTACATATCAATGTATTTCTAGACATACTTAGGAAATGATTGCATGAATATGTACATAGAGTATAGAATATTCGTAATCAAACATCTTAAAATATTACTTCTAGAGTTAACTTAATGATATTTGGACATGTGTTAATAGTTTTAGTTATCTTGTTATTACTTGTTATTAAATTGATGAAAATTGGTGCATATTACTTGTTATTGAATTGATGAAAATTCGTGTATGCAAAAACATATTTTATCTTTAGATTATTTAGATCAATCACATATTGCATATATTATAACTCATTAAATTACTAATGTTTATAGTATTAAAAATAATTTTTTCCTATTACCTTAAAAAATGCATTTAATAATAATGTGGCAAATCCCATTTTAATTAATAGCTTAAAACCCATTTTGAATGGAACATTTTTATGTTAGATGTGTATATTATATAATTAATTTATGTGTAACAAATATTTTTAATTATATTGGTGCAAATCCAATTGAAAAAAAATTAAATCTTTAGTAAAATAAATTTGTAATCTGCATAAAAAGTGAATAAAAGCGAATTTTGCAAACAAGTTGATGCATCCCCTTTTTGTGTAAATCATGAGATATGTCTACATCACATTGGGTATAAGATTAATCCTCGTCGTGTGCGTGGCTCGTGTTGGCCTAAAGGAATATGATCTGATGAGGATTCAAATAT
This sequence comes from Firmiana major, assembly GCA_033439115.1. Lineage (NCBI taxonomy): Eukaryota > Viridiplantae > Streptophyta > Magnoliopsida > Malvales > Malvaceae > Firmiana > Firmiana major. Next base: position 34,916,343 of record CM065912.1, on the reverse strand, counting down.
GAGATCTCTTGCTATGAATCATTTTAACTTAGAAACTCAATGGAGCCTTACATCATTAAGCCAATCCTTTGAGTTGTGCATCCTACTTTATTTCCACTCTCCGTGAAAATAAGATGAAACTCAATCCATCTTTTGTTTTTTGTCTGTTTTACCATTTAAGACATTGTGACTTCATTTTTAACAAATGTGCTCTTCAACAAATTCAACTTAATGAAGATGACTGATTTTTTTATTGAAAGTTGTGTTCAATTATTAATTGCTTTTATAATTGCTATAGATAAATTTTCTATTCAATATTATCTAATCACAATTGTTGTTGCCAAACATAATGATGACGTATTGCTGACGTTCTCGTTTCAATCTTCGTGACGCGTATTACCAGAGATTCTGCAAGAAAAAGAATGATCAGAGGGATGCAGGGGTTCTCCATGCGTAAGCACTCCGATACTTAAGTCAGAATAGAATTTTGGCAAAGTTTCTGTCGAGAAAATAGAGACTTAGGTTTTTGAGTCATGCCTGACACCTATTTATAGAGATTTATTCTGCCTGTAATTACGTATGTATCCTTGGACTAAATGTTCTTTTGTCTTATTTATGTCTCCGATTATACTGTTTCCAAGACGGTAGACCCAGTCTCCCACCTATTTTCTTCGTGTGCGACGTAGCGCATTCTTCGTGTGCCACGTGGCGCACTTTATTATTTATTATTTTTATTTTTATTTTTCCTTTTATCATGCACAACAATTGCTCCCCACTCTTTCGCTAGGTATAACCTTGCGGAAGAGTACATATATTCTCATTATTGCCTCATGTTAAACTATGAATTCAATGTTCTAGCGTCAAATTCCCAAGCCAAACTCTGGTGTCAGATTCTCTCTCAAGCTAAATGCCAAGGTCAAATTCTCAAACCAAATTTTGAGGCCAAATTCTCAAACTTTTCGGCTGAGGATATTTGCTCAGTTTTTCATTTTTCCAAATCATTGATTTTATTACTTACTCCCCAATGGTCTGATAAGGTAGCGAAAAAATAATTTTAGGTTCTTCTTCCAAGCCCAGGGAATCTAACATTCGGTCGATTCGTAGTATTTTTTCTCGTTTAGGCTCCCAACTAAGTGTAGAACACGCTTTAGTAGCAACGTCTTTGTACATTGGGCCTCATATAGATTTTGCTTTCTCTCATGAGTGTGGCTTATTTTGAGAGAGTGGTTTTTCTTGCACACTTTTTACTTTAAGCCTTTGTTAATTTGAGTGCATAGCTTACCTCACACATTTTTTGTTTCAAACCCATATTTGAGTGGTTAGCTTACCTCGCGCACTTTTTACTTCAAACTCTTGCACTTTTTCTTCATGACTTAGATCACGCACTTTTCACTTCAAGCCCTTTGTTTGGGTGCGTGACTTACCTCGCATATTTCGCTTCAAGCCCTTGCACATTTTCTTCGTGGCTTACCTCACGCATTTTTCGCTTCAAACCCTTGTCTGAGTGCTTAGCTTACCTCACGCACTTTTCGTTTCAAGACTTTTGTTTTGGGTTCGTGGCTTACCTTGCGCATTTTTCGCTTCTACCTCTTGCACATTTCTTCATGGCTTATATTGCGCACTTTTCGCTTCAAGCCTTTTGTTTTAGGAGCGTAGCTTACCTCGCACATTTTTCGCTTCAAGCCCTTGTCTGAGTGCTTAGCTTACCTCGATCACTTTTCGCTTTAAGCTCTTGCACTTTTTTCTTCATGGCTTACATCGCACACTTTTCGCTTCAAGCCTTTTGTTTTGGGTGCGTGGCTTACCTCGCGCATTTTTCGCTTCAAACCCTTTGTTTGAGTGCTTAGCTTACCTTGCGCACTTTTCACTTTAAGCTCTTGCACTTTTTCTTTATGGCTTACATCACGCACTTTTCTCTTCAAGCCTTTTGTTTGAGTGCTTAGCTTACCTCGCGCACTTTTCACTTCAAGCTCTTGCACTTTTCTTCATATCTGCAACATCTTGTGCCATGGGTGTAGGTCAATCCTCGTAGGTTATGAGTTCTCTTCTGATTAGTTCGAGATGATAAGTTTTCCATTTCTGCTTCAGGTTTTCGAGTCGGATCCATTTTCGAGTTTCTCCCCCAAGTATGAGACCCTATCATTTCAACACCTCTTATTCCATTATTCGGCAGGCCATTTGTGTTTTAGAGCTAAGGATCTTTCGCATCCTGTTAAGTTAATATATTTTGAAATGACAAAATGGTAATTCAAAAGTACTAATGATAAATCAAGAAATGTTTAAAACATGTTAAGTAATGAATTAGAACTTATTAAGATAAATTCTTTACCAAAAACTGGGTTTTAAAGGATGAGAGATTGATCTCCTAGGATGAAAGATCGATCTGCTTAAAGGTTAAAGGACCCAAGATAGATTACTGGGTTTTAAGGAAGTAGAGATCGATCTCCAAGGGTTATGAGATCGATCTGATTCAAAAAGAGATCGATCTGGTCAGGTTAGAAATCGATCTCCTCTAAGACAAGGTTGTGTCTTAGATCGATCTACAAATCGATCTCTGTTAGACAGAAAGTTTATGAGATCGATCTCCTAGGGATAGAGATCGATCTTCTCAAGACAGTAAGTTTATGAGATCGATCTGGTGTAATTAGAGATCGATCTCCTTCACACGAGAACACTTACAAGATCGATCTTCTTTAAACAGAGAGTTTCTAAGATCGATCTGTTGGTTCGACAGATCGATGTGTACTAACATTGTATGTATTATGAGATCGATCTCTCCAAGAATAAGATCGATCTCCTTGCTTTAGATTGCTTTGATATTGTAGGAATTTGAATTAGGAGATCGATCCTGTCAAGATGAAGATCGATCTGGCACTCTACTGGAGGTTCCCAATGACTCTTTCTGCAAAATCTTCAACGGGAAATACTGCATTTAATGCTTCACCAACTTGTTGAGCCTATAAATTGAAGTCATTAAGACATTCAGGAGACAAGAAGAAAACCTGAGAAGTTCTTCAAGCATATTCTTTATGTCTTCAATTAAGAGTGCATTAAATCCACATTCAAAGCTTACAACAAGTTGTTTTCTTATTTTTACCTACCTTTGATAAATTCATTGTTGTATTCATTCTCATCCAAAAGAAAAATGAGAGAGAGAGTTCATTTGTATTTAAGCTTCTGTAAAAGAAAGTGAATAGCTTTATTTGTAAAGAGGTAGAGAGGTTATTCTTTAACCTTGAAAAGGAAGTTGTATTGATCACATTGATAGTGAAAGAGAATCCTTGACAAGAAGGTCAAGAAGAGAGGACATAGGCAAGTGATTTGGCCGAACCTCTATAAATTCCTGAGTTTGCTATTCTTCTTCCTTATCTCCTTTGTTTTACTGCATTTTATTCAATTGCTTATTACTGTAATTTGTTTGTTTAATTGCAATTCTATCTAAAAAGGTTTAAACTTAGCATATAGATTAGAAAAACTGATTCACCCCCCTCTCAGTTGAGTCAATAATTGGTATTAGAGCTTGGACTCTTGATTATATTGGAATGAAATCCTAAGAGTTTAGAAAGATCCTATGGCTCAAACTAGTGTAGCAACCGATATCGTAAGGGAAGGGCATTCTACGGTTAGACCACCTATGTTCAATGGTGACAATTATGCCTATTGGAAGACTAGGATGATGTTATTTATTCAAGCCAATGATTACGAAGTATGGAGAATTATAGTTAAAGGACCTCAAATCCCAACTAAGAAAGTAGAAGGAAAAGTTGTTCCTAAGGAGGAAGATGAATGGGATAATTATGACATAAAAACTATTCAAATAAATGCTAAGGCAAAGCACACATTGTTTTATGCCTTAAGACCAAATGAGTACAATAGAGTTTTTACATGCAAAAATGCAAAACAAGTATGAGATAAACTATCAATAACTCATGAAGGAACTACTCAAGTCAAGGAAACCAAAGTAGGAATGGTTATTCATGACTATGAGTCGTTTAGAATGAAAGAAGGAGAGTCCATTAGTGAAATGTTCACTAGATTTACAGACATTATAAATGGGCTTAAATCCTTGGGAAAGATTTACACTAATATAGAAATGGTTAAGAAAATTTTAAATAGCTTACCAAAAACTTAGGAAGCCAAAGTAACGGCCATTGAGGAATCAAAGGACCCTCATACATTATCTCTATATAAACTAATTAGGTCACTCCTCACTTACGAGATGAAACTCAAAAGAAATGAAGAAATTCTCAAAAAGGTAAGAGTAGCACTAAAATCTACTACTCATGAAGAACTAAGGGATGATTGTAATGATGAAGATATAGAAATGGCAATGTTTGCCAAAAGGTTCAAGAAATTTATAAAAATAAGGAAAAATGGTAGTTCTAGGAAAATCCATTGGAAAGAGCAAGACAAATGAGAGTTTAGTAGAAAAGATAGAGATTCTATTATTTGCTATGAATGCAAAAGCCTAGTCACATTAAATTTAATTGTCATTTACTAAAGAAATCAAGTGATAGGAAACATAAAAAGAAGGCGATGATGGCAACCTGGAGCGATAGTGACAGCTTCGATGATGATACAAGTGAAGAAATTACCAGTCTAGGCTTCATGGCACTTGAAGATGAGAAGGTAACTTCTAATCCTAATGATTATTCTTTTGATGAGTTACAAGATGCATTTGATGATCTTGCCATGGAATTTGAATGCATGAATTTGAAATACAAGAAGATGATTTGAAAACTAAAGAAAGAAAATGAAGTACTCTTAAATGTTAAAATAGAATGTGAAAAGAAATTAAAAAATGCAAATTTAAAAATTCATGACTTAAAAGAAAAGAATAGTAATTTGCATAATTCTTTTACTAGATTCTATATGGGACAACAAAAATTAGATCACATGTTAGAGACACAAAGGGCATTCTTTGATAGAAATGGGTTAGGATATGATGGCAAAAATAAAGAAACTCATCTAAAAAATTTCTTGGCTAGAAAGAATATGCATAAGTCTTCTACTACTTGCTCACATTATAATAAAAGAGGACATACATCATATAAATGCAATATGAAACTGACCACGTTTAGAGGAAAAATAGTTAGAAAGGTTTGGGCAAGAATGTTTTAAATACTAAAGACATTAATTTGATATTGAAATGGATCCCAAAAGGATCAAAACCTTTATCTACTAACTCTAAAGGACCCAAGAAAATTTGGGTACCTAAAACAAGGGTTTAATGACATTTGTAGAATCTTGAGCATTGCTTGAAGGCTAAATCAAAGGAAGCATGGTATCTTGATAGTGGATGCTCAAGACATATGACGGGAGACAAAAGCCACTTCAACTCATTCAAATCAAAAGTTGGTGGAGAAGTCACTTTTGGGGACAACTCCAAAGGCCAAATTGAAGGAAGTGGTGCTATTGGTAATGATTCCTTCTCCATAGATAATGTTCTGTATGTTAGAGGCCTAAAACATAATCTACTTAGTATTAGCCAACTTTGTGACAAAGGTTACAAAGTAATTTTTGATTCTTTAAAGTGTCATGTTATAGATTTTAAAACTAATAAAGTAGCATTCTTAGGACATAGAGAATGAAATATTTATATAGTATAATTGAATGAACTAAGTAGTGAAAATATTTGTTTAATGGTAGCTAAGGAAAAAGAACATTGATTGTGGCATAGAAGACTAGGACATGCAAGCATGCACATATTATCTAAGCTAGCAAAAAGAGATCTTGTAGTTGGTCTACCTAAGGTATCATATGAAAATGACAAGATATGTGAAGCATGTGTTAAGGGAAAACATAAAAGAATAACATTTAAACCTAAAAATTGTGTGTTAACTTCTAGACCACTTCAATTACTACACCTAGATCTTTTTAGCCCAACTAGAACTACAAGTCTTGGTGGTAAACATTATTGTTCTTAAGAGTTAAGAATGAAGCTTTAGAAAAATTTGTTACCTATTCAAAATTGGCCCAAAATGAAAAAGTTTACACTATAACTAGTATTAGAAGTGATTATGGTAAGGAATTTGAAAATCTTGGTTTCGATGAATATTGCAATGATCAAGGGATTAGTCATAACTTTTCAGCCCCTAGGACACCACAACAAAATGAGGTAGTTGAGAGAAGAAATAGAATATTAGAAGAAATGGCTAGAACAATGTTATGTGAAAATAATCTACCTAAGTATTTTTGGGTTGAAGCCATTAACACCTCATGCTACATTATAAATAGAGCAATGATTAGACCTATTTTGAAGAAAACTCTTTATGAGCTTTACAAGGGAAAGAAACCAAATATTAGTTATTTTCATCCTTTTGGTTGCAAATGTTTTGTCTTAAATAATGGAAAGACAACTTGAGAAAATTTGATGCTAAAAGTGATGAAGAAGTCTTTTTAGGCTATTTTTTAAATTCAAAAGCATATAGTGTACAACAAAAGAACATTAATGGTAGAAGAGTCAATTCATGTAATATTTGATGAATCAAATGATGCATCTAAAGTTACTAAAAATGATGAGGATATAGAAATATTTGATGAGATTTTGAAGGAATCCTCAAGGATAGAAGATAAAATACAAGAAAATCTTGACATTAATAAAAAGGAAGAAGATGAAGAAGAACTAGAAATGCTAGAAAAAGAACCTAGAGCACCAAAAGAACTAGGTTATGTCAATGATTGTGAAATTGTAGGTGATCCAAATCTAGGAGTTAGAACAAGGTCTTCACTTAGAAATGTATGCCAATATATTGCATTTGTCTCACAAATTGAACCCAAAAATGTAAATGAGGCCTTAGAAGATGTCACGACCTTATTCCGTGAGTTACCAAAAACCATTACAAATTTTTCGCTTTTGTTTCTTTACTTACCTTTCTCTCCTCAACTGTTGGGCTGTGATTCGATATTAGTCACCCACTCACATTCATTCACAATATACATAGGATTTAGTATTCTTTTCAAAAAAATAAACTATTATACAGTATTTGTACATATACATCCCGACCATACAATTGATTTCATAACTGTGCTTATACATTGTTCAGTACAAAATGTTCGACTGTGTATACATCTTGTAAGATGGATAGGCAGCGGATACAATGAATGCTATACCTCAGCCAGACTCACTCTACTGCGGATGATCTGTAGATGATGGAAAATAAGGGGGGTGAGCATACAACGCGCTCAGTAAGGAAATCAGGCAAGCAAGTAGATAACCACATTATCTACTAAAGATAAGGCTTTGCCTTTCCTTCTCTCATCTCAAAGCATGTATTAAAATGATATAATATAGTACAGATTAAATTTCATGTACTTGAAGTCATGCTTATTTATCAAATGTAGGCATTCATGCAAAACAGAGCATATTTATAAAATTTGGAATGCCTTTATCTCAATCATGCCATTTACATTTAAATCAAGTAAATATGGCAGCTCACAACACAAACCGGTTTTTGACCTTTCTCTCTCAGGTCTAACCGTATCATGAAAACAAGTGATATATCATGCGAGACTCAGTGGCTAAATGCAATACTCTCATGGACTATGGCTATATCCTATAATGTGAAATCCCAGGCAACACAGATCTCGATGTGCGGGTATCACTGCTGCAACGGGAGGGGGGTCAGTCCATCACAACCGTCAGCTATCAACTCCTCAACTCCATAACTCCACCACACAGTACAGTTTACTCCATGCCACTCGCACGGTACAACGTACACCCATGGACCCTCTCCTCATGGTCGGGATGCTTGTCATAAGTCTTAGTCCTCACACCCTGGAAATACATCATAGTCGGGGTGCTTACCATAAGTCTTAGCCCTCACACTATGGAAATAATGCACGTCTCTAAATCCACGTGCGAACATCTCAACAGTGTGACACTCAGTTTACACAGAGGAAATCGTCACAGTTTTGCTAACATGTTTTATATATCACGTAAAACTACAGTGCGCGTCTTGAGTGTGACTCACAATGAACACTCCGCCTCTTAAACACTGTGTATGCATTTCAAAATATCAAACCCTAGTGCGAGTAACCTCTAGCACTAGGTTAATGCATAATTCTCTTTTCAAATCAAGTACAAGTTATTACTCAAGTACTATATCATGTATAAATCATGAAAAGTCGAGTACGAGCAATACTCCCAGTACTCTATCATGTAAAACTGAGTATGAGCATAGCTCCCAATACTCTATATGCATCAATCACAAACTGAGTACGAGCAATGCTCCCAATACTCTAACATGCATAAAATAGCATTAAAATATAGCACGAGTATATCCTCTAGTACTATGTGATGCATATCTCAAAATATAGTGCGAGTAGTCTCCAACACTTATGGTTTTCACACAAAACCAAATAGATGGCTTATTCAAATCACAATTCATTCATTTCAAATCAAATTAGCACTTAAATGTGTTGTTTTCTCATACACATGAAAACATTAGCCATTCTATCATGCAACTCATAAATTTTGGGTCACAACATGTTTTTCAGGCTTTTTATCCTATTTTTGGATAAAACACACTTTATCTCATTAATCTCTATCACACACATTAGGCCTATTCATGGGAATTCATATAGAGTATAATATCAAAACTCTATTTAAAATACGTGTAGCCATCTCTAGCTACTCACCAAATTTCCTTACCTCGGATCACTTCAAGTGATCTCACTTCCTCGGTTCTGCTCACTCTCGCAGTTCGATCAGCTTCTACTGTGATTTTCGAAGCTGTTATAAATATTGGCATTAGTATATCACTCTATACTCGTTTCATTTGCCAAATCTCAATTAAAAACATCAATCTCATAATTTTCTCCCAATATAGTGAAAAATCCCATTTTCACATAACTATCTTTATTTCTCCTTATTCCCAATTTATGCATTTCATAAGATTATCTCATAATCTTCCATACATACATATTCCATCATTAAATAAATGTTAATACCATTTCTTCATCACTTTCTCATTTTCTTTCCAATATCTATATTATGGTGATTTTCATTCTCCTTTCATTTCCAACATTTTATATATATACCAATCAACTCATTAATACACCTAGTTTAACATATATCAACTAGATGCATTAAATCTTACCTAGTTGAACTTTCTTTCCTTTTTCACCAAAATTGGTAAAATCCTCCTTGCTCCTTGAACTCTTGATTTCAATCCTTTTGTTCTCCTCTTTGCTAAGAACAACTTTGCTCACTTATATCTCACTCAAAATTGATCACAAACTGAAGTTTTCTAGTGTTTCTTGGCTAGGTTTAGGTTTAGTTCTTGAATGAAATAGTAACTCTCGGGAAAATGAAGTGCAGAAGTCCAGTATTTGTAGATCTGTCTTGATGAGATCGATTTGCTACCCTAGGAGATCGATCTGCTCTGCATTTTTTTCTCTTGAAACCAACCTTCCAGACTGCATGAGATCGATCTGTTGCAACATAAAACCTTAAGGAGATCGATCTGCTCTTGCATGAGATCGATCTGTTGCAAGTCAGTACCTTATGGAAATCGATCTAACCCTTCAGAGATCGATTCCTTCAACACAGAATGTTTAGCAAATCGATTTGGCCCCTTTGGAGATCGATATGACCTATTCCATCTCTCAAATAAGAGCATTTTTTGCTCTTCCAGATCGATCTCTCATCCCATGAGATCAATCTCTCATCCATATCTACCAGATTTTATTGTAATTTTTTGCAGTAACACATGTCAAACTTCATACATTTTGCTACCATGATTATTTTCTCATTCATCCACACTTAAGGTTTGAAAATGACATCCATTCATACCTTATACACATTAAAACTTGTGTGTATCCTTTGTATAACTAGAGGTATACCATTTACAACCAATTGGAGTACAAAACTTATGCATACTTAAATCCATTATACCACACTACTCAATTTTCCATATATTCGCATTCATCACATACTAAAGTCCATTTCTTATTATTCATACATAATGAAACTTGTACGTACATCACCAACTCATATTACAAGTATGTACATTCAATTATATGGACTTTACATCATTCATGCTTCATATAGCATGTACATGTATGTACTTATGAATTTGAGGGTCTTACAGAAGACAATAATTAGATTCTAGCTATGCAAGAGGAACTAAATCAATTTGAGAGGAGTAAAGTGTGGAATTTGGTTCCTAGACCTAGTGATCATCCTATAATTGGAACAAAATGGATCTTCAAGAATAAGATGGATGAAAATAGTGTGATCATAAGAAATAAGGCTAGGTTGGTAGCTCAAGGTTATAGACAAGAAGAAGGAATAGATTATGATGAAACCTATGCTCCGGTAGCTAGACTAGAAGCCATTAGAATGTTACTTGCCTTTGCATGTTATAAGAATTTTAAATTATATCAAATGGATGTGAAAAGTGCATTCTTAAATGGCTTTATAAGTGAAGAAGTTTATGTTGAACAACCTCCAGGTTTTGAGGATCCTAAATATCCTAATCATGTTTACAAACTCTCATAGGCACTTTATGGTTTGAAACAAGCTCCTAGAGCTTGGTGTGAGAGACTTTCAAAGTTCTTAATAGAAAAGGGATTTTCTAAAGGTAAAGTTGATACAACATTGTTTAGAAAAACTAAGAATAAAAACTTATTAGTTGTTCAAGTTTATGTAGATGATATTATATTTGGATCAACTAATGAATCTTTGTCCCAAGAGTTTACTAAAACTATACAAGGTGAATTTGAAATGAGTATGATGGGAGAGCTCACCTATTTCTTGGGATTTCAAGTAAAGCAAACTAAGGATGGGATCTTCATCAATCAAGTTAAGTACACCAATGACTTGCTCAAAAGATTTGGAATAGATAATTGCAAACCTTAAGCAACTCCAATGGGCACTAGCATAAAGCTTGATAAGGATGAAAGTGGTAAGTGTATAGACACTAAACTATATAGGTCTATGATTGGCTCATTGCTCTATCCTATTGCAAGTATGTCACATCCCACTTCCGGGTGTCCTTTATCCATACTTACGCTACTACGGTTGGTCTGTAAGGCGATGCAATTACTAATATTTCATAAGTTTTACAGCGGAATATTTAAAATTTTAATTCACACTCCCAGGTGTGTATAGATATAATTTGTATAATAGTTTATCTTTACATAACATCCCTATAAAACTATTACATTTCCAAGGTATAACTGTGCGATACAATATATTAGATACAAAATACTCATGTGTATATAAATCTTATACCTTTACGGATTGTGGGAGCTATCCAACACAAAAAGGATCTAGAGACCACCACTTTCCTACTTCTCAGTATCTGAAGGGGAAAAATAGTGGGGTGAGCAAACCACGGCTCAGTAAGGAAATGAATGCTAGTAGGTAGATATGAATGGAAATATTATACGAAAATGCATTTAAACATACATTTCTCATTTGCACTTTCATGTAAATCATATATGTCATTCTTCCATTTTAAAACATGATTCATAAAACAATGCCCTCACGGCACAAGTGTTTAAATCAGAGATTTATCAAAACACCAAAATCTCTTTACTTTCTCAATCATTTCTTTTCCTCAAATCTCTTTCTTTTTAGAGTTATCTCTGTTTCTCGAATCTCTGAGACAGGCATGAAATTTTTGACAATCTAATATCCACGACATATGGCCATAGTGAGTGATCTCAGGCCTCACTGATCAGGTGTGCACAGGGCATCACTTCGCCTAAAGGGGGATGGGTCAGTCCTACCCCCAGCTCATCTCAATCAACCTCATCTCCTCATATACTCATGGTATAAGGTATGTCATGTGTCATCTACGCGATACTCGTACTCATGTGCACCCAGCACGATACATAGTATACCAATGAACAACTACACAGTACTATGTACGACCGTGGACCCAAGTCCATACTCCAACTCCGATGGACTTTTCATTTTGAACCATGTCTCATATACCAGGTGAGCAAGCAGCGTGACACACAGTCATCGCAAGGCTCCAATGCGGTATGATTTATCGTTAAGGCCCAGCCCATTCAAAGGCCGTCGACTGGCATCCCCTTGGGTCCCAAACCCCCAGGTTTACCTCAACTCAGTAAAAACAGGTGCGAGCAAAGCTCTAACACTTTCTCAAAACCATCGTGCGAGTTAAACTCCAGCATGGCACATCAAAAGCATAGAAACATGTGCGAGCTAACACTCCAGCACATAGTCAAGTCATTAAAACGAGTGTGACTAGAGCTCCAACACCAATCTCATCTCAAATCCGATAGATGGCTATTTTCTCTTTTTAAAACTCAAAACATGTTTATTTATGCAGCATGCCTCTTCATGCTAAAACATGTAAAATTAGCTAACCTATTATCATAATTTCTCAATCACCAATATCAATACAAAAATTGAGAAAAACATTGAAAACATGCATATCATGCTATTTCCTTACCCCTTCCCATTTCTTAACACACATATATATATAATAGTACATTTCATGCTCCATATCATTTCATAGAATCGTAGTTTCGTACTAATTCTAGCAATATATCTACGAAATTATCGTAAAATACGTACAAACATCTCCATAGCTAACACACAGTCCCTTACCTTGAATCATACGTGTATTCCCTTTGTCACGTATGCTCCGTTCGTGATCCGGGTTAGCCGTGTTCCTCATTCTTCCGAGCTACACGTACAATCATCAAGTTATTTTCTTTTCCCTCTTCTAAGCCTCTACATTGTCATTTATTTATTTATTCATACTCCTTAACCCATTAAATCACATTTCATCTTTCTCACAATCCAATTATACTTCACTTAAGCTTTCCCCATTTCTCATGGATTTTCTCTCCATAAACCCCTTTCAATACCACTCACCCATCACTACACTCATCATTTCTAACCATATTTCACATCTCATTCAACTCATACAATGTCTAAATCCATATTTAGAAGCTTGAAGGTTGAAGAGCTTACCCTTTTACTTAGTCAAACTTGTGGTAGCCACAACTCCTTCTCTTGATCACACCAATGTAAGATTTTTGGGTATGTTGTTCTCCTTGCTTCAAGGAACAACTTTCCCTTCTTCAGCTCCTTCAGATTTCAACTGTAAGGTAGTGATTTTTAGATTGAGAAAGCTTGGGTTTTTGAGAGAAAATGGCAGGTGAGGTTTAGTGGGAGAAGCGTTTTGAGTTTCCATCTCAATCCCGTGCTTTTTTTATAGATACAGAGACATGAGCTCGATCTGGCCCTTGTGGAGATCGATCTCTGCAAGGTTTGGTAGTCCTTTTTACCAAACACAACCACTATAAGATCAATCTTCTTCTATGGTGAGATCGATCTGTCAAAGGTAATTTTCCTCTTGGAGATCGATCTTCCCCTTGTAGGAGATCGATCTGCTCCTTACAGAACCCTTAAGGAGATCGATCTGTCGAGTCTTGAGATCGATCTGTTCTCAAACAGAGAGTTAAGGAGATCGATCTTCTTGCCTTAAAATCGATCTTCTCATTACAGAATGTTTAGCAAATCGATCTGGCTCCATTGGAGATCGATCTATCTTATCCCATTACTCAAAATAAGGTCATTTGGCTCTTCCAGATCGATCTCTCATCCCATGAGATCAATCTGTCATTAATATTTTCAAATTTTACTGCAGTTTTCTGCAGCAACTTCATTCAAAACCTCCTTAATTTGCTGCCATAGTCATTTCCTCATTCATCCCTCCTTGAGACTTGAAAATGGCATCCAATCACACTTAGTACATATTAAAACTTGTGGGAAATCTTTGTATAGCCAAATATATACAATATATAACTAAATGGAAGTGCATAACTTATGCAATTTCATTCCATTTTACTCCAATACTCATATTCCATTCCTCTCACATTCATTATATATCAAAGTCCATTTCTTCATATTTATATTTAATGCAACTTGTACGTACATCACAACTCTTATTACAAGTGTGTACATTAATCTTATGGACTTTATATCACATATGCTTCACATTACTAGTACATCATCATACTTATGAATTCATTTACATATGTTCAAGGTTAAACCTATACGGGGTCTCACATTCTCCCCCACTTAGAAAATTTGGTCCTCCAAATTTGAACCAATCATTCTGTTAATAACTCGGGATACTTCTCCTGCATCAAACTCTCCAATTCTCATGTGGCCTCTTCCTCGATGTGATGTTGCCACAAAATTTTAACCAATGAAATCATCTTGTTTCGCAACACCTTCTCTTTTCTATCCAATATCCGGATCGGTCTCTCGTCATACGACATATTCTCCTTGAGCTCCAACGGCTCATAGCAAATTACATGTGTCAGATCCGGGTAGTACTTTCGAAGCATAAAAATATGGAAGACATTGTGGACTTCTGCTAGCTCAGGTGGTAAGGTTAGCCTATATGCTCCATCTCTTTCTCTATCCAAGATCTCGAAAGGACCAATGTAACGAGGACTTAGTTTTCCTTTCTTCCCGAACCTCGTTATTCCCTTAGAAGGAGATACTCTAAAAAATACGGACTCACCCACATCAAACTCAAGTGGTCTCCGTCTTCTGTCAACATAGCTCTTTTGTCGACTTTGAGCTGTTCGCAGCCTTCACATATTATCCGAACATCCTCGGAGGCTTGTTTATTCAAATAGAGAGCGAGCAACTATTTGTCACCAACCTATTCCCAACCAATGGGCGATTGGCATCTACGACCGTATAGTGCCTTATAAGGGGCCATACCAATACTTGAGTGATAACTGTTATTGTAGGCGAACTTAATCAATGGCAAGTGATCATCCCATGAACCTCTAAAATCCAGCACACACGCTCTCAACATATCCTTCAAAGTCTGTATAGTCCTCTCTGACTGACCATCTGTTTGAGGATGAAAAGCGGTGCTAAAGCTTAACTGGGTCCCTATCGCTTCCTGAAAATATCCCAAAAAGTGGGAAGTGAAGCAGGCATCCCGATCAGAAACAACACTCACTGGGACTCCAAGCAATCTCATTATTTCCCACACATACAGGTTCGTCACTGCACTCAATGTATCTATAGATCTCATGGCTAAAAAGTGTGCTGATTTCATTAACCGATCTACTATCACCCATACAACACCCTGGTTCTTACGGGTTCTCGGTAACCCCATCACAAAGTCCATGGTGACATGCTCCCACTTCCATGTTGGTATCGGTAGATGTTGCAATAATCCTCCTGGTTTTTGATGCTCAACCTTTACCTGCTGACAAATGAGACATCTAGCAACATACTCAGCTATGTCTCTCTTCATTCCAGACCACCAATATACCTTTCGGAGATTAATACATTTTATTACTCTCTGGGTGTACTGTATATCTCGATGAGTGAGCCTCTGATAATATTAACTTCCTCAGCTCTGAGTCTTTAGGAACACATATTCCATCTCCGAACCTTAAAACTCCATTTGAACTCATTACAAATTCTGTACCCTTCCCTTTCTGAATTTGGCTAATCACATCAATACACTATTGATCAATTTACTGAGCTTGTCGGATTCTCTCAATCAACTCCGGTTCTAATCTCAAGCTAGTAATAATCCCATAGCTGCCAATCTCAGGTAGAGTCATATCCAGACTAAGGTTTGTGAATTATTCTAACAACTCGTGCTCTCTAACCATCATATGTGATACCAACCCGAGACTCTTTCTACTCAATGCATCGGCAACCACATTCGCCTTCTCCAGGTGGTACAAGATATCACAATCATAATCATTAAGGAGTTCTAACCACCTTCTCTGTCTCATATTTAACTCTTTCTGTGAGAATAGATACTTCAAACTCTTATGATCCGTAAAGATCTGAAATCTCTCACCATACAAGTAGTGGCACCATATCTTCAATGCAAATACTACGATCGCCAACTCCAAATCATGAGTGGGATAGTTCTTCTCATGATCTTTTAGCTGTCTAGATCCATAAGCTACTACCCTTCCATCTTGTATCAAAACACAGCCTAGTCCTTGATGCGAAGCATCTGTATACACCGAGTAGTTCTCTAAGCTGTTAGGGATGATAAGAACTGGCTCGGTTGTTAATCTGCGCTTAAGTTCCTGAAAACTCCTTTCACAAGCTTCATCCCATGTAAACTCCACACTCTTCCTTGTAAGACGTGTCAATGGAGCAGCCAATTTAGAGAAACCCTCTACAAATCTTCTGTAGTAACCAGCCAAACCCAGAAAGCTTCTAATCTCTGTGACTGTCCTGGGTTGTTCCCACTGAACAACGGCCTCGATCTTGGATGGATCTATCGACACCCCATCCCTCGATACAACATGGCCCAGAAAAGAAATTTGCTTTAGCCAGAAGTCACATTTACTAAGCTTGGCATATAACCTTCTCTCTCGGAGGGTCTGCAAAACAATCTTCAAGTGCTACTAATGCTCTTCTTTGGACATTGAATACACCAATATATCATCAATGAAAACAATCACAAATTGGTCCAGGTATGGATTGAATACCTCATTCATTAGAGTCATAAAAGCTTCTGGCGCATTAGTTAACCCGAAAGGCATCACTAGGAATTCGTAATGGCCATAGCGGGTGCGAAAAGCTGTCTTGGGCACATCCTCCTTTTGAATATTCAATTGATGATACCCAGACCTCAGATCTATCTTAGAAAAGATCTGCGCTCCCCGAAGCTGATCTAATAAATCGTCAATGTGTGGCAAGCGGTACTTATTCTTGATGGTAGCCTTGTTCAACATCTGATAGTCAATACACAACCTGAGGCTCCCATCTCTCTTCTTCACAAACAATATTGGAGCTCCCTATGGTGAGACGCTTGGTCTTTTAAACCCCTTATCTAGCATATCTTGTAACTGTTTCCTTAATTCCTCTAGCTCAACTGGAGCCATCCTATATGGTGACTTCGATATTAGCTCGGTTCCAAGCGTCAAATCTATACCGAATTCCATTTCTCTATCCGGTGGCAATCCCGATAGGTCATCTAGAAAAACATCAGAGAATTCTCTAACCACTAGAATGTCATCCATATCTGGGTGTGCTTTGTTTAAATCCACCACATAAGCAATAAAACCTTCAAAACAACATTCAAGTCATTTATACCAATGTACTTTACTTGTCACAAAATTCAAGATTTCATTTCTTCTCTTAAAATCTTACAACACATTCTTCGGGTAGAGAAAATGTAATAGACTTAGTGTGGAAATCTAAGACAGCATGATTGGTAGATAACCAATCCATTCCCAAGATTACATTAATATCATACATATTCAACAAATCAAGTTGGCTGTCATGCACTTATCTCCTACCCTCACTTTACAATCTTTATATACTTGCTCGGCTAATTGACTAACTCTCATTGGAGTCTTATTAATAAAGTCCTACTAAAGTATGTGGGTTCTACAAGACCTTTTAACTTTGATGCACATGTAGGTGATATAAAAGAATGCGTAGCACCAGAGTTAAACAAAGCCATAGCTTCCAAATTAAAAATCAGGATTGTACCTTTTATCACCTCAGAGGAGGTATCAACTGATGCCTAGTCTATCACATACACCCTGCCTTGACCCACAACTTGTTTCCCTTTTTCTTCAATCGTGGCTCTCTTTAGTGCAGGAGGTGTAACTGTAGAAACTCTCTCTGGCTCCTTACCCCTCTGTGGAATTACCTCAATTGTCTCTGGACATTCCTTTGCATAATGTCCAAACTTACCACATCTGAAGCATCATGTACTCTGAAGGTAACAGGGCCTACCACCATGATATCGGTCACATATTCTACACTGATCCATAGTCGGTTGGGGTCCACTGATCACTATGCCCCTACCTGGTGTCTGAGTCGGAGGTATAAAAGGTCTAACAGCCTTCTTCTGGAACTCATCTGCCTCTCTTTGACGCTTACTCGTGAATTTTTTACCAAATTTGGCACTCTTGTCATCTCTTAGCTTCCTCGAACCCTTGTCCTTACCCCAACTGAACTCAAAAATCTGCAAGTCATAATCCTTCTCACATAATTGGGCCTGTCACACAGCCTCTCTGTATGTAGTGACATCAAACGGGGCCAACTTCGCTCGAATTGAAGGCCTCAGTCTATCCACAAATCTACAGACCCTTATAGCCTCACTCCTAATCGAGTCCGGATCATATCTGCCTAGTGAAGTGAATTGTGACTCTTACTCATCAACTGTTCAATTCCCTTGAGTCAAATTTAGAAATTCCATCTGTAACCTACGTCGAGCGGTATCTGGGATGTATTGTTCTCTGAAAGCACCCAAAAACATATCCCACTTGATAGCTATACCCTAAGCTCTCAACATAAGCCTGGTGGACTTCTACCAATGTTCTACTTCGCCTCTCAATACAAAGGCCGCAAGAGCTACTCTCTCCGTGGCCGAACACCTACAGAAGTCAAACAGTTTCTCCATTTGGCTGATCCATTCCTCAGCCACTGCCGGATCCTTTACTCTGCCAAAGGAATGAGGCTTAAAGTCCATAAAATGCCTCAACCTCTCCATTTCACAGTTATATCCATACCCCAAATCATCACTATCATACTGCTGTGGGGCTACTAGAGGAGGTACTGGTCGAATATAAGGTTCTCATAGCCTAATCGGTTCAGGTTGTGCAGATGCAACATTCTCAGGTTCAGGTGTAGCTGCTGGGGGATTTGGTGCAGCCTGTCCCATTCTATCAGGTGTACCCTCAAACCTAGCCATGATCTAACCCATTATGGTCATCAAAGTGTGCATGTCTTCCTCTAATCGGGTTATCCGAGGATCGAAAGCCTCTATCTGTTCCTGGGGCTCATGACTAGAGGATGATCTATTGTGCCTCTCAGTCTTGTCATTTTGCCCTCGAGCTCTCAAGCTCTCTCCCCTCTTGCGGTGTCTCTCAGGCATAACACACACGCCTGATAACTTCCTGTATTTACAATAAACTTTTAATTGACTACCAGCTCCATATACACTTTTGTATCTAAATATAGCACAATAACTTGGGGATGTATGTTTTCTTAGTCCTAAACATCGACTCACATCAGACCAACTTATGCTCTGATACCAAATCTATCACACCCCACTTTTGAGTTTCCTTTATCCATCCTTACGCTACTACGGTTGGGCTGTGAGGCGATGCAATTACTAATATTTCATAAGTTTTACAACGAAATATTTAAAATTTTAATTCACAATCCCAGGTGTGTATAGATATACAAAATCATTTGTATAATAGTTTATCTTTACATAACATCCCCATAAAACTATTACATTTCCAAGGTACAAAAATATATTAGATACAAAATACTCATGTGTAGACAAATCTTATACCTTTGCGGATTGTGGGAGCTGTCCAACACAAAAAAGATCTAGAGACCACCGCTCTCCTACTTCTCAGTATTTGGAGGGGAAAAATATTGGGGTAAGCAAACCACGACTCAGTAAGGAAATGAATACTAGCAGGTAGATATCGTACTACCTACATAGCTCATGTAGGTATAAATCAGAAACCATGTTTTCGATATGAATGGAAATATTATACGAAAATGCATTTAAACATACATTTCTCATTTGCACTTTCATGTAAATCATATATGTCATGCTTCCATTTTAAAACATGATTCATAAAACAATGCCCTCACGACACAAGTGTTTAAATCAGAGATTTATCAAAACACCAAAATCTCTTTACTTTCTTAATCATTTCTTTTCCTCAAATCTCTTTCTTTTCTGAGTTATCTCTATTTTTCAAATTTCTAAGACAGGCATGGAATTTTCAGCAATCTAATATCCACGACATATGGACATAGTCGGTGATCCTAGGCCTCACTGATCAGGCATTCACAGGGCATCACTTCACCTGAAGGGGGATGGGTCAGTCCTACCCTCCGGCTCATCTCAATCAACCTCATCTCCCCATATACTCATGGTATAAGGTATGCCATGTGTCATCTACACGATACTCGTACTCACGTGCACCCAGCACGGTACATAGTATACCAACGAACAACTACACAATACTATGTATGATCGTGAACCCAAGTCCATACTCCAACTCCGATGGACTTTTCATCCTGAACCATGTCTCATATATCAGGCGAGAAGTAGCGTGACACACAGTCATCGCAAGGCTCCAGCGCGGTACTATTTATCATTAAGGCCCAGCTCGTTCAAAGGCCGTCGGCTGGCATCCCCTTGGGTCCCAGACCCACAGGTTTACCTCAACTCAGCAAAAACAGGTGTGACCAAAGCTCCAACATTTTTTTAAAACCATTGTGCGAGTTAAACTCCAGCACAACACATCAAAAGCATAGAAACATGTGGGAACTAACACTCCAGCACATAGTCAAGTCATTAAAACGGGTGTGAGCTAGAGCTCTAACACCAATCTCATCTCAAATTTGATAGATGACTATTTTCTCTTTTTAAAACTCAAAACATGTTTATTTATGCAGCATGCCTTTTCATGCTAAAACATGTAAAATTAGCCAACCTATCATCATCATTTCTCAATCACCAATATCAATACAAAAATTGAGAAAAATATTGAAAACATGCATATCATGCTATTTCCTTACCCCTTCCCATTTCTCAACATATATATATATATATCATAGTACATTTCATGCTTCATATCATTTCATAGAATCGTAGTATCGTACTAATTCTAGCAATATATCTACGAAATTGTCGCAAAATACGTACGAACATCTCTATAGTTAACACACAGTCCCTTACCTTAAATCGTACGTGTATTCCCTTTGTCACGTATGCTCCATTCACGATCCGGGTTAGTTATGTTCCACGTTCTTTCGAGCTACACGTACAATCATCAAGTTATTTTCTTTTCCCTTTCTAAGCCTCTACATTGTCATTTATTTCTTTATTCATACTCCTCAACCCATTAAATCACATTTCATCTTACTCAATATCCAATTATACTTCTCTTAACCTTTCCCCATTTCTTATGGATTTTCTCTCCATAAACCTCTTTCAATACCACTCACTCATCACTGCACTCATCATTTCTAACCATATTTCACATCTCATTCAACTCATACAATGTCTAAAATCCATATTTAGAAGCTTGAAGGTTGAAGAGCTTACCCTTTTACTTAGTCAAACTTGTGGTAGCCACAACTCCTTCTTTTGATCACACCAATGTGATATTTTTAGGTATGTTGTTCTCCTTGCTTCAAGGAACAACTTTCCCTTCTTCAGCTCCTTCAGATTTTGACTGCAAGGTAGTGATTTTTAGAGTGAGAAAGCTTGGGTTTTTGAGAAAAATGGCAGGTGAGGCTTTGTGGGAGAAGAGTTCTGAGTTTTCATCTCAATCCCGTGCTCTTTTTATAGATGCAGAGACATGAGATCGATCTGGCCCTTGTGGAGATCGATCTTTGTAAGGTTTGGTAGTCTTTTTTACTAAACACAACCACTACAAGATCGATCTTCTTCCATGATGAGATCGATTTGTCGAAGGTAATTTTCCTCTTGGAGATCGATCTTCCCCTTGTAGGAGATCGATCTGCTCCTTACAGAACCCTTAAGGAGATCGATCTGTCGAGTCTTGAGATTGATCTGTTCTCAAACAGATTGTTAAGGAGATCGATCTTCTTGCCTTAAAATCGATCTTCTCATTACAAAATGTCTAGTAGATCGATCTGGCTCTATTGGAGATCAATCTGTCTTGTCCCATTACCAGATCGATCTCTCATCCCATGAGATCGATCTGTCATTCATATTTTCAGATTTTACTACAGTTTTCTGCAGCAACTTCATTCAAAATCTCCTTAATTTGTTGCCATAGTCATTTCCTCATTCATCCCTCCTTAAGACTTGAAAATGGCATCCAATCACACTTAGTACATATTAAAACTTGAGGGAAATCTTTGTATAACCAAATATATACAATATATAACTAAAAGGAAGTGCATAACTTATGCAATTTCATTCCATTTTACTCCAATACTCATATTTCATTCGACTCACATTCATTATATATCAAAGTTCATTTCTTCATAGTCATATTTAATACAACTTGTACGTACATCACAACTTTTATTACAAGTGTGTACATTAATCTTATGGACTTTATATCACATATGTTTCACATTACTAGTACATCATCATACTTATGAATTCATTTACATATGTTCAAGGTTAAACCTATACGGTGTCTCACAAAGTAAACCTGATATTATGTTTAGTGTGTGTTTATGTGCTAGATTTCAATCCTCACCTAGAGAATCACACTTACTAGCTACAAAAAGGATTTTTAGGTATCTAAAAGACACACCCTCATTAAGCTTATGGTATCCTAGAGACTCAACATTTACCTTACATGCTTACTTAGATGCTGACTTTGGTGGATGTAAGATAGATAGGAAAAGCACATCAGGAACCTGCCAATTTTTAGGAAATAGATTAATATCATGGTTCTCTAAGAAACAAAATAGTGTAGAACAATCCACAACTGAGGCAGAATACATAGCAGCTGGTAGTTGTAGTGCTCAAGTGTTGTGGATTAAGCAACAAATGAAAGATTATGGTATAGACATGAAATAAGTTTCCATTAAATGTGATAATACCAGTGCAATTAATCTCTCCAATAATCCAATTCAACACTCTAGAACTAAACATATTGAAATTAGGTATCATTTGCTTAGGGATCATGTGCGAAAAGGGGATATAATTCTAGAATATATTGATACATTGCATCAAGTAGCTGATATTTTCACCAAACCCCTTGACAGAGATAGATTTTGTGTTCTTAGAGGTGAATTAAGACTTATGAATGCTCCATAAGATTTGTAGATTTCAAAACTTAACTTTCAAAATCATTTTTAACTTGTTTTTCAATCAGTTTTTTTAGACAAATGGTATGAGAGATCGATCTTTTCATGTTATAGATCGATCTAACATGCTCAAATTGGCCTAAAGCAGTAAGATTGTGCCAGGCAGATCGATCTTCAATCCTATAAAATTGATCTTCTTGTGATTCTATATTCTTCAGATCGATCCTTGCATTTGGCAGATCAATCTTCTTAAGTTTCTGTATTTTGTAGATCGATCCTTGCATTAGGTAGATCGATCTTCTAAAGTCTTTGTATTCTTCAGATCGATCTCATAATTCAACATATCGATCTCCTTGAGTATCTGGGAAAGACGGATTGATTTGGTATCTCGACAGATCGATCTCATTGGCCCTGGGCTATATATCCGAAAAATCCCCAAATCTCAAAAACCAAAATCCCTAAACTCTTCAAAATCCCTCACCCTTCGTCGCGCCTCTTCTTCTTATTTCTCTTTGAAGATCGATCTTAGGTAAGATTTTTGTCAAATCTATTCACTTGTTCGTCATTCTAACAACCTACATTATTGATTTTAATTCAAACTTTCTTGTTCTCATAGATTAATCTTCATTAGGGTTCCTATTCACATTGAACTGTTCTATTGTCTAGGAATTGGTTAGAGAACTCTTTAGAACAGTCTTAGGTTGTTTTTGGTTGATTTCATAGTGAACATAATGCCACGTCTTAAAAGAGTCGCACATAAAGAACCTAGACCATCCTCCTCACAGCCCTCAAATGTTCCGCTAACATCTGTCACAACCTTTAGTAGATGTTTTCAAACTCCCGCAAAAAGAAAAAGATTTAAGGAATATTTCTCAACCATGCCTATCAAACATTGGAGGACAATAGACTTCTTTTTTCTTGAACTAATCGAATTTCCATACCTCATAAAATTGCAAGAGTATGGTTGGCTTCTCTTTCTTAAAATCAATACCCTTGTTCCTCCTAATATCATTAGAGCTTTCTTTTCCAATGCCGAACTTGTCCATGATCCCGAAGACTCTTGTAAAATTCTCAGTTTTAAAACCTTTGTCATGGCCAAAACTATCACAGTCAATACCAACCTTTTAGCAAAAATTTTTGGGATTGCAAATGAAGGATTAACTAATGAGGAAGAAGAGGTACCCCTAGAATTTAATCTTTCAGCCGATAAAGCTAGTGACCTACCATGCACCCTAGGATGCTTCATCTTATCATCTCTTGGAACCTTCATCCCTTCGGTACCCGACACTCCACTATTCGAAAACTTGATCGTTTTTTATTTCATCAACTTCATTCTCCTTATGGCCAAAAACCAAATCTAGTACATTTTATTTACGAAGATTGGCTGAAGATAGTGCGAGGTCAAGCGTCAACCATCGTTTTCCCTCAACCTCTTGCATATCTATTTCTAAAACACGGGGTTGACTGCTCCTGTGAGACTAGTGAGGTACCCTCTGTAAAAAGTGTCCTTAACATTAGCACACTTCACCACGCGGTGTCACGATCCAAATTACCTAAAAATCAGAGTATATTTTTCGTTCTTTTCATTTATTATTTAATTTTTACCTTTCTCGCATCATAACCATCTTACTAAACAATTGAGCTATAATTCGGTGTTAGTCACCTCTTACCTATTACCATTCCATTTCCATAATCACATTCACATATCAGAGTTTACTATCTTTTGACTTTAACTAAATACATACACAATGACATTTACATAACCTTATATCCCCGACATCATATACGTTTAATGTACTGTGCATTACATATTTAGATACAAAACCATACAAATGTGTATACCTGTCTCTCGATGGGAAGCAGCGGATACCAAGAATGCAAGTCCTCAGCCGCTCACTAACTATTGCGAGTGCTCTAAAAAGATGAGAAAATAATGGGGGTGAGCAAACCACATGCTCAGTAAGGCAATTATGCAAGTAAGTAGATAGCTCCACTATCTACATGCTCATAATGCCATGCCCTTAAAATCCATTTCTTTTCATTAAAATCTCAAGCACAAAATCATGTATGTCATCAATGACTTAGTTTATCAAAACTATTTGTGCATATATAAATCATGTAATTCATGCATCAATAGCATTTTATGTGACATCATTAAATCATACTTAGCATGCATTAAATCAAAATCATGTATTATTTTATGCGATATAAAACAATTCATGAGATACAATCCTTTCATGAATTTATCATTAAAGCATGGAAAACACATCATGCTACTGCATTTAAATCATTTCATTTAAAACATAGTATAAAATAACCCAAAGGGGTTAAGCATCTCATACTTCATTTCCAAATTCATAAAATAATTCATTAAAATTCATTATAAAACTTTGGTTATAAAACTACCCTTCTTTCAAGATCACGTATCATAAAATCATAAAATCGGGGGCTTGACCCCTCCCTCGGGTCTACCCTGGTCTATCGACCAATAGTTATATCATGTGAGACATGTAGGTGGCTATATCAGTAACAACGAGGACTATGGCCATAACCTAGCGATCCCTGACAACACGGTACCTAGTGTGCGGGGTATCACACCTGAAACGGGAGGTGGGTCGGTCTTACCCGCTAGAACAGCATAACATCAGGATTGCGAGGGCAAGACTTGCTGCCTCGTGGCTAATGCCACTCCACTCCAACAATCCCCATGGTACAGCGTACTCCGCGTGACATACACGGTACAACGTACTCTGTGAACCTAAGCTCAGTCAGGGGTGCCTGCAATAGGTCTTATCCACCCATACCATCTCTGTCTCAGTATGTACGTGTGGCATATCATCTCACTGTGACACACAGTCTACAGGAGGTTCCAACACGGCTATATGCATGTCATATAAATACCTGTGCGAGTGAAGCTCTAGCACTACTCCATGCATATTCATGATATCAGAAAATCTCGTGCGAGCGAAGCCCTAGCACGGTTTCATAAAAATCAGTAAAATCTGCGTTCGAGCAGCGCTCCAGTACGACTTAAAATAATTATAAATTCAAGTAAAATTCACGTACAAGCAATGCTCTAGTATGAATATGTATAAAAACTCAGTGAAAACCTCGTACGAGAAAAACTCCAGTACGGCTTTAAAATAAGTTATAAAACCATATAAAACTTCGTGCGAGCAACGCTCCAGTACGAGTGAATGCTCAAGTAAATCAAAACTTTGTACGAGCAACGCTCCAATACGACTTTATACATAAATACATCAAATCTCGTGCGAGTGACACTCCAGCACGGCTTTTATGCAATATCAAATCAAAACAGGATGCGAGCTAAGCTCCAGCATCTCTCATGCATGTCAAATCATAAAAACTAGTGCGAGCAATCGCTCTAGCACTTTTTTATGCATACCACGTCAAAACAAATCAAAACAGTCAAAATAGAGTGCGAGCTAAGCTCCAACACCTCTCATGCATTTCACATTAGTAAAATCAGTGCGAGCAATCGCTCTAGCACATTTCATGCATATGATGTCACACAAGTCGGTGTGAGCAACCGCTCTAGCACATTTTATGCACACTCACAAACGCAGATATAGTGCGAGCTATGCGTCAGCACTATCTGTTTCCATATAAACTTAATAGTTGGCCCATTTTCCAAATAATTTTCATTTAAATCTTAATAACACTTACGTAGTGTTATAGTGTGAAATTCATGCAATTACTGGCCAAGCTATCGATTTGCTTTGCTTAAAAACCAAGAAAATTCTTTAAATCAGAAAATTTCTTAAATCATGCATTTCATGCATGTCATGCTTTCACCATCCTTAGGTGAACTTCCCTCAATAGGGGTAAAAATAGTCTCTACCTATTTCGAGTTCTTAAAATCTTTAAATTTATTTCTAGGACCTTTATACATATTCAGTGTATACAAAAACTATTAAAATACGCGTAGCTACCTCTAGCTACTCACACAATCCCCTTACCTCATTTTTCTATACAGTCTGACCTTTCCACTGATGTCTCGTCACGCAGCCTGATTTGCTCTAAATTCAATCTCTGGAACTGCAGATAAATATTCATCAGGTCAAATACAATACAACAAATTGTATTTCATATTTTTTGGGTTTAATTTAAATCATTGGGCCCGTTTACCCATATTGGGCCCGATTGCACCTTAATGGGGCCTTAATCGGCCTTAAGCCCGCTTTCCACATACTATTCACATTATCGAGGCCTATTGGGCTCATTGGGCCCACTAGTATTTATTGAGCCTCGTTCTAAACTTTCGAATAGCTTAATGAATTATTTACGACAATTTATCTCAAATTTCAGAATTTAATTCATTTAATGCGAAAATTAAATCCGTAATTTATCTAACACGCATAACGATTCAAATTGTCGTAAATAAGGGTTACTTACCCGAGATTCCATGATCGTACACAAATCGAGGCTATCTCGAGCTCTCGTTTGACGTCAATTATCGAGCTACACAATTACATTATTTTTCGGGTAAATTTTCAGTCGAATATTAATCAAATTAAATATTTTAAAATTTAAATCGATCAATTCGACCGTTTACCGACTTACTCGTAGTTCGATTGCATCACGAAATTTTTTTTACAATTTTTCATCTTTTTCTTTCCTTTTTTTCTTTTCCTTTTCTTTCTGATTGAATCGGTCCGGTCTGGTTCAGTATACTCTCTCTGCGTTGAACCGTCCGTACCGGTTCAGGCATCATTTTGCCGTTTCGACCCCGTACGGTCGGTTCTCGGGCCGTTTCCGGTGCCATTCGGTGCGCCATAGCCTGGGCTTCCATAATCGGGCCTCGGTGTGGCTCGAATCGACACCGATGGCCGCCGATCGAAGCTTCTCTCTCGCAGCATCTCCATTCATTTCGGACGTGATCTGGCGGTCTCCACGGCGCGTCACGGTAGCTGGTGGTTCGCCTGGTGTGGGGCTACCTTCGCCGGCCCACGCTGGCCCCTCAGCCCCGTCGGTGGTCATTGGACGGAGGGAAACCGACTCCCTCAATTTGCCTTCCTCATTTTCATTATTTTTCCTCTCTCTTCGCGATTCAGACTTCGTTTTCATTTTTTTATTTATAATTTATTTTTAATAATATTTTAATCAATTAAAATATTATTAAAATCCAAAATATCTAAAAAAATTATATTTTATTCATTTAATCACTAAATGAATTTCTCGGTATTATTTCATCTTTCGGGATAATTTTTCGATTATTTTTGAGACAATTTCCCGAGGTGAAAATTTCGATTTTTTTCAATAAATTTGTATCTTGATCAATTTAACCCGAAATTTAATTATTTCTTCGTTATTGATCAAGATTTCTCAATCTCATATTTTTAATTAAATTTTCTTGTCCCTATTAATACTGAATTTTAGTCTTTTAACCGTTTTACCCTTCATGTGTTTGGGAATACCATTTCAATCATTTTGTATTTTTTATTTCGTATTTTGAATAAAATCGGGCCTTACAATCTCCTCCACTTAAGAAATTTGGTCCTGCAAATTAGAACCAAGTCAAATGGGTCCATAAATAACTCCAGGTACGTCTATCGCATCATACTCTTTAATTCTCATGTGACTTTTTTCGGAGTGTAATACTACCAACGGACTTGACTAGGGAGATCATCTTAAACCTCAACACTTTCTCCTTCCGTCTAATACCCGAATCGATTCCATACATTATACTTTCATTGAGCTAAGCTGTTGGAGCTCATATCTGATCACATATGTTGGGTCTGAATAGTATTTTCGAAGCATCAAGAGATGGGACACAGTGGATGCCTGCTTATTCAAGTGGTAACGCCAACCTACAGGCCTTATCTTCCACTTTGTCCAATATCTCAAAGGATTCAATCTAACGAAACTCGATTTGCCTTCTTTTCGAATCTTATTATGCTCTTAGGACATGTAACTGCCACAATACCGATTCACCCTCGGTGAATTCCAATGGTTTTCTGTCTCTTGTCAGCATAGTCTTTCTGTTTGCTCTGAGGTGTTCTTAATCTTTCATAATTTAACTGAACATTCTCAGAGGTTTGTCTTACCAATTAGGAAGCAATTCTCTATCTGTCACCCACTTCCTCTTATTCAAGTCGGGGAACAATCCCTACGGCCATACAATGCCTCATATAAAATGTTATCTCGATACTCAAGTGACAACTGTCATTATTGGCGAATTCGATTAGTAATAACTGATCATCCCAGGAGCTTATAAAATCAATGGCACACGCTCTCATCTTACCCTTTAGAACTTGTACAGTCTTCTCTGACTGATCATCTGTCTGAGGATGGAACGCTGTGCTAATACTCAATCGGATTCCCATAGCTTCCTGAAAACATTCCCTGAAGTGGGAAGTGAAGCGGGAATCCCTATCTAATATCATGCACCTTGGAACGCAACACAATGTTCCGCAATTTTTCGTACACATAAATCCGCCTATGCACTCAGAGTATCTGGGGATTTCATAACCAGAAGGTGGGTAGACTTAATCAATCTATCGACTATCACCCAGATAGTCTCGTGATTCATCTGGGTCCTCTGTAACCCATCATGATATCGATGGTAACTTGTTCTTTTTTCCGTGTCAATATAGGTAGAGGCTGTAATAACTCTGCAGACTTCTATTGCTCTACCTTAATCTGCGACATACTACACTTTTCCACAATCTCTACAATGTCTTTTTTTTCATATCTGACCACCGATGCCCTTTTTAAGAGATTTTGATATATTATTATTTCCCGGATGCACTGTGTATCATGAAGAGTGAGCTTCTGTCAATAACACTATCTCAGTAACTATGGTCTTGGGGAGTATTTATACTATCTCTGAACCTCTGTAAGTCATCATCACTCACTGTGAACTCTGTCACTATACCCTTCTGAATCTAACCCACACTATCGACACCATGCCGATCATCACGCTAAGCCTAGCAAATCTGGTTCTAACCTCAGGCTAGCTATCACAAAATCACCGTCATCATCAGAAGGGATCACATCACTATTGAGGCTTACAACTGCTCTAGCAGCTCACGCTCCTTGACCATCATATGTGATACCATCCCGAGACTCTTTCTACTCAAGGCATCAGTCATTACATTAGCCTTTCCTGGGTGGTACAATGTTCACAATCATAATCCTTAGAAGCTCTAACCCTCTTGGTTATCTCATATTCTACTCTTTCTGTGAAAACAGATACTCGGGGCTTTTACAATCAGTGCATACCCAAAATTTCTTACCATTTAAGTGGTGGCACCATACCTTCAGTGTAAACGCTACGGCTGCCAACCCTAAATCATGGGTAAGATAGTTTCTCTCATGGTCCTTAAACTATCTGGATCCATAAACGACTATCTTCCCATCTTACATCAATACACAACCCACTCATTATTTTGAGGTATCCATACACACTGAAACCTCTTGAGCTGTTGGTTATGGTGAGAATAATTACGGTGGTCAGTTTATTACTCCAATATACCAGAACTCACTGAAGCTACTTTCATACTTATTATCCTACTGACATACAATCTTTTTTCAAATGAGACGTATCAACTGAGCAACCCATTTCGAGAAACTCACAACACCTCGTCTGTAAGACAGTTTCCTGTTGCTACTCATGCTCTTCCTTGGACTTCGAATACATCATAATATCATCGCTAAAGATGACAACCAATTGGTCCAGGTAAGGTTTAAATACCTCATCGTAGTTGAGTTCCACTAAATATTTCAATCACCCATATCCTTGACTTATGTACGCATAAACGTATAATGTCATTTCGAAATCGCTTCCGTTCAAGATACTAACCCGCGTCATTTCCATTTTCTTATATTAACGACTTTTATAAAATTTTAATTTTTAAACTTTCATGATTAATCGAATTCTATATTTCTTTATTGTACCAGCAAAGGTACCCAAATTTTAAATATATATATTACGACTGTCGATTTCAATTTATAGGTTATGTGTACGCTTCTAAACGCTGTCAAGTCTTCAGGCGGGGAGATATTTTGAAATACCTTTATTAACCCTCAGACTTGATCACATGGACTGGGTGTGGATATATCCTCCTCTTATCCTTGGTCGCAATTCATATTCACTACATATCGCTTAATCCAATTTACTTTACATATCAAAGATATTCTTACCTTGCATACGCCTCTTACTCCAATATATCTCGTTTTCAGGATCCATCACATCTCGAAGCTTATCTCCTTTCATATATCACTTATAACAAACTCTTTCATTACTTGTCAAAACTTACAGTATACTTTTCAGGGGTGAAAACATCACTATCTTAGGATAGCAATCTAAACATCATAGTTTGCAACCGAATCAATCTATTCTCAAATATTATTTCCAATTTATTCATATTCCATTAAATAAAATCGGCTGACGTATCCTTTTTCCCCCGTTTCAACTTATAATCCCTATACCTATATTCAATTAGTGATAATCAGCTAACTATTATCATCTTACTTAAGGGTACAGGCTTCACATCTTTCACTAACTTATAAGCAACTAAAGGCGGTATGAATAAATGCGTGACACCAGGATCAATTAACATAATTACTTCATTATTCTTAACCAGTGTGGTATCTTCCACCACATCCGATGAAACATCAGTAGTGTCTTGGTCCAAGGCATACACTCGCCCTCGTCCAACAGCCTACTTTTTGTGGTATCTACCACACATCCTACTCTGTTACACTGCTACAGAACAGGTCGGGGTCCTCAAATCACAATACCCCTCGTAAGTATTGAAATTGGATACACTAGGGCCTTACCAATCATCTTACCCCGTGACTCATCAGCTCTAATCTTTTACCAACTACCGTTTTCCTGTTCTGACATCTTTGTTATTCTCTTTTTGTCTCAATTACGGCCCTTACTACCTTTTCCAATCTCAGAGGTGTGCAACTCAAGATCTTATTCACACAACTGTAGTCTACGCACTGCCTCGGCATAGGTAGTGATATCTAACGGCCAATCGGACTCTAATTGACAATCTGAGCCCTTCCATGAATTTTG
Organism: Firmiana major; assembly: GCA_033439115.1. Taxonomy (NCBI): domain Eukaryota; kingdom Viridiplantae; phylum Streptophyta; class Magnoliopsida; order Malvales; family Malvaceae; genus Firmiana; species Firmiana major. The sequence continues at coordinate 34,884,541 of CM065912.1, read as the reverse complement.
AGACATCCCGTCTCACACTGTTCTTCGTGTCGGAGTCATATCTGCCCAGGAATATAAACTGAGTTTCATACTCGTTAATCAACCAGTTTCTCTGGGTCAGAGTAAATAATTTTATCTGTAATTTTCTTTAAGGAATGTTTGGGATATTCTGTCACCGGAATACATTTAAAATTATTTTTCATGTCCATTCTGGATGCCTAACTCTTAAGATGGGTCGAGCGGACTTCCACCAATGCTCCGACTCGCTCTCAAATCTCATACATACTCTGAGTAATTAGCTCCCAAAATTCTCCACACTCCGTTCTTACCTCGCGAAGCGTGTCTCAATACTGTCCGATCTCTGTGTCAGACTCTGTCCGATCTCTTTGTCGGACTTTGTGGGGCATACTCAACATCAGCCTCTACTTCAATCTCATCTCGAGTCTCATGTGGCGACTCAGTACAACTCTCAGGCCTACATCTACAGCCTCGAGCTCGTGTACTCGCCTCTCTACCATAGTGGCTATCAGTTAATGAGTCTATATTCTTGCATTCAAAACCAAATTCTTAGCTGCAATTCCATCTCGATATACACTATTGTATCTAAACAATGCACAGTACATGGGGATGTAAACTTCCTTAACCACTAACACCGACTCATATCAGGTCAACTTAAGCCCTGATACCATTAAACGTATCACGACCCAAATTACCTAAAAATCAGAGTAAATTTTTCATTTTTTTCATTTATTATTTAATTCTTACCTTTCTCGCATCGTGACCATCCTACTAAACAGTTGGGCTATGATTTGGTGTTAGTCATCTCTTACCTATTACCATTCCATTTTCATAATCACATTCACATATCAGAGTTTACTATCTTTTGACTTTAACTAAATACATACACAATGGTATTTACATAACCTTACATCCCCGACATCATATACATTTACAGTACTGTGCAAATACAAAACCATACAAATGTGTATACCTGTCTCTCGATGGGAAGCAGCGGATACCAAGAATGCAAGTTCTCAGCCGCTCACTAACTATTGCGAGTGCTCTGAAAAAATGAAAAAATAATGGGGGTGAGCAAACCACACGCTCAGTAAAGCAATTATGCAAGTAAGTAGAAAGCTCCACTATCTACATGCTCATAATGCCATGCCCTTAAAATCCATTTCTTTTCATTAAAATCTCAAGCACAAAATCATGTATGTCATCAATGACTTAGTTTATTAAAACTATTTGTGCATATATAAATCATGTAATTCATGCATCAATAGCATTTTATGTGACATCATTAAATCATACTTAGCATGAATTAAATAAAAATCATGCATTATTTTATGCGATATAAAACAATTCATGAGATACAATCCTTTCATGAATTTATCATTAAAGCATGGAAAACACATCATTCTACTACATTTAAATCATTTCATTTAAAACACAGTATAAAATAACCCAAAGGGGTTAAGCATCTCATAATTCATTTCCAAATTCATAAAACAATTCATTATAAAACTTCGGTTATAAAACCACCCTTCTTTCAGGATCACGTATCAGAAAATCATAAAATTGGGGGCTTGACCCCTCCCTCGGGTCTACCCTGGTCTATCGACCAATAGTTATATCATGTGAGACATGTAGGTAACTATATCGGTAACAACAAGGACTATGGCCATAACCTAGTGATCCCTGAACACACGGTACCTAGTGTGCGCGGTATCACACCTGAAATGGGAGGTGGGTCGGTCCTACCCGCCAGAACAGCATAACATCAAGATTGCGAGGGCAAGGCTTGCTGCCTCATGGCTAATGTCACTCCACTCCAACAATCCCCATGGTACAACGTACTCTGCATGACATACACGGTACAACGTACCCCGTGAATCTAAGCTCAGTCAGGGGTGCCTGCAATAGGTCTTATCCACCCATACCATCTCTATCTCAGTATGCATGTGTGGCATATCATCTCACTGTGACACACAGTCTACAGGAGGTTCCAACACGGCTATATGCATGTCATATAAATCCTTGTGCGAGCGAAGTTCTAGTACGGCTCCATGTATATTCATGATATCAAAAAATCTCGTGCGAGCGAAGCTCTAGCACGGTTTTATAAAAATCAGTAAAATCTGCTTACGAGCAGCGCTCTAGTACGACTTAAAATAATTATAAATTCAAGTAAAATCCATGTACGAGCAATGCTCTAGTACAGATATGTATAAAAAACTCAGTGAAAATCTCGTATGAGAAAAACTCCAGTACGATTTTAAAATGAGTTATAAAACCATATAAAACTTCGTGCGAGCAACGCTCCAGCACGAATGAATGCTCAAGTAAATCAAAACTTCGTACGAGCAACGCTCCAATACGACTTTATGCACAAATACATCAAATCTCATGTGAGTGACACTCCAGCATGGCTTTATATAATATCATATCAAAATAGGATGCGAGCTAAGCTCCAGCATCTCTTATGCATGTCAAATCATAAAAACTAGTGCGAGCAATCGCTCTAGCACCTTTTTATGCATACCACGTCAAAACAAATCAAAACAGTCAAAACAGAGTGCGAGCTAAGCTCCAGCACCTCTCATGCATTTCACATTAGTAAAATCAGTGCGAGCAATCGCTCTAGCACATTTCATGCATATGATGTCACACAAGTCGGTGCGAGCAACTGCTCAAGCACATTTTATGCACACTCACAAACGCAGATATAGTGCGAGCTATGCGCCATCGCTATCTGTTTCCATATAAACTTGATAGTTGGCCCATTTTCCAAATAATTTTCATTTAAATCTTAATAACACTTACGGAATGTTATAGTGTGAAATTCATGCAATTACTGGCCAATCTATCGATTTGCTTTGCTTAAAAACCAAGAAAATTTCTTAAATCAGAAAATTTCTTAAATCATGCATTTTATGCATGTCATGCTTTCACCATCCTTAGGTGAACTTCCATCAATAGGGGTAAAAATAGTCTTTACTATTTCGAGTTCTTAAAATCTTTAAATTTATTTCTAAGACCTTTATACATATTCAGTGTTTACATACATATTCAGTGTATATAAAAACTATTAAAATATGCGTAGCTACTTCTAGCTACTCACACAATTCCCTTACCTCATTTTTCTGTACAGTCTGACATTTCCACTGATGTCTTGTCACGCAGTCCGATTTGCTCCGAATTCAATCTCCAGAACTGCGGATAAATATTCATCAGGTCAAATACAATACAATGAATTGTATTTCATATTTTCTGGGCTTAATTTAAATCATTGGGCCCATTTACCCATATTGGGCCCGATTGCACCTTAATGGGCCTTAATCGGCCTTAAGCCCGCTTTTCACACACTATTCACATTATCGAGGCCTATTGGGCACATTGGGCCCACCAGTATTTATTGAGTCTCGTTCTAAACTTTCGAATAGCTTAATGAATTATTTACGACTATTTATCTCAAATTCCAGAATTTAATTCATTTAATGCGAAAATTAAATCCATAATTTATCTAACACGCATAACGATGCAAATTATCATAAATAAGGGTTACTTACCCGGATTCCATGATCGTACACAAATCGAGACTGTCTCGAGCTCTCGTTTGACGTCAATTGTCAAGCTACACAATTACATAATTTTTCGGGTAAATTTTCAGTCGACTATTAATCAAATTAAATATTTCAAAATTTAAATCGATCAATTCGATCGTTTACCGACTTACCCGTAGCTCGATTGTATCACTGGAATTGTTTCTCAATTTTTCCTCTTTTTCTTTTCTTTTTTTTCCTTTTCCTTTTCTTTTTGGCTGAATCGGTCCAGTCCGGTTTAGCACACTCTCACTGCGCTGAACCGACCGTACCGATTAGGCATCATTTCGCTGTTTCGATGCCGTCCGACTGGTTCTCTAGCCATTTTCGGTGCCGTTCAGCGTGCCATCGCCTGGGCTTCCATAATCGGGCCTCGGTGTGGCTCGAATTGGCACCGATGGCCGCCGATCGAAGCTTCTCTCCCGCGACATCTCCCTTCGTTTTCAACGTGCTCCGACGGTCTCCACGGCCGCTGGTGGTTCGCTTGGTGTGGGGCTACCTTCGCCGGCCCCTCAGCCCCGTCGGTGGTCGTCGGATGTTGGGAAACCGACTCCCTCGGTTTGCCTTCCTCATTTTCGTTATTTTTCCTCTCTCTTCACGATTCAGACTTCGTTTTCGTTTTTTTATTTTATTTATTTATTTATTTATAATTTATTTTTAATAATATTTTAATCAATTAAAATATTATTATAATCCAAAAATATCTAAAAAAATTATATTTTATTCATTTAATCATTAAATGAATTTCTCGGTATTGTTTCATCTTTCGGGATAATTTTTCGATTATTTTCGGGATAATTTCTCGAGGTGAAAATTTCAGTTTATTCCAATAAATTTGTGTCTTGATCAATTTAACACAAAATTTAATTATTTCTTCATTATTGATCAAGATTTCTCAATCTCATATTTTTAATTAAATTTTCTTATCCCGATTAATATCGAATTTTGGTCTTTTGACCGTTTTACCCTTCACATGTTCGAGAATACCATTTCAATCCTTTTGCATTTTTCATTTCATATTTTGAATAAAATCGAGCCTTACACGCTGGGTACTACAAAGACCTCTCAGGACAATGGCGAAAGAAGAGCGAATTATCTTAAGAGGCAGCTCTGGATGAAGAAGCTCCAGCTGAGCCTTCCGCACTTCCAGTTGCGGACACTGCACCTGCTGCTTCATCCTCTATCACCATGGAATCTCTTGTAGCAATGGTTATGAAGCTTAATCAAAAGATGGATGACGGTTTTGCAACTCTTCAAGCCACCCAACAAGCTATGTTTGATGAGTTGCAAGTAACCCGTACTCGTGTTGATGAACTTTTAGAGCACTTTCCTCCTTTGTCTTAGGAATTCCTTGTTTTACCTGTTTCTCCCGTTGTACTTAAATTGATATTTTGAAATGACTATTTTAAACTGCTTTGTGTTCCTTATGGTTATGTTCCCTTATGTTGCTTAAATTGCTTGCCCTTTTGTTTAACTTGCTTGCCTTTTTGTTTAAATTACTTGCTTTCTTGATATGACAAAAAGGGGAAGATAGAGTGTATATTGAGGGGGAGCAAAATTAAGGGGCATAAATTAAGGGGGAGCTTTGAACTTGTTAAAGGCAATGCATTTTTTGAGGGGGAACTGGATGTGTACCCAATGCATATGTTAAAGGGGGAGATAAAACATGTTTTAAACTTAGTTCATTGAATTAGGTTTTGTCACATAAAAATGGGGAGATTGTTAAGTTAATATATTTTGAAATGACAAAACGGTAATTCAAAAGTGCTAATGATAAATTAAGAAATGTTTAAAACATGTTAAGTAATGAATTAGAACTTATTAAGATAAATTCTTTACCAAAAATTGAGTTTTAAAGGATGAGAGATCGATCTGCTTAAAGGTTAAAGGACTCAAGATAGATTATTGAGTTTTAAGGAAGTAGAGATCGATATCCAAGGGTTATGAGATCGATCTAGTCAAAAGGAGATCGATCTGGTCAGGTTAGAAATTGATTTCCTCTAAGATAAGGTTGTGTCTTAGATCGATCTACAAATCGATCTCTGTTAGACCAAAAGTTTATGAGATCGATCTCCTAGGGATAGAGATCAATCTTCTCAAGACAGTAAGTTTATGAGATCGATCTGGTGTAATTAGAGATCGATCTCCTTCACACGAGAACACTTGCAAGATCGATCTTAAGATCGATCTTCTTTAAACAGAGAGTTTCTAAGATCGATCTGCTGGTTCGATAGATCAATCTGCACTAACATTGTATGTATTATGAGATCGATCTCTCCAAGAATGAGATCGATCTCCTTGCTTTAGATTGCTTTGATATTGTAGGAATTTGAATTAGGAGATCGATCTTGTCAAGATGAAGATCGATCTGGCACTCTACTGGAGGTTCCCAACGACTCTTTTGCAAAATCTTTAATGGAAAAATTGCATTTAATGCTTCACCAACTTGTTGAGCCTATAAATTGAAGTCATTAAGACATTCAGGAGACAAGAAGAAAATCTAAGAAGTTCTTCAAGCATATTCTTTGTGTCTTTAATTAAGAGTGCATTAAATCCACATTCAAAGCTTACAATAAGTTATTTTTTTTGTTTTTACCTACCTTTGATATATTCACTGTTGTATTCATTCTCATCTAAAAGAAAAAGGAGAGAGAGTTCCTTTGTATTTAAGCTTCTGTAAAAGAGAGTGAATAACTTCATTTGTAAAGAGGTAGAGATGTTATTCCTTAACCTTGAATAGGAAGTTGTATTTATCACATTGATAGTGAAAGAGAATCCTTGACAAGAAGGTCAAGAAGAGAGGACGTAGGCAAGCGATTTGGCCAAACCTCTATAAATTCCTAAGTTTGCTATTCTTCTTCCTTATCTCCTTTGTTTTACTGAATTTTATTCAATTGCTTATTACTGCCATTTGTTTGTTTAATTGCAATTCTATCTAAAAAGGTTTAAACTTAGCATATAGATTAGAAAAACTGATTCACCCCCCTCTCGGTTGAGCCAACACATCCAAATATTCAGAACCTATCATAGTCGGACTTTCAAGGTTTCTAGTACTTTGGCGTCTTCGGCCACCAACAATCTCCCTTGTTGAATTCCTTGTACCATGACTCTGCAGTTCTCGCGCCGCCATGCAGTGAGGGTCTCGCGCCTCCGGGCCATGAAGGTCTCTTGTCGCCAGGTCGTGAGGGTCCCGCGTCATGTCGCCAGGGTCTTGCATGCCGTGAGGGTCTCACCCCATGCTGCGAGGGTTCCACATGCAGAGAGGGTCTCGCGCCATGCCGTGAGGGTCTTGCATGTTGTGAGGGTATCACAGCATGCCTCCAAGGTCCCGCATGCCGTGAGGGTCTCGCGCCATGCCGCGAGGGTCTTGCATGCCGTGAGGGTCTCGCGTCATGCCGCTAGGGACCCGCATGCCGTGATGGTCTCGAGCCATACCGCTAGGGTCTTGCATGCCATGAGGGTCTCGATCCATACTGCGAGGGTCTTGCATGTCGTGAGGGTCTTGTGTCATGCTGCGAGAGTCTTGCATGCCGTGAGGGTCTCTCGAGCCCACGGCGTAAGGGTCTTGCGCAGTACACCTTTCTCCCATCAAGTTTTGGACGGTTGGTGGCAGAATCATTCGCGGAAAGGCATCCCTGAACAGATCCACTATATTCTGTAAGGCTTAAACAGTCTCTTCCACCTGTTTTTTGATGGCTTCAAATTCTGTCACGGATATTGTCATCATGTTCATTCCTCGCTCCCCTTGGACTCCAATTGGAGAGCTCGTTGTATCTTCATTCTCATTGCTGCTGAATGTGTCCGTACCATTGTTGTAGAGCAAAAAGCTTTTATTTCGTTTCCCAAAGACGACGCCAATTATTGTTACCAAACAGAATTATGACGTATTGCTGACGTCCTCGCTTCGATCTTCGTAGCACGTATTACTAGAGATTCTGCAAGAAAAAGAATGATCAGAGGGACACAGGGGTTCTCCCTGCGTAAGCACTCCGATGCTTAAGTTAGAAGAGAATTTTGACAGAGTTTTTGTCGAGAAAATAGAGACTTAGGTTTTTGAGTCATACCTGACCTCTATTTATAGGGATTTATTCTACCAGTAATCACGTATGTATCTTTGGACTAAATGTCAGTTTTTGTTTTATTTATGTCTTCTGTTATACTGTTTTCAAGGTGGTAGACCCGATCTCTCACCTGTTTTTTTTGTGCGTCACGTGACGTACTTTATTATTTTTTATTATTTTTTTTCTTTTATCATGCACAACAACAACTTATTTTATTTCTTTAGTTCTTGTAATATTCGAAAAAATCTTATAATTTAGAGAAAATGTAGAATTAGATACTTTTGTGAATGCTATGGAAGAAATTTTAAAAAAAAATAGGAAAAAGTTTATGCTATTCATTGAATAACATCACCGTTAGATCTTAATCAAAAGAAAGAAAATTTAGAAACATTTTTTAAGTATTATATTGATTTTTACAAGAGTGAGTTAAATTGATGGCAAAAGATCGTCAATTTATAATCTCTTTCGACTTCTTTGCTTTGTATGACAGTGAAAAGTAAGTGTCCAGCCAACATAACCCTCTTTTAAACTACACAACCCTTTACTAAATACAACCAGACCTCTGAAATAAATTTCTCTTTACAAACGTCAAAATTTTGCTAAAATATCTATTTTGTCCTTCTTATATCATCTTCTTCCTTTTATCCTTTTTATCTTATTCATTTTTAACAAAACCTAGACTTCAAGTTTCCAAAATTTACTTTTCAAATTCACTAAAAATTTGAAAATCATTCACTACTACACCAGCACAATTTCTCAAAGTATGTTTCTAGACTATTTTTTCTTGTCATTTTAATTTTTTGTGAAATTTGAAAAAAAAAAATTGGGTTTGTTTTTTCCACAGTCAATGGCCTTGTGGAAGTTGCCTTCCACGAGGAATACAAGGCAACATAACACACGTTGGAAAGCTGATTGGAAGGTTATTTTAGTAATTCTATTTAGCTTAATATGATTTTTTTTATCTTAAAATAAAAGGGATAGTATAGAGTAAAAAGGGGTGGTATTTGGTACCTCTATTTTTTCGGTGATGTTAAATGTCTGGTGTAATCGATATAAGTTTAAGGCTTAATTTCAGTATAATAAAAAGGTAAATTACATGAATATATCTTATGGTTAACGGTGGACTAAATGTGCCTTTTTTATGTTTAAAATTTGATATTTAATATCTCTTTGAGATTTACTTTGGTTTGTTTGCCTCAAACCGCGACTTTTCTTTTTTTTTTTTCATTTTTTCCTTTCATTATTTTTTATTTTGTCTTTTTCTTCGATATTTTAAGATTTTTCTCTTTACAATCTAAAATTTTCAGAATCTGGTGATTGGTTACTGCGTCGGTTACTGTTGCTAGCTGCCTCTTGACAGTGGCATTTTGCATCCAAAAAACAGAGAAATTTTTATTTTTTCTCCTCTTTTTACTCCTTAAACTAGTTTTAATAAAAAAAAAAATCCAAATTTTGTTAGATCTACAACCAAAGTCATAACCTTCAAGTTCCGAAAAGTGCTAGCTTCGCCGATGAAAAACAAACCCTCTTCTAACATGTTGTTCTACTCTTTATAACTCACATTTCCTTTAAATTTCAAACCCAAAAACCATATGAAGAGTCCAATAAAAAAAATGCATTTGCTAGGTTATTTTTCTTTATTTTTCGGTTTTTATTTTTTATGTCTTAATACTTTCTATTGCATACTGTCTAGGGATTTTTAAAGTCTTATTTCTGTGGCTGGCTTTTTTTTTGTCAAGGGTTTAGAGAGAGAAAAAATAATTTTATTTATTTATTTAGTGAGTGAAAAAATGAATAGAATATTGAAAAAAATGAAAAAAATAAATAAGTAATGGAAAAAGTAATGATATGGGCGAATTGGAATGAAAACAAATCTTAAGGTGGTTGCTGTCAAATTTTAAATATTAGGACATTTAATCCATCCCTAATCACAGTATGTTTATATAATTTACCTTAAAAAATAATTTTTTGAATAGTTTATATAAATATTAAAAGAATATATATATATATATTGGAACATAAATGATGTTATATTACAGTAAACAAGTATATTTACATTTCACAGCGGAAATATTTACAAAATTATTCCTTACAGCAAATTGCACGTTAGTTTTTGCAACATAAAAGTTTTTTATGTTGCAACGAGTGCCGCAAATTATTATTATTATTATTATTATTATGCAATAAAAACATGTACAGAAATTGTTGCAAATACTTTTAAAGACAAAATTAGTTGCAACATAAAATTAAATCTTTTATTTTTAAAAATTAATTCTCATGTAGTGTTCCAATACATCTTAATTTTTAAAATATATATATATATATATATATATATATATATATATATATATAATAGTGCTTAAAATAGAATCTTAATTTCTTCGAAAACATATGAATAAAAGATTAAGACTTATTGGTGCATACTCTTATCTTGATCTACATAAAATCATCACAATTATAAATAAAAATGTTTATTTAATGATAAATATGTATTGTTAAAAATATATTTGAATTTTTCTTCAAAAATAAGACTTGAACAATTTCTTGAACAATCATCTTCACTTCCCCTCGGCCTGGGGCACATGATTAAATTAGTTGTTTAGCAATGGCAGACAGTTGATTTGGTTTAATAATGTCAATGATGAAAAGATATCTGCTTCTAATTAAAGATCCATGAAGTACTAATCATGAAAGACACTTTGCTATTTAACGTTAACCAATTTCCAGACTCTTCCCCACACATGGAATGATTCTATTTCAGATTCCATTACAGAAAAAAAAAAAAAAAGAAAGAAAACACTGGCACTACATGATATTTGAAGGGTTTTTTTTTTATTTTATTTTAAAAATCAGCTATACTATGCATATTTTGGTGACCACCCCACCAGCCATATTAGCCAATAAAAGGCATAGGAGTCAGCCTGATGAAAATCCAAGGCATAGGTTTGACTACTTATCACTCTTCCTTCCCTCTGATAGCTGCTTTTCTCTCCCTGTTAATTTCTACTTTATATAATGCTTTAATTCTATGAACCGACAGCCCTCTTATCGATCCTCCTTTCCCTTCACTTTCCCTTTTTCTCTCATTATGACAACCACAATTTCACTACTTTTTTCCTTTGAAAATCCCCCAATTCTTTTTTTTTTTAAGATGTTTTAGTTGATAAATGTTAAAGTCTTTCTATGCTTTGAATCTCTTATCATCTTATCATTACAACCGAAGGGCAAGTTGCAACTATCGTTTAATTCATAGAGAGTAGGTGATCATAAAACCCCCAACTTTGAGGAAACTCTGATATTTGTTGTGGAGGCTGCAATATTTAAATACATATTACAATTATGAGGAAGTAACTTTTCACATATATGAATTATGAAATTAGTATATATATCAGGAGAAGGAATTCTCAAACAAACCCAATAAGCTAAAAAAATCAGCTTACAATTTGAAAAAAAAAATGACACATAAAATTAGATTAAACTCATTAACCTTAGTATTTAAATTTAAAAATTCTTAGGATATGCTTAATTTTAAGTTCTCTTTGGTTTTGGAACTGAAAAGTATTGCATTTCATGGTAAAAAAATAATTTTAGGTATATGATAATATCACAAGAAATTTAATATAAAAAAGTACAAAAATAACAAAACAAAAAGTTGAATAAAAATTATATATAAATTTAATAAAAACTTAATTTGTTTATGCATTGTAATATGATAATTATTGTATTTTATGCATTTGATATTAAACAAAATATGAAAAAAAAATTGGTAAAAGAGTAAAAAAAACCCTAGAGCAAAAAATAGTTTAACAATTGAATTTTTATGTTTTAATTTTTATTAAAATTGAATTTTTTTAACAAAAACAAATATATTTTTGATTGCATGTAATGAAAATTATGTATAGACATAATAATTTTTGATCATAAAAAAATTTTATTGAATGAAAATTAAAATATAAAAATTTCAATTGATTAAAAAAAATAAAAATTCAATCATTAATTTTTCAGAGATTTTTTTAATCCTTTAAAAAAAATTATAAGTCATTAAATCTAACTATATAATTACTAGTACGATTCTTGCTACTATTATTTTACGCATTAAGTAGATTTTTCATTTTAAAAGAAAAGGAAAGGCATTGTTTTGTAACTGAAGGAAACAGTGTTAAAGTAGTTTTGAGTTCAGATAGAAAAACTGTCCAAGAAGAGCCAAGGCTCGCCGGTCAGCACTTTTTCATTTTTCACAGTTCACAGTTCACAGTTCACAAATAAAGAGAGAGTCAGTTGCAAAACCAACAAGAGTGAAACCCAAAAAGGAGAAAAAAGAAAACCATAAACAAAGCATTTCCATAGCACATTGCCATTTCAACAACATTTCCATCTATGTTAAACTATATAATTAGTAGCTATTAATAAAACAAAATCCAAAAACTCCACCGCCAACTACAGAACAAACAACAAGCTCTCTCTCTCTCTCTCTCTCTCTCTCTAAAATAGAAACCAAACTTTGCTTTCTCTCTCCTCAAGCCTCACACGCAAAAGAAGTCATACCAATTGTCCCCGTTTTTCATGTTTTTCTGTCGCTACAAGTTTTACTATTAAGTATTATATACTTGGTATTCATTTCTGGCTTTTGGGTTTTGGAGGTGTTCTGTCTTTCTGCTGTCTCCATTGATGGTTGTTCAACTGCTGTCTACATACATCCAACTCTGTCACCAGAAAAGAAGAAAGCTTTAGACTTTAGTCTTATTATTATTATATTTTTATAAAGTTTTTGACTTTGTCTGTCTATCTCTGTGTATATACTTGGGGTGGCTCTTCTAGCAAATGGGCATTCCTTGAATCTCTTCTGTCATGGATCTGGAGACTGGTGTTTATCAAAACTATGTTAAGGTGAGATGGCTTTGTTTAACAAATTTGTTTTAATTCCTTGTTTCTTACAGCAAATTTCTTTCTGTATTTTTTTTTTAAAAAATTTTAAGCTTTCAAAGCAAATATTGAATTGAATGATCAAGAAGGAAAAAAAAATATTCAAGAATTTAAAAGAGTGACATTGATTTCAGGATTCTTATTGGATTGTTGTTTGTTGTTTATGTTGTTGCAGAAGGAATCATGGAGAACAGTATTAACTTTGGCTTACCAAAGCCTTGGAGTTGTCTATGGGGATTTAAGCACTTCTCCTTTATATGTGTATAAAAGCACATTTGAAGAAGATATTCAACACTCTGAGACAAATGAAGAAATCTATGGTGTTTTGTCATTTGTTTTCTGGACTCTGACTTTGGTGCCTTTGCTCAAATATGTGTTTATAGTTCTTAGAGCCGATGATAATGGTGAAGGAGGGACTTTTGCCTTATATTCTTTGCTGTGTCGACACGCCCGGGTCAACTCACTACCCAATTGCCAATTGGCAGATGAGGAGCTGATTGAGTACAAGAAGGATAGCATTGATTTGGCACCAAAATCAAGTTTTGGGTCAAGGTTGAAATCCACTTTAGAGAAGCATAGGGTGTTGCAAAGGTTCTTGCTTGTTCTTGCTTTGATTGGGACCTGTATGGTGATTGGTGACGGTATCCTCACACCAGCTATTTCAGGTAATTATGGGCTTTTTCCCCTGATTTCTTGCGTTAATCGTTCATTAACTAGATTGCTTGATTGATTGTTTGGGTTGTGCATGCAGTTTTCTCTGCAGTGTCAGGGCTTGAGCTTTCAATGTCAAAAGAGCATCACAAATGTAAGATCCTTCCCCCTTGCACTCTTTCTTTGACAACTGTACTTTCTAAATATCTTCTCGGTGAGAATCAGAGAAGACAAATCATGGTTGAATAGTAAAATTTTCTCTCCAGTGGCTTAGCTTTCAGGCGAAGTTTTCTGGTCTATGATGCAAAACCCTGTTAATTGAGTTGCTGCATTTCAGAATAGAATGAGATTCTAGTTCCTTCTGATTGCTTCAGTAATTCTTAAAGTTTAGAATGGTTGTCTAGGCTTTTGCAAGTTTCGATTATGTGATCTTGGCCATGGGTTCTTCAACAACCTAATGATAGGACAAAATTAGGACTACGAACCAATTATCTGTAGTTCCCAAACTTGGTCCGTCATACCCAAAACAAGTACTGTGCTGTGGAACCCATGGTTTTACCTTTCACCTCAGGTTGGTAGGACTTATCAATCAACATTCTGAACTGGGGCATGTACATTTGCATAGTCTGCTCAGACTGGTAGATTGAGTTTCTTTTGTGATATTTCTGCTTGCCTACGCTGCTTTCAGTTGAAACTTTGAGTTTGGATCAGACTACTGAACCAACTTGGGATATCTGATCTCTAAGCATGTTTACCAGTCAATATTCAGTTGATACCAGTAAAACTTAGGCATCCTGTTTCTTAACATACTCTTACTTCATAAGTTACAGTTCCAAAAAGCAATGGCCCACTGAATGATTTTGATAAGCCAACTTATTTGAATCTTGTACAATTTGAACTCATTTACTGCTGGGACTCTGGTTTCAGTTGACACTGAACAAGTACTCATGAACTTTGATGTTTGGTTTCAGTTGCTGCAACTAAGGTTTAATCAAGATGGTTTTTATATTTTATATTTTATTTTTATTTTTTGAGATAATCAATTACTCTAAACCTATGAAAACAAACATCACTAATGCTGTTGCTACAGCTTTGGTCTCAATTTTTAAGTGAGATAATGTTATATTTAAAGTGAGATTTTACATCTGAAGTGGTAAGGTCGATGTTTCTATCGCAAAAGGGTGATCATCACTCTTTTCAATCTTGAAATGTTAAAAATAAAGACCATGTTGAAATGTTTCCAGAAGTTGTTCCCAATTGAAGTTTTTACCATGATTACTAACTGTACTTCTACTCTAAGTGCTTGGCTTTCATACGAGTCATTCTTTATTTGATCCATGAGTAGTTATACCATCTTCTTTTTGTATGTCATTCATCTAGCATTATACTGCCTCTTATAAAGGTTCAAAAATTTTGGCAGATGTGGAGGTTCCAGTCGCATGCATCATACTGATAGGCTTGTTTGCCCTTCAACATTATGGAACACACAGGGTTGGGTTTCTGTTTGCACCTGTGGTTCTAATATGGCTTTTTTGCATCAGTGCCATCGGCTTATATAATATTATTCACTGGAATCCTCATGTCTATCGAGCACTCTCTCCATATTACATGTACAAATTTTTGAGGAAAACACAAAGAGGAGGTTGGATGTCCCTGGGTGGTATTTTATTGTGTATAACTGGTAGGTGTATGTAAATGGGAGTGTATCAGATGATATATATATATATATATATATATATATATATATATATATATATATTTGTGCTACCATTTTGAAATAAAGAGGTTGATTCTTAAATTGATTTACAGTTTCATTTTCCAGGCTCAGAAGCTATGTTTGCTGATCTTGGACATTTTTCACAATTGTCAATAAAGGTATATATCATTGAAAGCTTATTCAAGTTTGAGGATTTCTTCTTTAAACTAAGTTGGCATGGTTAGAGTTTTGTCCGTGAGAAGAGCTGATTGTTGTGTGTGGTGGAATTTTGAAAGATTTTGTTGTTTCAAGTTGTTTGAACTGCTGAATTATGGGTTTGTGACAAGGCCATCTTAATTCCTTTTTACTTTGCGGTCTGGTTTTGACCTTTCATAGGATACCACATATCTTCCAGGAAATACATGCATGCATTTTTTTAGTTTGAAACTGACCATTCTTAATTTAAATTACAATATTCTTAGCAACTGAATACTTTTTGGCAAAATTTGGGGCTTGGGAAACATTTACTGAGGCGCAAGAGAACTTCTTTTGACAGTTGCATGAATGTGTTTTCTATTTAGCATTGAATTATGCTGTGTATAATAGCATTTATCTAATCGGAATTCCTATTTCTGCAGATTGCTTTCACCTCTTTGGTTTATCCATCGTTGATTCTTGCATACATGGGGCAAGCTGCCTATCTATCTCAGCATCATATTATTGAAAGTGATTACCGAATTGGATTTTATGTATCTGTACCTGGTAGGTATTGTTCTCTTTGAAGACTAGAAAAATTTGGATAATAGGTGAGTTTTCAGCTAACTTGAAGTCAAAATGTTATTGCTTCAGAGAAGTTAAGATGGCCAGTTCTGGTTATAGCCATACTTGCAGCCGTAGTGGGAAGCCAAGCTATCATAACTGGAACATTCTCAATCATCAAACAGTGCACTTCTCTTGGTTGCTTCCCAAGAGTCAAAATAATCCACACATCATCCAAAATCCATGGTCAGATCTACATTCCAGAGATTAACTGGCTCCTGATGGTATTATGTTTGGCAGTTACTATTGGCTTTAGAGACACAAAACGCATGGGTAATGCATCAGGTATGACAGTGCTCCTGTGTATTGCTCTTACAGCTTTTGACATAGATGTGTTCTTGGTTGTATTGGGAGCATTGTGAATCTCAGCTTCATATTCTAACCTATACCATGTCTTTGCACATGGAAACTGGCAAAAATATGGTGTTATTTAGGATCCACCTAAAATTGGGCTTCACTGGGAGATTGCTTCTGCTAAAATGCTATACAGTATTTTATATTAGGACTATCACGTTGAATATTGCATTTTGTAGCAACTAGTTATTTCTGAGGGTGGTTTTGGTTTGAAGTACAAATGAAAGAGAGATCTGATCACCATAAGGGATCAAGGATTCTGATATAGTAGCTTCTTTCCAATAGATTAATTATTTGCTTTAGTGTACATAATTTATTTTGGCTTGTGAATGGTCTTGTTTGCGAAACTTCTCTCTCCAATATTTTGCTTGGCATACTATTCCATTATTATTCATCTATGTAAAATATGTTGGAGGTGTATTTGGCTCTCAGATAATTAGTTAACTGTCATTAGTTATTTCATACTGGCGGAGTTAAAAGCCCAGGCCCTGTTCAGACTCCACTAACCCCAAAAGTACTAAGAAATGATAATAGTTGTGTGCATCTATACTAGACATGGAGGTCTTCCGTTTGTAGTTATATCTGTGGATCTGGCATCTTGTCATTGCCTAGATAGGAGACTGAAAGAGGAGAAGGAAACTGATTGGGTTCTACCTAAATATCAGGAGATTCTAGGTGACTTAGTTTTGATATAATTAAATTTTACCAGAAAGTTTGGCACATGATAACTGGTGTTTGAGACATAAAGAGTAGAGAGTCTTGCTTTTGTGTCAGCATTTATTATTTTATTTCGAGGAACCATGTTAGATATTTAATATCTGTCTTTCCCTTAAAGATATTCTAAATCTTATATGAAATAGAACTTGGATCCTCTATTTGTCTGAGTTTCTGCAAGTAGTTTTGACTTTTTTATTTCTTGTGGAACAGGTTTGGCCGTTATAACCGTTATGCTGGTCACTACATGCCTGATGTCTTTGGTAATTGTGCTATGCTGGCAAAAGAGCGTGTTCTTCGCAATAGGATTTGTTTTCTTTTTTGGCACAATTGAAGCACTCTACTTCACAGCTTCCCTCATCAAGTTCCTTGAAGGGGCCTGGGTTCCAATTGCCCTCGCATTCATCTTCCTGATAATCATGTGTATTTGGCACTACGGCACATTGAAAAAGTATGAGTTTGATGTTCAAAACAAGGTCTCCATCAACTGGTTACTTAGCTTGGGTCCCAGTCTAGGTATAGTACGGGTTCGAGGGATTGGAATCATACACACACAGCTTGTATCTGGAATCCCAGCAATCTTCTCCCACTTTGTCACTAATCTTCCAGCCTTCCACCAGGTCCTAGTCTTTCTTTGCATTAAATCTGTCCCAGTGCCTCATGTTAGACCTGAGGAGCGATTTCTGGTGGGTCATATTGGCCCTAGGGAATACAGGCTCTATAGGTGCATTGTGCGATACGGGTATCGTGATGTTCATAAAGATGACATGGAGTTTGAGAAAGATCTTGTTTGCAGCATAGCAGAGTTCATCCGCTCAGAAAGTGTTACTCCTGGCAGTATCAATGAAGATATGGTGAAGGATGAGGATAAAATGACAGTCGTTGGAACATGTTCCAGCCATACAGAAGGGATTCAAATTAGCGAGGATGAAGCAGACAACACAGAGGCAGCAGGGCCATCAGAGTTGAAGGAGATACGGTCACCGCCTGTAAATAAAGCAAGAAAAAGAGTACGGTTTGTTGTACCGCAGAGCCCGCAGATAGATTGTTGTGCAAGGGAAGAGTTACGGGAACTTATGGAAGCTAGGGAAGCTGGGATAGCTTACATACTAGGGCATTCATATGTTAAAGCCAAGCAAGGATCTAGCCTGATAAAAAAAATTGTAATTAACTTTGGGTACGAGTTCTTGAGAAGAAACAGCCGACCGCCCACCCATGCGCTAAGCGTTCCCCATGCATCTACCTTGGAGGTGGGGATGATATACCACGTTTAATCTCCCCTTTTTTTTTTTTTAATGGGATACCTTGTCTAAGTTTTGGTCTTATAGGAATAGCGTAAACGTATCATGTACATGTTTACAATGCTGTGCAATAGATCGTAGATTGAAAACCATATTAAAAATTTTTTAATATGATTAAATAAAAAATTTATTAATATAGTAATATTTGACTTAATAATATCCTCAACGTTTAAAAAAAATAGAATTAAAATTTCAATTTTTTGTTAAAAAAAAAAATTACGAGAACCACTGGACAAATCTAAAGGCTGTGAGTTAAGTTACACCCCAAGCATCAGCTAACATCAACACGCTCCTTTTGGTAAATCATCCGCACAGAAATTGCCCTTCCTCAGGACATGTTCTAGCTTGACACTCTAAGGCCTTTGTAACATCTGTCTAATGTCAGCAATTAAATTGCCCAACGGATGAACACAAATATATGTTTTTTTTTTATCAGTTCAATCACCACCATAGCATCTAATTCATACACTATAGATTTTATGACCCAATTGCCAGGCAAGAAGAAGTCCGTGTCGCACTGCCTGAAGCTCTGCAACTGTACTGGAGTAGCAACCAAGTTTAGCCTGGAACCCCACAATCCAGTCACCCGTGTGAGATCTAGTTAAGCCTCCAGCAGCCGAGCACCCTGGGTTTCCTTTTCACGCACCATCAGTTTTAATCTTTACTGTGCTAGGAGAGGGTACAACCCATGAGATCTCGGTTAAAGGAGGCCGCATCTTCTGTTTTTTCTTGAAGATTTGGTGGATCTCCTCTGCACCCGATATCAGCAAAAAGCCGGTTACATCTGATTGTCCACGACCTCCATACAACAACGCCAAACAAGCAGCTCCATTCCATGCCCTCTTTAGACACTACTGTGATATCTTTAAGATTATTATCCAACCAATCTTTCCAAGCTGTGTTAAAAAAGAAAAGCATACCTGACGGTGGCAACAGTATTTGCCAAACTTCCTTAGCCCACGCATAGTCCCTTAGCGCATGTAAGGCTATTTCCTCCAAACCATCACAAAGACTGCAAGCTGCCGAATATGAACGATGCCATTGAAACCTTAACTGATTAGTCATAATTCTCCCTCTCCTTGCAAGCCAGAACCAACTCAAATTTTCCATGGAAAATGCATAGTCGTGCTCCAGAGCTGCTACATAGGCTTAGATGAAAAAATGCCAGATGATAGTTAAACTTCAAACCCAACTATCTGGCACAAGACAGATTCGTGGCAGTGGATAACCCATAACCTGTATAGCAATTTCTGAAGGCAAATGATAAAAAATTAAATCAAGGTTCCACTCCCCTGGATTCAGCATGTACTGATTGACTAAAGCATTTTTATCTATATTGTCTGATATTAATTCACAATACTCAATGAGAGGCTTGCTCAAGCAGCAATCAGTCCAAAATCGAGTTTCATTTCCTGTACCTACCCTTCTCTTCGAAGCTGGTAGCAGAGCTTGTAACCCACTTATTAGTAGCTGTCACCAAGATTGTGACCAGCTTTTTCTTCTAGTGCCTAGCTCAGAAGCAAAATTCATCACATCCCCCTTAACTCTGTGTTTAGCTTTAAGAAAATGAACCATAACCTGTCAGGTTGGGATAAGAATCTCCAAGCTGTTTTCTGAATTAAAGCTAAATTATGATAAGCCATTTTGCGTATGCCTAGCCCTCCCAAGTTTTTCGGGAGACACACATCCTTCCAGCTCATAAGGGCAGCCCCTTTGCTATTTTCTTTTCCTCCCCAGAGAAATTGTCCATTCAATTTGTCTAAAGTTTTGGTAATACCTTTAGGCAAAATTGACGTGAGCATCTGATATGTAGGCATTGCGGACGTTACGGACTGTATGAGGGTAACTCTTCCAGCCATGCTCAGTCACTTGGATTTCCAACTGGACAACCTACTACAGACCTTGTCTATAAGCTCTTGATGATTTTTCCTTTACAATCTACCATGATGAAGATAAACTCCAAGATACTTCCCTACATTTGGAGTCAAAGAAATATCCAATATTGACTGATTCTTCTCGGGTTTCCAGCTTTGGCCTTTGGTGGTAAAATGACTTTAGACTTTGCAAAACTTACTAATGACCTTAGACTATGCAAAACATACTTTGGCCCCCGTGGCTGTGCAGAACTCATCAAGAACCTCCTTGGTTACATTTGCCTGAGAAACAGTACCTCTCCAAAACAGAAAAATATCATCCGCGAAAAACAAAGGAGAAATAGAAGAACCACCCCTGCCAATAATGATTGGTTTCCAAATGCCCTTCCTAATGGCAGCTTCGATCAAGTTCCCTAGGCGCTCCATGCACAATACAAAAAGATAAGGGGACAAGGGATCACCCTGTCGTTAGCCACATTGCGGTTTGAAAGTCTCTGTTCTTTCTATTAAAAGCTGATGCAAATAGTTATTGAATAAGTCTTTCACTATGTGCATAACATGGAAGAATGATTCTACTATATGCATAACATGGAAGAGTGGTTTCTAGATTTTAGGAGTTAATGCCCACTATCCCACTTTATGTTTGTGTAATTAGTGGTTAATGCCCACTATCCCACTTTATATTTGTATAGTTAGTGGGTGAATATTACCCCATGAAGTTAGAATATGGGGGAGTGACTTTCATTTTAATTTAGTTATGTATATTCTTGCAATGGAATTTTTTAGATGTAATAAAATCCTTTGAATTCTTAGCTAACTTTTTTTTATTCTATCTTAATATTTTTCTATTCACTCATACTCTACTCAATTTTCTTTTGTTCTTGTCATATTCATCTTTAATCTTCAAAACCAACAATTTTGGTATCCGAGTCTGGTTCGATTAAATTCGGTATTATTTTGTTGTGGTGATATTTTGAAAGTTGTAACTTGTAGTTTGTATTCATCATGTCTAATAGTATGAATACTTTGAATGTTTCTTAATCATTGGTGCCCATATTCAATAGAGAAAATTATACTTTTTGGAGCATTAAAATGAAGACTTTTTTCGTTTCTCAAGATTTGTGGGATCTTGTAGAAAATGGATATATAGAATTTGACAAGGCAGAGAAGGCAGCAAAGATGAAGGAGTTTCAGAAGAAGGATGTAATGACGCTGCTCGTATTGCAGCAAGCAGTGACAGACTCAAATTTTCCTTGAATTTGCAATGTAATTAAATCAAATGGATATTGGATCATTCTATGTAAAGAGTTCCATGAATATAACAAGGTAACTGTTAAAACTCCAAACTTTTTGTAGAGATTTTGAGAATTTGTGTATGAAAAGTAGTGAGTCGGTTCAAGATTATATTTGTAGAGTTTCTCTTATTATGAATCAAATGAGAACTTATGGATAGAAAATTAAAGATCAAACAATTGTTGAAAAAGTTTTGAGGAGTTTACCTCCTAAATTTAATCATGATGTTATTGCTGTTGAAGAATCAAAGGATCTTACTAAGTATTCTCTTAATGAGCTAATGGATTCACTCTTAGCACATGAAGAAAGGATGAACAGGTCTGCAGAGAAGAGTATGAAGCAAGCGTTTTAGACAAAGATAGAGATCTCTAGTAAGGAGAAAAACAATAACAATGGTTTTACAGGAAGAGGTAGAGGTGGCCATCGTGGTCGTGGTAGAGGTCATGGTAAATCAAATTCAAGCCACTATGAAACTAAGAATGGAGATACAGACAATCAAAGGCAGAGCTATAAGGACAAACAATGCTACTTTTACAAGAAGGAATGGCATATTAAGGCGAATTGTTGGAAAAAGGCTAAGTAGCAAGCAAATTTCGTTGAAAAAGAAGAGGATGGTAACTTGTTTCCCACTTTTATGAATCTAAAGGATAGTAACTGTGATATTTAGTTTTGAATAATAGATGTAGTAATCACATGACAGGTATTAAAAATCTTTTTCAGAGTCTAGATGAAACAGTAAATTGCAAGTTCGTCTTAAGAATGATAAATAAGTGCAAATTGAAGGTAAGGGAACAATAGCAGTAAAGACTATGTCAGGTAATGAGAGGTTGATTCATGATGTTTATTTCATTCTTTGCTTAGCACATAACTTACTTAGTGTGGATCAATTAGTAAAAAAGAGATATTCAGTTTTATTTCATGATGGTGTGTGTGAAATTAAGGGTAAAAACTCTAGTATGCCTCTTGTAAAAATTCCCATGACTGAAAATAAGATGTTTCCTCTTGAGATTTCCAGTTTAGATGATTGTGCAATTGTTGCTAGTGTTATGATTCGTGGTTGTGGCATTTGAGATATGGGCACTTCTATTTTAATGGGTTGAAGTTATTGTATCAAAAAAACATGGTTCATGGTTTGCTTTCTATTGAATTTGCTAATGATTTTTGTGAAAGCTGTATTTATCGAAAATAACATAGACAGTCATTTCTGGTTGGGAAAGCATGGAAAGCAAAGAAGCATTTGGAGTTGGTAAATGCAGACATTTATGGGCCAATGAATACATTATCCTTGAATATAGCAGATATTTTTTGTTGTTTACTGATGATTTTACTCGGATGAGTTGGGTGTTTTTTCTTGTTCAAAAATCAGAAGCACTTGAGAAGTTTTGGGAATTTAAGGCTTTTGCAGAAAAAGAAAGTGGTCATCAGTTAAAAATTCTTCGAACTGATAAGGGAGGAGAAATTTTATCTAATGAGTACTTTATTTTGCAAGAAAAATGGAATCAATATGTAGCTAATTGTGAGATGAACACAAGAATCGAATAGTAGTGGAGATGGCAAGGATTAGGTTGAATGAGAAAAAGCTTGCAAATGATTTTTGGGTTGAAGTAGTGGCTACGTCGATTCATCTTCTCAAAATTTTTCCAACGAAGGCTGTGCATGGTATGATGCCTTATGAAGCTTAGGGGAACTGCAAGCCCAATATAAGTGCCTTGAAGATTTTTGGTTATGTTGCTTATGCCATGTTAGCTTCTAATGATCGTACAAAGATGGACAAAAAGAGTGAGAAATGTATTTTCGTTGGGTACAATGATGAGACAAAAGGGTATAGGTTGTATAATCCTGTTAAAAAAAGCTAATCATTCATAGAGATGTTATTTTTGATGAAAACAGCTGTTGGGAGTGGAATGCAGAAAAAAATCAACACCTTTCTTGTGACGAAAATGAATCAGAAGATGAAGAGAACGAAGTGACTTAATGGCTCCCTTGTACCTAGTCCTTCAAGGTTGTCACCATAATCTTTATCAATTCCTCAACCTTCAAGGATGATTACTAAAAGCATGTTTAGGGCCCTTCAAAGAAAAGTAAAACCTTGGGAAAAAACTTATGACTCTAATATGTTTACTCTTTTAGTAACATAACCCATGAGTTTTGATGAAGCATGTGGAAAAGATGAATGGGAACATGCCATGAAGGAGGAGATTGCTTCCATTGAGAAGCATAATACTGGGGAGCTAGTAGACAAGCCGCAAGGAAAAGATAGAATTGGTTTAAAGTAGGTTTACAAGGTGAAGTGTAATGCAGATGGGAGTGTCCAAAAATTCAAGGCAAGGCTGGTTGCTAAGGGATATGTGCAAGAGTATGGTAAAGATTTCCTTGAAACCTTTTCTCCTGTTACTAGATTTGAAACTGTTAAATTTGTGTTGGCATTGACAGCTCAAATGAATTGGAAGGTTTATTAATTTGATGTTAAATCTGTTTTTTTGAATGACTATTTGGATGAAGATGTTTATGTTGAGCAACCATAATGATTTGTTGTTGAAGGCAAAGAAGATAAGGTGTATAAGCTCAAAAAAACCCTTTATGGACTCAAACAAGCACCATGAGCTTAGTATGGTAGCTTGACTTTTACTTATTTGAAAATGGTTTCCATTGTTGTGGTAGTGAGCCTACTTTGTATGTGAAGGAAAAAGGTAATGATGTTCTCATTGTTTGTGTTTATGTGGATGTCATTGTTTATACCAGTTCTTCTGAAGTTCTTACTACATAATTTAAGAAGAACGTGATTGATGAATTTGATATGTCGAATTTGAGGTTGTTACATTATTTTCTTGGCTTACAAATTTGTCAAATTGATTGTGGTATTTTTGTTTCACAAGAAAAATGTGTTTTGGAACTACTGAAGAAGTTTAATATGTAGAATTGTAAAGCGTTTTCTACTCTTATGAATATAAATGAGAAGTTGACAATGAATGATGGAACACCAAGGGCCAATGAGAAGTATTTCATGTATAATCCCTCATTGCATCATCTTAAGGCAGTAAAACGAATTCTTTGCTATATTCGAGCTACAAGTAATTTTAGGATTTGGTACAATCTAGTTCATAACTTTAAATTGCTTGGTTTTACTGATAATGATTGGGCAGGTTGTGCAGATGATAGAAAAAACACAAGTGGTTTTATTTTTAGCTTTGATTCGGGTATTATGTTATGGAGCTCAAAGAAACAAGCAAGCACAACATTGTCGTCTTCAAAAGCTGAATACATTGCTGCTATATCAGCCGCTTGTCAAACAATTTGGATGTGAAGAATCATGAAGGACTCACACCAAGTTCAAGAAAAGGCAACTGGAATTTTCTGTGATAACAAAGCAACAGTTTTAATAACCAAGAATCTAGTGTTCCATGGAAGGATAAAGCACAAGGCACTTTGAGGTTTGTCATCACTTTATTTGAGATGTTGTTGCTCAAGGACTGATCGTGATGAAGTATTGTTCAACAAATGATCAAGTTGTTGATGGCTTTACTAAAGGACTTAGTTATTCTAAGTTTACAAAGTTTCGGTTATCACTTGGAGTCGGAGATTTTGCTTCAAGGGGGATGTTAAAAACTGATGCAAATAGTAATTGAATAAGCCTTCCACTACGTGCATAACACAGAAGAGTGGTTTCACTATGTGCATAACATGGAAGAGTGGTTTTTAGATTTTAGGAGTTAGTGCCCACTATCCTACTTTATGTTTGTGTAGTTAGTGGGTGAATATCACCCCATGAAGTTAGAACATTGGGGAGCGGCTTTCATTTTAGTTTAGCTATTTATATTATTGCAAATGGAGTTTTTTAGATGTATAAAAATTCTTTGAATCAATTTTTTTCTTCTATCTTAATATTTTTCTATTCACTCATGCTCTGCTCAATTTTCTTTTGTTTTTGTAATGTTCACCTTTAATCTTTGAAACCAACACTTTCGACATTCCACAAAATAGACATGGATGAGCTTCTAACATAGAACATAATTAGATATATCCATTTAGTGGGGAAACCAAACACTTGTAAAGTATACCAAATACGATCGTAGGTTTTCTCAAGATTAATTTTATTGCCATTAAACCCTCATTCCTCTTAGACTTCCTAATTATTTGCACTAACTCTTGTGCTATAAGAATATTGTTCGTTGCTTGCCGGTCTACAATGAAGCTTACTTGCATTGGAGCTGCCAAATCATTCAACATTGGACGAAGCCTATCTACCAACACTGTAAGACCCGAATTTAATTAAAATACGAAAAATTAAATAAGAAAAGATGGGGAAAGTATGAAGGAAGCCGAGTTAAATTAATCCCGAACACGTGTAAGGGCAAAATGGTCAAAAGACCAAAGGTCGGTATAATTTCGATAAGAAAAAATTTAATTAAAATATGGATTTGAGAAATCTTGGTCAATAAAGATGAAATAAAATTATTTTGGGTTAAATTGATCAAGATATTAATTTATGGGAATTAATCGGGATTTTTAGTTTGAAAAAATAATCCCGAAAATAATCGAGAAATTATACCCGAAAAAGAGGTTGAAATATAATAAATAAATTAAATAAAATTAAATTAATTAAATAAGAATAAAATAATAATTTTGAGAGATATTTTGGGTATTTATAGTATTTTAAGGAATAGTGTAATAATTAAAATAAATAATAATAATAATAAAAATAATAAAAATAAAACAAAAAAAAAGAAAGGCTGAAAAAAAAAGAAGGAGAAACCCGAAAACGCGAAAAAGCAGAGCAAAAACAGAAAGCGGCCGATCGAGCCCCTGCCGGCGATCGGTGGAGACCAGGCGAGGCCGAGGAGGGAGCCCGACGAGGCTCGACCACCACCGGCCTAGCAGAGGCATGAACGGCGGCGAAACGGCGACGGAACCGAGGGAAAACGAAACCGAAGGGGGGAGAGAGATTCTCGGCCATTGGCGCCGATTCGGGCTGAACGGAGGCCGGATTCCGAAAGCCCAGGAGCTGGCGAGTCGATCGGTGGTAACCACGGCCATCAGAACGGCCGGAAACACCGTGAACGGCGGAGAGAGGAAAACGGCACCGACGTCGGAGGAGAGAAGAGGCCGGACCGGCCACTTTCCGGTGAGCTTTGGCGAAGCCGACTCCAGATCCATGCATCGGACAGCCTTGCGGAGCCACTGGCGGTGGAAGCCGACGGAGAACCGGTCGGCAAGGTGGTGAACCGGCGGTGAACCGGTCGAACCGGGGTGAACCGGCGGTCTGAACCGGACTGAACCGGTTCAGCCAAAAAGAGGAGAAAAAGGGAGAAAAAGGGAAAAGGAAAAAGAGAAAAAAATTGGAGAAAATTTCGGTGATGCAATCGAGCTTCGGGTAAGTCGATAAGCGGGCAAATTGACCCGATTTAAATTTGGAATATTTTATTTAATTAAATTTCGACCGAAAAGTTTACCCGAAAATATATTTAATTGTGTAGCTCGACGATTGGCATCCACCGAGGGCTCGAGACAGCCTCGATTTACGGACTAGCATGGAATCTCGGGTAAGTGACCCCAATTTACGATAATTGCCTCGTTATGCGTGATATTGATTTAATTTACGCATAAATTGAATTAATTTATGGAAATTTAGATTAATTGTCGTAAATATTAAATTTAGCTATTCGAGAATTAGAACGAGGCCCGATAAATTATTGGTGGGCCCAATGAGCCCAATAGGCCTCGATAAAGTGGGAATTTAGTGAAAAACGGGCTTAAGGCCGATTAAGGCCCATTAAGGTGTAATCGGGCCCAATAGGGGTGAACGGGCCCAACGATTTAAATTAAGCCCAGAAAGTATTAAATACAATTAAAGTGTATAATATCTGACCTAAGAAATATTAATACGCAGTTCCAGGCATTTGATTGGGAGCATAACGGACTGCGCGACGTGACTACAGTGGAAAAAGAAAAGGTCAGACTCGACAGGAAAATAAGGTAAGGGAATTCTGCGGACTGCTAGAGGTAACTTTACGCAATTTTAAATTCATATGCAGTCCTTTAAAGTATTCTGAAGGGTCTAGAGGTCAATTAATAATTTTAGTGCCCCGAATGGGCAAATTACTAAAATACCCTTGCTAAGGGTAAAATTCTAAAAATTTAGGAAAAATTGGGAGGAGCAAGAACAAAAGGTTCCTGCTAATTCTGGAGGTGTTTTGATGCATGCATGAGTAGGCTGACTCACTTTTAAAGAAAATGCACAGCATTGCATACTTTCAACGTGATATTGTTTTGTGAAAACTGTTTTGAGGAAACAGAGCCGCCTACGTGTTTTTTATTGACATTGACGTGCTACAGCTCAGCTCGCACGATGTTGTCGATTTGTGTGATGCACGCATTAGTGTTAGAGCGAGAGCTCGCACTAGAGTTTTACATGCATAGGTGCTAGAGTATAACTCGCACCAGATTTCATATGCTTTTTCGTGACACGGTGTTAGAGTCTAACTCGCACCATATTTTTACGTGATTTTCGAGACAGGGTGCTGGAGTTTAACCCGCACCAAAATTTATAAGATTTTCATGTGATTTTTATACAGAGTGCTGAGCTTAGCTCGCACTAGTTTTACCGGATTTGTGGAGTACCGCTGTCTGCCCTTGGAGTCAGCCAAAAGGCCCAACAGGCTCAAGAGACCTCTTAGGTGGGGTGAGAGTGAGGGATGAGGTTGGCGGCCTTGTGGGGATGTAAAGCGGGCTCTGCCAGTTTTATTTGAGTCGATGAGAGTGCTGAGCATTGCTCGCACAGCTTTTATGAGAACATGCGATGAGCCGTGCTTGGAGCATCGGGTAGACTGTGTGTCACCGATTTAATAGGCTCGCACGTGTGATTTGAGACATGGCATGAGTATTGAGAAACAAACCTCTATGGGAAGCAGGCCAATTGGGCTGGAGTACCTAGAGATATTATATGGGTTCACGGAGTACGATGTACCGTGCAAGTAGCATGGAGTACGATGTACCGTGTGGTATCTTCGGATACGGCATCTCCGGATGCAGCATCTTCGGATGCCGGGGATCGGATAAGACTGACGGGATGGATTGACCCACCTCCTGGGCGGTTCCCGATCATGGTGAGAACCCGCACACTAGGATCCGTGTAGCTGTGGAACTCCCAAGGACAGATGTGGCCATAGTCCTAGTTATTTACCTATATACAGACGTTGCCTAGTCTCGCATGTTGATGACTTTTATGATGATTTAAACTGGGTTTTAAAACTAAATTGCATGATGGTATTTTCATGCTTTTCAAAACCCACGTGTGATGTAAACGTTTTCATGATTTTGTGTGAGTCAGGATCACCCGCAGGAGGGGTCGAGTCCTGACTTTATTGTGAAAATCTTAATTGAGAAAGAAATGATTTATAATAATTGCATGTTGATTTTCCGTGCAAATGTGTTTTACATATCATCATAATGCATAGCATTGTTTTTAAATGTGTGGAGAAAGGGTGGTTTATGCATGGCACTATGTTCATGTAGGTAGTATGGTTACCTACTTGTTCGTAGGATTGCCTTACTGAGCTTGATGTGCTCACCCCTTTCATTTTCTCCCACAGATAATCTCCAGTTGAAGTTGCGACGACTCAGTACTGCATTCCGGATATCCGCTGCTGCCCATCAACACAAGGTATATACACTTGTACTTATTGTATCTACATAAGCATAGCACAGTAACATGTTTGTAAGTAACTTTAGGGGATGTATAAATAATATAAACAATTATAAATGACTGGAGAATAAATAAGTTAGATGGTAATTGAATGGTGGGACTGGCATTGACGCACAGCCCAATTATTAGTGGAGTGTTGGTCACGATTCGAGGACAGGTTTCATTTTAAGTAAATAACAAAACGCGAAAAATTTACTCTGATTTTTGGGTAGTTTGGGTCGTGACAAACACCTTGGTAATTAATTTATAAGCCACACAACAAAGACTAATTGGCCTAAATTACCTCACTGTTTTAAGGCTTTCTCCATTTGGCATTAATGTTATTAACGTGGTATTTAAACTAGAAGGAAAAGTACCTTGGTTCAACGTCATATTCACTAGGTGAAACAAACCAGATTTCATTTTGTCCCAAAAATGTCGATAAACACCAGCCTGCATACAATCCCAATGTTAAACCCTTCTGAGTTAGGCGCATGCGAGGCCTGCAGTTGTACGCAAGTTGGCTCGAGGTGGGATTCATCAGGTCTCGGGATGAGGCTTTGCATCGACAACAATTGGCTACTGTTGGATCGGCGTGATGCGGACATCATGCGCTAGAGGCAACGAGGGAATCGATGAGCACTAGAGGAGAAGAGATGCGCTATTTATAGGCATCGGGCATAGGATCAGGCGCACACCGAGGGCTTATCTATGGAAAGACGTGATTATGAGGATCTAGAGGATTTGGGAGAATTCGACGTGATCCGCGCACAATCCTTGGACTTGCCATATATGGAGCGAAATATATGGAGAGAATCATGTCCATGATCTTCGGGATTTACTGCATTTACTCGGGTGCTCTCCTTTTTGGCTGGGGGTGTCAGCCAAGATTGCCTATAAATATTAGGTTGTGAACAATAGTGAGACACAGACCTCCTGAGTGTGAGCGTGTTGTTGTGTCCCTGCAGCAGACTCATTCCTTTTTAAGTGTAGATAAAAAGGTTGAGGGATTTCCTGTAGTTATGTGTTTTCTTACGGATTGACCCTTCTAATTTGAGTGTCCGATTGTGTAGTTGGTTGGTTGACTAAGTGGGCGACTTAGTGTCATCATGAGGCGAAAAAAATTCATAGTCGAGTTTTGCCCTGTGACAGTCTGGTATCAGAGCTTGAGTTTTGATGGTTGGAATATTGAGTGAACGTGTTGCTGTCCTTGAAGATTTTATTGGTGCGCCCGTACCTGATGCTACATCACTTTCAGAGTAAGCCGCGCTCTATTCGCAGGCCATTACTGACCATCAGCGGGAATTCACGTATCGTGCCAACAATCTATTGCAATAGATCCAGTCATTGGTAGATCAGGTAGGCGATATTGACGCAGATGTCAATCTGCTGAAGGTGGTTGTTGCTGGTTCGCCTGGTTGGAGTGCTGGGGAGAAATCGTTGTCCAAGTTGAAAGTTCCCGAGCCAAAGCAGTTCGAGGGTAGTCGGAATGCCAAAGAGCTCAAAATTTCATTTGGGATATGGAGAAATATTTTAAGGCTTCTCGAGTGGAAGAAAACGAACAAGTTTCCATTGCTAGCATGTACCTTGGGGGAGATGCGAAACTTTAGTGGCAGACTCAGTTGGACGATGGGATGGACAACCATTCAGACGTGGGACGTGTTGAAAATGGAATTGAGGGACTAATTCCTTCGCATGAACAGCGTGTGGCTAGCAAAAGAGTCCCTTAAGAAGTTGAAGCACACAGGTTCTGTGCGTGTGACGCACCGGAAGCGCGAAAAACATGGCAAATTTAAAACTTTTCACATCCCTTCACAATTAAGGATGCATTCCTGTGCAGTGTCATACATCATAATACATATGTTACCAAACTTTCACCTCAGGATCTCATCATCTCATAGTTATATTTCATACCATATACATTACTCAACTCAAGGTTAATTAATCATAATACATCCCATACATCATTATACATCAAGTGTCTATAAATACAATATTAGTCTGGGTACATGAAATGGTAAATTATAACTCAAAGTACAATATATGGCCTGGAGCTCAAGTCCTCCACTAGCCACTACTCCATACGTCGCAGGAAAACTCTCTTCACTTGAAGAAATCTGGGAGGAGATAAAACAGGGTGAGCTTCTAAATCACTCAATAAGAGGGTAAGGGATTCATTAGTAAGAAAAATTATTTGCACAACACAATCATTTTGTTTTACATGTTATACTAAATAAACTCAGTGAAAAATGTAGCATGAATAATTAAAACATCATCTCAACTCATTTCTCAAAGCTCATCTAGAAACATGATAATAAATGGCTCAAATCATGATTATAAGTAATTGCAAGTATGTGGAAATCAGGATGCGATAATGACTTTTCTCATAAAAACGTGATAAAAATCATCGCATGTAGTAATGCACGTGGCGCAACCACCGGACACAATCTCATGTGTATAAAAAGGAGACTAGGCAATAAAACTCATATAAAAACTCGTCATGGCACATCAAAACGATTGAACTTGTCCCCTAGGCGGACATCCCCAATTGAGGGATTTCGTCGACAATAATACACCCATGATCATGGTTCGCTGTAGACTTGATCAGAGTCGTACAACAGTCGGTCTTACATGTTATCAAAGCATGACCCGGTCTTACATGCTATTAGAGCAATGCCACCCAACGCTTCCGCGGAACGGGGTCATATCTCGTTACCAGAACGGAAGAGTCAGTCTTACGTGCTGCTGGAGCACGACGCGATCTTACATGCTACAAGAGCAATACCTGATGTGTATTCAACATGACACGCCTAAGTCTCAGTAATAGCCATTATCAAATAAAACGTTTTGCCTTCACGTAGCGCTCATATGGTTTTTCTCAAAAAACTCATCTCAAAACAGTTTGTACTCAACACAAAACATATCAAAATCGAGCTCAAACTAGCAAAACCACGCACACATTTCTCAAATCTCAGTATGCCTTAATGTAGAGCCCAAATCACTTTTCGCTTTTTAAACTCAAAATGATTGTAAAACAATTTCAAATTTAGTTTACAACTCAAAACAATTGGGTCCCAACCGGCTATAAAATCGTGTGCAATAACTCATTCACAACTCATAAAACATGCTTGTTTTCTTAAATCACATTTCATGCTACAATATCATCACAAAATCTCATACACACAAATGAGTTTAAGTTTTCCCTTACCTCGTTGCACCTCATATAGTATAATCGTTCCCCCAAACAATGGACTAGCCTCGCATTCCTATCTAGAACTCCGACGCTGTCCAAACGATGCAAAAACATTAAAATTCATCTTAATCACATCATCGAGCACATTTTTGCTCACATTCTCGTTAATTACTCAAATAACTCAATTCTCATAATTCTATCATAACCCACACTCTCATTCATTACATCTCAAATCTTACATTTTTCATGTACAATTTCCATGCCCAATTCACCTCGTTACCTCAATTCCAAACTTATAGTCATAAACCCCAAAATTACCATAATCGCATAATATCATCTTTACTCCCACAAAATTACAATTTCATCAATCTCTAATCCTTTCCTAGTTATTTCATCACAATGCCTACAACCATAATCACCAAAATCACTTCAATATCAAAGATTGAAGCTTAGAAATTTTACCTAAAATGATTCGATTCGTCCTTCGATTTCTAAGTATGTTGTTCTCCTTTGGGTGAGGAATAACTTTCCTTCTTGTCACAACCTCTGATTCGGACAGAAATAGGAGATTTGAAGGAGAGAGAAAGCTAGGGTTTCGGTTGAAATGAGGTTTTTGGAGAGAGAAAATTCGAGATACAGGAAAAATGCAGGGCTCCTTTTATAGACGGAGGGTATGAGATCGATCTGGTCCTTGATGAGATCAATCTCTTTTTAATTTTGAGAACGTTTTGGGGTAATTTTATACCTAGGAGATCGATCTGTCGTGGGGTGAGATCGATCTCTTAATTGCTTCACGAGATCGATCTGCTCCAATTATGAGATCGATATTTTGTTTACAAAGCGCTTCATGAGATCGATTTGCTCCTTGAAAGGATCGATCTTCTTTTTACAGAAACATTTTTAAGATCGATCTTCTTGCCTATAAGATCGATCTGCCTATCAATTCTTGCACATTTCCTGCATTTTGGAGCCATGAGA
Source organism: Firmiana major (assembly GCA_033439115.1). Classification (NCBI taxonomy): domain Eukaryota; kingdom Viridiplantae; phylum Streptophyta; class Magnoliopsida; order Malvales; family Malvaceae; genus Firmiana; species Firmiana major. The sequence goes on along the minus strand of CM065912.1, from coordinate 34,851,419 downwards.
TCGATATCTCATCCTTGGGGATCGATCTAGCCTTAACAGATTGTACTGCTACTGCATCAATTTGCAGAAAACGCAATGTAAAACTTCCCAAAATCTACCTTATAGTCCATAATTCAATCCATACAGATTCAAGACTTAAAAACCTCATCTTCTTATACTTCATCATATTTAAAACTTGTGTGTACATATACATATCATAATTACATACACCAAAATTACAATTCTCATAAATGGGGTATACAAAATTCACAGTTTTCACATCCTCCCCACCTTTAAAGAATTTAGTTCTCCAAATTCAACTCGACTCGTCAAACAGATGGGGGTACTTCTCTTTCATGAGACTCTCTAATTCCCGAGTTGCCTCTTCCATTGAGTGATATTTCCACAAAACTTTCACTAATGGGATGTTGTTGGTTCTAAGTACCTTCTCTTTTCTATCGAGAATCCGGACGGGTTCCTCAGTGTAGCTCATGTCCTCTTGTATGTCCATCTCTTCATACTCTATGACATGAGAAGGGTACGGGTGGTACTTCCTCAACATCGATACATGAAATATCTTATGTATTTCAAAAATTTGTGGGGTAATGCCAACCTGTAGGCTACCTCTCCCACTCTCTCAAGAATCTCGAATGGTCCGATGTATTGAAGACTCAATTTCCCTTTCTTTCCAAATCTCATGATACCCTTAATCAGTGATATCTTCAGAAATGCTGCATCACCAACATCAAACTTGAGTGGTCGTCTACGCACATCCGCATAGCTTTTCTGTCTACTTTGTTTAACCCGTAATCTCTCACATATGAGTTTCACACTCTGTACAGCCTGTTCAACAAGTTTAGGAGCATTTATCTTTCTGTCACCCACTTCTTCCCACGCTATAGGGGATCTACACCTCCTACCATATAAAGCCTCAAAAGGTACCATTCCAATACTCGCATGGTAGCTATTATTATACGCAAACTCTGCAAGGGGTAGGTGATCATCCCATGATCCCTTAAAATCCATCGTACACGTCCTCAACATATCCTCCAGGGTTTGAATAGTCCTCTCTGACTGACCATCTGTCTGAGGATGATAGGCAGTACTAAAACTCAATCGAGATCCCATGGACTCCTGAAACTGGGTCCAAAATTTGGAAGTAAATCGAGAATATTTGTCAGAAGTAATACTCGCTGGAGCCTCATGTAATCTAGCTATCTCACTAACATATAACTCAGCTAAGGCATCCATAGTATCGGTGCTCTTGATAGCAAGGAAGTGGGAACTTTTCGTCAGTCTATCCACTATGACCCATATCGCATCACGACCTCTTCAAGTCCTCGGTAAACCCATAATAAAGTCCATGGTAACATGCTCTCATTTCCATGTAGGCACAGGTAAAGATTTTAGTAATCCTCCGGGCTTCCGATGCTCAGCTTTCACTTGCTGGCATACTAAACATCTGGCCACATAATCTGCCATGTTTCGCTTCATACCACTCCATCAGTACACATTTTTCAAATCTTGGTACATCTTAGTACTCCCTGGGTGCATGGTGTATCGCGAGTAGTGAGATTCTCTCAGTATCTGTCTCTTCAGGGTATCATCATCCGGTACATAAATTTATCCTCTAAATCTCAACAACCTATCCTTACTGATTGTGAGATCCGACTGCGAAGTCTGCTCAGCTTGGCTAACCATATCGATCAACCTCTGATCATTATGCTATACAATATTAATCCGATCCATGATCCTGTGCTCTGTTCATAGGCTAGCCAGAAATCCAGTCTCTACTTTAACTTTGATCTAGAGTTCGACGAACTGTTCCAGTAAATCTCATTCCCTGATCATCATAGCATATATCATACTCTTCCTGCTCAGGGCATCAGCAACAACATTCGCATTTCCCGGATAGTACAAAATCTCACAGTCATAATCCTTAAGGAGTTCCATCCATCTCCTTTGTCTCATGTTTAACTCTTTCTGATCAAACAGGTACCTCAAACTCTTGTGCTTAGTGAAAATCTAAAACTTTCCCCATATAAGTAGTGTCGTCAGATCTTTAAGGCAAACACCATAGCAGCTAACTCCAAATCATGCGTGGGGTAATTTCGCTCATGATCTTTCAATTGTCACGATCTATAGCAACCACTTTTCCATGCTGCATGAGCACACACCCCAATCCTTGATGGGAAGCATCACTATACACTGAAAATCCCCCTGATCCCTCAGGGATAGTCAACATAGGTGCCGCTGTTAATCTCCTCTTTAATTCTTGAAAATTAAGCTCACATTGATCAGTCCATATGAACAGAGTCTCCTTGCGTGTGAGCTTGGTCAAAGGAGCGGCAATCCTAGAAAATCCCTCCACAAATCTTCTGTAATATCCTGCCAAACCAAGGAAACTTTGTACCTCTATAGCTGTCTTCGATCTTTCCCAATTAAGCATAACTTCCACTTTAATTGGATCAACTGATACTCCTTCTTCTGAAACTATATGACCAAGGAAGGCTATCCGATCCAGTTAAAACTCACATTTATCAAGCTTTCCATATAATTGCTTATCTCGGAGTATCTGAAGTACTAACCATAAGTGTTGTGCGTGCTCCTCATAAGACCGAGAGTATACCAAGATATCATCAATAAAGACTATCACAAACTTATCTAGATAGTTTTTGAACACTTCGTTCATTAACCTCATAAAGGCTGCATGAGCGTTCATCAGTCCAAAGTGAATCACTAGAAATTCATAATGGCCATACCTCGTCCTGAAGGTCGTCTTCGAAATATCTTCTTCCTTAATCCTCAATTGGTGATAGCCCGATCTTAAATCAATCTTAAAGAAGACTGAAGCTCCCCTCAGCTGATCAAGTAGGTTGTCAATCCTCGGCAATGGGTATTTATTCTTCATCGTGACTTTATTCAACAGTCAGTGTCTATGCATAATCTGAGACTACCATCCTTCTTCCTCACGAATAACATTAGTGCTCCCCACGGTAAGACACTGGGTCTAATAAATCCTTGATCCAATAACTTTTGTAGTTGTTTCTTCAATTCCTCAAGTTTCACTAATGCCATCCTATACGGAGATCTAGAGATAGGCTGAGTATCCGATACCAAATCAATGGTAAACTCGAACTCTCTCTCTGGTGGTAAACCTGGCAACTTATCTGGGAAGACATCCAAAAATTCGCACACCACAGGTATATCCTCAATCCTCGGATGTTCCCGCTTATCGTCTGAGATAAGTATTTCATAACCTTCACATGAATGATCAAATTTAGTACTCTCAAAAGCAACATCAAAATTTCAATTTGCTTACAAAAATTTCACACATTTATTTCCTCAATATTTCAAACGTATACTGTAAGGTTTAGGTAGGGAGAAAGTTACAATCTTAGTGTAGCAATCTAAACTCACTTGATTGGTTGCTAGCCAATCCATTCCCAAAATTACATCAAATCCATGTATATTTAGCATCATTAGATTTGCTAACATCACTCTATCACCCACCTTTATTTCACACCCTCTACAGATTAAATCAGTTCTCTAGGACTCACGCATAGGGGTATTTACATGTAGTACATACTCTAGAGGTTTAAACTTTAAATTTAATCTACATGCAAAATGCTCAGAAATAAACGAATGCGTGGACCCTGAATCAATCAACACATGAGCCTTATGATTACAGACAGAGAGTGTACCTCTTATAGTTTCTGCTGAAGTGTATGTTGTTTCCTTATCCAAAGCAAACAACGTCCCATTGTAACGAGTTTCTTTCCTTTCTTTGCTGCAGTGGATCGTCTCGGGGGATTCACTCTTTGAGGCTGTTGTCTAGTAGGCTCCGGAGCATGTGGTCTTTGAGGTTGAGGGCAGTCTTTTACTCTGTGACCCATGTCTCCACATCTAAAATATCCATGGATCAACCCAGTACAACTTCTCTCATGCGATCGGCCAAAATTTTTGCAAACTCTTATCTCAGGCCTGACATCTCGAGGGGTCTCCCTGATGATAAGATAAGCTCTGGGTCTCTCCAATCTGCCCTTCTGTACCTCAAACCTTCCTCTTCTGAAGGAACCTCTCTGAACATCTGCCTGAGAAATTGCTGGCCTCTTGCGATTATCCCGAGTCACTGCACTGAACTCATTTTGGGATTTTACAATTTCAATTCCCCTCTCAATCTCTTGTGCTCATCTCAAAGCATCTCCAAACTCAGTAATACATAGCCCTATCAATCGATCTCTGATGATGGGCTTCAATCCATACACAAATCTCTTTGTGCGGAGCTCTTCATTTTTGAAGGTCTCTGGATCGTACCTCAATAGAGCAGTAAATTGGCTCTCGTAATCGTCCATAGACATATCGCCTTGTACGAGATTCAAAAACTCTGCCTGCTTCCTTCTCTGAGTAGATCGTGGTACATATTTAAATGCCGTCTGAAACTCTTCCCAACCAATCACATCCTGGTTAGACATCAAAATACTTTGGGTAATACCCTACCAATCTCGAGCTCTCCCTTTTAACATATAAGCGCCCATACTGACCCTCTCAGCATCTGTGCATCCCAAATAGTCAAATATGACTCTCAACTCAACTAGCCACTCCTCAGCCTCTGCGGGATCCTTTCTCCATTTGAATGCGGGTGGATTCATTTTCAAGAAGTCCTTCAGTCGGACCATACTTCTGTCATTAGGCTGAGTGATGGGAGGCAATGAGTCCATCTATACTGGGGGCACGGGAGGTCCTTGTGGTGGTGTAGGAGTAGTACCCGAAGCATTAACTCCAAAATGTTGCTCGAATTGCGCTGCCATTTGCTCAAAACCTTGCCACACATCATGCTCAATCTGGTTAAATCGAGAGTTAGGACTCTCCGATTGTGGGTCAGGTGGCGGAGGTGGCTTTGCCTGCCTCCTCGAACGACCTCGTCGTCCACTCATTCTCAATCTCAATACGTTTCCTGCGCGTACACATCAAATTTGATTGAACTCTCAATCCTCAATTTTAGTTCATGACCAGACTTATACAGACACATGAGATGTATTCTATTTCATTTGACCGACATTGACAGTACTAAACACCCTAAACTCTGATACCAAGAAAACTCTGTGACGACCCGGAAGCGTAGAAAACAGGGCAAATTTAAAACTTTTTCACATTCATTCACAATTAAGGGTGCATTCCTGTGCAGTGTTATACATCATAATACTTATGTTACCAAACTTTCACCTCAGGATCTCATCATCTCATAGTTATATTTCATACCATATACATTACTCAACTCAAGGTTAATTAATCATAATACATCCCATACATCATTACACATCAAGTGTCTATAAATACAATATTAGTTTGGGTACATGAAATGGTAAATTATACCTCAAAGTACAATATATGGCCTAGAGCTCAAGTCCTCCACTAGCCACTACTCTGTACGTCGCATGGAAACTCTCTTCACTTGAAGAAATCTGGGGGAGAGATAAAATAGGGTGAGCTTCTAAATCACTCAGTAAGAGGGTAAGGGATTCATTAGTAAGAAAAATGGTTTGCACAGCACAATCATTTTGTTTTACATGTTAAACTCAATAAACTCAGTGAAAAATGTAGCATGAATAATTAAAACATCATCTCAACTCATTTCTCAAAACTCATGTAGAAACATGATAATAAATGGCTCAAACCATGATTATAAGTAATTACAAGCATGTGAAAATCAGGATGCGATAATGATTTTCCTCATAAAAACGTGATAAAAATCACTGCATGTAGTAATGCACGTGGCGCAGCCACCGGACACAATCTCATGTGCATAAAAAGGAGACTAGGCAATAAAACTCATATAAAAACTCGTCATGGCACATCAAAACGATTGAACTCGTCCCTTAGGCGGACATCTCCAATCGAGGGATTTCGTCGACAATAATACACCCATGATCATGGTTCGTTGTAGACTTGATCAGAGTTGTACAACAGTCGGTCTTACATGCTATCAAAGCACGGCTCGATCTTACATGCTATCAGAGCAATGCTACCCAACGTTGCCACGGAGTGGGGTCATCTCACGTTACCTGAACGGAGGAGTCGATCTTACTTGATGCTAGAGCATGGCCCGGTCTTATAAGCTACTAGAGCAAGGCCCGATGTGTATTCAACATGACACGCCTAAGTCTTAGTAATAGCCATTATCAAATAAAATGTTTTGCCTTCACGTAGCGCTCATATGGTTTTTCTCATAAAACTCATCTCAAAACAGTTTTGTACTCAACACAAAACATGTCAAAACCGTGCTCAAACCTATAAAACCACACACACATTTCTCAAATCTCAGTACGCCTTAACGTAGAGCCCAAATCACTTTTCGCTTTTTAAACTCAAAACGGTTGTAAAACAATTTCACATTTAGTTTACAACTCAAAACAATTGGGCCCCAACCGGCTATAAAATTGTGTGCAATAACTCATTCACAACTCATAAAACATGCTTGTTTTCTCAAATCACATTTTATGCAAAATATCGTTACAAAATCTTACACGCACAAATGAGTTTAAGTTTTTCCTTACCTCGTTACACCTCGTATAGTGCAATTGTACCCCCAAATGATGGACTAGCCTCGCATTCCTCTCTGAAACTCCCGGGCTGTCCAAACGATTCAAAAACATCAAAATTCATTTCAATCACATCATCGAGCACATATTTGCTCACATTCTCGTTAATTACTCAAATAACTCAATTCTCATAATTCTATCATAACCCACACTCTCATTTATTACATCTCAAATCTTACATTTTTCATGTACAATCTCCATGCCCAATTCACCTCATTGCCTCAATTCCAAACTTATAGTCATAAACCCCAAAATTATCGCAATCGCATAATATCATCTTTACTCCCACAAAATTATAATTTCATCAATCTCTAATCTTTTCCTAGTTATTTCATCACAATGCCTACAGCCATAATCACCAAAAGCACTTCAATATCAAAGATTAAAGCTTAAAAATTTTATCCAAAACTTCTGGAGAGCTCTATTCACACCTCGATTCGTCCTTCAATTTTCACGTATGTTGTTCTCCTTTGGGTAAGGAATAACTTTCCTTCTTGCCACATCCTCTGATTCGAACGAAAATGGGTGATTTAGAGGAGAGAGAAAGATAGGGTTTCGATTGAAATGAGGTTTTTGGAGAGAGAAAATTTGAGATGCAGGAAAAACGTAAGGGTCCTTTTATAAACGGAGGGTAGGAGATCGATCTGGTCCTTGATGAGATCGATCTCTTTTTGAATTTGGAAATGTTTTGGGACAATTTTATGCCTAAGAGATCGATCTGTCGTGGGGTGAGATCGATCTCTTAATTGCTTCATGAGATCGATTTGCTCCAATTATGAGATCGATCTTCTGTTTACAGAGCGCTTCATGAGATCGATCTGCTCTTTGAGGGGATCGATCTTCTCTTTATAAAAACATTTTGAGATCGATCTTCTTGCTTATGAGATCGATCTGAAGATCAATCTGCCTATCAGTTCTTGCACATTTTTTGCATTTTGGAGCCATGAGATCGATCCACATCCTTGGGGATCGATCAGGCCTTCCCAGATTGTACTGCTGCTATATCAATTTGTAGAAAACTCAATGTAAAACTTCCCAAAATCTACCTCATAGTCCATAATTCAATCCATACACATTCAAGACTTAAAAATCTTATCTTCTTATACTTTATCATATTTAAAACTTGTGTGTACATATTCATATCATAATGACATACATCAAAATTACAATTCTCATAAATGTGTTATACAAAATTCACAATTCTCATAGTGCGGGACTACGTTAAGGAGTTTAATCCCTTAATATTGAAGATCAACAACATGACTGAGGAGGATCAGGTCTTTAATTTCTTGTCAGATCTCCAACCTTGGGCATAGGCGGAGTTGAGACAGTTAAAGGTGAGTGACTTACCGTCGACAATTACGGCTATAGAGAGCCTCAATGATTTCAAGTTTGGAGCTTCTTCTGCCAACTTTGATAAGAAGAAGGCCAAGGACGATGTGAGAAAGAACTAGAAGTAAGGCAAGAAAGGAAAGTGGGACAAGAGGAAGGATGGTGAGACGTCAAAGCCAGAGGGATCGGATCCACCCCAAGGCAAGAGGCACACGGGTTGCTTCCTTTGTGATGGCCATCACCATGTCAGAGATTGTCCACAGGGAGAAACTTTTTTCGCTTATCGCTCAAGATGGTTCGGAGACAAAGTTAGAGGAAGTGAATCCTCGGCTTAACCCATTGTGGTTACTGAATGCCATCATAATAGATAAGCAAACTGTCTACAAAAGGGCTTATGTACTTACCGGTGTTGGTAAATGGACGTTTGACGTGAGCCATGATGAATATGGGAGTAACCAACAATTTCATCTCTCAGTAAATGGTGAATCAGTTCGAATTGACCGTGTCAAAAATCACCAGCAGGATCAAAGTGATGAATTCTGGTGCTCAGCCCGTCCAAGGAATCATGACCGCGGTATTAAAGGTGGGCAACTGGGAGAAATTGTGCCCCTTCATGGTCGTGCCCCTTGATGACTTCAAGTTAATTCTCGGGATAAAGTTCTTTGTAGAGGCCAAGGCGGCGCCTCTACCCAATTTTTGTGGTCTATGGATAAGAGATGAGGAGTGCCTGGGTTTTATTCCAGTTGAGTATGAGGGACGTGTGGCAGAGAGGCTGTTGATGCAATCGACTTCACAAGTGAAGTCGGACGTGAAGCGGGGTGAGACAACAATGCTTGCAGCTCTGGTGAAGATTAAGCCAGGCCAAGTCGTCAATGTTCTTGACTGCATCGCTGATGTGCTCGAGGAATTTAGCGATGTGATGCGGTTCGAGTTACCCAATGTGTTGCCTCTACGACGAAACGTAGACCACCGGATTGACCTGGAACTAGGCGCAAGACCTATAGGGAAAACGCCTTATCTGATGGCCTCGTAGGAGCTTACGAAACTACGCAAGTAGCTCGATGCTTTGTTGGAGGCGAGTCTTGTGCAACCATCAAAGGCTCCATATGGTGCCCCTATTTTGTTCCAGAAGAAGCAGGATGGGACCCTTCGAATGTACATGGACTATAGAGCATTGAACAAGGTTACGATCAAGAATAAATACCCCTTTTCCAATGTGGCAGATCTATTTGATAAATTGACCAGGGCAGCATACTTCACCAAACTAGACTTGCGATCGGGGTACTGACAAGTTTGAATAGCCTCGAGGATAAGGCTAAGACAAGAATGGTGATAAGGTATGAGTAGTTTAAGTTTCTCGTGATTCCCTTCAGTCTCACTAACGCCCCTACTACATTCTGTAACCTTATGAATGATGTTCTATACAAGTACTTGGTTAGCTTTGTGGTGGTGTACTTGGATGACATCGTGGTCTATAGTGAGACCCTTGACGAGCATGTGCAGCTCATTCGAAAGGTATTCACGAAGTTGCGAGAAAACACACTCTATGTCAAGAAGAAGAAGTGCAAGTTTGGGATGCAAGAGATCTTATTCTTGGGACACAAGATTAGCAAGGGGAAGATCCGGATGGATGAACGAAAAGTCCATGCCATTGTTGAGTGATCTTTCCCAAAGTCATTATCAGAACTAAGATCATTCTTGGGCTTGACAAACTACTATAGACGGTTCATTTTGGGATTCTCAAAGATGGTAAACCCTTTCACAGATTTATTGAAGAAGGGAAAACTTTAGGAGTGGACTATCAAGTACCAAGAGACATTTGAGAAGGTCAAGGTGGTGGTGACTACCGAGCAGGTTCTCAAACTTCCTGACTTTAAGCTTCCCTTAGAAGTACAAACAGATGCGTCGGATAAGGCTATTGCGGGAGTGTTAGTCCATGAGGGACATCCCATTGCCTATGAAAGTCAAAAATTGAATGAGGCAGAACAACGCTACTCGGTGCATAAGAAGGAAATGATTGCGGTGATACATTGCGGTGTTTAGAGGCACTACTTATTCGGGACTCAGTTCATGGTGGTAACCGATAATATGGCGAATACTTACTTTAAGAAGTAGAAGAATCTGTCCCCTAAGCAAGCAAGGTGGCAGGAGTTCCTTGCCGAGTTCGATTTCAATTGGATGCATCGTTCAGGCAGCGAGAATCGAGTGACAGATGCATTTAGCCGAAAGGAAGTGTAGTCATTCGTGGCTTCCTTAACCCATGTGCATTCAGACTTTCTTGAGCAGATTAGGCAAGTGGCCGAGATTGATGCATCCTATTTGAAAGCAAAAGAGCAAGTTCTAGGAGGTTTGGTTCGAAAATACTGGGTCGAGAACGATTTACTGTATGTTCGGGGAGATAAATTGTTCGTCTCTAAGGGCGGGGGACTGAGGCGCAAGTTGTTAAAGGAGACCCATGATTCGCAATGGGCTGGATATCCTGGTGTGGAGTGGATGTTAGCTATTCTGTCGAGAGACTATTTCTGGCCAAAGATATCGGAAGACATCAAACTTTATCTTCGCACTTGTCTAGTGTGTCGACTAGACAAAAGCGAGAAGAGGAAGCAAGTTAGGCTGCTTCAGCCACTGCCTATTCCAGAGGGACCATGAGAGTCTTTTTCAATTAATTTTATAGTAAGATTGTCAGCAGTTGATGGAATGAGATCCATCTTGGTAGTGGTAAATCGCTTTTTGAAGTATACAGTCTTCATAGCCGCGTCCCATGTTTGTACTGCAGAATTGTAGTAGAGTTACTGTTCAAATATATGGTAAAGGTAATTGGAGTCTCGAAGGACATCATCGGTGATCGTGATGCTCGGTTCACAAGTAAGTTCTGGATAATTTTGTTTAAACTGATGTGGTCAAAATTTAAGTTTTTCACAGTAAACCACCCACAAATAGATGGCCAGACAGAGTAGGTTAATGCATTGCTGGAGAATACTTGTGGCATTATGTCACCGCAAGCCAGGAAAATTGGGTGAGTTTAGTGGATGTGGCTCAATTTTGCTACGATTTGCATAAGTCATCTGCAATTGGTTTGGGCCTTTCAGAGCTAGCAATTGGGCATAAACCATTAATGACATTGGAGGTGGTCAAGCTTCTGTCATAAAGTAGTTTCTTGGTTACGTATAGATTTGCCTGTGACAAACCTGAGCTTCTTAATCAAGCATGGGATAGCTTGGCCATGGCGCAGCAGCGGATGAAGGACTATACAGATCGGCATAGGAGGCCATTAGAGTTTCAAGAAAGGGACTTAGTGCTCTTGAAAGTCACGCCACAAATTTGGAAGAAGGTGAGGGATAAATAGTACCATAAAGGTCTTGTCCAAAGGTACGATGGACCTTTCAAGGTGGTCAAGAGAGTCGAGAATGTGGCGTATCGACTCGACCTACCTGCAAGCATGAAGATCCACTCGACTTGCCATGTGAGCTTTTTGAAGCCCTACTATCAGGATGAGTCTTGAGATGAAAGGAAGAGAGTCCCACCAACCGTTCGAAAGGAGTTCCAAAAGAAGTTGGTGGAGATTCTTGACCACATAGCTTAGGGTGCGAGTAGTAAAAATAGGCGCACTGACTATCTCGTACGATGAGAAGATGCTAGCGAGACATGGGAAAGGGATGTAACGTTGTGGGAGTACAAAGACCAAGTTCGAGCGTACTTGGAAAACCTCCCAACGAGGATGTCGGCTTCATCCGACGAGGGAGAGTTTGTTACACCCTTGTGAGTTGGGTGCGCGCATTCGTGCACAAGCTGGCTCGAGATGGGATTTGTCAAGTCTCAGGATGGGGCTTGGCATCGACAACAGTTGGCTACTGTTAGATCGGTGTGATGTGGACATTATGCGCTAGCGGCAACGAGGGAATTGATGAGCACTAGAGGTGGAGAGATGCGCTATATATAGGAGTCTTACACGGGACCATGCACACACCGAGGGCTTATCTACGGAAAGGCACGATTATGAGGATCTAGAGGATCTGAGAGAATCCGGCGTGATTCGCGCGTAATCCTTGGACTTGCCATATATGAGGTGAAATATATGGAGAGAATCATGTCCGTGATCTTTGAGATTTAGTGTATTTACTCAGGTGCTTTCCTTTTTAGCTGGGGGTATTAGCTAAGCTTGCCTATAAATATTGGGTTGTGAATGGCAATGAGACACAGACCTCCTGAGTGTGAGCGTATTATTGTGCCCTTGCAACAGACTCATTCCTTTTTGAGTGTAGATAAAAGGTTGGGCATTTCCTGTAGTTGTACGTTTTCTTGCGGATTGACCCTTCTTACTTGAGTGTCCGATTGTGTGGTAGGTTGGCTGACTAAGTGGGTGACTTAGTGTCATCACGAGGCGAGAAAAATTCATAATCAAGTTTTACCCTGTGACAACCAACCGGGTGTCGCCCAAGGTTGCATTTGAAACAGAACTACTTGAGCTTCTAACATCTCAAGCTTCCCATTCAACAAAGCAACTTGATCCTCATTAAGGCAAGGATGGACAACCGAAGACAAAGGCCCACTATAGCTCTCATTAACGCTAAACAGGTTCTTGAAAAAACTAACCACCATAGTTTTCAAACCGAATTGTCTGTCACCCAATTACCAGTCTCATCCTTTAGCATTGAAATTGTATTTCTTTTTCTTCTACAAATGGTGGATAAATGAAAGAAACGACTGTTGTGCTCCCCTCCCACAATCCACTTAGCTTTGGACTTTTGAAACCAAAATAACTCTTCTTGACACAAAATTATGTTGTATTCCAGACTATTTATTTTTCTAAACACTGCAATTGATGTAAACAATGATGAGATAAGGCTCTTTGAACCCCCTCCAATCGTGCCAGAATATTCTTTTTATTGCCAAAAATATTCCCAAAATTATTCATGTTCCATGCACTCGACTCCTTTATTAGTTTTTCTATCTTCTCAATAAATTGCTATGGCTAGAATGTTGAAGAGTGATTCAATATTGTCACGTTTGTTTGTTCCTGATATTCAGGAGTTTGTGTTTATCTAATTGTTAGGTAGTTGAGTTGAGTCAGTCTATGTTTCAAGAGTTGGTCACGTTTTTGTTAGTGGATTTTATTTTTTAGTTGCCTTGTAATCCTATTTAAGGGCTGTCGTTGGAAGCAATAAGTGCAGTACAGTTTCTGAAAAAAAAGTGGTATCAGCCCATGTTCTTTCTCTTTACTCTGCCTTTATTGTTTTTTGTTTCAGTAAATTGCTTTCTTTGCCAACAAAAGTGGTATCAGAGCCAAGTTCTTTTGTAACTGGGCATATACCATTTGAAGATATTCATGGCTAACAATGGCAACTCTGTGAGTATTTCTCAGCCTATGATTCCTATCTTTAAAAGTGAGAGCTATGAATTTTGGAGCATCAAGATGAGGACTTTATTCAAGTCTCAAGATCTTTGGGACTTGGTCGAGCATGGGTATGCTGATCCAGATGAAGAAGTGAGGTTGAAAGAAAACAAGAAGAAAGACTCCAAGGTCTTATTCTTTATTCAACAAGCTGTTCATGAGCATATTTTCTCAAGAATTACAGCAGCAACTATAGCAAAAAAGGCCTGGAATACACTGCAAAAAGAATTCAAAGGTGATTCAAAGGTAATTACCGTCAAACTTTAGTATCTTCATCGTGATTTTGAAACCTTAATGATGAAAAATGGAGAATCAATACAAGATTTCCTATCTAGAGTGTCAGTAATTGTTAGTCAAATGAGGACTTTTGGTGAACAAGTTACTGATCAAACTGTTGTTGCAAAAGTTTTAAGAAGTTTAAATCCAAAGTTTGATTATGTAGTTGCTGCAATTGAAGAGTCTAAGGACTTGTCTATTTTTTCTTTTGATGAACTAATGGGTTCTTTACAAGCACATGAAGTAAGATTAAATAGGACAATAGAGAAGAGTGAAGAAAAGGCATTTCATGTGAAGGGGGAGATATCAAGCCAACAAGATGATCAAGAATTAGCTTGTAAAAGTCATGATAGAGGAGGTTATCATGGCAGAGGTGGTCGAGGAAGAGGTAGAGGTAGAGGACGACTTGGTGAGCAAAATGGACAAAGGCAGCCCATTCAATGCCACTATTGCAAATGATTTGGACATGTGAAGGCCAATTGCTGGATAAGAGAAAACCAAGCAAACTATGTAGAAGATGAGGAGGAAGAGGAGATGAAGTTGTTCATGGCCAAGAATGAAGACACACATATTTCTAGTGACATGTGGTTCTTGGATAGTGGTTGTTCTAATCATATGACAGGTTTACGATCATTATTCAAGGAGCTCGATGAGTCACATAAGATGAAGGTGAGACTTGGAGATGATAAGCAAATGCAAGTTGAAGGTAAAGGTACTGTGGTAATCAACAATGGCAATGGTAAAGAAAAACTTCTCTGCAATGTTTATTTTGTTCCTAGTTTGTCGCAAAACCTGTTGAGTGTGGGGCAACTTATGGCTAGTGGTTTTTCCATTTTGTTGATGGTAGTTCATGTGTGATTAGAGATAAAAAACAAATAAAGTAGTTGTTGATGTGTGCATGACTCAAAATAAGCTTTTTCCAGTTGAAGTCTCTAGCATTGAAAACTATGCTTTTGCTGTAAAAAAAATTGATGAGTCTACATTGTGGCATTTAAGGTATGGGCATTTGAATGTTAAAGGGTTGATGTTGTTGAGTAAAAAGGAAATGTTGTTTGGGCTACCTAAAATTGTGTCTTTAAATCAGTGTGAAGCATGTATTTATGGAAAACAATGTAAAAAACCATTTCCTGTTGGCAAGTCTTGGAGGGCATCTAGTTGTCTCGAATTAGTTCATGCTGATTTGTGTGGCCCAATAAAAACTGAATCGCTTGGTGGAAGTCGATATTTCTTATTATTTACAGATGACTACAGTCGTATGAGCTGGGTTTACTTCTTGCAATTCAAGTCTGAAGCTTTTGACGCTTTCAAGAAGTTCAAAGCATTTGTTGAGAAGCAAAATGGAAGATGTATTATAGCGCTTCGTACCGATAGAGGTAGGGAATTTGTATCTCATGAATTTAATCAATATTGTGAAGAGTATGGAATTCGTAGGGAGTTGACAGCGCTATACACACCAGAACAAAATGGGATGGCTGAGCGAAAAAATTGTACTGTGGTTGAGATGGCAAGGAACTTATTAATAGCCAAAGGACTTCCAAACCAATTTTGGGGAGAAGCAGTTGCCACAACAGTTTACTTGCTAAATTTATCACCAACAAGGGCTGTTCTTGATCAAACACCATATGAGGCTTGGACTGGTAAGCAACCTTGGATAAACCACTTAAGAGTTTTTGGTTGTATTGCTTATGCTTAAGTTTATTCTCATAACTGCAGCAAGCTTGATGAAAAATCTCTAAAATGCATCTTTATTGGCTATTGTTCAAAATCTAAGGCATATAGGTTGTATAATCCTATTAATGGCCAAGTGATTATTAGTAGGAATGTTGTGTTTAATAAAGAGGCTAATTGGCGTTGGCATAAAGAAACAGATGGTGTTCAATTTGAGGTTCCTAAAGAAAGCGAAGTTCTACCAATTGAAGTCCAACAACAAAGCTCTCCAAGCTCTCCAAATTCATCTCCTTTAGATTCACCAAGCTCCACTTCTTCAAGAACCAATAGCAATGGCAGTAGCTCCTCTTCAGATGAAACACCTCCAAGAAAATTTAAATCATTGAGGGAGATTTATGCAACTACGCAAGCCTTATTCGTTGCTGATCCAACAACATTTCAAGAAGCAGTGTCAAAGGAAGAATGGTGTAATGCAATGGAAGAAGAACTTGCAGTAATCCGTTGGAATGGTACATGGGAGTTAGTGGACCTACCCGAAGGCAAGAATGTTATTTAAGTCAAATGGATCTTTAGAATAAAGTTTCATGCAGATGGAAGTATACAAAAGTACAAAGTACGTCTCGTTGCAAAGGGGTATTCACAGTAACAAGGTGTAGACTATGTAGACACTTTTTCTCCAGTTGCTCGATTCGAAACAGTAAGGACTCTATTGTCATTGGTTGCTCATTTGAACTGGCCTATTTACCAATTTGATGTCAAGTCAGCATTTTAAATGGTGAGCTAGAAGAAGATGTCTATGTTTCACAACCTGAAGGTTTTGTTGTTCATGAGAAAGAAGAACAAGTGTACAAGTTAAAGAAAGAACTTTATGGCCTTAAACAAGCTCCACGAGCATGGTACAACAGAATTGACTCTTACTTTCTTCAAAATGGCTTTGAGAGAAGCAAGAATAAATCCACTCTTTATTTAAAGAGAAAAGGTAAAAATGATCTCCTCATTGTTTGCCTTTATGTAGATGACATGATATATTTGGGTTCTTCTTCTTCTTTGATTGATGAATTCAAATTCAATATGAAGAAAGAGTTTGAAATGTCAGATTTAGGCCTTTTGCATTATTTTCTTGGATTAGAAGTGAAGCAAGTTGAAGATGGGATTTTTGTTTCTCAAAGAAAATATGCAACTGATTTACTTAAAAGATTTAATATGCTTAATTGTAAAGTTGCATCTACACCTATGAATTTGAATAAAAAGTTACAAGCTGATGATGGAACCAAACAAGCAAATGCAAGCCAATTTAGAAGCTTGGTCGGTGGGTTAATCTATTTAACTCATACAAGGCTAGATATTGCTTTCTCAGTTGCGGTGATCTCAAGATTCATGCACTTTTCTTCAAAGCATCATCTTGGAGCTGCAAAAAGAGTGATGCGTTATGTTGCTGGAACAATTGATCATGGGATATGGTATGGTCGTTTGTCAAATTTGAAGCTATTTGGTTTTATAGATAGTGACTGGGCAGGATGCTTGGAGGATAGAAAGAGCACTTCAGGTTATGTTTTTAGTCTTGGGACTGGAGCAATATCTTGGAGTTCAAGAAAGCAAACTACAACAGCTTTGTCCTCTTCAAAAGCAAAATATGCAACAACAACTTCATCAGCATGTCAAGCAATTTGGTTGAGAAGACTACTTGCTGATCTTGGTCAAGAGGAGAATGAAACGACTAAAATTTTCTGTGACAATAAAGCTGCAATTGCTATGACCAAGAATCCAATTTATCATGGAAGAACAAAGCATGTAGACATTCGTATTCACTTCATCAGAGATATGGTGTCAAAAGGGTTGGTTATGTTGAAGTAGTGTAGTACAAAAGAACAAGTTGTAGATATTCTTACAAAGCCACTCTCTCAAGATAAGCATGTTTTTTTCAAATCACAACTTAGAGTCTGCAATTTTGAATCAAGGGGGAGTGTTGAAGAGTGATTCAATATTGTCACGTTTGTTTGTTCCTGATATTCAGGAGTTTGTGTTTATCTAATTGTTAGGTAGTGAGTCAGTCCATATTTCAAGAGTTGGCCACATTTCTGTTAGTGGGTTTTATTTTTTAGTTGCCTTGTAATCCTATTTAAGGGCTGTCGTTGGAAGCAATAAGTGCAGTACAGTTTCTAAAAAAATCAGCCCCTGTTCTTTCTCTTTACTCTGCCTTTATTGTTTTTTTTGTTTCAGCAAATTGCTTTCTTTGCCAACATAGAACCCCAAGTATGATCTACAATATTCCCTACCTCCGCATTGAAAAGCCAACTGCTTGAAATCTGAAACGCCTTTTAGTTCTATCAATTTTATCATAAGCGTTACCTTGTAAGAGGACTGGACAATGGTCTAAATGAGTACAAGGTAAATGCCTCAGCACTGCTTCTGAAAATAACAACCTCCAAGTAGCAGACGCTAGAGCCCTGTCCAAGCATTCTTGAAATCTCGCCAACCCCTCTCTCTTGTTGCACCATGTGAATTTAGACCCTTTAAATCCAAGGTCCACTAGATCACAAGAACTAATCATATGATTAAATGCTTGACACCTAACTGAGGAAATTCGCCTACCACCTAATTTCACTAAGCAATTGCTGACTTCATTAAAATCCCCCATTAACAGCCAAGGGAGATTCACTGATGATGCGAAATTTATTAGGTGTTCCCAGAACAATTCCCTCACTTCCAATGTAGGACTTGCATAAACTGGTGAGAATAACCACTCCACATGATCCTTGCTTTTCACCACAGCATGAATTATTTGAGATGAAGAGAAAATAATATCAAGTGTAACATCTTGAGGGTCCCAATTACTTAGTCAACCCATCGACACACACACAATTGTATCTAAACAAGCACAGTAACATGGAGATGTAATTCTTCAATTTATTAAGTATTTTAGACACGACACACGTCAGACCAACTAAAGCTCTGATACCAACTTCTGTCACAACCCTCAACTTACCAAAATAAGTACAAATTTTTTGCATTTTCATGCTTCATTTATTATTCGTCCTTACCTCAATCGTGAACAGCAACTCTCCTCAATTGTTAGGCTGTGTGTCGACCTCTAACTCACTCCACCATACCAATTCAATTTTCATATTATTCATAAGTAAACAATTGTATAAATGTATATATATCAGAGTTGTTACATGTGTTTACATTGTTTTACATCCCAATAGTTACATACAAAATGCTAATGTGCTATCATAAGTTTAGATACAAAATTTCAACAGTGTGTATACCTTATGCGATGGGATATAGCGGATTACCAAAGGGGAAACGCCTCCAGTCATGCTCAATCTATACTCAACACTTTGTAGAGAGGGAGAAAATAAGGGGGGCTGAGGAAACCACACGCTCAATAAGGCAATCATGTGAACAGGTAGATACTGCACTATCTACGTGATCGTGATGCCATGCTCAAAAGCATTTAATTCATCATTTTATCTCAAAACATGAGTGTATGATTGTGTTAATGGTATGTAAAGCATTCATGCTATTAAAATCCAGTGCACATTTCAACTTAAAGCATGGTATAAATCATCATGCATAATTCATAATAAAGCATGGCATTACCCATCATGCGTTTTCTCAAATAAGCATGGCATTAACTATCATGCATTTTCACAATAAGGCATGGCATTAAACATCATGCATTCGTGCACTTTAAAAACCATTAACAATCAATATCTTAAAACAATTCAACACTTGTTAGGTCTCAGCCCATCCCTCGGACTGTCCTGATCCACAAATCATTTTAAATATGGATTTATTCTCAAAACAATAGACATGTGAGATAGGTAATTCAATAATAGGTAATAACCTCAAGGTCTATGGCCATAACCTGTGATATCGGCTCCATGGATCAGGTGTGCGGGATATCACCACTATCTACTTCCACATGGGAGGTGGGTCAAATCCTACCCGTCGGTCCATAGCAAATCTCGTCCGAAGACGGCTCATCACAATCTCAACACGGTGCAACGTACTCCATGCTACATGCACGGTACAACGTACTCCGTGGACCCAATCAACACATCATATCAAGCCACATCTCAAAACGCATGTGTGAGCCTATTTAATCGATGTGATACCCAGTCTACTCGAAGCTCCAAGCACGACAACAAGCAAGGTGGGCATCTAGTGCGAGATAAACTCCAAGCACAATGCCAAAACCAGTATAAAATCCATGTGAAAACTAGTGCCTCTAGCAGTCATGTGTATAAAACACGTCAAATCTCATGCGAGTTGTATTCTAGCACGCTTTCATTCTCATGAAAACAATGTAGGTGGCTCATTTCTTTGCAAAGTGTGGTTAACAAACTAAAACAACTCATTTCTTTTGCAAATCATTTCAAATGCTAGCCAACCTACCAATCACTTGCTAAAAAGCAATAAAACATGATTTTCAAACCATTATGCTTTTGTTTTCATGCACATTTGTCAAACTCTCAACTTTTACCCTTCAATCACCCAACATCATTTCCTAACATCTCATGCATTCTAGCAAAGCATTTAAGCACCCAAATTGAGCACAAATATCTCTAAGAGTCCACACAATTCCCTTACCTCGATTTACTTGCTGTGACTCTTTTCCTCTTAGCTTCTCACGCTCTTGGCTCAACTCACTCCGACGTATCCTCGGAAGCTGCGATTCATTCATCCAAATCAATTGAGTTAATGTTTTTAACCCATATTTGACCTCACTATTCAATATAATTCACTTATGCATTTTACCAATGCCTTAATCCACATTTTACCCCTTTTAGGTAAATCTTACAATTTATTCACCAACAACTTCTTAAAATCATACCCATAACACTATTGTCACCTCTAGACATCCCATTTCTCATTAATCTCCACACATTCCACTTTCTCACACTAGACCATTTCTAGGTCATAATCATTCCAATGCATTTTAGATAGTTTCTAACCATCTATACTCATGCCAAACAACTCCAAAATCAATTAAATAGACAATGTACCATAGTTGGAGTGTTAGAATCTTACCGAATCTGATTTCTCTTCTTGCTCCAAATGACAATGCCCTTAGTTCCTTCAATACCAATAATGGGATTTTGAGTTCCAACTATGTTGTTCTCTTCCTCAAGATGAACAACTTCGTGTCTAATGGCCTCCCCTCAAATCTTACTGGAAATGGCTGATTTTAGAGAGAGAAAGTTAGGTTTTTAGGTTAAAAATGGAAGGAAATGGTTTTTCCTAAAATTTTCAAATTTTCAACCCTATTTTTATAGAAATAGCTTGAGGAGATCGATCTGCACTAGGAGGAGATCGATCTGGTCCCCTTAGATCCCTCTTTTTCATGGTATTTTAAGTATGAGATCGATCTGTCGAAGCTTGAGATCGATCTGCTCCCAAACAGAGAGCTAAGGAGATCGATCTGGGTGCTTGAGGATCGATCTTTTCATTACAGAATGCTTAGGCGATCTATCTGGCTCCATTGGAGATCGATTTGCTCTATTCCATTGCCCAAATAAGAGCATTCTGGCTCTTCCAGATCGATTTCTCATCCTATGAGATCGATCTGTTATTCATATTCCCAGATTTTCTACAGTTTTTCTGCAGCAACTTATACCAAAACATCCTTAATTTGCTGCCATTATCATTTCTCATCCATTCATCTTTGAAGCTTGACAATGACATCCATACATACCTTATACCTATTGAAACTTGTGTGGAATCCTTGTATAACCAAATGTATACGATATAACCCAAATAGAAGTGCACAACTTATGCAATTCTACTTCCATTTTACCACACTACTCATAATCCATTCTACTCACATTCTCCACATGTTTAAGTCCATTTCTTCACATTCATACATAATGTAACTTGTATGTATAATCACAACTCTTATTACATGTGTGTACATAATCTTATGGACTTACCTTACATATACTTCACATTACAATTGTATCATCAAACTTATAACTTTATTTACATTTCCATGTACCTATTTACAAATTATACATAAATGGGGTCTCACATTCTCCCCCACTTAGAAAATTTGGTCCTCCAAATTGGAACCAATCATTTTATGAACAACTCGAGATACTTCTCCCACATCAAATTCTCTAATTCCCATGTGGCTTCTTCCATAGTGTGATGTTGCCAAAGAACCTTCACCAAGGGAATTGTCTTTGTCCTCCACACTTTCTTTTTCTTATCCAATATTCGAAATGGCTTCTCAATGTATGTCATACCCTCATTGAGCTCCAATGGCTCATATCTTATCACATGTGCCAGGTCCAGGTGGTACTTCCTCAACATGGATACGTGGAAGACATTATGAACACTTGCCAACTCCGGTGGCAATGCCAACCTATAAGCCTTGTCTCCCACTCTCTCCAAAATCTCGAAGGGTCCGATGTATCTAGGGCTCAACTTGCCCTTCTTACCAAATCTCATAATTCCCTTCGAAGGAGAAACTTTCAAGAACACCGACTCACCCACATCAAACTCTAGTGGTCTCCGTCTCTTGTCAGCATAACTCTTTTGTCTGCTCTGAGCTGTTTGTAACCTCTCACATATCAATTGGATGTCCTCAGAGGCTTGTCTAACCAAGTCAGGAGCAAAGATCTGTCTGTCATCAACCTCTTCCCATCCAATAGGGGAACGACATCTATGCCCATACAATGCCTTATATGGTGCTATCTTGATACTCGCATGAAAACTGTTATTATAGACGAACTCTGCGAATGGCAAATGGTCATCCCAGGAGCCTCCAAAATTCAATGCACATGCTTTCAACATATCCTCCAGGGTCTGTATAGTCCTCTCTGACTGACCATCTGTCTGAGGATGAAACGCGGTGCTAAAACTCAACTGGGTCCCTATTGCTTCCTGAAAATGTTTCGAGAAGTGGGAAGTGAAGTGGGCATCCTTATCAGAAACAACGCTCACTGGAATTCCATGTAGCCTCACTATCTCGTGCACATATAGGTTCGCTAACTGGCTTAGAGTATCGGTAGCTCTCATAGGTAGAAAATGGGCTGATTTCGTCAACCGATCCACAATCATAACTCTGCAGGCTTTTGATGCTCTACCTTCACCTGCTGACAAATGAGACACTTAGCATCATATTCAGCAATGTGCTTTTTCATCCCAGACTACCAATAAACCTTTCGAAGGTTTTGATACATCTTAGTACCCCATAGATGTATCGTATACCTTATTGAGTGAGCCTCTGTCAAGATCATCCTTCTGATCTCTGCATCATCAAGAACACATATCCTACCTCTGAACCTTAACAATCCATCTGAACTCAACTCAAAGTTCATCTTTGTACCCCTATGTATCTGCCCAACAATATCAGTGCACAGCTGATCAACTCGCTAAGCCTGTCAAATTCGATCTACCATATCTGGTTCCAACTGTAGGCTAGCTATCATAAATCCACTATCAGCGTCATGCGGGGTCATATCCAAACTGAGGTTCATGAACTGTTCCAATAGCTCATGTTCCCTGACCATCATGAATGACACCATCCCGAGATGCTTCCTACTCAATGCATCAGCAACCACATTTGCTTTACCCGGGTGGTACATGATCTCACAATCATAATCCTTTAACAGCTCGAGCCATCTCCTCTATTTCTTGTTCAACTCTTTCTGTGAGAATAGGTACTTAAGGCTTTTGTGATCTGTGTAAACCTGAAATCTCTCACCATAGAGGTAGTGGCGCCATATCTTCAGTGCAAACACCATCGTTGCCAACTCCAAGTCATGGGTAGGGTAGTTCCTCTCTTGATCCTTTAACTGTCTTGATCCATATGCAACTACCTTCCCATCTTGCATCAATACGCAGCCCAGTCCTAGGTGTGAAGCATCTGTATACACCGAGAAACCTCCCAAGCTAGTAGGAATGGTGAGTATCGGAGCTGTGGTTAATCTACTTTTCAACTCCTTAAAGCTTTCCTCACACTTATCGTCCCACATAAACTCCACATTCTTTCTTGTGAGACGTGTCAAATGAGCAGCTAATCTTGAGAATCCCTTTACAAACCTTCGGTAATACCCAGCTAAACCTAGGAAACTTCTGATCTCTGTCACTATCTGGGGTCTCTGCCACTGAACTACGACCTCAATCTTAGATGGATCCACTGATACTCCATCCTTTGACACTATGTGACCCAGAAAAGAGATCTATTCTAACCAAAAGTCTCACTTACTGAGTTTAGCGTACAACTTCTTCTCTCGGAAGGTCTGTAGCACTATCCTTAAATGCCTTTCATGCTCCTCACTCGACCTTGAGTACACCAGTATATCATCAATAAACATGATCATAAATCGATCCAAATACTGGTGGAATACCTCATTTATCAACGACATAAAAGCTGCGGGAGCATTCGTCAACCCGAATGGCATAACCATGAACTCATAATGTCCATACCGAGTGCGAAAAGCTATCTTGGGTACATCTCTACCTCGTATCTTCAACTGATGGTACCCTGATCTCAGATCTATCTTAGAAAAGACCTGCACTCCCTTAAGCTGATCCAACAAGTCATCGATGCGTGGAAGGGGATACTTATTCTTGATGGTGGCCTTATTCAACAACCGGTAATCTATACACAGTCGAAGGCTTCCATCCTTCTTCCTTATAAACATAACCGGTGCTCCCCAAGGTGAGACGCTCGACCTGATGAACCCTTTCTCTAGCAACTCTTGTAACTGTTTCCTTAATTCTTCCAACTCAACTTGAGTCATTCTGTACGGTGGCTTGGATATCGACTTTGTACCAGGTGCCAAGTCTATACCAAACTCCATCTTCCTATTTGGAGGTAACCCTGGTAACTCATCCGAAAAGACATCTGGAAACTCCTTAACCACTGGTATGTCTCCCAATTCTGAACGTGCCTTATCCGTCTCAATCACATAAGCAATAAACCCTTCACATTATCCTTTCCATCATTAGTAAACATAAACCATCATATTCACACACAAGATTGATAAACAGATTTATCTTTCATACATCATGTATCAAGATTGTACTCATCACATTTATAATAATCATGTTCTTTAATTTCTCTTCACAATATTTACTGCAAGGTTGTCTATCTTTGGAAACATCAAAGTTTTTGCATGACAATCCATAACAACATGATTTGCAGCCAGCCAATCCATCCCTAGGATTACATCAAAATCACCCATATTTAGTAAAATTAAATCGGCTGCCATTTCTTTACCTCCTATCCTCATCTTACAATCTCTATATACATGCTCAGTCAACTGACTATCATTCATAGGGGTAGATATCAACAACATCTTATCAAGCAATGTAGGTTTTACATGCTTCAACAATTTACATGCAAAGGATGGTGATACAAAAGAATGCGTGGCTCCATGATCAAATAGTACATAAGCTTCTAAATCAAAGATTTGGATATACCTTTTACCACATCCGATGACTGATCCGTAGTGTCCTGGTCCAGTGCGTGCTCTCGTCCTCTGCTCACACCCACTGCTTGCTTCTCTTGTTCCTCAGCTGTAGCCCTCCTCCTTGGGGCAACTGTACCAATTGGAGCTCTCTCTAGCTCCTTGCCCTTCTGTGGGGTTCTCTCTGTTATCTCTGGGCAATCCCTGATTATGTGCCCTGGTTTCCCACATCTGAAGCATACAACCTGAGGTCCATAACATGGTCGAGTACCATGGTACCTACCACACTTGCCATACTGTTCCGTAGTAGGCCGTGGTCCTCCAATCGTAATTCCCTTAGCTGGAGCAATGGCCGGATACATAGGAGTATTAACTGTCCTCTCCCTAATCTCATCAATCCTCGGCCTCTTTCCAGAGAATCTTTTGCTTCCCTTATAACTGAAGCCTCTATCCATCATTTGTCTTTTTTTCTCTCTATCCCTCATCTTACCAACTTTCCAAACTCTGATGCGATTCTATCAACATCTTGTTCACATAATTGCACCCTGCGCACTGCCTCCTCATACGTCGGTATATCCAGAGGAACCAATCTGGACTTGATGGTCGATCTCAATCCATCCACAAACTTCTTGATCTTCTCGACCTCATTACTCGTCGTGTTGGGATCATATCTGCCCAGGGAGATAAAAGCAGTCTCAAACTCATCCACAATCCGATTCCCTTGGGTCAATCCCAAAAATGCCATTCTCATCTTCCGTTGTACGGTATCTGGAACATACTGTCTCCAAAAAGCCTCCAAAAATATATCCAAACTGATCTCAGTATGTCGGGCTCTCAAAATAGGCCTGGTGGACTTCCACCAATGTTTTGCTGATCCCTTCAGCATAAAAGCTGTAAATGCTACCATCTCGATAGTAGTGCACTTGAAGAACCCATACAACTTCTCGATTTCACTAATCCAATCCTCAGCTGCTACTGGGTCCTTTACTCCATTGAAAGATGGCGGTCCAAACTTCTGGAATTGTCGTAGTCTATCCAAATCACAACCGTAACCCCAGCCTCTACTAGCCTGTGGTGTAGCAACAGGTGTAGGCATATCTTGTGCAGGTGGGGTATCTGTCGTCTGAGGTCTCTAGGCTTTCCTTGCCCATGCCTCAGGAGTTGCCGCCTGCTCGGTATCAAACTGTGTAGCAGGACTCTGTCTACCGCCAACTCCAGATAAAGATTGGGTGACCAACTCCATAATCATCTCAATGCTCTGCTCAATCCTCGCAAAGCGAGCCTCAGTACTCTCGGGTCTCTCCTCTGGACCCTGTGGAGCATGCTTAACATCAGCCTCCACCTCAACATCATCCTGAACCTCGTGTGTTTTCGGCTCAACACGACCCCCAGGCCTACCTCTACGACCTCGAGCCTGCGCTCTCATCCATCTATCGTGACTGGTATTAGGCATATTTACTCAATTCCCTACATTTATAACCAATTACTTAGTCAACCCATCGACACACACACAATTGTATCTAAACAAGCACAGTAACATGGGGATGTAATTCTTCAACTTATTAAGTATTTTAGACACGACACACGTCAGACCAACTAAAGCTCTGATACCAACTTCTGTCACGACCCTCAACTTACCAAAATAAGTACGAATATTTTGCATTTTCATGCTTCATTTATTATTCGTCCTTACCTCAATCATGAACAGCAACTCTCCTCAATAGTTAGGCTGTGTGTCGACCTCTAACTCACTCCACCATACCAATTCAATTTGCATATTATTCATAAGTAAACACTTGTATAAATGTGTATATATCAGAGTTGTTACATGTGTTTACATTGTTTTACATCCCCAATAGTTACATACAAAATGCTATTGTGCTATCGTAAGTTTAGATACAAAATTTCAACAGTGTGTATACCTTATGCGATGGGATGCAGCGGATTACCAAGAGGAAAATGCCTCCAGTCACGCTCAATCTATACTTAACACTTTGTAGAGAGGGAGGAAATAAGGGGGGTGAGGAAACCACACGCTCAGTAAGGCAATCATGTGAACATGTAGATACTGCACTATCTACGTGATCGTGATGCCATGCTCAAAAGCATTTAATTCATCATTTTATCTCAAAACATGAGTGTATGATTGTGTTAGTGGTATGTAAAGCATTCATGCTATTAAAATCCAGTGCACATTTCAACTCAAAGCATGGTATAAATCATCATGCATAATTCATAATAAAGCATGGCATTACCCATCATGCGTTTTCTCAAATAAGCATGGCATTAACCATCATGCATTTTCACAATAAGGCATGACATTAAACACCATGCATCCGTGCACTTTAAAAACTATTAACAATCAATATCTCAAAACAATTCAACACTTGTCAGGTCTCAGCCCATCCCTCGGATTGTCCTGACCCACAAATCATTTTAAACATTGATTTATTCTCAAAACAATAGACATGTGAGATAGGTAATTCAATAATAGGTAATAACCTCAAGGTCTATGGCCATAACCTGTGATACCGACTACATGGATCAGGTATGCGGGATATCACCACTATCTGCTTCCACATGGGAGGTGGGTCAAATCCTACCCACCGGTCCATAGCAAATCTCGTCCAAAGACGGCTCATCACAATCTCAACACGGTGCAACGTACTCCATGCTACATGCACGGTACAACGTACTCTGTGGACCCAATCAACACATCAAATCAAGCCACATCTCAAAATGCACGTGTGAGCCTATTTAATCGGTATGACCTCTTGTCTACCTGAAACTCCTAACACGGCTAATAAATCATGTCAAAATAATGCACATGCGAGCCTATTTAATTGATGTGACACCCAGTCTACTCGAAGCTCCAAGCACGGCAACAAGTAAGGTGGGCATCTAGTGCGAGACAAACTCCAAGCACAATGCCAAAACCAGTATGAAATCCATGTGCAAACTAGAGCCTCTAGCACTTATGTGTATAAAACACATCAAATCTCGTGCGAGTCGTACTTTAGCACGCTTTCATTCTCACGAAAACAATGTAGGTGGCTCATTTCTTTGCAAAGTGTGGTTAACAAACCAAAACAACTCATTTCTTTTGTAAATCATTTCAAATGCTAGCCAACCTACCAATCACTTGCTAAAAAGTAATAAAACATGATTTTCAAAGCATTATGCTTTTGTTTTCATGCACATTTGTCAAACTCCCAACTTTTACCCTTCAATCACCCAACATCATTTCCTAACATCTCATGCATTCTAGCAAAGCATTTAAATGCCCAAATATCTCTAAGAGTCAACACAATTCCCTTACCTTGATTTACTTGGTGTGACTCTTTTCCTCTTAGCTTCTCACGCTCTTGGCTTAACTCGCTCCGACGTATCCTCGGAAGCTGTGATTCATTCATCCAAATCAATTGAGTTAATGTTTTTAACCCATATTTGACCTCACTATTCAATATAATTCACTTATGCATTTTACCAATGCCTTAATCCACATTTTACCCCTTTTAGGTAAATCTTACAATTTATTCACCAACAACATCTTAAAATCAGACCCATAACACTATTGTCACCTCTAAACATCCCATTTCTCATTAATCTCCATACATTCCACTTTCTCACACTAGACCATTTCTAGGTCATAATCATTCCAATGCATTTTAGATAGTTTCTAACCATCCATACTCATGCCAAACAACTCCAAAATCAATTACATAGACAATGTACCATAGTTGGAGTGTTAGAATCTTACCGAATCTGATTTCTCTTCTTGCTCCAAATGACAATGCCCTTAGCTCCTTCAATACCAACAATGGGATTTTGGGTTCCAACTATGTTGTTCTCTTCCTCAAGATGAACAACTTAGTGTCTAAAGGCCTCCCCTCAAATCTTACTAGAAATGACTGATTTTAGAGAGAGAAAGTTAGGTTTTTGGGTTTAGGGTTAAAATAAGAATTGAAGATGAACAATAAAGACAAGCTTAAAACAGGGGAGAACAGAGAAGATTTATGGTTCTTTGCAACATAATATTAACAATGCTATAAACAAAAAAAATGCATCTAATAAAAGCTTAAAGCATCAAACAACAATGTAATAGGCAACTTAGAATGAAACCGAGAGGTAGAGCCATGATGCTCCACTCTTCATCCACCGGTAGCTGTCCACCAACTTCTGCAAAGCCATGTGTTGCTATTTTTTAGACCAGCAACCAGTAACCTTCTCGAGCCTACCCAGCTCAGATGCTATCCTGTGTCGCTTGCATCAGCAGTGCACATCCCAACTATTTGCTTTAGGTGCTGCTTTGTAGCTTTGTCTAGGTACCGCCCTCGTCTTGCCCAGCATGTACCAACACCTACTTACATGAAGTTTGCAAACTGCTTCTGCAGTACTGTCTCATGCCATGCACAGCCTTTAGCTTGCCTTGCCCTTTGTTCTGTACCACCTGAAAACAACAAGATCAATAAAAACAGAAGTGCAAAAATGACTAAAGAAAATCAAAGCAGTAAATTAATTAAGAAACAGAGCAGAACAAAGGGGGAGCTAGTCCTGTCCACCGCCATGGAGCAATACTGCTTCTGTTCAAACGACAATAGTTCCACCCGATTCAGCACTAGTTAGCAACTACTTTAGCTATTTCACAGCTACACGGACTCGCTACACAGGGAACACAGGTAAGATAGGCAGTCAGGAGGGCACCGAGAACGTTTTCTACCTCAGACCTCAATCATCAACAGCCCTTAACACTCTTTGAACCATTAGCTACTCACTGCACATCAACCTCTCGACACCACACGGCAATACAAGCAAGCAAAGTAGCAACTAAGAAAAATATAAAATGATGAAAGCTAACACTTGAGAACTAAACCAAAAATAAAGAAAGCCATTAAACAGAAAAACGTAAAGTTCCAGTGGCCACGACTTGTCATTTTTTTTCAACTCAGAACAATGAAATTTTCTTTATAAGATATGAAGAAATTGGAGACAATACTAGTAAAGATGTTATGAAACAATACCCGAATAACACACTACTGGACTGTAAACAAAAGAAAAAAAGTAAAAACTGATAAAATGTACAATCTGGAAAATGGAAGATAAACTAAATAAAGAAAAATATACAATGAATAGAATTGAAACAAGAACAACTGGTTGAATAAGATTGCTGCTGTCACCAACCTTCCAACCCGAATGCATAGTAAGGTAAAAACTAGAAACATAAGAGAACTTGTAAAAACTTATAACAATGGTGGCTAAGAAAATAGCTAACGAGAAAGCTTAAAAATAAGAAAAAAAATCTAAAACTATTCTACCTATGCTACCTTAACTACTTTTACTCTTGACTACTTCTAAAACTACACTACTTGATTTTTTCAATTGCCATCATGTTCTATTTATACACACACTTAGGGGTACAATGGTAATTTTTCATCCTAGATGAGTTGGCATTGTTTGGCCATTTGTCTTCATTTGATTTGCTGCAGAGTAGATATTTCCATGTCACTTATCTTCTAGTACACTTGGCTGTGCGATGTGGCCCAGCGTTTATCTTCTAGAAGATTAGCACGGTGTCTGTCGATTTCATCGTTGCGGAGCTAATAAAATACTAACACCTGACATCCCACATGTCCAGACGACTGGTGATTCGATCTGCAAATTGAAAGTGGTCCAGTTTCCTTTAGCTCGTTTTCAACCAATTTTTGACTGAAATGACTAAGTTTCATCTGGATTTAATTTACTTGCACATTAAACTATTTTAATTAAATAAAGGGGATAATTAACAAAATAAATTATGGATTTAAATAATTAATTAGGAAATTAAGCATAAATAATTCTATTTTCATAGAATTATCACATTCCCATTTGGAGCAAGGAGAAAATCAAGCTAGGTGAGTTTCTAATGCACCAATCCAAGTATAGTTGTTTAGTTATTGATTTTGAAAGTGATTGGTATGTATATTAATGATAGAAACTACCTAAAAAGCACTGGAGCAAGTGAAACCTATATTTAATATAGAGTAGGAAAATGTGATATAGTTGAGTTGATGATAAATGAATTATGTTAAAGTGTTAGAGGAGTAATATGCATGATTTTAAGATGATGGATTAAAGCGACATTGTGAGGATAGACAATTTGTGAAAATGAGTATATAAGGTGTTTGACAAAATGACATAGTGAGGCAAAATGGATTACAAACTCGATGAGCTTAAATATCGATTTAGTAAGGACCAATGGATCTAAAAGAATCCAATAGACTCTCGAGATATGCGTAGAGTAATCAATAAAACCTTATAAGCGTTAATGAAGAATATGGGTTGAATTGACTATAGTAAACACAAGAGTTGTGTTATATTGAACTAAATTGATGTGAAACACAATCTCGTGCAGTTTCGAGGAGTTTGTTAGAGACGAAACGAACCGCGCAATCAAGCAACTCTAGGGAAGTGGAATCATGCGATGCGATTCCAGGTATGAGAATTCTGTGAGTATATAGAGATAGCTGCTTGTATTTTGTGGGTATGTAGGGCTTTGGATAAATGCATGAGTATCTAGAAAAGTATTTGATGGTATGGGTGAATGACTACAAGTGTTTTGGTATATGACTTGGTTTTGAAGTTGTGAGACCCTGTATATGTATAATTGTATGCATGTACATAGAAATGTAAATGAAAACATAAGTACGGTGATATACTTGTAATGTGAAGTAAATATGATGTAGGTCCATAAGCTTAATGTACACACTTATAAGAAGAGTGGTGATTATACGTACAAGTTACATTAAATATGAATATGAAGAAATGGACTTAAACATGTGAAGAATATGAGTGGAATGAAATATGAGTAGCGTGGTAAATGGATTGAAGATTTGCATGAGTATGCATTTACATTTAGTTTATATTATGTACCTTTGGGTATACAAAGATTCTACATAAGTTTTAACGTGTATGAAGTATGAATGGATGCCATTTTCAAGTCTTAAAGGTAATCGAATGAGAAAATGACTATGGCAGCAAATTAAGGATGTTTTGGTATAAGTTTTCTACAGAAAACTGTAGTATGATCTGGAAATATGAAGGTCAAATCGATCTCATAGGATGAGAGATCAATCTAGAAGAACCAAAATACTCTTATTTTGAGCTATGAAACATGACAGATCGATCTCCAAGGGAGCCAGATCGATCTCCTAACACTTTCTGTAAAATGCAGATCGATCCTTAATAGAACATATCGATCTTCTTAGCTCTCGGGTTGGAAGTAGATCGATCTCCCCTAAGACCAGATCAATCTCCTTAACCTTCTGTTTGAAGCAGATCGATCTTAAGTCTTGACGGATCGATCTCCTGCCTTCAAAATGTCATGGAAAAGAGAGATTTTAAGAGGACCAGATAGATCTCTACCTAATGCAGATCAATCTCATCAAGCTGAATCTATAAATAGGAGTAGTTGAAATCTGTAAATCGTGAAAATAACCATTACCTCTCCATTTCAAAGCTAGAACCTAGCTTCTCATTCCTAAATCCACACATTTTCAGTAAGATTTGAGGGAAAGCTATTAGAGGCAAAGTTGTTCACGTCAAAGAGGAGAACAACATAGTATGGAGGCATTTCTCCACTTGTTGGATTGAAAAATCAAGGTGCATTTTCATTAGAGCAAAGATGAAATCAAGCTAGGTGAGTTTCTAATGAAACAACTCAAGTACATTGTTTGGATATTGATGTGAAAGTGATTTAGTATGCATAGAAATGGTAGAAACTACCTAGAGTAGAATGAATCCATGACCTAGAAATAGTCTAGTGTGAGAAAGTGAAAAGTATTGAGATTAATGATGAATGAGGTATCTTGAAGTGATAATAGTCTTATAAGTATGATTTTAAGATGTTGTTAGTGAATAAATGGTGAGATTTACCAAAAGGGGTAAAATGTGGATTAAGGCATTGGTAAATGCATAGATGAATTATATTGACTAGTGAAGTCAAAATGTGAGTTAAGAGCGTTAACTTAAGTGTTTGATGAATGAATCGCAGCTCCCGAGGATACACCAGAGCAAGACGAGCCAAGAGCGTAAGAAACTAAGAGGAAGAGGGTTGCACTCAAGTAAATTGAGGTAAGGGAATTCTATGGACTCCTAGAGATATCTGTGTGTAATTTGGGCGCTTAAATGCTTTGCTAGAATGCATGAGATATTAGGAAATGATTGGGCGATTGAACGGTAAAAGTGGGTGTTTGAGAAAAGTGCATGAATACAAAAGCATAATGCTTTGAAAATCATGTTTTATTGCTTTTTAGCAAATGATTGGTAGGTTGGCTGACATTTGAAATGATTTGCAAAAGAAATGAGTTGTTTTGGTTTTGTTAACCATACTTTGCAAAGATTTGAGCCACTTACATGGTTTTCGTGAGAATAAAAGTGTTCTAGAGTATGACTCGCACGAGATTTGACGTGCTTTATACACATGAGTGATAAAGCTTAGCTCGTACTAGTTTTCACATGGATTTCATACTGGTTTTGGTATAGTTCTTGGAGTTTAGCTCACACTAGATGCCCACCTTATTTGTTGCCGTGCTTGGAGCTTCGGGCAGACTGGGTGTTACATCGATTAAATAGGCTCGCACGTGTATTTGTGATATTTTGACATGTTGATAGCCGTGTTAGGAGCTTCGAGTAGACAAGAGGTTGTATCGATTAAATAGGCTCACACGTGCATTTGAGATGTGGCATGATATGATGTGTTGATTGGGTCCACGGAGTATGTTGTACCGTGCAGGTAGCATGGAGTACGATGTACCGTGTTGAGGTTGTGATATGCCGTCCTCGGACGAGATCTGCTATTGACCGACGGGTAGGATTTGACCCACCTCCCGTGTGGAAGCAAATAGTGGTGATAACTCGCACACTTGATCCATGTAGCTGATATCACAAGATATGGCCATAGTCCTAGAGGTTATTTCCCTTATTGTATTGCCTATCTCACATGTCTATTGCTTTATGAATAAATCCATGTTTGAAATGATTTGTGGGTCAGGACAGTCCGAGGGAGGGGCTGAGTCCTGACAAGTGTTGGACTGTTTTGTGATAACAGTTTGTTAATTGTTTTAAATTGCACGTACGCATGATGTTTAATGCCATGCTTTACTTATGAAATAAGCATGATGATTAATGCCATGCCTTACTTATAAAATATGCATGATGGTTAATCCCATGCTTTGAATTGAATTGTGCACTGGATTTTAATAGCATGAATGCTTTACATACCATTAACACTAGCATGAACTCATATTTTGAGAAAATGATGAAATGTATGCTTTGAGCATGGCATCACGATCACGTAGATAGTGCAGTATCTACTTGTTCGCATGATTGCCTTACTAAGGGTGTGGCTTGCTCACCCCCTTTATTTTCCCCCTCTCTACAGAGTGTTGAGTATAGATTGAGCATGACTGGAGGCGTTCCCTTTTGGTATCCGCTGCATCCCATCGCGTAAGGTATACACACTTGAATTATTTTGTATCTAAACTAGTATCACTGTAGCATTTTGTATGTAAACATTGGGGATGTAAAGCAATGTAAACACTTGTAAACAATAACTCTGATGTATTTATAAAAGTGTTTACTTTTGAAATTAAATTGTTATGGATGGATGAGGTAGACATTGACACACAGCCTAACTATTGAGTGTGTAGCTGATCACGATCGAGGCAAGGATGATTAATAAACACAACATGAAAATGCAAAAAATTTGTAGGTATTTTGGTAAGTTGAGGGTCGTGACAGAAGTGGATTTTATAAAAAGGGAATAGTAAGGCTAATAATTGCATAAATAACATGTTTTGATGCTTTTATGAAAACACATTGCTTTGGTTTAAGCGAAATGACTTATAGGTTGGCTAATGATTTCCTGATTTTGTGAAAAGGCACAAATGAGGTATACACACAATGATTCTTTTTATGTCTAAACAATGTAAAGGCACAGTAGTTATTTTGAATTGTGATATGGGGGATGTAAATGTTAGAAAACTTATTATGTATAAGCTTATGACCTAACTTCAATGTATGACATTGTTTTCGATTAATTGAAAATGAATGAGAAATGATGATTATTATTGTCTCACAGCCCAACTGTTAGTGGTGATGGTGTTCGCGACCGGGTAAGGAAAATAAAAATGCAAAAATTTTATAGCGATTTTTGAACAAAAAGGATAAAAAGGGTCGTGACGGAGATTGGTATCAGAGTTGAGTTGCCATGATGTGAGTCAATGTTAATAAATAGGAAAGTTACATCCCTATATTACTGTGCTTTTGTTTAGATATAACTGTGTATACCGAAATGGAATGAGACTAATAAGCATTATGAATAGAGGAAGTTAGGCATAATACCTGTTACACGCCAAGGTAGAGGAGCGGGTGCACGTGCTAGAGGTCGTAGAGGTAGGCCTGAGAGCCGTGCAGAGCCACAGACTGACCAGGATCCATAGGACCCTGTTGAGAGACCAGAGGATACAGAGGCACGCTTCGCTAGGATAGAGCAAAGTATTGAGAGCCTAGTGGAGATCGTCACACAGGCATTGGGTGTCGGTGATAAACGAGGTCCCGCAGCGCAGCCTACTATTACTAGACAAATAGCTGCAGAGGCAGAGAGACCTTAGGCTACAGAGACTATTACACCTCTAGTTCAGGACATTGCTTCTCCTATCCCTCCATAACCGAGCTAGAGTGATTGGGTTATGACTGTGAGCTAAGCAGGTTAAGGCAATTTCAGGAGTTGAAACCTCCAGTGTTCAGAGGGGTAAAGGACCCAGTGATTACTGAGGATTCAGTGTATGAGATTAAGAAATTGTATAGATTTTTCAGATGTACATCAGCTGAGAAGGTAGCCTTCATAGTATTCATGTTGAAAGGTAAGACAGAACACTGGTGGAGATCCACTGAGTCTATTTTGAGGGCCAGACACTCCGAAATCTCATGGGAGATATTCTTGGAAGCCTTTAGGAGGCAATATATTCTGACCACCACACAGAGGAAATTGCAGATGAAGTTCATTAATTTGGTTCAGGGGAATCGCTCTGTGGGCGATTATGAATCGAGATTCATGTCTTTAGGGAGGTATGACCCGGATACGATGAATAATGAGACTCAAAAGGTCCAGAAGTTTATGGATAGATTGAGAGTGGCCATTCAAACTAAGCTAGCCCCATTTGACATTCATACTTATGAGGAGGCTGTACACATGGCTTAGTTATGTGAACAGGACTTTGAGCGAAATGCCTCCAAGCTTGGAAAGATTAGTGTCAGGAAGGACAGAGACCGGAAGAGATTCAAGATAGATAAAGTGGCCAAGAGAGGAGGCCAGAGATTTTTTGAGAAGAGACCTAAGATTGAGGAGATACAGGAGAGAGTTGTTAGACCTCCTGTATATCCAGCTTTGACTGCACCGAGGGGTATGGTTATGGGAAGACCACGACCTACTACTGATCAATGTAGGAGATGTGGTAGGTTTCATAGGACTAGACCTTGCCAGATGCCCGCTGTTACATGTTATAGATATGGGAAGCTAGGGTATATTTCGAGATATTGTTCCAAGATGATGGAGATTGCCCCATAGAAGGGCAAGGAGCCAGAGAGAGCTCCAGTTGAGATAGCTGCTCCGAGGAGGAGGGCTACAGCTGAGGAAAAAGGGAAATAAGTAGTGGGTGTTAGCAAAGGACGAGTGTATGCACTGGACTAGGACACGACAGATGTATCGACGGATGTGATTAAAGGAACCGTCCTAATTTTTTAATTAGAAACATTTGTATTGTTTGATCCTAGTGCCACGCATTCCTTCATATCACCTTCCTTTGCTCATAAATTGTTGAAGCATGTGAAACCCACACTGTTAGATAAGATGCTGATGATATCTACCCCTATGAATGATAGTCAGTTGACTGAGCATGTCTATAGAAATTGTAAGTTGAAGATAGGGGAAAAGAAAATGGCAGCTGATTTAATTTTACTAAGTATGAATGATTTTGATGTAATCCTAGGAATGGATTGGCTAGCTGCAAATCATGTTGTTATGGATTGTCATGCTAAAACGTTGATGTTTCCTGAGATAGAAAATCTTGTTGTAAGTTTTGTGAAATGAAATGAATAGAAAATCTTGTTGTAAGTTTTGTGAAATGAAATGAAGAATATGTTTATTGTAAGATGAAAAAGTGTAATTTTAATTATCATATTTGAGAGATGAATTTGTTTATTATTTTTGAATGTTAATGTGATGGCATGTGTTGCTAACGGTGGAAAGGATAATATGAAGGGTTCATTGCCTACATTGTTGACATTGATAAGGTACAACTAAAATTGAGAGACATTCCAGTTATTGCAGAATTTTTTGATGTCTTTTCGAATGAATTACCAGGGCTACCACCTGATAGGGAAATGGAATTTTACATAGAGTTAGTGCCTGGTATAGAGCTGATATCGAAACCACTGTATAGAATGGCTCCGGTTGAGTTAGAAGAGCTAAGGAAACAGTTGCAAGAGTTGCTAGAGAAGGGGTTTCTTAGATCGAATGTCTCACCTTGGGGAGCTCTGGTTCTATTTTTAAGGAAGACGGATGGAAGCCTCCGACTGTGTATAGATTACTAGTTGTTGAATAAGGCCACCATTAAGAACAAGTACCCCTTTCCACACATCGATGATTTGTTGGATCAGCTCCGAGGAGCACAGGTCTTTTCTAAGATAGATCTGCGATCTAGGTACCATCAGTTGAGGATACGAAGTGGAGATGTACCCAAGACAACATTTCTTAACTAATATGGCCACTACGAGTTTTTGGTTATGCCATTTGGATTGACAAATGCCCCCACAACATTTATGACGTTGATGAATGATGTATTTAAGCCATACCTGGACTAGTTTGTGATAGTGTTTATCGATGACATTTTGGTTTATTCAAAGTTCAGGGAAGATCATGAGCAGTATTTAAGGATAGTTCTGCAGACCCTCTAAGAAAAGGAATTATATGCCAAAATCAGTAAGTGTAACTTTTGGTTAGAGCAGATCTCATTTCTGGGCCATGTTGTGTCAAAGGATGGGGTATCAGTGGATCCATCCAAGATTGAGGCAGTTGTACAGTCGGATTAGCCCAAGACAGATATTGAGATCAGAAGTTTTCTAGGATTGGCAGGTTATTATCGGAGATTTGTTGAGGGTTTCTGTTACGACCCATTTTATCCTTTTTAACCGAAAACCACTACAAATGTTTCGCATTTTTCCTTTCCTTACCCAGTCGTGAACAAACTCACCACTACACAGTTGGGCTGTAAGTCAATAATAATCATTACTCATAATTCATTCTCAAATCAATCAAAAGAAGTTTCATTCATTTGGAAGTTAAGTTATACATGACACGTTTCTAACTTTTATATCCCCTACATTACGATACAAAATAACTACTGTACCCTTACATGTTTAGATACAAAAAGAATCCCTGTGTATATACCTTCTGGTGAGGAAGCAGCGGATGTCCAAAGCACAACACCTCAGTCCTCACTGGGCTGCTATGTACGCTCTGTAGAGGGGGAAAGTAGAGAGGGATGAGCAACCACACGCTCAGTAAGGCAATAATGCAAACATAGTAGATAACTACTCTATCTACATGCTGATAGTGTTATGCATAAATCATTTATAATTGGAGCATGAGGAAATAAAACTATGCCACATGTATATACATATATCATGTATCGAAAATCATGTAAATAGGCATAAAACATGGAAATATCAACATGTAAAATCATCTCATGCTCAATCTCATTAAAACTTATCACAAAAGGGAAATTCATTTAAGAAACATCCTTTTCAAATCACATTACATCTCATTACAATTCTCTTTTCAAATTCTATCACATCTCATCATAAATTAAATCATCATTTCATTAAATCACAAATCCCACAAGGCTCGACCCCTCCCTCGGGTTTACCCTGGACAAATCACAATCACACTAATGTATAAAAATCACGTGGTATTATGTAATATTAAGTGAGACAGGTCACTATATCTCAAAGACTATGTTGTCCAACTATGTCATAAATCATCCCAGACCACACGAATCCCGGTGTGTGGGGTATCATGCTGGAATGAAGGTGGGTTAGTTCTTCACCAAACTTTCTCATCAGTAACTGAACCACGCGGTATAGTGTACTCCATGTGATGTACACAGTACAATGTACTCCACAAACCCGTAACATGGTTAAGGGTGCCAGCCGTAGGTCTTATCTACCTCATACCATGTGTAACCTACTCAGTCTCAAGTGCACGTGGGAGTATTTTCTTTTGATGTCAGGTCCTAGCCTCTCATGGCCTTGCTCACTCCTTTTAGGTTCCCTGAACACCATATGAGGTCCTAGCCCCTCTTGGCCTTGCTCGCCCAGGTTCCCTGAATGGATTAATGTCAGGTCCTAGCCCCTCATGGCCTTGCTCGTCCCTTTTGGGTTCCCTAAATTAATCCGTATTACCCTCACCACGGCATCATACATACCATAGTGTGAAAACCTGTGCGAGCTAAGCTCTAACACGATACATGCATCATAGATAAATCTCTTCATATGAGCAACGCTCTAGTATGACATTTATTCATAAAAACATGAAGAAGACCACGTACGAGCATAGCTCTAGTCCGGTTATATGCATAAGAAAAATCACTCGAAATCCACGTACGAGCAGAAGCTCCAGTACAGTTTACAAAACATCACCACAATTTCAAATCAAAGTGCGAGCTGAGCTCCAGCACGTTTCATACATGTGAAAATACCAAAATCCCTTGCGAGCGAGGCTCCAGCACGATTTAATTCACACAAACACGACAGGCGGCTCATAATCAACCAAAAAAAATCTCAAAATCATGACTAGCACCTCACATGTGCTATTTCGTAAAGTTATTTATACACTAGCTAACCTATACATTAATTCACTTAAAACAAAGCAATGTGTTTCGTGAAACCATTGAAAACATATGATTTATACAATTATTAGCCTTACTATCCCCTTTTTATAAAACTCACTTCAAAACCAAATCATACACCACATCATTTGTAGTCATTCATATAAACCAACAATCATTTTCTTAAATAATCATGCAATTCATAAATGCCCTATATTCACCCACGAGTTCAAAGTACAAGCAGCTATCTCTATATGCTCACAGAATTTCATTACCTGGAATCGCTTCGCGTGATTTCGCTTCTTTAGAGCTGCTTACTTGTGTGGTTTGATTCGTTTCGAATGAACTCTTCGAAACTACACAAAGTCGTATATCGCATCAATTTAGTCCATATATGTGTTTGCTATAGTCGATTCAACCTGTAGCCTTCATTTATACTTCTTCATTAATACTTATAAGGCCTCGTTTTATTGCTCTACTCATATCTCAAGTCTACTAATTCTTTTAGGCCTATTGATTCATGCTATATCGATATTAAATTGATCTTAAGCTCATAGTGTTCATGTAGCATCAATTTCTTCACTATGGTATTTTATCAAACATCTTATGTACTCATTTCCATAAGTTGACTATCCTCACAATGAGGCTTCATTTTCCCATCTCAAATCATTCCCATTACTTCAATAACAACTTAACATAATCCCATAAGTCATCAATTCATTCAAACCACATTTTTTCACACTAGACTTATTCTAGGTTTTCTTGTTCCAATACATCCTAAGTAGTTTTAACCATCAATACTCATACAAATCAACTCCAAAATCTGTAAATAGGCAAATGTACTTGGGCTGAAGTATTAGAAACTCACCAATCTAGTTTCTCTTCTTGCTCCAAATGAAAATGCTCCTAGCTCCTTCAATCCAACAAATGTAGCTTTGATTCCAAAGTATGTTGTCCTTCTCTTTGATAAGAACAACTTTATATCTAATGGTCTTTCCTCAAATCTTACTGAAAATGGGCGGATTTAGGAGTGAGAAAGTTAGGTTTTGGTTGAAAATGGAGGAAATGAGGGTTGTTTCCATGATTTACAGATTTCACTAGTCCTATTTTATAGAAATTACTTGATTAGATCGATCTATCGAGGGTCTGAGATCGATCTGGTCCTCTTAAATCCCTCATTTTCATGACATTAAAGGTATGAGATCGATCTGTCGAAGGCTTGAGATTGATCTACTTCAGGCAGAGAGTTGAGGAGATCGATTTGGCTAAGGGAGGAGATCGATCTTCTCCAACTTGAGAGCTAATGAAATATATCTGTTTGCATTTAGGATCGATCTCTTCATTTACAGAATGTTTAGCAGATTGATCTGGCCCCATTAGAGATCGATCTGGCCTGTTCCACTGCTTGAATAAGAGCATTTTTTGCTATTCTAGATCTATCTCCCATTCTATGAGATCAATCTAGTATTCATATTTTCCAGATTTTGGTGCAGTTTTCTGCAGTAACTTACACCAAACATTCTTAATTTTGCTACCATAGTCATTTTCTCATCCAACCACCATTAAGACTTGTAAATGACATCCATTCATACTTTATACACATTAAAACTTGTGTGCATTCATTGTATAGCCAAAAGTATACCATACAAAACTAAATGGAAGTATAAAGATCTATGTAACTTCATTCCATTTACTGCACTACTCATTTTTCATTCCACTCACATTTATCACATTCAAAAGTCTATTTCTTCATATTCATACATAATGAAACTTGTGTGTACATTCTCAACTCATATTACAGGGGGTACATCAATCTTATAGACTTTACATCACTTATGACTCACTTTACATGTACATCACTATACTTATGAATTCATGAGGTTTACATCTGAAAATATAGGTCTTACAGTTTCTCTAGACTAGCTACTCTATTTACATGCCTCACGCGAAAAGATGTTAAGTTTGTATGAAATGAGGCATGTGAGAGGAGTTTTCAGGAGCTTAAGCATTGGTTGACCACTGCTCTGATTCTCACCATTCCTACCAGCTTAGGAGGTTTCTTTGTGTATACGAATGCATCACACCAAGGACTGAGCTGTGTACTTATGTAGGATGGGAAGGTAATTGCCTATGGATCCAGACAGTTAAAGGATCACGAAAAGAACTATCCAACACATGATTTAAAGTTGGCGACTGTAGTGTTTGCATTGAAGATATGGCGCCACTACCTCTATGGTGAGAAATTTCAGGTGCATAGGGATCATAAGAGCCTTAAGTACTTGTTCTCATAGAAAGAGTTGTACATGAGACAGAGGAGATGGCTCAAACTCCTGAAAGATTATTATTGTGAGATCATGTACCACCCGAGTAAGGTGAATGTAGTTGTCGATGCCTTAAGCAGGAAGAACCTCGAGTTGGTGTCTTATATGATGGTACGAGAACACTAGTTGTTGGATCAATTTATGAACCTCAGTTTGGATGTGACCCCACCTAGAGCCAGAGTTGATTGGTCGTATTCGACAGGCTCAACAGAGCGATCGACAGTGTACCGATTAGTTGAGTCAGATACAGGCAGGTGCAGGTACTGATTTTGAGCTGAGTACATATGAGTTATGAGGTTTAGGGGCAGAGTATGTGATCCCAAGGATTCAGAGATCAAAAGGTTGATTTTAATAGAGGCTCGCTCATCGAAGTGCATGATACATTCGTAGAGTACTAAAATGTATCAAAACCTTCGAAAAGTTTATTGGTGGTCTGGAATAAAAAGAGACATTGTTGAATATGTCGCTAGATGTCTCATCTGTCAGTAGGTGAAGGTAGAGCATCAGAAGCTTTTATGGTCATTGCAGCCTCTACCGATACAGACATGGAAGTAGGAGTATGTCACCATGGATTTTGTGATGGGATTACTGAGGACCCACAGAGGTCATGATGCCATTTGGGTTATTGTGGATCGGTTGACGAAGTCAATCGATTTCTTGGCCATGAGGGATACTGATACTTTGAGTCAGCTGACGAATTTGTATATTCGAGAGATAGTTTGGTTACATGGTGTACCAGTGAGCATTATTTTTTATCGGGATGCCTGTTCACTTCCCATTTTTGAGAACATTTTCAGGAAACGATGTGGACCCACTTGAGCTTTAGCACTGCTTTTCATCCTCAGATAGATGATCAGTCAGAGAGGACTATACAGACCCTGGATGATATGTTGAGAGTGTGTGTGCTGGATTTTAGAGGCCCCTAAGATGATCACCTACAGTTAGTCGAGTTTACCTATAATAACAGATATCATGCGAGTATTGAAAATGGCACCATATGAGGCACTGTATGGACGCAGATGTCGATCCCCTATTAGACGGGAAGAGGTTGGTGACAAATAAATTTTTGCTCCTAATTTAGTGTAGCAGGCCTCTGAGGACGTTCAGTTAATATGTGAGAGATTACGGACAGCTCAAAGCCGATAAAAGAGTTATACTGACAGGAGATGGAGACCACTGGAGTTTGATGTGGGTGAGTCAGTATTCTTGAAAGTTTCACCTTT
Source organism: Firmiana major (assembly GCA_033439115.1). NCBI lineage: Eukaryota > Viridiplantae > Streptophyta > Magnoliopsida > Malvales > Malvaceae > Firmiana > Firmiana major. Next base: position 34,808,277 of record CM065912.1, on the reverse strand, counting down.
GAAGGGAATTATGAGATTTAGTAAGAAGGGAAAGTTAAGCCCTCGATATATCAGACCCTTCGAGATTTTGGAGAGAGTGGGAGATAAGGCTTATAGGTTGGCATTGCCACCAGACTTGGCAAATGCTCATAACGTCTTCCACATCTCTATGCTTTGAAAGTATCGTTCGAACCCGGCACATGTGATAAGATATGAGCCGTTGGAGCTCAATGAGAGTATGACATATGTTGAGAAGCCGATTCGGTTATTAGAAAGGAAAGAGAAGGTGTTAAGGACAAAGACAATTCTATTAGTGAAAGTCCTTTAGTAATATCACACTCTGGAGGAAGCTACATGGGAGTTAGAAAGTATGATACAACAGAAGTACCCGGAGTTATTTTTAGATTAACTTGGTTCTAATTTGGAGGATGAAATTCCTTGAAGGAGGGGAAGATTGTAAGAACCTTAATTTTTTATGTAATGTATATAATTATATGATGTACAAACAAGTTGAATTATATATGAATCATAAGAAATAAATGTTTTGAGTTTTAAGAGTGAATGGAATGATAATTGGGAGTTGAAGCGATTGAGTAAGAGTTTGAATGAGGAAATTACAGTAAAAAGGGTGTAGGATGAAGGCCAGAACGATCCCATGCAAGGAAAGATCGATCTCATGGCCTAGAGAATATAGAAGCAAGCATGCTGGAAAAGAGAGATCGATCCCCCACTCAAGCAGATCGATCTCATTAACTCTCGAGCTGGAGTAGATCGATCTCCCCTTAAGGCCAGATTGATCTCCTTAGCTCTCTACCTGAGACATATCGATCATGTTCCACTGAAGTAGATCGATCTCATTCACTGAAGTAGACCGATCTCATGCCTTCGACAGATCGATCTCCTACCTTAAAATATCGTGAAATTGAAGGATTTAAGCAGGACCAGATCGATCTCCACCCTATGTAGATCGATCTCATCAAGCCAATTCTATAAATATGGAGCAGTTAGATATGCAATTCAAGGGAAACAACTCAATCTTTCCATTTTCAATCCAAAACCTAGCTTTCTCACTCTAAAATCACCCTATTTTCATTAAGATTTAAGAAAAACTCATTAGAGCAAAGTTGTTTCTTTCAAAGAGAAGAATAACATAATTTGGAATCAATATCCCATTAGTTGGATTGAAGGGGCAAAGGTGCATTCCCATTTGGAGCAAGGAGAAAATCAAGCTAGGTGAGTTTCTAATGCACCAATCCAAGTATAGTTGTTTAGTTATTGATTTTGGAAGTGATTGGTATGTATATTAATGATAGAAACTACCTAGAAAGCAATGGAGCAAGTGAAACCTATATTTAATGTAGAGTGAGAAAATGTGATATAGTTGAGTTAATGATAAATGAATTATGTTAAAGTATTAGAGGAGTAATATGCATGATTTTAAGATGATAGATTGAAGCTACATTGTGAGGATAGGCAATTTGTGAAAATGAGTATATAAGGTGTTTGAAAAAATGCCATAGTGAGGCAAATGATGGATTAGAGACTCGATGAGCTTAAATATCGATTTAGTAAGGACCAATGGATCTAAAAGAATCCAATAGACTCTCAAGATATGAGTAGAGTAATCTATAGTCTTATAAGCGTTAATGGAGACTATGGGTTGAATTGACTATAGTAAACACAAGAGTTGTGTTATATTAAACTAAATTGATGTGAAACACAATCTCGTGCAGTTTCGAGGAGTTCGTTGAAGACGAAACGAATCGCGCGATCAAGCAGCTCTAGGGAAGTGGAATCACGAGAGGCGATTCCAGGTAAGGGAATTTTATGAGTATATAAAGATAGCTGCTTGTATTTTGTGGGTATAAAGGGCTTTGGATAAATGCATGAGTATCTAGAAAAGTATTTGATCGTATGGGTGAATAACTACGAGTGTTTTTGGTATATTACTTGGTTTTGATGTGGATTTTATAAAAAGGGAATAGTAAGGCTAATAATTGCATAAATCACATGTTTTGATGCTTTTATGAAAGCACATTGCTTTGGTTTAAGCAAAATGATTGATAGGTTGGCTAATGATTTCTTGATTTTGTGAAAAGGCACAAATGAGGTGCTAAGCATTGTTTTGAGAATGTTTCATTGAAATAGAGCCACCTATCATGTGTATGTGAGTTAAAATCGTGCTGGAGCCTCACTCGCACAGGAGTTTAGTGTTTTCATATGTATGAAATGTGCTGGAGCTTAGCTCGCACATGATTTGATTTGTGATGAGGTTTTACAAACCGTACTGGAGCTTCTGCTCGTACGTGGATTTCGTTTGATCTTCTTATACATATAACCGTACTAGAGCTATGCTCGTATGCGATTTCTCTATGATTTTATGCATAATGCCGTACTAGAGCTTTGTTCCTACGAGGTGACTTATTGACGTTGCATGAATCATGCTAGAGCTTAGCTCGAACAGGTTTTCACATTGTGGTATGTATGATGCCATGGTGGAGATGGCAAGATCCTCAAACCCTACGTCCTTAAGCCCGACGGGGTGGGGAGGCTCTGTTCGGTGGGGAAGCTCTCTTACGGTAGGATCCTTAAGCCAACATCCTTAAGCTCGTTGGGGTGGGGAGGCTCTGTTGGTGGGGAGGCTCTCTTACAAGATGAAAAACTATCACGTGCACTTGAGACTATACAGGTTACACATGGCATGGGGTAGATAAGACCTACGACTGGCACCCGTAACCATGATATGGGTCCGCGGAGTACGTTGTACCGTGTATATCACATGGAGTATGCTGTACCGCGTGGTTGAGATGATGATTTGAAAAGTCTGGTGAAGAATTTAACCCACCTTCGTTCCAGCATGAATACCCCACACACCAGGATCCGTGTTGTCTGGGATGATTATGATATAGTTGGCCAACATAGTCTTTGAGATATAGTGACCGCCTATTTCACATAATATTACATAGTACCACATGGTTTTATACATTGAGTGTGAATGTGTTGCCCAAGGTAGACCCAAGGGAGGGGTTAAGCCCTGTGGGATTTGGTTTTAAGAAATGATATGATATTGTGATGAGATTTGATGTGTTTGAGAAAATGAGAAATCTTAAAGGATGTTTTGAAATGAATTTCCTTTTTTATGATAAGTTTTGATAAAGATGAGCATGAGAGGTTTTACACGATGATGATTGTATGTTTTACATGCCTGTTTTCCATGTTTTAGTACATGATATATGTATATTCATGCTGCATGGTTTTATTTCATCATGCTCTGACTATAAATGATTTATGCCATGACATTATCAGCATGTAGATAGAGTAGTTATCTACCATGCTTGCATTATTGCCTTACTGAGCGTGTGGTTGCTCATCCCTCTACTTTCCCCCTCTACAGAGCGTACACAGTAGCCTTGTGAAGGACTAAGGCATTATATTTTGGACATCCGTTGCACTCCATCGCAAAGAGGTATACACACAAGGATTCTTTTTGTATCTAAACAATGTAAAGGCACTGTAGTCATTTTGAATTGTGATATGGGGGATGTAAATGTTAGAAAACTTGCTATGTATAAGCTTATGACCTAACTTCAATGTATGACACTATTTTTGATTAATTGAAAATGAATGAGAAATGATGATTATTATTGACTCACAGCCCAACTGTTAGTGGTGAGGGTGTTCGCAACCGGGTAAGGAAAATGAAAATGCAAAAATTTTATAGTGATTTTTGAACAAAAAGGATAAAAAGGGTCGTGACATTGACACGTCTCACACGGAAGGATGTTAAGTTTGTGTGGGATGAGGCATGTGAGAGGAGTTTTTAGGAGCTTAAGAGTCAGTTAACCACTACTCTGATTCTCACCATTTCTAGCAGCTCAGGAGGTTTCTCTGTGTATACGGATGCATCACACCAGGGACTGGGCTGTGTGCTTATGCAAGATGGGAAGGTAGTTGCCTATGGATCCAGACAGTTGAAGGATCACAAGAGAAACTATCCGACTCACGATTTAGAGTTAGCGGCCGTAGTGTTTGCGTGGAAGATATGGCGTCACTATCTCTATGGTGTGAAATTTTAGGTATTTATGAACCATAAGAGCCTTAAGTATCTGTTCTTGCAGAAAGAACTGCATATGAGACAAAGAAGATGGCTCGAGCTCCTAAAGGATTACGATTGTGAAATCTTATACCACTCAGGTAAGGTGAATGTAGTTGCCGATGTCTTGAGCAGGAAGAACCTCAGGTTGGTGTCTTGTATGATGGTTCGGGAACACGAGTTGTTGGAATAGTTTGTGAACCTCGATTTGGATGCAGCCCCACCTGATACAAAAAGATTTGATGTTGTGGCTAATTTGAGATTAAAGCCAGAGTTGATTAGTCGTGTTCGACAGGCTCAGCAGAGTGATCAACAGTGTATCGATTGCTTAAGTCATGTATAAACAGGTGTGGGTACTGATTTTGAGTTGGGTACAGATGGATTACTGAGGTTCAGGGGAAGAGTATGTGCTCTCGAGGATCCAAAGATCAGGAAATTGATTTTATTAGAGGCTTACTAATCGAGGTATACGATACATCCAATGAGTGCCTAGATGTATCAGAACCTTCAGAAGGTTTATTGGTGGTCTGGAATGAAGAGAGACATTACTGAGTATGTCACTAAATGTCTCATCTGCGAGCAGGTGAAAGTAGAGGATCAGAAGCTTGCAGGGTTATTGCAGCCTCTACCGATATCGAGATGGAAGTAAGAACACGTCACCATGGATTTTGTGATGGGTTTACCAAGGACCCGCAGAGGTCATGATGTCATCTGGATAATTGTGGATCGATTGACGAAGTCAGCCCATTTCTTAACTATGAGAGCTACCGATACTCTAAGTCAGTTGGCAAACTTATATGTTTGAGAGATAGTTCGGTTACATGGTGTTCCAGTGAGCATTGTTTCTGATCGGGATGCCCGCTTCACTTCCCACTTTTGGAAACACTTTTAGGAAGCAATTGAGACCCAGTTGAGTTTTAGCACCGCTTTCCATCCTCAGATATATGGTCAGTCAGAGAGAACTATACAGACTCTGAAAGATATGTTGAGAGCATGTGTGCTGAATTCTAGAGGCTCATGGGACGATCATTTACCACTAGCTGAGTTCGCCTATAATAACAGCTATCATGGGAGTATCGGGATGACACTATATGAGGCACTGTATGGACGCAGATGCTGATCCCTTATTGGATAGGAAGAGGTTCGTCACAGAAAGATTTTTGCTCCTGACTTAGTGAGACAGGCCTCTAAGGACGTCCAGTTGATTTGTGAAAGGTTACAAATAGCTCAGAGCAAACAAAAGAGTTATGCTGACAGGAGATGGAGACCACTGGAGTTTACTATGGATGAGTCGGTATTCTTAAGAGTTTCTCCCTCGAAAGGGATTATGAGGTTCGGTAAGATGGGTAAGTTAGGCCCTCGGTATATTAGGCCATTTGAGATACTTGATAGAGTGGGAGATAAGGCCTACAGGCTAGCATTGCCACCCAAGTTAGCAGGCATTTATAACGTCTTCCACATTTCTATGTTATGAAAATACCACCCAGATCCGACGCATGTGACTAGATATGAGCCATTGGAGCTCAATAAGAGCATGTCGTATGTTGAGAAGTCGATTCGGATATTGGATAGGAAAGAAAAGGTGTTGAGGTCGAAGACAATCCCCTTAGTGAAAGTTCTTAGTAATATCACACTCTGAAGAAAGCTACATGAGAATTGGAGAGTATGATGTAAGAGAAGTACCCAGAGTTGTTCTTAGACTAATTTGGTTCTAATTTGGAGGACCAAATTTCTTTAGAGGGGGAGATTTGTGAGACCACATGTATGTATGACTTTATTATATGTTAATGGAATCGTAAGACGAATGATTTTTTATCATACAAATGTGAATGAAATTACAAAGAGAATCCATGAATAGTCATGAATACATATAATGGCTAAGTAAAAGCTGAAGTGGCCACAAATTAAATGAATTGAATTTAAACCCTTCAGACTAATATAAGGACTCAAACATGAATTGATAATACAAGGTCAGTGAATTCTATATATCTTTTTAGAATTCCATCATGTACACACAAGTTACATAATACGTGAATCATAAGAAATGGATCTTTTCATATGCTAGTGTGAATAAAATACAAAATGGATAGTAAAGCAATTGAATGCAAGTTGTCTTTTGAAAATTTGGGAAAAACTACAGTTGGGAACCTGCATATGAAGGCTAAATCGATCTCTTATTCAAGCAGATCGATCCCCATTTGATTCTACAAAGAACAGATCAATCCCTTCCCTAGTGCATATCGATCTCAATTTGCTTCTGTTTAGAAAGGATTGATCTCTTCCCAAACACAGATCGATCTCCAATGGTTTCTGCCTAGAAAGGATCGATCCCTTCCCAAGGAGCAAATTGATCCCTTCACTAGAATAGATCGATCTCACAGCTTACTTACCTGGAAAATCATGTAGTTCCACCCAAGAAAGATCGATCTCTCACCCTAGGAGATCGATCTCACAATGCCAATTCTATAAAAAGGCCCGATAGTCGAGTCTTCTTCCCTGAAACATCAAACACCTCTCCATTTTCACAAAGTAACCTAGCTTTCTCACTCTAGAATATCATCTCCTCCCTACCAGATTTGAAGAAAGTCGTTTAAGTAAAGTTGTTCATTATGATGAGGAGAATAACATAATTTGGAATCAACATTCAAGTTGCTGAATTGAAGGAGCAAAGTCTTCGCTTAAGATTTGGACATGTGAGAAAGTATAAGCGCATAAGTTTTCAATACACCAACTTCAAGTATGTTTATCTAAACATTGTTATGGGTTATTTGGTGTATGTATTGTTGGCTGAAACTACCAAGAGTATGATGAACCAACCATGACAAAAAATGGGTTTAGTATGAGGAAATGAACTATGATTGATTTAATGATGAATAGATTATACTATGGTGTTGGTGATGTTATATGCTTGATTCTAAGATAGTTTTATGAAAATAATATTTTGGAATAGATGATAAATTAAGGTAGGCATATAAGGTGTAAGATTAAATGCCTTAGTGAAGGAAAGTGAGGAACTTAAGGCATTGTGAGCTTAAATGCCGACCTAATATGAATCATTAGACTTGATGAATCCAATAGATTCTCGAGAAATGATTAGTACAATCAAAATTGACCTAAGAGAAAGTAAGGCCCAATAAGAGAAAAAGGGGTCCAACAAGTTAAATCAATTGTAGTGATAGTGGAGTACGGATAAATAAACTGTATTTAAAATGATAAGTAATTTCGTGCAGCTCTGGAGATTATATTGGGAATGAATCGGATTGCACGATCGAGTAGCTTTAAGGAAGTGGAATTACTCGACGTGATTCAAGATAAGGGAATTTTGTGAGTATTTAGAGGTAGCTGCACGTATTTTGAGTGTATCTACAAGGCATTGAATTCGCTTGGTTACCTATAATAGAAATAATAATTTTTGCAAAAAATTTCAGATATAAGTGAAAAGAATGATTTTACCCCTGGGAGCAAAATTTTACAAAAAAAAAAAAAAGAGTAGTAAGGCTAATAAATTGCATGAATATCATGTTTTGCTATTCTTATGATGTATATTTCTTCAATTTAAGCAAATTCATGGATAGACTAGCTATTTGATTTCATAATTTCATAAAATAGCACGAGTCAGGTGTTAACTTTGATTTTGAGCGTGTTCTGTTGAAATAGAGCCATCTATCAAACTTATATGAGTTTAGTCATGCTGGAGCTTTGCTCGCACTAGATTTTGATATTTTAATATGCATGAAACGTGTTGGAGCCTAGCTTGTACCATATTTTGAGTTGAGAAGCATGCAAGCCGTACTGGAGCTTTTGCTCATACGTAGGTTTCATTTTTTTCTTATGCATATAACCGTACTGGAGCTATGCTCGTACATGATTTCACCAGTACTTATTTTTCATAAAGTCGTACTGGAATGTTGCTCGTACGAGGATTTTTACTGATTAGACATGAAATCGTGCTAGAGCTTTGCTCACACTGTGATATGTAATGAGTCACGTTGGATGCCTCGAGTAGACTGTGTGTCACACGGATGAGATTATATGACCTGTAAATTTCTATGTAATGTATATGATTATTTGATGTACAGACAAGTTACATTACATATGAATTACAAGAAATAAATGTTTTTAAGTTCTAAGTGCGAATGGATTGATAAATGAGTGTGGAAGTGATTGAGTATGAGTTGAAATGGGAAAATTTACAGCAAAAGGGTGAAGGACGAAGGCTAGATCTATCCTATACAAGGAGAGATCGATCTCGTGGCCTAGAGAACACAATGCCAAGCATTCTGCAAGAGGGAGATTGATCCCTCACTCAAGCAGATCGATCTCCATTGGCCTCAGGTTGGACCATATCGATCTCCTCTTAATGACCAGATCGATTTGCTAAACTCTTGGCCTAAAAGAAATCGATCTTATTCCATTATGCAAATCAATCTCACGCATCAGGATAGATCGATCTCATACACCCAATAGATCGATCTCCTGCCTGCCAATGGATGAAATTCTGAGGAATTAAGTAAGGCCAGATCGATCTCCACCTTATGCAGATCGATCTCCTAGTGCCATTTCTATAAAAGTGGAGTAGTTGGATCTACATTTTCACGGGAAACAAGTTCATCCTTCCATTATCAATCTTAAACCTACCTTTCTCTCTCTAAAACTTTCCCATTTCCACAAAGATTTGAGAAAAAGCTATTAGAGCAAAGTTGTTCGCTATAAAGAGAAGAACAACATAACTTGGAATCAACACTTCATTGGTTGGATTGAAGGAGCAAAGGAGTGTTCTCATTTAGAGTAAGAAGAAAATCAAGTTAGGTGAGTTTCTAATATACCAACTCAAGTACATTTATCTAGTTATTATTGGTGAGTAGATGGGTATATGAATTTATGATAGAAACTACCTAGAATGCAATGGAACAAGTAAAACCTAGAATGAGTCTAGTGTGAGAAATGTGGCATGGGTGAGTTGATGATAAATAGATTATGCTAAGGTGTTAGTGAAGTAATATGCAAGATGTTGAAATGATTAAATGAAGCTACATTGTAAAATTGGTCAAGTTATGAGAATAAGTTTATAAGGTAATTGACAAAATACGATAGTGAAGTAAATGATGACTAGAGACACTATGAACTTAAATATCGATTTACTATGAATCAATAGACTCTCGAGAGATAAGTAGAGTAATCAAAAAGGGGGCTTTACAAGTATTGATGGAAACTAAAAGTCGAATCGACTATAGTAAACGCAAGAGCTATATTTCATTGGAGATGTGAAAAGTAATTTCGTGTAGTCTCGGAGAGTTCGTTGGAGGTGAATCGAACTGCACAAACAAGCAGCCCTGCGGAAGTGGAATCACTCGACACGACTTCCAAGTAAGGGAATTTTATGAGTATATAGAGATAGCTGCTCGTACTTTGTGGGTAAATATAGGGCTTTGCAAAATGCATGGTTATTTAGAAAAGTGATTGATGGTATGTGTGAAGGACTACAAGTATATATGTATATGATTTGGTTTTTGAAGTGTATCTTAAAAAGGGGATAGTTAGGCTAATAATTGCATAAATCGCATGTTTTGATGTTCTTACGAAAAACTTTGCTTGGGTTTAAGCAAAATTAAAGGATAGGCAGGCTAGTGATTTCATAATTTGAAAGTAGCACAAGTGAGGTGCTACCCTTAGTTTTGAAAGTGTTTTGTTGAAAAAGAGTCGCCTATCATACTTAAATGAGTTAAATCGTGCTGGAGCCTAGCTCGCACCATATTTTGATTCGCGATATTTTATAAGTAGTACTGGAGCTGATAACTCGTACGTGGGTTTCCTTGACTTACTTGTGCATACTATCGTACTGGAGCTATGCATGTATGTGATTTCTTCATTTTTTTATTGTACATAAAATCATACTGGAGCATTGCTCATACGAGGATATTTGCTGATGATGCATGAAATCGTGCTAAAGCTTCACTCGCACTAGATTTTCACACTGTGGTACGTATGAGCCGTGGAGCTGGTAAGATCCTTAAACCCAACATCCTTAAGCCCGTTGGGGTGGGGAGTCTCTCTTACATTACAACAAAATTGGTAAGATCCTTAAGCCCAACATCCTTAAACCCGTTGGAGTGGGGAGGCTCTGTTAGGTGGGGATCTCTTACATGAAAACAAAATGCTCTCACATGCCCTTAAGACTGTGTAGGTTACACATGGCATAGGGTAGATAAGTCATATGGCAGGCACCCCCAACCATGATATGGGTCTGTAGAGTACGTTGTATCATGTAGATCACATGGAGTACGATGTACTGCGTGGTTGTGACGTTCATTTGAAAGTCTGGCGTAGGACTAACCCACCTTCGTTCCAGCAAGATACCTCGTACACCGGGATCCATGTGGTCTGGGATGATTATGACATAGTTGGCCAACATAGTCTTCGATATATATAGTGACCACCTGTCTCACATGATATCACATGGTTTTCTATATTGAGTATGAATTATGTTGTCCAGGGTAGACCCGAGGGAGGGGTCGAACCTTGTGGTATATTTTAAGGGAATGATGTATGATGTTAATGAGTTTTGATAATGTTTTGACAGTGTATTACACTTTGAGGGAATGATTTATGATTTGTGATGAAATCGATAAGTATTTACTATAATGAGCATGAGAGGTTTTCACATGATGATTTTCATGTTTTAAATGCCATTTCCCATGCTTTAAGTACATGATATATATATATATATACATGTGGCATAATTTTATTATTTCCTCATGCTCTAAATATAAATGATTTATGCCATTACATTATAAGCATGTAGATAGTGTAGTTATCTACCATGCTTGCATTATTACCTTACTGAGCATGTGGCTGCTCATCTCTTCATTTTCCCCCTCTATAGATCGCGCATAGTAGCCTAACGAAGGACTGAGGTGTTATATTTTAATATCTGCTGCTCTCCATCGCCAAGAGTTATACATACAGGGATTCTTTTTGTATCTAAACACGTGATAGCACAATAATCATTTTGAAATGTAATACGGGGGATGTAAATGTTAGTAAACATGTCATGTATAAGTACATGACTTAATTTTCAAATGTATGGAATTATTTTTTATTAATTGGAAAATGTATGACAATGGTGATTATTACTAACTCACAGCTCAATTGTATTCGTGAGAGATGTTCACGATCGGGTACGTTAACGGTTAAAGCGAAAAAATTTATAGTGATCTTTAGACGAAATGGATAAAAAGGGTCATGACAGAGATTGGTATCAGAGCTGAGTTAGCTTGTTGTGAGTCGGTATTAATAAGTAGGAAAATTAAATCCCCATATTATTGTGCTTTTGTTTAGATATAACTGTGTATACCGAGATGGAATGAGACTAATAAATGTCTATAAATACAGGAAGTTAGGCATTATGTCTATTACATGCTGTGGTAAAGGGGCATGTGCACACACTAGAGGACGTAGGGGTTGGCTCGAAGGCCGTGCAGAGCCACAGACTGACCAGGCTCCACAGGACCCTGCTGAGAGACCAGGGGATATCGAGGCACGCTTCGCTAGGATAGAGCGGAGTATCAAGAGCCTCGTTGAGATAGTCACACATGCACTGGGTGTCGATGATAGACAAGGTCTCGCAGAGAAGCCTGCTAGGACTGGACAGGCAGCTGTAGAGGCGGAGAGACCTCAGGCTATAGAGACTGTTACACCCCGAGCGCATGATACAGTTTCTCCTATCGCTCCACAGTCGAGCGACCACGACTTGGGGTATGATTGTGAACTAAGTAGGCTATGCTAGTTTCAGGAGTTGAAACCTCTAATATTCAGAAGAGTGAAGGACTCGATTATTACTGAAGAGTAGGTTTATGAGATGGAGAAACTATATAGGTTCTTCAGATATACGTCAGCCGAGAAAGTAGCCTTTGTCGTATTTATGCTGAAAGGCAAGGCAGAGCACTAGTGGAGATCCACCGAATCTATTCTGAGGGCTCGACACTTCGAGATTACATAAGAGATATTCTTTGAGGCCTTTAGGAGGCAATTTATTCCAGCCACCGCACAAAGGAAATTACGGATGGAGTTTATGAACTTGGTTCAGGGGAATCGTTCTGTGGATGAGTATGAGTCGAGGTTCATGTCTTTGAGGAGATATGACCCGGATACGATGAGCAATGAGACTCAGAAGGTCCAGCAGTTTATGGATGGATTGAGATTAGCCATCCAGACTAAATTAGCTCCATTTGACATTCATACTTATAAGGAGGCAGTGCACAGGGCATAGTTGTCTGAGCAAGATTTTGAACGAAATTCCTCCAAGCTTGGAAAGGTTAGTGTTAGGAGAGACAGAGACTAGAAGAGATCCAAAATTGATAGAGTGGTTAGAAGATGAGGCTAAATATTGTTTGAGAAGAGACCCAAGATTGAGAAGGTGTAGGAGAGAGCTGTTAAACCTCCTGTGTACCCAGCTTTAGCTCCACCGAGGGGTATGATCGCTAGAGGACCATGACCTACTACTGAACAGTGTAGGAGGTGTGGTAGATTACATGGAACTAAGCCTTGTCTGACAACCCCTATTTCGTGTTATAGATGTGAGAGGCCAGGACATATTGCTAGGCATTGTCTTGAGATGATTGAGACTGCCCCACAGAAGGGAAAAGAGCCAGAGAGCACTCCAGTTGAGACAGCTGCTCAGAGGAGGAGAGCTACAGCTGAGGAAAAAAGGGAAATAGGCAGTTGGCTTTGGTAGAGGACGAGTGCATGCACTAGACCAGGACACTACAGACACTTCGACGGATGTGATTAAAGGTACTATCCTAATTTTTTATTTAGAAGTATTTGCATTGTTCGATCCTGGTGCCACGCATTCCTTCAGATCGCCTTCCTTTGCACATAAATTGTTGAAGCATGTAAAACTCACACTGTTAGATAAAATGTTAATGATTTCCACACATATGAATGATAGTCAATTGACTGAGTATGTGTATAAGAATTGTAAGCTAAAGATAGGGGAAAGGAAATGGCAATCGATTTAATTTTACTGAGTATGAGCGATTTTGATGTAATCCTAAGAATGGATTGGTTGGCTGCAAATCATGTACTTATGGATTGTCATGCTAAGACATTAATGTTTCTAAAGATAGATAATCTTGTTGTAAGCTTTGTCGAAAGAAAATGAAGAATATGATTATTGTAAATGAAAAGAGTAAAACTTTAATCCATCATATTTGAGAGATAAATTTATTTATTATTTATGAATGTTAAAGTGATGACTTATGCTACTAACGATGGAAAGGATAATGTGGAGGGTTCATTGCATAAGTGGTTGATATAGATAATGCACACCTGGAACTGAGAGACATTCCAATAATGGTCGAATTTCCTGATGTCTTTCGATTTACTAGGGCTACCACTTGATAGGGAAATGGAGTTTTGTATACAGTTAGTGCCTAGTACAGAGCCGATATCTAAGCCACCATATAGAATGGCTCCCGTCGAGTTGGAAGAGCTAAAAAAGTAATTGCAAGAGTTGCTAGAGAAGGGGTTTATTAGACCGAGCGTCTCACCTTAGGGAGCTTTGATTCTGTTTATAAGGAAGAAGGATGGAAGCATCTGACTGTGTATAGATTACCGGTTGTTGAATAAGGCCACCATTAAGAACAAGTATCCCCTTCCACGCATTGATAATTTATTAGATCAGCTTCGGGGAGCACAAGTCTTTTCTAAGATAGACATGTGATCTGGGTACCATCAGTTGAAGATACGGAGTGGAGATGTACCCAAGACAGCATTTCGTACTCGATATGGCCACTACGATTTTTTGGTTATGTCATTCGGATTGACAAATGCCCCCATAGCATTTATGGTGTTAATGAATGATGTATTTAAGCCATACCTGAACCAGTTTGTGATAGTGTTCATAGACGATATATTGGTTTATTCCAAGTCTAGGGAAGAACATAAGGAGCATTTGAGGATAGTTCTGCAGACCCTCTAAGAGAAGGAATTATATTGCAAACTCAGTAAGTGTAACTTTTGGTTAGAGCAGATCTTATTTTTGGGCCATGTTGTGTTGAGGGATGAGGTTTCAGTGGATCCATCCAAGATTGAGGTAGTTTTACAGTGGGAACAACCCAATTACTAAGATCAGAAGTTTCCTGAGATTAGCAGGTTATTATCGGAGATTTGTTGAGGGTTTCTCTAGACTAGCTACTCCGTTGACACGCCTCACATGGAAAGATGTTATGTTTAAGTGGGATGAGGCATGTGAGAGGAGTTTTTAGGAGCTTAAGCGTCGGTTGACCACTGCTCCGATTCTCACCATTCTTACCAGCTCGGGAGGTTTCTTTGTGTATATGGGTGCATCACACCAGGGACTAGGCTGTGTACTTATGTAGGATAGAAAGGTAATTGCCTATAGGTCCAGACAGCTGAAGGATCATAGAGGAACTATCTGACTCATGATTTAGAGTTGGCGGCCGTAGTGTTTGCATTGAAGATATGGTGCCACTATCTCTATGGTGAGAAATTTTAGGTATATACGGATCATAAGAGCCTTAAGTATCTATTTTCGTAAAAAGAGTTAAATATGAGACAGAGAAGATGGCTGAACTCCTAAAAGATTATGATTGTGAGATCATATACCACTCAGGTAAGGCGAATGTAGTTGCTGATGCCTTGAGCAAGAAGAACCTCGGGTTGGTGTCTTATATGATGGTTCAGGAACATGAATTGTTAGAACAATTTACGAAGCATAGTTTGGATGTAACCCCACCTAGTTCAGAGAGAGTTGATATTATGGCTAGTTTGAGATTGTAGCCAGAGTTGATTTGTCGTATTCGACAGGCTCAGTAGAGCGATCAAAAGTGTATCGATTGGTTGAGTCAGATACAGGCAAGTACGGGTACAGATTTTGAACTGAGTACATAGGGATTATTGAGGTTCAGGGGCAAAGTATGTGTTCCCGAGGATTCAGAGATCAGGAGGTTGATTTTATCAGAGGCTCACTCATCGAAGTACATGATACACCCGGGGAGTACTAAGATATATCAAAACCTTCGAAAAGTTTATTGGTGGTTTGGAATGAAAAGAGACATTATTGAATATGTCGCTAGGTGTCTCATCTTTCAGCAAGTGAAGGTAGAGCATCAGAAGCCTGCAGGGTTATTGCAGCCTCTACCGATACCAATATGGAAGTGGAAGCACGTCACCATAGATTTTGTGATGGGTTTACCTAAGACCCGTAGAGGTTATGATGCCATTTGGGTTATTGTGGATCGGTTGACGAAGTCAGCCCATTTCTTAGCTATGAGAGCTACCGATAATCTGAGTCAGTTGGCGAACTTGTATGTTCGAGAGATAGTGCGGTTACATGGCGTACCAATGAGTGTTGTTTTTGATTGGGATGCCCGCTTCACTTCCCACTTCTGGGAACATTTTCAGGAAGCGATGTGGACCCAATTAAGTTTTAGCATTTCTTTTCATCCTCAAATAGATGGTCAATCAGATAGGACTATACATACCTTGGAGGATATGTTGAGAGCGTGTGTACTGGATTTTGGAGGCTCCTGGGATGATCACCTACCGTTAGCCGAGTTCACTTATAATAACAGTTATCATGTGAGTATCGGGATGACACCATATGAGGCACTGTATAGACGCAGATGTCGATCCCCTTTTAGATGGAAAGAGGTTGGTGCCAGACAGATTTTTACTCCCAATTTATTGCAGCAGGGCTCTGAGGACGTCCAGTTTATATGCGAGAGATTACGGACAGCTCAGAGCTGATAAAAGAGTTATACTGACAGGAGATGGAGACCACTAGCGTTTGATGTAGGTGACTCAGTATTTTTAAGAGTTTCTCCCTCGAAAGAGATTATGAGGTTTGGTAAGAAGGGAAAGTTGAGCCCTCGGTATATGGGACCCTTCGAGATTTTGGAGAGTGTGGGAGATAAGGCTTATAGGTTGGCGTTGCCACCAGACTTAGCATGTGTTCATAACAACTTCCACGTCTCTATGCTTCGGAAGTATCACCCGGATCCAGCACATGTGATTAGATATGAGCCCTTGGAGCTCAATGAGAGTATGACGTATGTTGAGAAGTCGGTTTAGATATTGGATAGGAAGGAGAAGGTGCTGAGGTCGAAGACGATTCCCTTAGTGAAAGTTCTTTGGCAATATCAAACTTCAGATGAAGCTACATAGGAGTTAGAAAGTATGATGCAAGAGAAGTACCCAGAGTTATTTTCAGATTAACTTGGTTCTAATTTGGAGGACCAAATTTCTTGAAGGAGGGAGGATTGTAAGACCCGTAAATTTCTATGTAATGTATATGATTATTTGATGTACAGACATGTTACATTACATATGAATTACAAGAAATAAATGTTTTTAAGTTCTAAGTACGAATGGATTGATAAATAAGTGTGAAAGTGATTGAGTATGAGTTTAAATGGGAAACTTTACAGCAAAAAGGGTGCAGGATGAAAGCCAGATCGATCCTATGCAAGGAGAGATTGATCTCGTGCCCTGGAGAACACAATGCCAAGCATTCTGTAAGAGGGAGATCCATCCCTCACTCAAACAAATAGATCTCCTCTTAATGGCCAAATCGATCTCCTAAACTCTCGGCCTGAAAGAAATCTATCCTATTCCATTGTGCAGATCGATCTCATGCATCAGGATAGATCGATCTCATGCACCCAACAAATCGATCTCCTGCCTGCCAATGGATGAAATTCTGAGGAATTAAGTAAGGCCAGATCGATCTCCACCTTATGCAGATCGATCTCCTAGTGCCATTTCTATAAAAGTGGAGCAGTTTGATATGCATCTTCACGGGAAACAAGTTCATCCTTCCATTATCAATCTTAAACCTACCTTTCTCTCTCTAAAACTATCTCATTTCCATAAAGATTTGAGAAAAAGTTATTAGAGTATAGTTGTTCGCTATAAAGAGAAGAACAACATACCTTGGAATCAATAATTCATTGGTTGGATTGAAGGAGCAAAGGAGTGTTCTCATTTGGAGCAAGAAGAAAATCAAGTTAGGTGAGTTTCTAATACACCAACTCAAGCACATTTATCTAGTTATTATTGGTGAGTAGATGGGTATATGAATTTATGATAGAAACTACCTAGAATGTAATGGAACAAGTAAAACCTAGAATGGGTCTAATGTGAGAAATGTGACATGGGCGAGTTGATGATGCAAGATGTTGAGATGATTGAATGAAGTTACATTGTAAAATTAGTCAAGTTATGAGAATAAGTATATAAGGTGCTTGACAAAATGCCATAGTGAAGAAAATGATGAACTAGAGACACTATGAGCGTAAATATCGATTTAGTATGAATCAAAAGACTCTCGAGAGATAAGTAGAGCAATCAAAAAGCATTACAAGTATTGATGGAAACTAAAAGTCGAATTGACTATAGTAAACACAATAGCTATATTCCATTGGATTTAAAAATGATGTGAAACGTAATTTAGTGCAGTCTCGGAGAGTTCATTGGAGGCGAATCGAACTGCATAAACGAGTAGCCCTGCGAAAGTGGAATCACTCGACACGATTTCCAGGTAAGGGAATTTTGTAAATATATAGAGATAGCTGCTCGTACTTTGTAGGTGAATATAGGGCTTTGCAAGATGCATGGCTATTTAGAAAAGTGATTGATGGTATGTGTGAATGACTACAATTATATATGTATATGATTTACTTTTTGAAGTGTATCTTAAAAAGGGGATAGTAGGGCTAATAATTGCATAAATCGCATGTTTTGATGTTTTTACGAAATACTTTGCTTGGGTTTAAGAAACAATTAAAGGATTGGTGGGCTAGTGATTTCATAATTTGGAAGTAGCACAAGTGAGGTGCTACCCTTAGTTTTGAAAGTGTTTTGTTGAAAAAGAGCCTCCTATCATACTTAAATGAGTTAAATAGTGCTAGAGCCTAGCTCGCAGCATATTTTGATTCGTAATATTTTATAAGTCGTACAGGATCTGATAGCTCGTACGTGGGTTTCCTTGACTTACTTGTGCATACAACCGTACTGGAGCTATGTATGTACGTGATTTCTTCATTTTTTTTGTTATGCATAAAATCGTACTAGAGCGTTGCTTGTACGAGGATATTTGCTGATGATGCATGGGATCGTGCTAGAGCTTCGTTTGCACTGAATTTTTACACTGTGGTAGGTATAAGCCGTGGAGCTGGTAAGATCCTTAAGCCCAACATCCTTAAGCCCGTTGGGGTGGGGAGGCTCTCTTACATGAAAACAAAATGCTCTCACGTGGGCTTGAGACTATGTAGGTTACACATGGCATAGGGTAGATAAGTCCTATGGCAGGCACCTCCAACCATGATGGGTCTGTGGAGTACGTTGTACCGTGTATATCACATGGAGTACGCTATACCACATGGTTGTGACGTTGATTTGAAAGTCTGGTGTAGGACTAACCCACCTTCGTTCCAGCATGATACCCTGCACACCGGGATCCGTGTGATCTGGGATGATTATGATATAGTTGGCCAACATAGTCTTCGATATATATAGTGACCACCTATCTCACATGATTTTCTATACTGAGTATGTATTATGTTGTCCAGGGTAGACCCGAGGGAGGGGTCGAACCTTGTGGTATATTTTAAAGGAATGATGTATGATGTTGATGAGTTTTGATAATGTTTGACAGTGTGTTACACTTTGAGGGAATGATTTATGATTTGTGATGAAATCGATAAGTATTTACTATAATGAGCATGAGAGGTTTTCACATGATGATTTTCATGTTTTAAATGCCTATTTTCCATATTTTCAGTACATGTATATATATATATATATATATATATATACATGTGGAATAGTTTTATTATTTCCTTATGCTTTGAATATAAATGATTTATGCCATGACATTATAAGCATGTAAATAGTGTAGTTATCTACCATGCTTGCATTATTGCCTTACTGAGCGTGTGGTTGCTCATCCCTTCATTTTCCCCTATACAGAGGGTGCACAGTAGCCTAGCGAAGGACTGAGGCGTTATATTTTGATATCCGCTGCTCTCCATCATCATGAGGTATACACACATGGATTCTTTTTGTATCTAAACACGTGATAACACAGTAATCATTTTAAAATGTAATACGGGGGATGTAAATGTTAGTAAACATGTCATGTATAAGTACATGACTTAATTTTCAAATATATGGAATTGTTTTTGATTAATTGGAAAGTGTATGGCAATGATGATTATTATTAACTCACAGCCCAACTGTATCATGAGAGATGTTCACAACCAGGTACGATAACGGTTAAAGCGAAAAAATTTATAGTGATTTTTAGACGAAATGGATAAAAAGGACCGTGACAGAAATGCTAGCATGAGCCGTGCTGGATGCCTTGTGTAGACTATTAGTCACATGGATGAGATGCTCACACATGCACTTGAGACTGATTCAGTTATACATGGTATGGGGTAGATAAGACCTATGGCAGGTACCCCCGACCGTGATATGTGTAAGACCCGTATTTTGGAGGTAAACTTTATGAAATCATGAGTATGGTGATGTATTTGCAATGTAAAGCATAAGTGATGTAAGTCTATGGATTCAATGTACATACTTGTAATATGAGTCTGTAATGTACACACAAGTTTCATTTTATACGAATATGAGAAAATGGGCTTTTATAAGTGATGAATGGGATTAGAACTCAAAATGAGTAGTGTGGTAAATTGAAATGAAGTTGTACTTCCATTTAGTTTTGAATAGTGTATCTTTGGTTGTACAATGAATGCACACAGGTTTTAATGTGTATTAAGTATGAAAGAATGTCATTTGCAAGCCTTAAAGGTGGTTGGATGAGAAAATGACTATGGCAGCAAATTGAGGATATCTGGTGTGAGTTACTGTAGAAAACTACAGCAAAATCTAGAAATATGAATGCCAGATCGATCTTATAGGATGAGAGATCAATCTGGAAGAGCCAAATGCTCCTATTTTGAGCAATGAAACAAGATAGATCGATCTCCAATGGAGCCAGATCGATATACTAAACATTCTGTAATGAGAGGATCGATTTTTGATGCAAACAGATTGGTTTCCTTAGCTCTCGGGTAGGAGCAGATCGATCTCTTTAAGCTACTGCCTGGGACAGATCGATCTCAAGCCCTCGACAGATCGATCTCATGCATTCAAATTGGCGTGAAAATGAAGGATTTAAGAGGACCAGATTGATCTCATGCATCGACAGATCGATCTCATCAAGCAATTTCTATAAATAGGAGCAATGAAATCTGTAGATTTCGAGAAAACAATCTCTCTCTTCCATTTCAACCTAATACCTCACTTTCTCACTCCTAAATCTGCCAATTTCCCGTAAGATTTGAGGAAAGACCATTAGATACAAAGTTGTTCTTATCAAAAAGAAGAACAACATACCTTGGAATCAAATCCTTAATTGTGGTATTGAAGGTGCAAAGTGTATCTTCAGTTGGAGCAAGAAGAGAAACTAGATTTGGTGAGTTTCTAATACTTCAGCCCAAGTACATTGTCTATTTAATGGTTTTGGAGTTAAATTGCATGTATATTGATGGTTAAAACTACCTAGGATGTGATGGAATTAGTGTGACCTAGAAAACCTATAATAAATCTAGTGTGAGAAGATATGGGTTGAATGAGTTAATGCTTTATGGGCATTGCTAAGTTGTTATTGAAGTAATATGAATCATTTGAAATGACTAAATGAAGCCACGTTGCGAGTTTAGAGGAATTATGGAAATGAGTATGTAGGATGTTTGATAAAATGCCATAGTGAAGAAATTGATGAGATATGAACACTATGAGCTTAATGTCGATTTAATATCGATTTGGTATGAATCAATAGCCTAAAAGAATCAATAAACTCGAGATATGAGTAGAACAATGAAACTAGGCCTTATAAGTGTTAATAGAGGCTATAGGTTAAATCAATTATAGCATACACCAGAGTTGAGTATATAGACTAAATCGATGCGATATACAACTTTGTGCAGTTCTGGAGAGTTTGTTGGAGATGCATCGGACCACATAAGTAAACAGTTCTAAGGAAACGGAATCATGCGACACGTGCCAGGTCCCTTTTCTGCAACCTTTACCTTAACATTTACCACTTACAGTTGTGAGTCAAATTCAATCCATATCTCTCTAATTTATAGTTGAATTAATGAAATTAAACAATTTGAAATAGAAACTGGAGTTTTATAACATATGCGGAAGCGTTTACATCAGTTTCTATTAACTATACATCCCTTTTTGTACAACACATTACTAGACTGTGCATTAATTTACCGGATACCAAATTTCTCTTTCATATCATCATATAGTGTATACCTCTTTGTACTGCTGGATGACTAGAGAATACCGTAGCAGGGACGACTGTAGTACTCACTACTGCGTAGTATCTGTGGATGAGGAAATAAGGGGGTGAGCATAACGCGCTCAGTAAGAAAAATGTGCAAGCAGGTAGATAACTATACTATATACATGCTAAAATACATACTCACATTTCCTTATAAAATAATATGCATGTTCTTTAAATCAATTTACATCAATGTGAAATCGTTAATTTGCCAGATGGGTAAGTGCATATTCACACAGTTTATCATACAAAACCACTAAGTTTAAAACTGCACACAGTTCACACTTGAAATCACCTTTCACACAGTAAACACATAGCTTCATGCAGATCATCTTTCAATACCACACAGGTTTACGCAGCATACTCGATTCACACAGATCACATATAGAAATTTCTTTATACTTTGTAAAATCACTTACACATTGAGACATAAATCATGGGTCATTCCATCCCAGACACATAGCAAAGGAGGAGATCCGTCACCTCACACAGTAGTGACAATATCGTATCACACAAATACAGACTTATGCAAATTTTGCAGACTTATGGCCATAGTCAGATTTCAGGCTACACTGATCAGGTGTGCGGGAACCCCATGCTCAGGGAGATGTATTAATCATCCCTTCAGCATCATAGATATGACACAGATCTCACACAGTTATCACACAGATAGTCACGGTACATCGTACCTTATGGCTAATGCTCACGGTACATCGTGCTCCCATGGATCCTTATCACCCATTTCTATTGTCTCAAAATCACGTGCAAGCTCTCGAGTAGAATACACAATATCCTTGAGGCATTAAGCACTCATTTACTTTCCCAAAATCCCTTTAAAAACAATGTGCGAGCAGGGCTGGTCAATCTACCTTTGCCTCTCATGCTCAGCACAACCCCACACAGTAAAGAAATAGAATAGCTCCTTTCACTAAGTATGAGTGAGAGGGTAAACTCCCTTCGATCACTCTGTCTGCACATTTCATACAAGTGGTTAAAATAGGAGCCTGTCTATTTTTGTTCTTTTTCACAACATTTGAAAAATCTCTTTTCACAACAATCACAGAAGTCATGCAACACATGCTTTATTTTCATATGTAGTTTTCTTCTAGATATATCGATATCTATCTATTATCACATACAATTCACATAGCAGATAAGAAAACATACGTATAGCTATCTCTATAGCTTACATAAGTTCCTTACCTCAAATCACGCTTGAATACTTTTCTTTGATTCCACTAGCTTGTGATCCAGTCTTATCAACTCCACCTTTATCTTCCGTAGCTGAAATTATGCATCACACACATCAGTATACTGTCATATACTTTATTTCATATGCATGATATTCAAATCAATGCATTTGGCCATTTACATCTCATTTGTCCTTTTTATGCCTTAGGGGACTTTATCCTCTTACAAGTCCATTTCGAGTCTATAACTCGTTTCCAATAATCCCTTAGACTCCTCGAGCCTATCGATTCATCTTAAACCGGTATTACACTCTTAATACCTCAAGTTCATGATTTTCACTTCATTGTGGCATTTCATCAAACACCACATATAGTCAATTTGAGCTACTTTTATTTCTAGCACATGAACTTCATCGAATCATTTTATAAGTATCTTTACATGCTTAATAACATCTAGGCATACTTAAATCATCATCAAATCCATGCCTACTCAATAACTCTTCATTTTGGCTCATTTAGCCATTTTTTATGTCATGGATAGTTTAGCACTTCTAAGATGTTTCAACCATTAATTTATATACCAATCTACTCACACAAGTATATAAATTAACATATATGAGATTGGGATATTGAAATCTTACAAATCTCACCTTTTCTCCACTTAGCACACTTTGGGCGAAAACTCATTTTCTCCCTTAAATGGATCACCTCAATTTCTAGCTTCCAACTATGTTGTTCTTCTCCACTCTATGAACAACTTTGATGAAACAAACTTGCCTCCAACCTCTATGGAAAGTGTTTATAGTTTAGAGGGGGATTTAGGTCACTTGGTGTCAAAATATGGAAATGTTTTGGTTTTTCCTGTGAATGCAGGACAGCATGTCTTGCTTTATAAAAATTACCTTGATGAGATCGATCTGCTACCCCAAGAGATCGATCTTCTCGGCATTATTTTCCTCTTGAAACTGACCTTCCAGGCTTAATGAAATCGATCTGCTCCTAGCATGAGATCGATCTTCACAACACGAAACTTTAAGGAGATCGATTTGCTCTTGCATAAGATCGATCTGTTACAAGTCAGTAGCTTAAGGAGATCGATCTGGTTCCATTGGAGATCGATCTGCCTGTTCCATTGCTCGAACAGAAGCAGTTTTGGCTCTTTCAGATCGATCTTTCGTCCAATGAGATCGATCTGCCATTCATATTCTCCAGATTTTACTGCACTTTTCTGCAGTAACTCACACCAAACATACTTGATTTTGCTGCCATAGTCATTTTCTCATTCAACCATCTTTAAAGTTTGAAAATGACATCCATTTATCCTTTATGCATATTAAAACTTGTGTGCATTCATTGTATAACCAAAGGTATACAATATATATCGAATGGAAGTATAAAGCTTTATGCAACTCATGCAACTCCCTTCCATTTTACTACACTACTCATTTTGAGTTCTATTCACATTCATCACTGAGAAAAGTCCATTTCTTCAAATTCATACATAATGAAACTTGTGTGTACATCACAAACTTATATCACAAGTGTGTACATCAACTTATGGACTTATATCATTTATGCTTCACATAGTATGTACATGTATATACTTATGCTTTTCATAAGGTTCATATACAAAAATACGGGTCTTACATTCCTCCCACTCCTTAAAAAAATTTGGTCCTCCAAATTAAAACCAAGTTACTCTTCAAAAAGTCGGGGGTACTTCTCCCGTATCAAGTTTTCTAACTCCTAAGTTGCTTCTTCCGAATTATGGTGTTGCCAGAGAACTTTAACAAGCGAAATCATCTTGTTTCGTAACACTTTCTCTTTCCTATCCAGTATTCGGATCGGTCTCTCGATGTATGTCAAATCATCTTTGAGCTCCAATAGCTTATACCGAATCACATGACTTGGATCTGGATGGTACTTTTGAAGCATCGATATGTGGAAGACATTATGTATGCTTACCAATTCTGGTGGCAACGCAATCCTATAAGCCTTATCTCCCACCCGCTCCAGTATATCAAACGGTCTGATAAACCAAGGGCTCAACTTACCCTTCTTACCAAACCTCATAATCCCTTTGAGGGAGACACTTTCAAGAATACAGAGTTACCAACCGTAAACTCTAGTGGCCTGCGTCTTATGTCAGCATAGCTTTTCTGCCTGCTTGAGCTGTTCTCAATCTCTCACATAGCAACTAAACAACCTCAGAGGCTTGTTGTACCAAGTCAGGAGCAAACATTTTCCTCTCACCCACTTCTTCCCAACCAATTGGGGATAGACACTTTTTACCGTACAAGGCCTCATATGGTGCCATCCCGATGCTTGAGTGATAACTATTATTGTATGTAAATTCGGCTAACAGTAGGTGATCATCCCAGGAGCCTTTAAAATCCATAACACTTGCCCTCAACATATCTTCTAACATTTGGATGGTTCTCTCTGATTGACTATCAGTTTGAAGATGGAAAGTAGTACTGAAACTTAATTGGGTTCCCATAACTTCTTGGAATTGTTCCCAAAAGCAAGAAGTGAAACGGGAATCCCTATCCGATACAATGCTCACTGGAACACCATGTAGCCTCACTATCTCTCGTACATACAACTCTGCAAAATTACTCAAGGCATCTATAGATTTCATTGCTAGAAAGTGGACTGATTTCACCAGTCTGTCAACCACTACCCAGATAACATCATGGTTCCTCTTAGTCCTTGGCAATCCCATGATGAAATCCATGGTGACATTCTCCCATTTCCATATCGGTACTGGTAGAGATTGCAATAACCCTGCAGGTTTCTGATGCTCTACCTTTACTTGTTGACATACCAGACATCTTGCCACAAACTCTGCGATATCTTTTTTCATTCTTGACCACCAATACACTTTTCGGAGGTTCTGGTACATCTTATTACCTCCCGGATGCAATGTGTATCTCGATGAATCAACTTCTATCAATATCAATCTCTTTAATTTTGGGTCATCGGGAATGCAAATCCTGCCTCTAAACCTCAGTAGGCCATCATCACTCACAAAGAAATCAGCCATATCACCCCTCTGAATCTGCCTTGCACGATCCTCACACAGTAGATCGGCATGCTGAGCCTGGTATATCCGGTCAATCAAATTTTGTTCCACTCACAGGCTAGCTATCACACAGTCACTATCAACATTAAGAGGGTCTATATCCAACCTAAGGTGAGCAAACTGCTCGAGCAGCTCATATTCCCTGACCATTATGTGCGATACCATTCTAAGGCTCTTTCTACTCAGGGCATCAGCCACAACATTAGCCTTTCCGGGATGGTATAATATCTCGCAATCATAATCTTTTAGAAGCTCTATCCATATTCTCTGCCTCATATTCAACTCTTTTTGTGAAAACAAATATCTAAGGCTCTTATAATCAGTATACACCTGAAATTTCTCATCGTATAAGTAGTGGCGCCATATTTTCAATGCAAATATAACGGCTGCCAACTCTAAATCATGGGTCGGGTAGTTCCCCTTATGGTCCTTAAGCTGTCTAGATCCATAGGCTACTACCTTCCCATCCTTGTCCTGAGGCATCTGTATACACTAAATAACCTCCTGAACTGGTGGGTATGGTGAGAATAGGTGAGGTGGTCAGTCTATTCTTTAGCTCACAGAAACTTTTCTCACATTTATCATCCCACTTAAATGCCACATCTTTTCGAGTGAGATGTGTCAACAGAGCAGCCAACATAGAGAATCCTTCAAGAAATCGTCGGTGATAACCTGCTAAACCCAGGAAACTTCGGATTTCTGTAACCGTCTTGGGTCTATCCCACTGTATCACGACCTCTATCTTAGATGGATCCACTGATACACTTTTTTTCGAGACTACATAACCCAAAAAAGATATCTCAATCAGCTAGAAATCACACTTGTTCAATTTAGCATACTGGTACGAAACAAACGAATTTTCGCAAGTGCACAAATCGTACAAGTAATAATGGGATTTGAGTCCTAGATTATCGTCCCACAGAGAAGTTGAATTGCCTAATTAACTACCGGTTAATCTTACCCTAAGTATATCCTAGCAAATTATGAAGTTTAAGTGGGTGATCTTCTAAGTCTGAAATTAAAAGTATTGAAAACAATAACAATTATAAATAAAGAAAATAAAATAAAACTAAGCTACAATTACTTATAGTGTGCCAAGCAATTAAAGAAAATACCTACAAAAGATAATTAAAATAGTTAAAATTAATTAACGTAATTAACCTAAAATGCAAAAATAAAGAAACAAAATTAATTAAACTAAAATTAAACAAGCCTAAAATAAAATATGCATGTAATTAAACTAATTAATAAAAATATAAATTAAGCTATCCTAAAAAAAATAAAACTTAACTAAAAAAATGCATAAAATGATTTAACAACTATTACTAAAATAAAAATTAACTAATGACATAATTAAATCTAAATTTTGAACTAATCAAGTCGTTAAACTATAACTAATCATGTAAATAAATTTAAAATTCTAACTTCCTAAGCTAACATATTAAATTGAAATTAAGCTACTCTAAAAATGCTTGAAAATGAATTTTGTAGATAAAATGCAATGGCCAAACAAGGCCTTAACCAATCTTGCTAGCCGAGTGGTCCCGATACTGTCACTGTTCATGCTCCATATTGGTTCTGTCTCCAGGTACTCCAGCTGCTCTCGGTCCTGTCCAAGTGCTACCTTCATGCTTTGTCCAGGTTTAGTTGCTGCAACTTCCACCGACTCTGCTCTTGGTTCCGTGTACAACTTTCTTCTCTACAACACAACACAGCACGTTATCAACTGCTTCAAGCTTCATTATCTGGCCAGACCTGCTCCAGATTTCTGCCCATGCCACTGCATGTCCTCAGCCTGCCCAGCTAGTCGGTGGTGTCGACCTTACTCCATTCCCTGCCTTGCTTCAATCATCACCAGCCTTCTGCACTTGCTCAGCACAACTTCCTTGTCCAACTGCTTCCTGCCCAGACCTATTCTGCACCAGTCCTGCTCTGCTCCACCACACGTCCTCGGCATACTCCAGCTTCATTAACGTCCTGCTTCTCTGCTATTGCTCAACTTAGCAACTGCTACTGTCTTCAATGTTGGTGCGGCTTGGTCATCATAAAGCTTTAGAAATAGGGCAGAACAGAGGAGAAAGCTCCTGCTACTGTTGCTTGGCTCTTCACCGACGCTGGCTCTTGCTTCAAAATGGCAGATGAAATCTTAAACTGAGAGGAACAATGAACTATGGAAACACAAGATCCTTTGCTACTGCATTGCTTCTCTCTCGGTCAGCCACTATCAACAATCCCATTACTTCATGCCTGATTATCTTGTTCGGTTCTGCCCCACACTTCCAATCGGAATCATACTACAGAAAACTATATTGACAGAAATGAAATTTTTTAAGAAATTAGAAAACCATGAATGCTAAATGATCACTGGACAATAAAAAAATATTTCAAACATAAATAAAGCCAAATAGACACAACGATTTAATGAAGAAGAAATAACATAGAAAAAATTAAATCAACGATGGAGTAAAAAAAACTTGTGTAAACCGAGAGCAACTAAAGAAATCCAACCTTTTCATAAAGAAAATAAAAATTAACATGAATAGTAACTAAAAAAATACTAATGGGAAAGCTTCTTAAAAACAAGAAAAAAATAAAACTAAAGACTATTCTGCCTACACTACTCTAACTAGTTCTACACTAAAACTACTTAGTTTTTTTCAATTGCTATCATGTCTTATTTATACACACACTTAGGGGTACAATGGTAATTTTCTATCCTAGATGAGTTAGCATTGTTTGGCCACTTTTCTTCCTTTGATTTGCTACAGAGTAGATATTTCCACGTAATCAATCTTTTTGTCCAATTGGGCCCGACGTGTGTCTTTCAGAGGGTTGGCACGGTGTCTGTCGATCTTATCGTTTCGGAGCGAATAAAATACGGACACTTGGCATCACGTGTGTCCAGACGACTAGTGACTCGGTCTGTAAATTGGAAGTGGTCCAGTCTCCTTTAGCCCGATT
The DNA here is from genome assembly GCA_033439115.1 of Firmiana major. Taxonomy (NCBI): domain Eukaryota; kingdom Viridiplantae; phylum Streptophyta; class Magnoliopsida; order Malvales; family Malvaceae; genus Firmiana; species Firmiana major. Next base: position 34,779,583 of record CM065912.1, on the reverse strand, counting down.
TTAGCCCATTTTTAACTGAAACGATTGAGTTTCATCTGGATTTAATTTACCTGCACATTAAAAAATTTTAATTAAATAAGGGGATAATTAATAAAATAATATGGGGGTTTAAATAATTAATTAAGAAATTAAGCACAAATAATTCTTTTTTCATAGAATTATCACATACAACTCCTGATCTCTGAGGGTCTGTAAAATTGTTGTCAAATGCTGCGCATGCTCTTCCCTGGACTTCGAGTACCCCAGTATGTCATCTATAAAGAAAATCACGAATTTGTCCAGGTATGGCTTAAACACATTGTTCATTAGAGCCATAAACGCTATAAGAGCATTCGTCAACCCAAAAGGTATAACTAGAAACTCATAATGGCCATAACGTGTCCTGAACGCCATCTTGGGTACATCTCCACTCCAAATTCTCAACTGATGATACCCAGACTTCAGATCAATATTCGAAAAGATCTGTGCTCCCTGCAACTAATCCAATAGATTATCAATCCGTGGAAGGGGATATTTGTTCTTGATGGTAGCCTTGTTTAACAACCGGTAGTATATACACAGTCGGAGACTCCCATCTTTCTTATTTACAAACAGAACCGGTGCTCCCCAAGGTGATACACTCGGTCTGATAAACCCCTTGTCCAATAGCTCTTGCAACTGTTTCTTTAGCTCCTCCAATTCCACTGGAGCCATTCGATATGGTGGTTTGGATATCGGTTCAGTTTCAGGCACCAAGTCAATACAGAATTCCATCTCTCTATCTGGTGGCAATCCTGGTAATTCTTTCGAAAAGACATCGGGGAATTCTCTCACTATAGGGATGTCAACCATATCTGGAGACACCTTATCCAAATCAACCACATAGGCTATAAAACCTTTAGCACATTACAATCACATTTGATTAGTAAAACATCCATCATTGGACATAATTTACTACTTCTTTCATTTCATTACAAAGCTTACAATATGCTTTTCAGGGTTAGGAAACATTACTGTCTTAGCATAACAGTCTACGATAGCTTGGTTTGCAGCTAACCAATCCATTCCTAAAATTACATCAAAATCTCTTATGTTTGATAGAATAAGATTGACTAACATCTCATTCTCTCTTACTTTCAACTTACAACCGTTACAGACATACTCAGTCATTACATTCTCTCTTAGTGGAGTACTTATAAGAATTACCCTACCCAAAGGTACAAGTGGTACATGTTCTATCAATTTACATGCAAAAGTAGGCGATATGAATGAATGCGTGGCACCAGGGTCAATTAATGCTAATGCTTCAAAATTAAAGACTAGGATGGTACCTTTTATCACATCCTTGGAAGTCTCAGCAGAAGCTTGGTCCAAAGCAAACACTCGCCCATGGCCAACAGCTTGTTTCCAGCTGTGGCTTTACTCTTAGGTGTAGGTGTCTCAACCTTAGCCTTTTCTGGTTCTTTGCCCTTATGTGGTGCTATATCTACCAACTCTGGGCATTCATGAGCTATGTGCCCGGCTTTACGGCATCTATAGCATACTCTCGTCATAGGGCATGGTCTACCACTATGATATCTACCACACATCCAACATTGCTCAGTGGTAGGTCTGGGTTCACCAATAACTATGCCCGTGGCCCTTGATGCTGAAGAATAAGTTGGATGCACTGGAGGTTTCACAGACCCCTCTTGCATCTCCTCAATCTTAGGCCCCTTACCGAATAACCTTTGGCCTTTTCGAAATCCTCTAACATCAATCGATCACTTTCGATCTCTATCTTTGCCCTTACCACTCTTACTCAACTCTGAGGCATGCAACTCATAATCTTGCTCACACAGCTGAGCTCTACGTACTGCCTCGTCATAGGTGGTAATGTCAAACAGAGCTAGTTGAGCTCTGATTGAAGGTCTCAATCCTTCAATAAACTTCTAAACCTTCCTGTCCTGATAGTTCATTGTAACTGTGTCATACAAGCCCAGGGATGTAAATCCAGACTCGTACTCATCTACTGTACGGTTCCCCTTAGTCAATGTCAAAAATTTCATCTGCATCTTTCTTTGTGCAGTGGCTGGAACATACTGCCTCCTGAAGGCGTCTAGGAATATATCTCATGTTACAATCAGGTGCCTTGCACTCAACATTAGTTGTGTGGCTATCCACCAATGTTCAGCTTCTCCCTCTCTAACACAAAAGCCGCAAAGGTGACCTTCTTGGTGTTAGAGCAATGGAAAAATCGGTAGAGCTTCTCCATACCACGCATCCAATACTCGGCTAACACTGGGTTCTTCACCCCACTAGAAGAAGGTGGTCCGAACTTCCAGAATTCCCTCGGTCTACCCAAATCACAGTCATAAACTCCCTCTCTACTAACCTATTGTGGAACTACATGATCATCAACTGGTAGGGCAATATCCTGAACTGAGGGAGGTGCAGGTATCTATGCCTCTACAACCTGAGGTCTCGGTATAGGTTGTGCTGGCTTATCTCTCTCTAGTACAGCAGCCTGACCAATAGGGTTTTCTTGTCTACCCTCCATTCTGGCCATAGCCCGTGTAAACATTTCCATCACTGTGTCTACACTGCACTGTAACTGCCCTATTCTAGCCTCAGCGGCCTCACTAAGCTCAGGTAGATCTCTACGAGAACTAGACCCACAACGCCTCTCGAGCTCATCTCAATGCCCATGAGAGCGTGAACTCTCTCCTCTACGACCACGTCATCTATCAGACATCCTGCATACTCAATAACAAGTGTCTGAGTCACAATTTCTAGCTTGGTATACACATTTGTATCCTAATAATGCACAATACTTTAGGGATGTATAATTTCCTAATCGTAGACATGACTCATATCAGACCAACTCAGCTCTGATACCATTAATTATGTCATGTCCCTCTACCGCGACCTTTTACCTTAACACTTACCACTTACAGTTGGGCTGTGAGTCAAATCCAATCTATATCTCTCTAATTTATAGTTGAATTAATGAAATTAAACAATTTGAAATAGAAACTGGACTTTTATAACATATGCAGAAACGTTTACATCAGTTTCTATTAACTATACATCCCTTTTGTATAACACATTACTAGACTGTGCATTAATTTACAGGATACAAAATTTGTCTTTCATATCATCACATAATGTATACCTTTCTGTATTGCTAGATGACTAGAGAATACCGTAGCAGGGACGACTGCAGTACTCACTACTGCGTAGTATCTATGGAGGACGAAATAAGGGGGTGAGCATAACGCGCTCAGTAATGAAAATGTGCAAGCAGGTAGATAATTATATTATCTACATGCTAAAATACATACTCACATTTCCTTATAAAATAATATGGATGTTCTTTAAATTAATTTCCATCAATCCGAAATCATTAATTCGCCAGATGGATAAGTGCATATTCACACAGTTTATCATAGAAAACCACTGAGTTTAAAACTGCACACAGTTCACACTTGAAATCACCTTTCACATAATAAACACATAGCTACATGCAGATCATCTTTCAATACCACACAGGTTTACACAGCATACTCGATTCACACAGATCACATATAAAAATTTCTTTATACTTTGTAAAATCAGTTACACGTTGAGACATAAATCATGGGTCATTCCATCCCCAAACACATAGCAAAGGAGGATATCCGTCACCTCACACAGTAGTGGCAATATCGTATCACACAGATACAGACTTATGCAACTTTTGCAGACTTGTGGCCATAGTTGGATTCCAGGCTACTCTGATCAGGTGTGCGGGAACCCCATGCATAGGGAAGTGGATCAACCATCCTTTCAGCATCACACAGATATCACACAGATCTCACACAGTTTCTCACACGGATAGTCACAGCACATCGTACCCCATGGCTAACGCTAACGGTACATCGTGCTCCCATGGATCCTTATCACCCATTTCTATTGTCTCAAAATCGTGTGCAAGCTCTCGAGTAGAATACACAATATCCTCGAGGGATCAAGCATTCATTTACTTTCTCAAAATCCCTTTGAAAATAATGTACGAGCAGGGTTGGTCAATCTACCTTTGCCTCTCATGCCTAGCCGACTCCACACAGTAAAGAAATAGAATAACTCCTTTCACTAAGTATGAGTGAAAGGGTAAACTCCCTTCGATCACTCTGTTTACACATTTCATACAAGTGGTTAAAATCGAAACCTGTCTATTTTTGTTCCTTTTCACAACATTTGAGAAATCTCTTTTCACAACAATCACAAAAGTCATGCAACACATGCTTATCGACTTATTTTCATACGTAATTTTCTTCTAGATATATCGATATTTATCTATTATCAAATACGATTCACACAGTAGATAAGAAAACATACGTATAGCTATCTCTATAGCTTACATAAGTCCCTTACCTCGAATCACGCTTGAATCTTTTTCTTTGATTCCACTAGCTTGTGATCCAGTCTTATCAACTCCACTTTTATCTTCTGTAGCTGAAATTGTGCATCACACACATCAGTATACTGTCATATACTTTATTTCACATGCATGATATTCAAATCAATGTATTTAGCCATTTACATCTCATTTGTCCTTTTTATGCCTTAGAGGACTTTATCCTCTTACAAGTCCATTTCGAGTCTATAACTCGTTTCCAAGAATCCTTTAGACTCCTCAAGTCTATCGATTCATCTTAAACCGATCTTACACTCTTAATACCTCAAGTTCATGATTTTCACTTCATTGTGGCATTTCATCAAACACCACATATAGTCAATTGAGCTACTTTTCTTTCTGGCACAAGAACTTCATCGAATCAATTTATAAGTATCTTTACATGCTTAATAACATCTAGGCATGCTTAAATCATCATCAAATCCATGCATACTCAATAACTCTTCATTTTGGCTCATTTAGCCATTTTCTAGGTCATGGATAGTTTAGCACTTCTAAGATGTTTCAACCACTAATTTATATACCAACCTACTCACACAAGTATATAAATTAACATATATGAGATTGAGATATTGAAATCTTACAAATCTCACATTTTCTCCACTTTGCACACTTTGGGCAAAAACTCCTTTTCTCCCTTAAATGGATCACCTCAACTTCTAGCTTCCAACTATGTTGTTCTTCTCCACTCTATGAACAACTTTGAAGAAACAAACTTGCCTCCAACCTCTATGGAAAGTGTTTATAGTTTAGAGGGGCATTTAGGTCACTTGGTGTCAAAATATGGAAAGGTTTTGGTTTTTCTCGTGAATGAAGGTCAGCAGGTCATGTTTTATAGAAATTGCCTTGATGAGATCGATCTGCTACCCCAAGAGATTGATCTTCTCGGCATTTGTTTTCCTTTTGAAATCGACCTTCCAGACTTAATGAGATCGATCTGCTCCTAGCATGAGATCAATCTTCACAACACAGAACCTTAAGGAGATCGATCTGCTCTTGCTTAAGATTGATCTGTTGTAAGTCAGTTGCTTAAGGAGATCGATCTAGTTCCATTGGAGATTGATCTGCCCTATTCCATTGCTCAAACAGAAGCAGTTTTGGCTCTTCCAGATCGATCTTTCGTCCAATGAGATCGATCTGGCATTCATATTTTCCAGATTTTAATGCACTTTTTTGCAGTAACTCACACCAAACATACTTGATTTTGCTGCCATAGTCATTTTCTGATTCAACCATCTTTAAGGCTTGAAAATGACATCCATTTATCCTTTATGCATATTAAAACTTGTGTGCATTCATTGTATAACCAAAGGTATACAATATATATCGAATAGAAGTATAAAGCTTTATGCAACTTATGTAACTCCCTTCCATTTTACTACACTACTCATTTTGAGTTCTATTCACATTCATCATTGAGAAAAGTCCATTTCTTCACATTCATACATAATGAAACTTGTGTGTACATCACAAACTTATATCACAAGTGTGTACATCAACTTATGGACTTATATCATTTATGCTTCACATATCATGTACATGTATATACTTATGTATTTCATAAGGTTCATATACAAAAATACGGGTCTTACAACACGATTCTAGGTAAGGGAATCCTATAAGTATATAGAAGTAACTGCTCGTATTTTGTGGATGGATATAAGGCATTTATGAAATACATAACTGTTTGAGAAAATGATTGATGATGTATGCAAATAGCTACGAGTATGTATGAGATTTGAAATAATTATTATAAAAGGGATAGTAAGGCTAATAAATGCATAAATCATGTGTTTGTAATGTTTTCACATAACACAATGCTTAGTTTTGAACAAATTAATGGATAGGTTGGCTGGTGTTTGAATGATTTCGTGAAATAGCACTTGTGAGGTGCTAGACCTGGTTTTGGGATTATTTTGATTGTGTATACGCCGCCTATCGTATTTGTGTGATATAAATCGCGCTGGAGCCTCGCTCCCGCTAGATTTTGATGTTTTCATTTGTATGAAACATGTTGAAGCTTAGCTCGCACCTTGATTTGGAAACTATGATGATGTTTTATAAACCGTACTGGATTATACTCGTACGTGGATTTTGAGTGGTTTTCTTATGCATATAACTGTACTGGAGTTGTGCTCGTACGTGGTTTCTTCATGATTCGATGCATAAATGTCGTACTAGAGTGTTGCTCATACGAGGTGGTTTAGTTATGATGCATGAATCATGTTAGAGTTTTGCTCGCATAAGTTTTCACACTATGGTACGTATGACGCCGTGGAAGTTGGTAAGATCCTCAAGCCCTACATCCTCAAGCTAGAGAAAGCGAGGAGGCTTTGTTCAGTGGGAAGGCTCTCTTACGGTAAGACCCTCAAGCACAACATCCTCAACCCGAAGAAGGAGGGGAGGCTCTGTTTGGCAGGAAAGCTCTCTTACATGGGTATGAAAAGCTCCACGTGCACTTGAGACAATGGAAGTTACATTTGGTATGGGGTAAATAAGACCTACGACTGGCACCCCAACCATGATATGGGTCCACAAAGTACGATGTACCGTGTATAGCATATGGAGTACGATGTACCGCGTGGTGGTTATGTGATGAGAAAGTCTGGCAAAGAACTAACCCACCTTCGTACTAGCATGATACCCCGCACACCTGGATGCATGTGGTCTGAGATGATTTATGATATAGTTGGCCAACATAGTCTTTGAGATATAGTGACCTGTCTCACTTGATATTGCATAGTACCACATGATTTTGATATATGAGTATGATTTTGATTGTCCTGGGTAAACCCGAGGGAGAGGTCGAGCCTTGTGGGATTTTATTGTGTTTTGAGAGAGAGATGAACTTTAAAAGGATATTTCTTAAATGAATTTCCCTTTTATTATGAGATTTGATAAAGATGAGCATGAGAGGTTTTACATGATGATGATTCCATGTTTTGTATGCCTATTTTCCATGTTTTCTGTACATGATATATGTATATTCATGTGGCATAGATTTATTTCCTTATGCTCTGATTATAAATGATTTTTGCATAACATTATCAGCATGTAGATAGAGTAGTTATCTACCATGGTTGCATTATTGCCTTACTGAGCGTGTGGTTGCTTATCCCTCTCTATTTTCCCCATCTACAAAGCGTACATAGTAGCCTAGTGAAGACTGAGGCGTTTTATTTTGGACATCCGCTGCTTCCATCACCAAGAGGTATACACACAGAGATTCTTTTTGTATCTAAACAATGTAAAAGCACAGTAGTCAAATTGTAATGTAATGTGAGAGATGTAAAAGTTAGAATCGTGTCATGTATAACTTAACTTTCAATGAATGACACTTCTTTTGATTTAATTGAGAATGAATGTGGAGTGGTGTTTATTATTGACTCACAGTCCAACTGTGTAGTAGTGAGTTGGTTTACGACCGGGTAAGGAAAGGAAAAATGCGAAAAATTTACAGTGATTCTCGGTAAAAAAGGATAAAATGGGTCGTGACAATATGGGTCCGTAAACTACGTTGTACCACGTATATCACATGGAGTACACTGTACCGTGTGGTGATGATTTTGATTTATAGTCTGGCGGGTAGGATTAACCCACCTCCCGTTACAGCATGATGCCCCACACACTGAGATCCGTGTGGTCTGGGATGATAATGACATAGTTGGCCAACAGAGTCTTCGATTATATACAATGACCACCTGTCTCACATGATATCACATGGATTTTTGATATATACACTAAACATGCTTTGTGTTATCCAAGGTAGACCCGAGGGAGGGGTCGAACCTTGTGAGATGTTGTTAAAGGATGATACATTATTTTTTATGATGAGTTTTACTAAGTTTGACAATGTGTTAAACCTTGAAGGATTGTGTTATGATGAATTTTCCAATGTGTTGAGCATGAGACGTTGACATGATGATTTTCCATGTTTACATGCATATTTTCATATTTTTAGTACGTGATATATGTATATACATGTGGCATAGTTTTAATATTACCTCATGCTCTAAATATAAATGATTTTTATGCCATGACATTATAAGCATATAGATAGTGTAGTTATCTACCTACTTGCATTATTGCCTTACTGAGCTAGTGAGCTCATTCCTTTTCATTTTCCTCATCTATAGAGCGCACACAGTAGTTAGTGAGTGGCTGAGGACTTGCATCCCGATATCCGCTGCTTCCCATCACTGAGAGGTATACATATTGGTTTTATTTTGTATCTAAACATGTAATAGCATAGTAATCATTTTGGAATGTAATATGGGGGATGTAAATATTAATAGACACGTACAAGTATCGAATTTTAATTATAAAGTATACGTGCTTGCTTATGAATAAATGAAAAAGACATGGCATAGTAGATGGTAAAGAGTGACAAAGTTGGACTAATACTAACTCATAGCCCAACTGTTATTGATGAGAATGTTCACGATTGGGAAAAAAAATGAAAAAGCGAAAAATTTGTAGTGATTTTAGGTAAAAATGGATCGTGACACCATATCTAATGCTAACTGCAAAAATAGTAGAATACACATCCAAAATACACCACTCCTACCAATCATGGTAACCGATCCATTTATGGATTTACTTTTAATGTCATGTTGATAACCAAATTGCATTAACTTATCCTTCTAATGTTGAAGGATTATAATATTCAAAACTATGTTACATTGTCTTAAATACCTTAAGACAACCTCAATGCAATTTCTGTTGGGCTTCTTGTATATCTACTAACCTTTGCTAATTGTAAAAGTAATATCTCACTACTGTCATAGCATACATCAAGTACTTGGTTACTTTTGCATTGACTATTGTGCAACTAACATATCTTTATCTTTATCTCATAAAAGTGTTGCATCTGTTGCACAATTAAATAATAGATTCCTTTTAGAATCTTTTTAACATACTAAAATTGAGAAAATTAGCTTATCATTCTCTAATTTTTCATTCCCAAAATTACATATGCAACACTTATGTCTTTTATAGCAAACTGCTAAATAAAGACCCTTTGATACTTTTAATTTTATTCTTGATCCTTACTAAAATTAACTTGGCATCTTCGTATAGTTATTTGATGACATCTTATTGAGCTTACTTAGACACGATCATAAGCCAAAATTATCTAATCAAATCATGATGACATTGCTCAAGATCTTGGGCTTATTCCAAAACTTGACTAATTTACAAATTTTTATTCTTGCCATGAAATCAATAACCATTTAGGTTATTCCATATACACCTTTTTTTTTCTACTGAACTTTTTTTAGAATCAGGTGAATTTCACATCTTTTGGTGAATTAACATCAATCTTAAATTGATATGAATGTAATAAACATGCTCTTTAGCAATTAATTCTTGCTATAATGTATATGTATGAAAGTAATCATTCCATATTTGTATAAATCTTTCCTTAGCTAAACATTTGGCTTCTTATCTATAGTCCTATCAACTTTACAATCATGTTCATGATCAAAATATATCTAATGGTCATCCTTTTGCATGCATCAAAACATCATAGAACTACTTAATTAATTAACATAGAAGTCCTGTACTTAATCTTTCCTTCTATCAAAAGTAATGTTATGTAAATGAGTAAGTCGCGTATAACACTATCCACTAACTCTAGTAGTTTTAAAGCATTTCTATCATAGGAATTAAATTCCTAAAGAACTTGATAAACATGTAATTTCTCAAATGACAACTAGTATATGTTTAACCAAAATTCATTTTAAAACATGGATTTTTTTTAAATACATGTTTTATAACTGTATTCAAAATGATCCTATTTAGTCATATCTCAAGCATACTTTTTATCAATAACATACTTAAACAATTTATCTTCATCAAAAAATCATTTAATATAAAATAATTATCAACCTGTCCTCACATATATAATATTCTAACTTTAGAAAAAACCATTTAATCTTGTCTCCAATATTAACTAGAAATCAAACTTAATTATCAAGCAATCTATAACTTTTCAATTTATAAAGCTTCACCTTTAGTTTCAATATTGAAGGATTTTAATGAATATCACATTTCCTTCATTATCTTACTTAGAATATATATATTTTTAAACAAATCCTAGTTTTTACTAACTAGTCTTTATCCACCAAGTTTTTTCAATTTGAATATTATTACAACAAATTTAATTTGTTCCTATTTCCTTCCTGAAGAAGAAGTAATAGTCATCATTTAATTTTCATAATGAAAACATGCACCCTTTATTTTCATAGGCAAGCATTAAACTTTTCGTTTGAGCATTTTTTGAACTATCTTTCTTCCATATCATATTCAAACATTTTCTTATGTTACTTGTGATATTAATCACACAAGCTTTTTAAAGGATACTATTCCATTTTATACAAAATGATTCTGTTGAGATCCTTTTAATGATGATGGAATAATATATAAATTATTGAGAATGAAAATAAATCCTTATAAAATAATTTCAAATAGTTGTTGCTGCATAATCAAAAAATCTATATGCAACAACTAAAAACTGAAGCAATCATGCATAAAATTCAAGAAGTCAATTAAACTTATTTAATAATATATTGAAAAACTATTATCTTTTTCGTTGATTACTTCCAAATTCTCTTGTATAGCTTCATTTGTAAACCATTTTGCCATCTCAAAGTTGTTTCATCATATTCTTCTAATTTTTGGAAATTGGTAGCCATATTCTTCAAGGAATTCATCTTCACAACAAGTTGAGAAAAGTCTAAGATTGTTGGTAAATTTTGGTCAAGTGTCCTTGACGGTGGATGAAGATGAACTTGTTCTTCATTGAGTGTTTCAACATATTGGTATTTGAACTCATGTTGACCATCAACACGAGCAAATGCAGAAATAACTTCAAGGCGTAATGCTAATACCACTTTCCTTAAACTTATTTCACTCCCCACTAATTATCGTATGCAACAGGGTTTATCGAATAGCCCTAGGATACAATGAAACCACCGTTTGAATTCACATTGCACTTATGAAATCAAACCCTAAACACCTTTAACAAGTACAAAAGTATCTTGTCTTAGTTATTATTTTTTTGCATTAAACAATATCTAAGAGACTTGTTTCTACTTTGAGAATGAGAGGGAAGGAAGAGAGAATGTTTGAACTTTTTGGATAGTTCAAGTATATTTCAAGGATCTAAAAAGTATCTCTCAAAATGAACCTGAACATCTCTATTTATAGAGATCCAATCCAAGAGTTGTGTCCTCACAACCAAATATTGTCATCTTTCAATTGTGTTGTTTGATCCAATAAATATAATTATTTAACATAATAACAACTTTTAAAAACCAATGATTATGATTTTAACTGTTCTCAAGTGAAAGAAACCTTTTCAAACTATTCACTAATTAATTTTATCTAATTTATTATTCTATTGATTAAACATGATTTTTAATCATTCTTTCACTATTTTGAAAATTTTCAACACATACTGCTACAGGTGAGTACAGAATACGGAGTGCTTACAGGTTTTGCTTATTGACGAGATTATGGTGCCTCCAAAAACCAGGACATTCATGTGGTGAATTTACAGTCATATTCTACCTATTTCTACTGCATTGCTAGCAAGGAGAATACCCATTACTCCCCTGTGTGCACGTTGTAGAGGACGGGAGCAGTCCGTCGATCATGCACTTAAGGACTGTCCCCAAGCCTCTGCCTTGTGGAATTTGTGTTTTCCAAAACTGGACCTGGAATTATTGTGTTGGAAAGCTGGGATGGAAATTGCAATTGTTAGCCGTTATGCTATGGAACATCTGGTACAACAAAAATACAGTGGTCTTCTCAGAGGAGTAACGCAACTTAGCATAATCGTATGGTTTTGTTCAAAAATATGAGGAACTACGGAAAATTCGCTTCAAATCAGAGAATCCTAAACACCAAGTTACAGCACAGAAATGGGGCTGTCCTCATGGATTGGTGAAACACAACTATGATGCTGCTGTGGACGTCGACGTTGGAAAAGGTGGAGTGGGAATAGTTATTCGGGATTCTAGCGGCAGGTTTATGGGTGCACAAGCAAGACCGATACCTGGACAATGCAATCTATTAGTGCTTGAGGCAACTGCTGCTTATCTGGCTACTGAGTTCGCCAAGGATACGGGTTTTAGTGCTGTTCATGTTGAGTGGGATGCTTTATCGGTGGTTAACCAAATTAACTATTCATTTGCAGTGCTTTCGATTATTGGCTTCCTGGTAGTAGATATTCAAGCTCTAGCAAGACAAGTTAGAGTCATTTGTATTTACTCATGTTCCAGGTTCTGCTAATGAAGTAGCTATTGGATTGCAAATCATAATTTAGCCTGTGATGAAGCAATCTATTGGGTTGATGATTGCCCATATATATATATATATATATATATATATATATATATATATATATATATATATATATAATCTGTAGCTCAAGGCAGATACACTTTCACAAATTGAAAGTATTGAGAGAAATATCCACAACATTTACTATTGTGTTTAATAAATATTAATTTATTTTTTATTCTTTTTTATATTAAAAAGGGCATTTATCAAAGGGAATGATAACAACTTCTTATAAAATAGTAATTTATGTCTTAATAATCAAAGCGATTACTTCTTATTCACATCAGATTAAGTTATCAACCGTCATCTCTAATTTTTTTCAATTAAAACAAATATTCTTGTTCGCCTTTAAAACAAAAGTTGGGAAAACAAGAAAAGTGTAGACATTCTTGAGTCCCACTAGACTTTAAATACTGAAGCATGCATCCTTCGTCGTCGTATTATTATTATTATTATTATTATTATTATTATTAAAAGCAGATTTAAAGAATTCTTGCATGTTTTGTTTTTTAATCAATTTTTTAAAATATTATTATCCAATAAATCATTAGTAAAGTTTTTAAATTTTAAGGGCGAGATTAAGATGGTAAAATAATAAATAAATAAAATGAGTTATGTTTGATCATCTTAATCTCCTTTATAAAGTTTAAAAAATCAATTGACTATGTATTGGATATTGTAAAATTTGAGTTCAAATTCAATTAAATTCACCTCTATCCATAATTATTAAATATTTTCCTTGCAACAAAAAAAAGATTAAAATTTTCCAATAAATCTTAAAAATTAAGTTTATTTTGTAAATTTTATTTGTGGAGTATAAAAAATTTATTGAATGTGTATCAAATAGTTAATCTTAATATTAAAAAATAACAATAAAATAAATTATTTGACACAACATATGTAATTTTTTAAATTCTTAAACAAAATAAAAAAATAACGAATATTTCTCAAATTATATTAAAAATAAATAAAACTATTTATAAATAAAATATATAATAATTTTTTAACTACAATTGTTAAATTAAAATTTTGTCAATCCTCTTATCAAAACTAATTTTATTACTAATTCATTTTTTAAAGATTTTTAATACTAATCCATAAAGCTAAAATGATTATAAATTATATTATTAATGAAGTTTTTAGATGTGGCAAATAAAAATAAGATGATTATATATATTTAAAAAAAATATTAATATGATAATACGTACTTATTAAAAAATATTATTCAATATAATTTTATTTATTTTTAATTTTTTTTAAAAATATATATGACCATTTTAATTTAGATTACATAATCTAAAAACCATTATCTTAATCAAACTAAAATCAATGAGTGATAAGTTTGGAACATTCTCTGTTAATTTTATGGGACCCATGGGTTAGGTTATGGGTAGGGACGAAATAGGTCCCGATCTTATATTTTTGTCGAATCCATATGCGCCCACAAGATAATCATAGGCCCCACAAGGGCTTGAAATTTCTCTCCTCAACCATCCCCTCCCAATGTCCCCCTTACAGCCTCATGCTCGAAGCCCCGAGGCAATCCTTTGTCTTTTCTTTTACCCTCACGTGCCAACTATGTGTGGGGGCTAAGATAAGTACATAATCATGATTTTCGACATTGAGACAACGTGAACGGGTAAGATGGGACCCGGAGAATTTAGTTTGGAGGCAGATCCCACTTTGTGTTCAGGTCGTTGTGACGAAACGGCGGGTGTTCCACGTGTCACACCCTTGTGAGCTGGATGCGCGCTAGGCGCGCGAGATGTGCGCAAGGCGAGCGATGTACACACGCGGGATGAGCGATTGTGCGCAAGCTGGCACATGGTGGCATCGATCAGGCCTTAGATGGGGGCTTGACATCATATGGCAGTTAGCTGCTGTCGAATCTGTGCGGGGCGGACTTCACGCTTGATAGGCATCGAAGGAATTGATGAGTACTGAATGCGGATTGATACGCGTCAGCGGATATCAGGCGCACATCAAGGCTTATTGATGGACAGACATGATTGTGGGGGATCGCGAGGATGTCGGGAGAATCCGTGAGAATCCGGCATGATCCGTGCTGAGGTAGTTGACTTGCCATATGTGGGGCGAGATCTCTAGAGGCAATCTGTCCGTAATCAGTGGGATTCAGTGCATTAATACTTTCCTTTTCTGGCTGGGGGTGTCAGCCAGTGCTTGCCTATATAGTGTTAGTTGTGAATGGCAGTGAGATATAGATCTCCTTGAGTGAGTTGTTATTGGGTCCCTGCAGTAGACCTATTTTCTTTGTAAATTGTGAATAGAAAGGTTGGCTGACTAAGTGCGAGACTTAGTGCCATCACGAGGTGCGGAAAAATCATAGTCCGAGATAACCCTGTGACATTTTGGTATCAGAGCCCGTGTTTCGATGGCCGAAACGTTCAGCGAACGAGTTGCCATCCTTGAGGAGTTGATCGGTGCGCCTGCACCAGACGCTACCTCACTCTCAGAGCAAGCTGCGCTCCATTCGCAAGCCATTGCGGACCTTCAACACGCGATGAGTGACTTCCAGAGTGATCTCACCGATCGTGTCGCTGACTTGATGAAGCAGATCCAGTCGCTGTCCGATCGAGTTGGTGACATTGACATGGATGTCAATCTGCTGAAGTTAGCCATTAGTAACTCGCAGCATGGAGGGAATAATGGGGAGAAACCGCCATCCAAGCTCAAGGTGCCCGAGCCTAAGTAATTCCAAGGGAGTCGAAATGCTAAGGAGCTCGAGAACTTCATTTGGGACATGGAGCAGTATTTCAAGGCTGCTTGAGTAGATGCAGATGAGCAAGTTTGCATTGCCAGCATGTATCTGGGTGGCGATGCGAAGCTCTGGTGGCGGACTCGGCTCGATGATGATGCGGGAAATGGGCGCAACCCAATCCAGACGTGGGATCCGTTGAAGAAAGAGTTGAGTGTGAGACCCCGTATATGTATAGCTGTATATAGGAACATCGAAATGTAAATGAAATCATAAGTACGATGATACATTTGTAATGTGATGTATATACAATGTAAGTCCATAAGATTATGTACGCACTTGTAATAAGAATCGTGATTATACGTACAAGTTGCATTATGAATGAGTATGAAGAAATGAACTTAAACACGAGAAGAATATGAATGAAATGGAATATGAGTAGTGTGGTAAAATGGAAGGAAGGATTTATATAAGTTGTATACTTCCATTCGGGCAATATCGTGTATATCTGGTTATACAAAGATTGCCCACAAATTTTAATACGTGTTAAGTGTGATTGGATGGCATTTTTAAGTCTCAAGGAGGGATGAATGAGGAAAGGACTATGGAGGTAAATTGAGGAAGTTTTGAATGAAGTTGTTGCAGAAAAATTGTAGAAAATTTGGAAATATGAAGGCCAGATCGATCTCATAGGATGAGAGATCGATCTGGAAGAGCCAAAATGCTCTTATATGAGTAATGGAATGGAGCAGATCGATCTCCAAAGGAATCAGATCGATCTCCTTAGCTCTCGGGTTGGAAGCAGATCGATCTCCCCTAAGACCAGATCGATCTCTTTAAGCTTCTGTTCGATAGCAGATCGATCTCAAGCCTCAACAGATCGATCTCCTGCCTTTAAAATGTCTTAGAAAAGAGGGATTTTTAGAGGACTAGATCGATCTCCACCCAAGGAAGATCGATCTTAACAAGTGAAATCTATAAATAGGAGCAGTTGGATCTGCAGATTTCGGGATAAACCATTTCTTTTCACTTCAACTCAAAAACCTAGCTTTCTCACTCCTAAATCCAGCCATTTTCAGTAAGATTTGAGGAAAAGCTATTAGAGACAAAGTCGTTCACGTCTAAGAGAAGAACAACATAGTCTGAGGCATTTCCCCATTTGACGGATTGAAGGAATAAAGGGCATTTCGAATTGGAGCAAAGAGAAAATCCAAGGAGGTAAGTTCTAGTGCACAAATCCAAGTACATTGGTCTAGTTAATGATTATGAAGTTAATTGGGTGTGCACCTTGTGGGTAGAACTACCTAGAATGGCATGAAATGAATATAACTTAAAAATGGTCTAGTGTGAAAAAAATGGAAGGTAGAAGTGTTAATGATGAATGAGATATCTTGAGAGGATGATTATGTTGTGGGCATGGTTTAGGCATGTTGATATTGGGATAAAATTATGAGATTTACCACAAGGGGTAAAATGTGTATTTAAGGCATTGGATAAAGGCTTAGTTGAATAAGAGTTGAAACGTTAACTCAAGTGTTTGATGGATGAATTTCAGTTTCGGATGATACACCGGAGCAAGTCGACATGAGAACGCGAAAAGCGTAAAAGAGGATAGTTGCACACAAGTAAAGCGAGGTAAGGGACTGTGTGTTAGCTATAGAGATGTTCGTGCGTATTTTACAGCAATTTCGTAGATATATTGCTAGAATTAGTATGATACTATAATCCTATGAAATGATATGGAAGCATGAAAAGTACTATGATGTATATATGTATTGAGAAATGGGATAGGGTAAGGAAATAGCATGATATGCATGTTTTCAATGTTTTTCTCTATTTTACATTAATCTTGATGATTGAGAAATGTTGATGATAGGTTGGCTAATTTTACATGTTTTAGCATGAAGAGGCATGCTGTATGAATAAACATGTTTTGAGTTTTAAAAGGAGAAAATAGCCATCTATCAGTTTTGAGATGAGATTTGGTGTTAAAGCGCTAGCTCTCACCCGTTTTAATGCCTTTGATGTACCGTGCTGGGGTTTTAACTCACACGTTGGTTTTGAGAAAGTGCGGGAACTTTGCTCGCACCTGTTTTATTGAGTTGAGGTAAACCTGGGGGTCTGGGACCCAAGGGGATACCTGCCGACGACCATTTGAACGGGCTGGACCTTAACGATAGATCGTACCGCGCTGGAGCCTTGCGATAACTGTGTGTCACGCTGCTTGCTCGCTGGTATATGAGACATGGTTTAGGATGAAAAGTCCATCGGAGTTGGAGTATGGACTTGGGTCCACGGTCGTACGTAGAACAGTGTAGTTGTCCGTTGGTATACTATGTACCATGCTGGGTGCACGCGAGTACAAGTATCGCGTAGATGACACACGACATATCTTTACTGTGAGTATACGAGGAGATGAGGTTGATTGAGATGAGCCGGAGGGTAGGATTGACCCATCCCCCTTCAGGCGAAATGATGCCCTGTGCACACCTGATCAGTGAGGCTTGGGATCACTGACTACGGCCATATGTCGTGGATATTTGATTGCCAAAAATTCCATGCCTGTCTCAGAGATTCAAGAAACAGAGAAAATCTCAAAAAAGAAAGATATTTGCAGAAAAAGTGAATTAAGAGATGAAAGAGATTTTGTGTTTTCGATAAATCTCTGATTTCACATTTGTGTCGTGAGGGCACTATTTATGAGCATGTTTTAAATGGAAGCTTGACATATTTGATTGACACGAAAATGCTATTGAGAAATATATGTTTAAATGCATTTTTCATATGATATTTCCATTTATACTGAAAACATGGTTTTGGTTTATACATGCATGGGCTATGTAGGTAGTACGATATCTACCTGCTAGCATACATTTCCTTACTGAGCTGTGGTTTACTCATCCCACTATTTTTCCCCTCCAGGTACTGAGAAGTAAGAGAGCGGTGGTCTCTAGGTTTTTTGTGTTGAACAGCTCCCACAATTTCGTAAAGGTATAAGATTGTATACACGAGTATTTTGTATCTAATTTATTGTATCGCACAGTTATATCTTGGTTGTAAACAGTATTATGGGGATGATATGTAAGCACATGGTATTTATACAATTGATTTTGTATATCTACACACACACACCTGGGAGTGTGAATTAAAGATTTAAATCTTCCGCTGTAAATGAATGAATTTTAGTAATTGCATCTTCTCACAGCCCAACCGTAGTAGAGAATGTATGTATAGAAGGGTCCCCAGAAGTGGGGTGTGATAGATTTGGTATCAGAGCATAGTTGGTCTGATGTGAGTTAATGTTTAGGACTAAGAAAACATACATCCCCAAGTTACTGTGCGATACTTAGATACAAATGTGTGTATGGAGCTGGTAGTGAATTAAATGTTTGTTATAACGCAGGAAAGTTATCAGGCTAGTGAGTTATGCCTGAGAGACACCGCAACAGGGGAGAGAGCTTGAGAGCTCTAGGGCGAAATGACAGGACTGAGAGGCACAGTAGATCATCCTCTAGTCATGAGCCCCAGGAACAGATAGAGGCTTATGATCCTCGAATAACTCGATTGGAGGAAGACATGCGCACGATGATGACCATGATGGGTCAGATCATGGCTAGGTTTGAGGGTACACTTGGTACAGCGGGACAGGCTGCATCGAATCCCCCAGTAGCTGCACCTGAACCTGAGAATGTTGCACCTGCACAAGCTGAACCGGTTAGGCCACGGGAACCTCATATTCGACTAGTACCTCCTCCAGTAGCCCCACAGTAGTATGATGATGATTTAGGGTATGGATATGACTGTGATATGGAGAGATTGAGGCATTTTATGGACTTTAAGCCTCCTTTGTTTAGCGGGGTAAAGGATTTGACAGTGGCTAAGGACTGGATCAGTCAGATGGAGAAGTTATTCGACTTCTGTAGATGTTCAGCTACGGAGAGAGTAGCGATTGCAGCCTTCGTATTGAGAGGCGAAGCAGAGCACTGGTGGAAGTCCACCAGGCCGATGTTGAGAGCTCAAGGTATGGCTATCACTTGGGATATGTTCTTGGGCGTTTTCAGAGAGTAATATATCCCAGATACTGCTCGACATAGACTACAGATGAATTTTTGAATCTGACTCAAGAGAATCGAATAGTTGATGAGTACGAGTCACGATTCACTTCTCTGGGCAGATATGATCCGAACTCGATCAGGAGTGAGGCTATCAGAATCCGTAGATTTGTAGATGGACTGAGGCCTTCGATTCGAGCGAAGTTGACCCTATTTGATGTCGCTACATATAGAGAGGCTGTGCGACGGGCCTAGTTATGTGAACAAGATTATGACTTGCAGACTTCTGAGTTAAGTTGGGGTAAGGACAAGGGTCTGAGGAAGCTGGGAGATGGCAAGAGTGCCAAATTTGGTCAAAAATTCATGAGTAAGCGTCGGAGAGAGGCAGATGAGTTCCAAAAAAAAGGTTGCTAGACCTTTTACGCCTCCGACTCAGACACCAGCCAGGGGTATAATGATTGGTGGACCTCGACCGACTACAGATCAGTGTAGACTATGTGGTCGATACCATGGTGGTAGGCCATATCATCTTCAGGGTACCCGATGCTTCAGATGTGGTAAATTTGGACATTATGCCAGAGAGTGCCCGGAGATAGTTGAGGCAATTCCACAGAGGGGTAAAGAGCCAGAGAGGGTTCCTACAGTTGCACCTCCTACAAGAAAGAAAGCCTCAACTGAAGAAAAGGGAAAACAAGTTGTGGGTCAAGGCAGGGTATATACGATAGACCAGGCATCGACTGATACCTCTTCTGAAGTGATAAAAGTTACAATCTTGATTTTCAATTTGGAGGTTATAGCTTTATTTGATTCTGGTGCTACGCATTCCTTCATATCATCTGCATGTGCATCAAAGTTAAAAGGTTTTGTAGAACCCACATACTTGAGTAGGACTTTACTAATAAGTACTCCAATGAGAGTTAGCCAATTAGTTGAGCAAGTGTATAAAGATTGTAAAGTGAGGGTGGGAGATAAGTGCATGACAGCTAACTTGATTTAGTTCAATATGTATGACATTGATGTAATCTTGGGAATGGATTGGTTAGCCACCAATCATGCTGTCATAGACTGTCGTTCTAAGTCCATTAAGTTTTCTCTACCTGAAGAATGTGTTGTAAGATTTTAAGAGAAGAAATGAAATCTTAAATTTTATGTTAAGTAAAGTACTTTGGTATAAATGACTTGAGTGTTGTTTTGAAGGTTTTGTTGCTTATGTGGTGGATTTGAACAAAGTACATCCTAATATGGAGGACATCCCAGTGGTCAAAGAATTCCCTGATGTCTTTCTCGACGATCTACCAAGATTGCCACCCGATAGAGAAACAGAATTCGGTATAGACTTGACGCGTGGAACCGAACCAATATCCAAGTCACCATATAGGATGGCTCCAGTTGATTAGAGGAATTAAGGAAACAGCTGCAAGAGTTGCTAGAGAAGGGGTTCATAAGACCGAGCATCTCACCATGGGGAGCCCCAGTATTGTTTGTGAAGAAGAGAGATGGGAGCCTCAGGTTGTGCATCGACTATCAGATGTTGAACAAGGCTACCATCAAGAATAAGTACCCCTTGCCACGCATTGACGATTTATTGGATCAGCTTCGGGGAGCACAGATCTTTTCCAAGATAGATTTGAGGTCTGGGTATCATCAATTGAAGATTCAAAAGGAGGATGTGCCCAAGACAGCATTTCGTACCCGCTATGACCATTACGAATTCCTAGTGATGCCTTTTGGGTTGACCAATGCGCCGGTAGCTTTTATGGCTCTAATGAATGAAGTATTCAAGCCATACCTGGACCAGTTCGTAATTATTTTCATTGATGATATATTGGTGTATTCAAGGTCTAGAGAAGAACATGAGCAGCACTTAAGGATTATTTTGCAGACCCTCCGAGAGAGAAGGTTATATGCCAAGCTTAGTAAATGTGACTTCTGGCTAGAACATATTTCTTTTCTAGGCCATGTTGTATCGAAGGATGGGGTGTCAGTAGATCCATCCAAGATTAAGGCCGTTGTTCAATGGGAACGACCTAGGACAGTCACAAAGATCAGAAGCTTTCTGGGTTTGGCTAGTTACTACAGGAGATTTGTAGAGGGTTTCTCTAGATTGGCTGCTCCATTGACACATCTTACGAGGAAGAGTGTGGAGTTTTCATGGGATGAAGCTTGTGAGAGAAGTTTCCAGGAACTTAAGCGCAGATTAACCACTGCGCCAGTTCTTATCATCCCTAACAGTTCAGGGAATTACTCGGTGTATACAGATGCTTCGCATCAAGGACTAGGCTGTGTTTTGATGCAAGATGGAAGGGTAGTAGCTTATGGATCTAGACAGCTGAAGGATCATGAGAAGAACTACCCCACTCACGATTTGGAGTTAGCGGCCGTAGTGTTTGCGTTGAAGATATGACACCACTGCTTATATGGTGAGGGGTTTCAGATCTTTACGGATCATAAGAGTCTAAAATATCTATTCTCACAGAAGGAGTTAAATATGAGACAGATGAGATGGTTAGAACTCCTCAAGGACTATGATTGTGAGATCTTGTACCACCCAGGGAAGGCAAATGTGGTTGCCAATGCATTGAGTCGGAAGAGTCTCGGGTTGGTATCACATATGATGGTTAGAGAGCACGAGTTGTTGGAACAATTCACGAACCTTAGTCTGGATATGACCCTACCTAAGATTGGCAACTATGGGATTATTGCTAGCTTGAGATTAGAACCGGAGTTGATTGAGAGAATCCGACAAGCTCAGCAAATTGATCAATGGTGTATTGACATGATTAGCCAAATTCAGAAAAGGAAGGGTGTCGATTTTATATTGAGTTCAGATGGAATACTAAGGTTTGGAGATAGAATATGTGTTCCTAAGGATTTAGAGCTGAGGAAGCTGATCTTATCAGAGGCTCACTCATCGAGATATACGATACACCCGGGGAGTAGTAAGATGTATCAAAATCTTCAAAAGGTATATTGGTGGTCTGGAATAAAGAGAGACATAGCTGAGTATGTCGCTAGATGTCTCGTTTGTCAGCAAGTAAAAGTCGAACATCAAAAACTCGGAGGATTATTACAACCTCTACCGATACCAACATGGAAGTGGGAGCATGTCACCATGGATTTTGTGATGGGGTTACCGAGAACTCATAGGAACCATGATGCGATATGGGTGATAGTAGATCGGTTAACGAAATCGACACATTTCTTAACCATGAGATCTACAGATACATTGAGTGCACTAGCGAACCTGTATGTGCGAGAAATAGTGAGATTGCATGGAGTCCCAATGAGTGTTGTTTCTGATCGAGATGCCTGCTTCACTTCCCACTTTTGGGGACATTTTCAGGAAGCGATGGGGACCCAGTTGAGTTTTAGCACCGCTTTTCATCCTCAAATAGATGGTCAGTCAGAGAGGACTATACAGACCCTGGAGGATATGTTGAGAGCGCGTGTGTTGGATTTTAGAGGCTCATGGGACGATCACTTACCATTGATTGAGTTCGCCTACAATAACAGTCATCACTCAAGTATTGGTATGGCCCCTTATGAGGTACTATACGGTCGTAGATGCCGATCGCCCATTGGTTGGGAAGAAGTTGGTGACAGACAGTTGCTCGCTCCCAATTTGGTTAAACAAGCCTCCGAGGATGTTCAGATAATATGCGAGAGGCTGCGAACGGCTCAAAGTCGACAAAAGAGCTACGCTGACAGGAGACAGAGACCACTTGAATTTGATGTTGGTGAGTCCGTATTTTTGAAAGTATCTCCTTCTAAGGGAATAACGAGGTTTAGGAAGAAAGGAAAATTAAGTCCTCGTTACATTGGTCCCTTCGAGATTTTGGATAGAGTGGGAGATGGAGCATATAGGCTAGCCTTGCCACCTGAGCTAGCAGAAGTCCACAATGTCTTCCACGTTTCTATGCTTGGGAAGTACTACCCTGATCCGACACATGTAATTAGCTATTAGCCATTGGAACTCAAAGAGGATATGTCGTATGTCGAGAGACCGATCCGGATATTGGATAGAAAAGAGTAGGTGTTGCGGAATAAGATAATTTCATTGGTTAAAGTTTTGTGGCAACATCACACTGTGGAAGAGGCCACATGGGAACTGGAAAGTTTGATGCGGGAAAAGTATCCCGAGTTATTTACAGATTGAATTGGTTCTAATTTGGAGGACTAAATTCTCTAAGTGGGGGAGAATGTGAGACCCCGTATATGTATAGCTGTATATAGGAACATCGAAATGTAAATGAAATCATAAGTACGATGATACATTTGTAATGTGATGTATATGCAATGTAAGTCCATAAGATTATGTACGCACTTGTAATAAGAATCGTGATTATACGTACAAGTTGCATTATGAATGAGTACGAAGAAATAAACTTAAACACGAGAAGAATGTGAATGAAATGGAATATGAATAGTGTGGTAAAATGGAAGGAAGGATTTACATAAGTTGTATACTTCCATTCGGGCAATATCGTGTATATCTGGTTATACAAAGATTGCCCACAAGTTTTAATACGTGCTAAGTGTGATTAGATGGCATTTTTAAGTCTCAAGGAGGGATGAATGAGGAAAGGACTATGGAGGTAAATTGAGGAAGTTTTGAATGAAGTTATTGTAGAAAAATTATAGAAAATTTAGAAATATGAAGGCCAGATCGATCTCATAGGATGAGAGATCGATTTGGAAGAGCCAGAATGCTCTTATGTGAGTAATGGAATGGAGCAGATCGATCTCCAAAGGAATCAGATCGATCTCCTTAGCTCTCGGGTTGGAAGCAGATCGATCTCCCCTAAGACCAGATCGATCTCCTTAAGCTTCTGTTCGACAGCAGATCGATCTCAAGCCTCGACAAATCGATCTCCTGCCTTTAAAATGTCTTAGAAAAGAGGGATTTTTAGAGGACCAGATCGATCTCCACCTAAGGAAGATCGATCTCATCAAGTTAAATCTATAAATAGGAGCAGTTGGATTTGCAAATTTCGGGATAAACCATTTCTTTTCACTTCAACTCAAAAACCTAGCTTTCTCACTCCTAAATCCAGACAGTTTCAGTAAGATTTGAGGAAAAGCTATTAGAGACAAAGTCGTTCACGTCTAAGAGAAGAACAACATAGTCTAGAGGCATTTCCCCATTTGACGGATTGAAGGAATAAAGGCATTTCGAATTAGAGCAAAGAGGAAATCCAAGGAGGTAAGTTTTAATGCATAAATCCAAGTACATTGGTCTAGTTAATGATTATGACATTAATTGGGTGTGCACCTTTTGGATAGAACTACCTAGAATGGCATGAAATGAATATAACTTAGAAATGGTCTAGTGTGAAAAAAATGGAAGGTAGAAGTGTTAATGATGAATGAGATATCTTGAGAGGATGATTATGTTGTGGGCATGGTTTGGTTATGTTGATATTGGGATAAAATTATGAGATTTACCACAAGGGGTAAAATGTGTATTTAAGGCATTGGATAAAGGCTTAGTTGAATAAGGTTAGAAACGTTAACTCAAGTGTTTGATGGATGAATTTCAGTTTCGGATGATACGCCGGAGCAAGTCGAGATGAGAACGCGAGAAGCGTAGAGGAGGATAGTTGCACACAAGTAAAGCAAGGTAAGGGACTGTGAGTTAGCTATAGAGATGTTCTTGCGTATTTTACAGCAATTTCATAGATATATTGTTAGAATTAGTACTATACTATAATCCTATGAAATGATATGGAAGCATGAAAAGTACTATGATGTATATATGTATTGAGAAATGGGATAGGGTAAGGAAATAGCATGATATGCATGTTTTCAATGTTTTTCTCTATTTTACATTGATCTTGATGATTGAGAATTGTTGATGATAGGTTGGCTAATTTTACATGTTTTAGCATGAAGAGGCATGCTGTATGAATAAACATGTTTTGAGTTTTAAAAGGAGAAAATAGCCATCTATTAGTTTTAAGATGAGATTTGGTGTTGAAGCGCTAGCTCTCACCCGTTTTAATGCCTTTGATGTATCGTGCTGGGGTTTTAACTCACACGATGGTTTTCAGAAAGTGTAGGAACTTTGCTCACACCTGTTTTATTGAGTTGAGGTAAACCTGGGGGTTTGGGACCCAAGGGGATACCAGCCGACAGCCATTTGAACGGGCTGGGCCTTAACGATAGATCGTATCGTGCTGGAGCCTTGCGATGACTATGTGTCACGTTGCTTGCTAGCCTGGTATATGAGACATGGTTTAGGATGAAAAGTCCATCGGAGTTGGAGTATAGACTTGGGTCCACGGTCGTACGTAGAACAGTGTAGTTGTCCGTTGGTATACTATGTACCGTGCTGGGTGCACGTGAGTACGAGTATCGCGTAGATGACACACGGCATATCTTTATCGTGAGTATACGAGGAGATGAGGTTGATTGAGATGAGCCGGAGGGTAGGATTGACCCATCCCCCTTCAGGCGAAGTGATGCCCTGTGCACACTTGATCAGTGAGGCTTGGGATCACTGACTATGGCCATATGTCATGGATATTTGATTGTCGAAAATTCCATGCCTATCTCAGAGATTCGAGAAACAGAGATAATCTCAGAAAAGAAAGAGATTTGCAGAAAAAGTGAATTAAGAGAAGAAAGAGATTTTGTGTTTTCGATAAATCTCTGATTTCACATTTGTGTCGTGAGGGCACTATTTATTAGCATGTTTTAAATAGAAGCTTGACATATTTGATTGACACGAAAATGCTATTGAGAAATATATGTTTAAATGCATTTTTCGTATGATATTTCCATTTATACTGAAAACATGGTCTTGGTTTATACATGCATGGGCTATGTAGGTAGTACGATATCTACCTGCTAGCATACATTTCCTTACTGAGCTGTGGTTTGCTCATCCCACTATTTTCTCCCTCCAGGTACTGAGAAGTAAGAGAGCGGTGGTCTCTA
Organism: Firmiana major; assembly: GCA_033439115.1. Classification (NCBI taxonomy): domain Eukaryota; kingdom Viridiplantae; phylum Streptophyta; class Magnoliopsida; order Malvales; family Malvaceae; genus Firmiana; species Firmiana major. The sequence goes on along the minus strand of CM065912.1, from coordinate 34,753,113 downwards.
GGTCTTTCGTGTTGAACAGCTCCCACAATTTCGCAAAGGTATAAGATTGTATACACGAGTATTTTGTATCTAATGTATTGTATCGCACAATTATATCTTGGAATTGTAAACAGTATTATAGGGATGATATGTAAGCACATGGTATTTATACAATTGATTTTGTATATCTACACACACACCTGGGAGTGTGAATTAAAGATTTAAATCTTCCGCTGTAAATGAATGAATTTTAGTAATTGCATCTTCTCACAGCCCAACCGTAGTAGAGAATGTATGTATAGAAGGGTCCCCAGAAGTGGGGTGTGACATTGAGGGATGAATTCCTTCCTGTGAACACAGCATGGATAGCGAGGGAATCGCTTAATAAGCTGAAGCACACAGGAGTTGTGCGGGATTACGTCAAGGAGTTCAGTTCCTTGATGCTGAAAATCAACAACATGTTCGAGGAGGATCGGGTCTTCAATTTCTTGTCAGGGCTCTAGCCTTGGGCACAGGCAGAGTTGAGGCGATTGAAGGTGACGGACCTGCCTTCAGCCATTACAGCGGCAGACAGCCTCAATGATTTCAAACATGGAGCTACTTCCTTCAATGCTGACAAGAGGAAGACCAGAGTCGAGGGGAAACGAATCGAGAGGCAAGGCAAGAAAAGTCGGTGGGACAAGAAGAGAGATGGTAAGCCATCAAAGCCAAAGGGGACGGATCCACCCAAAGGCAAGAAGACAGGGTGCTTCTTGTGCGATGGACCTCACAATGCAAGAGACTGTCCCCGAAGGGAGAGACTATCAGCCTTGATCGCTAAAGAGGTTCGGAGTCAGAAGAGGAGAACCCTCGACTCAATTCGTTGCGGCTGCTGAATGCCATCACCGTAGACAAGCGATTTGTCTACAAAGGCCTGATGTTTGTGCCAGTATTGGTGAATGGACGAGTGGTGCATGCGATGTTGGACACTGGCGCGACCAATAATTTCATAGCACAACGAGTGGTGAATTAGTTTGGACTAGTTCTATCCAAGAGCTTCAGTCGAATTAAGGCAGTAAATTCTGAAGCTCAGCCTGTACAAGGAGTCACGACAATAGTGTTGAGAGTGGGTGATTGGGAGAAGTCATGTTCTTTCATGGTCGTGCCCCTTGATGATTTCGAGATTATCCACGAAATGGAATTCTTTGTAGAGGCAAAGGTCGAGCCTCTACCTAGCCATCATGGCTTATGGATTGGTGATGAAGGGCACTCGAGTTTTGTCCTAGCAAAGTATGAGGGACGAGTGGTCGAGAGACTATTGATGCAATTGGCTTCGCAGCTCAAGTCAGGAGTGAAGCGTGGCGAGACGACGATGCTCGCAGCGCTGGTTGAGATCAAACCAGACCATGTGGTAGATGTGCCTGACTGCATTGCGAATATGCTCGAGGAATTTAGTGATGTTATGCCACTCGAGTTGCCCAAGGAGTTTCCACCACGGTGAAATGTTGACCACCGGATCGAGTTGGAGTCAGGAGCGAGACCACCAGCAAAGGTACCCTATCGGATGCCCCCACAAGAGTTGGCAGAGTTACGAAAACAACTCGATGAGTTGCTGGAGGTCGGTCTCATTCAGCCATTGAATGCCCCTTATGGTGCCCCTGTGCTATTTCAGAAGAAGCAAGATGGGTCCCTTCGAATGTGCGTGGATTACTGGGCGTTGAACAAGGTTACAATAAGGAATAAGTATCCTATACCGAATGTAGCAAATTTATTCGATAAGTTGACCAAGGCAGCCTATTTCACCAAGCTAGACTTGCGGTCGGGGTACTGGTAAGTGCGTATATCCCCCAAGGATGAATCAAAGATGACCATGGTGATGAGGTATGGTTCATTCGAGTTTTTGGTAATGCCTTTCGGTCTAACAAACGCCCCAACTACATTCTGTAACCTCATGAACACGCCCTGTATGAATACTTGATAGCTTTATTGTGGTGTACCTGGACGACATTGTTGTGTACAGTGAGACCTTTAAGGCACATGTGGAGCACCTTGGGAAGGTGTTCGCTAAATTGAGGGAACACTCATTATATGTCAAGAAGGAAAAATGTGAGTTTAGCATGCAGGAGATCTTATTTCTCGGACACAAGGTAAGTAAGGGGAAGATCCGCATGGATGAGCAAAAAATCTAAGCGATTGTGGAGTGGTCCTTCCCAAAGACGATGTCAGAGTTGAGATCTTTTTTGGGCTTGGCTAATTACTATCGATGGTTCATCGTAAGATTTTCCAAATTGGTTAGTCCCCTCACAGATTTATTAAAAAAGGGGAAACCATAGGAGTGGATAGTCGAATGTGAAGAAGCCTTCGAGAGAGTCAAGGAGGCAGTAACCTCCGAGCCTGCGCTTAGACTTCCAGACTTCGAGAGTCCTTTTGAGGTACACACAAACACCTCGGATAAGGCTATAGGGGGAGTGCTGGTCTAGGAGGGTCACCCCATAGCCTATGAAAGTCGAAAGTTGAAGGAAGCGGAGCAGCACTACTCGACGCATGAGAAGGAGATGACTGCGGTGATTCATTGCCTGAGTGTTTAGAGGCACTACTTGTTGGGAACCAGGTTCATTGTGGTGACAGATAATGTAGCCAATAACTTTTTCAAAACACAGAAGAACCTATTTGCCAAGCAGGTAGGTGGCAGGAGTTTCTTGTCGAGTTTGTCTTCACTTGGTTGCATCGTGCGGGACGAGAGAACCGGGTGGTTGATGTGTTGAGTCGGAAGGAGGTACAGTCCTTTGTAGCTTCCTTGACCTTGGTCCAGTCTGACTTTGCCAAGCGGATTAAGCTAGCTATTGAGGCAGATGTTACCTACTGCAAAACTAGGCGATAAGTCTTAGATAGTGTTGTTCGGAAGTATTGGGTCGAAAAGGATCTCCTCTATGCAAAGGGAGGGAGATTATATGTCCCTAAAGGCGGAGGATTGAGGCGTGAGTTGTTGAAAGAGACCCACGATCTGCAATGGGCAGGACATCCGGGTGTGGAAAGGATGTTTGCTCTAATATCGAGGAATTACTTTTGGTCGAAGATGTTGGAGGACATTGAGTTGTATGTCCGCACTTGTCTAGTGTGTCAGCTAGACAAAACCGAGAAGAGGAAGTAAGCTGAGCTGCTTCAACCGCTACCAATACCAGAGGGACCTTAGGAGTCTCTTTCTATGGATTTTATAGTAGGCATGCCTGTGGTAGATGGAATGGGATCCATCTTGGTAGTGGTCGGTCGTTTCTCTAAGTATGCAGTCTTCATTGCAACACCTCAAGTTTGTACTGCAGAAGTAGCTGTGGAGCTGATGTTCAAATATGTGGTGAAAGTATTTAGGCTCCCTAGAGACATTGTCAGCGATCGAGATGCTCGGTTCACTAGTAAATTTTTGACGATTTTGTTCAAACTGCTGGGTTCAGAATTGATGTTCTCCACCGTAAACCACCCACAAACAGATGGCCAAACGGAGCGGGTGAATGCTTTGGTGGAGGAGTACTTGCGGCACTATGTGACCGCAAGTCAGCGAAATTGGTTAAGTTAACTTGATGTTGCCCAATTTTGCTATAATTTGCATAAGTCTTCTGCAACAGGTTTGAGCCCATCGGAGCTAGCATTTGGGCGTCAACCTTTGACACCAACTGAGATAGTCAAGCAGCAAACGCAAGGAAGTTACCCAGCTACATACAGATTCACCCATGATAAACAAGAGCTCATTGATCAGGCACGAGACAGCTTGGCTATGGCACAGCAGCGGATGAAAGAGTATACAGATAGACATAGATGGCCCTTGGAGTTTCAAGAAGCAGACCTTGTGCTCTTGAAACTCACACCACAAATATGGAAGAAGGTGACGGACAAGCGATAACATAAGGGTCTTGTCCAGAAATATGATGGGCCATTCAAGGTAGTTAAGCGGGTTGGGAATGTGGCCTATCGGCTTGAACTACCTGCAAGTATGAAGATTCATCCGACATTCCATGTAAGCTTCCTTAAGCCATTTCATCAAGACGAGATGCGTAAGCAAGGGAATAGAGCTCCAAAAGAAGTTGAAGGAGATCCTCGCTCACAACACTCAGGGCGCTAGCAGCAAAAGCAGGCACACTGATTTTCTTGTTCGATGGGAAGATGAAAGTGAGTCGTGGGAAAGGGATGTGACATTATGGCAATTTAAAGACCAGGTGCAGGCGTACTTGGAAACCCTCCCGATGAGGACTTCGGCTCCATCCGGTGGGGGAGAGTTTGTCACACCCTCGTGAGCTGGATGCACGCGAGGCGCACGAGATGTGCACAAGGCGCGCGATGTATGCACGCGGGATGCCCGATTGTGCGCAAGCTGGCACATGGTGCCATCGATCAGGCCTTAGATAGGGGCTTGACATCATATGGCAGTTGGCTGCTGTCAAATCTGCGTGGGCCGGACTTCACGCTTGATAGGCATGGTAGGAATTGATGAGTACTGAATGCGAATTGATACGCGTCAGTGGATATCCAGGTGTACATCAAGGCTTATTGATGGACAGACATGATTGTGGGGGATCGCGAGGATCTCGGGAGAATTCTGAGAATCCGGCATGATCCGTGCTGAGGCAGTTGACTTGCCATATGTGAGGCGAGATCTCTGAAGGCAATCTGTCCGTAATCAGTGGGATTCAGTGCATTAATACTTTCCTTTTCTGGCTGGGGGTGTCAGCCAGTGCTTGCCTATATAATGTTGGTTGTGAATGGCAGTGAGACACAGACCTCCTTGAGTGAGTTGTTGTTGTGTCCCTGCAGCAGACTTATTTCCTTTGTAAATTGTGAATATAAAGGTTGGGGATTCCTGTATGTGAGCGTTTTTTTGCGGATTAGCCCTGTTGCTTGTGTTGGTGTTCGATTGGGAGTTGGTTGGCTAACTAAGTGCGAGACTTAGTGCCATCACGAGGTGCAAAAAAATCGTAGTCCGAGATAACCCCGTGACACCACGTTTCCATGTCCGTATGGATGGTTAGTTTGAGGGAGTTGAGTTGGGGCGATTTAAAGAAAATGTGAAATATTTGATTTTTTTTTCTGTTTTCATTTCAAAGAAAATTATATTTGTATAAAATTTTTAAAATAATTTCATATTTTTATATAATTTATATTTTTAATTTAATCGTTAAATTTTATATTTTATGTGCATATATCATATAAGCTATTTTTTAAGTTGATTGAAGATATCCAACTATTTGTTTCATAAATATAATAAAATTTTAATCGTCAATATATATTACAAAAATATTATTCTTGATCAAAGTAATAAAAGTATGTGATCTGATTCAAGATTTTACATATATAATGGGTACGAATAAATTATTAAAATTTAAGATTGATTTGTATAAATATTGATTTTACTTGAAATTATAAAAAAATATAACAATTTATTTTAGCTTGATATAACTTTATCATTCTAAGAAACATCATTAAACGTTAATCTTCCTTTAATTTTTCTTGGTTACATAATCTTCTTTAATTACAATTATACCACGACCAATATTAGGATGGTACTATATGAAACACTTTATGGACATATATGCAGATCTTTCATAGTAAGTGATCAAAAATTATATGTTCCCGAGTTAGCTAAATAAGCTTTTGAGGATGTCAAATTGATATGTGAGAGATTACATACAACTCAAAGTCGATAAAAGAGTTATGCTGACACTCAGAGATGACAAATTAGAGTTTCGAATGGGTGATAATGAGTTCTTAAAGGTCTCTTCGACAAACGGTATCATACTGTAAGACCCTTAAATTTCTATGTAATGTATATGATTATTTGACGTACAGACAAGTTACATTACATATGAATTACAAGAAATAAATGTTTTTGAGTTCTAAGTGTGAATGGATTGATAAATGAGTGTTAAAGTGATTGAGTATGAGTCTAAATGAGAAATTTACAGAAAAAAGGGTGCAGGATGAAGGCCAGATCGATCTCATGCAAGGAGAGATTGATCTCGTGGCCTGGAGAACACAATGCCAAGCATTCTGCAAGAGAGAAATCGATCCCTCACTCAAGCAGATCGATCCCCATTGGCCTCGGGTTGGACCAGATAGTTCTCCTCTTAATGGCCAGATCAATCTCCTAAACTCTTGGCCTGAAAGAAATCGATCCTATTCCATTGTGCAGATCGATCTCATGCACCAAGATAGATCGATCTCATACACCCAACATATCGATCTCCTACCTGATAAATGGACGAAATTCTGAGGATTCAAGTAAGGCTAGATCGATCTCCACCTTATGCAGATCGATCTCCTAGTGCCATTTCTATAAAAGTGGAGCAGTTGGATAAGCATTTTCACGAGAAACAAGTTCATTCTTCCATTTTCAACCTTAAACCTAACCTTCTCTCTCTAAAATCATCTCATTTCTATAAAGATTTAAGAAAAAGCTATTAGAGCAAAGTTGTTCATTATAAAGAGAAGAACAACATAGTTTGGAATCAATGCTTCATTGGTTGGATTGAAAGAGCAAATGAGCATTCTTATTTGGAGTAAGAAAAAATTCAAACTAGGTGAGTTTCTAATACACCAACCCAAAGTACATATATCTAGTTATTGATTATGAGTTGATTGGAGTGTATATTAATGATTGAAACTACATAGAATGTAATGGAACAAGTATGACCTAGAATGAATCTAGAGTGAGAAAGTATGATATGGTTGAGTTGATGATAGATGGATTATGCTAAGGTGTTAGTGAAGTAATAGGCAAGATGTTGAGATGATTGAATGAAGCTACATTATAAAATTAGTCAAGTTATGAGAATAAGTATATAAGCTGCTTGACAAAATGTCATAGTGAAGTAAATAGTGAACTAGAGACATTATGAGCTTAAATATTAATTTAGTATGAATCAATAGACTCTCGAGAGATAAGTAGAGAAATCAATAAAAGGGTTTTACAAGTATTGATGGAAACTATAAGTCGAATCGACTATAGTAAAAACAATAGCTATATTTCATTGGATTTAAATTTGATGTGAAACGTAATCTCGTGCAGTCCTAGAGAGCTCGTTGGAGGCGAATCGAACTGCGCAAGCGAACAGCTCTAAAGAAGAGGAAATCATTCGACGCGATTTTCAGGTAAGAAAATTTTGTGAGTATATAGAGATAGCTGCTCGTACTTTGTGGGTGAATATAGGGCTTTGTAAAATGCATGGTTATTTAGAACAGTGATTGATGGTATGTGTGAATGACGACAAGTATATATGTATATGATTTGGTTTTTTTTGAAGTGTATCTTAAAAAGGGGATAGTAAGGCTAATAATTGCATAAATCGCATGTTTTGATGCTTTTACGAAATACTTTACTTTGGTTTAAGCAAAATTAAAAGACAAGCGGTCTATTGATCTTATGATTTGTGAAGTAGCACAAGTGAGGTGCTACCCTTGGTTTTTGAAAGTGTTTTGTTGAAAAAGAGCTGCCTATCATACTTAAATGAGTTAATTCGTGCTGGAGCTTAGCTCACACCATACTTTGATTTGCGATATTTTATAAACCGTACTGGAGCTGATAGCTCGTACGTGGGTTTCCTTGACTTACTTGTGCATACAACCGTACTAGAGCTATGCTTGTACACGACTTCTTCATTATTTGTTGTGCATAAAACGGTACTAGAGCATTGCTCGTACGAGGATATTTACTGATGATGCACGAAATCGTGCTAAAGCTTCGCTCGCACTAGATTTTCACACTGTGGTGTGTATGAGCCGTGGAGCTGGTAAGATCCTTAAGCCCAACATCCTTAAGCCCATAAGGGTGGGGAGGCTCTGTTTGATAGGGAGGCTCTCTTACATTACAACAAAATTGGTAAGATCCTTAAGCCCAACATCCTTAAGCCCGTTGGGGTAGGGAGGCTCTCTTGCATGAAAACGAAATGCTCTCACGTGCGCTTGAGACTGTGTAGGTTACACATGGCATGGGGTAGATAAGTTCTATGGCAGGCACCCCCAACCATGATATGGGTCCGCAGAGTACGTTGTACCGTGTAGATTACATGGAGTACGCTGTACCGCGTGGTTGTGACATTGATTGGAAAGTCTGGCGTAGGACTAACCCACCTTCATTCTGGCATGATTCCCCGCACACCGAAATCTGTGTGGTCTGGTATGATTATGACAAAGTTGGCCAACATAGTCTTTGATATATATATATATATATATATATATATATATATATATATATATATATATATATATATATATATATATATATATATATAGCGACCATCTGTCTCACATGATATCACATGGTTTGTGTAAACACCGCAAAATTTTTTGTACTTAATTAGACAATAAAATTAAATTAAAATATGTTTTAAGAATATATATATACTTGTTAAATTAAAAATGTATTTCAAAATAATAAAAATAAATACAATAAATATATTTTTGTTATTTTGAAAATGTAATTTAAAATATATATATATATAATATATATACAATAAAAATATATAAGGTATATGAACTTCCTTTATGTACAAAATAACAATTTATGTGCAAAGGAAGTCCAAATATATAGGTATCCGCTTCAACAATTTATGTGCAAAGGAAGGTGATATGAAGGAATGCGTGGCACCAGGATCAAACAATACAAATGCTTCTAAATCAAAGGTTAGGATGGTACCTTTAACCACATCCGTCGATGCGTCTGCTGTGTCTTGGTCCTGTGCATGCACTCGCCCTCTGCTAACACCCACTATCTGTTTCCCTTTCTCCTCAGCATAGCCCTCCTCCTCGGAGCAACTGTCTCAACTGGAGCTCTCTTTGGCTCCCTGCCATTCTGTGGGGCAGTCTCTATCATCTCAGGACAATGCCTAGCAATATGCCCTAGCTTCCCACATCTATAACATGCAACAGGGGGCGTCTGACAAGGTTTAGTCCCATGAAATCTGCCACATCTCCTACACTGATCAGTAGTAGGACATGGTCCTCCAATAACCATACCCCTCAGAGCAGTCAAAGTTGGGTATACAGGAGGTCTAGCAGCTCTCTCCTATACCTCTTCAATCTTAGGTCTCTTCTAAAAAAATCTCTGGCTCCTCTCTTGGCCACTCTATCCATCCCAGATCTCTTCCGGTCTCTGTCCTTCCTGACACTAATCTTTCCAATCTCGGAGGCATTCCGCGGGGCTAACTTAGTCCGGATGGCCGATCTCAATACATCCATGAACTTCTGGACCATTCGAGTCTCGTTACTCATAGTATCCGGATCATATCTCCCCAAAGACATGAATCTTGATTCATACTCATCTACAGTATGGTTCCCCTGAACTAAATTAATGAACTCCATCCGTAATTTCCTCTGTGCAGTGGCCCGGATATATTACCTACTAAAGGCCTCAAGAATATCTCCCAAGTGATCTCGGAGTGTCGGGCCCTCAAAATAGACTCGGTGGAGATCCACCAATGCTTAGCCTCGCCCTTTAGCTTAAATACTGCAAAGGCCACTTTTTCAGCTGACGTACATCTGAAGAATCTGTACAACTTCTCCATCTCATACACCCAGTCCTCAGTAATCACCGGGTCCTTTACCCCTTTCAACACTGGAGGTTTTAACTCCTGAAATTATCTTAATCTGCCCAACTCGCAGTCATAACCTCAATCACTCTTGCTCGGCTGTGGAGCGATAGGAGAAGAAGTGTCCAGAACTGGGGCTGTAATAGTCTCTGTAGTCTGAGGTCTCTTCGCCTCTGCAACTGCCTGTCCAGAAGTAGTAGGCTGCACTGTGGGACCTCATCTATCACCGGCACCCAATGACTATGTGACTATCTCCACGAGGCTCTCGATACTCGGCTCCATCCTAGCGAAGCGTGCCTCTATATCCCCTGATCTCTCAACAGGGTCTTATGGAGCCTGATCAGTCTGTGGCTCCGCATGGCCTTCGAGCCTACCCCTACGGCCTTAAGCACGTGCACCTACCCCTCTACCTCGACGTGTAACAGGCATAGTGTCTAACTTCCTGTATTCATAACCATTTATTAGTCTCATTCAATCTCGATATACACAATTTATATCTAAGCATAAACACAGTAATATGCAGATGTAATTTTCCTACGTTTTATTACTGACTCATATCAGGCCAACTCAGCTATGATACCAATCTCTGTCACGACCCTTTTTATCCGAAAATCCCTATAAATGTTTTCGCATTTATCATTTCCTCACCCGGTCGCGAACATTCATAACACTACACAGTTGGGCTATGAGTCAATACTAATCATCATTTACCATTCATTTCCAATAAATCAAAAGCCATGTAATACATTTAAAAGTTAAGTCGTACACTTATACAAGAATTGTTTACTGACATCTACATCCTCCACATTACAATTCAAAATGGTTACTGTGCCTTTACATGTTTAGATACAAAAAGAATCTTGTGTATATACCTTTTTACGATGGAGTGCAGCGAATATCCAAACTATAATGCCACAGTCCTTCACAAGGCTACTGGGTACGCTCTGTAGAGGGGAAAAGTAAAGGGATGAGCAACCACACGCTCAGTAAGGCAATAATGCAAGTATGGTAGATAACTACTCTATCTACATACTGATAATGTCATGGCATAAATCATTGATAATCGGAGCATGAGGAAATAAAACTATGTTGTATGTATATACATATATCATGTATTAAAACATGGAAAACAAGCATGTAAAACATGGAAATCATCGTCATGTAAAACCTCTCATGCTCATCATTACCAAAACTCATCATAGAAAGGGAAATTCATCAAGAAACATCCTTTAAGATTTCTTAATTTTCCAAACACATCAAATCTCATCATAAATAACATATCATTTCTTTAAACACAATCCCGCAAGGCTCGACCCCTCCCTCGGGTCTACCCTAGACAAATACAATCACACTCAATGTATAAAACCATGTGGTACTATGTAATATTATGTGAGATAGGCGGTCACTATGTCTCAAAGACTATATTGGCCAACTATGTCATAATCATCCCAGACCACACGGATCTCGGTGTGCAGGGAATCATGCTGGAACGAAGGTGGGTTAGTTTTTCTTCAGACTTTTCAAATCATCGTCACAACCACGCGGTACAGCGTACTCCATGTGATATACATGGTACAACGTACTCTGCGGACCCATATCATGGTTGGGGGTGTCAGCCGTAAGTCTTATCTACCCCATGCCATGTGTAACCTCTACAGTCTTAAGTGCACGTGGGAGCGTTTCGTTTCTGGTAAGAGAGCCTCCCCACCAATAGAGCCTTCCCGTCCCAACGGGCTTAAGGATGTTGGCTTAAGGATCCTACCATAAGAGAGCCTCCCCACCTCGTCGGGCTTAAGGATGTAGGGCTTGAGGATCTTACCATCTCCACCACTACATCATACATACCACAGTGTGAAAACCTGTGCGAGCTAAGCTCTAGCATGATTCATGCAACGTCAGTAAATCACCTTGTACGAGCAAAGATCTAGTACGACATTATGAAAAAAATCATGGAGAAATCATGTACGAGCATAGCTCCAGTACGGTTATATGCATAAGAAGATCAAACAAAATCCACGTACGAGCAGAAGCTCCAGTACGGTTTATAAAACATCATCACAAATCAAATCATGTGTTAGATAGTTCCTCTCGTGATCCTTTAACTATTTGGATCCGTAGGCAACTACCTTCCCATCCTGTATAAGTACGCAGCCCAGTCCCTGGTGTGATGTTAAGTCAGTGCACTTTAAAAACCATTAACATACTTTCATCTCAAACAATTCAACTCTAGTCAGGATTTGGTCCCTCCCTTGGACTATCCTGACCCACAAAACATTTCAAACATGGATTTATTCTGAAAGCAATAGACATGTGAGATAGGCAATATAACAAGGGAAATCTCCTCAAGGACTATGGCCATATCCTGTGATACCGACTACACGGATCAGGTGTGCTGGTTATCACCACTATCTGCTTCCACACGAGAGGTGGGTCAAATCCTACTCGTTGGTCCATAGTAGATCTCGTCCGAAGACGGCATATAACAATCTCAACACGGTACATTGGACTCCATGCTACCTGCATGGTACATCGTACTTCATGGACCTACTTCAACACATCATATCGCACCACATCTCAAAACGTACGTGTGAGCTTATTTAATCGGTGCGACCTATTGTCTTCCCGAAGCTCCTAACATGGCTATCAACATGTCAAAACATCACAAATGCACGTGCGAGCCTATTTAATCGGTGTGACACCCAATCTGCCCGAAGCTCTAAGCACGACAACAAATAAGGTGGGCATCTAGTGCGAGTAAGCTCCAAGCACCATGCCAAAACCAGTATGAAATCGATGTGAGAACTAGTGTGAGCTAAGCTCTAGCACTCATGCATATAAAACACATTAAATCTCGTGCGAGTCATATTTTAGCACACTTTCATTCTCACAAAAACCATGTAGGTGGCTCAATTCTTTACAAAGTATGGTTAACAAACCAAAACAACTCATTTCTCTTGCAATTCATTTTCAAATGTTAGCCAACCTGCCAATCACTTGCTAAAAGCAATAAAACATGATTTTCCAAAGCATTATGTTTTTATTTTCATGCACATTTCTCAAAAACCTAACTTTTACCCTTCAATCACCTAATATCATTTCCTAATATCTCATGCATTCTAGCAAAACATTTAAGCACCCAAATTGTGCACAGATATCTATAAGAGTCCACACAATTCCCTTACCTCGATTTACTTGGGGTGCGACTCTCTTCCTTTACGCTTCTCACGTTCTTATCTCGACTTGCTCTGATGTATCCTCGGGAGCTACAATTCATCCATCAAACACTTGAGTTAACGATTTTAACTCCTATTCAACTATGCATTAATCCAATGCTTTAAATACATATTTTACCTCTTGTGGTAAATCTCACAATTTATCCCAAAGTCAACACCTCCAAATCATACCCACAACATAATCATCATCTTAAGATAACTTATTCATCATTAATACCTATACATTTCACTTTCTCACACTAGACCATTTATAGGTTATAGTCATTCCAATGCATTTTAGATAGTTTCTAATAATACTAAGCACTCCAATCAACCCCAAACATCAATAGCTTAACAATCTACTTGAGTTGTTTCATTAGAAACTCACCTCCTTAGATTTCTTCTTTGCTCCAAATAGAAATGTACCTGATTTCTTCAATCCTACAAGTGGGAAAATGCCTCCAAACTATGTTGCTTTTCTCTTTGAAGTGAACAACTTTGCCTCTAATAGCTTTCCCTCAAATCTTACTAAAAATGTGTAGATTTAGAGAGTAAAATCTAGGTTTTTAGGTTTGGAATGGAAGGAAATGGCTTTGTCCCGAAATCTGCAGATCCAACTGCTCTTATTTATAGATTCAACTTGATGAGATTGATCTGCCTTGGGTGGAGATCGATCTGGTCCCCTTAAATTCCTCTTTTTCACGACATTTTCAAGCATGAAATCAATCTGCTCCCAAACAGAGAGCTAAGGAGATCGATCTATTCCATTAAGGATCGATATGCATTTTATAGAATGTTTAGGATATCGATCTGGCTCTATTGGAGATTGATCTGTCCTGTTCCATAGCTCAAAATAAGAGCATTTTGGCTTTTCTAGATCGATCTCTCATCTTAGGAGATCGATCTGCCCTTCATATTTTCCAGATATTCTGCAGTTTTTCGGCAGCAACTCATACTTAAACATCCTGAATTTGTTGCCATGGTCATTTTCTCATCCAATCATCTTTGAGACTTGAAAATGGCATCCATTCATACTTCATACACTTTAAAACTTGTGTAGAATCTTTGTATAACTAAAAGTACAAATTATGAACTAAATGGAAGTGCATACTAATGCAAACCTTCATTCCAGTTACCACACTACTCATATTCCATTCCACTCACATTCATCACATACAAAAGTCCACTTCTTCATATTCATACTTAATGAAACTTGTATGTACATCACAATCTCTTACTACAAGTGTGTATATTTAATTTATGGACTTTAGATAATTTATAATTTCACATTACACACAGTTCACCATACTTATGAATCCATTTACATATATACAAGGTTATACATATATGGGGTCTCACATTCTCCCCCACTTAGAAAATTTGGTCCTCCAAATTGGAACCAATTCAATCCGTGAATAACTTGGGATACCTCTCCCGCATCAAACTTTTCAATTCCCATGTGGCTTCTGCCACCGTGTGATGTTGCCAAAGTACCTTCACCAAGGGAATTGTCTTTATCCTCAACACTTTATCTTTTCTATCCAGTATCTGAACCGGCTTCTCAACATAGGTCATACCTTTATTAAGCTCCAAAGGCTCATACTTGATTACATGCGTCGGGTCCGGATGGTACTTCCTTAACATGGATATGTGGAAGATGTTGTGAACACTTGCTAATTCTGGTGGCAATGCCAACCTATAAGCCTTGTCTCCCACTCTTTCCAAAATCTCGAATGGTTCGATGATCTAGGGCTCAACTTGCCCTTCTTACCAAATCTCATAATTCCCTTCGAAGGAGAAACTTTCAAGAACACCGACTCACCCACATCAAACTCTAGTGGTCTCCATCTCTTGTCAGCGTAGCTCTTTTGTCTACTCTGAGCTGTCCGTAATCTCTCACAAATCAACTGGACATCTTCAGAGACTTGTCTAATCAAGTCTGGAGTAAAAATTTGTTTGTCACCAACCTCTTCCCATCCAATAGGGGAACGGCATTTACGCCCATACAATGCCTCATATGGTGCCATCCCGATACTTGCATGAAAACTATTATTATAGGCGAACTCTGCGAGTGGAAAATGGTCATCCCAGGAGCCTCTAAAATCTAATGCACATGCTCTCAACATATCCTCCAAGGACTGTATAGTCCTCTCTGACTGGCCATCTGTCTGAGGATGAAACGCGGTGTTAAAACTCAACTGGGTCCCCATCGTTTCCTGAAAACGTTCCCAGAAGTGGGAAGTGAAGCGGGCATCCCTATCAGAAACAATGCTCACTGGAATTCCATGTAGCCTCACTATCTCGCGCACATACAAGTTTACTAACTGGCTCAGAGTATCGATAGCTCTCATAGCTAGAAAATGGGTTGATTTCGTCAACTGATCCATAATCACCCATATGGCATCATGACCATTGCGGGTCCTCGGTAATCCCATCACAAAATCCATGGTGACGTGCTCCCACTTCCAAGTCGGTATCGGTAGAGGCTGCAATAACCCTACAGGCTTCTGATGCTCTACCTCCACCTGCTGACAAACGAGACACTTAGCAACATATTCAGCAATATGTTTTTCATTCCAGACCACCAATAAACTTTTCGAAGGTTTTGATACATCTTAGTACTCCCTGGATGTATCGTATACCTCAATGAGTGAGGCTCTGTCAAGATCAACCTTCTGATCTCTGCATCATCAGGAACACATATCCTACCTCTAAACCTCAACAATCCATCAGAACTCAACTCAAAATTAGTCTCTGTGCCCCTCTGTATCTGCCCAATAATATCACTACACTGTCGATCAATCTGCTGATGTCACGCCCCGAATATGCGAAAAATAGGGCAAATTTAAAACTTTTTACTCATTAATTCTCAATTAAGAGTGCATTCCTGTGCAGTGTCATACATCATCATAATTATCATGCCTCAGGATCTCAACATCATATAACGTATATTGTACCGTATACAAATACTCAATTCCAAGTTAATTAATCCTAATACATCCCATATAGTGTCATACATCAAGTGTCTGTAATTACAATAATAGTCTGGGTACATGAAAAGATAAATATACCTCAAAGTACAAAATATATAGCCTGGAGCTCGGATCCTCCACTAGCCACTACTCCGTACGTCGCAGGGAAGTCCTTATTCACTTGAAGAACTCTGGGGGGAAAGAAAAACAGGGTGAGCTTCTAAATCGCTCAGTAAGGGGGGTAGAGGACTCATTTCATAAACCAAAATGCACATCACAAAGCATTTATTTGTATGTGAAACTCATTTGAAAACCATAGCATGAAAATACTCAAAACGACACTCTCATGTGTCAAGTCATGTGAAAACATGAAGTAAAAAGGCTCGCTCTAGAGCAAAACAAAGCATGTGAAAATACGCGTTAAACGCTTTCTCAAATAACGTGGCATAGCCACTGATTTAAAATCACACGTGGCATAGCCACAATACACACGTGGCAAAGCCACCGAATTATTTTCTCACGTGGCATAGCCACAAAACACACGTGGCAAAGCCACTGATTATTTTCTCACGTGGCATAGCCACAAAACACACGTGGCAAAGCCACTGATTATTTTCTCACGTGGCATAGCCACAAAATAGGGTTTCTCAACGTGGCACTGCCACCAATGGGGTTTTCTCAACGTGGCATAGCCACCAATGGGTTTCTCAACGTGGCACAGCCACCAATGGGGTATACGTGGCACAGCCACCAATGGGTTTCTCAACGTGGCACAGCCACCAATGGGGTATATGTGGCACAGCCACCGATGGGTTTCTCAACGTGGCACAGCCACCAATGGGGTATACGTGGCACAGCCACCAATGGGTTTCTCAACGTGGCACAGCCACCAATGGGGTATACGTGGCACAGCCACCAATGGGGTATACGTGGCACAGCCACCAATGGGTTTCTCAACGTGGCACAGCCACCAATGGGGTATACGTGGCACAGCCACAGAATAGGTCATTCTCACGTTACCAGAACGGAGAAGAAATCGGGCTTACATGCTACCAGAGCAATGCCCGGTGTGTACTCACAACTACACACCTAAGTCTTATCACATAAGACGGGTTTGCCTTCACGTAGAACTCGTAATGGTTTTCTCTCATAAAACTCATTTGAAATCGTTTTGTACTCAACACAAAACGTAGTAAAACCGAGTTCCAACCGGCAAAGCACACGCACACATTTCTCAAATCACAATATTGCCTTAACGTAGAGCCCAGTTATAAACTCATAAAACATTGGGCTCCAACCGGCTATAAAATCGTGTGCAGTTTAATCTCAACACAAAACACTCAACATGCTTGTTTATAAATCATAAATCATGCTAAAATAGTTTGCAATTCACATACACAAATGGTTTAGATTTCCCTTACCTCTTTGCACCTCGTATAGTGCAATCGTTCCCCCGTATCACGGACTAGCCTCGCATTCCACTCTGGAACACCCGAGCTGTCCAAACGATGTTAAAAACATCAATACTCAACATCACATAAACCTCAATTCTCAAAATCGAGCATAATTGCTCATAACACCTCAAATCCCTTGATTCTCGTAACTCAACCCTAAACTACAACCTCATTCTCAATATCTCAACGTTCGATATCTCTAATACCAATTATCTACGCTAATTTACCACCTTGTCTATATTTTCGTTTATAGCACAATCCGCAAAATTGCCACAATTTCCAAATATCAACATTAATCCCACTACATTACAATCTCATCAATCCCTAATCATTCCTCAACTATTTCAACACGATTACAACCACCAATAACATCAAAATCAGCTCAAATATCAAGATCGAGGTTTAGAAATTACCCAAAGCTTGTGAGACGCACAACTCACGCCTCGATCCGATTCGTCCTTCGATTTCCAAGTATGTTGTTCTCCCTTTGATGAGGAACAACTTTCCTTCTTACCACAATAGCTGATTCGGCCGGAAATGGGGGATTTGGAGGAGTGAGAAACTAGGTTTTCAGAAAAATGGAGGTTTGGAAGAGAGAGAAAGTGAAATTTCAGGAGAAAACACAGGTTCCTTATATAGACTGGAGGTAGGAGATCGATCTGCCTCTTGATGAGATCGATCTGTGTTTGAAATTCGGGGACGATCTGGGCAATTTTATGCCTAGGAGATCGATCTGTCGAGGGGTGAGATCGATCTCTTTATGGCTTTATGAGATCGATCTGCTCCTAAGGAGATCGATCTTCTCCCCAAACAGAAGCATTTGGAGATCGATCTCCTCCTCATGAGATCGATCTTCTCTCAAACAGATTCATTAGGAGATCGATCTCTTCCTCATGAGATCGATCCCTTCTCAAACAGATTTATTAGGAGATCGATCTCTTCCTCATGAGATCGATCCCTTCTCAAACAGATTCATAAGGAGATCGATCTCTTCCTCATGAGATCGATCCCTTCTCAAACAGATTCATAAGGAGATCGATCTCTTCCATTGGAGATCGATCTGCTCTTCAAATTTCCCCTTCCTCGTCATTTTTAACTCACCAGATCGATCTCTCCTTCTCCCAGATCGATCTGTCCTCATGGATCATGCCTATTTTACACACTTAACACATAATTCTCCAATTATAATTCCCACAATTCACTTAGCTCAATAAATTATACTCAAATTATTATTACATCAATAAAATATGTCTGAAATTCTCAGATCTCACAGCTGAGCCTGTCGAATTTAATTTACCAGATTCGGTTCCAACTATAGGCTAGCTACTATGACACCACCATTAGCACTGGGCGGGGTCACATCCAAACTGAGGTTCGTGAACTGTTCCAACAGCTCGTGTTCCCTGATCATCATAAATGATACCATTTCGAGATGCTTCCTACTCAACGTATCAGCAACCACATTTGCTTTACCCGGGTGGTACAAGATCTCACAATCATAATCCTTTAAGAGCTCGAGCAATCTCTTCTGTCTCATGTCCAACTCCTTCCACAAGAACATGTATTTAAGGCTCTTGTGATCTGTGTAAACCTAAAATCTCTCACTGTTACGATCTAAACGTATTGTCCGCAAGTGCATGAGTCGTACAAGTAATAATGGGATTTGAGTCCCGAGTTATCGTCCCACAGAGGAGTTGATTAGCCTAATTAACTACCGGTTAATCTTACCCTAAGTATATACTAGCAAATTATGAAATTTAAATGGGTGGTCTACTAAGTTTGAAATTGAAAATACTGAAAATAATAAAAGCTATAAACTAAAGAAAATAAAATCGAGCTAAAAGTACTTACAATGCTCCAAGCAATTAACGCAATTAAAATAAAATGCAAATATGAAAATAAATAAAAAACAAAATTAATTAAACTAAAATTAAACAAACCTAAAATAAAATATGCATGAAAATTAATCTAATTATGAAAATGCAATTTAAACTAACCTAAAAGTTAATAAAAATAAAGACTAAATTAAAAATGCATGGTACACATTTAATCTAAATTAATTCTAAATGCAACTCATAAAATATTAAACTAAAATAAAGTCCTAAAACATATAATATAAAATTAACTATTAACTAAAAATTAAAACTAAAGATTTAAACTAACAAGGAAAGAAAATTTAATTATCATGCAAATTAATTCAAAAAGTCTAACTTTTACCTAAGTTAACAAAAAATAATAAAAAGTATAGAAATATTTAGTAACAATATAAAACATGAAAACTGATTAGTTAGGATTAAATGAGGACTGCCAAATATGGCCTTGTTCAGTTTGGCAGTTAGCAACCAGCCTCGACAGTGCATTGTACTGTGTACAATTGAGGTCCTTTGCAACTTGCACAACGCAGCTGCTCTAGGTCGGCACCAGCTGCTTCTGCTCCTCATTTCCTGACATTCTCTTTCATGCAGCGACCAGCAGAATAGAGTGGACCAGGTTCAGCAACAGGGAGTAGCGACAATCTAGCAGCCACACCACTCTCCCCTGCTCTGTACCACCTTTCCTGCAGTGAAAATAAACAAGCCGACAACACAATACAGTAAAAAAAAAGATTAAAACTAAAAACAGATCAAAGCAGGAAATGCAATGACAATATAAGAAAACTCTACTCTAACTAAGTAAACTAAGACTTCCTACGAGTAAAATACAAGAACTGAAAACGTATCTATAAACTGCTAGAACTAAGGAATATGATTCTACTCTATTATACACCACCATCCCTTGTTCTTGCTGCGTCCAGCTCCTAGCCATCGGCTATTCACATTCTACACGTCCCAAGAGTAAAGCACACCAAGGGATGTCCAACCAATAGAAGTAGCGACAACAACACATCCCGCACTGCTCCTGAATAAATGAAGCTCATGAACAGTACCATATCAACATAACAGGGCAGAACAGAGGATGCTATTGTCTTTCCTGTCTTCTCCGAGAACTTAGCATAAAATCCAACTGCAGCTCTTAGAACAATCTACTTGCTGCAGCTTTCATTAAGACAGGACACAACCGTGAGCAATAATGTAAGCTAACAGAAAAAACAAAACAAGGAAAAGAACTAGAAAATGCAGTAGCTATTTGTTGATGATTTACTGTGTCATGCAACCTCCTCTCCTTAGCAAAGAATGCTTCACCAAGCCCGCAACACAGTAGTAATATCCCGGACAGCTCCGCACCGCAACAAAGGATTCTCAAACAGTAAACGATAGTGGTAAAAATGTAGTGTTCTAAGAAGTCGACAAAACATAAATTTGAATGAACTATAAATGAAACCAAAAAATGAAGAGAAAATCGAATAGTAAAATGGAGTTAATGAAACTAAAATAAATTTTTCATTCACAAAGCTTCACTGTGTCAAATTCAAAGGAAATAAAATGTGCTAAACATAGAAAAATGGTGGCTAACAAAGATAATTGAAAAATAGAGCAAACGAGAAAGCTTTTTAAAGAAATAAGAAAAACTATTCTAAAATTATTCTAACACTACTCCTACTCCTAAATTACTTCTATTCTAACCTAGGTTACCTACTTCCTACTTCCTACTTTTCAATTGCCATCATATTCTATTTATACACACACTTAGGGGTACAATGGTAATTTTTTCATCCTAGATGAGTTGCAATTGTTCGGCCACTTGTCTTCATTTGATTTGTTGCAGAGCAGATATTTCCACGTCACTCGTCTTTTTGTCCAATTGGTTGTGCGATGTGGCCCGGCGTGTATCTTCCCGAAGGTTGGCACGATGTCCTTTGATCTTATCGTTTCGGAGCAAATAAAATATGGACACCTGGCATCACGCGTGTCCAGACGACTGATGACTCTGTCTGCAATTTTGACGTGGTCCAATCTCCTTTAGCCCGTTTTCAGCCTAATTTTGACTGAAACTACTGAGTTTCATCCGGATTTAATTTATCTGCACATTAAAGAATTTTAATTAAATAAAGGGATTATTAATAAAATAATATGGGGATTAAATAAATACTTAGGAATTGAAACACAAATAATTCTATTAAAAATAGAATTATCACACCCCCAAACTTGAGCTTTTGCTTGTCCTCAAGTAAAACAAAACAAATGTAGGAATGACAAATACAAAACATTATAATTTCCCCAACATTATCCTCAAAGAAAAAAGTATAGACTATGATCGCAAAGATTCACAATTACAAGTCCAACACTTAGAATTATTCTATCATAAGTCCTAACCCAAATTGGACTCCTCGTGTGTGTGTGAAAAATGTCAAATTCACTTCACAGTACATTATCCAGATCAGATTATGCAAGCACAGTGAATGCAAAGTCTATGACATGTGATCATTCCCATAAGTTTGCTTTTCACTTCTCTCTCCACTAATGTAGTCACACTTAATCAAAGATCAATAGGACTTTATTAAGCTTGTAATGTAAGGCTGGGTTAAGGTATGATAAAGTTGATTTAGGTTTAATTATCCCTTAACATGCATTACTTCTAGGATCTTAATGTAAGAGCACATATTATTTCCCCCAAACTTATTTCTTTCACTAGACATTTTATTCTATTTTTGTATTTTTCTTCTTTCTTCTTTTCTTTTTTTTTTTCTTTCATTTTCATTTTTTTTTGAATTTTCACTATCACCAGATACCAATATGTACAAAGCTCGTAATATATCCCAATGACTTTTCATGCTTTCAGGGTAAAGGATAGGAACAGAGTAGTTAAGCTAAGGAAAATATGCAGGTGTATTTACAGAGAAAAGCTTATTTGACTCAGATGGGTGACTAGGGATAAAGTATGTACAGGGATGGCTCAAAAGGCTCAAACGATCCAAAGATGGCCTAATTCATCTCCCTAATTAAGTGTGATCTAATATTTCACCTCGATACAATATCAAGCAAATTCTAGAATATGATACACAGAATCAACTGAGCAAATGCAATCCTAGGTCCACATAAGCTTTCTCTAAATAAATATACAGATTCATGACATGACATGTGCATAAAATGAGGAAATCACAATCTGAATCAAGACAAATTCAAAAACTCAACTTCATGCTTTTCCTATAATCATGCTTCTCAATCAATCAAAATCAAACTTAATCATGGGGTCATATCATTAGAATATGGAAAAACTACATGCTAAGTACTAAATCATCCAAAAATCGAACAATTTAAGCTCAAATTTTTGAAAAAAATTTGAAATCATTTTCAGTTTTGCCCAAATTTTTGAAAAATGCTCAAGTGATATCCCCTTCCATAAACTTGAAGTGCACAGTGTCCTCAGTGTGCAGATAATATAGACATTTAAGTTCAAGAACATAGTACTCCTCTTTCTGATGATGATGACAAACAACTGAAGCTTGATTGAAAACATAAAACTAGAAAAGAAACCTGCAAAATAAACAAAGAACGAACTAATGAAAAAGAAAAAAGAAAAAGAACTATATACAAAGTGGAAAGAAAAATTAAGCCACTTCAAATGCAGCTAAAGAACACAACACTCAGCAGCAGGGTGAAGAGTAGGAGGATCAACCAAAGTGGTGATAGAATGTTAACAGTTAAATCCTCCTGAGCTCTAGCTACTTCCCTCATTCTTTCATATTTCTTATGCTCAAGCCTTATATCCAATTTCCATTTTAAAACACTCTTGAGAGTCATCAGGGAGCTTCAAAGGTTTGAAAACATTAAACTTCACTTCCTGATCTTGCACTCTCATAGTTAACTCCCCCTTTTACACGTTAATCAAAGTCCTACTTGTAGCTAGAAAAGGTCTGCCTAGTATAATGGGGACTTCCCTATCTTCCTTCATATCCAAAACAATAAAATTCACAGGGAAAATAAATTTGTCCACCTTTACTATGAGATCCTCAATGACCCTCCTCGGGTATTTAATGGATCGATCAGCCCCAACTGGAGGGTCATTGTGGTAGGCTTGAGATCCCCTATTCCTTACTTTTGGTGGATTGACCAAGGCATCAGATTTATATTGGCTCTTAAATCACACGGGGCTCTACCAAAGAACAGATTTCCAATAGTGCAGGGTATGGTAAAACTCTCGGGATCCTTGAGCTTTGGGGGTAATCTCCTCTGGATAATTGCATTACATTCCCCAATTAAGGTTACGGTCTCATAGTCTTCCAATCTCCTTTTCCTAGAGAGGATATCCTTCAGAAACTTCGCATAACTTGGCATTTGCTCTAAGGCATCTGCGAAAGGAATGTTGATGTGAAGTTTCTTAAAAACCTCAAGAAATTTAACGAATTGTTGATCAAGTTTTTGATTCTGGAACCTCTGAGGAAAAGGTTCTGGTGGTCTAACCGGAGGGGATGTAGTGGAAACATGTGTAGCATTAGAGGATGAGGAAGGCTGTGAAGTAGAAGAAGGTAAAGATGAAGAAGCACCTAGCTTTGTTTCCATTGCAGCCTGATCTTTAGGTTCCTACTCTTTCTGAGCTGCCTCTTTAGAACTTAAGGATTCTTCAACTATGGGCTGTTCAGGTCTAGACTTAACTTATGGATCATCTAGCTCTCTACCACTCCTAAGGGTGATGGATTTAGCATGTTCCTTACCCTCCCTTTGCCGAATAGGGTTAACTTCAGTATTACTAGGAAGGGTCCCTTGAGGATGTTGGCTAAGAGCATTTGCTATTTGTCCCACCTAAACCTCTAAGTTCTTAATTGAAGTAGCTTGATTTTGCAGGATTATTGAGAACATTTCCTCAAGCGAGGGCTTCTTCTCAGCTGTTGGTGCATGGTAATGTTGGGGCTGCATAGGTTGTGGTGGTGGTGGTGGTGGTTGATGGAAGTGAGGTAGATGATGTTGAAATTGAGGTGGGGATGGTTGATGAGGCGGATGATATGAAAATTACAACTGTGGTGGTACATGAACCTATGGAGCTTGAAAACTAGGGGGTTTTACAGGTCTAGAGCTAGAAGTTTGCCCTTGGTTTTTGCTCCAGGAGAAGTTAGGATGGTTCCTCCACCTTGGATAATAGGTGTTTGAAAAGGGGTTGTTCTGTTACTTAGGGGGGGCAACATACTGAACCGATTCTAGGTTAAGCGGACACCTATCTACAGAGTGTGTACGACTACACAGATCGCATGAAAGGAAAGGATTTTGGACAGAATAAATCAGATTAGGACTGGTAGAAGGATTATGATAGGTACTCAGCCACTCTACCTTCTTCGTAAAATTAGTAATTTGAGAGGTCAAGGTAGATAGCGTGTCGAGCTCATAAATACTCGCTAACTTCTTTGGCAATTGCCTCTCTGAGGACCATAGATAGTTGTTAGTCGCCATCTTATCTAACAACTCGTAAGCTTCCTCCTTTGTTTTACACATTAGCGCTCCACCCGTAGCAGTGTCAACAATGGTCCTATTTTAGCTTGTAAGTCCGTTGTAGAAGGTCTGGACTTGCAGCCATAAAGGTAGGCCATGGTGAGGGCACTTCCAAAGAAGCTCCTTATATCGTTCCCGTGCTTCGTAAAGAGATTCAGAGTCGAACTGGGCAAAGGAAGATATATCACTACAGAGTCTGGCCATTTTAGAGGGAGGGAAAAAACTTAGATAGAAATTGATGGGCTAACTCGTCCCATGTAGAAATGGATCCTAGAAGCAAGGAGGTTAACCAGTGTCGCGCCCTATCCCTAAGCGAGAAAGGGAATAATCTAAGCCTAAGCGCATCATCAGATAATCCATTGTGCTTGAATGTGTTGCACAGGTCCAGGAATTGCCCAAGGTGAGCATGTGGGTCGTCGTGTGGAAGCCCACTGAACTGTAAAGAGGTCTGGATCATCTGGAGGATGGAAGGCTTAATTTCAAAGTTGTTAGTCGGGACGGCTGGCAGCCTAATACTGGTATAATAACCTCTAATAGTCGGCATTACATAATCTCCAACGGTCTTAATTTATGTATTTTCTGCCATAGTGTTTTACAACAGAGCTAATAATTTCCTAGAATCCTTTCGAATTTTCCTAAGGGTTCTTTCAATTTCAGGATCTAAAGGAAAGCAATCATAACTCTTGGCTCTACGCATGCAAACATCAGAAAGTCCTCAAAAATTTTTTTTTTAAGTTTTTTAATTTTTCAATTTTTTTTAATTAATTAAGAGAAAATTTAACAAACCTAAGTAAGGATCTAAATATTTACAACCTAAATATTTACAAGCTAGAATTACACCTAAGCATAATTTTACCGATATTAATTAACGACTAATTAAAACTTCCCCTACAACGGCGCCAAAAACTTGGTACGATCTAAACGTGTTGTCCGCAAGTGCACGGGTCGTACAAGTAATAATGAGATTTGAGTCTCGAGTTATCGTCCCACAGAGAAGTTGATTAGCCTAATTAACTACCGGTTAATCTTACCCTAAGTATATCCTAGCAAATTATGAAATTTAAGTGGGTGGTCTACTAAGTTTGAAATTAAAAATACTGAAAATAATAAAAGCTATAAACTAAAGAAAATAAAATCGAGCTAAAAGTACTTACAATGCTCCAAGCAATTAAAAGCAACAACCTACAAAAGAAAATTAAAATAGTTAAAATTAATTAATGCAATTAAAATAAAATGAAAATATGAAAATAAATAAAAAAACAAAATTAATTAAACTAAAATTAAACAAACCTAAAATAAAATATGCATGCAAATTAATCTAATTATGAAAATGCAATTTAAACTAACCTAAAATTTAATAAAAATAAAGACTAAATTAAAAATGCATGAAACACATTTAATCTAAATTAATTCTAAATGCAACTCATAAAATACTAAACTAAAATAAAGTCCTAAAACATATAATATAAAATTAACTATTAACTAAAAATTAAAACTAAATATTTAAACTAGCAAGGAAAGAAAATTTAATTATCTTGCAAATTAATTCAAAAAGTCTAACTTTTACCTAAGCTAACAAATAATAATAAAAAGTATAAAAATATTTAGTAACAATATAAAACATGAAAACTGATTAGTTAGGATTAAATGAGGATTGCCAAACATGGCCTTGCTCAGTTTGGCAGTTAGCAACCAGCCCCGACTATGCACTGTACTGTGTACAATCCAGGTCCTTTGCAACTTGCACAACGCAGCTGCTCCAAGTTGGCACCAGTTGCTTCCGCTCCTCATTTCCTGACATTCTCCTTCATGCAGCAGCCATCAGAATGGAGCGCACCAGGTCCAGCAGCCACGCCACTCTCCCCTGCTCTGTACCACCTTTCCTGCAGTGAAAATAAACAAGCCGACAACACAATACAGTAAAAAAAAAGATTAAAACTAACAACAGATCAAAGCAGGAAGTGCAAAGACAATATAAGAAAACTCTACTCTAACTAAATAAACTAAGACTTCCCAGGAGCAAAATACAAGCACTGAAAACGCATCTATAAACTGCTAGAACTGAGGAACACGGTTCTGCTCTATTATACACCACCATCCTTTGTTCTTGTTGCGTCCAGCTCCTAGCCATCGGCTATTCACATTCTACACATCCCAAGAGCAAGCACACCAAGGGATGTCCAACCAATAGAAGCAGCGACAACAACACATCCCGCACCGCTCCTGAATAAATGAAGCTCATGAACAGTACCATATCAACATAACAGGGCAGAACAAAGGATGCTATTGTCTTTCTTGTCTTCTCCGAGAACTTAGCATAAATCCCAACTATAGCTCTTAGAACAATCTACTTGTTGCAGCTTTCATTAAGACAGGACACAACCGTGAGCAATAATGTAAGCTAACAGAAAAAACAAAACAAGGAAAAGAACTAGAAAATGCAGTAGCTGTTTGCCGATGATTCACTGTGTCATGCAACCTCCTCGCCTTAGCAAAGAATGCTTCACCAAGCCCGCAACACAATAGTAATATCCCGGAACAGCCCCGCACCGTAGCTAAGGATTCTCAAACAGTAAACGATAGTGGCAAAAATGTAGTGTTCTAAGAAGTCGGCAAAACATAAATTTGAATGAACAGTAAATGAAAACCAAAAAATGAAGAGAAAACTGAATAGTAAAATTGAGTTAATGAAACTAACATAAAATTTTCATTCATAAAGCTTCACTGTGTCAAATTCAAAGGAAATAAAATGTGCTAAACAAAGAAAAATGGTGGCTAACAAAGATAATTGAAAAATAGAGCAAACGAGAAAGCTTTTTAAAGAAATAAGAAAAACTATTCTAAAACTATTCTAACACTACTCCTACTCCTAAATTAATTCTATTCTAACCTAGGATACCTACTTCCTACTTCCTACTTTTCAATTGCCATCATATTCTATTTATACACACACTTAGGGGTACAATGGTAATTTTTCCATCCTAGATGAATTGGCATTGTTTGGTCACTTGTCTTCATTTGATTTGTTGCAGAGCAGATATTTCCACGTCACTCGTCTTTTTGTCCAATTGGTTGTGTGATGTGGCCCGACGTGTGTCTTCCCGAAGGTTGGCATGGTGTCCTTCGATCTTATCGTTTCGGAGCAAATAAAATACAGACACCTGGCATCATGCGTGTCCAGACGACTGGTGACGTGGTCCAATCTCCTTTAGCCCGTTTTCAGCCCAATTTCGATTGAAACGACTGAGTTTCATCTGGATTTAATTTATCTGCACATTAAAGAATTTTAATTAAATAAAGGGGATTATTAATAAAATAATATTGGGATTAACTAAATAATTAAGAATTAAAGCACAAATAATTCTATTAAAAATAGAATTATCACTCACTGTAAAGGTAGTGGTGCCATATCTTCAGCGTAAACACCACCGCTGCCAACTCCAAATCATGGGTCGGGTAGTTTCTCTCATGATCCTTCAATTGTCTAGATCCATAGGCTACTACCTTCCCATCCTGCATCAATACATAACCCAGTCCTTAGTGTGAAGCATCCGTATACACTGAGAAACCTCCTGAGCTGGTAGGAATGGTGAGTATCAGAGATGTAGTTAACCTCCTCTTCAACTCCTTAAAACTTTCCTTACACTTATCGTCCCACACAAATTTAACGTTCTTTCTCGTGAGACGTGTTAAAGGAACAACTAACCTTGAAAATTCCTCTACGAACCTTTGGTAATACCCAGCTAAACCCAAGAAACTTCTGATCTCTGTCACTGTCCGGGGTCTCTGCCACTGTTCCACCGCCTCAATCTTAGATGGATCCATTGACACTCCATCCTTCGACACTATATGACCCAGAAAAGAGATCTGTTCCAACCAAAAGTTGCACTTGCTGAGTTTAGTATACAACTTCTTCTCTCTGAGGGTCTGTAGCACTATCCTTAGGTACCTTTTATGCTCCTCTCTAGACTTTGAGTACACCAGTATATCATCAATAAACACGATCACAAATCGATCCAAATACTGGTGGAATACCTCATTTATCAATTACATAAAAGCAGCGGGAGCATTCGTCAACCCGAATGGCATAACCATAAATTCATAATGTCCATACTGGGTGCGAAAAGCTGTCTTGGGTACATCTCCACTCTGTATCTTCAACTGATGGTACCCAGATCTTAGATCTATCATAGAAAAGACCTACGCTCCCTTAAGTTGATCCAACAAGTCATCGATGCATGGAAGGGGATACTTATTTTTGATAGTGGCCTTATTCAACAACCAGTAATCTATACACAGTTGGAGGCTTCCATCCTTTTTCCTTACAAACAAAATCGGTGCTCCCCAAGGTGAGAGGCTCGACCTGATAAACCCCTTCTCCCGCAACTCTTGCAGCTATTTCCTTAGTTCTTCCATCTCAACTTGAGCCATTTTGTACGGTGGCTTGGATATCAGCTCTGTACCAGGTGTCAAATCTATACCAAATTTCATCTCTCTATTTGGAGGTAACCTTAGTAACTTATCCGAAAAGACATCTGAAAATTTCTTAACCACTGGTATGTCTCCCAATTTCGGACGTGCCTTATCCGTCTTAATCACATAAGCGATGAACCCTTCACATTATTCTTTCCACCATTGGAAATCATAAATCATCACATCAACATATATAAATTATAAATTAGATTCATCTCTAAATTATTATGTAACTAGATTATACTCTTCTCAATTGCAATAACATATTCTTTCATTTCATTTCACTAAATTTACAACAAGGTTATCTATCTTTGGAAACATTAAAGTTTTTGTATGATAATCCATCACAACATGATTGGCAGCCAACTAATCCATTCCTAGGATCGCATCAAAATCACTCATATTTAATAAAATTAAATCAACTGCCATCTCTTTACCTCATATCCTCCTTTTACAATCTCTATATACATGCTCAGTCAATTGACTATCATTCATAGGGGTAGATATCATCAACATTTTATCTAGCAGTGTGGGTTTTACATGCTTCAACAATTTACATGCAAAAGATGGCAACATAAAGGAATGCGTGGCACCAGGATCAAACTGTACAAATGCTTCTAAATCAAAGATTTGGATGGTACCTTTAACCATATCTGAAGACTGGTCTGCAATGTCCTGGTCCAGTGCGTGCACTCGTCTTCTGCTCACACCCACTGCCCGCTTCCCCTTTTTCTCAGCTGTAGCCCTCCTCCTTGGAGCAGCTATCCCAACTGGGGCTCTCTCTGGCTCTTGTCCTTCTGTGGGGCTCTCTCTGTCATCTCTGGACAATCTCTGATTATGTGCCCTGTTTTCCCACATCTGAAGCATACTACCTGAGGTCCATAGCATGGTCGAGTTCCATGGTACCTGCCACACTTGCCACACTATTCTGTATTAGGCCGTGGCCCTCCAATCACAACTCCTTTCATTGGACCTAAAGCCAGATACATGTGAGTATTAATTGTCCTCTCTCGGATCTCCTCAATCCTCGACCCCTTCCAAGCAAACCTCTTGCTTCCCTTATAACTGAAGCCTCTATCCATCACTGGTCTCTTCTTGTCTTTGTCCTTCATCTTACCAACCTTTCCAAACTCTAAGGCAATCCTATCAACATCTTGTTCGCACAATTGTGCCCTACGCACTACCTCATCGTATGTCGGTATATCTAGAGGAACCAATCTGGACCTGATGGTCGGTCTCAATCTATCCACAAACTTTTGGATCTTCTCAACCTTATTACTCATTGTGTTGGGATCATATTTGCCTAGAGAGATAAAGGTCGTCTCATACTCGTCCACTGTCCTACTCCCTTGAGTCAGTCCCAAAAATGCCATCTTTAGCTTCCTCTGTGCGGTATCCGAGACATATTGTCTCTAAAATGCCTCTAAAAATATATCCTAGCTGATCTCAGTATGTCGGGCTCTCAAAATAGGCCTGGTGGATTTTCATCAATGTTCTGCTGATCCCTTCAGCATAAAAGCGACAAACGCTCCCATCTCGGTAGTAGTGCACTCAAAGAACCCATACAGCTTCTCGATCTCATTTATCCAATCCTCAATAGCTACTGGGTCCTTAACTCCACTGAAAGACGGTGGTTCAAACTTTTAGAACTGCTGCAGTTGATAATTCTATTTTTTATAGAATTATTTGTGCTTAAATTCGTAATTATTTATTTAATCCCCATATTATTTTATTAATAATCCCCTTTATTTAATTAAAATTCTTTAATGTGTAGATAAATTAAATCCGGATGAAACTCAATCATTTCAGGCGAAATTGGGCTGAAAACGAGCTAAAGGAGACTGGACCACTTCCAATTTGTAGACCGAGTCATCAGTCGTTTGGACACGCATGATGCCAGGTGTCCGTATTTTATTTGCTCTGAAATGATAAGATCGAAGGACACCTTGCCAACCCTCTAGAAGACACACGTCGGGCCACATCGCACAGCTAATTGGATAAAAAGACTGATGACGTGAAAATATCTACTCTGTAGCAAATCAAATGAAGACAAGTGGCCAAACAATGCCAACTCATCTAGGATGAAAATTTACCATTGTACCCCTATGTTTGTGTCTAAATAGAACATGATGGCAATTGAAAAAAGGAGTAGGAAGTAGAAGTAGGGTAAGTAGTGTAGAATTTAGGAATAGTGTAGTTAGGGTAGAATAGGAGTAGTGTAGGTAGAGTAGTTTTTAGGGTTATTTCTTTTCTAGTATTTTTTTTAGCTTTCTCGTTTGTTCTACTTTTCAAGTTTTTTTTTTCCACCATTGTTAAACTTTCACAAGCTTACATTTTTATTCTATTGAAATGGTAAAGTTTAATGCTAGCAGTTAATTTAATCTTTTGTTACATTTGTTCTGTTTTTCATTTTTCATTCTTTTGTCTTCATTCGGGTTCTTGGTTTTTAATGTTTCTCGGTTTTAGTTTGCAATTTTTTTAACTATTCATGTCTGAGTTATATTAAATTGGCTACTGCCATTTGCCATCTTTGTACCCATGTTTTCATGAAGACGGTTGAATGAGGACGCAAAGTTGTTGCCTATACTCATTATTGATGGCCCTCATCCATTGGTTTGTGGTTGTATTATCTAGGTAAGAAGGCTGAAGTTTCCAGCAACTGAGAACTTCCAATTGCATTTGCGTCTTTTATTGTTTTTCTGTGCATGTTTCGGCTGTTGCGGGTTACTACCACATGCATATAAGGTTGCTGCAACAGTAGCTTATCGGCAAACTGGATGAAGGTGTTGGATGGTGGTTCACCGGTTGAGACCTGGTGGTGACAGTAGCATGATCCTCAGTCTTTATTTTGCTCTGTTACATTCAGTCATTTACTATTCATCTGTGCTTTGTATTTTTTTTTTTATTCTCTATCAAGCTTGTAGTCTGCTGTCATTATTCTAGGTTGTTGGTTGCTGAGCTGCATGGAATGTGGAAGTGGTGGCTGATCCAGTTCGGGCGTGTACTGCTTGGGCTGAGGCAACTCATGGTTGCTGCTAAAGACACGAATTGAGAAAGATGAAGCAGTCTGCAGATTGCATCTGTTTATGCAGGAGCAGTTACGCGGATCTGAGTGCAACAAGTGTACTATGTTACTGTGCATTGAAATGCGGTAGCAGCTGGTGGTGAGGTTACCCAGTCCTGAAGCAGAGGACAAGCGTGGAGATGGTGCAACGTTACAGAGTAGACAGTACAAGCTGAAAACGGGGAATACCAGCTGGAAAGGACATAACCGAGAGCAAAAATAGACATTACATGGACTGATTGGATGCAGCAACAGCTGGTGCCGAGGACAACGTCTGCAGACCGAGAGCACACCTACAGCAGAGGACAACCCGTGAGCAGCTGGAAATGCAATGGAGAATAACGTGTACATTGTACACTTGAATCGGGACCACTCCTTTAATTTAAGATTAAGGCTATGTTTGGCCACATCCTTTCCTTTTTTTTATTAGTTATTGCATTTATATTTTTATTGCTTTTATTAGTTGTTAACTAGGTTAGTTGTTCGTTGATAATTCTAGGTTAATTCTAGTGTTTTAGTTTGTTAATTTAATTTTTAGTCTTAGTTTTTATTCAATAGTTAATTTTATATTTTATGTTTTGGGACTTTATTTTAGTTTAGTTGCATTTAGAGTTAATTTAGATTAATTATGTTTCATGCATTTTAGGTTAGTTTAATTTGTAATAATTTAAATTCATGCATTTTTATTTTAAATTTGTTTAAAGTTTAGTTTAATTAAATTTTATTGCTTTATTTTCATATTTGCATTTTATTTTAGTTGTGTTAATTCATTTTAACTGTTTTAATTTTCTTTTGTAGGTTCTTGCTTTTTATTGCTTGGAGCTTTGTAAGTAATTTTAGCTCGGTTTTATTTTCTTTATTTTATAGTTGTTATTATTTTTAGTACTTTAATTTTAGCCATGTAGACCACCCATCAGAACTTCATAATTTGCTAGAGTATACTTAGGGTAAGATTAACCGGTAGTTAATTAGGCTGATCAACTTCTCTGTGGGATGATAATCCGGGACTTAAATCCCATTATTACTTGTACGACCCATGCACTTGCAAATAATACCTTCAGGGCGTGTCAGCAGTCTATCCAAATCACAACCGTTACCCCAGCCTCTACTGGCCTGTGGTGTAGCAACAAGTGTAGGCATATCCTGTGCAGGTGGGGGTGTAGGTGTCTCTGTCGTATGAGGTCTCTAAGCTGGCCGTGCCCACGCCTCAGGAGGTGCCGCTTGCTCGGCATCAACCTGTGTAGCGGGACTCTAACTACCGCCAACTCCAGGTAAAGGTTTGGTGACCAACTCCAAGATCATCTCAATGTTTGGCTCAATCCTCGCGAAACGAGCCTCAGTACTCTCAAGTCTCTCCTCTGGACCTTGTGGAGCATGCTCAACCTCAGCCTCCACCTCAATCTCTTCCTGAGGCTCGTGTGTTTCTGGCTCAACACGACCCATAGGCCTACCTCTACGACCTCTAACTTGTGCCCTTGCCCCTTTACCGCGATTGGTATTATGCATAATTACTCAATTCCCTACATTCACATCAAATTCTTAGTCAAACCCATCGACACACACATAATTTGTATCTAAACAAACACAGTATCATGGGGATGTAATTTTCCAACTTTTTAAGTATTTTAGACATGACACACGTCAGACCAACTCAGCTCTCATACCAACTTCTGTCACGACCCTCAACCTACCAAAATACGTACAAATATTTCGCATTTTCATGCGTTGTTTATTAATCATCCTTACCTCGATCGTGATCAGCTACACACTCAACAGTTGGGCTGTATGTCAATGTCTACCTCATCCATCCATAACAATTAAATTTCAAAAGTAAACACTTTTATAAATACATCAGAGTTACTATTTACAAGTGTTTACATTGCTTTACATTGCTTTACATCCCCAATGTTTACATACAAAATGCTACTGTGCTATGTCTAGTTTAGATACAAAATAATTCAAGTGTGTATACCTTTAGCGATGGGATGCAGCAGATACCAAAAGGGATAAGCCTCCAGCTGGCCACAATCTATACTCAAAGCTTTGTAGAGAGGGGGGAAACTAAAGGGGTGAGCAAACCACACGCTCAGTAAGGTAATCATGTGAACAGGTAGATACTGCACTATCTACGTGATCATGATGCCATGCTCAAAAGCATTTAATTCATCATTTCATCTCAAAACATGAGTGTATGATTGTGTTAATGGTATGTAAAGCAATTCATGCTATTAAAATATTAGTGCACAAAACCCATTCAAAGCATGACATTAACCATCATGCATATTTCATAAGTAAGGCATGGCATTAATCATCATGCATATTTCACAAGTAAAGCATGGCATTAAACATCATGCATCAGTGCAATTTAAAAACCATTAACATACTTTCATCTCAAACAATTCAACTGTAGTCAGGATTCATTCCCTCCCTCGGACTATCCTGACCCACAAAACATTTCAAACATGGATTTATTCTGAAAGCAATAGACATGTGAGATAGGGAATATAACAAGGGATATCTCCTTAAGGACTATGGCCATATCCTGTGATACTGGCTACATGGATCAGGTGTGCGAGTTATCACCACTATCTGCTTCCACACGAGTGGTGGGTTAAATCCTGCCTTCCGATCCAAAGCAGATCTCGTCCGAAGATGGCATATCACAATCTCAACACGGTACATCGTACTCATGCTACCTACACGATACAGCGTACTCCGTAGACCCACTTCAACACATCATATCGTGCCACATCTCAAAACGCACGTGTGAGCTTATTTAATCGGTACGACCTCTTGTCTACTCGAAGCTCCTAATACGACTATCAACATGTTAAAATATCACAAATGCATGTGTGAGCCTATTTAATCGGTGCGACACCCAGTCTGCCCGAAGCTCTAAGCACGACAACAAATAAGGTGGGCATCTAGTGTGAGCTAAGCTCTAAGCACCATGCCAAAACCAGTATGATATCCATGTGAAAACTAGTGCGAGCTAAGCTTCAGCACTCATGCGTATAAACACATCAAATCTCGTGCGAGTCATATTCTAGCACGCTTTTATTCTCACGAAAACCATGTAGGTGGCTCAATTCTTTACAAAGTATGGTTAACAAACCAAAACAACTCATTTCTATTGCAATTCATTTTCAAATGTTAGCCAACCTACCAATCACTTGCTAAAAGCAAAAAAAATATGATTTTTCAAAGCATTATGCTTTTATTTTCATGCACATTTCTCAAATACCCAACTTTTACCCTTTAATCACCCAATATCATTTCCTAATATCTAATGCATTCTAGTAAATTATTTAAGCACCCAAATTATGCACAGATATCTCTAAGAGTCTACACAATTCCCTTACCTCGATTTACTCGGGGTATGACTCTCTTCCTTTACGCTTCTCACATTCTTATCTCGACTTACTCCTATGTATCCTCGGGAGCTGCAATTCATCCATCAAACACTTGAGTTAACGCTTTTAACTCCTATTCAACTATGCATTTATCCAATACTTTAAATACACATTTTACCTTTGGTGGTAAATCTCACAATTACCTCAAAGTTAACACCTCTAAATCATACCCACAACATAATCTTCATCTTAAGATAACTCATTCAACATTAATATCTATACATTTCACTTTCTCACACTAGACCATTTCTAGGTTATAGTCATTCCAATGCATTTTAGATAGTTTCTAACAATACTAAGCACTCCAATCAACCCCAAACATCAATAGCTTAACAATGTACTTGAGTTATTTCATTAGAAACTCACCTCTTTAGATTTCTTCTTTGCTCCAAATAGAAATGCACCTAGTTTCTTCAATCCAACAAGTGGGGAAATGCCTTCAAATTATGTTGTTCTTCTCGTTGAAGTGAACAACTTTGCCTCTAATAGTTTTCCCTCAAATCTTACTAAAAATGTGTGGATTTAGAGAGTAAAATCTAGGTTTTTGGGTTTGGAATGGAAGGAAATGTCTTTGTCCTAAAATCTGCAGATCTAACTGCTCTCATTTATAGATTCAGCTTAATGAGATCAATTTGCCTTGGATGGAAATTGATCTGGTCCCCTTAAATTCCTCTTTTTTTCACGGTATTTTCAAGTATGAGATCGATCTGTCAAAGCTTGAGATCGATCTGCTCCCAAACAGAGAGCTAAAGAGATCGATCTGTTCCATTAACAATCGATCTGTATTTTACAGAATATTTAGGAGATCGATTTGGCTCCATTGGAGATCGATCTGTCCTATTCCATAGCTCAAAATAAGTGCATTTTGGCTCTTTTGGATTGATCTCTCATCCTATGAGATCGATCTTCCCTTCATATTTTCCAAATTTTCTGTAGTTTTTCTACAGCAACTCAAACTTAAACGTCCTTAATTTGTTGCCATGGTCATTTTCTCATCCAATCATCTTTGAGACTTGAAAATGACATCCATTCATACTTCATACACTTTAGAACTTGTGTAGAATCTTTGTATAACAAAAAGTACATAATATGAACTAAATGGAAGTGCATACTAATGCAAATCTTCATTCCATTTACCACACTACTCACATTCCATTCCACTCACATTCATCACATGAAAAAGTCCACTTCTTCATATTCATACTTAATGAAACTAGTATGTACATCACAATCTCTTATTACGAGTGTGTACATTTAATTTATGGACTTTAGATCATTTATAATTTCACATTACACACACTTCACCGTACTTATGAATTCATTTACATATATACAAGGTTATACATATATGGGGTCTCACAAGCTAGTCTGGAGAAACCTCAACAAATTTCCAATAATACCCTGCCAATTCAAAAAAAATTCTGATCTCAATAATTGTCTTGTGCTGTTCCCACTGTACAACTGCCTCGATCTTGGATGGATCCACTAATACCCTATCCTTTGACACAACATGGCCCAAAAATAAGATATGTTCTAACCAAAAGTTACACTTGCTGAGTTTGGCATATAATTCCTTCTCTCGGAGGGTTTGCAAAACTATCTTCAGGTGCTCCTCATGTTCTTCCCTAGATTTGGAATATACCAGAATGTCATCAATAAACACTATCACAAACTGGTCCAGGTATGGCTTAAATACATCATTCATCAATGCCATATACAGTGTGGGGGCATTCGTCAATCCGAATGGAATAACCAAAAACTCGTAGTGGCCATAAAGGATATGAAATACTGTCTTGGGTACATCTCCACTCCGTATCCTCAATTGATAGTACCTTGACCGCAGATCTATCTTTGAAAATACTTGAGCTCCTCGGAGTTGATCCAACAAATCATCGATGCGTTAAAGGGGATACTTGTTCTTAATGGTGGCCTTATTCAACAACTGGTAATCTATACACAGTCGGAGGCTTCCATCTTTCTTCCTTACAAACAGAATCAGAGCTCCCCAAGGTGAGATGCTAGGTCTAATGAACCCTTTCTCTAGCAACTCTTGCAATTGCTTCTTTAGCTCTTCCAACTCAATCGGAGCCATTCTATACGGTGGTTTAGATATTGACTCTGTACCAGGTACTAGCTCTATGTAAAATTCCATTTTCCTACCAGGTGGTAGCCTGGTAACTCATCCGAAAAGACATCAGGAAAATCTGCAATTACTGGAATGTCTCTCAATTCCGAGTGTGCCTTATCAATGTCAACTACACAGGCAATGAACCCTTCACATTATTCTTTTCACCATTAGCAACATAAGTCGTAACATTAACATATAACAATAATAAAAAATTCATCTCTCAAGTATGATAATTAAAATTACACTATTCATCTTACAGTAAACATGTTCTTCATTTCATTTCACAAAACTTACAACAAGATTTTCTATCTCAGGAAACATCAATGTCTTAGCGAGACAATCCATAACAACATGGTTTACAGCCAACCAATCTATTTCTAGGATTACATCAAAATCATTCATACTTAGTAAAATTAGACCGGCTGCCATCTCTTTTCCTCATATTTTTAACTTATAATTCCTATATACATGCTCAATCAATTGACTATCATTCATCGGTGTGGAAATCATTAACATTTTATCTAGCAATGTGGGTTCTACATGCTTCAACAATTTATGTGCAAAGGAAGGTGATATGAAGAAATGTGTGGCACCAGGATCAAACAATACAAATGCTTCTAAATCAAAGGTTAGGATAGTACCTTTAACCACATTCGTCGATGCGTCTGCTGTGTCCTGGTCTAGTGCATGCACTCGCCCTTTGCTAACACCCACTATCTGTTTCCCTTTTTTCTCAACGTAGCCCTCCTCCTTGGAGCAACTGTCTCAACTGGAGTTCTCTCTGGCTCCCTGCCATTCTGTGGGGCAGTCTCCATCATCTCAGGACAATGCCTAGCAATATGCCCTAACTTCCCACCTCTATAACATGCAACAGGGGGCATCTGACAAGGTTTAGTCCCATGAAATTTGCCACATCTCCTACACTGATCAGTAGTAGGACGTGGTCTTCCAATAACCATACCCCTCATAGCAGTCAAAGTTGGGGATACATGAGGTCTAGCAGCTCTCTCCTGTACCTCCTCAATCTTAAGTCTCTTCTCAAAAAATCCCTGGCCTCCTCTCTTGGCCACTCTATCCATCCCAGATCTCTTCCGGTCTCTGTCCTTCCTGACACTAATCTTTCCAAGCTCGAAGGCATTCTGTGGGGCTAACTTAGTCCGGGTGGCAAATCTCAATCCATCCATGAACTTCTGGACATTTCGAGTCTCGCTACTCATTGTATCCAGATCATATCTCCCCAAAGACATGAATCTTGATTCATACTCATCTACAGTACGGTTCCCCTAAACTAAATTAATGAACTTCATCCGTAATTTCCTCTGTGCAGTGGCCCAGATATATTACCTCCGAAAGGCCTCCAAGAATATCTCCCAAGTGATCTCTGAGTGTCGGGCTCTCAAAATAGACTCGGTGGAGATCCACTAGTGCTCAGCCTCGCCCTTTAGCATAAATACTGCAAAGGCCACTTTCTCAGCTGACGTACATCTGAAGAATTTGTACAACTTCTCCATCTCATACACCTAGTCCTCAGTAATCACCGGGTCTTTTACCCCTCTGAACACTAGAGGTTTTAACTCCTGAAATTGTCTTAATTTGCACAACTCGCAGTCATAACCCCAATCACTCTTGCTCGGCTGTGGAGCGATAGGAGAAGCAGTGTCCAGAACTGGGGCTGTAATAGTCTCTGTAGTCTGAGGTCTCTTCACCTCAGCAGCTGCCTGTCCAGTAGTAGTAGGATGCACTGTGGGACCTCGTCTATCAACGACACCCAATGACTATGTGACTATCTCCACAAGGCTCTCGATACTCCGTTCCATCCTGGGAAGCGTGCCTCTATATCCCCTGATCTCTCAAAAGGGTCTTATGGAGCCTGGTCAGTCTTTGGCTCCGCACGGCCTTCGACCCTACCCCTACGGCCTTAAGCACGTGCACCTACCCCTCTACCTCATCTTGTAACAGGCATAGTATCTAACTTCTTGTATTCATAACCATTTATTAGTCTCATTCAATATCAATATACACAGTTTATATCTAAACATAAGCACAGTAATATGAGGATGTAATTTTCCTACGTTTTATTACTGACTCACATCAGGCCAACTCAGCTCTGATACCAATCTCTGTCACGACCCTTTTTATCCTTTTTATTCAAAAATCCCTATAAATTTTTTTGTATTTATCATTTCTTCACCCAGTCGCGAACATTCATAACACTACACAGTTGGGCTGTGAGTCAATACTAATCATCATTTACCATTCATTTCCAATAAATCAAAAGCCATGTCATACATTTAAAATTTAAGTCGTACACTTATGCAAGAAATGTTTACTGACATCTACATCCTCCACATTACAATTCAAAATGGTTACTGTGCCTTTACATGTTTAGATATAAAAAGAATCTTGTGTATATACCTTTTTACGATGGAGTGCAGCAGATATCCAAACTATAACGCCTTAGTCCTTCACAAGGCTACTGGGTACGCTCTGTAGAGGGAAAAAGTAGAGGGATGAGCAACCACACTCTCAGTAAGGCAATAATGCAAGTATGGTAGATAACTACTCTATCTATATGCTGATAATGTCATGGCATAAATCATTGATAATCGAAGCATGAGGAAATAAAACTATGTCGTATGTATATACATATATCATGTACTAAAACATGGAAAACAGGCATGTAAAACATAGAAATCATCATCATGTAAAACCTTTCATGCTCATCATAAAAAGGGAAATTCATCAAGAAACATCCTTTAAGATTTCTCAATTTTCCAAACACATCAAATCTCATCATAAATAACATATCATTTCTTTAAACATAATCCCACAAGGCTCGACCCCTCCCTCAGGTCTACCCTGGACAAATACAATCACACTCAATGTATAAAACCATGTGGTACTATGTAATATTATGTGAGATAGGCGGTCACTATATCTCAAAGACTATGTTGGCCAATTATGTCATAATCATCCCAGACCACACGGATCTCGGTGTGCAGGGAATCATGCTGGAACGAAGGTGGGTTAGTTTTTCTCCAGACTTTTCAAATCATCGTCACAACCACGCGGTACAACGTACTCCATGTGATATACATGGTACAACATACTCCACGGGTACAGCGTACTCCATGTGATATGCACGGTACAACATACTCCGTGGACCCATATCATGGTTGGGGGTGCCAGCCGTAAGTCTTATCTACCGCATGCCATGTGTAACCTCTAGAGTCTCAAGTGCACGTGAGAGCGTTTCATTTTTGGTAAGAGAGCCTCCCCACCAACAGAGCCTCCCTACCCCAACGGGCTTAAGGATGTGGCCTCCCCACCCCATCGAGCTTAAGGATGTAGGGCTTGAGGATCCTACCATCTCAACCACGGTATCATACATACCACAGTGTGAAAACCTGTGCGAGCTAAGCTCTAGCACGATTCATATAACGTCAATAAATCACCTTGTATGAGCAAAGCTCTAGTACGACATTATGCATAAAATCATGGAGAAATCACGTATGAGCATAGCTCTAGTACGATTATATGCAAAAGAAGATCAAATAAAATCCACGTACGAGCAGAAGTTCCAGTACGATTTATAAAACCTCATCACAAATCAAATCATGTGCGACCTAAGCTCCAGCACATTTCATACATATGAAAACACTAAAATCCAGTGCGAGATGCTCCAAGATGATTTAACTCACATAAACACGATAGGTAGCTTTATTTCAATGAAACATTCTCAAAACAATGCTTAGCACCTCATTTGTACGTTTTCACAAAATCAAGAAATCAATAGCTAACCTATCAGTCATTTTGCTTAAACCAAGCAATGTGTTTTCATAAGAGCGTCAAAACATGTGATTTATGCAATTATTAGCCTTACTATCCCATTTTTATAAAATCTACTGTAAAACCCAATCATATACCAAAAACACTTGTTGTCATTCAACAACCATCAATCACTTTCTTAAATAGCTATACACTTTACAAAGCCCTATATTCGACCACAAAATACTAGCAACTATCTCTATACACTTACAAAATTTCCTTACCTAGAATCGTGTCGCATGATTCCAATTTCTAGAGTTGCTTGATTGCGCAATTCATTTTATCTCCAACAAACTCCTCGGGACTGCACAAAATCATATCCCATGTCAATTGGGTCCAACATAATGAAATCTTTGTGCTTACTATAGTCGACTTGTCCTATAGTTTCCATTAACACTTATAAGACTTCATTTGATTACTCTACTCATATCTCGAGAGTCTAGTGAACTCTTTTAGATCCATTGATTCTCACTAAATCGATATTTGAGCCCATAGTGTTTATATTTCATCATTTACTTCACTATGACATTTTGTCAAACACCTCATATGCTTATTCACTTAACTAAGCCAATTTAACAATGTAGCTTCATTCATCCTTCTAAAATCATGCATATCATTTCCTGAACACTTTAGCATACTCCATCTATAATCAATTCATCCACATCACAATTTCTCACACTAGACTCATTCCATTTTCTAGGTCACACTAGTTTCATCACATCCCAGGTAGTTTCTATCATTAATATACATACCAATAAATTCTAAAATCAATAACTAAACAACTAAACTTGGATTGGTGCATTAGAAACTCACCTAGCTTGATTTTCACCTTGCTCCAAATGGAAATGCACATTTGCTCCTTCAATCCAACCAATGGGATATTGATTCCAAACTATGTTGTTCTTCTCTTTGAAAGGAACAACTTTGCTCTAATGGGTTTTTCTTAAATCTTAATGGAAATGAGGTGATTTTAGAGTGAGAAAGTTAGGTTTTGGATTGAAAATGGAAAGGAATGGCTTAGTCCCGTGAAATGCAGATCCAACTGCTCCATATTTATAGAATTGGCTTGATGAGATCGATCTGCATAGGGTGGAGAGCGATCTGGCCTTGCTTAAATCCTTCAATTTCACGACATTTCAAGGTAGGAGATTGATCTGTCGAAGGCATAAGATCGGTCTTCTTCAATGAATGAGATCGATCTACTTTAATGGAACATGATCAATTTGTCTCAGGCATAGAGCTAAGGAGATCGATCTGGCTTTAAGGGGAGATCGATCTACTCCAGCCTGAGAGTTAAGGAGATCGATCTGCTTGAGTGAGGGATCGATCTTCCTCTTCCAACATGCTTGATTATGCATTTCCCAAGCCTTGAGATTGATCTCTCCTTGCATGAGATCGATCTGGCCTTCATCCTACACCCTTTTTACTGTAATTTCCTCATTCAAACTCATACTCAATCACTTCAACACCCAATTATCATTCCATTCACTCTTAAAACTCAAAACATTCATTTCTTATGATTCATACATAATTCAACTTGTTTTTACATCATATAATTATGTACGTTACATCGAAAATTGAGGGTCTTACACTGAGATCCTCGGTCGAGTTGAGTTAGTTTCACCAGATGTTATTTTGAAGGAGCAGTACGTAAGGCGTAACTATAAGAATATGAGATATATACTCTCGAGGTTACTAAGAAAATGACAAGGTAAAGAGAGTGACAGAAAAGTGATGTACTAAAGAAGCAATGAGAGTGATAGAGTAAAGTCAATGTAACTGAAAAGATGAATCTCATAACTAAAAGTATAAGTGAAGGTCACACTACTTATGTGATCGATAAAGTTAGGGCGTGTTCGGATTAAAAAAGATACCCCAGTAGGCAGAGAGTTTTTCGACACAAATTCGGATGATATATTAGAATTACCACTCAATTAGAAGATGAAGTTTGAAATTGATTTAGCAGTGGTATCAAATTAATTATTCAAATCACTGTACTGAATAGCTTTGATTGAATTAGAAATGCTAAAAAAAATAATTATAAGGATTACATGAAAAAGAGATTATCGGACCAGGTGATTCACTTTGGTGTGTCCTGACATTAATTGTTAAGGAGACCTGGAGTCTTCTGGGTCACGATATGTCAAGAACGAGAGTTAATTGGATTCTCCCAAAGCAAAAATTATGGATCTGTGGGAAAGACCCAAAACTCTTAAAGATGATTCAAAGTTTGAGATATAAGGAGACCTTGAAATATGAATTACGTATTGGGTCTAAATATTGTAAATTACTCATGCTTATGTTTCGAATGCGAAACTTAATTGGAATGAGGAAAGAGTTCTAATATAATTGATGTATGAAATTAGACAAGTTTGAAATGTGATAGATTTTGAATAAAAGTTACATTGGAATAAGAGGTGTATGCAAAGTAAGAATATCTCTGTTATGTGAAGTGATTTGGAATCAAGTGATATGAATTGAGAATAAGTTCTAACTAAAGGA
The DNA here is from genome assembly GCA_033439115.1 of Firmiana major. Classification (NCBI taxonomy): domain Eukaryota; kingdom Viridiplantae; phylum Streptophyta; class Magnoliopsida; order Malvales; family Malvaceae; genus Firmiana; species Firmiana major. The sequence goes on along the minus strand of CM065912.1, from coordinate 34,709,176 downwards.
TAAATGTGAAATTGTGATAAATTATGGTATCCTACTTTCTATTGGGACTGAACCTTGAATCCTTATATCCATAACCAGTTTATGTGGTCAAGTCTGATGGCTAACAAAGGTATTTCAAAATACCTCCCCGCTTGAGGACTTGACAGCGTCTAGAAGTACCCTAATCCATAACCTATAAATTGAAATTGATACTCATCATATTCGTGTTGGAAGTCAAGATACCATTACTTGTTAAGGTGAAGAAATGAATTTCATTCTAACGAAATTGTATGAATTATGGAATATGAATCAATGGTGTAATATCAAGTGCAAAGAAATGCTATGTGGGAATGTAGATTTTAGGTAGTAATTGAAAATCATCAGCAGAGAATTTATCATTGTTTATTGTAAGATTTTCTATTGGCTGGAATCAATCTTGCATTTAAAGAGGATAATTGCTTAATTTGAAGTGATTTTGGTTAGTAAAAGAACGAGAAAAGTATCTCAACTTAAGGATATGAATTGATAATTGTTCAAGTCATTGTAAGACAATCTTTAAACTTCTGCGTGGAGTGCTATTAATTTGTTAATGATGAGAGTGATTAATTTGTGATAATGGTTCCAAAGATTGAGGAATCAATGAGATTATGTGATGTATGTGATTGGTGTTTAGAGTTATGATCTTGATATGAATTTTATTATTGGAGTTATAATGATTGAAATTATCAACTGGTTTTTCCTATTATTCCTAGGCTCTGACTTTTAGTTGGAGTTAATAGTGTATTTGGCTAATAGAAAATTTTGGATTATGATAATATCAGCTTTGCGAAGAGTTTCATTGTCATCTATAATTGATCTATGAGACTTGAAAGCTATTAATATTTGAGATTAGGGATGAGTTGGATACTCATAGATTTATGTTTGAATTTGTTGGGGGTGAAAAACTTATGTTTATTACAAATTTCTGTTATATTGATTTCATCTTTATCGTAGTGTATGATGGTTAACTGATGATAAATATTCTGATACAGTGAAAAAGAAAAGAAAATCAATATCCAATAGTTTATAAGTAACTAGAAAATTTGTTGATATCATTATTCAGATTTAAAGTTTTAAGTGGTTATAATTACTTAACATGATTTGGAAATTTGGTGAACAAGAAATTATGTTGATCCTAGACAATGTTATGAACAATAACTTTGAGATTTTCACGATTATATTTGAATGACATATTAGAGGGAGCAGTTGAAGTGTGATTGGATTTGAGTTACAAACTTTTAGATCATTGTTAATTTAACAAGTGGTTGATCTTTAATATGGAGGTTAATTTTGACTGAAGTCCATAGTAGTAAGTACATTCTATATCCTGGTAGTACTAAGATGTACTAAAATTGATGAAAGGTGTTTTGGTGGCCTAAAATGATACAGGATGTTGCAGAGTTTGCTTATAACAATAGCTATCATGCTAGCATCGGGATGGCACCATATGAGGCCTTGTATGGTAAAAGATGTAGGTCTCTAGTGGCTTGGTAAGAAGTGGGTGACAAAGATTTTGGCTCCTGATTTTGTGGAACAGGCAGTAGAAGGTGTTCGGATAATCTGTGATAGATGTAAGGGCCCACAAAGTAGGCAGAAGAGTTATACGGATAAGCATAGGCGGCCACTTGAGTGTCAAATTGGGGACTCTGTGTTTCTGAAAGTATCCCCGAGCAAGGGTATTATGCGCTTTGGAAAGAAGGGGAAACTGAGTCCTTGCTTCATTTGGTCCATTTGAGATTCTAGAGAGAGTGGGAGATGTAGCCTACAGACTTACCTTACCACCACAGCTTTCTAGGGTACATAACCATTCGGTTGAAGAGGCTACATGGGAGCGAGAGAGCCTCATGATGGAGAAGTATCTGTCACGACCCAATTTATCCTTTCTAACTGAAAATCGCTAAAAATTTTTCGCGTTTTCCTTTCCTTACCCGGTCGTGAACAATCTCACCACTACACAATTGGGCTGTGAGTCAATAATAAACATCCCACAACATTCATTCTCAAATAATCAAAAGATGTGTCATTCATTTCAAGTTAAGTTATACATGACACATTTTCTAACTTTTACATCCCCCACATTACAATACAAATTGACTACTGTGCTTGTACATTGTTTAGATACAAAAAAAATCTCTGTTTATATACCTTTGGGTAATGGAGATGCAGCAGATGACTCAACGAAATGCCTCAGCCTACACTAGGCCACTACGTACGCTTTGTAGAGGGGGAAAGTAGAGAGGGATGAGTAACCACACGCTCAGTAAGGCAATAATGCAAGCATGGTAGATAACTACTCTATCTACATGCTGATAATGTTATGCATAAATCGTTTATAATTGGAGCATGAGGAAAAAAACTATGACACATGTATATACATATATCATGTATCGAAAATCATGTAAATAGGCATAAAACATGGAAATATCAACATATAAAATCATCTCCTGCTCAATCTCAATAAAACTTATCACAAAAGGGTAATTCATTTAAGAAACATCCATTTTAAATCACATCACATCTCGTCATAAATCAAATCATCATTTCTTGAAAGCACAACTTCCATGGGGCTACCCTGGACAGATCACAATCACACCCCAATATAAAAATCATGTGGTATTAGGTAATATTAATGATATAGGTCAGTAAATCTTAAGGACTATGTTGGCCAACTATATCATAAATCATCTCAGACCACAAGCATCCAGGTGCGCAGGGTATCATGCTGGAATGAACGTGGGTTAGTTCTCCGCCAGACTTTCTCATCAGTAACTCAACCACGCGGTACAACGTATTCCATGTTATATACACAGTAGAATGTACTTCATGGACCTATAGCATGGTTGGGGTGCTAGCCGTGGGTCTTATCTACCCCAATGCCATATCTAACCGATATAGTCTTAAGTGCACGTGAGAGTATTTTCTCTGGTGTCAAGTCTGGAGCAAAAATCTCTCTGTCACCAACCTCTTCCCATCCAATAGGGGAGCGACATCTACGCCCATACAATGCCTCATAGGGTGCCATCCCGATATTCGCATGATAACTGTTATTATAGGCGAACTTGGCTAACTGTAGGTGATCATCCTATGAGCCTTCAAAATCCAGCACACACGCTCTCAAGATATCCTCCAGAGTCTGTATAGTCCTCTCTGACTGCCTATCTGTCTGAGGATAAAAAGCGGTGCTAAAGCTCAAGTGGGTCCCTATCGCTTCCTGAAAATGTTCCCAAAAATGGGAAGTGAAGCGGGCATCCCTATCAGAAACAACGCTCACTGGTACACCATGTAGCCTTACTATCTCTTGAACATATAAGTTCGCTAACTGACTCAGAGTATCGATAGCTCTCATAGCTAAGAAATGGGCTGACTTAGTCAACCGATCCACAATAACCCATATGGCATCATGACCTCTGCGGGTCCTCAGTAATCCCAAAACAAAATCCATGGTGACATGCTTCCACTTCCATATCGGTATCGATAGAGGTTGCAATAATCCTGCGGGCTTCTGATGCTCTACCTTCACCTGCTGACAAATGAGACACTTAACGACATATTCAGTAATGTCTCTTTTCATTCCAGACCACCAATAAACCTTCCGAAGGTTTTGATACATCTTGGTACTCCCTGGATGTATCGTGTACTTTGATGAGTGAGCCTCTGATAAAATTAGTCTCTTGATCTCAGGATCCTCGGGAACACATACTTTGCCTCTGAACCTCAATAAGCCATCTACACTCAGCTCAAAATCACTATCCACACCTGCCTGTATCTGACTCAACCAATCGATACACCGTCGATCGCTCTGCTGAGCCTGTCGAATACGGCCAATCAACTCTAGCTCTAATCTCATACTAGCTATGATATCCGATCTCTCTGAACCAGGTGGGGTCATATCCAAACTGAGGTTCGTAAATTATTCCAACAATTCATGTTCTTGTACCATCATATAAGACACCAACCCTAGGTTCTTCTTGCTCAATGCATCGGTAACTACATTTGCGTTACTCAAGTGGTACATGATCTCACAAGCATAATCTTTCAGGAGTTCGAGCCATCTCCTCTGTCTCATATTCAACTCTTTTTGCGAGAACAGGTACTTAAGGCTCTTATGATCTGTGAAAACCTAAAATTTCTCACCATATAGATAGTGGCGCCATATTTTCAAAGCAAACACCACGGCTGCGAACTCCAAATCATATGTCGGGTAGTTCCTCTCGTGATCTTTCAACTGTCTAGATCCATAGGCAACTACCTTCCCATCTTGCATAAGCACACAACCCAATCCTTGGTGTGATGCATCTGTATACACCGAGAAATCTCATGAGCTGGTGGGAATTGTGAGAACCGGAGCAGTGGTCAATTGACGTTTAAGCTCCTCAAAACTCCTCTCACATGCCTCATCCCATACAAACTTAACGTCTTTCTGGGTGAGGCGTGTTAATGGAGCAGCTAGTCTGGAGAAACCCTCTACAAATCTCCAATAATAACTTGCTAATCCCAGAAAACTTCTGATCTCGGTAACTGTCTTGGGCTGTTCCCACTATACAACTACCTCTATCTTGGATGGATCTACTGATACCCCATCCTTCGACACAACATGGTCCAAAAATGAGATCTGCTCTAGCCAAAAGTTACACTTGTTGAGTTTGGCAAACAATCCTCTCTCTCAGAGGGTCTGCAGAACTAACCTCAAATGCTCCTCATGATCTTCCCTGGACTTGGAATAAACCAATATGTCATCAATGAACACTATCATAAATTTGTCCAGGTATGGCTTGAATACATCATTCATCAGTGCCATAAATGTTGGAGGGGCATTCTTCAATCCGAATGGCATCACCAAGAACTCGTAGTGGCCATAACAGGTACAAAATGCTGTTTTGGGTATATCTCCACTATGTATGCTCAACTGATGATACCCTAACTGCAGATCTATCTTAGAAAACACTTGGGCTCCTCGAAGCCGATCTAACAAATCATCGATGCGTGGAAGAGGGTACTTGTTCTTAATGGTGGCCTTATTCAACAATCGGTAATCTACACACAGTCGAAGGCTTCCATCCTTCTTCCTTACAAATAGAACCAGTGCTCCCCAAGGTGAGACACTTGGTCTAATGAACCCGTTCTCTAGAAACTCTTGTAGCTATTTCTTTAGCTCTTCCAACTCAATCGGAGCCATTCTATATGGTGGTTTAGATATCGGCTCGGTACCAGGCACTAACTCTATACAAAATTTCATTTCCCTCTTAGGTGGTAGCCTTGGTAACTCGTCCGAAAAGACATCAGGAAATTTGGTAATCACTGGAATGTCTCTAAATTTTGAGTGTGCCTTATCTATATCGACCACGTAGGCAATAAACCCTTCCCATCATTCTTTCTACTGTTAGTGTCACAAGTCATCACATCAATATAAAACATAAGCATATAAATTCATCTCTCAAGTAGATTAAATAAAATCATACTCTTTTCATTTATCATAATTATGTTCTTTCAAGTTATTTCACAAATCTTACAACATGATTTTCTATCTCTGGAAACATCAAAGTCTTAGCATGACAGTCCATAACAACATGATTGGTAACCAACGAATCTATTCCCAATATTACATCAAAATCATTCATGTTCAATAAAATTAAATTGACTATCTTTTCCTTTCCCTCTATCTTTAGCTTACAATCTCTACATACATGCTCAGTCAATTGACTATCATTCATGGGTGTGGAAATCATCAACATTTTATCCAACAGTGTAGGTTTCACATGCTTCAACAATTTATGTGCAAAGGAAGGTGATATGAAGGAATGCGTGGCACCAGGATCAAATAATATCAATGCTTTTAAATCAAAGATTAGGATGGTATCTTTGATCACATTCGTGGTAGCCTCTGCGATTTCCTGATCCAGTGCATGTACCCTTCCTTTGCTGATACCTACTACTTAGTTCCCTTTTTCTTCAGCTGTGGCCCTCCTCCTCGAGGCAGCTATGTCAACCTGAGCTCTCTCTGGCTCATTGCCCTTCTGTAGGGCAGTCTCAACCATCTTAGTACAGTACCTCAAAATCTGTCCGAGCTTCCCACACCTATAATATGAAACAGGGGGCATCTGACATGGACTAGTCCCATGGTAACTGCCATATCTCCTACACAGATCAGTAGTAGGTCGTGGTCCTCCAATAACCATACCCCTCAGTGCAGTCAAAGTCGGGTACATGGGAGGTCTAGCAACCCTCTCCTACACCTCCTCGATCTTAGGTCTCTTCTCAAAATATCTCTGGCCCCCTCTCCTGGTCACTCTATCCATCTTGGATCTCTTTCGATCTCTGTCTCTTCTGAAATTAATCTTCGCAAGATCGGAGGCATTCCGCTCAAAGTCTTACTCGCATAACTGAGCCTTGTGTACCGCCTCTTCATATGTCTGAATGTCAAATGGGGCTAGCTTAGTCCAGATGGCCAATCTCAATCCATCAACGAACTTCTGGATCTTTCGAGCCCTATTACCCATCGTGTCCGGGTCATATCTCCCTAACGATATGAATTTTGACTCATATTCATCCATAATACGATTCCCCTAAACCAAATTCATGAATTCCATCCGTAATTTCCTCTGTACGGTGGCTGGAATGTACTGCCTTCTAAAGGCCTGTAAAAATATCTCCCAGGTTATCTTGGAGTGTCTTACCCATAAAATAGCTTCGATGGATCTCCACCATTGCTATGCCTCGCCTTTTAACAGAAATACGACAAAAGCTACCTTCTGAGTTGAAGTACACCTGAAAAATCTGTACAGCTTCTCCATCTCGTAGACCCAATCCTCAGTAATCACTGGGTCCTTTACCTCTCTAAACATTAGAGGTTTCAATCCTTGGAACTCTCGCAATCTGCTTAACTCGCAGTCATAACCCAAATCACTACTGCTCTGCTGTGGAGCGATAGGAAAAGCTTTATCTGGGACTGGAGGTGGTGTAACAGTAGCAGTCTGAGGTCTCTTCGCCTCTGCAGCTACCTGTCCAGTAGCATTAGGCAGTGCTGCGGTACCTCATCTATCATCGGCACCCAGTACCTGTGTGACAATCTCCACTAGGCTCTCTATACTCTGTTCTATCTTAGCGAACCGAGCCTCAGTATCCCCTGATCTCTCAGCAGGGTCCTATGGAGCTGGATCACTTTGTGGCTTCGCACGGCTCTCAAGCCTACCTCTACGGCCTCTAGCATGTGCTCCTGCCCCTTTACCTCTATGCGTAATAGGCATTCTGCTTAACTTCCTTTATTCACAATCACTTATTAGACTCAATCCATCATGGTATACATAGTTATATCTAAAAAAAAGCACAGTAACATGGGGATGTAACTTTCCTACGTTTTATTTACTGACTCACATCAAGTCGACTCAGCTTTGATACCAATCTCTGTCACGACCCAATTTATCCTTTCTAACTGAAAATCACTATAAATTTTTTGTGTTTTCCTTTCCTTACCCGGTCGTGAACAATCTCACCACTACACAGTTGGGCTGTAAGTCAATAATAAACATCCCACAAAATACATTCTCAAATAATCAAAAGATGTGTCATTCATTTCAAGTTAAGTTATACATGACACGTTTTCTAACTTTTACATCCCTCACATTACAATACAAATTGACTACTGTCCTTGTACATTGTTTAGATACAAAAAGAATCTCTGTGTATATACCTCTGGGTAATGGAGATGTAGTGGATGACACAACGAAACGCCTCAGTCTACACTGGGCCACTACGTACGCTCTGTAGAGGGGGAAAGTAAAGAGGGATGAGTAACCACACGCTTAGTAAGGTAATAATGCAAGCATGGTAGAGAACTACTCTATCTACATGCTGATAATGTTATGCATAAATCGTTTATAATTGGAGCTTGAGGAAATAAAACTATGCCACATGTATATACATATACCATGTATTGAAAATCATGTAAATAAGCATAAAACATGGAAATATCAACATATAAAATCATCTCATGCTCAATCTCAATCTCAATAAAAATTGTCACAAAAGGGCAATTAATTTAAGAAACATCCATTTTAAATCACATCACATCTCGTCATAAATCAAATCATCATTTCTTGAAAGCACAATTTCCACGGGGCTCGACCCCTCCCTCGGGCCTACCCTGGACAGATCACAATCACACCCTAATATAAAAATCATGTGGTATTAGGTAATATCAATGATACAGGTCAGTAAATCTTAAGGACTATGTTGGGTAACTATGTCATAAATCATCCCAGACCACACGCATCCAGGTGTGTGGGGTATCATGCTGGAATGAAGGTAGGTTAGTTCTTCGCCAGACTTTCTCATCAGTAACTCAACCACGCGGTATAACGTACACCATGTTGTATACACGGTACCATGTACTTTGTGGACCCATAACATGGTTGGGGTGCCAGCCGTGGGTCTTATCTACCCCAATGCCATGTGTAACCGATATAGTCTCAAGTGAACATGGGAGTATTTTCTCTGGTGTCAGGTCCTAGCCCCTCATAGCCTTGCTTGCCCCTTTTGGGTTCCTTGAAATGGATTAATATGAGGTCTTAGCCCTTCACCTTCACCCAACTCAATAGGTCTGTTAGGCTTGTTGGGTTCCCTGGACACTAATTATTACCCTCACCACGACATCATATATACCACAGTGTGAAAACCAGTACGAGCTAAGCTCTAGCACGATATATACATAGTAAAGAAACCTCATCGTACGAGCAACACTCTTGTACGACATTTATACATAAAAACATGAGAAAACCACGTACGAGCATAACCCCATTATAGTTATATGCATAAGAAAACCACTCGAAATCCACGTATGAGTAGAAGCTCCAGTATGTTTTATAAAACATCATCACAATCAAATCAAGGTGCGAGCTAAGCTCCAGCACATTTCATACAAGGAAAGCATCAAAATCTAATGCGAGCAAGGCTCTAGCGCGATTTATATCACACAAATACGATAGACAGCTCATACATAATCAAAACAATCTCAAAACATGTTTAGCACCTCACTTGTGCTATTTCACAACATCATTCAAACATTAACCAGCCTACTTGTAGATTTGCTTAAAACAAAGTAATGTGTTTGTGAAACCATTGAAAGTATATGATTTATGCAATTATTAGCCATACTATCCCATTTATAGAACTCACTTTAAAACCAAATCATACACCACATCACTTATAGTCATTCGTACATATCAACAATTATTTTCGCAAACAATCATGCATTTCATAGACGCCCTATATCCACCCACAAAATACGAGCAATTACCTCTATATACTTACAGAATCCCCTTACCTGGAATCGCATCGCGTGATTCCACTTCCTTAGAGCTGCTTACTCATGCGGTTCGATTCGTCTCCAATAAACTCTCCGAAACTGCACAAAGTCGCATATCACATCGATTTAGTCCATATTACTCAACTCGGGTGTTCAGTATAGTCGATTTAACCTATAGCCTCCATTAACACTTATAAGGCCTGTTTTTATCGTTCAACTCGTATCTCGAGTCTATTGATTTCTTTTAGGCCTATTGGTTCATACCAAACTGATGTTAAATCGATTTTAAGCTCATAATGTTAATATTTCATCAATTTCTTCACTATGGCATTTTATCAAACATCTTACATACTCATTTCCTTAAATCCTCTAAACTCACAATGTGGCTTCATTTAACCATTCTAAATCATTCATACTACTTCAATAACAACTTATCATAATCCATAAACCACTAACCTAACAAAATCACACTTTCTCACACTAACCTATTCTATTTTCTAGGTCACCTTAGTTCCATCATAACCTAGGTAATTTTGACCATCAACACCCATGCAAATCAACTCCAAAACCATTCAATAGACAATGTACTTGGCTAAGTATTAGAAACTTATCAAATCTAGCTTCTCTTCTTGCTTCAAAGAAAATACACCTTGCTCCTTCAATCCAACAAATGGCGCTTTGAATCCAAGGTATGTTGTTCTTCTTTTTGATAAGAACAACTTTGTATCTAATGGTCTTTCCTCAAATCTTACTGGAAATGGGTGGATTTAGGAGTGAGAAAGTTAGGTTTTAGGTTGAAATGGAGAAATGGGGGTTTGTTTCCATGATTGCAGATTTCAGTGCTCCTATTTATAGAAATTACTCAATCAAATCGATCTGTCGAAGCATGAGATCGATCTAGTCCTCTTAAATCTCCCATTTTCATACCAATTTGATTGCATGAGATCGATCTGTCGAGGGCTTGAGATCAATCTGCCCAAGGCAGTAGCTTAAGGAGATCGATCTGCATACAAGGGAGATCGATCTGCTCCAACCAGAGAGTTAAGGAAATCGATCTGTTCGTACCAAAATTGATCTTCTCATTATAAAATGTTTAACAGAACGATCTAGCTCCATTGGAGATCGATCTGGCCTGTTCCATTGCTCGAATAAGAGCATTTTGGGCTCTTCCAAACTAATCTCTCATCCTCTGAGATCGATCTGGCCTTCATATTTCCAGATTTTTTTGCAGTTTTCTGCAGCAACTCATACCCAACTTCATACATTTTGCTGCCATAGTCATTTTCCCATCCATCCACCTTTGAGACTTATAATTGGCATCCATTCATACCTTATACATATTAAAACTTGTATGCATTCTTTGCATAATCCAAGGTATACAATTCACAGCCAAATAGAAGTACAATTACTTATGCAATTCATGCAACTTCATTCCATTTGCTGCACTACTCATTTTGAGCTCTAATCACATTCATCACTTATAAAAGCCTATTTCTTCATATTTATATAAAATGAAACTTGTATGTACATTACAAACTCATATTACAAGTATGTACATTGAATCCATAGACTTACACCACTTATGCTTTACATTGCAAATACATCACCATACTTATGATTTCATAAAGTTTACATCAAAAATACAGGTCTTACAGTACTTATGATTACAGTACCCTAATCTATTCTAAAGGACTAAGATGAATTTGGAGGGCTAAATTCTTTAAAGGTGGGGAGAATGTAAACACCGTAAAATTTTATGTACTTAATTAGACAATAAAATTAAATGAAAATATGTTATAAGAATATATATATATTTGTTAAATTAAAAATGTATTTAAAAATAATAAAAATAAATACAATAAATATATATATTTTTGTTATTTTGAAAATGTAATTTTAAAATATATATATATAATATACAATAAAACTATATAAGTAATAAAATAAAAAAAGGAAAAAGTAAAAAAAAAATGAGAAAACAGTGTCATGCGATTCTATATCGCGCGACACTGAAAAAAAAATCAGAGAAGGGAATTGAAATTCCCTTCCCTGATTTGAGTGAAGAAACCATAGGGAGAGAAGAGGGAGCGGCCGGAGTGAAGACCGAGGGTGAGTGGCCGAGAGGAGAAACACCATCGGCACTGATGAACGAAGAAAATGACGAGGAAACGATGGACGCCGGTGAGAGAAAACAGAAAAAGAAAAGAGAGAGGGATGAAACCGAGAGAGAAAGGAGGAGAAAAGAGAGGAGAGGAGAGGAAGCAGCGGCTGGAGGAGGAAAGCCCATGTCGGCGTCGGTCAGAGGCTAGTTGAACAGTCGTTGGCGACGCAGGAGAAGAAGTAGATCGACGAGGAGAAGAGGGAGCAACGCTTTTGAAGAATGAAACGGTCGAACCGACCACTTGTCAACCAATCCGGCTTTGCCCCAGCCAACCATAAGCACCGCGAGGTCGTGCTGAGTAGCTGGACATGGAAGCCGACGAAGAACTGGCCGTCGGAGCCAAAAATTGACGGTTGAAACTGAAACGGTTCAGACCGATTCAGCTGAAGAGAAGGTGTTGAATCGGACCGGACTGGTTCAGCCAAAAAAAGAAAGAAAAAAAATCAATGACGCATCGGGTCTAAGGATAAACCGGTAAGCGACTGGAATTTATCTTTTAATATTTGGAAAATTTTTTTTGAATGTATATCTAACTGAAAATTGACCCGATTAATTATCCAAATGTATAGCACGATAATTGGCGACAAAAGGGAGTTCAAATCAGCCTCGATTTACGTGTATCATGGAATCTTGGGTAAGCGAATCTCACTTGCTACCACTTGTATAATTATACGAGTTAGAAATTAATCGTAAAATTTTCAGATTAATTTCTCATAAATTGCGTTACAATTGGAATTAGAAAATCGGCGATCATAAACGATATTATGAACTATCCAAAGAAATTAGAAAAGGTTTAAAATGACGTGATGGTGATAGTAGGCCATGTAGTCAGCTAAACATCTATAATGGGCCCAACTTATGTAACAATCGGCCTAAACTCCTTAATGACCTAATGGGCGACCCATAAATTGTAATTGAGCCTAAATAGTTGAATGGATTTTAAGGACTGAATAAGGGAGTTGAAACAGGTTTAGGATAGAGGTAGGCACATTAAGGTACTATAAGACCCAATAAAAATAATTGGGTCCAAAATTTTATCTGAAGTGAAATTACACTATGTACGCATTTATATGAAATAATAATAAGCGATTTGTGATTAATTACAGCTCCAGAGGATCGAATTGGGAGCAAATCGAACTGAGCAAAATCTCAGCATTTGAAAAAGTTAGATTGTACAGAGAAATTGAGGTAAAGGGTATAATTTAATTTAGTTCTAATATGAACACTCATTGCATTAATAAAAAGATTTTTATGAAGCAATACTATATTTTGAAATGATTTATGATTGTTTTCATACGTATGGAACGATTTACGAAACATGATTTCGTTTTATGAAATGTTCACCAAGTACGTTTATGTTTATGAAATGAATTTCCTGAAGCATGAAAATGCATGTAAGTTTTATGATGGTTTGTAATCTCATATTTATACTTTGGAAGAAACTTTTGACATTTTCAAAAGTATTTAAGAAAAGGGAAAAGAATTTTTGAGACTATAGGCTTTATGCATGGCTACTTCTTGTGGTGTTCCGGCTCAATCACTTGAGTGCCGGTACATAGGGCCCCTGTAGCACATGACTCTACCTGTGTGGTAGATGTCTTGCTACTTGTGGTTAATGATGATGATGTTTTGGTAGTATCTCATGCCCGCGCAGCACGCATGAATGTTTCCCTCATGGAGAGTGCCTTTGGTGACCATGCCCTAGCTAAGTGCTAGAGAAAGTAAGAAAGATAGATACTACCCATGTTTTTATGAAAGTGCTGTATGACCATGATCCAGTCTACAGCCCCCCTTACCATGGCCATAGGTATGATTGACACTCTACGAAGAATGACACGTATCGCATGACTTAGTTATAGCCTAGTCTTCACGATTATGATTAGTATTATGAATATGCTTATGATGATGATTATGATGATGATGATGATGATGACGATGATGAATGACTATGTTTTTATGAGATTTTGATGAAATGTTTACGAACAATTATGATTTATGAAGAAATGTTTAAGAATGATTATATTTTATGAAACGTTTATGAATGACGATGATTTTATGAAGTTATCCATGAACGATGAAGATTTTATGAAACAGTTTAAGCGTGCTCTTTGATTTAAAGAACCCATGCTTCATATTTTCTTATGATGACTATGCACATAATGAAAGTTTTACATATCTTCTAAATATTAGTTTCTAAAAGAAACTTATGATCAGTTTTTCTGAAGCAAAGTTTGTTTCATGAATGATTTCTTGAATGCTTTTACATATCTGGACTACTTTAAATGTATTTTCTTACTGGGTTTTTTCCCAAAAGCTTAACCCTTCACCGCTCAAATTGTTTGCAGCGAACTACAGTTGATAATTGCTGTGTAGACGACGTAGACTGGCGAATACGAGATTCCCTATGCTACCTTTTGTACATGCGTGAGGTATATATTTCTATCTCTTTACCGGACTATTTGTATGCACAGACATCTATTGAAAGTAATGTGTCCGGATGTAATCTGTACAAGGATAAATGAAATGAGATATTTTTAAGGATTGATTTTTGGGAGTAACTAAACGTATCTGAAATATGTAGAATGATTTGATGATATGACTTGAAAAGCATGTTTGATAGTTGTGGATAGCTAGGGTTTATATTGTGAGAATTTGCAGGTGGGTAGGCTTATATATTAGTCATTATGCTGTCGAAATTTCTATCGACCATATAAATCCAAATGTTAAACTTAAATATAATTACGGATAAAAAGTAAGAAGATGAATTGACACTGAACAGGAATACAACCTAAGTGAATAAATGGATAAGTGGAAAATTGAAGTTTGAAAAAAAAAATTTCCCCGAATTTTTATAGGCAACGGGTCGTTACAGTTTGTATACTGAGTATGATTTGTGTTGTTCAAGGTAAACCCGATGGAGGGGTCGAGCCTTATGGGATTGTGTTTAAAGAGATGGTTTTTGCTAATTGTGATGCATATTGATGTGTTTTGAGAAAGTGATAAATCCTGAGGGATGTTTTGGGATGAGTTTTAATGATGATGAGCATGAAAGGTTTTACATGATGACTTTTCCATGTTTTTTAAGATGCCTATTTCCATGTTTTTTAGTACATTATATATCTATATACATGTGACATAGTTCTTATGTTTCCTCATGCTCTAGATGCTAATGATTTTAAGCATGACACTATAAGCATGTAGATAGTGTAGTTATCTACCATGCTTGCATTATTGCCTTACTGAGCCTGTGGTTGCTCATCCATTCATTTTCCCCTCTACAGAGCGCGCACAGTAGCCTAGTGAAGGACTGAGGCGTTATTGTTGGATATCTGCTGCTCTCCATCGCCCAGAGGTATACACATAGGAATTCTTTTTGTATCTAAACATGTGATAGCACAGTAATCATTTCGAAATGTAATATAGGGGATGTAAATGTTAGTAGCCATGTCATGTACAAGTACATGACTTCACTTTCAAATGTATGGAATTGTTTTTGATTTATTGGAAGATGTATGGAAATGGTGATTATTACTGACTCACAGCCCAACTGTATTTGTGAGGGATGTTCACGATTGGGTACGTTAACGGTTAAAGCAAAAAATTTATAGTGATTTTTAGACGAAATGGATAAAAAGGGTGGTGACACATGCACTTTGGTAAGAAATGCAAGTTGAGTCCTCATTTTATCAGGCCATTTGAGACTAATGAGAGAGTTGGAAATGTAGCATACCGCTTGGCATTACCTCCATAGTTATCGAATGTGCATAACGTTTTCCATGTCTATGTTATGGAAGTATTATCTACATCTTTCCCATGTTATGTAGTATGAGCTATTGGAGATTATGGATTACTTGAGCTATGTTTAGAAGCCTAGCTGGATTTTGGACTAGAAAGATAAGATAATGAGGTCTAAAACGATTCCATTAGTCAAGGTTCGGTGGAAAAATCATTCCTCCAAGGAAGCTACCTAGGAGCTAGAGAACTTAATAAAGAAAAAGTACCCGCAACTGTTCTGATATGACCTTGAGTAATTTGGAGGATCGAAAGTTTTTTGAACTTTAATTTAATTATTTAATTCTCGATGTAAATTCGATAATTCAATAATAACAATTCAAATATTGGTGCAGGATGCAAATGAGCGAACAAGCCAGTAAGCGAGCATTCTAGTATAAACCTTAAGGTAAGAACTACCAAGTTAAACCCTAAAATACCTATGTGGAGATGTAAATCTAATCTTGTCTAAGTCGGACCGATTACATGACACTTTAGTAAGGAATTGTTTTAGCTATATAAATTAAATTAATTTAGCTAAATAAAATTTCCATTGTTAGTTATGATATTATATTAATTAGTAAGTAAAAGAGTGTATTTAAATTAAACTATAACATATACTATTAATTGCAACAAAAAAATTACTATTAACCATGCATAATTATTAACTCAACTTACATTAATTCCCTTTAAATATTAACTATATAAAACACATTAGCAATTGGAATTTTCGCTTTCTTAATTTACAAAAGAAATATATAATATACATTAGTATTATTATGATAATGTGGCTTCTATAAGAAGCCAACTAGATTATCTACTCCCACTATCCTTAGCTTTCTTGCACATCAAAGCAAAGGAGATTGAAGGAAAAAAAATTAGTTGAACTGAGAGAAATTTAGAAGGAGATATTGTGAAATTGAGAGAGAAAAAGGAAAGAAAAAGGAAGGGGAAAAGGAAGAAAGGTTACTCTATCATTCGATCCTAAGAAACCTTAGAACCTGTTACTGTTAGGAGCATCCACAACAATTTAAATTTAGAAGAGAATTAGTTATAAGGTTTGCCGAAAACTCTCAGCCAGGACAATAGTAGGGGAGGAGAAAATGAGAGGAAAAGAAAGGGAAAGGATGAGAACTACTATTGGTACACATAATAAGTCATACTTGACTATTGAAACTATAATTGATAGCTAAATATCGATTTTTCAGTTTTTGGTAGAGGGATACGAGCTACCGTACGAGCAAGTACGTGACCCCCACAAGAGCGCACACCTACCCAGAAATCATCAAATCATTATATAATAATGATATATGGTCTCAGGTAAGCTATTTGAACTCATAAAATTACAAATATGATTTATCTTAAAAAATATGCAACAAACCAAAAAATGACCATTTTGTTTATTAGTCAGTGTATCATATTGGCTAAATGGATAATGTGAATTGATCTTAAGGTTTTAACTGAGAGTGTAATCAAACTGTAAAAGTGATTGGTCAAACTTCGAATCAAAATTGCCAAGTTAGAACCGAAAACTTATGAAATAATACCAAAATTAGTGAAACCGGGTGAAAATCCTAGTGAATTTTGACATGGTTGGCCACCTCATTATCTAAAACATGTGAGTTGTCTTCCATAGATAAATGGAAGACTATGTTAAGGCTAAGTGTGTAGAATTTAATTGTTTGATAATTAAAATTTTAAAATAATGGAAATTTGAAAAATATGACAAGTAATGGCATGAAACCTTGCATTTTATTACTTTTACACATTTATCCTTCTTCTTAAGAGATTGGAAGACCATGATTTATTAAGGAAATGAGAGAAAGTTGGCTAACACTAAGAGAACCCTATTGAAACCAAACTTAGAAGAAAATAAGAGAAACCAAGGAAAACCTCCCAAACCGTAAGGAAAAGGGATAAAAAAAAAAAGAGAATTCAGCTAAGTTCTAGCCTCGCAACTTGAACTTACACCTTTGTTATACTTGTAGACATCACCTTATACTTGAACAATCAAGGTTTCAATGTAGAAAATCATGGATCTCAGAGAGAAAAAGCTAACAGCTTGAGTTAGGTAAGAAGGCTAGAATTCTCCTTTCAATTCAAGCCTAATATATGTTTGTTATGAAGTGTTTCTAACGTAGTTTATGTAATTATTTAGTAGCAAAATAAACTCCTTGGTGAAAAGCAATATTCGACCTCTTTAATGATCTGAGGGGTAAGGTTGGTTCATGCTACAAGCTTAATATATGTGAGTTGTTTGATTGTGTAGATGAGATATATGGTGTTATTTTTTAACTAAAACATGGTGTATCATGCATGTTAGCATTCGGCTAAGGTAAAGTGTATATGTGAAATGGTGTGATCTTACCTTAGTTTTAAGTTATGTTAGTTATATGTCAATGTGTAATTGATTGGTGGTTTTGGTTTGTAGATAAACCTTGAAGAAGGAGTACTTTGTTATTAAACCCGAAGTGTGACCTAAGGGTAAATGAATAGCTAGTGAAGTGTTTTTATTTATGGGTGACTGATTTCATGTCATAAATTAAACATTGGTATATTTTGAATGTAGAAAAGTCACCAGAGTGATGACAATCCTATTCGACCGAAGGGAATGTCTAAGGTAAGTGTAGTGTAATGTGATTTCATGTCACTCCTATGATGTTTATGACATGGTATTGAACTTATTTGGTGTATTAGATTATAGAAAAAACAATTTAGTGGGAATTGAGCATTTGGTCATGCTGGGAATTATAACTTAAACATTATTGTTTGGTAAGTTAAATATATGATATGTAAGTTAGCATCATATAGTGTAAGTTGGTAGCTTTGGAAATTGAATTGTGTTTGTGAATGCTATATATACCTAGTGTGTAACTATCGCCTAATAAGGGCCTATTAGCCCATGTGGTGCATGTGATATATAATATAGATATTAATGTGATTGAATTGTGTTAAATGTAAGGAAAACGTAGTGTATGTGGTTATTGGATGTGTTATGCCTTTGACATGTTTTATGAGAATCTATCGAGAGCATTGAACCATGTCTTATGGCATAAGATTTACTTGTGCATTGGAATGGTACAGTAGAGATTTCAAAGTTTACATCAACTTTTACATGAATAAAGATTTTAAATTGTCTCGATTTTTTTTTTTGGAAATATAGTGACATATGGCAACTTGCTTATATGAAATTGATTTATGAAAGCTTACATTCATTTTTATAACTATAATCGTTATCGAATTTCAAAAAATGTTTTCTATTGGTTTTAGAGATATCTAGAACTTCATATTGTTAATAAATCAATAATGCAAAATGGGATTAGCCTAAGTATGCATTAGTCCTATACAGGCATATCGTCTTGTTTGACACAATCATGGACAAGTTTCGGTCCTTATGTGATCAAAAAGATTAGAGAGATTGGATCTATGGCTATAGGTGTCACGAACGCTTTTTATCTAAAATCACTACAAATTTTTCGCTTTTTCCTTTCTTTGTCGTGAGCAGTCTCACCACCAACAGTTGGGCTGTGATTCGGTATTAGCCATACCTTACTGTCTACCATGTCATTCATTTCTTATTCTATACAGAAGTAAAAATTTACATTTCATAACCATAATATTACAACTTCGTACGTGTTTTTCAATATTTGCATTCCTCATATTAAATTCTAAAACCATTACTGTGTTGTTACATGTTTAGATACAAAATGATACCAGTGTGTATACCTTTCGATGATGGGAAGCAGCGGATACCAGGAATGCAAGTTCTCAACCGCTTACTAACTATGGCGAATGCTATGAAAAAAGGGTGAAAATAAAAGGGTGAGCAACCACACGCTCAGTAAGGCAATCATGCAAGTAAGTAGATAACCACACTATCTACATGATCATGATGCCATGCATTAAATCATTTTCTTTCGAAATCATAATTAAATACAAATATCATGCATACTTTTATGCCAGATAAAATCATTCGTATAAAACAATTCATTTCGTGAAATGGCAGATAGAGCATGGAATTATACGTCATGCTATTTAAATAATTCACATTATATCAAAACATGCCATTTATTTCAAATCCACATCTACCCCAAAATTATGAGGATTCTGTCCCAAAACATGAAATCATGAAATCACAAAATCAAGTAATAAGTCACATGTAATTTTGCAAAGCAAGTGACATGCGAGACTAGGCAAGAATCATGGTAATAACTCTAGGACTATGGCCATATCCTCTATGATCCCAGGCTACACAGATCCTAGTGTGCGGGGTATCACATCACATCTAAGGCTGCCCCAGGAGGTGGGTACCAACCTTCCCGCCAGCCAATCAGATCACTAGTCCAAAGGCTACACATCATATATCACGGCACAGTACAACGTACTCCATGATGTAAGCAAGGTGCAACGTACACCCCATGCCCACGTCATCTCAATATCCAATGCCATATCTTGAAAAGCACGTGCGAGCATATTAAATTAGTGTGACACACAGTCTACACAATGCTCCCAACACGACTTTATGCATGTCATATAAAAATCTGGTGCGAGCAAAGCTCCCAGCACTATGTCATGTATAAAATCATGTAAAATCAAGTGCAAGCCAAGCTTCCAACACTCTGTCACATGCACAAATCATGTCAAATCTCGTGTGAGCAATGCTCTCAGCACGTTTTGTTTCGACATATACCATATAGGTGGCTCAATTTCAAAGAATGGTTTTAAAACCAAAATCAGCACCTGCCATGTGCTATTTTATGTAAATTGATAAAATTTCAGCCAACCTACCCATATCTTTGTTGAAAAGTATTAAACTCCATCAAGAACACTCAATTCTTGCTTTTCATGATTTTTTTTCTAAAATTGGAAATTTTACCTTTCATAGGGGAAAAATCATCATTTACCCTTTCGAGTTGCAATAAATATTATTTAATTTGCGAAAAAGCAGTATTTCATAGTGAAAACACTCAAAATATGTTATTTATGCAAATTCCAATCCAATCCTAACTTTTCCAAAATTTTCCTTAGTAGGGGCAAAACGGTAATTTTTCTATGTCGGGTCTCTACCGATATTTTTCATATTCAGAATTTATATAAAATTTAATTATTCAAAAATATACCCAAAAATATGTATAGCTATCTCTAGCTACTCATAAAATTCTCTTACCTCGTAGATCTTGGGGCAGTACAAAATTATCGGTTATCAAGATTACCTCGATTTGTGTGCTAAATTCCCAAGCTACCAAAAATGATACCAATTCATCATATATTGATCAATTTCATCTTAACATACTCAATTTTGATTTATCTTCTCGAAGTTTGACCAATTTTAACTTTTCGGTTAACTTTTTCGATTTTCTCGGTTTTACTGATTTAGTGTCATTTTTGATAAATTTCATTATTCTAATTTCTCATTTCCTTACTTCATTAACCTTATAACTCATTTAAGTTCATAAATCATACTAGTCACTTTGCCAAATATTTAATTCTTTCACTTTTCTGTTTTATACTGAGTTAAACTATAAACCGGGCTTTCTCGATATAAATTTAACCGTTAACAACCTTAGATCCATCAAATTTTCACCACAAACACATCAAAACCTTGCTTTTCCAGAACTAAAATCATCCATAGAAATTAAATCATCCAATTCCACTTAACTAAAAACCTTCTAAAAACACCAAGCAACAACATATATGAACTTCATCATCAACCATCAAATTTACTTCGGGTTTGACTAAGGTTGATCACATTTTTTATTCTTCCAATTGATCCTAAACTGTAATTTAACATGTATAGAACTTAGAATCATCAAAAACTACAAGAAAATCCAACCAAAGAATAAAAAACTCCAAGTTCTTCACTTACCAAAAACAAGGTAGATCTGTCCACTTTTTTTTTTTTTAGTTTTCACATAGAAAATGAATTTAGTTGTGGCTGAATTTTTTATATGTTATATAGGACTGAATAAGGAAGATTTTATCATTCTTGGACAACACATGAATCTGGCCGGAAGGTCGCCGTAAAAATCGTGTAATTAGGGGAAATGGAGGACACCTGCCGGAATGAAGGGGAGGGGATTTCTCTTGGTTGGAAAGTTCAATTGGGTTGATTTTTATGCTTCCTGAAAGATTAAGAAGTATAATTTCAGACTTGAAAAATTGGGTTCAAATTGATTACCCTAAGGTCTTCAAATTTGACAAAAATGAGAGCTTGGTTGGCAGACTGAAGAGGACAGATTTCTATCCTGCTTTGAAAAAATTTCAAAAGAATAATTTTAGTCCAATTTTCTCCAAATTTTCACTTCTCAAGTGTTATAATATGTCCCCAGTATGTTTCATAAAAATTTAGGGGTCACTTGTTGTGAGATCTGAGAATTTCAGACATATTGTATTGATGTAATAATAATTTGAAGTGTAATTCATTGAGCTAAATGAATTGGGGAATGATAATTGGAGATTTATATGTTAAGTGTTTAAAATAAATGTGAAACTATGAGGACAGATTGATCTGGGAGAAGGAGAGATCGATCTGGTGAGTTAAAAATGAGAAGGAAGGAAGAATTTGAGGAACAGATCGATCTCCAAAGGCAGAGGATCGATCTCCTTATGATTCTGTTTGAGAGAAGATCTATCTCATGAGGAAGAGATCGATCTCCAAATGATTCTGTTTGGGAGAAGATCGATCTCCTCAAGGAGCAGATCGATCTCATAAAGCCATAAATAGATCGATCTCACCCCTCGACAGATCGATCTCCTAGGCATAAATTGCCCCAAATCGTCCCAAAAATTCAAACGCAGATCGATCTCCTCAAGAGCCAGATCGATCTCCTACCTCCAGTCTATATAAGGAACCCCTATTTTTCTCCTGCAATTTCACTTTCTCTCTCTTCCAACCCCATTTCCACCGAAAACCTAACTTTCTCACTCATCCAAAACACCCATTTCTGGCCAAATCAGAGGTTGTGGCAAGAAGGGAAGTTGTTCCTCATCAAAAGGAGAACAACATACTTGGAAATCGAAGGACGAATCGGATCGAGGCGCGGGTTGTGCGTCTCACAAGCTTTGGGTAATTTCTAAACCTCGATCTTGATATTTGAGATGATTTTGATGATATTGGTGGTTGTCATTGCGTTGAAATAGCTGAGAAATGATTAGGGATTGATGAAATTGCAATGTAGTTGGAGTAATGTTGATATTTGGTAATTTTGGTAATTTTGAGAATTTGTGCTATAAATGGAAATTTAGACAATGTGGTGAATTAGCGTAGGTAAATTGGCATGAGAAATGTAGAACGTTGAGATGTTGTGAATGAGTGTGTAGTTTGGGGTAGAGTTACGAGAATCAAGGGATTTGAGGAGTTATGAGCAATTATGCTCGATTTTGAGAATTGAGGTCGATGAGATAATCGAGTATTGATGTTTTAACATCGTTTGGACAGCTCGGGAGTTCCAGAGTGGAATGCGAGACTAGTCCGTGATACGGGGGAAACGATTGCACTATACGAGGTGCAAAGAGGTAAGGGAAATCTAAACCATTTGTGTATGTGATTTGTAAACTATTATAGCATGATTTGTTGTTTATAAAACAAGCATGTTGAGTGTTGTGTTGAGTTATAATTGCACATAGTTTTTATAGCCGGTTGGAGCCCCTTGTTTTATGCGTTTATAAGCTGAGTGTGAAATTGCCTTATAAACTGTAGAATTTGTGTGAGTAATGAATTGGGCTCTACGTTAAGGCAATATCGAGATTTGAGAAATGTGTGCGTGCTTTGCCGGTTGGAACTCGATTTTATTACGTTTTGTGTTGAGTACAAAATGATTTTCAAATGAGTTTTATGAGAGAAAAACCATTATGAGTTCTACGTGAAGGCAAACCAGTCGTGTGCGATAAGACTTAGGTGTGTAATTTTGAGTACACACCGGGCATTGCTCTGGTAGCAGGTAAGCCTGATTTCTTCTCCGTTCTGGTAATGTGAGAAACCCTATTAGTGGCCGTTGCCACGTGAGAAACCCCATTGGTGGCCGTTGCCACGAGATACCCCATTTGGTGGCCGTTGCCACGTGATACTCCATTTGGTGGCCGTTGCCACGTGAGAAACCCTATTGTGGCCGTTGCCACGTGAGAAACCCTATTGGTGGCCGTTGCCACGTGAGAAACCCCATTTGGTGGTCGTTGCCACGTGAGAAACCATATTGGTGGCCCGTTGCCACGTGAGAAACCCCATTTAGTGGCCGTTGCCACGTGAGAAACCCTATTGGTGGACGTTGCCACGAGAAAAACCCTAATTTGTGGCCGTTGCCACGTGAAAAACCCTATCCAGTGGCTATGCCACGTGTGTTCAGTGGCTATGCCACGTGAGAATTTAAATCAGTGGCTATGCCACGTGTGAATTTAAATCAGTGGCCATGCCACGTGTGTTTAGTGGCTGTGTCACGTGCATTACTATTTCAGTGATTTTATCACGTTCATTGAGAAAGCGGTTATCGCATTATTTTCACATGCTTTGTTATTGCTCTAGAGTGAGCCTTTTTACTTCATGTTTTCACATGATTTGAGATATGAGAATATCGTTTTGAGTACTTTCATGCTATGGTTTTCAAATGAGTTTCACATACAAATAAACATTTTGTGATGTGCATTTTGGTTTATGAAATGAGTTGCTTACCCCCTTACTGAGCGATTTAGAAGCTCACCCTGTTTTCTTTCCCCCCCAGAGTTCTTCAAGTGAAAAAGGATTTCCCTGCGACGTACGGAGTAGTGGCTAGTGGAGGACTTGAGCTCCAGGCCATATATTGTATCTTGAGGTATATTTTATCTTTTCATGTACCCAGACTATTATTGTAATTGCAGACACTTGATGTATAACATTATATGGGATGTATTAGGATTAATTAACTTGGAATTGAGTAATGTATATGATTCAATATACACTATATTATGTTGAGATCCTGAGGCATGATAATTATGATGGTGTATGACACTGCACAGGAATGCACCCTTAATTGTGAATTAATGAGTAAAAAGTTTTAAATTAGCCATATTTTCCGCACTTTCGGGGCGTGACAGAGTTTTCTTGGTTCAGAGCTTAGGGTGTCTAGTACTGTCAGTGTCGGTTAAGTGGAATAGAATACATCCCAAGTGTGTGTAATAGTCTGGTCATGAACTGAAATTGAGGATTGAGATTTCAATCGATTGTGATATGTACGCGCAGGAGACGAGTTGAGATAGAGAATGAGTAAACGACGAGGTTGTTCGAGGAGGTAGGCAGAGTCCCCTCCGCCACCTGTCCCACAACCAGAGAGTCCTAACTCTCGATTTAATCGGATTGAGACCGATGTGAGACAAGGTTTTGAGCAGATGGCAGCATTATTCGCGCAACAGTTTGGAGTTAATGCCTCGGGTACTACTCCTACACCACCACAAGAACCTCCCATACCCCCAGTGCCTCCCATCACCCAGCCTGAGGATAGAAGTATGGTCCGACTAAGGGATTTTCTGAAGATGAATCCACCCGCATTTAAGGGAAAGAAGGATCCTACCGAGGCTGAGGAGTGGTTGATGGAATTAAGAATTATATTTGATTTCCTGGGGTGCACCGATGCTGAGAGGGTCAGTATGAGTGCCTATATGCTGAAGGGGAGAGCTCGAGATTGGTGGGGTACTACCCAGGGTATTTTGATGTCCCACTATGATGTGATTGGTTGGGAAGAGTTTCAGACAGCCTTTAGGACCCAATATGTACCACGAGCCACCCAGAGAAAGAAACAGGTCGAGTTTTTGAGTTTGGTACAGGGTGACATGTCTGTGGATGACTACGAGAGCCAATTCACCGCACTATTGAGGTATGACCCAGAGACCTTCAAGAGTGAAGAGCTCCACACAGAGAAGTTTGTGTATGGGTTGAAGCCCGTCATTAGAGATAGATTGATATGGCTATGTATTACTGAGTTTGGAGATGCTCTGAGACGAGCACAAGAGATTGAAAGAGGAATTGAGATGGTACAATCCCAGAATGAGCTCAGAGTGGTGAATAGAGATAAGGGCAAGAGGCCAGCACTTTTCCAAACAGAGGCTCGGAGAGGTTCCTTCAGAAGAGGAAGGATTGAGGTACAGAAGGGCACATTAGAGAGACCCAGAGGTTACCCTAATATTAGAGAGACCCCTTGAGATGTTAGGCCTGAGACAAGGTTTTGCAGAGATTGTGGTCGAATGCATGAGGGAAGTTGTACTGGGTCGATCCATGGATGTTTTAGATGTGGAGACATGGGTCACATGGTGAAGGATTGCCCTCAACCTCAGAAACCACATGTCTTGGAGCCCCCTAGACAACAGCCTCAGAGAGTGGATCCCTGGAGACGGGCCACTGTGGCAAAGAAAGGGAAGAAACCTGTGGCACAGGGACGTGTGTTTGCCCTGGATAAGGAGACCGCAGACACTTCGGTAGAAACTATAAGAGGTACACTCTCTGTCTGTAATTATGAGGCTCATGTGTTGATTGATTCAGGATCCACACATGCGTTTATTTCTAAGCATTTTGCATGTAGATTAAACTTGAAGTTTGAACCTCTAGAATACATACTACATGTAAATACCCCTATGCGTGAATCCCAGAGAACTGAGTTAATCTGTAAAGGATGTGAAATAAGGGTGGGAGATAGAGTAATGTTAGCAGATCTAATCCTGTTGAATATTCATGGGTTTGATGTAATTCTGGGAATGGATTGGTTGGCGACCAATCGAGTGAGTTTAGATTGCTACACTAAGATTGTAACTTTCTCCCTACCTGAACCTTACAGTGTACGGTTGAGATATTGAGGAAATGATTATGTGGATTTCTAGTGAGTAATTTGAGAATTTTGATATTATTTTGGAGAATATTAAATATGATTATTCATGTGAAGGTTATGAGACACTCATCTCAGACGATGAGCGGGAACATCCGAGGATTGAGGATATACCTGTGGTTTGTGAATTTTTGGATGTTTTCCCAGATGAATTGCCAGGTTTACCACCAGAGAGAGAGCTGGAGTTTACCATTGATTTGGTACCAGATACTCAGCCGATCTCTAAACCTCCTTACAGGATGGCATTAGTGGAACTTGAGGAATTGAAGAGACAACTACAGGAGTTATTGGATCAAGGGTTTATTAGACCCAGTGTTTCGCCGTGGGGAGCGCCAGTACTATTTGTCAAGAAGAAGGATGGTAGTCTCAAATTGTGCGTAGACTATCGACTGTTGAATAAAGCCACGGTGAAGAACAAATACGCACTACCCAGGATTGATGATCTACTTGATCAGCTGAGAGGGGCATCAGTCTTTTCTAAGATTGATTTGAGATTTGGCTATCACCAATTGAGGATCAAGGAAGAAGATATTCCAAAGACGGCCTTCAGGACGAGGTATGGCCATTATGAATTTCTGGTGATGTCCTTTGGATTGACGAACGCCCCTGCAGCATTTATGAGACTGATGAACGAGGTATTCAGAGACTATCTAGATAACTTTGTGATAGTCTTTATTGATGATATCCTGGTGTACTTTTGGTCGTATGAGGAGCATACACAGCAGTTGTGGTTAGTACTACAGATACTCCGAGATAAGCAATTATACGGAAAGCTTAGTAAGTGTGAGTTTTGGCTGAACCGGATAGCTTTCCTTGGTCATATAGTCTCAGAGGAAGGAGTATCAGTGGACCCAAGCAAGGTGGAGGCTGTGCTTAATTGGCAGAGACCGAGGACAGTTACTGAGGTACGAAGCTTCCTTGGTTTGGCAGGATATTACAGAAGATTTGTGGAAGGATTTTCAAGGATTGCCGCTCCTTTGACTAAGCTCATGCGCAAAGAGACTCCATTTATATGGACTGATCAATGTGAGCTCAGTTTTCAGGAATTAAAGAGGAGGTTGACAGTGGCACCTGTGCTAACTATTCTTGAGGGATCAGGAGGATTTTTGGTGTATAGTGATGCATCTCATCAAGGATTGGGGTGTGTGCTTATGCAGCACGGAAGAGTGGTCGCATATGGATCGCGACAGCTGAAAGACCATGAGCGGAATTACCCCACGCATGATTTAGAGTTAGCAGCTGTGGTATTTGCTTTGAAGATCTGGCGACACTACTTATATGGGGAAAGATTCCAGATCTTCACTAATCACAAGAGTTTGAGATATCTCTTTGATCAGAAAGAGTTAAACATGAGACAAAGGAGATGGATGGAACTCCTTAAGGATTATGACTGTGAGATTCTTTATCATCCGGGTAAGGCGAATGTGGTTGCTGATGCCCTGAGCAGGAAGAGTATGATATCTGCTATGATGATCAGGGAATGGGATTTACTAGAGCAGTTCGTCGAACTTCAGATCAGAGTTAAAGAGGTAGAGATTGGATTTTTGGCTAGCCTGCGGATAGAGCCCCGGATCATGGATCAGATTAGAACGGGGCAGCACAGTGATCAGAGATTGATAGATATGGTTAGCCAAGCTAAGCAGAGTTCACAGTTGGATCTCACCATCAGTGAGGATGGATTGTTGAGATTCAGAGGACGAATTTGTGTACCGGACGATGACACCCTGAAGAGACAGATACTGAGAGAATCCCACTGCTCGCGATACACCATGCACCCAGGGAGTACTAAGATGTACCGAGACTTGAGAAAGGTGTATTGGTGGAGTGGTATGAAGCGAGATGTGGCAGAGTATGTGGCCAGGTGTTTAGTATGCCAGCAAGTGAAAGCTGAGCATCGGAAGCCCGGAGGACTACTACAGCCCTTACCTGTACCTACATGGAAATGGGAGCACGTCACTATAGACTTTATTATGGGTTTACCGAGGACCCGAAGAGGTCGTGACGCGATATGGGTCATTATGGATAGATTGACCAAGAGTGCCCACTTCCTTGCCATCAAGAGCACAGATACTGTGGATGCCTTAGCTGAGCTGTATGTCAGCGAGATAGCTAGATTACATGGGGCTCCAGTGAGTATTACTTCTGATAGAGATTCCCGGTTTACTTCCAGATTTTAGACCCAGTTTCAGGAGTCCATGGGATCTCGATTGAGTTTTAGTACCGCCTATCATCCTCAGACAGATGGTCAGTCAGAGAGGACTATTCAGACCCTGGAGGATATGTTGAGGGCGTGTACGATGGATTTTAAGGGATCATGGGATGATCACCTGCCCCTAGCAGAGTTTGCATATAATAACAGCTATCATGCGAGTATTGGAATGGCACCTTTTGAGGCTCTATATGGTAGGAGGTGTAGATCCCCTGTAGCTTAGGAAGAAGTCGGTGACAGAAAGATAAATGCTCCCGAGCTTGTTGAGCAAGCCGTACAGAGTGTGAAACTCATATGTGAGAGGTTACAGGCTGCACAAAGTAGACAGAAAAGCTACGCGGATGTGCGTAGACGGCCACTCGAGTTTGACGTTGGTGATGCAGTATTTCTGAGAGTATCACCGAGCAAGGGTATCGTGCGATTTGGGAAGAAAGGAAAATTGAGTCCTCGATACATAGGACCATTCGAGATTCTTGAGAGAGTGGGAGAGGTAGCTTACAGATTAGCATTACCCCCACAGATGTCTGGAATACACAACGTTTTTCATGTGTCTATGTTGAGGAAGTACCACTAGGACCCTTCTCATGTTATAGAGTATAATGAGATGGACATACAGGAGGACATGAGCTATACTGAGGAACCCGTCCGAATTCTCGATAGAAAGGAGAAGGTACTGAGAACCAAGAGCATCCCATTAGTGAAAGTTTTGTGGAAACATCACTCAAGAGAAGAGGCAACGTGGGAACTAGAGAGTCTCATGAAGGAGAAATACCCCATCTCTTTAACTAGTTGAGTTGAATTTGGAGGACCAAATTCTTTTAAGGTGGGGAGGATGTGAGATCTGAGAATTTCAGACATATTGTATTGATGTAATAATAATTTGAAGTGTAATTCATTGAGCTAAATGAATTGGGGAATGATAATTGGAGATTTATATGTTAAGTGTTTGAAATAAATGTGAAACTATGAGGACAGATCGATCTGGGAGAAGGAGAGATCGATCTGGTGAGTTAAAAATGAGAAGGAAGGAAGAATTTGAGGAACAGATCGATCTCCAATGGAAGAGGATCGATCTCCTTATGATTCTGTTTGAGAGAAGATCGATCTCATGAGGAAGAGATCGATCTCCAAATGATTCTGTTTGGGAGAAGATCGATCTCCTCAAGGAGCAGATCGATCTCATAAAGCCATAAAGAGATCGATCTCACCCCTCGACAGATTGATCTCCTAGGCATAAACTGCCCCAAATCGTCCCAAAAATTCAAACGCAGATCGATCTCCTCAAGAGCCAGATTGATCTCCTACCTCCAGT
Organism: Firmiana major; assembly: GCA_033439115.1. Taxonomy (NCBI): domain Eukaryota; kingdom Viridiplantae; phylum Streptophyta; class Magnoliopsida; order Malvales; family Malvaceae; genus Firmiana; species Firmiana major. Next base: position 34,679,560 of record CM065912.1, on the reverse strand, counting down.
CTATATAAGGAACCCCTGTTTTTCTCCTGCAATTTCACTTTCCCTCTCTTCCAACCCCATTTCCACCGAAAACCTAACTTTCTCACTCATCCAAAACACCCATTTTCGGCCAAATCAGAGGTTGTGGCAAGAAGGGAAGTTGTTCCTCATCAAAAGGAGAACAACATACTTGGAAATCGAAGGACGAATCGGATCGAGGCGTGGGTTGTGCGTCTCACAAGCTTTGGGTAATTTCTAAACCTCGATCTTGATATTTGAGATGATTTTGATGATATTGGTGGTTGTCATTGCGTTGAAATAGCTGAGAAATGATTAGGTATTGATGAAATTGCAATGTAGTTGGAGTAATGTTGATATTTGGTAATTTTGGTAATTTTGAGAATTTGTGCTATAAATGGAAATTTAGACAATGTGGTGAATTAGCATAGGTAAATTGGCATGAGAAATGTAGAACGTTGAGATGTTGTGAATGAGTGTGTAGTTTGGGGTAGAGTTACGAGAATCAAGGGATTTGAGGAGTTATGAGCAATTATGTTCGATTTTGAGAATTGAGGTCGATGAGATAATCGAGTATTGATGTTTTAACATCGTTTGGACAGCTCGGGAGTTCCAGAGTGGAATGCGAGACTAGTCCGTGATACGGGGGAAACGATTGCACTATACGAGGTGCAAAGAGGTAAGGGAAATCTAAACCATTTGTGTATGTGATTTGTAAACTATTATAGCATGATTTGTGGTTTATAAAACAAGCATGTTGAGTGTTGTGTTGAGTTATAATTGCACACGATTTTTATAGCCGGTTGGAGCCCCTTGTTTTATGCGTTTATAAGCTGAGTGTGAAATTGCTTTATAAACCGTCGAATTTGTGTGAGTAATGAATTAGGCTCTACGTTAAGGCAATATCGAGATTTGAGAAATGTGTGCATGCTTTGCCGGTTGGAACTCGGTTTTATTACGTTTTGTGTTGAGTACAAAACGATTTTCAAATGAGTTTTATGAGAGAAAAACCATTATGAGTTCTACGTGAAGGCAAACCAGTCTTGTGTGATAAGACTTAGGTGTGTAATTTTGAGTACACACCGGGCATTGCTCTGGTAGCATGTAAGCCCGATTTCTTCTCTGTTCTGGTAATGTGAGAAACCCTATTAGTGGCCGTTGCCACGTGAGAAACCCCATTGGTGGCCGTTGCCACGAGATACCCCATTTGGTGGCCGTTGCCACGTGATACCCCATTTGGTGGCCGTTGCCACGTGAGAAACCCTATTGGTGGCCGTTGCCACGTGAGAAACCCTATTGGTGGCCGTTGCCACGTGAGAAACCCTATTAGTGGCCGTTGCCACGTGAGAAACCCCATTTGGTGGCTGTTGCCATGTGAGAAACCCTATTGGTGGCCGTTGCCACATGAGAAACCCCTAATTTGTGGCCGTTGCCACGTGAAATCCTATCCAGTGGCTATGCCACGTGTGTTTAGTGGCTATGCCACGTGAGAATTTAAATCAGTGGCTTTGCCACGTGTGTTTAGTGGCTATGCCACGTGTGAATTTAAATCAGTGGCCATGCCACGTGTGTTTAGTGGCTGTGCCACGTGCATTACTATTTTAGTGATTTTATCACGTTCATTGAGAAAGCGGTTATCGCATTATTTTCACATGCTTTGTTATTGCTCTAGAGTGAGCCTTTTTACTTCATGTTTTCACATGATTTGAGATATGAGAATATCGTTTTGAGTACTTTCATGCTATGGTTTTCAAATGAGTTTCACATACAAATAAACATTTTGTGATGTGCATTTTGGTTTATGAAATGAGTTCCTTACCCCCTTACTGAGCGATTTAGAAGCTCACCCTGTTTTCTTTCCCCCCCAGAGTTCTTCAAGTGAAAAAAGATTTTCCTGCGACGTACGGAGTAGTGGCTAGTGGAGGACTTGAGCTCCAGGCCATATATTGTATCTTGAGGTATATTTTATCTTTTCATGCACCCAGACTATTATTGCAATTGCAGACACTTGATGTATAACATTATATGGGATGTATTAGGATTAATTAACTTGAAATTGAGTAATGTATATGATTCAATATACACTATATTATGTTGAGATCCTGAGGCATGATAATTATGATGATGTATGACACTGCACAAGAATGCACCCTTAATTGTGAATTAATGAGTAAAAAGTTTTAAATTAGCCATATTTTTCGCACTTCCGGGGCGTGACACTTGTTTGAGAAAAATTTCTCGATTGAGCCCATTTTGTACGATTTGGTCAATACTTAGCAAAATGGCTTAAAGTTTTTAATTTTTCTTAAAAATTAATTTGATCCCAGAAACCTCCATATTTCCACTTGATTTTGATTCCTCAAGTAAATTTCACTTTATATTAATTTTCTATGATCTCAGAATAATTTTTGAGAATTTCTAGAATTTATTTCGAATTTCTTTCTAATTCTGAGCATATTTGCTTAATTTAGTGCAAAACCCGAACCTTACCAACTTTTTCACTTCCAATACCTTAACTTTCATTTCTAATCATCATTTCATGACCATATAAAAAATTCTTATGAAATTCTCAAGCTTAAGGTCTTACCTTGGTTTTCATACAAGCGGGCCCCACGCTGCTAACCTGAGTGCTTCGGTGGTTTTTGAGCCTGCACAATATTATTTCGAGTTCTTAATTACTTCTTAGTTTTTCAATTAAGAAATAAAGTGAGAAAAATTTGGGTTTCACAATAGGTATATCCTTTGTCCTGAGGAATTTATTGGTTCATTGATAGCTACAATGAGACAAGTCTCTATTAGTAAAATTGAGAAGTCATACCTATTATCAATATTGAATAATATTTATAGAAAAGAAATTGATTTCTAAACTATCGTTTATAAAAAAGACTACTGATTTATTGAGTATTGATTATTGAAAAGATTATTGATTTATCGAATATTGTAATATCGAACATTATTTATCGTATCGAATATTGTTTTATTTAACATTATTTATTGTATCCAATATTATTTTATTGAACATTGTTTATCGAAATTGTTTATGAAACATTGTTCATCAAGAAGAGTACCATTTTATCGAACTTTGATTTATCATATATTGTATTGTTTAAAGAAATCAGCATTCGTAACATGATTACATATTCCCACATTTAGGATAATATCATTTTATGACATATGTTAGTGAGAATTGTTATGTAGATTACGTTATCTTTATGTCAGGTCAATGAGGAGATGAGGTAGTTCAAAGCATCCTTTTGAATGATACCCCTAAAGGACTTTGATAGCATTTAGAAGTCCTAATGTTTAAGTTATATTAATGCAGTGATATTGTATCAAAATATGAAATGTTATACGTTATTGAATAATCGATATTGTGATTGTTAACCTATACAGGTAACTTGTATACATGCGTATCGAACAATATGACTCTAACTCTACTCTTATATGGTTAACTTACTGAATTTTAGCTCACTCCCTTCCATTACAGGTTAAGCTGAGTATATAATTACTGCCACTGTATTGAGCTTCGAGGGTTTTGACCCTCAAGCCACTCACAGTTACCTTTGGTATATATTTTTACCTAGTAAATGATTTTTCTTCTAGGAAGTTTTTGGAAGTTTTATAGTTTTGGGTGTATATAAGCATAGTGTACCCTCACGTTACAAAAATTATCAAGTCTAGGATGTAAATAAATTAATACTACTTAATTCATCTTTACCGATAAAAATATTGTAATATTTACTAAGTATTTATTTTGAAGGGGTAAACAAATTTTGTTTTTGGTAATCTTTTAGTAGTTTTGACAGATTGATAGGTTAACTAGAACAATAAATATTTAAATTGTAGATTAGATTTCTTCTAGCAAGTAATAAATATTTTGTCTAAAACTACTTGCTATCGATAGAAAATCGATATTGAATGAAATGTGATATGTGAAGTTATTGGATGATTCTGTGTTTGAGAAGTGAATAGGTGTAATGACTGAACCTCATCCCTCACTACCTCACTGGTAGACTTTTGGGCCTGTTGGTAAACAGTCTTACCACCCACATATTGTCCGCTATGGGTACTCCAGCCCCAATGGCCTGCTTCCCCTCACGGCTTTGTTTCTTTCGGGTACTCCAGCCCAAATGGCCTGCTTCCCCTCAGAACGCGTCCTCGGAGATTCGAACTAGGGACATAGTCCTTTGTTCGTCACTCCTTATGCCAATTGAGCCCGAGGGCTTAATGGCATAAGGAGTGACGAACAAAGGACGATGTCCCTAGTTCGAATCTTCGAGGACGCGTTCTGAGGGGAAGCATGCCATTTGGGCTAGAGTACCCGAAAGAAACAAAGCCGTGAGGGGCAGCAGGCTATTGGGGCTGGAGTACCCATAGCGGACAATACGTGGGTGGTAAGACTGTATACCAATAGGCCCAAATGTCTACCAGTGAGGTAGTGAGGGATGAGGTTCAGTCATTACACAAACGTGCGTTTTGTGTAATGACTGAACCTCATCCCTCACTACCTCACTGGTAGACATTTGGGCCTGTTGGTATACAGTCTTACCATCACGTATTGTCCGCTATGGGTACTTCAGCCCCAATGGCCTGCTTCCCCTCACGGCTTTGTTTCTTTTGGGTACTCTAGCCCTTGCTCGGCCTGCTTCCCCTCAGAACGCGTCCTCAGAGATTCAAACTCAGGATATTGTCCTTTGTTCGTCACTCCTTATACCATTGAGCCATCGGGCTTAATTGGCATTAGAAGTGTGAGAACAAGGGCGTTGTCCCGAGTTCGAGCCTCCGAGGACGCTTTCTGAGGGGAAGCAGGCCGAGCAAGGGCTGGAGTACCCGAAAGAATCAAAGCCGTGAGGGGAAGCAGGCCATTTGGGCTGGAGTACCCATAGCGGACAATATGTGGAGGGTAAGACTGTATACCAACAGGCCCAAAAGTCTACCAGTGAGGTAGTGAGGGATGAGGTTCAGTCATTACAATAGGGGCCTTAGATAAGAACTTTAAACTAAGGCAGGTATCTCTACTTGATCCTATTAAGTCGCAGTTATCACTTACAAACAAATGTTAAAAAGGAAAAAAGTTAGCCCACAAATTAGAAATCTGCGTAAGTGATCGACCTATCGCTTCCTTCGTGGCATAATAGTATTTCTTAGTATCAGAACATAACTTGTCTAGTTCGAGTTAGTGTAGATAAGTTCGAATTAGTATTTACATCCCAAGTACATCCCTCATTACTCTTTAGGCTTGAATATGAACTACGAGTTAATTGATGTTTTTCTAATGCATGTTATTTTCTGTATAGAATACTGAACCAAATATGAAGAGTAAGAGATGTAGCCAGTCTCGAGGGACATAGGCACAACTATCTCCACCTCCTTCACCTTTTCGATGGCTAGACAGTCTTGACACTCGTAAACTTCTAGCCAAATTAGAACATAACTTTGGTGAGCTTACTATAAGCTTTCAGAATCTGACTATGTTTCTCACCCAACATATCGATAATGCACCACTTAATGCATAGAATGCACCACCTCCACCACCAATTCCTCAGCCACCTCCAGCTCCACCCCAACCCTTGTTATGCCTCCATAACCTGCTATATTACCACAAGAAGCATTAGATATGGACCAAGATATGGCCAAATTGAAACAGTTTCAAAAAATGAACCTGTTCAAAGATACAGATGTAGTTGAGACTTGGTTTATGAAGTTGAAAAAGTTGTTCAGCTATATGAGGTGTACATCAGAGGAAAGGGTAGTGTTGTCTACATTCATGTTCGATGGGGGAGCTGAGCACTGATGGAACTTAGCTAAGAAAATATTGTTAGGCCAGAGTTTAGTGATCACTTAGGAAGCCTTTTTGATAGCCTTCAACAACTAGTACTTCTCAAAATGTGCCCAATAACAAATATAAATAGACTTATTGAACCTAATGTAGGTAGTATGACGTGGACCAGTATGAGTACAAGTTCACCATGACTTCAGGTATGATCCTATCATTACTCGTGATAAGGTCTGAAAGTTGACCAAGTTCATAGATAGTATCAAGCCTACTATGCAGAGTACGTTAACCATTTGTCGTATTGTTTCAGATCCAGAGGGCCCAATTCGTTAAACAAGATCTCAATAAGACCCAAGCCCAATACGTCACCAGACAAAAGGGTAAGGGTAAGCGAGCAGCTCAGAGTAAGTTGGTATAGGGTAATTATAGAGTAAAAGGCAAAAGCCTAATGCGTCTCGCTACAAACTGTGAATCTCAAGTCTCATCAGCTATGTTCTAGATATAATAAATTTGATGAGGATCAACCTTGTTACTTGAACATCGAGCCTGCTTTAAGTGTAGTAAAATATGACATTTGATCAGAGATTGCCCCTTAGATGAGAACTACATATAAACAGCCAGACAAATAAGCTATCAATAACGCTAAGATTGCAGATGAGGGTAAGAAGCTTGTAGCCTAGTTCAGAGTGTTCGCCCTCGATCAGGAGGCCTTTGATGCTTCTAGCTTTGGGAATATGGGCAAGCTCTTGATTTTTAAATGTGAAGTTTTATGTTTTATCGATCCTAACTCTACACATATATTTATTTTACCTTTATTTTTTAGGAGATTGAACGTAGATCCAGAGTCATTGAGATACTGAGAACTCCATTTTATAGAGTTATTTATATGTTTATGTTCCTTGATTACTGCCTAATTCTCTTGTAGATATGTTAATTATTGTCACGACCCATTTTATCCTCTTATTACCGAAAATCTCAATAATTTTTTTTTTGGCATTTATTCCTTTCCTTACTCAGTCGTGAACAAACTTACCACTACACGGTTAGGCTGTGAGTCAATAATAATCCACTGGCAACATTCATTCTCAGTTAATAAAAGTGATGTCATATACATGAAAGTCCATCATTCACTTATACAAAATACGATTACTGACATTTACATCCCTCATAATTACAATTCAATGGTTACTGTGCCCTTACATTGTTTAGATACAAAAAGAATCCTGTGTATATACCTTTTAGTGATGAAAGCAGCGGATGTCCAAAACTAAATTGCCTCAGTCCTCGCTAGGCTACTATACACGCTCTGTAGGAGGGGGAAGATAGAGAGGGATGAGCAACCACATGCTCAGTAAGGCAATAATGTAAGCATGATAAATAACTACTCTATCTACATGCTGATAGTGCTATGCATAAATCATTTATAACAGGAGTATGAGGAATTAAAACTATGCCATATGAATATACATATATAATGTATTTAATCATGGAAATTGGCATGTAAAACATGGTAAAATCATCATGTACAAATCAACTCATGCTCATCAATTGTCAAATCTCATAGAAAAGGGCAATTCATTTAAGAAACATCCTTTTTTGAAATCACATCTCTTTCTCAAATACATATCATCCCATCACAAATCCTTTTCTCAATTACAAACATCATTACCATTTCACAAATCAAATCCCGTAAGACTTGACCCCTCCCTCGGGTCTACTTTGAATAATCATAGTCACACATATCTATAAAACCCAGGTGTGACTATGTGGGCCAACTACATCATAAATCATCCCAGACCACACGCATCCAAGTGTGCAGGGTATCGTGCTGGCACAAAGGTGGATATTGACTCGCCAGACTTTCTTATCACAAAATCACCATGCGGTACATCGTACTCCGCGGACTCATATCGTGGTTAGGGTGCCAGTCGTAGGTCTTATCTACCCCATACCAAGAACTTGTTGTACTCATGTAGGAGAGTCTCCTTGCTGAACAGAGCCTCTCGAACCCGCGAGGGCTTAAGGATCCTTCCGTAAGAAAGCCTCCCCGCCGAACAGAGCCTCCTCACCTTTTTGGGCTTAAGGATGTAGGGCTTGAGGATCTTACCGTAAGAGAGCCTCCCCACCTCTTCGGGCTTAAGGATGTAGGGCTTGAGGATCTTACCAACTTCCATGGCATCATACATACCACAATGCAAAAACTTGTGAGAGCAAAGCTCTAGCACGACTCATGCATCATATCATAAAGAAACCACATATGAGCACAGCTCCAGTATGTTTATATGCATAAGAAAACCACTCGAAAGTCATGTACAAGCAAGAGCTCTAGTATGGTTTGTAAAACATCATCATAGTTTCAAATCAAGGTGCGAGCTAAGCTCCAGCACGTTTCAGACAAGTAAAAGCATCAAAATCCAGTGCGAGCTAGGCTCCAGCACGATTTAATTCTCATAGCTCGATAGGCGGCTCAAATACATTCAAAACAAATCTCAAAACATAATTAACACCTCACATGTGCCATTCCACAACATCAATAATATACTAGCTAGTATATCCTTTTATTTACCCAAAACAAGCATTGTGTTTTGGTGAAAACATTCAAAAACACGTGATTTATGCAATTAGTAGCCTTACTATCCCATTTCTTTATAATAGCATTTCAAACCACCAAATCTCATACAAATACGCATAGTTGTTCCATACATCGTCAAACACATTTCTCAATACGTATGCATTTTACAACGCCCTACATACCCATAAAATATGAGCAGTTACCTCTATATACTTACAGAATTCCCTTACCTGGAATCGCGACTCATGATTCCACTTCCTTAAAGTTGCGTACTCGTGCGGTCCGATTAGTCTCCAACGATCTCTCCGGAACTACACATAAACGTATTTCACAACATTTTAGCCCATTATAATCTAACACATGTGTTTACTATAGTCGATTTGACCTATAGTCTCTATTAACACTTATGAGGCCTCATTTCATTACTCTACCCATAACTCGAGTCTATAGATCCTCTTAGGCCTATTAACTCATTCCAAATAGATATTAGATCAATACTAAGTCTATAGTGTTTGTATTTCATTAATTTCTTCACTATGGCATTTTATCAAGCATCTCATATACCTATCTTCATGAATTCTCTAAACTCATAATATAACTCCACGTAACCATTTCAAATCACCCACATTATTCAAATAACAACTTAACAAATCCCGTAAATCACCAACTCATCTAATTTATACTTTCTCATATTAGACTTATTCCATTTTCTAGGTTTAACTTATTCAAATACATCTTAGGTAGTTTCAACCATCACTACCCATGCAAATAAACTCCAAAGTTGATAAACAAACAATGTACTTTGGCTGGAGTATTAAAAACTTACCAAATCTAGTTTCTTTTTTTTTGCTCCAAATAGGAAATGCTCCTTCCTCCTTTAATACAAACAATGGGACATTGGTTCCAAACTATGTTGTTCTTCTCTTTGAAATGAACAACTTTGTGTCTAATAGCTCCCTCTCATATCTTGATGAAAATGGGTGAATTTAGGAGTGAGAAAGTTAGGTTTTTGGGTTGAAAATGAAAGGGTGATGTTGTTTCCCGAAAGTTACAGATTTCAGTGCCCTTTTTATAGAAGTCACTTGATGAGATCGATCTGCATTAGGAGGAGATCAATCTAGTCCCCTTAAATTCCTTTTTTTTTTCACGGTATTTTCAAGCATGAGATTGATCTGTCGAAGCTTGAGATCGATCTGCTTCAACCAGAGAACTAAGGATATCGATCTGTATGCTTGAGGATCGATCTTTTCATTACATAATGTTTAGGAGATCGATCTGGCCCCATTAGAGATCGATCTGCTATATTCCATTGCTCAAATAAAAGCAATCTGGCTCTTCTAGATCGATCTCTCATCCTATGAGATTGATCTGGCATTCATATTATCCAGATTTTTTGCAGCAACTCACACCCAACTTCCTTAATTTGCTGCCATGGTCATGTTCTCCTCCAGTTACCTTTAAGACTTGAAAATGACGTCCATTCATACCTTATACACATTAGAACTTGTGTGTATTCATTGTATTGCTAAAGGTATACAATATAAGACCAAATGGAAGTATTTAGATTCATGCAACTTTCTTCCATTTACCACACTACTCATTTCTCATTTCACTCACATTCATCACATCCAAAAGCCCAATCCTTCATATTCATACATAATGAAATTTGTATGTACATTACAATCTCATATTACAAGTATGTACATCGAATCCATGGACTTACATCATTTATACTTTACATTGTAATTACATCACCATACTCATGATTTCATAAAGTTTACATCCAAAATACGAGTCTTACAATTATCCCCCTAATTTGATTAATTTTCTCTAATTATTCAAATAAATAAATTTTAGAAGAAATTTGGATGGTTTGATTGATTTTAAGCTTACATAGTGTAAAATAAGATTGAGTGTGCTAGAAGACAAATTTCATGCCACTAAAAGACAAAAATAAATTTTCTTGTAGTACAACTCATCTATTTTTCCAATCAACTTGCCACATGTCCTTATTTCATTTACTCGTGAAAGATGATGACAAAAATTCACAAGGAATTCTCATGCCTTGGATGATAGTTGTACAAGAAGATAAAGGCCGGTTAAGGAGCTTTGGTGATAAGGAAATATGTTCTTAAAGTAGCTATTCATGTTAGGACAAGTGGCAGTAATTACCAACTCATGAAACTTGTGTTTTTACCCCTATACCCTTAATTTCATTATGTATATAAGCATACTATTAGAATGGAAGAAGTGGTCAACTGCCTTAAGTAGATTAGGATTTATTTTCATGCTTTTTAATGTTTTCTTAGTGTAGAAGAGTAGCTACCAATTTACTTGCTTTATGTTCTTCGAATTCCATTTACATTTCCTTATGTTTTCTTGTTGATTTCTTGAATTCAAGCACTTTTCTTTCCAAGTTTTCATTTAATGTTTAATGCTTTCTTTAATTCCAACACTTAATCTTTATCTTCTTCTCATTTCTTATCTTTTATTTTATATTTGATTGAGCTTTAAGTTCATGGAAGCTTAGGAGATTAAAAAATTACCTCCATAGTTTTTGTGATTAAACTTGATTCGCATTTGTTTTCGAAATTATTTTGCTTCTACTCTGGACTTTTTTCTTACTGTTTGGGAGGTTTACTTACAGTTCTAAGTTTGATTTTTATCTACAATAGTTATGAAGTGGTTAAAAATTGATTTCCAAAGGTTAGATTTCATAAAATTTAGGTTAGTTTTCATTTTGCATTTTTCCCATTTTTCTCTACATGTGTCAATTCTAGGATTTTTATTTTATTTTTTTTGTGTTTTCTTTAATGTCTATTTGGTAATATTTATTTGTATTTAGATCATATTTTAATCTGGTAATTTTTAGGATAGCATTAGCATAGGTTTCATGGCTTTACATATCTCATTTCATTGCATTTGAATATTTTGTTTTTAGCTGCTATTTGCGTCACTTTAAGGTCCCTTTAGGCCATTATTTTGTGTTGTTTTAAGGTTTTTTTAGGTGTCATTTGAGTATATTAAAGTCATATAAACATTAGGTAATTTTTAAGGCATAGTAGATTAGGATTTCATGGCATTCCAGATTTTGATTTGCTACTGTTTAACACCATTTTCATGTCATTTAGGTAGTTTTAAATGTTAATTAGGTCATAGATATGTTAAATAAAATTTAGGAATAGCTAAGTTAATTTTGCATTGCATTTTTAATACATTTTCCTTTTGTTCTTAAGGTTTAGGCATGATTCGAGGATCAATGTCTCAGTTTTCTATTTGCTACTATTTTAGGGTATATTTAAGTGCATTTTATTGTTTAGTGTAAGACCCGAAATTTTTAAATGTAACATTTATAACTTGTGATGTGTATATAAGTCACAAATAATGAAAATCATGAGGAATGTATATGTGAAGTTTGTAAATGTGTATGGAAAGAGTACATATAAGTTTCATTATATATGAATAAGAAGAAATGGACTTTTGTATGTGAGGAATGAGAATATGGAATTTTGGGTAGTGTGGTAAAATGGATGGAAGTTTACATGAGTACATGAATCTTTATACTTCCATTTGGTGTTGTATTGTATACTTTTGGTTATACAATGAATGCACACAAGTTTTAATATATGTATATATATAGTATGAATGGATGTCATTTTCAAGCCTTAAATGTGGTTGGATGAGAAAATGACCATAGTAGCAGAATTAAGAGTGTTTGCGATAAGTTACTGTAGAAAACTGCAGTAAAATCTGGAAAATATGAATAAGAGATCGATCTGGAAGAGCAAAAATTGCTCTCATTTGAGGGATGGAACAGGTCAGATCGATCTCCAATGGGGCCAGATCGATCTGCTGAGCATTCTATGAAGAAGGAATTGATCTCTAAAAGGCCAGATCGATTACCTTAAGCTACTGACTTGCAAAAGATCGATCTCATACAAGAGCAGATCGATCTCCTTAAGGTTCTGTTTTGTGCAGATCGATCTCATGAAAGAGTATATCGATCTCATGTGGTCTGAAAGGTCGGTTTCAAAAGGAAAAATGCAGAGCAAATCAATCTCCTAGGGTAGCAGATCGATCTCATCAAGACAATTCTATAAATACTAGACTTATGCATTTTAGTTTTCATGAGATTTACTATTTCATTCAATAACCAAAGTGTAACCTAGCTAAGAAACACTAGAAAACTTCAGTTTGTGATCAATTTTGAGTGAGATATAGTTGAGCAAAGTTGTTCTTAGCAAGAAGAGAGCAACATACTTGGAAACAAATGATTGAAATCAATGACAAAATGAGGACATGATGAAGAAATGGTGTGAACATGGATTTAATGATGGAATATGCATGTAGGGAAGATTATAAGGTAATCTTATGAAATGCATAAATTTGAAATAAAGAGAAATAAAGATAGTTATGTGAAAATGTGGATTTATACCTTATTTGGAGAAAGTGATGAAAACTATGTATTAAATTGAGATTTGGCAAATGTAATGAGTATATACTAATGCCAATAATTATAACAGCTTCGGAAATTACCATGGAAGCTGATCGAACTGCAAGAGTGAGAAGAAACAAGGAAGAGAGGTCACTTGGCGTGATCCAAGGTAAGGAATTTCGTGAGTAGCTAGAGATGGCTACACGTATATTGAATTAGGGTTTTGATATTATACTCTATATGAATCCCCTGAATAGACATGTTGCTGTGACAGGAACTAATGAGATAAAGTGTGTTTTATCCAAAAATAGGATAAAAAGCCTTAGAAACATGTTATAACAAATATTAATGAGTTGCATGATAGAATGGCTAATGTTTTCATGTATATGTGAAAACAACACATTTAAGTGCTAATTTGATTTAAATTGAGAGAGTTGTGATTTGAATAAGCCATCTATCTGGTTTTATGTAAAAATCATAAGTGCTAGAGAATACTCGCACTATATTTTGAGATATGCATCACATAGTACTAGAGGATATACTCGTACTATATTTTAATGCTATTTTATGCATGTTAGAGTATTGGGAGCATTACTCGTACTCAGTTTGTGATTGATGCATATAGAGTATTGGAAGCTTTGCTCATACTCAGTTTTACATGACATAGTACTTGAGTGATAACTCGTACTTGATTTGAAAAGAGAATTATGTATTAACATAGTGCTAGAGGTTACTCAAACTAGTGTTTGATATTTTGAGATGCATACACAGTGTTTAAGAGGCGAAGTGTTGATTATGACTCACACTCAAGACACGCACTGCAGTTTTACGTGATATATAAGACATGCTATAGAAAAATCGTGACGATTTCCTCCGTGTAGATTGAGTGTCACACTGTTGAGATGTTCACACGTGGATTTAGAGACGTGGCATTTATTCCATGGTGTGAGGACTAAGACCTATGGCAGGCATCCCGACCATGAGGAGAGGGTCCATAGGTGTACGTTGTACCGTGCGAATGGCATGGAGTACTCTGTACTGTGTGTTGTGTGGAGTTGTGGAGTTGAGGAGTTTATAGCTGGCGGTTGTGATGGACTGGTCCCCCTCTCGTTGCAGTAGTGATTAACCGAACATCGAGATCTGTGTTGCCTAGGATTTTACCATTATAGGATATGGTCATAGTCTAGGAGAGTATTGCATTTAGCCACTGAGTCTCGCATGATATATGTGATGCCCCGAAAACGCGAAAAATATGGCAAATTCAAAACTTTTTCTATATCATTACACATATCTAGGTGCATTCCTGTACAGTGTCATGCATCAATATTTGTGTATATATATATATCATAAACCACACCTCAGGATCTAATCATAACATAATTAGACATATCACATCAGATACATTCCTCAACTCAGACTGAATTATCCTAATACATCTCATACATCATAGTACATCAAGTGTCTGTAAATACAATTATAGTCTGATTACATGAAATAATAAAATGCACCTTAAGTACAATATGTGGCCTGGAGCTCGAGTCCTCCACTGGCCACTAATCCGTACGTCGCAGGAAAAATCTCTTTACTTGAAGAAATCTGGGGAAAAGATAAAACAAGGTGAGCTTCTAAATTGCTCAGTAAGAAGATAAGGGATTCATTAATAAGAAATGATTTACACAGCACAATCATTTTGTTTTACATGATAAACTCAATAAACTCAGTGGAAAATGTAGCATGAATAGTTAAAACATCATCTCAAGGCTCATGTAAAAACATGATAATAAACGGCTCAATTCAAGGTTACAAGCATGTAGGAATTAAGATACGATAATGGCTTTTCTCTTTAAAACGTAGTAAAAATCACTGCAATAGTAATGCACGCGGCACGACCACTAAATAAAATCTACACGTGGTACAACCACTAATTAAAATCTGCACGTGGACAGCCACCAAACACACGTGGCACAGCCACTGATTTAGATTTGCACGTGGCACAGCCACCAAATACAGGTGGCACAGCTACTGATTAGAATTCACACATGGCACAGCCATTGATTAGAATTCACACGTGGCACAACCACCAAATACACGTAGCATAGCCACTTATTAGGATTCACACGTGGTAGGTAACCAATGCTACCAGAGTAAGGGTCATCTCACGTTACCAGAACAGAGGAATATTGGACTTACATGCTACTAGAGCAATGCTCGGTGTGTATTCAAAATGACACACCAAAGTCTCAATCAATAGCCATTATCATAAAAAATCGTTTTGCCTTCACGTAAAGCTCATAATGGTTTTCTCTCAAAAAACTCATTTCAAACTGTTTTGTACTCAACACAAAAAATGTTAAACCCGAGCTTCAACTGGCAAAACCACGTACACATTTCTCAAATCTCAGTGCGCCTTAATGTAGGGCCTAAAACACTTTTCACATTTTAAACAAAAAATGGTTATAAAATGTTTTCACATATAGTTTATAACTCATAAAAGTTGAGCCCCAACTGGCTATAAAATCGTTTGCAATTCTCATTCACAACACATCAAACATGCTGGTTTTCTCAATCGAAAATCATGCTACAATATTATCACAAAACATATAGACAAATGAGTTTAGTTTTCCCTTACCTCTTTGCACCTCGTATAGTGCAATCGTTCCCCCATATCACAGACTAGTCTCCATTCCACTTTGAAACTCCCGAGCTGTCCAAACGGTGTAAAAATATCAATAACTCAACTCAATCGCATTATTGAGCACACATTTTCTCATATTCTCATTAACACCTCAAATTACTCAATTCTCATAACTTTATCACAATTCACATACTCATTCACTACACCTCACAATCCTACATTTCTCATACCATATTCCAAGCTAAATTCACCACATTGTCTCAATTCCAATTTATAGCCATAATTCCCAAAATTACCATAATTGCATAATAACATCTCTACTCCAATAAAATCATAGTTTCATCAATCCCTAATCATCTCCCAACTATTTCATCACAATGCCCATGCTCACAATCACCAAAGATTACTTCAAAATCAAAGATCGAGGTTTAAAGATTACCCAAACTTGTGGAGTGCTCAACTCACACCTCGATTCGATTCATTCTTCAATTTCCAAGTATGTTATTCTCTTTTGGATGAGGAACAACTTTCCCTCTTGCCATAACCTTCGATTTGGACGAAAATGGGGACTTTGGAAGAGAGAGAAAGCTAGGGTTCGGCTAAAATGGAGGTTGGAAGAGAGAGAAAAGATGAAATATAAGAAAACACAGGGGTCTTTATATAGGCCAAGGGTAGGAGATCGATCTGGCTCTTAATGAGATCGATCTGCATTTGAATTTGAGGATGATTTGGGGTAATTTTATGCCTAGGAGATCGATCTGTCGTGGGGTGAGATCGATCTCTTAATGGCTTTATGAGATCGATCTACTCCAATTATGAGATCGATCTCTAGTTTACAGAATGCTTCATGAGATCGATCTGCTCCTTGAGGAGATCGATCTTCTCCTTAACAGAAACATTTTGAGATCGATTCCCTCCTCATGAGATCAATCTCTTCATTACATAATCATAATGAGATCGATCCTCTTCCATTGGAGATCGATCTGCTCGCTTAAATTCCTCCTTCCTTGTCATTTTTTACCTACCAGATCGATCCTCTCTTCTCCAAGATCGATTTGGCCCTATAGTTTCATACTTTAACATAAAATCTCATTTATAACTCATTCATCACTTAAAATTTCATTTCATACCACCTCAATATATGAGTACATCATATTTAGTTCAATCAATTACACTTCATGTTCTCATTACATAATTTGATATGTGTAAAATTCTCAGATCTCACATCCTCCCCACCTTAAAAAGAATTTGGTCCTCCAAATTTAACTCAACTCGTCAAATAGATGGGGGTATTTCTCCTTCATGAGACTTTCCAATTCCCACGTTGCCTCTTCCATTGAGTGATGTTTTCACAAAACTTTCACTAATGGGATGCTCTTGGTTCTAAGTACCTTCTCCTTTCTATCGAGAATCTGGACGGGTTCTTCAGTATAGCTCATGTCCTCTTGTATGTCCATCTCTTCGTACTCTATGACATGAGAAGGTTCCAGGTGGTACTTCCTCAACATAGACACATAAAAGACGTTGTGTATTCCGAACATCTGTGGGGGTAATGCCAATCTGTAAGCTACTTCTCCCACTCTCTCAATAATCTCGAAGGGTCCTATGTATCGAGGACTCAACTTCCCTTTCTTTCCAAACCTCATGATACCATTACTTGGTGATATTTTTAGAAATACTGCATCACCAACATCAAAATCGAGTGGATGTCTACGTACATCCGCGTAGCTTTTCTATCTACTCTATGCAGCCTGTAATCTCTCACATATGAGCTTCACACTCTATACAGCCTGTTCAACAAGTTTAAGAGCATTTATCTTTCTGTCACCCACTTCTTCCCAAGCTGCAGGGGATCTACACCTCCTACCATATAGAGCCTCAAAAGGTGTCATCCCAATACTCGCATGATAGCTGTTATTGTAAGCAAACTCTGCTAGGGGGAGGTGATTATCCCATGATCCCTTAAAATCCATTGTACACGCCCTCAACACATCCTCCAGGGTCTGAATAGTCCTCTTTGACTGACTATTTGTCTGAGGATGATAGGCGGTACTAAAACTCAATTGAGATCCCATGGACTCCTGAAACTGGGTCCAAAATTTGGAAGTAAATCGAGAATCTCTATTAGAAGTAATACTTACTGGAGCCCTATGTAATCTAGCTATCTCGCTGACATATAACTCAGCTAAGGCATCCTTAGTATTTGTGCTCTTAATGGCAAGGAAGTGGGCACTCTTGGTCAATCTATCAACTATGACCCATATTGCATCATGACCCCTTCGGGTCCTAGGTAAACCCATAATAAAGTCCATGGTAACATGCTCCCATTTCCATGTAGGTACATGTAAAGGCTATAGTAGTCCACTAGGCTTTCGATGCTCAGCTTTCACTTGCTAGCATACTAAACATCTGGCCACATACTTTGCCACGTCTCGCTTCATACCATTCCACCAGTACACCTTTTTTAAATCTCGATACATCTTAGTACTCCCTGGGTGCATGGTGCATCGCGAGAAGTGAGATTCTCTCAGTATCTATCTCTTTAGGGTATCATCGTCTGGTATAGAGATTCGTCCTCTGAACCTCAATAATCCATCCTCATTGATTGTGAGATCTGACTATGAAGTCTGCTCAGCTTGGCTCACCATATCGACCAACCTCTGATCACTGCGCTGCCCAGTTCTAATCTGATCCATTATCCTGGGCTCTTTTCGCAGGCTAGCCAAAAATCTAGTCTCTACCTCTTTAACTTTGATCCGAAGTTCGATGAACTGCTCCAGTAAATCCCATTCCCTGATCATCATAGCAGATATCATACTCTTTCTGCTCAGGACATCAGCAACTATGTTCGCCTTACCCGGATGATATAGAATCTCGCAGTCCTAATCCTTAAGGAGTTCCATCTATCTCCTTTGTCTCATGTTTAACTCCTTCTGATCAAACAAATACCTCTAACTCTTGTGGTTAGTGAAGATCTGGAATCTTTCCCTATATAGGTAGTGCCGCCAGATCTTCAAGGCAAATACTATAGCGGCTAACTCTAAATCATGCGTGGGGTAATTTCGCTCATGCTCTTTCAACTGTCGCGATCCATATGCGACCACTCTCTCGTTCTGCATAAGCACACACCCCAATCCTTGATAGGATGCATCACTATAAACTGAAAATCCTCCTGATCCCTCAGGAATAGTCAACACAGGTGCCGCTATCAATCTCCTCTTCAATTCCTGAAAATTGAGCTCACACTGATCAGTCCATATGAACGGAGTCTCCTTACGCGTGAGCTTAGTCAAAGGAGCGACAATCCTGGAAAATCCTTCCACAAATCTTCTGTAGTACCCTACTAAACCAAGGAAGCTTCGTACTTTTGTAACTGTCCTCGGTCTTTCCCAATTAAGCACAACCTTTACTTTACTTAGATCCACTGGTACTCCTTCTTCTGACACTATATGACCAAGGAAAGCTATCCGATCCAGCCAAAACTCACACTTACTAAGCTTTCCATATAATTGTTTATCTTGGAGTATCTGAAGTACTAACCACAAATGCTGTGCATGCTCCTCATATGACCGAGAGTACACCAGGATATCATCAGTAAAGACTATCACAAATTTATCTAGATAGTCTCTGAACACCTTGTTCATTAACCTTATAAAGGCTGCAGGGGCGTTTGTAAATCCAAAGGACATCACTAGAAATTTATAATGGCCATACCTTATCCTGAAGGCCGTCTTCGGGATATCTTCTTCCTTAATCCTCAATTGGTGATAGCCCGATCTCAAATCAATCTTAGAAAAGACTGAGGCCCCTCTCAGTTGATCAAGTAGATCATCAATCCTGGGTAATGGATATTTATTCTTCACCACGGCTTTATTCAACAATCGGTAGTCTACGCATAATCTGAGACTACCATCCTTCTTCTTAACAAATAAAACTGGTGCTCCCCACGGTGAAACGCTGGGTCTAATAAACCCTTGATCCAATAACTCCTGTAGTTGTTTCTACAATTCCTCAAGTTCCATTAATGTCATCATGTATGGAGGTCTAGAGATCGACTGAGTATCTAGTGCCAAATCAATGGTAAACTCCAATTCTCTCTCTGGTGGTAAACCTGATAACTCATCTGGGAAAATATCCAGAAATTCACACACCACAGGTATATCCTCAATCCTCGGGTGTTCCTAATCATCACCTGAGATGAGTGTTTCATAACATTCACGTAAAAAATCATATTTAGTACTCTTAAGAGCAATATCAAAATTTCAATTTGCTTACAAAATTCCATACGTCTATTTACTCAATATTTCAAACATACACTGTACGGTTCAGGTAGGGAGAAAGTTACAATCTTAGTGTAGCAGTCTAAACTCACTCGATTGGTTACCAACCAATCCATTCCTAAAATTACATCAAACCCATGCATATTTAATATTATTAGATCTGCTAACATTACTCTATCTCCCACCTTCATTTCACATCTTCTACAGATTAAATCAGTTCTCTGGGATTCACGCTTAGGGGTATTTACATGTAGTATATACTCTAGGGGTTCAAACTTCAAGTTTAATCTACATGCAAAATGCTCAAAAATAAACGAATGCATGGATCCTAGATCAATCAACACATGAGCCTTATGATTACAGACAGAGAGTGTACCTCTTATAGTTTCTGCTGAAGTGTCTACTGTTTCCTTGTCCAATGTAAATACACGTCCCTGTGTGACGGGTGTCTTTCCTTTCTCTACAGCAATGGCTCATTTCTGGGGATTCACTCTCTGATGCGGCTGTCTAGTAGGCTCTAGAGCATGTGGTCTTTGAGGTTGAGGCAGTCTTTCACCGTGTGACCCATGTCTCCACATCTAAAACATCCATGGATCAACCCAGTACAACTTCCCTCATGCATTCGGCCACAATTTTTGTAATCCCTTATCTCAGGCCTGACATCTCGAGGGGTCTCCCTAATAATGGGATAAGCTCTAAGTCTCTCTAATCTGCCCTTCTGCACCTCAATCCTTCCTCTTCTGAAGGAACCTCTCCGAACATCTATTTGGGAAATCGCTAGCCTCTTACTCTTATCCCTATTCACCGCTCTGAGGTCATTCTGGGATTGTACCATCTCGATTCCCCTCTCAATCTTTTGTGCTCATCTCAGAGCATCTCCAAACTCAGTAATAAATAGCCCTATCAATCTATCTCTGATGATGGGCTTCAATCTATATACAAATCTCTCAGTACGGAGCTCCTCATTCTTGAAGGTCTCTGGATTATATCTTAATAGAGCGGTAAATTGGCTCTCATAGTCATCCACAGACATATCACCCTGTACTAGATCTAAAAACTCTGTCTACTTTCTTCTCTGGGCAGCTCGTGGTACATATTGGGTTCTAAAGGCTGTCTGAAACTCTTCCCAACCAATCACATCCTAGTGGGACATCAGAATACCCTGGGTAGTACCCCACCAATCTCGAGCTCTCCCTTTCAACATATATGCACTCTTACTGACCCTTTCAGCATTTGTGCACCCCAAATAGTCAAATATGACTCTCAACTCTGTCAGCCATTCTTCAGCCTCAGTCGGATCCTTTTTCCCTTTGAATGCGGGCGAATTCATTTTCAAAAAGTCCTTCAGTCAGACCATACTTCTGTTATCAGTTTGAGTGACAGGAGGCACTGGGTCCATCTGTACTGGGGGCACGTGAGGTCCTTGTGGTGGTGTAGGAGTAGTACCTGAGGCATTAACTCCAAAATGTTGCATAAGTAGCGCTACCATTTGCTCAAAACCTTACCTCACATCGGTCTCAATCCAGTTAAATCGACAGTTAGGACTCTCTGGTTGTGGGGCAAGTGGCGGAGGTGGCTCTGCCTACGTCCTCAAACGATCTCGTCGTCCACTGATTCTCAATCTTAATTCGTTTCATGCGCATACACATCAAACTTGATTGAAATCTCAATCCTCAAATTCAATTCATGACCAGACTATTACAAACACTTGGGATGTATTCTATTTCACTTAATCGACATTGACAGTACTAGACACTCTAAGCTCTGATACCAAGAAAATTCTGTGATGTCCTAGAAATGTAAAAAATAGGGCAAATTCAAAACCTTTTCTATATCATTACACATATCTAGGTGTATTCTTGTACAGTGTCATGCATCAATATTTGTTTATATATATCATAAACCACACCTCAAGATCTAATCATCACATAATTAGATATATCACATCAGATACATTCCTCAGCTCAGACTGAATTATCCTAATACATCTCATACATCATAGTACATCAAGTGTCTGTAAATACAATTATAGTCTGGTTACATGAAATAATAAAATGTACCTCAAGTACAATATGTGGCCTGGAGCTCGAGTCCTCCACTGGCCACTAATCCGTATATCGCAGGAAAATTCTCTTTACTTGAAGAAATTTGGAGGAAAGATAAAACAAGGTGAGCTTCTAAATCGCACAGTAAGAGGATAAGGGATTCATTAATAAGAAAATGATTTGCACAGCACAATCATTTTGTTTTACATGATAAACTCAATAGACTCAGTGGAAAATGTAGCATGAATAGTTAAAACATCATCTCAAAGCTCATGTAAAAACATGATAATAAATTGCTCAATTCAAGGTTACAAGCATGTAGGAATTAAGATGCGATAATGGCTTTTCTCTTTAAAACGTGATAAAAATCACTGCAATAGTAATGCACGCGGCACGACCACTAAATAAAATCTACACGTGGCACAACCACTAATTAAAATCCACACGTTGCACAGCCACCAAACACACATTGCACAGCCACTGATTTAGATTCCCACATGGCACAGCCACCAAATACACGTGTTACATCCAGTGATTAGGATTCACACGTGGCACAGCCACCAAATACACGTGGCACAACCACTGATTAGGATTCACACGTGGTACAGCTACCAAATACACGTGGCACAACCACTGATTAGGATTTACAAGTGGCATAGCCACCAAATACATGTGGCACAACCACTTATTAGGATTCACACGTGGTAGGTAACCAATGCTACCGGAGTAGGGGTCATCTCACGTTACCAGAACGGAGGAATATTGAACTTAGATGCTACTAGAGCAATGCCCGGTGTGTATTCAAAATGACACACCTAAGTCTCAATCAATAGCCATTATCATAAAAAATTATTTTGCCTTCATATAAAGCTCATAATGGTTTTCTCTCACAAAACTCATTTCAAAACGTTTTGTACTCAACACAAAACATGTTAAACCCGAGCTTCAACCGGTAAAACCGCACACACATTTCTCAAATCTCAGTGCGCCTTAACGTAGGGCCCAGAGCACTTTTCACATTTTAAACACAAAATGGTTATAAAATGTTTTCACATATAGTTTATAACTCATAAAAGTTGGGCCCCAACCGGCTATAAAATCGTGTACAATTCTCATTCACAACACATCAAACATGCTTATTTTCTCAATCAAAAATCATGCTACAATATTATCACAAAACACATAGACAAATGAGTTTAGTTTTCCCTTACCTCTTTGCACCTCATAAAGTGCAATCGTTCCCTCGTATCACGTACTAGTCTCGCATTCCACTCTGGAACTCCCGAGCTATCCAAACGGTGTAAAAACATCAATAACTCAACTCAATCGCATTATTGAACACTCATTTTCTCATAATCTCGTTAACACCTCAAATTACTCAATTCTCATAACTCTATCACAATTCACATACTCATCCACTACACCTCATAATCCTACATTTCTAATACCATATTCCATAATAAATTCACCACATTGTCTCAATTCCAATTTATAGCCATAATTCCCAAAATTACCATAATTTCATAATAACATCTCTACTCAACCAAAATCATAGTTTCATCAATCCCTAATCATCTCCCAACTATATCATCACAATGCCCATGCTCACCATCACCAAAGATTACCTCAAAATCAAAGATCGAGGTTTAAAGATTACCCAAACTTGTGGAGTTCTCAACTCACACCTCGATTCGATTCGTCTTTCGATTTCCAAGTATATTTTTCTCCTTTGGATGAGGAACAACTTTTTCTCTTGCCACAACCTTCGATTTGGATGAAAATGGGGACTTTGGAAGAGAGATAAAGCTAGGGTTTGGCTAAAATAGAGGTTGGAAGAGAGAGAAAAGATGAAATGCAGGAAAACACAAGGGTCTTTATATAGGCTGAGGGTAAGAGATTGATCTGGCTCTTGATGAGATCGATCTGCATTTGAATTTGGGGACGATTTGGGGTGATTTTATACCTAGGAGATCGATCTGTCATGAGGTGAGATCGATCTCTTAATGGCTTTATGAGATCGATCTGATCCAATTATGAGATCGATCTCTAGTTTACAAAATCCTTCATGAGATCGATCTGCTCCTTGAGGAGATGATCTTCTCCTTAACAAAAACATTTTGAGATCGATTCCTTCCTCATAAGATCGATCTCTTCATTACAGAATCATAAGGAGATCGATCCTCTTCCATTGGAGATCGATCTGCTCGCTTGAATCCTCCTTCCTTGTCATATTTGACCTACCACATCAATCCTCTCTTCTCTAAGATCGATCTGGCCCCATAATTTCACTCTTTAACATACAATCTCATTTATAACTCATTCATCACTTAAAATTTCATTCCATACCACCTTAATATATGAGTACATCATATTTAAGTTCAGTCAATTACACTTCATGTTCTCATTACATAATTTGATATGTGTAAAATTCTTAGATCTCACAATATATCACTTGTTTTCATGATACGGTTAGACCTGACAGAGATAGGTCTGGAAACTGGTTTGTGTTGTGTTGTGAACTGCCATATTTACTATGATTTATGTGTAAATGGCATGATTTCTATAAAGGCATTCTGAAATTGTAAATATGCACTGTTTTACATGAATGCCTATATTTAATAACTCACCATGATTTTAAGTACATGAAACGTATTTTATACTATCATTATATCATTTGATACATGCTTTGAGATGAGAGAAGGAAAGGTAAAGCCTTATTTTCAGTAGATTGTGCGGTTGTCTACTTGCTTGCCTGATTTCCTCATCCCCCTTTATTTTCCACTCTCTACAGATCATCCGTAGTATATTAAGTCTGGCAGAGGTATAGCATTCGTTGTATCTGTTGCCTATCCATCTTGTGAGAGGTATACACACTCGAACATTTTTTACTAAACAATGTAAAAACACAGTTATGTAAACGATGGTACGATCAAAATGTATATGTACAAATACTGTATAACAGTTTATCTTATCGAAAAGAATACTTAATTGTATGTATAATGTAAATGAATATGAGTGGGTGACTAATATCGAAACCCAGCCCAACTGTCAAGGAGAGAAAGGTAAGTAAAGTAAAAAGCGAAAAATTTGTAGTGGTTTTTGGTAAGTCACAGAATGAGGTCATGACATTTAGATCATCATTAAACCATGCATTTAGGATTGTAATGTTAGTTAGTATTAGAGATAGCATTTAAAGCATTTAAATTTCATTTTTGGTTCCATTTAGCATAAACAATTAATTTTTTCCAGGTTTGAGTTTAATTATTGTTTTGCATTCTTTCTAATGTCATTTATATGCATTTATGTGTTATTTAAATCATATATTCATTATATTAATTTTAGGATTAAGTAGGTAATTTTTCTAAGCATTTTTCACTATATTTTGCATCATTTTCATAGGCTAAGGCGTCTTTACTGGGTAATGTTTCACTTGCTATTTGGTGATGTTTCTAGTGTCAATTAGGTGGTTGTAAATGCTCTTACAATCACTCAAACATTAGTATAATTTTAGGTTGCATTAGATTTATTTTTGTTAGGCATTTTCATGACATTTTCAATTTTATTTATCGTGATAAGCTTGAATTGTGTGCTGCTATCTAGGTTTTATTTTGGCTTTCTTTTAAGCATTTAGATGGTGCATTTCATGAGGTTTTAGGACATATTTAGGTTGTATAATTAGTGGTTAGAGGTTAGGGAATTTTAAAATTAATTCTGATATCATTTTCATTACATTCAGTTAGGTTGTTACATTTAAATTCAATTTTATCCTGTGAGACTTGAATTTTCATGTTATTGCTCATTTATGATAGATTGAGAAGTTTAAGACTCATGTAAATGTTATGCAGGGCTCAAAAAGATTAAGACTCCCGGGATAGTGACACGAAGCCCAAGGCACTTGTTTCGAGGTAAGATCTCGAATTTAAGTGTTTTTTCATAAAGTATGATTTTAAGTATGCTATGATGATTAGAATGTGAAACTAAGACATTAGAAGTGGAAAAGTTAGTAAAACTCGGGTTTACACTAAACCGAGCAAATGAGTCAAGAAATAGAAATAAATTTGAAATAAATTTTAGAAATTCACGAAAATTATTCCGAGGCTATAGAAAATTAGTATAAGGCATAATTTACATGAGGAATGAAATTTGAGTGGATATATGGAGGTTTAGGTGATCAAATGAATTTTTAAAGTAAACCGAAAACCTTAAGTTACATTATTTGGTAATGACCAAGTTGTGCAAAATGAGCCAAATCAAGAAACCTTTCTTAAACAAGTGTGCCCCAAATGTTTATGAGAGATACTAGAGACATAGCAGCACACTTAAGAAGTGGAAATTTGGAAGACAATGGGCCAGAACTATTTTTCATGGATTTTTTAAAACTGACCAGTGGGCTGCCCCAACCCAGTGAACTAGATACCCATCAGGGAAAGCCCAATTTTGACCCATCTAAAGACCAGATTTAGACCCCACCTTTTGCAACATAAAACTAGACTTGTATACCTTTCAGAGGGCTCTGAAAACACTCAAAACTAAGCTCCCACGAGCCCTCACCTCCCTCTCAAAAGTTTCGCAAGCGTTACTGTACCTCTCCCCTTCTTTATTTTTTTGACCCCTTTTCAAGCCAAATTGGACTCCGAAAAACAGGGATGAAATCTTCCCCTTTCGGTTTTATATAACATATAAAAAATCTAGCCATAAAGAAGTTCATTTACTAGGTGAAAACTTAGAGAGAAGAACAGGGCAGAATCTGCCCTGTTCCGAGGTGAGAGAAAGTTTGATTTTTGAAAGTTTTTTATTAGTTTTTCTTGTAGTTTTTTATTATTCTAAGCTCTATACATGTTGAATTACAGCTAAGGATTTGTTTGGAAGATCAAAACATGGTCAACTTTGGTCAAAGGTGACAGAAACTTTTTGGATGATGAAGATGATGAGATATGTTTATGTTTGATGATTTTTATGGATTTTTAGTTAAGTAGAATTTAAAGAACTAGTTTATATGGAAGTGTATAGTTCTGATCATCATGCTTAAGTTGTGGAAATGATGAATTTTGGATGAATTCAAGGTTGTTAACAATTAAATTTATACCGAAAAAGTCTGGTTTATAGCTTAGCTTAGTGAAAAACCGAAAGGTATGAGAATTGGTAAGAATTGGATTGATAAAGTGTGGATTATGGATGTGAATGAGTATGTAGGTTATTAAGATAGTGAATGTGAAGTTAGAATAATTATATTGGATAAAATAGCTTAAACTGACACTTAAATCGGTAAAACCAAGAAAATAGGAAAAGTTGACAAAAAGGTCAAAATTGGTCAACTCTTAAGAAGATAAATACATATTTGGATATGTTGAGATGAGATCAAACAATATTTGATGATTTGGTATCATTTTAGGCAGCTCGGGAATCCGACATGCAAAACGAAGCAAACCCAAACCCCGAAAAAGTAACATTGTTTTAACTCCGTTGAGGTAAGGGATGCAATTTAAAATAGTACTAACCTCCTATATCTATTTATTGTTCATAAATGACTTGGAAATCGTAGAAAGAAATCTGTTTGAAAACCATACTTTCTCGGTTTAAGTCCGAAAGGAATAATAAACCGTTTTTAGATATTGAAATCATGATTTTCACTTATTTTCTATAAATAAAATAGATATACATATTTTGTATGAATTATGACATGATTTGATTATTAAAGTTTCCATATGAAAGTAAGTATGAAAGTAAGGATTTTGAGACGACAGGCTACTATTAGTATATGCTGAGTGCATAATCATTCTTACTACTTGTGGTGTCCTGGCTCCGCCACACTTAGTATTAGTTTAGATTCACCAGTGTAGTGTTTATTTTGCCTTAGTGGTGTTGTTTTCCACTACACGTGGTGTCTATTTTCGAAGTATCTTGTGACTGCACGGTGTGTGCCACTAGTGCTCATGCCCTAGCTGTGTGCTAGTGTGATTGAGATACTATATTAGAACTGCTGTACGACCCTGATCTAGTCTACAACCCTTACCATGGCCATAGGTATTATTACCTCTATGGAGGATGTGATATGTTGCATGATAACTATGTTGAAATAGCCTAGTCTCCATGTTTTGATGTATAATGTTTTAATGAAGAAAGTGTATATGATGTTTTAGTATATGAAAGTATGTACAACGTTTTGATGAAGTATGATGTATTTAAAGTAAGCATGTAAAATTGTTTCCTAAGTACGTATGTACAGAAGTATGTTTATTCTGATTTTTTAATTGTTTTTAAATGGTTAAAATTGTTTTAAATGCATACCTTATTGAGCTTTTCCCTGAAGCTCACCCCTTCTTTTCTCCCATTTCAGAGTACCTACAGTGAGATTATTAAGCTATTTACAAGTACGTGAGTAGCTGGTGGATTCAGTGCCTCCCAAACTACTTTCAGTACTCACTCAGGTATGTCATCGGATATTTATTCCCAGACATGTATATTGTACAGATACTAGATTGTATATAAATACTTTTAGGATGTAATCAGTTGTTTTATGGACTATTATGTAAACGTTTTGGGAAGTGAATGAAATGTCGGTGATACTGAGTATGGATATGGAAGTTGTAGTAGTAAAAATGTAGAGTTGAATGTAATAAGTTTAAGAAATAAAATCAACCGCCTTGCGAATATAAACTGTGTTTACCTGTAAGGGGATAGGATATATTATAAAAGGTTATGCTGCCAAAATTTTTGGCAAAATTAAATGGTTAAAAGAATAAGTAAAGAAAGAAACGAAGTAACCTACACTGTACAGGAATGCAACCTAAGTAGAAAAATAAGATTTAAAGGAAAAAGTTAGGCCCCATTTTCTCGCTTTTGGGGTGTTACAGTTAACGTGGTATCAGAGCGATGGTTGTCTAGTACTATCAGTGTCAATATTTAACGTGTGATTACATCCAAAATATCTGTACTTATCTGGTTATAAATTGTATATACCTGTTATAGCTGTAGCTAAAAAAAATTATTGGTATCAGTGCAGGTAATATGTAATCAGTTACCATAAGTGGTAGAAGAGATCGCCCACAGCGGCAAGACCAACCCCCTTCACCTTCGCCCCCTCAACTAAAGAATCTCGATTCCCGGATGAGGAGATTGGAGCAGAGTGTTCAGGGTATGAGAGAGGGGCTCAATCCCTCATAGCTATGCTTGCCCAGTAATTTGGGGCAAATGCTTCAGATACTGATACTACTACGCCCGCACCTCCTCCTTCACCTCTTCCTCCACAAGCCTCTTAGGCACCTCCAGTAGTACAGCCTCAGGTACAAATTGGGGTAGATAACAGAGATAAGGTTGGAATGAAAGACTTTCTAAAGATGTACCCTTCAGAGTTTAAGGGTGTGAAGGAACCAGTACAGGCTGAGGAATGGCTGACAGACTTAGAAAGGATATTTGAGTGTTTAAAGTGTACAAATGCAGATAGAGTTAGAATGGTGACCTATATGTTGATTGGACAGGCTGGTATTTGGTAGAGAACCACCAGAACACATTTAAGGTCCCAACACTCGGAGATTACCTGGGAGACTTTCCTAGCTGCTTTCTGGGGTCAGCATGTACCGCCTACTGCCCAGCAGAGAATGTCACAACCCATTTTATCCTTTTTAACCGAAAATCACTATAAATTTTTCGCATTTTTCCTTTCTTTACCTGGTCGTCAACAACTCACCACTACACTGTTGCGCTGTGAGTCAATAATATCCACCACTCACCATTCATTCACAATCAAATCAAAAGAAGTGTCATTCATTTCAAGTTAAGTTATACATGAAACATTTTCTAGCTTTTACATTCCCCACATTACAATACAAAATAACTCTTGTGCCTTTACATGTTTAGATACAAAAAGAATCCCTGTGTGTATACCTTTTGGCAATGGAAGCAGCCGATATCCAAAATAAAACGCCTCAGTCCTCACTGGACTGCTATGTACGCTCTGTAGAGGGGGAAATAGAGAGGGATGAGAAATCACACGCTCAGTAAGGCAATAATGCAAGCATGGTAGATAACTACTATATCTACATGCTGATAATGTTATGCATAAATTGTTTATAATTGGAGCATGAGGAAATGTGACACTCCGGAAGCGCGAAAAATAGGGTAAATTTAAAACTTTTTAATCATCAAATCACAATTAAGGGTGCATTCATGTGCAGTGTCATACATCATCATACATATCATGCCTCAGGATCTCATCATTAAATATATATATATATATCATATCATATACATTACTTAATTCCAAGTTGATTAATCCTAATGCATCCTATATAATGTTGTACATCAAGTGTCTGTAAATACACATTAGTCTGGGTACATGAAATGTAAATTATACCTCAAATACAAATATATGGCTTAGAGATCAAGTCTTCCACTAGCCAATACTCCGTACGTCACAGGAAAACTTCTCTTCACTTGAAGAAATCTGGAGGGAGAGAAAACATGGTGAGCTTTTAAATCGCTCAGTAAGGGGGTAAGGGACTCATTAATAAAATAATGATTTGCATAGCATAATCATTTTAACTCATAGTTGAAAACTCGATAAAAAATGTAGCATGACTCAATAAAACATCATTCTCATCTCATTCTCTAAAATCATGTAAAAACATGAGAGTACATAACTCAATATAAATCACAGTTACAAGCATGTGAAAATCATGATGCGATAATGGCTTTTCTCATTAAAATGTGATAAAAATCACCGTACTAAAATGCACATGGCACAGCCACAAAACACAACTCATGTGTAAAACTAGACTAGGCAATAAAACTCATATAAAACTTGTCATGGTACATCATAATAAATCTCCTCTGTGTGCGCATCCCAGGCATCCTCATAAGAGGGAACGTCGACATATGGTCGTGTACATGGGATATTGGACTTACGCGTTACCAAAACAAGGCCCAACCTTACATGCTACCAGAGCAATGCCTCTCCTCATGCACACTATCACGTGGTCCCTGGGTTGATTCCTAGGTGGCCCACTCTATCGGTCTTACATGCTACCAAAGCAAGGCCACCTAGCGTTACCAGAACGGGGGTCATCTCACGTTACCAAAACGGAGGCATCTCTCGTTACCAAAACGGAGGAATATCGAACTTACATGCTACCAGAATGAGGCCCAGACTTACATGCTACCAGAGTAAGGCCTCCTAACGCTACTAAAGCAGAGGAATAATCGGACTTACCTGTTACCAGAACAAGGCCCGATGTGTGTTCAACATGACACGCCTAAGTCTCAATCATTAGCCATTATCATATAAAACATTTTGCCTTCACGTAGAACTCATAACGGTTTTCTCTCATAAATCTCATTTAAAAGATTTGTGTACCCAACACAAAACATGTTAAAACCGAGTTTCAACCGGTAAAACCATGAACACATTTCTCAATCTCAGTACGCCTTAAAGTAGAGCCCAAAATCTCTTTTCACGTTTTAAACACAAAACGGTTGTAAAACATTTTTACGCTTAGTTTACAACTCATAAAAGTTGGGCCCCAACCAACTATAAAATCGTGTGCACAGTCATTCACAACACATAAAACATGCTTGTTTTCTTAATCGCAATTCATGCTACAATATTTCACAATTCACATAGACAAACGAGTTTAAGTTTCCCTTACTTCTTTGCACCTCGTATAGTGTAATTGTTCCCCCGTATCACGGACTAGCCTCGCATTCCACTCTAGAACTCCCAAGCTGTCCAACGATATTAAAACATCAATAACTCATTATCACATAACCTCTAAATCTCTATATCGAGCATATTCCCCATATTCTCATTAAATACCACAATTATCCCATTTCTCATGACTCTATCACAATTCATAATACCCATGCCAAAATCACCTCATGGCCTCAATTTCCAATTTATAGACAAAAATCCCAATTTACCACAATTTACTTAATATCATCATCACTCCAATAAAATCATAATTTTTGTCAACTCTAATCCTTTCCTAACTATTTCATCACAATTCCCATACTCACAATCACCAAAAATCACTTCAAAATCCAAGATTGAAGTTTAGAGATTACCCAAACTTGTGGAGTGCTCAACTCACACCTCGATTCGATTCGTCTTTTGATTTCCTAATATGTTGTTCTCCTTTGGATGAGGAACAACTTTCCTTCTTACCACAACCCTTGATTTGGACGAAAATGGAGACTTTGGAATAGAGAGAAAGCTAGGGTTCGACTGAAATGGAGGTTTAGGAGAGAGAGAGATCCATTTCCAGGAAAAACAAAGGGGTCTTTATATAGACTGAGAGTAGGAGATTGATCTGGCTCTTGATGAGATCGATCTGCATTTGAATTTGGGGACGATTTGGGTTAATTTTTTTGCCTAGGAGATCAATCTGTTATGGGGTGAGATCGATCTCTTAATGGCTTTATGAGATCGATCTGTTTCAATTATGAGATCGATCTCTAGTTTACAGAATGCTTCATGAGATCGATCTGCTCCTTGGGGAGATCTATCTTCTCTTTACAAACTGTTTCATGAGATCGATCTACTCTTAGAGGAGATCGATCTTCTCCTTTACAGAAACATTTTGAGATCGATTCCTTCCTCATGAGATCGATCTCTTCATTACAGAATCATAAGGAGATCGATCCTTTTCCATTGAAGATCGATTCGCTTGCTTAAATTCCTCATTCCTTGTCATTTTTAGCCTACCAAATCGATCCTCTCTTCTCCAAGATCGATCTGGCCCCATAGTTTCATACTTTAACATAAATTCTCAGTTATAACTCATTCATCACTTAAAATTTCATTCCATACCACCTCAATATAGAGGTACATCACATTTAGTTCAATTCAATTACATTTCATGTTCTCATTACATAGTTTAGATATGTACAAAATTTTCAGATCTCACATCCTTCCCACCTTAAAAGAATTTGGTCTTCCAAATTCAACTCAACTTGTCAAACAAATGGGGGTACTTCTCCTTCATGAGACTTCCCAATTCCCTAGTTGCCTCTTCCATTGAGTGATGTTTCCACAAAACTTTCTCTAATGGGATGCTTTTGGTTCTAAGTACCTTCTCTTTTCTATCGAGAAGCCGGACAGGTTCCTCAGTGTAGCTTATGTCCTCTTGTATGTCTATCTCTTCATACTCTATGACATGAGAAGGGTCCGAGTGGTACTTCCTCAACATAGACGCATGGAAGACGTTGTGTATTTTAGACATCTGTGGGGGTAATGCTAACCTGTAGGCTACCTCTCTTACTCTCTCAAGAATCTCGAATGGAAATGGCCCTATGTATCGAGGACTCAATTTCCCTTTCTTCCCAAATCTCATGATACCCTTACTCGGTGATATCTTCAGAAATATTGCATCACCAACATCAAACTCGAGTGGCCGTCTACGTACATCTGCATAGCTTTTTTGTCTACTCTGTGCAGCTCGTAACCTCTCAGATATGAGTTTCACACTCTATACAGCTTGCTCAACAATCTCGGGAGCATTTATCTTTTTGTCACCAACTTTTTCCCAAGCTACAGGGGATCTACACCTCCTACCATATAGGGCCTCAAAAGATGCCATTCCAATACTCGCATGATAGCTGTTATTATACATAAACTCTGCTAGGGGCAGGTGATCATCCCATGATCCCTTAAAATCCATCGTACACGCCCTCAGCATATCATCTAGGTTCTGAATAGTCCTCTCTGACTGACCATCTGTCTGAGGATGATAGGCGGTACTAAAACTCAATCGAGATCTCGTGGACTCCTAAAACTGGGTCCAAAATCTGGAAGTAAATTGGGAATCTCTGTTAGAAGTAATACTCACTAGAGCCCCATGTAATTTAGTTATTTTACTGACATATAACTCAACTAAGGCATCCACAGTATCTGTGCTCTTGATGGCGAGTAAGTTGGCACTCTTTGTCAGTCTATCCACTATAACCCATATAGCGTCACGACCTATCCGGGTCCTCGATAAACCCATAATAAAGTCCATGGTGACATGCTCTCATTTCCATGTAGGTACAGGTAAAGGTTGTAGTAGTCCTCTGGGCTTCCGATGCTCAGCTTTCACTTACTGGAATACTAGACATATGGCCATATATTTTGCCACGTCTCTCTTCATACCACTCCACTAATACACCTTTCTCAAATCACGGTACATCTTAGTACTCCATGGGTGCATGGTGTATCGCGTGCAGTGGGACTCTATCAGTATCTGTCTCTTCAAGGTATCGTCGTGCGGTACACAAATCTATCCTCTGAATCTCAACAATCCATCCTCGCTAATTGTGAGATCCGACTGTGAAGTCTGCTCAGCTTGGCTAACCATATCTATCGATCTCTAATCATTGCGCTGCCCAGATCTAATCTTATCCATGATCCTGAGCTCTATTCGTAGGCTAGCCAAAAATCTAGTCTCTACCTCTTTAACTCTGATCCGGAGTTTGACGAACTGCTCTAGTAAATCTCATTCCTTGATCATCATAGCAGATATCATACTCTTCCTGCTCAGGGCATCAGCAACTACGTTCGCCTTACTCGGATGGTACAGAATCTCGCAGTCATAATCTTTAAGGAGCTTTATCCATCTCCTTTGTCTCATGTTTAACTCTTTCTGATCAAAGAGATATCTCAAACTCTTGTGATCAGTAAAGATCTGAAATCTTTCCCCATATAAGTAGTGTCACCAGATCTTCAAGGCAAATACCACAGTGGCTAACTCCAAATCATGTGTGGGGTAATTTCACTCATGGTCTTTCAACTGTCGCGATCCATAGGCGACCACTCTTTCGTGCTGCATGAGTACACACCTAATCCTTGATGGGATGCATCACTATAAACTGAAAATCCTCCTGATCTCTCAGGGATAGTCAACACAGGTGCCGCTGTTAATCTCCTCTTTAACTCCTGAAAATTGAGCTCACATTGATCAGTCCATATAAATGGAGTCTCCTTACGCAGAGCTTAGTCAAAGGAACGACAATCTTGGAAAATCCTTCCACAAATCTTTTGTAATACCCTGCCAAACCAAGGAAGCTTTGTACCTCTATAACTATTCTCGGTCTTTCCCAATCAAGCACAGCTTCTACTTTACTTGGATCCACTGATACTCTTTCCTCTGAAACTATATGTCCAAGAAAATCTATCTGATCCAGCCAAAACTCACACTTACTAAGCTTTCCATATAATTGCTTATCTCGGAGTATCTGAAGTACTAACCTCAAATGTTATGCGTGCTCCTCATATGACCGAGAGTACACCAGGATATCATCAATAAAGACTATCACAAACTTATCTAGATAGTCTTTGAACACCTCGTTCATTAATCTCATAAATACTGCAGGGGTGTTCGTCAATCTAAAGGGCATCACTAAAAATTCATACTATTCATACCTTGTCCTGAAGGCCATCTTCGGAATATCTTCCTCCTTAATCCTCAACTGGTGATAGCCCGATCTTAAATCAATCTTGGAGAAGACTGAGGCCCCTTTCAGCTAATCAAGTAGATCATCAATCCTCAGCAATGGATATTTATTCTTCACCGTGGCTTTATTCAACCGTCGATAGTCTACGCATAATTTGAGACTACCATCCTTCTTTCTCACGAATAACACTGGTGCTCCCCATGGTAAGACACTGGGTCTAATAAACCCTTGATCCAATAACTTCTATAGTTATTTCTTCAATTCCTTAGGTTTCACTAATGCCATCCTATATGGAGGTCTAGAGATAGGCTGAGTATCTGGTACCAAATCAATGGTAAACTCCAGCTCTCTCTATAGTGGCAAACCTGGCAACTCATTTGGGAAGATATCCAAAAATTCGCACACCACAGGTATATCCTCAATCCTCGGATGTTCCTGCTCATCATCTGAGATGAGTGTTTCATAACCTTCACATGAACAATCATATTTAATACTCTCAAAAATAATATTAAAATTTCAAATTACTTAAAAAAATTCCACACATTCATTTCCTCAATATCTCAACCGTACACTGTAAGGTTCAGGTAGGGAGAAAGTTCCAATCTTAGTGTAGCAGTCTAAACTCACACGATTGGTTGCCAGCTATCCATTCCCAAAATTACATCAAACCCATGTATATTTAACATGACTAGATCTGTAAACATCACTTTATGTCCCACCTTTATTTCACATCCTCTACAAATTAAATCAGTTCTCTGGGATTCACGCATAGGGGTATTTACATGTAGTATATACTCTAGAGGTTCAAACTTCATGTTTAATCTACATGCAAAATGCTCAGAAATAAACGAATGCGTGGATTGGATCAATCAACAAATGAGCCTTATGATTACAGACAGAGAGTGTACCTCTTATAGTTTCTGTTGAAGTGTCTGTTGTTTCCTTGTCTAAAGCAAACACACGTCCCTGTGTGATGGGTTTCTTTCCTTTCTCTGCAGCAGTGGCTCGTCTCTGGGGATTCACTCTCTGAGGCTGTTGTCTTGTAGGTTCCGGAGCAGGTGGTATCTGAGGTTGAGGACAGTCTTTCACTCTGTGACCCATGTCACCACATCTAAAACATCCACGGATCAACCCAATACAACTCCCCTCATGCAGTCGGCCACAATCTCTGTAAACCCTTGTCTCAGGCCTAACATATCGAGGGGTCTCCCTGATAATATGATAAGCTCTGGGTCTCTCCAATCTGCCATTTTGTACCTCAATCCTTCCTCTCCTGAAGGAACCTCTCTGAAGATCTGCTTGGGACATCGCTGGCCTCTTGCCCTTGTCCCTAGTCACTGCTCTGAACTCATTTTGGGATTGTACAATTTCAATTCCACTATCAATCTCTTGTGCTCGTCTAGAGTATCTCCAAACTCGATAATACATAGCCCTGTCAATCAATCTCTGATGATGGGCTTCAATCCATATACAAATCTCTCAGTACAGAGCTCTTCATTCTTGAAGGTCTCTAGGTCATATCTCAGCTGAGCGGTAAATCGGCTCTCATAATCATCCACGGAAATGTCACCCTATACCAAACTCAAAAACTCTAGTTGCCTCCTTCTCTGGGCAGTTCGTGGTACGTATTGGGCTCTGAAGGCTGTCTGAAACTCTTCCCAACCAATCATATTCTGGTGGGACATCAAAATACCCTAGGTAGTACCCCACCAATCTCGAGCTCTCCCTTTCAACATATAGGCACTCATACTGACCCTCTCAGCAGCTGTGCACCCCAGATAGTCAAATATAACTCTCAACTTCATCAACCACTCCTCAGCCTCTGTAAGATCCTTCTTTCCCCTAAATGTGGGTGGATTCATTTTTAAAAAGTCCTTCAGTCGACCATACTTCTATCATCAGGTTGAGTAACGGGAGGCACTGGGTCCATTTGTACTAGGGGTGCGGAAGGTCCTTGTGGTGGTGTAGGAGTAGTTAGGAGTAGTACCCGAGGCATTAACTCCAAAATGTTATGCGAATAGCGCTGTTATTTGCTCAAAACCTTACCTCACATCGGTCTCAATTCGGTTAAATCGAGAGTTAGGACTTTCTGGTTGTGTGACAGGTGGCGAAGGGGACTCTACCTGCCTCCTCGAACAACCTCGTCGTCCACTCATTCTCAATCTCAACACGTTTTCTGTGCGTACATATCAAATTTGATTGAAATCTCAATCCTTAATTTCAGTTCATGACCAGACTTACACAGACACTTGGGATGCATTCTAATTCACTTAATCGACACTAACAGTACTAAACACCCTAAGCTCTGATACCAAGAAAACTCTGTGATACCCCGGAAGAGTGGAAAATAGGGTAAATTTAAAACTTTTTAATCATCAAATCACAATTAAGGGTCCTATGCAGTGTCATACATCATCATACATATCATGCCTCAGGATCTCATCATTAAATATATATATATATATATATCATATCATATACATTACTCAATTTTGATTAATCCTGATACATCCCATATAATGTTGTACATCAAGTGTCTGTAAATATACATTAGTCTAGGTACATGAAATGTAAATTATACCTGAAATACAAATATATGGCTTGGAGCTCAAGTCCTCCACTAGCCAATACTGCGTACGTCACAGGAAAACTTCTCTTCACTTGAAGAAATCTGGGGGGAGAGAAAATAGGGTGAGCTTCTAAATCGCTCAGTAAGGGGGTAAGGGACTCATCAATAAAACAATGATTTGCACAGCACAATCATTTTAACTCATAGTTGAAAACTCAATAAAAAATGTAGCATGACTCAATAAAACATCATTCTCATCTCATTCTCTAAAATCATGTAAAAAAATGAGAGTACATGACTCAGTATAAATCACAGTTACAAGCATGTAAAAATCATGATGCGATAATGGCTTTTCTCATTAAAACGTGATAAAAATCATAACACTAAAATGCATGTGGCACAGCCACAAAACACAACTCATGTGTAAAACGAGACTAGGCAATAAAACTCATATAAAACTTGTCATGGCACATCATAATAAATCTCCTCTGGGTGTGCATCCTAGGCATCCTCATAAGAGGGCACGTCGACATATGGTTGTGTACATGGTATATTGGACTTACGCGTTACCAGAACAAGGCTCGACCTTACATGCTACCAGAACAATGCCTCTCCTCATGCACACTATCACGTGGTCCTTGGGTCAGTTCCCAGGCGACCCACTCTATCGGTCTTACATGCTACCAGAGTGAGGCCACCCAGCGTCACTAGAACGGGAGTCATCTCACGTTATCAAAACGGAGGCATCTCTCGTTACCAAAACGGAGGAATATCGAACTTACATGCTACCAGAGCAAGGCCCAAACTTACATGCTACTAGAGTAAGGCCTCCCAACGCTACTTAAGTGGAGGAATAATCGGACTTACATGTTACCAGAACAAGGCCCAATGTGTATTCAACATGGCACGCCTAAGTCTCAATCATTAGCCATTATCATATAAAACGTTTTACCTTCACGTAGAACTTGTAATGGTTTTCTCTCAAAAATCTCATTTAAAACATTTGTGTACCCAACACAAAACATGTTAAAACCGAGTTCCAACTGGCAAAACCACGCACATATTTCTCAATCTCAGTTTGCCTTAACGTAGAGTCCAAAATCTCTTTTCATGTTTTAAACACAAAACGATTGTAAAACATTTTTACGCCTAGTTTATAACTCATAAAAGTTGGGCCCCAACTGGCTATAAAATTGTGTGCACCGCTCATTCACAACACATAAAACATGCTTGTTTTCTCAATTGTAATTCATGCTACAATATTTCACAATTCACATACACAAATGAGTTTAAGTTTCCCTTACCTCTTTGCACCTCGTATAATGCAATTGTTCCCTCGTATCATGGACTAGCCTTGCATTCCACTCTGGAACTCCCGAGCTGTCCAACGATGTTAAAACATCAATAACTCATTATCACATAACCTTCAAATCTCTACATCGAGCATATTGCATTGCCCATATTCTTATTAAATACCACAATTATCTCATTTCTCACGACTCTATCACAATTCATAATCTCATCCACTACATCTCAACATTCTACATTTCTCAGGTATAATACCCATGCCAAAATCACCTCATTGCCTTAATTTCTAATTTATAGACAAAAATCCCAATTTACCACTATTTACTTAATATCATCATCACTCCAATAAAATCACAATTTTCGTCAACTCTAATAATTTTCTAACTATTTCATCATAATGCCCATACTCACAATCACCAAAAATCACTTTAAAATCCAAGATTAAAGTTTAGAGATTACCCAAATTTATGGAGTGCTCAACTCACAGCTCGATTCGATTCATCTTTCGATTTCCAAGTATGTTGTTCTCTTTTGGATGAGGAACAACTTTCCTTCTTGCCACAACCCTTGATTTGGACAAAAATAGGGACTTTGGAAGAGAGAGGAAGCTAGGGTTCGGTTGAAAAGGAGGTTTAGGAGAGAGAGAGATCCATTTTCAGGAAAAACAAAGGGGTATTTATATAGACTGAGGCTAGGAGATCGATCTGGCTCTTGATGAGATCGATTTGCATTTAAATTTGGGGACGATTTAGGGTAATTTTATGCTTAGGAGATCGATCTGTCGTAGGGTGAGATCGATCTCTTAATGGCATTATGAGATCGATCTGTTCCAATTGTGAGATCGATCTCTAGTTTACAGAATGCTTCACGAGATCGATCTGCTCCATAGGGAGATCGATCTTCTCCTTACAGAATGCTTCATGAGATCGATATGCTCCTTGAGGAGATCGATCTACTCCTTTACAAAAACATTTTGAAATCGATTCCTTCCTCATGAGATCGATCTCTTCATTACAGAATCATAAGGAGATCGATCCTCTTCTATTGGAGATCAATTTGCTCGCTTAAATTCCTCATTCCTTGTCATTTTTTGCCTACTAGATCGATTCTCTCTTCTCCAAGATCGATCTGGCCCCGTAGTTTCACACTTTAACATAAATTCTCATTTATAACTCATTCATCACTTAAAATTTCATTCCATACCACCTCAATATAGAGGTACATCGCATTTAGTTCAATTCAATTACATTTCATGTTCTCATTACATAATTTAGATATGTACAAAATTCTCAAATCTCATAGAAAATAAGATGATGCCACATGTATATACATATATCATGTATTGAAAATCATGTAAATAGGCATAAAACATGGAAGTATCAACATGTAAAATCGTCTCATGCTTAACTTATTAAATCTCATCACAAAAAGGGAAATTCATTTAAGAAACATCCATTTCAAAGCACATCATATCTCACCATAAATCAAATTATCATTTCTTTAAATCACAAATCCCACAAGGCTCGACCCCTCCCCTAGGTCTACCCTGGACAATCACATTTACACTTATGTATCAAAAATCATGTGGTACTATGAAATATCAAAATCTATTGTCTCAAGTGCACATGAGCTTTTCATATCATTGTAAGAGAGCCTCCCTGCAGAACAGAGCCTTCCCGCCCTCTCTGGCTTGAGGATGTTGTGCTTGAGGGTGTTGTGCTTGAGGGTCTTTCCCTCGGAGAGCCTCCCCACCGAACAGAGCCTCCCCGCTCTCTTTGGCTTGAGGATGTAGGGTTTGAGGATCTTACCGTAAGAGAGCCTCCCATCGAACAGAGCCTCCCCGCCCTCTTTGACTTGAGGATGGAAGGCTTGAGGATCTTACCAACTTCCACGGCATCCTACATACCATAGTGTGAAAACTTGCACGACCAATGCCCTAGTATGGCATTTATGCATAAAACATGAGAAAATCACGTACGAGCATAGCTCCAGTACGGTTATATGCATAAGAAAACCACTCAAAAGTCACGTACGAGAAGAAGCTCCAGTATGGTTTATAAAACATCATCACAATCAAATCAATGTGCGAGTTAAGCTCCAGCACTATTCATACAAGAGAAAGCATCAAAATCTCATGCGAGCTAGGCTCCAGCACAATTCAAACCACATAAATACGATTGGCTGCTCATACACAATAAAAATAATCTCAAATCATGTTTAGCACTTCACATACATTGTTTCACAAAATCATTCAACCAATTGCTAGCCTATTCATTAATTTTGCTCAAAACAAAGCAATGTGTTTCTCAAAACACCAAAACATGTAGTTTATGCATTTATTAGCCTTACTATCCCCTTTTCAAGAATCATCTCCAGAAACCAAATCATATACATTCTCATAGCTATTCACACATATATCATCAATCATTTTCTCAAACAGCCATATATTTCACAAACACCCTATATTCACCCACGAGTTTAAAGTACGAGCAGCTACCTCTATATACTTATAAAATTCCCTTACCTAGAATCGCGTCGCGTGATTCCACTTTCTTAAAGCTGCGTACTTGTGCATCTCGTTTCGTCTTGAACGATCTCTCTGAAACTCTACACAGTCGTATATCGCACCAATGTAGTTCAATACTATACAACTCTTTTGTTTTCTATAGTCAATTCAACCTATAGCTTCCATTAACACTTATAAGGCCTATTGGTTCGTACCAAGTCGATATTAAATCGATATTAAGCTCATAGTGTTCATAATTCATTAATTTCTTCACTAAGGCATTTTATCAAGCATCTTATATACTCATTTTCATAAATTCTCTAACTCACAATGTAACTTCATTTACCCATCTCAAATCATCCACATTACTCCAATAACAACTTATCAAAATCCATAAATCACTAACTCATCAAAATCACACTTTCTCACACTAACTCATTCTATTTTCTAGGTCACCCTAGTTTCATCACAACCTAGGTAGTTTTGACCATCAACACACATGCAAATCAACTCCAAAACCATTAAATAGACAATGCATTTGGGCTGAAATATTAGAAACTTACCAAATCTAGCATCTCTTCTTGCTTCAAAGAAAAATACACCTTACTCTTTCAATCCAACAGATGGGGCTTTGAATCCAAAGTATGTTGTTCTTCCCTTTGATAGGAACAACTTTGTATCTAATAGGTTCCCTTCAATTCTTACTTGAAATGAGCGGATTTTAGAGAGATAAATCTAGGTTTTGGGTTGAAATGAAAGAAATGGGGGTTTGTTTTCGTGATTTACAGATTTCACTACTCCTATTTATAGAAATTGCTCAATAAGATCGATCTATTGAAGCATGAGATCGATCTGGTCATCTTAAATCCCTCATTTTCATGCCAATTTGAATGCATGAGATCGATCTATCGAGGGCTTGAGAACGATCTATCCCAGGTAGTAGCTTAAGGAGATCGATATGCTTCCAGGGGAGATCGATCTGCTCCAACCCGAGAGCTAAGAAAATCGATCTATTCGCATCCAAATCGATCTTCTCATTATAGAATGTTTAGCAGATCGATCTGGCTCCATTGGAGATTGATCTGTCTTGTTCCATTGCCCAAATAAGAGCATTTTGGCCCTTTTATGAGATCGATTTGACCTTCATATTTCCATATTTCTCTACAGTTTTTCTGCAGCAACTCATACCAATTATTCCTGATTTGCTGCCATGATCATTTTCTGATCCGACCACCTTTGAAACTTGAAAATGGCATCCATCCATATCTTATACACATTAAAACTTGCGTGCACTCATTGTACAGCCAAAGGTATCCCATACCAAACTAAATGGAAGTATAACTTCATTCCATTTCACCACACTACTCATTTTGAGTTCCAATCACATTCATCACTTATAAAAGCTCATTTCTTCATATTCATACATAATGAAACTTGTATATACATCATAAACTCTTACTATAAGTGTGTACATTAAATTTATGGACTTTACATCAATTATACTTCACATTACAAGTACAGTACCATACTTATGAATCCATAAAGTTACACATGAAATACGAGTCTTACAAAGAATGCAGACAGAGTTTTTGGAGTTATCAGAGGGCAACGTGATGGTTAATGAATATGAGAATAGATTTTCTACTCTTATGCGGTATGACCCGGAGACAGTCAGAGATGAGCAGCATCGCACGTGGAGGTTTCTGTCCGGGTTGTGACCAGCCATTCAGGATAGAC
The DNA here is from genome assembly GCA_033439115.1 of Firmiana major. Taxonomy (NCBI): domain Eukaryota; kingdom Viridiplantae; phylum Streptophyta; class Magnoliopsida; order Malvales; family Malvaceae; genus Firmiana; species Firmiana major. The sequence continues at coordinate 34,636,275 of CM065912.1, read as the reverse complement.
TCCTTGATTTTTTTTATTACAGAATTCAGTGATGCACTAGAGTGTGCTCAGGATATTGAGAGAGACCTCGATGTTACTTAGGCCCAGAAGGATTCCGTGGGAAGTCAAAGGGTAAAGGTAAGAGAGTAGAGATCTTTAGATCAAAATCGATGAGGGGTCAGCCGAAGAGATTGAAGCTTGGTAAGTCTCCTATGAGGGCTAATAGGCTTGGGACTATTGCTATTACCCTTATAACCACTCGAAGTCATCTGTTACCTATGAGAAGTTGTAGTGATTGTAGTAAGATGCACAGTGGGCCATGTTACTGGCGAGCAGGTGCCTGTTTTGGTTACGGACAGAGCGAACATCTGATTAAGGATTATCCATCATTGTCAAACCCACAGCCCCAAGATCAGCCACCCTCACCTCCTGAGAGACAGATATAGGTTGTGCAGAAGTAAACCCCTCAGAGACAGGCTACAGCGAAAGAGAATGGTGAGAAGCCCGTCACCCGAGGACGAGTCTTTGCGCTTGATCAAGAGATAGCGGATACCTCATCTGATGTTATTAGAGGTAATCTTCTTGTTTGTAATCATCTAGCTAATGTTTTGTTTGATCCTAGATCCACACACTCGTTCATTTCACCTCAGTTTGCAAGATGTCTGCATGTAAAATCTGAACCCCTAGATTTTGTATGTCATATTAGTACTCTCATGCATGAGACACAAATAACTGATAGAGTGTGTATAAACTGTGAAATCAAGGTGAAAGACAAGGTAATGAATGCAGATCTAATCTTACTAAATATGTTTGGTTTAGATGTAATATTAGGAATGAACTGGTTAGCCGCTAATAGAGTAAGTTTAGACTGCTATACTAAGATTGTAACCTTCTCCTAACCTAATAAATTTGAAATATGTTTTGCAGTTAAGAAATTAAACATATGATGCTTTGAAATATGAAATTCCATGAACTCTTTTGATGTTTGATGAAGGTTATATAGCTTCTGTTTTAGATGCGAGCCGTGAACATCCAAGTATACAGGATATACCAATTGTTTGTGAGTTTCTGGATGTATTTCTTGATGAGCTACTGGGGTTACCACCAGAGAGAGAGCTGGAGTTTTCTATTGACTTAGTACCAGATACCCAGCCAATCTCTAAGACTTCTTATAGAATGGAACCAGTCGAATTAGAGAAGCAGTTGCAGGAATTATTGGATGTCACGACCCATTTTATCCTTTTTAACCGAAAATCGCTACAAATTTTTTGCATTTTCCTTTCCTTACTCGGTCGTGAACAAACTCACCACTACACAGTTGGGCTGTGAGTTAATAATAATCATTACTCATCATTCATTTTCAAATCAATCAAAAGAAGTGTCATTCATTTAAAAGTTAAGTTATACACTTATACATGACACGTTTCGAACTTTTACATCCCCCACATTACAATACAAAATGACTACTGTGCCTTTACATGTTTAGATACAAAAAGAATCCCTGTGTGTATACTTTTTTACGATGGAAGCAGCGGATGTCCAAAATAAAATGCCTCAGTCCTCACTGGGTTGCTATGTACGTTCTGTAGAGAGGGAAAAGTAGAGAGGGATGAGCAACCACACACTCAGTAAGGCAAGAATGCAAGCATGGTAGATAACTACTCTATCTACATGCTGATAGTGTTATGCATAAATCGTTTATAATCGGAGCATGGGGAAATAAAACTATACCACATGTATATACATATATCATGTATTGAAAATCATGTAAAGAGGCATAAAACATGGAAATCTCAACATGTAAAATCATATCATGCTCAGTCTCATTAAAACTCATCACAAAAGGGAAATACATTTAAGAAACATCCTTTTTAAATCACATCACAACTCATCACAAATCACTTTTCAAATTCCATCACATCTCATCATAAATCAAATTATCATTTCCTTAAATCATAATTCCTACAAGGCTCGACCCCTCCCTCGGGTCTACCATGGATAATCACAATCACACTCATACATCAAAACCATGTGGTATTATGTAATATCAGGTGAGATAGGTCACTGTATCTTAAAGACTATGTTGGCCAACTATGTCATAAATCATCCCAGACCACATGGATCTCGATGTGCGGGGCATCATGCTGGAACAAAGGTAGGTTAGTTCTTCACCAGACTTTCATATCATCATCATAACCACGCAGTACAATGTAATCCATGTGATATACACGGTACAACGTACTTCGTGGACCCATAACATGGTTAGGGGTGTCAGCCGTAGGTCTTATCTACCCCATACCACGTATAACCTACTCAGTCTCAAGTGCACGTGGGAGTATTTTTTTAATGTCAGGTCTTAGCCCCTCATGGCCTTGCTCACCCCTTTTGGGTTCCCTGAACACCAATTCATATTACCCTCACCACGACATCATACATACCACAATGTGAAAACCTATGCAAGCTAAGCTCTAGCACGATTCATGCATCATGGATAAACCTCCTTGTACGAGCAACGCTCTAGTACGACATTTATGCGTAAAAACATGAAGAAACCACGTACGAGAATAGCTCCAGTACTGTTATATGCATAAGAAAATCACTCAAAATCCACCTATGAGCAGAAGCTCCAGTACGATTTATAAAACATCATCACAATTTTAAATTAAAGTGCAAGCTAAGCTCCAGCACATTTTATACATGTGAAAATATTGAAATCCAGTGCGAGCGATACTCTAGCACGATTTAATTCACACAAACACGATAGGCGGCTTATAATCAACCAAAACAATCTCAATATCATGATTAGCACCTCACATGTCCTATTTCACAAAGTCATTTAAACACTAGTCAGCCTATCCATAAATTTGCTCAAAACAAAGCATTGGGTTATGTGAAAACATTAAAACATGTGATTGCAATTATTAGCCTTACTATCCCCTTTTTATGAAACTCACTTCAAAAACAAATCATATATACATACTCGTAATTATTCATGCATATCATCAATCACTTTTCTTAAACATTCATGCATTTCATAAACGCCCTATATTTACTCACGAGTTTAAAGTATGAATAGCTATCTCTATATACTTACATAATTTCCTTACTCGAAATTGGGTCGCGTGATTTCGCTTCCTTAGAGCTACTTACTTATGTGGTTCGACGTCTCCAACAAACTCTCCGGAATTGCACAAAGTCGTATATCACATCAATTTAGTCCATATAACACAACTCTTTGTGTTTTCTATAGTCGATTCAACCTATAACCTCCATTAATACTTATAAGGCCTCGTTTTATTGTTCTACTCATATCTCGAGTCTACTGATTCTTTTAGGCCTAGTGATTCATGCTATATCGATATTAAATCGATATTAAACTCATAGTGTGCATATTTCATCAATTTCTTCACTATGGCATTTTATCAACATCTTATATACTCATTTTCATAAATTGACTATCCTTACAATGTAACTTCAATTACCCATCTGAAATCATTCACATTATCTCATAAACACTTTAGCAAACCCATAAATCATCAACTCATTCAACCCATATTTTCTCACACTAGACTTATTCTAGGTTTTACTTATTCATTGCATCCTAGGTAGGTTTTTAACCATTAATACACATACAAATCAACTCTAAAACCAATAAATAGACAAATGTACTTGGGCTGAAGCATTAGAAACTTACCAATCTAGTTTCTCTTTTTGCTCCAAATGAAAATGGTCCTAGCTCCTTCAATCCAACAAATGTAGCTTTGATTCCAAAGTATGTTGTTCTTCTCTTTGATAAGAACAACTTTGTATCTAATGGTCTTTCCTCAAATCTTACTGGAAATGGGTGGATTTAAGAGTGAGAAAGCCAGGTTTTGGGTTGGAAATGGAAGAGTGAGGTTATTTTTGTGATTTACAGATTTCACTGCTCCTATTTATAGAAGTTGCTTGATGAGATCGATCTGCAATGGAAGGAGATCGATCTGGTTCTCTTAAATCCCATATTTTTATGCCAATTCAAATGCATGAGATCGATCTATAAAGGTTTGAGATCAATCTATTTTTAGACAATAGCTTAAGGAGATAGATCTGGCTAAGGAGGAGATCAATCTGCTTGCATTAAGGATCAATCTCTTCTTTACAGAATGTTTAGCAGATCCATTTAGCCCCATTGGAGATCGATCTGCCCTGCTCCATTGCTCGAATAAGAGCATTTTTGGCTCTTCCAGAATGATCTCTCAACCTATGAGATCAATCTAGCATTCATATTTTCCAGATTTTGCTGCAGTTTTTCGTAGTAACTCACGCAAAACATCCTTAATTTTGTAGCCATAGTCATTTTCTCATCCAGCCACCTTTAAGACTTGAAAATGAAATCCATTCATACTTTATACAGATTAAAACTTGTGTGCATTCATTGTATAACCAAAGGTATACAGTACAAAGCTAAATGGAAGTACAAAGATTCATGCAACTTCATTCTATTTGCTGCACTACTCATTTTTCATTCCACTCACATTCATCACATATAAAAGTCTATTTCTTCATATTCATACATAATGAAACTTGTACGTACATCACAAACTCTTATTACAAGTGTGTACAGTGAATTTATGGACTTTACATCACTTACGCTTCACATTACAAGTACATTACCATACTTATAAACTCATAAGGTTTACATCTGAAAGTACAGGTCTTACAATCCTCCTCTCCTTCAAGGAATTTGGTCCTCCAACTTAAAACCAAGTTATCTCAAAACAACTTCGGGTACTTCTCTTGCATCATGCTTTCCAATTCCCATGTAGCTTCCTCCAGAGTGTGATATTACCAAAGCACTTTCACTAAGGGGATCGTATTTGTCCATAACACCTTTTCTTTTCTATCCAATATCCGAACCGACTTCTCAACATATATCATACTCTCATTAAGCTCTAACGGCTCATATCTTATCACATGTGTCGGGTCTAGGTGATACTTTTGATGCATAGAGACATGGAAGAAGTTATGAACATTTGCCAAGTCCGGTGCTAATACCAACCTATACGCCTTATTTGCCACTCTCTCCAAGATCTCGAAGGGTCCGATATATCTAGGGCTCAACTTACCCTACTTACCAAATCTCATAATACCCTACGAAGGTGAAACTCTCAGAAATATTGACTCACCCACATCAAACTCTAGTGGTCTCCGTCTCTTGTCAGCGTAACTCTTTTGTCGGCTCTAAGCTATCCGTAATCTCTCACATATTAATCGGACATCCTCAGATGCCTGCTGCATTAAATCTGGAGTAAAAATCTGTCTATCACCAACCTCTTCCCATCCAATGGGGGATCAACATCTGCGTCCATATAGTGCCTCATAAGGTGCCATTCCGATACTCATACGATAGCTGTTATTATAGGCAAACTCAGCTAACGGGAGGTGATCATCCCAAGAGCCTCTAAAATCCAGCACACACGCTCTTAACATATCCTTCAAGATCTGTATATTCCTCTCTGACTGCCCATCTATCTGAGGATGAAAAGCGGTGCTAAAACTCAAGTAAGTCCCGATCGCTTCTTGAAAATGTTACTAAAAATAAGAAGTGAAGCGGGCATCCCTATCAAAAATAACGTTCACTGGTACACCATGTAGCTGTACTATCTCTCGAACATACAGGTTCACCAACTGACTCAGAGTATCGGTATCTCTCATAGCTAAGAAATGGGCTAACTTAGTCAACTGATCCACAATAACCCATATGGCATCATGACCTCTGTGGGTCCTCGACAACCCCATCACAAAATCCATGGTGGCATGCTCCCACTTCCATGTCGGTATTGGTAGAGGCTACAATGACCCTGCAGGCTTTTGATGCTCTACCTTCACTTGTTGACAAACGAGACACTTAACGACATATTCTGCAATGTCTCTTTTCATTTCAAACAACTAATAAACCTTCTGAAGGTTTCGATACATCTTAGTACTCCCCGGATGTATCATGTACTTCGATGAGTGAGCCTCTGATAAAATCAATCTTCTAATCTCAGGATCCTAGAGAACACATACTCTACCTCGAAACCTCAATAAGCCATCTGCACTCAGCTCAAAATCAATACCCACACCTGCTTGTATCTGACTCAACCAATCGATACACTATCAATTGCTCTGTTGAGCCTATCGAATACGACCAATCAACTCTAGCTCTAATCTTATACTAGTCATGATATCCAATCTCTTTGATCCCGATGGGGTTACATCCAAACTGAGGCTCACAAATTATTTCAACAACTTATGTTCTCATACCATCATATAAGACACCAACCCTAGGTTCTTCTTGCTCAAAGCATCGGTAACTATATTTGCCTAACCCGGGCGGTACATGATTTCACAATAATAATCCTTAAGGAGTTCGAGCCATCTCCTCTGTCTCATATTTAACTCTTTCTACGAGAACATGTACTAAAGGCTCTGATGATATGTAAAAACCTGAAATTTCTCACCATAAAGATAGTGGCGCTATATTTTCAAAGCAAACACTATGGTCGCCAACTCCAAATCATGTGTCGGGTAGTTCCTCTCATGACCTTTCAGCTGTCTAGATCCATAGGGAACTACCTTCCTATCCTGCAAAAGCACACAGCTCAGTCCCTGGTGTGATGCATCTGTATTGTGAGAACTGCAAATTTTATGTACCCCTAGTTATGAGAATTGTAATTTAATGTATGTAATTATGATATGTTGATGTACACGTAAGTTTTAAATATGATGAAGTATAAGAAGATGAGGTTTCTAAGTCTTGAATATGTATGGGTTGAAATATGGACTATGGGGTAGATTATGGGAAGTTTTACATTAAGTTTTCTACAAATTGATGCAGCAGCAGTGTAATCTGTGAAGGCCAGATCGATCTCCACGGATGAGAGATCGATCTCATGGCTCCAAAATGTAGGAAATACGTAAGAACTGATATGCAGATCGATCTCATAAGTAAGCAGATCAATCTCCAAATGTTTTTGTTAAGAGTAGATTGATCTCCTATAAGAGTAGGTTGATCTCAAAATGTTTCTGTAAATAGCAGATCGATCTCCTCACAAGGAGCAAATTGATCTCCTTAAGATTATAAGATCGATCTTACCCCTTCAACAGATCGATCTGGTTGGCCTAAAAAGTGCCTAAAACGTTCTCAAATTCAAATATAGATCGATCTCCTACAAAAGCAAATCGATCTCCTGCCCTCCGCCTATGTAAAGACCTCTGTTTTTTTTGGAATTCATCCTTTCTCTCATTAAAAAACTAAATTCGTAGCTTTCTCTCTCTTCCAAAACACCCATTTTCGTTCGAATTAGATATTGTGGAAAGAGGGAAAATTGTTCCTCATCAAGAGGAAAACAACATACTTGGAAATCGAAGAACGATTTGAGCTGAGGCATGAGTTGAGCACTCCACAAGTTTTGGGTAAATTTCTAAGCTTTAATTTTTCATTTGGAAGTAGATTTCTTCAATTGTGGCTATAGATGTTGTGATAAATGGGATGAAAATGTTCGGGGTTGATAGAAATATTGTGAAATTATGAAAAATTAGTTTGGTGAGGATTTTGAGATGTTAAATGAGAATGTGAGAAATTATGCTCGATGTTAGGATTTGAGATAATGTGATGATGTATTAATGATGTTTTTACATCGTTGGGATAGCTCGGGAGTTTCAGAGAGGAATACGAGGCTAGTCCATCGTTAGGGGGAAACGATTGCACTATACGAGGTGCAACAAGGTAAGGGAAAACTTAAACTCATTGTGTTTGTGATTTTGTGATGACATTTGTAGTGTCAGACCCGAATTTTATGTAGCTTGTTCCTTATGATTCCTATGTGTATGAACACTTTATTACATAGTTGAATCATAAGAAGAGTATTTACTAACATGCAATCGACAATTTGAGAAATTAAAAATGCATGTAAGCTACATAATAGCGAGATAAGGGTTAAGTTAATTCCCGAACGAGTGTAGGGGTAAAACGGTCAAATGACTGAAATTCGGTATAATTTCGATAAGACAATTTCATTAAAAATATGAAATTGAGGAATCTTGATCAAAATTGAGGAAAATATTTAATTTTGAGCCCAATTGATCAAGATATAAATTTATTAGAATTTATCAGAATTTTCACCTCAAAAAATGAGCCCAAAAATATTAGAAAAATATATCGAAAAGGTAAAATTGGACTGATAAATTCATTTACGGATTAAATGAATTTAATATGATTTTTTGAGATATTTTTGGGATATTTTAAGATTTTTATTATTATTTTAAGAATAAAATAATAATAAAAATAGATTATAAATAAAAAGAAAAAAAGGAAATCTGAAATTGGAAAACGCGGGGAGAGAGAAAAAATGGAGAGGAAATCGACACAAGCCAACCCGAGGAAGAAGGAGTCACCGGCGAGCATCCGACGAGCCAACAGCTAAGCAAGCGGTCGGAAAAGGGAGACGAGGTCCGTGCGCACCCATCGGCACTGGTCACGCCCTCCATCGACACCGGACGCCGACGAATTGAAGAGGAGAAGCCGCAGAGGAAAAGAAAAGATTCGACGGCAACCGGCGGTGCTTGGTCCCGATCGAGCCCAGCCGAGTGTTACCTGGCTGAGGCGCACCGAATGACGGTGATGATGCATCGGGAACTGGCCGGAAGACGCCGGCACGACCAAAAGGAGCCTGAATCGGTCAACAGTTCAGTGAAGAAGGTTCTGCGCTGAAGCGGACCGGACCGGTTCAGCCAAGGAGAAAAGGGGAAAAAGAGGAAAAAGAAAGAAAAAGGAAAATTTTTGAGATTTCACCGAACCTTGGGTAAGTCGATATGAGGTCAAAAGTGATCGATTTGATTTTCGATGAATTTATTTAAATTATATTCAATCGAAAATTGACCCGGAGTTAATATAATAAATTGTGCAGTTCGACGATAAATTCTGAACGAAAGTCCGATCGAACTTCGATTTGCATATCATCGCATAATCTCGGGTAAGTAAAGCTCATTTACGACAATTTATGTGATTATTGCGTATTTAAGATTTATTTTACGCATTTCGGATTAAATTTCATATTTAGTGAATTATATTCGAAATTTTGAATTAACTATCGTAAATGATATACGGGCTATGCAAAGAGCTTGGAATAAAGCCCAATGGGTATTGATAGGCCCAAAGAGTCGATAGACCCTGATGAAGGGAAATAATAAGTGGAAAACGGGCTTAATACGGATTAAGGTCCAATTAAAGTATTTATGCCCATTTAGAGTAAACGGGCACAATTAAGGGAAATAGACTGTATTTAATGTGTAATACAGTAGGAAAAGTATAATTAACCTGAGGAATGGTCATTTACAACTCCGGAGTTTACATTGAGAGCTGATCGGACTGCGAGATTGAGCAGCACCAAGGAAGTGAGGTCACTTGACGTGATCCGAGGGAAGGGACTTTTGTGAGTAGTTAGAGATACCTGCACGTATTTTCTTCTGCTTTTACATTCACTTAAAAACTCTGAGGGTCAGAGAAAGTGAATAATAATTATTGCGACCCGATAGTGGCAAATTACGATTTTACCCCTAGTTAGTCAAAAAGTCAACTTTTGTGAAAAGTTGTAAAAAGCATGGAAACTACCATTGTGAGTGTTTAACTATTGTTTAGCATGAAAATAAATAGATGGGCTAATGATTTTAAGGTTGATGTGACTTAAACACACTTTATAGTGCTGATTTTAATATTTTGTAAACTATCCCTTTTTAAAGAGCCATCTATCATATTATGTGAGAATGAATCGTGCTAGAGCACAGCTCGCACTGGATTTCATATATTTTCCACTTACATTAGTGCTGGATTTTGATTAGCACTAGATTTCCATGACATGCATGATAGAGTACTGGAGTTTTTAGTCGTACTCAGTTTTATATGATATATACATGACAGAGTGCTGGAGCGATTAGCTCGTACTCGAGTTTTACATTAGATACATGACAGAGTGCTGGAGCGTTGCTCGCACTCGATTCTTCATGATTTATACATGACATAGTATTGGAGATATTGCTCGTACTTGATTTGATGATATTATGCATAGCATGGTACTGGAGCTATTGCTCGTACTTGATTTAATACATGAACTATGCATTGACCTAGTTGCTGGAGGTTTACTCGCACTAGAGTTGAGTTTGTGATGTGAAACAGTGTTTGAGCAGAGTGTCGACTGTGAGTCGCACTCATGGCGCACACTGTATGTGATATATAATACATGTTAAAACCCATGCCCGAGTCCTTGTGTGACTGTGTGTTACATCTAGAGAGGATATCCGCATGAGGGTAATATAGACGTGGTATGATATTCCATGGTTTAAGGGCTAAGACCTATGGCAGGCACCCCGACTGTGATGTAGGGTCCACGGGTGTACTTTATACCGTGCCCGGGGCATGGGAGTACGCTATACCGTGTGTTGTTGTATAGCTGACGGTTGTAATGGATTGACCACCCTCCCATTGCAACAGTGATGCCTCGCACACCGAGTACTATGTTGCTTGGGATCAAATGTCGGATATGATCATAGTCCAGGATACTATTTACATTTCACCACAGAGTCTCACATGATATATCACATTGATTGACTGATTTAAATTGCGGACAGACCTGAGGGATGGGTCGGACTCCGATTTTGTGATGTGAATTATTTGATGCCATATTTATTGTGATTTAAATATACATGGCATGATTTACATAAAGGCATGATTTATATACGATGCATTATTTTGCACTACATGCCTACATTTGAGAAAGAAAGCATGATTTCTTTACATGGGATTTAATCTGTACAAGTATACATATATATATATATATATTTAAAGACATGCTTTTAAAGTGAGTAAAGGAATAATGTTTTCAAGGCATAGCATTATTTTGAGTAGATAGTGTAGATATCTACTTGCTTGCCTGATTTCCTTACTGAGCGCGTTGTATGCTCACCCCTCTTTCTTTACATCTCTCTATAGAGCATCAGCAGTAGAGCGAGAGCTATTGAGGGATAGTATTCCTGAGTCCACTGCTATTTCCTATCGATCGCCAGGTATACAGACTTTGTACGGTTATATATCTAAACATAGAAACAGCACAGTGATGTATACGATATATATTATGGGGAATGTATTTGTATTAGATTTTATATAATTTTACATGTATAAATAAAAGCAGTTACAGTTAGTAATAGTATATTGACATGTATGTATGATAATGGAAAATGTGGTAAGCAAGGATTCTGACATCGAATCACAGCCCAACCATTGATGAGAGGAAAGGTAAGTTAAAAATGAGAAAAAATTTGTAGTGATTTTTGCTAAAGTCATGGATTAAGAACAGATCCTGACATGTAGCATAAAACGTTTTGAGAAAACAAGCATGCTTTACGAGTTGTGATTGAGTTATTACACACGATTTTATAGCCGGTTGGAGCCCAATTTTTATAAGTTGTAAACAAAATGTGAAATTATTTTACAAACCGTTTAACTTTAAATGTGAAACGAGATTTGGGCTCGTCATTAAGGTGTATTGAGATTTGAGAAATGTGTGTGTGGTTTTGTCGGTTTGAGCTCAGTTTTGACATGTTTTGTGATGAGTACAAAATGATTTTCAGATGATTTTTATGAGAAAAACCATTATGAGCTTTACATGAAGGTAAAATAGTTTTATATGATAATGGCTGATATTGAGACTTAGGCGTGTCATGTTATAACACATCGGGCCTTGCTCTAGTAGCATATAAGTTTGGGTCTTGCTCTGGTAGCATGTAAGTTCGATATTCCGTCGTTTTGGTAACGAGAGATGCCTCTGTTCTAGTAACATGAGATGACCCCTGCTCTAGTAGCGCTGGGTGGCCTTGCTTTGGTAGCATGTAAGACTGATAGTGTGCATGAGGAGAGGCCTTGCTCTGGTAGCATGTAAGTCCGGGCCTTGTTCTGGTAACACGTAAGACCAATACACCATGTGCACGACCATATTGTCGATGTTCCCTCTTATGATGATGCCTAGGATGTGCACCCAGAGGAGATTATTTTAATCTGCCCTGACAAATGTTTTTATTTGAGTTTTATTTGCCTAGTCTCTGTTTTACACAGGAGATTGTGTTTTGGTGGCTACGCCACGTGCATTACTACTGAGGTGATTTTTATCACGTTTTATGAGAAAAGCCATTATCGCATCCTTATTTCCATATGCTTATAACTATGATTTTCATACTGAGCCATTTAGTCTCATGTTTCTACATGATTTTAGAGAAATGAGATGAGAATGATTGTTTAATGATTTCATGCTACGTTTGCTACTAAGTTTATTGAGTTTCACTTGCAAAACAAAATGATTATGCTGTGCAAGTCATTATTTTATTAATGAGTCCCTTACCCCTTTTACTGAGTGATTTAGAAGCTCACCCTATTTTTATATTCCCCCAGATTTCTTCAAGTGAAGAGAGTTTTTCTACGACGCACGGAGTAGTGGCTAGTGGAGGACTTGAGCTTCAGGCCATATATTGTATTTGAGGTATACTTTAACATTTCATGTACCCAAACTAAAGTTGTATTTACAGACACTTGATGAACAATGATATATCATATGTATTAGGATTAATTACCCTTGAATTAAGGATTGTATTCGGTATGATATACGAATATTAGATGATAAGATCCTGTGGAAAAAGTTTTATAATATATATATATGATGATACATGACACTGCACAAGAATGCACCCAGAATTGTGTATTGATGTAAATAAGTTTTAAATTTACCCTATTTTCAGCGCTTTCGGGGCGTCACAGAGTTTATTTGGTATCAGAGCTTAGGGTGTTAAGTACTGTCAGTGTCAGATAAGTGAAATAGAATACATCCCAAGTGTATGTATCAGTCTGGTCATGAATTGAAATTGAGGATTGAGATTTCAATCAAGTTTGATGTGTACGCGCATGAAACATATTAAGATTAAAAATGAGTGGATGACGAGGTCGTTCGAGGAGGCAGGCAGAGCCACCTTCATTACCTGCACCACAACGACAGGGTTTTGAGCAGATGGCTGCGCTATTCACGTAACATTTTGAAGTTAATACCTCAGGTACCACTCCTACACCACCACAAGGACCTCACGCGCCCCCAATACAGATGGACCCGATGCCTCCCACCACTCAGCAAGATGACAGAAGTATGGTCCGACTAAGGGACTTTTTGAAAATGAATCCACCCGCCTTCAAGGGGAGAAAGGATCCCATAGAGGCTGAGGAGTGACTGACTGAGTTGAGAGTCATATTTGACTATTTGGGATGCACAGATGCTGAGAGGGTCAGTATAGGTTCTTATATGTTGAAAGGAGAGATTGAGATTGGTAGG